>OY288279.1:86352093-88752093 GCA_958450335.1 Hibiscus tridactylites | reverse complement strand
TCAAACACTGCATTGGAATAAAAAAAATCCCCAAATAAAATCAAATGGATGACATGTAATATATATATACACGAAGACATATGACAATGTTAAACATTATTTATAAAAATTAAAATATTTCATTGATAATACATTTAATATTAACCTAAAGTTATAAATTTTATTTTTAAATATAATAATTAAATTAAAATCAAATATTTATATTTATATTTAAATAAAAATAAATTTTCATTTTTATAACTATAACAAATCATATTTTATGTAATGTATTACTCATTAATAAAAGAGCGTACACAATTTTAAAATGTATCCCTAGTAAAAAAAAATATTTGACTGGTTGATCAAATTGCTCATCTTTATTTCTCATTTCTCTTAGGTTATGGGTCTTAAACCCGCCAGGAGCACCCATTTCTTCCCTTGAAATCTCCCATTTTCTTTTTTCTCTAGATGAAATTAAAATTAGACTTTGTTAAAATATATCCCTATTCCCTAACAATAATAAACAAGTAAAAAAACAATTATAAATGGCTACAGAACCGGTGCAGCCATCTTTCAAAGATTTAAATTTAAACTTAAATTCGGTCAATATATTTAAATTTATTTTTAGATCTACGTAAGTACGCATTATTTTAAGCTTATTTATTGTCTGTCCAATTGGCAAATACAATGTTTCTTGGAAATAGAAAATTCAAAAATGGTTTTATTAAATGGATAAACTACTTTAATGATCACTTATATTTTTGTTGAGTATAATTTTGGTCGCCGAATTTTAAATTCAACCGATAAGGTCACTTACGTTTTCGATTTGTAATTTTTTGTCACTGAGACGTTTGTTGCCGTTAAACTTTAACGGAAAGCTGATCTGACACAATAAAAAGAAGGATAAATGACCTAAATAGTCCCTAAACTATTACTTCACTCTTATTTCGACCACCGAAATAAAAACAATTTATATAATCACACATTTAATCCTTTATATTTATATTTTTTATTTCTTCTCCCCTTCATCATCTTCCGTATCTTTCTTATCTAACCTAATCTCTAATTTTCTATTATATTAACTCCCAATTTGTATAATTACACTCGGTCACCAAAATTGGTTGCTGAACTTCCGACTCTCAACCCTTCCAAGACACGCAACATCTACCGGCGCATGCGTATTTTAGTCCACTTGGGCTTCTTTGCACAACAAAAGCTTAGCCATGGCGTCCAAGAAGATGGCTACGTTCATGCATTTCTTCACTTGGAGTGCACTGTGTTCGATCTTCCTCGTGTTGTTGTCGGCCTACAAAATAAAGGGAACTTGAAATATGTTGGAGGCAATATGTTTGCGGATGTTCCAGTGGCAGATGCAGTTTTACTTAAGGTTTTTACTAATTCTTTTTATCAACTATCTCTTTTTTAATCGTCTTAAATTAACACTAACTAATGACTTCGATGTATTTTTTCGAGTTGATTAAGTAGTCTACAATGCAACAACCAATTTTGGTCACCGAGTGTAATTATACGAAAATTAGGAGTTAATATAGTAGAAAATTAGGGATTGAGTTAGATGAAGAAGAATATGGAAGATGGTGGAGGGGAAAAGAAATAAAAAATGTAAATATGGAAGAATAAATGTGTAATTATATAAAATGTTTTTATTCTGATGGTCAAAATAGAAGTGAAGTAATAATTTAGGGACTATCTAAATAATTTATTTTTCTTTTTATTATGTCAGATCACTCTCCCGTTAAAGTTTAACGACAACAAACGTTCCACTGACCAAAAATTTACAAATCGAAAACGTAAATAATCTTATCGGTCAAATTTAAAAATTAATGACCAAAATTGCACTCAAAGAAAACATAGATGATATTGCAGTAGTTTACCCTTATTAAAAAGTTGGTGAAGATGCACGTGGTCCACATAAAGGGAACCCAAAAGTAAACACATACAGAAGTTTCATAATTGGCATAAAAAGAATGGTTGCCGACATAAATTTCCAGATCCAACGGTTACCAATAGCCAATAGGAAAGTAGATAGGTGTGTTTAAAAATATTGATCCGACTGATCTGATCCGAAAATTTAGATATTTCAATTAATTTTTATTTTCGGATTGAATATTTGATTCGATTTAGAATTTTTTAATCGGATACGGATAATAATATTTCAAGTTTTGGATTATTCGAAAATTAAAAAATCAAAATTTTTATATATGTGAATCTTGTTATATTTAGAAATTTTTTGTTTGTTATATTCCAAATTTCAAAATTTTTATAAATACGATATTCAAATTCGGAAAAAAAAGAGTTAAATTAAATTATATTTTTGAATATCTGATATCTAAATATCTTATTTTTTTAGATCGAATACGAATCATTATATTGCAGATCCGAAAAATCAAATATAAAAAAAAACATATCAAATATAATCTGATATCCGACAATAAACACCCCTAAAAGTAGCCCATCATAACCGTTGAATAGGAAAATATGGCAATTGGTTAAGGCAACATCAAAGTGGCAGCTTTAGTTGTTAAACTCCACATGTTTCCCAATCCTTTCTAAGATAACTTGGCATGTGCTCAAAATTTAAGTTACTTTTAAATATAATATTATTAGGGCATATCTTAACCAATAGGCTTACAATTGATTTATGGGCTAAATTATTGACATATATATAAAGCTAAATATCAAAATAACACTTTATTTTAAAAAAAATTAAATCAAATTATATACCAAAATAGTATTCTTTTAATATCACGTATGATAAAAATAAATCCAACCAATTGCGATTTATTTTACGTGACATATTCAACTAATATGATAAAGTATTTATTAGACGGAGTGAAAGTCGTGACCGATTAAGTGTGTCTCCAAAGACTTTGAGTTTTAAAATAAAGTGTAGTATTTATTAGACTTTTGTACGATTCATTTGATACTTTTTTTTGTATATAAGTTTGTTAAACGTTTTGGGTTGTATCAATAACACTGATAGAAGTTTGATTGACATTCAGCTTGACATATAGGGCAGTAAACGAACTAAACGCTCAACGAACTGTTTGTGAACCGTTTAGCGAGAAGTTCGTTTATTTATTAAAAGAATGAACATGAATAAGATTTTATGATCGTTTAATTAAATGAACGAACACGAACAAAGGGCTCGTTCGTTCATTTACGTTCGTGAACGTTCGGTAATCCATTTATTTATGTTCGTTCAAATTTATTTACATATATTCATTTGTTTTTTTATTTTTATAACAAAAGTATTATATTTTTAAAAAAATTAAATGTATTCACATATATTCGTTTAAATTTATTCACATATGTCCTTTTATGTTCATTCGTTTGTGTTCGTTAATGTTTGTTTATCATTTAAACGAACGAACATAAACGAACACAAACAAGCTACATTCCTTAACAAACGGACACGAACAATAAATTATGTTCGTTTAATTGTTAGTATTCGTTCATGTATTCAGTTAAAATTAAACGAACAAACATGAATATACCCTCGTACGCTCGTTCGTGCTTGTTTATAGGCCCAACAAATTGAAAAGTTTTAAGTTTTTAAGAACAACAACAGCAACAATGCAGGGATAAGTTTCCAAGTAATGGGCAAGAGTTAAATTTGGAGCTATCGATTGGGATTTCTGGGTTTGGAAGGAAAAACAACTCAATGAAGTTTCAAGTTCAACTGCTAACTCGGTGGAATCAAAACCAGGGTTAGAGAACAAAAAATTTCACTTTTCTGAACATGTCTCTATCTCTTTGTGTTGTCGATTAGGGTTCCAAGCAAGTGAAATTTGTGGGAACTGTCAAAATAGTAATGGTTTCAACTTTCAATACATATTGTTAACCTTTGGGTTCCAAAGCTAAATTACAAGACAAGAAGTTTGCTGTGTTGTTGTCATGACTGATAAATATTTATTTTAGTTATGTTTTTAGTCCTTATTTTGATTGAATATATGTTTGAAGGATTTAATTGGACTGTTTTTATGTTGTTCTCGTGCAGATTACGTAATGCTAGAAATAAGTTGGAATGCTACAGAAAATACTGGAGTCGTGAGCAGATTCATGGGTACCAAGGCATGAATGCTGACTGGGCGCCACGTCAGCACCTTCTAGAAGCTGGCGTCAGCAACGCAGATAGCTTATTAATCCACTTATCAGATAGCTTATCATCCGAATTTTTATTTTAAAATTCAAACTTGGATATTATCTTATATAATTTAATTTAAATTTGGGATTTATCATCTTAGATTTTTAGGGTTTTCAACTACTATAAATACCCCACTTTAGGGGTGAATTAAATCATCAAATTATTCCATTGTTCTCTTCTTCGTTGAGTTTAATAAAAGCTCTCTATTTTCTTCATTTCCATTTTTTCTCTGTAACACCCGGGTTTAGGGGTTAGGTGAAAATAATATTTTAATATTATTTGGGCTCGGTTTTATAATTTAAATAATATTTCGGGTTTTGTTTTCAAATTAATTAATTTGGGTTGACCATGTTTTAAGATTAAACCCCAATTAGCCATGAATTTTCCTTCCTTGTAAATGTCCCATTTCATTAAGGGTAAACAAGTCTTTTGAGCCTTAAAAAAATAGCACATGGCAAATAAAACACCCATCTTTCTCATCTTCTTCCCCTCCCTCTTTCAAACCTAACGTCTTCTTCTTCTCTCCCTTGGGGGTTCACTATTCCATCACCATACACTCACATCCTTGGTGATTTTTGAAAGGTAAACATGTTTCTAGCTTGTCCTCACTTCCCTCTACATGTCTATACCTTTAGTTTTCATTAAAACCCTTGATTTTGTAATTTGAGGTTTTTGAGTTTTGAATTAAAAAAGTTAACTTTGTTAGCTTTAAGTTGAACTTTTGATTTGGTGATGTTAGATGAGTCATTTGTTGTCCAAAAGGTCCAACATACCTAATTTTTACAAGGTTTTATAATGATTTCCGGAATGGTGTTTCAAGGGGGTTTTTGGAGGGTTTTAAAGTGGTTTTTGGGGTGGTTTAATGTTGGTTTTTGGGGGCTGGTGTTAGTATGATATATGAGGGTCACTTTGGGTGTATTTGATGGTTGTTTGGATGCTTGAATTGGAAGATTTCAGTGGGTTTTGTGGGTTGCTCGGAAATTCTATTTTAGGCTTGATTTTGAGTGTTGGTTGCTTGAAAATGTTATTCCGGGTTAGTTCCGATAATGAGCTTTTGATTGTGGATGTTTTGTTTGTGTTTGGGATTGATTAGAATCGAGGTTGGACATCGGTGAAGCATCGGAAGTAAATCCGGGAAATTGAAGGTGGTCGCTTACTTGGTCTTAAAGCTTGGGAGCTTAAGTGAGTGGTTAATTATTTTACATAGTTTTAAAATGGTTGGTTCGAGTATATGGACTAGGTTGGGCTTGGTAGACCCACCTAAGGATTAGGGTGGTAGCCTAATCCTAAGCTTGATCTAGAGCCTTTGGATGAACTCATTTATGTGGTTGTGTATGTCTCGTATGAAATGTGATATGAATGCTTATGTGTATTGTGTTATACATGTGAGATGAGGCATGATTTGTGATACTTGAGACATGCATGATGATGGTTGTTGGTGAGTACGTGCTAAGCACGGAATTGGTTGAAATGAGTAATGTGAAATGAGTAAAATGTTGGCACTAGTATGCTTAAGTACAAATGATCGATCATTAGGATGTTAGTGTGTACACATGAGTCAAAAGTCGCGCGTGGCCTTGGTGGCGTTGAGTTACCAAGGAGGAGTATGGGTTCGCCCGGAAATTGTAATTATACATATAGTCGGTGATGAGTGGAATCCCATCGACGGGGCGTGAGGATGAGTGGAATCCTCTCCGTGAGACCGGTGATGAGTGTAATCCCACCGTGAGGTAATGTGGTTGTTGGACATGAGTTCCAACGTGTTTTATCCGCGTATTCGGGTCATAGCTAGGTGCCAATGTTGATTGACGAGTGTATCAATGTGTTGAGGTTTAAAATCTTTAATTGGATACTTGAATGTGATTACATGTGTTGAGGATTAGAGCTTGTTGATCATGACATTTAATTGTATATTGCTCATGCATCTCTATCTTGTGGCTCTTGTGGATCATTGGTATATTTGTGTAATGCCTTGGCTAGATCGTGCTCGGACCCTGCAATGTTGAGGTTTGTTTTAAGAGCTTACCCTCACTAAGCATCATTGCTTACGCTCTCTTTGTTCAACATTGCAGATCCTTAGTTCGTGGGTTGCTTGCGCAAGTGGAGGGCCTCCAAGTGTGGTTGTTGGCTTGAGTACATCAAGTATGACTTTTAAATGTTGAACATGTAATAGTTTAAGCAATGGGACATGTGCTATGTTGATGGATGATTGTTGGTTGTTTAGGAGCTTGCTTAGACTCCATGTTATCTTGCTTTTGTATGGCTTGTGATGCCATGTTTGAATTGTATCCCATGCCTAGATTGCTTAGTATGAATGTTGGCTTTATGCCTTAGAAGTTGCCTTTATGTTGAATGTTGAAGTATGATCTTTGAATGCTTACATGCCATCTTGGGTCTATTGCATGATTTCCTTGATGTTTATACATGTTGGGTGCTTGTATGGCTATATGGTGGTATATAAATGTTGTGTGAATGTTTGGTTGGGGCTAAGGAAGTCTTAAATTGCAATTAGATTCGAGTCTTGTTCGTTTTTGCTGAGTTTGGGAGTCTTGCAGTGCAGGGGGTATCAATACGGTTGGTCCCGTATCGATACGGCCCTCTTGTTTCAGGCCCCGTGTTTCGATACGCGAGGGGGCGTATCGATACCTTTTTGGTCACTGGAGCTACTGTCCATTTTGGTATCGATACGGGTCTCCGGCGTATCGATACGGTCATCTCAGCGTTGACCGTGAGAAGTCAACCGTGGAAGAGGGTATCGATACCCTCCTTGGTCGTATCGATACGGTCTCCACGGGTTAACTCTGACCTGTTGACCTAGTCAAGGGGTATCGATACACCCCTTAGGTGTATCGATACCGCCTGCAGTATAAGTTTAAAATTTGGGCTGTAACATGTTAGTTTGAGTTCGTTTGATTGTTTCGTGAATGTTGTTCCGCTGCGTGATCACTTAGGATTTAATACTCATCTAGACAAGTTTTAAAATGAAAAAAGAAAATATAGGGTTGTTAACCGAGGGGGAACCTTAACGGGTTTCGCTTCGATTTTCCCCGTGTGGCCCACTCGGACCGGTCATCCGGCCAGACCGGGATGAGGGGGTTACACTTGTTGGTATCAGAGCCTAAGGTTACCGAGACCTTGGGCAGGTAAGTGAGGTAAGTTTAAATTTTGATTTGATATGCACGGTGTTTGCTTGCTTTTCAAGAATGATTGCTTGTGTGACAAGTATGTTGATTGTTTTATTTCAAAGCATGTGTGTAAGAGTCTCATTGCTACTATTACATTGGAAAATGATTTTTAAGTGAGGGAACGTACTTGAACACTTGGAAGCCTTGCCTTGCTAACCCAGCTTGTATGTTTTGTTGTTGTGGTTGTAGTTGATATCTGTGAGAGTGATGTCTAGACCGAGAGGTAGGCCGAGAGTGGTTCGTCAGGAACCACGGGTCGCGGCTCCTGTTGAGCCGGCAGTTGATGTGGAGGCTCACCTAGAAGGGCCGGTGGCCGCGGGAGTTGGCGCTCCTCCACCACCACCACCTCCTCCGCTTGGAGTTGGGGGCGAGGATGGAGCCCGAGGAGATGGACCTCAAGGTGGCCAAGGTGGCCAAGGTCCAGCTGGAATTGACATGACTTTGCTAGTGCAAGCGATAGCGGGAGCATTTCAGGCCGCAGTTGCGGGAGCTCAGGCTGCAGCTCAGCCTAGGTGTGACGATGCCAGTCTACCTTTGGAGAGGCTCCGTAGCTTGGGGGCCGAGGAGTTTAGAGGATCTACTCCGGAGAGGTTGGAGTTATGGTTGGAGAAGACAGTTCGTATCTTGGCTCAGATGGGTTGTGCGGGCGCACGTAGATTGGGTTGTGTGATCTCGTTGCTTTAGGGTGATGCCTACACTTGGTGGGTCACCATTACTACTGGGGTTCCAGAGGCAGAGATAGATTGGGATTTCTTTGAGTCCACTTTCAGGAAGAGGTACTTGGGACCGAGGTACCTAGATGAGAAGAAGCGAGAGTTTATGGCCCTTACTCAAGGAGAGGCTTCTGTGACTGATTATGAGATCTGCTTTGTTCGCTTGAGTCAGTATGCACCGGAGTTGGTTCCTACGGAGGTGGAACGCTGCAACCGTTTCCGCTATGGATTGAATGAAGAGGTTAAGAGGTACACGTTGGCTTCTGACTACTCAGACTTTGATGTGTTGGTCGCGAGGGCCAAGGACTTAGAGCATAGTTTGGGTTCGGCCAAACGATCTGGTGGTTCCAGTTCTGGTAAGAGGCATAACCACTTTGAAGGTAGAGATGCCAAGAGGCACAGAGGTGGCGGACATCAGTTCGACCATAGACGTGGCGGTGGCCACCATGGTAGGGGCCATCAGGGCCATAGAGGAGGAGGGCGGTTGCCCGAGTGTACCCGTTGTGGGAGACAACATGCTGGTGAGTGTTGGGGTAACTTCCATGCTTGTTGGAATTGTGCTTCGAGGGACCACTTTAGGAGGGATTGTCCGCATCAGGCGGCACAGGCACAGAACATTGCTCAGGCTCCTGCGAGAGCGAATGATTTTCAGAGAGGCCGTGGGCGCGGTCGTGGCTACTTCCAGCCTAGGGCTGATACACCTAGGGTAGATGCTCAGAGGAACCTTGCTCATGTTGTGGCTGTGCAGCCAGAGGCGGGAGGACCAGCGAGAGTCTATGCTCAGAGAGAGGCCGGGAACGACACCGATGTGATAGCAGGTAATTTCGAGTTACAGTCTATGTCTTTGCTTTCTTTGGTTGATTTGGGTTCTACGCATTCCTACATTTTGAGTGAGCGTGCACAGAAGTTAGATATCCCTGTTGAGATCTTAGATGTAGGTATGCATGTTACTAGTTCTTTTGGTGAGACAGTTGTGGTTAGACGTATGTATAGGAGATGTCCACTGAAGATTCAGGGTCATGTGTTCTCAGTTGATATGATGGAACTTCCCTTCTATGGTTTTGATATTATTTTGGGTATGGACTGGTTGGTTGAGCATCGGGCTAGTGTGGATTTTGAAACAAAGAGAATTTCTTTGAAGCTTTCTGATGACTACGAGGTAGTGGTAGTGGGCGAGAACATTAAGTTCTTGTCTAATGTGGTGTCAGCTTTAGAGGCTCATAGGTTGATGGACTCTGGATGTGGGGCTTATTTAGCTTTTGTGATGAATCCGGATATGAGTGAAGCTAGACCGAAAGATATCAGAACAGTGTGTGACTTTCCAGATGTGTTTCCTGAAGAGTTGCCGGGTTTGCCTCCTGACAGAGATGTTGAGTTTGTGATTGAGACAGTTTCAGGGTCTAATCCAGTTTCGGTAGCTCCGCATCGTATGGCTCCGAAGGAATTGAAAGAATTGAAGAGTCAGTTGCAAGAATTATTGGACCGTGGTTTCATTAGGCCTAGTAGTTCTCCGTGGGGTGCTCCCGTGTTGTTTGTGAAAAAGAAAGATGGTAGCATGCGCATGTGTATTGACTATAGACAGTTGAATCAGTTGACTATGAAGAACAAGTATCTGTTGCCTCGTATAGATGATTTGTTTGATCAGTTGAGAGGTGCTTCGGTGTTCTCGAAGATAGATTTGATATCCGGGTAATATCAGTTGAAGGTGAAAGAGTGCGATGTTCCGAAGATAGCTTTTAGGACTAGATATGGTCACTATGAGTTTCTTGTGATGCCATTTGGGCTCACGAATGCACCTGCAGCATTCATGGACATGATGAACAAAATTTTTAGAGACTATCTAGACCGTTTCGTAGTTGTTTTCATTGATGATATACTTGTGTACTCGAAGACCGAAGAAGAGCATGATGAGCACTTGAGATTTGTTTTACAGAGATTGTTGAGCAATCAGTTGTATGCGAAGCTTAGTAAATGTGGGTTATGGATTCGAGAGGTTGTGTTTCTTGGCCATGTTGTTTCGGCCGAAGGTATCCGAGTTGATCCATCAAAGATTGAGGCTATTGTTGAGTGGAAACAGCCTAAGTCTGTGACCGAGATTAAGAGTTTCCTAGGATTAGCCGGTTACTATAGGAGATTTGTTGATGGTTTCTCTAGAGTAGCTGCTCCTTTGACTAAATTGTTGCAAAAAGGAGTCAAGTTCGAATGGTCAGATGCAAGACAGAAGGCCTTTGAGAAATTGAAAGAAGCTTTGACGAATGCTCCAGTGTTAGTGCAACTTGTTTCCGGTAAGGAGTTTGTGATTTACAGTGATGCTTCCTACGTAGGCTTAGGATGTGTTTTGATGCACGAGAGAAGAGTTGTTGCTTATGCTTCTAGACAGTTGAAGATTCATGAGAAGAACTATCCTACTCACGATATAGAGCTAGCCGCAGTTGTGTTTGCATTGAAGATTTGGCATCATTATTTGTATGGTGAGAGGTGTATAGTTTACACCGATCACAAGAGCTTGAAGTATCTGATGACACAGAAAGAGTTGAACTTGAGACAGAGAAGATGACTAGAGTTGCTAAAGGATTACGATTTGACCATTGAGTACCATCCGGGTAAAGCAAATGTAGTAGCTGATGCTTTGAGTAGGAAAGTGGCCGTAGAGTTGAGAGCTATGTTTGCTAGATTGAGTGTGTCCGATGATGGTGGTTTGATCACCGAGTTGCAAGTGAAGCCTTCTTTGATTCAGTTGATTAGAGAGAAACAGTTGCAAGATGTGACTTTAGTTCCTCATGTTCAAGACATAGCCGAAGGAAGATCGACCGAATACAGTTTCAGTGGTGAGAACTTGTTGTGCTTTAGAGATAGAATTGTTGTACCAGAAGATGTTGAGTTGAGACGTCAGATTCTGAGTGAAGCACATTCGAGTCCCTTTTCTATGCATCCGGGTAGTACCAAAATGTACCGAGATTTGAAGAATGATTACTTCTGGGTTGGTTTGAAGAGAGATGTAGCCGAGTATGTGAGTCGTTGTATGGTTTGTCAGAGAGTGAAGGCAGAACATCAGGTTCCTTCAGGTTTGCTACAGCCTTTGAAGATTCCGGAATGGAAATGGGAGAGGATCACCATGGATTTTGTGTCGGGGTTGCCCTTGTCTCCTTCGAAGAAGAACTCTGTTTGGGTGATTGTTGATAGGTTCACTAAGTGTGCTCACTTCTTAGCAGTGAACACTACGGATTCCTTAGACAAGTTGGCACACTTGTACATCCGTGAGATTGTGAGACTTCATGGAGTTCCGAAGTCCATTGTTTCAGATAGGGATCCTAGATTTACTTCGAGGTTCTGGGGTTGCTTGCATAGTGCTTTAGGTAGCCGTTTGCATTTCAGCACGTCTTATCATCCGCAGTCCGATGGGCAGTCAGAGCGAGTGATACAGATTCTTGAGGACATGCTTCGTTGTTGTGTGATTGACTTCCAGGGTTCTTGGGAGAAGCACTTATCGTTGGTTGAGTTTGCTTACAACAACAGTTATCAGTCTAGTATTCAGATGGCTCCTTATGAGGCTTTGTATGGTAGGCGAGTGATACAGATTCTTGAGGACATGCTTCGTTGTATGCCAGACTTGCTTAAAGGGACTACCGACAAAGTAAAGTTGATTTGTGACCGTTTGAAAGCAGCATCCGATCGTCAGAAGTCTTATGCAGATTTGAAGAGGAAGGATATTGAGTACTCAGTGGGTGAGAAAGTGTTTCTGAAAGTATCTCCGTGGAAGAAGGTAATGAGATTTGGCCGAAAGAGCAAGTTGAGTCCGAGGTTCATTGGTCCGTATGAGATAGTTGAACGGATCGGGCCTGTAGCTTATCGTTTGAGGTTACCTTCTGAGTTAGAGAAGATCCATGATGTCTTTCATGTGTCTATGCTTAGGAGGTATAGATCAGATCCTTCTCATGTGATGCCCGTTGAGGAGATAGAGTTAAATCCGGATTTGTCCTATAATGAAGAGCCCGTTGAGATACTTGCTTCTGATAGCAAGGTGTTGCGTGGCAAGACCATAGAGTTGGTCAAGGTGTTGTGGAGACATAGAGGTGTGGAAGAGGCCACGTGGGAGAGAAAAGCGGATATGGTTGAGCAGTTTCCGTATTTGTTTCCACCAGGTAATTTCGGGGACGAAATTCCTTAAGTGGGGAGAGTTGTAACACCCGGGTTTAGGGGTTAGGTGAAAATAATATTTTAATATTATTTGGGCTCGGTTTTATAATTTAAATAATATTTCGGGTTTTGTTTTCAAATTAATTAATTTGGGTTGACTATGTTTTAAGATTAAACCCCAATTAGCCATGGATTTTCCTTCCTTGTAAATGTCTCATTTCATTAAGGGTAAACAAGTCTTTTGAGCCTTAAAAAAATAGCACATGGCAAATAAAACACCCACCTTTCTCATCTTCTTCCCCTCCCTCTTTCAAACCTAACGTCTTCTTCTTCTCCCCCTTGAGGGTTCACTATTCCATCACCATACACTCACATCCTTGGTGATTTTTGAAAGGTAAACATGTTTTTAGCTTGTCCTCATTTCCCTCTACATGTCTATACCTTTAGTTTTCATTAAAACCCTTGATTTTGTAATTTGAGGTTTTTGAGTTTTGAATTAAAAATGTTAACTTTGTTAGCTTTAAGTTGAGCTTTTGATTTGGTGATGTTAGATGAGTTATTTGTTGTCCAAAAGGTCCAACATACCTAATTTTTACAAGGTTTTATAATGATTTCCGGAATGGTGTTTCAAGGGGGTTTTGGAGGGTTTTAAAGTGGTTTTTGGGGTGGTTTAATGTTGGTTTTTGGGGGCTGGTGTTAGTATGATATATGAGGGTCACTTTGGGTGTATTTGATGGTTGTTTGGATGCTTGAATTGGAAGATTTCAGTGGGTTTTGTGGGTTGCTCGGAAATTCTGTTTTGGGCTTGATTTTGAGTGTTGGTTTCTTGAAAATGTTATTCTGAGTTAGTTCCGATGATGAACTTTTGATAGTGGATGTTTTTTTGTGTTTAGGATTGATTAGAATCGAGGTTGGACATCGGTGAAGCATCGGAAGTAAATCCGGGAAATTGAAGGTGGTCGCTTACTTGGTCTTAAAGCTTGGGAGCTTAGGTGAGTGGTTAATTGTTTTACATGGTTTTAAAATGGTTGGTTCGAGTATATAGACTAGGTTGGGCTTGGTAGACCCACCTAGAGTTAGGATTAGGGTGGTAGCCTAATCCTAAGCTTGATCTAAAGCCTTTGGATGAACTCATTTATGTGGTTGTGTATGTCTCGTATGAAATGTGATATGAATGCTTATGTGTATTGTGTTATACATGTGAGATGAGGCATGCTTTGTGATACTTGAGACATGCATGATGATGGTTGTTGGTGAGTACGTGCTAAGCACGGAATTGGTTGAAATGAGTAAAATGTTGGCACTAGTATGCTTGAGTACAAATGATCGATCATTAGGATGTTAGTGTGTACACATGAGTCAAAAGTCGCGCGTGGCCTTGGTGGCGTTGAGTCACCAAGGAGGAGTACGGGTTCGCCCGGAAATTGTAATTATACATATAGTCGGTGATAAGTGGAATCCCATCGACAGGGCGTGAGGATGAGTGGAATCCCCTCCGCGAGACCGGTGATGAGTGTAATCCCACCGTGAGGTAATGTGGTTGTTGGACATGAGTTCCAACGTGTTTTATCCGCGTATTCGGGTCATAGCTAGGTGCCAATGTTGATTGATGAGTGTATCAATGTGTTGAGGTTTAAAATCTTTAATTGGATACTTGAATGTGATTACATGTGTTGAGGATTAGAGCTTGTTGATCATGGCATTTAATTGTATATTGCTCATGCATCTCTATCTTGTGGCTCTTGTGGATCCTTGGTATATTTGTGTAATGCCTTGGCTAGATCGTGCTCGGACCCTGCAATGTTGAGGTTTGTTTTAAGAGCTTACCCTCACTAAGCATCATTGCTTACGCTCTCTTTGTTCAACATTGCAGATCCTTAGTTCGTGGGTTTCTTGCGCAAGTGGAGGGCCTCCAAGTGTGGTTGTTGGCTTGAGTACATCAAGTATGACTTTTAAATGTTGAACATGTAATAGTTTAAGCAATGGGACATGTGTTATGTTGATGGATGATTGTTGGTTGTTTAGGAGCTTGCTTAGACTCCATGTTATCTTGCTTTTGTATGGCTTGTGATGCCATGTTTGAATTGTATCCCATGCCTAGATTGCTTAGTATGAATGTTGGCTTTATGCCTTAGAAGTTGCCTTTATGTTGAATGTTGAAGTATGATCTTTGAATGCTTACATGCCATCTTGGGTCTATTGCATGATTTCCTTGATGTTTATACATGTTGGGTGCTTGTATGGTTATATGGTGGTATATAAATGTTGTGTGAATGTTTGGTTGGGGCTAAGGAAGTCTTAAATTGCAATTAGATTCGAGTCTTGTTCGTTTTTGCTGAGTTTGGGAGTCTTGCAGTGCAGGGGGTATCGATACGGTTGGTCCCGTATCGATACGACCCTCTTGTTTCAGGCCCCGTGTTTCGATACGCGAGGGGGCGTATCGATACCTTTTTGGTCACTGGAGCTACTGTCCATTTTGGTATCGATACGGGTCTCCGGCGTATCGATACGGTCATTTCAGCGTTGACCGTGAGAAGTCAACCGTGGAAGAGGGTATCGATACCCTCCTTGGTCGTATCGATACGGTCTCCACGGGTTGACTCTGACCTGTTAACCTAGTCAAGGGGTATCGATACACCCCTTAGGTGTATCGATACCGCCTGCAGTATAAGTTTAAAATTTGGGCTGTAACATGTTAGTTTGAGTTCGTTTGATTGTTTCGTGAATGTTGTTCCGCTGCGTGATCACTTAGGATTTAATACTCATCTAGACAAGTTTTAAAATGAAAAAAAGAAAATATAGGGTTGTTAACCGAGGGGGAACCTTAACGGGTTTCACTTCAGTTTTCCCCGTGTGGCCCACTCGGACCGGTCATCCGGCCAGACCGGGATGAGGGGGTTACATTCTCCATTTCTCTCTTTATTTAATTAAGTATGGTTTATTCACCAACCATGCTTAACTAAATTCCCTTTAGCCAAAAGCAACGCCAAACCCGACTAAACTCGTGAGATTAGGAAAGTACTTCAATCCTTCAACAAATCCTTTTTAGATTCTTTGTAAAATTGATTAGGCAATCGGTCTAATCTTTAGGTATCTCACTTGTTTCATTCCGAGAGAGCGCATCGGGTTGAAGTGGTTTAGATCCATCGTTGGGGACGAGGAAAAGCTTGTAGCCAATTCAACTCCCTAAGAACAAACTTAGTGGCGGTCCACTAAGGGGAATCAAAATCGGAAACAATTCTCATCGAGACAATTATCTGAGCACGGGCTTCTCCAGCACTAACTCAGATTTGAGTTAGCATCGATTGCCGTAGCTAACTCACTAAAGCTTGACTTCAAGGATTGCCCTGGGAGTCGAATTTACCCAAGAGAAGTAAGTTGCAAGGGTTGGGCCTTGTAGACTGTAACCGGCAGAAAAGTCGAAAAAAAATCAACTTCAGTGATCGAAGATGTCGTGGCAAAGCGTCGCTTAAGGCTAATTCAATCTATAATTCATTTTCAATATTTATTTCACGTTCTTATTATTTTTTTCTTTATCATTCAAATCACTTCTCTAAAATCCCATTTTATTTTCTACAGGTTATTGGTCTAAATCAGAACGAAAGGTGTTAGAATTCCTATTCCCTGCGGATCGACCCTTACTCTGGCTATATTATTTTAAATCTTATTTATTTGAGTTTAAGGTTCTATTTTTTACACTATACGACGCGTGTCAATGACCTTGGATACTAATCACAATTCCAAAGACTCCACTAAAGAAGTTAGGGATTCTGTAACACCCGTGTTTTGGGCCTAGGAGTTAACCGGGTTTATAGTTCGAGTCAAATAAAATTTAATTAAAGCAATTCAACCTAAAATGTGGTGTAATTGAGCTTTAGTGAAAAGGGAGGGACTTATGTTGTAAATTACCCAAAAAAATTTAAAAATGATGACAACTTTTAAAGTTGTCATCTTCTCCCCCTTTTTCAATATTGCCCAACGTGAAACACTCTCCCCTTTCCCCAAACCCTCTCAAATATTCATGTTACTATTCCATCAATTTGCCACTTGATTTCAACCCCGTTTTAAGAGGTGAACATGTTTTCTTAATCTCCTCTTTATTTCCTATCAACCCATAGTCTTAGATTTTAAAGTTATAGAGTTTTGAAAATTAGGGTTTATATCAAAGTTTGAGTTTTTAAGGGGTTTTCTATTTGGTTTTGATAAATTGTATTGGGGCTTTGTTTAATCAAGTTGAAATACACATTATATGTTAATTTGGTTAATTTTTAATGAATTTCCGAAGTGAGCTCTATTACCCATTTTTGAGTTGTCAAGAACACCATTTTTGGTGGGTTTTAGGTTGGAAACTAAGGGCTGATGGGTAGGGTATGTTAGGAGGATGATTTGGGACATTTTGGAGGTCATTTGGGTGTTTGGAAATTGAGTTTTCAGCAAGGCTTTAGGGGAGCACGAAAATTGGGATTTTGGGAGATTATGTGGTTTGGGAATTTGTGGAATTTGGGTTGTGTTTGCAAAGTAAGTTGATGGTTGAGTTTAGCATTGAATTGGGAAGTAATGTATATGTTCTGTTTGGCTAGAAGCAAGAGGAAGCGCGGAAGAGGCTTTGGGACCAAATCCGGGTTCGTAGGAGGATTGTTTCGATTTGCTAAGGAAGGGCGGTGAGTGGTTTCAACTTGTTTTAAAGTTTGGTTCGAGTATGTGTAGTGTGTGTGTGTAAAGTGTGCTTGGTAGGCCACTTCTAGTTAATTCAAGTTGTTGATATAACCATTGATGTCTATAAATGCTATTATGCTTATTTGGCTATGCACCTTGTGATTGTGGTTGATTGGTGTAAGTCTATCTTGATATGTATCTATGAGATTGAGCATGAATGGTGGTTGATGATATTTGTATAATGTGGTTATGATAATTGGCACTAAAATAATTACCGGTTGTAAATGATTGATCATTAGGATAGTGTGCACACAAATTGAGTCAAAACGTACGTGACCTTGATGGCGTTAAGTCATCAAGGAGGAGTACGGTGATGTAACATTCCACCGGAAGCTTTTATTAATTTCTACGAGATGATGAGTGGAATCCCATCCGTAGGGCATGTGGCGATGAGTGGAATCCCGCACATGCAAAGTCCGGTGATGAGTGAAATCCCACCGAGGTAAAGTGTTGTTGAGGTTTATATCCGCACAATCGGGGTAATTAAAGTGGCCAATTAACTTGTTCATACATTGTGATATGTGATGATGATATATGTTGGTGATATATGGTGTTGCTATATGATGTTGATATTGATAATTGAGCTTGGTAGGATCGAGAAACCATATATGCCACTTGAAAGACTAGCTAGGTCTACTCAATTATATGCAATTGTAGGTTGTATGTGAGATTAGGTTTTACATGCTTGAACCCTGCATTGTTGATGTTTTTCGTTTTAGAGCACCCTCACTAAGCTATTAGCTTACGCTCTCAATGTTCAACAATGCAGATCATTAGCGTGGTGTTAGCTCGAGGCAAGGCAAGAAGGGCTTTCCAAGTTTGTGGCTCAAGTACGGTTGTTAATTTTGTAGTAGTTAAGCAATGTGGCAAGAGTGTGTTTGTATGAGCTTGTATGACTCATTGATATATTGATATTTTGGATTGTAAAGCATGTAATACTATGATGATTGTTGGTGTGTGATGGCATGCTTTAGATGCTTAGGTTGCCTTGTGTATGAGTGCAAACCTCTTGTGTTGAATTGTGCCATTTTGGCTCTTGAGCTTCCATGTATGATCTTAAATGTTGAATTTGCTCTTTTGTTGGAATGTCATGTTCGAATGCCTTGACTCATGTTGATTGCTACCTATGGCTCATGTATTATTGCTTAAATGTTAGTATGTGCAAGTCTTATGAGTGTTAATTCATGCCTTTGGTCCTTTTTAAGCTCTTATATATGTCTATGCATGATCTTAGTGTTCTTTATCCATAGGAAGTCTTTAGAGTTGGGCAGTAAGTGATCCCCTACACAATGGTTTCGAAACCATGGGTAAGGTTTTGAAACCTTTGCAGAAATCTGGGTTTCCAGACCTTACTGCCAGCCTAAGTTTCGAAACCTTTAGGGAAGGTTTCGAAACCTTTGCAAAATCTGGGATTCCAGACCTCACTGCCGGCCTAAGTTTCGAAACCTTTGAGGGAGGTTTCGAAACCATGGAAGAGGGTTTCAAAACCATGGGTAAGGTTTCGAAACCTTTGCAGAAATCTGGGTTCCAGACCTTACTGCCAGTCTAAGTTTCGAAACCATTTGAGGAGGTTTCGAAACCTTTGCTTAAAACTGCACTGTTTGATCCTTGTTGGCCTTTTTAAAGGGAAAAACCCATAGGTATTAAGATGCCTTTAGTCAAGATTAAAATTTGGCTGTTTGAATGTGGTTTGGGGTCCGAATGTGACAAGATTAAAAAAATTATAGGGTTGCTAACCGAGGGGGAACCCTTTGGGTTTCGCTTCGGTTTTTCCCGTGTGGCCCACTCAGACCGGTCATCCGGCCAGACCGGGACGAGGGGGTTACAGATTCCAAGTAATGAGGGAAAAGTGTATGAGAATTCGGAAAAAAAGGGGAAGGAAACAGAGGTTTGAAGAGCTGGAAACTAGACAACAACGTTCCGCCTGATGCAAAGATGTCCAACGCTCGTGACATGTTAAAAGACTCACATAGGCAGGTTCACCTAGGGGTAATAGCCGAGTTGAGCCCGAGCCTGGCTAGACTCAGCTTGCCTCGGGCTCAAGGTTCGTCGAGCTCAAAGTTTTAGGTTTAAGTTCGGCTCGGAAACAAAACTATTGGGCTCGGCTTGGGTACGAAGCTCGTCGGGGTTCAGCTCGGCTCGAAATGGACAATTTTACTATATTTTTTTTAAAAAGATGGAGCCTCGTTAAAAGCTCCTTTAATAACCAACATTGAAATAAAATTCAATGTCGGGAAAAGGGGGAAAGAGTGCCCAAAATTTAGATTAATCCAAATAACCAAGAAATATTCTTACAATACAAACACATAATGAAAGAAAATAAAAATCAAACAACAACCAACTAAAGAAAATACCCAATTTATTTTTCTTAATTTGATTTTGGTGAATTTTCCATAATTTATTTAATTGCTTTTCTTTTGCTAAACAGATTACTTTTAGTGCATATATATATATTCCGAGCTTGTTCACAAGCTTTACGAGTCGAGCTTGGGTCGGCTTGGCTTGTTAAGGTCTCGAATCGAATCCGAGCTCGAGTCGAGCTCACTCGAACCGAGCTTTGACTGAGCCGAACCCGAGTAGCTCGCAAGCCGATCCAGCTCATTATCACCCTTAAGTTCACCAAGTTAAACTGTTAATCGAAGTAGAGAATCACTCCAGTGCAATCAATCTTATCTTATAAATGAAATCACTGAATTCTTATTTTTTTTTCTTCTAAATTTTATTTTTTTTCTTGAGTTTTCTACTTCGTTTTCTTCTTCGTTTTTTTCTTAATCTATTTTCTTATCTTCTAAATCACAATCTAGGTTGTGATAGTTGTGCCTACCTTCAAAGGAAAGGAAGAATACCTCCAGAAACAGTTCTCTGCAAAACAAATTTCAATGCTTTTGAAATTAGAGAGGGTCATGGGTCAAATTGAGTCCAGTTTCTGGTCGATTTGCACCCGGCCCGAAAAATGTAACATTTCTACCCGAATATGACATAACTTGACATTTTAAGATATTAAATCCGACTCAAATTTTAGAGTAAAAACTCGAATCCAAACCTGATTCAAACTCATTTAAAAAAAAACTCTATCTTATAAGGTCAGGTTGGGTCAGGACCCGTTGAATTTGGTTCAAACGGCCATTCCTATTTGAAATGTTTTGATTTGTTTTATGGGTTCAAAAAGTGAAGGGTTAAGCCTTATTACACAGTCGTTTTGGTTATTAATTTCTCACATATATTTTTTTATTTATCGAATAATTATTTATTTAATTCACATTATAACAACGCCACAAGTTAATATATGAGTGATAAAAAAATTCAATATATATAAAGTTTAGTGATCAAAATAGAAGTAGAAATAAAGTTCAGTGATGATTTACGTAATTTAACCAAATAAAAAATAAACAGAAAGTAAAAAATAAAATGGTAAACTATTTCATTAACCACCATATTTTTGATGAAGTTGTGATTTGAACACATTTCTTTTTTTCCGAAACAATTAAACTACCAAACTATTTAATTGAATGCAATGTGACCACCAGCCGTTAAAACCTAACGGAGGGAGTAGGGGTGAGCGTTCGATCGAGTCGAGTCGAGTCAAAAAATTTCGAGTTATTCGAGTTGACGAGTCATATTTTACAACTCAAACTTTATTTGAAATTTTTCCGATTCGAGTCGAGTTTAAGAAATTCGAGTCGAGTCGAGTTTTCGAGTTCCTATAAAAATTTAACTGTAATTATTTATCATGTTATAGTAGGGTTTGATTCCAATTTAAACTCCTTTCTCTAATCATATAAGATATGCACATATATATTTCTTCACATGTGACAATATTTTTTCATATTTTTATATATCAGTATGTATATATCATAAAAATAGAGGGACTCGTCTCGAACTTAAAAATAAATCCACTAATTATTAAAAATTTCGAGTTATTCGAGTTATTCGAATTTCTATTTTACAACTCAAACTTTATTTGAAATTTTTTCGAGTTATTCGAGTTTATGAAATTTCGAGTCGAGTCAAGACGAGTCGAGTATTTTTGCCTCGAGTCGAGTCGAGTTATTCGGTTTTTTCGAGTCGAGTCGAGTTTTGCTCACCCCTAGGAGGGAGTGACGTGACAGTTAGTAAAAATTCATACAATTACACATTTAGTCCCCGTTACTTATACACTCTATCAATTTGGTCTTAATTTTAATTTAATAAAATAAATTAATTATTTAATAAGGTATTGGAGTACTTAATTATTTTTATTTAATTTAATTAATTTTCCCCTCCAATCAGGTTGTGACACGTGTCACCTAATTGGAGAAGAAAAATTAAAAGTAAAAAAATTTCGTATGATGGGATTCAAACCAAGGTTACCTTGGTAAAAAGAAGCTATGCTTACTACTAGGCCAAGCTTATTTTTGTGATATAAAGTACCACATATAATATGTGTTATATAGTTAACAATGCCTAGAAAAATTGAAAGTAACAAAATTAAGGTTAAGGAGATTTGAACCAAGGCTCCCTTGGTGGGAAGAAGCATATGCTTGCCACTAGGCCAAGCTTACTTTTGTAATATGAATTACAACATGTAATATATGTATTATATTACTGCTAATGCCTGGAAAATAGTGAAAAGTCGATTTTAGGGAACTCGAACATAACATACTTATGATGCGTAAAAATATCTAACCAATTAAATAAATTTAATAATTAAATTAAAGTTAACAATATTTTGTATATATTTTAAATTATAGTTAGTGCACGATTTAAAATAAAAAATAATATTAAATTCATTTAGCGAATCCAAATTCACGAACATAATTTAATATAATTTTAATATTTTTATTGAATTAGATGTTTTATAATTTTTAAAACCTTTAAGACCTTTTAGTTACACATTTTTGTCTAAAAACATCTAATTCAATAAAAAATTAAAATTATATTAAATTATGTCCGTAAATTTAGATTCGCTAAATGAATTAAATATAATTTTAAATTTTTTATTTTAAATCGTGCCCTTACTATAATTTAAAATATATAAAAAAATATTTTTAACTTTATTTTAATTATTAGATTTATTTAATTGGGTTAGATGTTTTTATTAACTATATGGTGTTCGAGTTTCTTAAAACCGCATTTTCTCTATTTTGCAGGCATTAACAGTAATATAACACATATATTATATGTTGTAATTTATAAGATAAAAGTAAGCTTGGCCTAGTAACAAGCATATGCTTTTTTTCACCAAAGGAGCCTTGGTTCGAATCCCCCAACCCCAATTTTATTATTTTCAATTTTTCTAGGCATTAATAATTATATAACACATATATTATATGTGATACATCATATCACAAAAGTAAGCTTAACCTAGTGGTAATCACAACTTCTTTCTACTAAGGCTGCCTTGGTTTGAATCCCCCAAACCTAGTTTCTTTACTTTTAATTTTCCTTCTCTAATCAGGTGATACGTGTCACAACCTAACTGAAGGGGGAAAATTAATTAATTAAATTAAAAAATAATAATTAAAGTCTAGTGACACGTGTCATTATCTTATTAAATAATTAATTTAATTTATTAAATTAAAATTAGGACCAAATGTATAATTATACGAACTTTTACTAATTATCACGTTACTCCTTTCGTTAAATTTTAACACTGGTGGTCACATTGCATCTATTTAAATAGTTTGATGGTTTAATTGGTTTGTAAAAAAATAATATGGTCAAATCTTAACTTTATCAAAAGTAAGGTGTTCAATTGACGACACAAAACGGTAACTCACCTGATCTCCGAAACGCAAGAATTGGAGAGAGGCGGATAATCTCATCGTGATGATTCTCGCGGTGTTATTCGCTAACTCCGAAGGGAATATCCTTGTTGAACGGTACGTCTGCCCAGATCATTTCCTCATATCGTTTCTGCTTTTATTTCTTTTGTTGATTTTTCCACTATGCTCTTTGTGTGTTCTAGTTTGTTGAATTAGTTTGTAATACTTGAATCTGCTTTCTATAGGTGTAGATCTTTAATAGGCCTTTCGATTTTGTTACGGAAACCGATTTTTTAAACTTTCTGGATGTGATTTGATTTGGTAGAAATTGAAAATGGATGAGGTTTGGAAAGCTCATAAGCTATAAAGCCTGCTTTAGAGGTAGAAGTAGAAACAAACAAGAATGATGGAGAAATGAGATGGATTTAGACAAATTGTGTTGCCTTTGAGTTAATCAAATGATTATTCCACCAATTGCCAATGAAAAATCTTTCCTGGGAAAGAGATTTGGGAATTTGAACCTAGATTAAACCTCTGATGTATACTTAATAAACAAGCTAAGAGAACACTATCTATTCCAAGTTCAACTGAGGTCCTAAATCAAACCAACATCATATAAGGACTATAATTTCAAAGGTCTTGGAGACTGATCATAACTTTTCTTGTCATGCATAGATCAGTAAGAGAGATGTGTGCTTAAGAAGAGTAGACAACGGATCGTTACCCAAATATGGTTAACAGAAAAAGAAGCATTTGATTACATTTCGACTTTTTTGAGTGGTTGCTCTTTGGACATTATCCACGACTTTTTGTTTCGTAGTCCCGAGAATCCTACTACTAACAATGGTCTCAGTCCTGTGAGAGTGCAGTAGTTTGTATTCGTATAAATTATTGTTCTTTATTGTTGCTTTTCGATATTGGTCTGTCCTTTTGAGGAATATGCAGATTGCAGTCTCAGTTCCAAATGAGACTTCAGCTTGATAACTTATCTCTTTGCAGCTTTAATGGAGTTCCTGCTGAGGAACGGTTGCATTGGAGATCTTTCCTAGTTAAACTGGGAGCAGAAAATCTTAAAGGTGTTAAGAATGAAGAGCTGCTTGTTGCTTCTCACAAGTATGAATATCCTTCATCCATTTTCTACTGCTGTATCTATTTTGTAGCTATAATGCATGTTTTCCATCTCTAAAATGCCTTCTAGAATTATCCTATGGGGAATGGATTCTGGGATGGTTGGAAGGACTAGATCTTGAGTAAATGATGTTTGCTACAATCAGAAAGCTTTATTGAACTGCGTGAAACGCTTGCATTTTCCATTAGCACAGGATTTCTATGATTTTAGAAGTTTTATAGGCTTGCACCCAAACTTACCAACAAGGATGTAGCCTGCAGCGAGTATACCATTTTGTTTTAGTTCTGATGTAGATGTGTTAAACATGTACCTAAAGTTATTTAAGTTGTAGATAGCATAATCAGCTGATCATCAGGCCTGATTTACTGGATTTCTTTTCCAAACTTCCATATTTATTCATGGGCCGTTGTTACTTTAATAACAGGAAAACCTGTTCTCACTTCTCAGAGTAAAAGAAAAACATTCAGTCTCTACTTTTGACTTAGGTCCTAATTCAAAATACTTTTTCAGGCAGTAGCATTAGTTTTTGATTCTGTCTTTTTTTCTGCCCTGAAATTAAGTTAATCCATGGAGTTGACTGTTATCAGGGGCATAGAGTTCTTGTCTTTGTTGGTTGGGGATGGATCAGTCTCCAAAACTTAAATTTTATTAAAGCAAGAGAATTCACCTTATAAAGAAAAGTTTGAGAGGGGTGGGGGATGGGGACAGTCTACTAATTGTATTACCGTGTGAAATGTATACTGTGATACATGATCTCAATTTCACAGTTATTGCATTATCAAAAGGCAATATAATGTTTTATCTTCAAAACGTAAAATATTGTAAGAGATTCATAATATACACATTTAAAACTAATTAGTGAAAATAAAATATATTATTATCTTTCGTGGCTTAGGATAAAATTTTTGGAATTTCTAGCATCCATTTGACAGAAATATTATCTTTTGACTAAGAGATATCAGTTTAGAGAATTTAACAACCATGTTCGTTTATCAGGTCTGTTTACATTGTTTACACAGTGCTTGGAGATGTCAGCGTCTATGTAGTTGGCAAAGACGAGTATGATGAACTTGCATGTAAGTATATCTTGCGCTCTTTACACATACAACTTAAGTTTGTGAGAGGTGAAGAAGCTACGAACTTGAAACTCCTTTATTCAAAATATGTTGTTTCGTGCTGTTTGACGTGAGAGGACTTGGTTGGGTCATGGGTTCTTTTTGGGTGATTTGCGATTAAAAAGCAACGCATTTTCGCCATATTGACTTGCATAAATCTCGATGCTCTTAGTTGGATAAGCTTCTCTTTTGCGTTTAACATAGCTTGCCTTTTGCCTATAGTGTGGCCCATTCTTATGGTCTGTAACTTACAATGAATGTTGCTTTTTTTATGAAATGTAATTAGTACTTTGCAAAATTAAAAAGAAAAGGAAAGTTAACACTTTGATAATTGTAGTGTATTGAAAAGGGTATCAAATATATCGTCTAGCATGGTGCATTAGGTTACAAACTTGAACTCATTACTGGTTTACCTCAATTGTTTTGCTCAGTGGCAGAGGTGATCTTTGTTATAACCTCAGCTGTAAAGGATGTATGTGGGAAGCTACCAACCGAGCGCCTTTTTCTGGATAAGTATGGAAGGATATGCTTGACTTTGGATGAAATTATTTGGACGGTGAGGTCACAAATTGGTATTCTATCAATAAATTATTTTGCCATTCTTCCTTTGATCAGAAGCTGTTAATACTATTTGTTTATAATCGGAACACGCAGCACCACTTGAGCGAGGCTTAAAACGTAGTTATGATATATCATCTGCCCATGATTATCAAAAAGCTAGAATTAATGTAGCATTTGGCAACTCACTTGTGGTGCGAAAGCACCTGTTATATCTCTAAGTCAGGAAACTGTTCCTTTTCGTTTGATTGTTAATTATCATCCAATTGCATTTTCATCGTTGGATACTGCTAAATACTACTGACGTTTTTCGCACTTCTTTTTTAAATATTCTCAAGGGATATCTGGAGAACACAGATAAAGACAGGATCAGGAGATTAGTACGTTTAAAACCTCCGACCGAGTTCTAGGCCGAGAACGCTCTACCGTCACCGCCTATTCGGAGACAGTAAATTTGGGTCTTGTACTCTACAGAAAAGCACTGCATTCTGAATTACATATATTTTCAGTTCAAGGCTGGAGCTTATGGAACTTTTCGATGGATTTTCTGATATTATCCCATTGATACGAAACCAGTGAAATGTTTTTGATTTGAAGTTTATAAGTGTCCGAAAACATTATTTTTCTTTAATATGAAATTCAATATTTTAGTAACTTGAGATTATGAATTTGGTGAATTGCGCTTTTCCTGTAACACATGCTCATAATTTCTTACATTGTCTCAACTGGAATTATTGATGTCATACCCGGTTGAAGCTGGCCGGGACATGGGCTGGCATATGTAATACCTGGAAGAACCGGGTACCCGGGAATGAATACCCCACTCTTATGCACAAATGTTTTCTCGTGTTTTCTCTCTCAATTCAGTTTTTCTATTCACAACATCAGTATTTGAACTCTTGATTTTACGTTTTTAAAACTGAAAAAGAAACCCATATTTTGTAATTAGTTTAAAAGTCGACCTGTATTTGAGAAACATGGAATGAAAAGCATAACCAGATGCCAACTTTTCCACTGATTCTGAAACACAAAAAGACAATCCCTAAGCCAAGAGTTTGGAAGCAGTCAACCAGGTAATTTCACTATTCACATCCCAAAGGATAATGCAGCATCTTCTTCTTGTATTTATCGCTACAATCCATGGAGTGGCGCCCAACACATAAAAACAGTTTCATTTGTCAGATTAAACGAAGCATCTAAAGTAAATCCACATCCTGCAGCAGCACATAACAGAATATACGGTGGTATTTTTCGATGCCATCAACGAATATCCCACAATCTACCTCGTGATAATCTTCGTGCCTCCGAGCTTCACCGATATATATATATAGCAGATTAATCTTCTTTACCAATCATCGGGGTTAACTTCGACAGGGAGATCGAGAGATGAAACATGGAAAAAGACATAGAGCCGAGGTTGCGAGAAGCTTGCCCGAATGGGAACGCAAGTTCTTGTCATACAAGGCATTGAAGAGGAAGCTGAAACTGACACACAGGGCAAGATCAGGCACCGAAGACATTGGCTTCAAACAGTCATTGAACAGGGAACTCGACAAGGTCAACACGTTTTATCTGGACAAAGAGGAAGACTATATCATCATGTTCAGGGTATTACATTCTCATTAATTTAACTTTGCATTTGTTTCTGGTTCAATCAAACTGTTGTCCTCAGGAGCTCGAATGCCGGGCTGAAAACCGAAATGGCACCGAAGAAATGTTGGAACTGAAGAGGGAAGTGTTGGACTTTTATTCGGAGATGGTGATGCTACTCCATTACAGTGTCATTAACTTTGCAGGTACATATATAAAACTTTGTTGGATTCGAATCTCGACATTTGCAACCGAAAAATTGGTTATGACTAGAGGAAGGTTGGAACAAAACAGGGTTGGTGAAGATTGTGAAGAAGCACAACAAACGAGCAGGCGGAGCTGTTTACTCGTGGCACATGCACAGGGTTCTGCAGCAGCCCTTCTTCTCCACTGAGTTGCTTTACAATCTTATTAGAGGCTGTGAGGCCATACTTGAGCACCTCTCTCCCCCGAATGGTCCTTCATGAAGATCAATATTCTTGGTTCAGTCCCTCTTTTTTATATACTTTTCTAATCATGTACAATTGGGTTGGCTTTTGATGGCATGCTGAGAAATTTACCATATGTGGCATGGCTTAATACAATAACTTTATCTTTAATTTTATTTTCGTGAATTTACCTTCTTGACCGATCATGAAACGATCCTTACGATCTAACTTATTTAATTAAATGTTTTAGATTTTGAACTTCGACCCTACTTAAGGATATAATACATTATCTGATTTTTTTACAAAAAATGATAGTTTTATTAAATAAGGAAAAAATATTATACAAAAAAGTCTACTAATTGGGATATTTTTCTAAAACCATCAAGCTACTTAAAAATAAGATATGACTAAACTGTTAGATTTTAACGGTCGGTGGTCAAAATAGATTTATTTAAATAGTTGAGTGATCGAATTTTAAATTTTTTTAGTTGAGTGGTCAAAACAGATCGCAACTCATCGTTGGGTGGTCTGGAGTAATTTACCTTATAAACAAACATATTGACAGCGATGAGGTATAAACACCATCAACACAAACATACATATAACAAATGATGACTTGTTGATAAATTTACATTATCACAATTGAAACAAATCATATATTTAGGGATTACGGACGTTTATCAATATTTTGTTTGATGATTCAAAGTAAAAATAAATCAATAAAATAACATAATAAACTTTAAAGAGATGAGATCAAATTCAAATACGAAAAGAAAAATAAAAAAAGGTGCTATAAGTGTAAAAAAAAAATATGTTCAAGAATGAAAAAATAACATGCCACAAGAAAAGACAAAATAACATAAAAGTATATTAAGAGAATATAAGTTCAAAAATAATACTATATTAATTCAGCTCCACCCATCGGATCTTAACTTAGTTATCTCTATACAAGTTCAAATATAATTACATAAAAATCTTCATAAATTTCCATCTTAATTTTATAGTAACAAGGTCAATTCCGTCTTTCAATAATTTATATTCCTTTCTCTCTCCTCAAACCCTAGATCTAGGGTTTTATACTTTCATCTTTATTTCCTCCCTCTCTTTCTTCAATTGTTTTTGGACATCAAAACTACAACAGAGGAAGCAAAGTCCTTACCTTTTGTAGAAGCTGAAAGGTAAACGTTCTTCTACGTTTGTATATCTCCTTACTGTTTCGAATGTTGCAAAATTTCAAAAACCTAAACTACGAATTTGCAGATAAAGTTGATTTTTTAGTAGGATGGGTGAGATAAAGGACAACGACGCCTATGAGGAAGAGCTTCTCGACTATGAAGAAGAAGATGAAAAAGCCCCCGACTCTGTCTCCACTAAGGCTGCTGATTCTGCTAAGAAGTTAGTCTTTTTTACTTAATATATATTTTTAGAATAAAAGTTATTACAATATGGCATTTAGTGTGAAGTTCTGTTGAATTGCATGTGTATATGTTTCATTTGTTTCTATTTCTCAACAGAGATTAAATGGGTATTCATTTTTTGATCCTTTGAAGTTGATGAAGTAGTTTAAAATTTGATGCATAGCTGAAAACTGAATTTGACTTTGTAATTCTTGGTGCCGTTTCATACGGACCTAATGTAAATAATTAGGTTGCGATCTTGTTGGGTTGGTTTTAATTTTTATTTTATGTGGTGTAGGGGGTATGTTGGAATTCACAGTTCGGGATTCAGAGACTTCCTGCTGAAACCAGAGCTGCTTCGAGCTATTGTAGATTCTGGATTTGAACATCCTTCAGAAGGCAAAGTTTCGAAACTCGTGTCTGGTTTTTAACATATGTTAATTTCATGAATCAAGTCATTTTGTTTTTCTTGGTTTAAGTTAGTTACAATGGTGGCTGTATAAAAGTTTGATGCTTTATTATTTTTATTTACTGTTTTGGATGAAGCATTTGTTGTCACTGGATATAATTTGTAATAATCTTTGAAATATCTTGCCTTGAAATTATATTTTTAACCTAATATATTCAGTATCATCATTGCATTGCATTTCTTTTTCTGTTACTTTATATTGTCGGTTTAAACACTTTTTTTACTATTTTTTGTATCAATTTTAATAATCTGTTTAAGCTAAGTTAGCCAGACTTCCATATGGCTGAGTTTACAAATTCCTTTTTTTGTGTTTCACAAGTAAACTTTCATCTTTATTGACTGATCTACTCAATATTACTTGGTTGTTCTTTTTCTAACTTTTTCATGATTTTGTTATCCAGGTAATTGCTACCTCTATATTCATTATTTCAACAAGAAAACTGGTTTGATAACCTTTCTGTTAAAAGGACCGGGAAGAACATTTATAATTTACTGAGTGTTCGCCTACTGCAATTTTATTTTCTTATTCATTAGTGCAACATGAGTGCATCCCTCAAGCTATTCTGGGAATGGATGTGATCTGCCAAGCCAAATCTGGCATGGGAAAGACGGCTGTTTTTGTTCTATCGACTCTTCAGCAAATTGAGCCAGTTGCTGGTCAAGTTGCTGCACTTGTTCTATGTCATACAAGAGAATTAGCTTACCAGGTGTGTTTCCGTCTCAGAGACTTGAATTTGTTGTTTGGAGTAAGCATGGCAGTTGAGGGTTGCAGACTTGTAGTGCCATTTCATCTTTTGTTCCTTCTAACCAAGTATTACTTCATCTATGCTTTGACAGATTTGTCATGAGTTTGAGAGGTTCAGTACTTATCTGCCAGATATTAAAGTTGCTGTCTTCTATGGTGGTGTCAATATCAAGGTTCACAAGGATTTACTTAAGAATGAGTGTCCTCATATTGTTGTTGGAACGCCTGGTAGGATTTTGGCTCTTACCAGGGATAAAGATCTTAGTTTGAAGAATGTGAGGCACTTTGTACTTGATGAATGTGACAAGATGCTTGAGTCACTCGGTATGCTTTCTAATTTCCTTATATCTGCTATAGATATACTTCTTAGGCTCTTTTTATTTTATTATATCCATTAGTCATCTTTTTTCTTTTTCAAATTGTACAGACATGAGGAGAGATGTGCAAGAGATCTTCAAGATGACTCCACATGATAAACAAGTTATGATGTTTTCAGCCACACTTAGCAAGGAAATTCGACCTGTGTGCAAGAAATTTATGCAAGATGTAATTACATTTCTTTTTAATGTCTATGCTATTTGTCTCTTCAATACTACTATATGCGGGTAATATTTAGTTTTTGTATGTACCATTCTTTAATGACAGGATACATACTTTTGGAAATTGAATTGCATTTGAAATGTATTCCTCCTTTGATGGTATTTTTTGATGTTTTTGCTGCAGCCCATGGAGATTTATGTTGATGATGAAGCCAAATTGACTCTTCATGGTCTAGTACAGGTATGCATAGAGCTAGCAACTTCTTTGCGTAGGCTTTGTTTTGAAGGAATGAAAGGTAAAGGGTATAGAGGTGACTTTTTTGTTTCAATAATTTTTTTGGTCGTGGTGGGATCTGGTTATAACTCTTTGTATCCTTCAAATTAGGAAAAATTGTGAATGAAGAATCCTCTTTGAAAAATTCTAATTGCCTAGAAGAAATTGCCCTTAATTTAACATTTTCATTTCAAATTACGTACTAGATTAATGAGTTCGCCCTTTTCTACTTATATTTCTTAACCAAATACGGTTGGCAACGTACCCTGGCACCCCATCCCTTTCATTTTCTTTTCTTAGCATCCAAACAAGGGAACCTTGCCCTTCCCTGTTCCTTTTCTCTTTCCTGGTCCTTGCAGTTTTCTTGTAGACATTGTTAATGCCCTAGGTAATTGTTTTTCTACCCATGCAGCATTACATTAAATTGAGCGAGCTAGAGAAAAACCGCAAGTTGAATGACCTCCTTGATGCCTTGGATTTCAACCAAGTAGTTATTTTTGTCAAAAGTGTGAACAGAGCAGCTGAGCTCAACAAGTTACTTGTGGAGTGCAATTTCCCCTCTATCTGCATCCATTCTGGAATGTCCCAGGAAGAAAGGTATGCTTGCATTCCGTAATATTTTGTGCGCATTATGGCTGAAGTATCCATTTGTCTATGATCTATGCCTTACATATTACTTTATCAAATTTCCTTTTGGTGTCAGTGCCTGTCTCTTTGCAATGTGTTTGCACTAGGGTAGAAGTGAATTGAGAAGAGCTTGATTTTTCAAGAATGTTTTGGCTATTTTCTGTTGTTTTTTCTCTCGAGAAATCTGGTTCAGGAACGGGCAGGTCTTATTTTCTTATTGAAATATTTTGGGGTGGTTTTCGATAAAATCTGTATTGCCCTACTTTCAGTTATTTACTGAATATCCTCTTATGACTATGGTGCTCCTGTCCATTAAATTTGTTTGGGTATATGAATTGAAAATTTCATCTTAGGCATAAACATTCAGCGGCTTTCTCTTAGTATGAAATTTTCTTTATGGAATGGGGTTCTGTTTTGTCTTAGCTTATTATTTGTTTATCATCTTTTAAGGTTGACGCGATACAAGAATTTCAAGGAAGGGCACAAAAGAATTCTAGTGGCCACAGATTTAGTTGGAAGGGGAATTGATATTGAGCGCGTTAACATTGTTATCAACTATGATATGCCAGACTCTGCTGATACCTATCTGCATAGGGTAAATTCTGTTTTCTTAATTGCAGTTGAACCAAAGTCATGTTGACCTTGACTTTCTATTGTCTATGTCTGGGTTCTGTTATTGCAGGTGGGTAGAGCTGGTAGGTTTGGCACCAAGGGGCTTGCAATTACATATGTCTCATCAGCATCCGACTCTGATGTCCTTAATCAGGTTATACATAATTTCTATTTCCTATACTCTCTGTACTTTATATATATATATAATAGAACTAATTAGTTACTTTCGTTTAATAACTATTGCTACTTTGATGGTTTCAGGTTCAGGAAAGGTTTGAGGTGGATATAAAGGAGCTTCCTGAGCAAATCGATACTTCGACATACAGTAAGCAATTACCTATTACTAAGTGATGTTATACTATGATTGATGCATGCACCTGTGCCTAATAATTTGCTCCATATTTCAAAACGTATTACATTAATGGATATGGACTGTAATTGCAATTTCTAGTGTACAAGATTTGCTCCATAAGTGGTTCTATGAAGTAGGTTGCAGCCATTTCTGTTTCTAATGTGGTTACATCAAAAATTGCAAAATTTGTTTTCATTTTGCTTTGTGCTTCCTCCTTGAAGTTTCCTCATTTCGATGTTTGTTTAATCTTTCTTGGGTCCATGCTAACCATATTTCTTTTGTGTAGTGCCATCATGATAGAGGTTCTTGATGCTAGACATCCAAGCACTTTGGTTGATTTGGATTCGGAGTTTGTAGCATGGAAAGGCATGCTGGAACTGAGAATTATTGTATACTATTAGGCCGATTTTACTCAAGTTTCAATGTTATATAGGTGAGCTGGAAACATCTGTGCTCGAATGATCATTTTTGCTTTTATGTACTGCGTTTGATCGATTAGATTGTTAACGGCTAAGATGGAATCTGTAGTTTACTTGGCGGACTGTGCTCGGGATTGGATCTTCTAGTCGATGAGTATTGTTGATTTCATGTTCTTCTTAGGTTTCTGTTCCTTTGTTTTACATTTGATCCTATGTTGTCTTGAGGTAAGTTTTCATCTTCACACCTTGAATATGGTAATTAGAGCAATAAGGCAACCCGCTGCGCTGTTCGGCCACTTCTTCCGCTACCTCCGAATGATTTAAGCTTTCTTCTCCAGCCTTCTTTTCAGACAACTCCCAAGCTTGTTCTGGTTCCAAACACCCAACTCTGATCTTTTGATCTCCAATTTTGCCACATATGTTTTCAAAGCTAGTAGTGAAAACTAGTTTGGAACCAATTAGCACTTTAACTTTTTTTCGAACTTATTTAATACTTAAACCAGAAAATTGTCACTTACATCTATAATATAATATAACAGGAGTTTGGGAAAACGTTTTAATCAACAAAATAGCATTTATTATTAATTTTAATAATTTTTTTAAAAATAATTATTAACTTAATACCTAAACCAACTTAAGACCAAGAAAAAGTTTAGTACCAATTAGGTACTTAAAGTATCAATTAGATACCTAAATTTTTTAAAAAGATCAATGATTTGATTTTATTTATTTTGGAATAAATTTATACAAAAGGGGGGCTAAATTAAACTGATCATAAAATATGGTGGGTGAAACTAATTTTAGTTATAATATCTTTCTCCTCAACATTATTAGGTCATACGAGTACAATTCAATCAATTTTTCTCATTTGCTACAATATTCTTGTAATATAATCCATCACTTTGCAACCTACTTACGTTTGTATTTGATAGGTTTTCATTTATATTTTATTTTGCTACTAAACAGTGCTTTATTGAAATTGAATTTAAATAATAATTATAAAATGGTATGAATTGAGCTTAAACAAGTATGTTTTGTTTGTGTTCATTCGGGTTTTTTTTAACTTATTCGTGTTTATTAATACTTTTAACATCATTTTGTTGAAAATTTCATGTATTCAGATTCATTTGTTTAGGTTAAATAAAATTGTTTGAATGTGTTTTTTAAAGTACATTGTTTGTAAATATTAAGCAAACATGTCTTAAACAATTAATAATTTATTAAACAATAATAAACAAGTAAATATAAATAATCATCACATAAGTGTGTTTTAAGCATAGTGATAAGACACATTTTATTCTCAAAAAAAGAATACATGTTTGAACTTTGCAGATGATTTGATGCTTTTTGCGGAAGCATCGATGGAGCAAATGCTTCATATTAAAGTTATCCTGGATCTTTTCTGTGAGTGTTCGGGGCATAAGGTGAGTATTTCGAAAACTACTATCTATTTCTCCAAAAATTGTGATATGGATGGGCGTGTCGCTTTGGCGAATTGTGGTGGTTTTGAGTTGGTCGAGGATCTAGGTATGTATTTGGGAGTACCGTTGCTTCACAAGCGTGTCACAACAGCTACTTATCGGTTCCTTCTTGATAAAATTGAGAGGAGACTCTCCGGATGGGCTGGCCGCACGTTAGCACGCACTTGCGGGTCGTATAACTCTTGCTAAGGCCGTTATTCAAGCGATCCCAAACTATGTCATGCAAACTGCATGGCTGCCAAAAGGGGTTTGTGATAAGATTGAGAGAATGATTCGACGCTTTATTTGGGGAGGGACGGATGGTCAGAGAGGTGTGCACCTTGTGCGTTGGGAGGTTTTGGCATCAAACGTTAAGGATGGGGACTTGGTTTACGTCATTTACATCGACACAATGAATTTCTTATCATGAAAGTGGGATATCGCCTAATCACGGATACGGATAAATTATGGGTGAAGGTGCTTAGACATAAATACAAGTGGGAGGGGACTTTACCGTCTTCTATACACCGTGTTGGCAGCTCTCGGTTGTGGCATGAGATTAGTCAAGTGTGGGAGGAGGTTCGTAATGGTATTGGTTGGCACATTCGAGATGGGTGGTCGACGGATTTTTGGTGGGACTGTTGGTTGGATGATGTGGGGATCCTTGCGCCTTTTTGCTTGAATGGGAGTGCGCCGGATGGTGTCAAAGTGGCATATATGACTAATGCGGCGGGTCAATGGGATTGGGAAAGGTTGAGCACTGTCTTGCCTTCGGAAATGTTGGATCGGATAGCAGCAGTGCTGCCCCCTCACGCTGCGCTGGGTGCGGACCGTCCAACTTGGCGTTGGACTGATATGAAGAATTTCACAACGTCGTCGGCATATGCGAAGCTGAGCGAGAAAAATGGCAGTTCTGCCAGTGGTGTTTGGCGGAGGATTTGGGCGTTGAACGTTCCGCAGCGAGTGCGTGTGTTCTGGTGGGTGGTTATGCACGGGAAGTTGATGACAAATGTCGAGAGGTATCGTCGCCATATTACCGCGGACAGCAGCTGCCATGGGTGCGACACGACGGTGGAGGACATTTTGCACGTGCTGCGTGAGTGCCCAGCAGCATGAGATGTTTGGAACCGTGTGCTGCAGGCTAACGCTGCGAGATGATTCTTTGCGATGGGATTTGAGGATTGGGTGAAAGAGAATTTGTCCGCCACTGCTACTATGCAGCAGGGTACAAGTAGCTGGAATATTCTGTTCGTCATTATATGCTGGTTGCTGTGGAAGGATCGCTGCAACAGAGTCTTCAACAGCCGTCCCGGGGGGTCGTCTTTTGTGTTGTTGGAAGCTTCACGGTTGTACTATGATTGTGTTTCGTTTTTACATAATGGTGCAACTCGGAATTGTGGGCGTGCTGGTCCAAATAGCAGAGATGTCGTGAAGTGGCAGCCACCAAGTCCGGGTCGCGTTAAGGTGAATATTGATGGCGCGGTGAGGGGTGCGGTGAAGCAAGCATCGATAGGTGGTGTCATCCGTGATGATGCTGGCGATTGGGTGTTTAGATTTGCGAGGAATATTGGGGCTTGTACTGCGCTTATGGCAGAATTATGGGCGGCGTATGATGCGCTTATTTTTGTGTGGGAGCGTGACTTTCGATCGGTGGATTTGGAAACGGATAACAAAACAGTGGTGGCGATCCTAAATATGGAGTCTAGTATTCTGTCGGAGAATGCCTTGGTCCAGCGTCTGCGGAAACTTGTTCTCCAACAGTGGGATTTGTCGGTACGGTTCATTTACCGAGAAGCGAACATGGTTGCGGATAAATTAGCAGGTTTTGCTCAGAATAAACAGGGAGGGTGTTTGGTGTTTGATACTCCTCCACCAGAAGTTACTCAGTTGATTACCGATGATATTGGGAGATGACTAGTGCTTTTTTGCTTGATTGTATTACCCATTCGGTAACACCATGTGTACTCTTTTCCCCCATTTAGGTGTAGGGGAATTTTTAATGAGGCACGTGGTGTTACACCAACATCTTTTTTCACAAAAAAAAACATATTTTCTTAATTTTTTTTCATATAAAATAATAATAATAATAATAATAATAATAATAAAACAAAGCAAATATTAATATTAATGCAATATATAATCGAACAATAGACAAATTTTAAACAATTTGTTGAACAAGTTTTGAAAGATTCAAATACATAAATGAACTGAATATATTATATTCACCTTCGGTTTATTTAATAATTGTTCCTTAACATTTTGTTTATAATTGTTTATTTAACTATATATATATATATATATATATATATATAAACGAATAAAAATAGAAATGCATTTATATCCCTATACATTGTTTATTAGTGAATCTTAATTACACTTAATAAGAATATAAAAATTAAAATCTTTTAAAATTATATATATATATTAATATATTATTTCATATAATTTATTGACAACGTGTACACAATGGTAATGAAAAAAAAATCATGCTATGATATTTTATAAATAAATATAAATAATGATAGACATGATGATGTTGGTAATTTAAAAAAGATCATTAAATTATTGGAGGAACAAAATGATTCCATGTGAATGGATTTGTAGGGTCATACCCCATACTAATATTCAATCAACTAATTTTTTCTTTTAAATTGGGTACCTTCTCTCTTATTACTTTCAAACTTTTAATTTTTCTCTAATTTCTTCATTATATATATTGGCTTAATGCACGTTTTATCCCCAACATTTACATGTTTTCTTAATTTGACATCCAATGATTTCTATTGTCAATGTAGACATGCAATGAACAATAAATTTATATTTAATACAATGATGATAGAAAAAAATTCTACAAATTTTTTAGTTCAAGAGTTTATGAATTCAGTGTAGGGGTTTAGAATTTATGATCTAGGGCTAATGTGGTTTAAGGTGACATGGTTAGAGATTTAAGGTTTAACCTATAAACCTCAAATTTAACCTCAACATCTAATTTTTAAATCCATAAACTCTAAACCATAATCTAAAGTCCTAAACCCTAAAACTAATATGCTTATGAAAATCTTTTTTTCCCCAAGTGTATATGAAATAACTACTCATATATATATGGGTAAATTATAACGAAGGTCACTCAATTATGAGCAAGATTACATTTGGGTCACCCAATTATTAAAGGTTACACTTGTGTCACTTAAATATAGGTAAGGTTACATTTAGGCCACCCTCTATATTTAAAAATCACATACCAATTTGTGTATTAGATTAATTAATGATTTCAAATGAAGTACTCTAGCGTTAACGATGGTATACAAGCGATTTGGAAGAAAAAATGACTAAGTTGATGTATTTTTTTAAATATGAAGGGTGACCCAAATGTAAGCTTACCCATAATTGAGTGACCCAAGTGTAACCTTTAATAATTGAGTGACCTAAATGTAACTTTATCCATAATTGAGTGACTCAAATATAATTTTTAATAATTAAGTGACCTTTATTGTGGTTTACCCTATATATATAATAGTTCTAAAATATGAGTGAGTCATGTTGGGATAACGATAGAGTGACTGAAGTACATGTGATTCAGAAGTTAAATGATTAAATTATTAATTTCTAAAAATTTTAAGGGTAAATACAAAAATAATGACTCAACTTTTGTCTCTCTCCTATTTTACTCATTCATTTTTAAATTGAGTCAATTTAATGACTCAACTTTTAACATTGAGTTTTTATCACCACTCAACCGTTATATTATGGATGCCGTTAATGATGTGGCATTTTTTATTGATTTAGCCGCCACGTAAGCACACACACGTGTTAAAAAATGACCGTTATAAAAATTCCCTTTACTCAAATGATTCCCTAATTTCCTTTGCTTGCATTCTGAAACGAAGATAGAGAGGTGCTAATAGAGGAATGAGAAGGTTGAAATAAGAGGTTATAGGGGATGAGGGGAACGACATCCCAATTTGCTGTTGGTGTAGCATGGAAGCAGTATTGAAAACTTCATGGACTAACAACAATCTAGGTCAACAATTTTATGGGTGTTCGAATTACGGTAACCGATTTTACAAGGATTGCCATTTTTTGAATTGTACGATCCTCCAATGAATTCTCGTACAAAGGTTCTTCTTATTGGTCTGCTAAACAAAATCAAAGCCAAGGACAGGGAGAGAAAAAATGAAATATTTGTTTGGTTTTGTACAGTCATAGGTTATATTATTTTGACTGCGTTTTTTATGGGTATCAAATGAAGGAAGATTAGAGATAACAATAGGAGGTTTTGTGGAGGATATTATCTCAATAGGTATTTTGAGTATGAATTTGTGTATTTTGTGAATGAATATTTCGAAGGTCGAAGGGGAGAAATAGTAATGTTACTGAGTATTTTGTGAATTGATATTTCTTAGGTAGAATGGGTATTTCGAATGTAGAATGTAGAATTCGGATGAACATCAAATATGAATGTGTTATGTTGATGAAATTTTTATGGTTGTGTTATGAAAGGGAACTATTTTCTTAACATTATGTGGAATGGTTATTAACATTTGATGGTTCTGTTATGGTTGTGTTATAGATTGGTGATATATTCATATTTTAAAATAAATACAAAAAATAATAAAAGGGGAAATAAGTAAAGTATAATGGCAAAATTATTGTTTGTAAATTGCATTCACATACTAATTTTATAATGTAATCTTCACAATTGTGTAACAAAATATCACCATTAGTGATCACAAGTTACTCAAGTATTTGATAACATATAACAAAATACCTAAACAAAATATCATAAGATTCTATTCACTAGTGACCATGACTGTGAGTGGCCTAAACTTACTTAGGTCTTTGGCCACATATACACAAACACCTACACAAAAAAATGGTCCCATTCACTAGTGACCTAATGGTAAATTGTTTTTTATAAAACACCGTTAACAAAAGAAATTATATTCTGAAATTCATCTCTATCTAGTCCTCTTTGAATCAGAGTCTTCTTGTGATTGATTTTGGACTGAGCCTTGAGTGCTTTGAGAAGGCATCCATCTAACAGTGGTGACTAAGCCTTGACTGCTTGGACCTGCTGCATTTGAAGTTGGTGCTCTTTTAACTTAAAATAAATAAAAATGAAACATGTGCAGTCAGTTTATTGTATAAAATATCTATTGTAAAGAACAACAAATTAAAATATGTCTAAACTTACAACAAGTTTAGGCCTCTGTATTGGTGAAACATATGCAGTGGATGAATTCATAATTTGGACAGTGGATGAATTCATAGGTGGACCTGCTGCATTTGAACTTGATGTTTGCTGAGAGACATTGGGAATTGAAGCCTTTGGACCATTTCTTCTAGGTTTTCTCACATTGTTATTAGAAGACAAGGGGTTGTTGCCACCAACTTATCCCCTGCAAGACCTTTTGTTGTGTCATGCATTGTCATATTTTGAACAAATCATTCGAACAAGTCCTTTCTTCGAAATTCTTCCAGTAGAAGTTAAAATTTCATCTGCCTCATTTCTTCTACTTCTTTGAGGTCGTCCAACAGGTCTTCGAATAATAGGTGGCAAGATGGGCTCATTTGTTACATGGTGTGCCCACTGTTTTGATCCTCTTAATGGTTTGACCATGTGAGAATAATTCTAAAGCTGAGTTTCTTTTTGTAGCAGTTGTTGACATAAGCTTCAGGTCTTTCACCTCTCATTAAAATGGTTGATGTGGCATGTATACAAGGGATTCCTGTGAAGATAAAAAAAATATAAATTACTGTAATAGCACATAGTCAAAGATGGTCAAATAAGATTAAAATATTGTTAAGTGAACTATACCAATCAGATCCCACTTTCTGCAGCTACATGAATGTGCTCCCAAGTCTACAATGTATTGATCATCATGTCCAGCAGGGACCTCATATCTGTTTCCCCCAGCATTCCTAGGCCAGCATCTGCAATATACACATATGAGTTCAAGTGAAAAATGAATTGAAAAAACATTAGCAAAGTTTAAGTGTTCAAGTGAAAATTGAATTGGAAAGACAATAGCATAGTTTACTGAGAAAATTGAATACTAACCTTACTAATTGTATAATAAGTTTGTCAAATTTCTTTTGAATCTTTGGACAAAGAGTCTCAACAATCTTTTGAGCATCCTCAGCCTTTTTAAAAAACTTGTTCATTATCTTGCATCTGATTATCTCCATTAATGTCAAAATTGGTTTATCTCTCGCCTCTAATATCATCTTTACAAAAGTAAAATAAAAACAAGCAAATTACCAATAAATTACAAATGACAACATATTTTAGAGATAACAAATTTGGAACTGATTTTAAAATTTACCTTGTTAAAGCTTTCACACAAATTGTTGAGGAACAAGTCAGATTTTGAATGTGTTTTAAAATGTGACTTGGACCATAGCCTAGGATCTTTGTTCTGCATCCACTCAAATGCATCTTCTGAAATTGCTTTCATTTCATTCATAGCATCAGTGAATTTCTTCATGTATGTGGCCCTTGCAGCCTTCCAGAGGGCATCCTTTAATGCTTTGCCAGTGAAACCTCTTTTGTTCTTGAAGTTTGAATACAAGTGTCTAACACAACCTCTACGCTCAGCATTCGAAAACAACTCTGAAATGGATTGAATTAGACCCTGCAACACAATAAAGAAATGATTAATAGTAAACAGTTAATAGTAAAAGTTAATAGTAAACACTAAAGAAATCTGTTCATTACCTTCTGTTTGTCAGACATGAAGGTATAGTGATGGGAGTTGGTTATTTCCAAATATTCTTCTAGAATTTGAAAAAATAAAGACCAAGAAGATGTATTTCAGATTAAACAACAGCATATGCCAATGTATAGATACAATCATTTTCATCTATCCCAATTACTGCCAACAAATATCCTTGATAATGGCCTTTGAGAAAACACCCATCAACACAAATGAATCGTTTACATTCAGCCTTAAAGTCATCTTTGCAAGTTTGTAGACAAACGTACATTCTCTCAAAAACCATATTATCTAAACGGCATATAGTGGTTGTCCCAGAGTTTGTTCCTCTCAACTCACCAAGATAGTCATATATCCTTGTATATTACTCTTCATCATTCCCATGAAGCTTTTTCAGAGCTAATTTCTTTGCTCTACAGCATTTTATTAATGGCACATGCAAAATGTGATCATTTTCTACATCCTTTTGAAGAGAGCCACTAGAATAGGTGGAATCAACCCTCCATTTTTTTATGTATGTTTCTGCCAACCATGTAGAAGTACAATTTGCATTCACAATATCCCTAATGCAAATATGCTCCCCTATGTATGTTTTAATTTACCAACTACTTTTCTTCACTATCTTTGGATTCAATCTTGATGCCCGGATCATCCAAGGGCAACCATCCTTGCGAACAACTTGAAGTCTTCTGGAATCATTGGTCTTTAGCCTCATATTATATCTATTCACCACATCATATTGCTTCATAGCAGCTTTAAGCACACTCTGGTGAGAGAACATCATTTCTTTTTTAAACTGAGGGTTCTTCAAGTCTATCTCACAATTAAATTTAAGATATTTTCTTCCCTTGTCATCAGTTTCACTATCACTTGCACCGTGCAATGAGTCAGCACCCTCACTGTCAGTTTCACTACATACATCTTCATTCTCAACCCTTACAGTTGTACTACAACCTGGTATATCCCTCCCAACACCCACATGCACATCACATACTTCATCACCACTGTCAGCCAAATCAATCTCACTTTCTTCTAAAGGACTATCAAAATCATGATCACTACAAGCTACATAATCAGCATCCTCACTACTGCTATTATCAGTAGACCCATTAGACTCAATTTCAACTTCATCATTCGTAGCATTCTCATCAGTCCTAATAGTTTCAGTCCCAACATTGCTATTAGTAAGAGGTTCCACTATTTCTTCTAGGTACACATGTACATATTTCTGCCTAGGTAAAGCAGCTAACATACTTAGCACATCACTGTCATTTTTCAGTAGACTAACTTTTAAGACACCCCCTGATTTTTGCCAATAAATATCATGTGGGGTATAGTATCCTAACTCCATAATCATGTCATCTATTTCTAGCATGTACATAATATAAATGTGACACATATCAAATAAGCTAACTTATTTACCAGTATACATGGTTTTCTGATTGTTTAAAATAAAATCACCATGATGAAAAACAATTGTGCAATACTCTGAATCGGTTCCTGTAAAATATTGTAATAATTTCACATAGTCAAAGAATAATAATCGAAAATCAGTAATAATTTAACTAATAAAATAATATATTATCACTTAGCACAGTAAGTAACTAATGGTTTCAATTTACAAACAGTTATATAATATTAGGTTAACCAAATCAGTCCATTCTGTTTTAAGTTACCAAAACAGTCTCATTAAAGGACAAAACAGTCTCTAAGTTTTTAATGTAAGTTACCAAGGCAGTCCATTCTGTTTTAAGTTACCAATTCTGCACTAATTAAACACTTAGATTCATAAAAACAAGTGTGCTTCTGTTTTAGTGTTCTGCACTATTTTAAGTTACCAAAGTTGTCTCTAAGTTTTTAATGTAACTAATAAAACTGTTTTTTAGGTCCAACAATTTAATATGGACATGGTCCCAACATGGCCCCCACCGGCACACAAGTAGACATTTTTTAATCCGCCATGGTCCCCCACTAGCACACAAGTATACATTTTTTATCCACCATGGTCCCCTGCCAGCACACAAATACCTTAAACAAACATATATATATATATAGCAGGCATGCAATCCCCACCCTAAACTATCAAACATACCTTACCTTTAATCATCAAACATGCCTTAAATGGCCATAACTATCAGACACACACTTATTTTATCCCTTTTCAGACCTTAAACTAAAGGGCGTCTATTGTTTCATCCCTAAACTACTCGAACCACTTAATACAAATACAAAACTTACATTAAATTTTCAAACAGAAATACCCTTTAACCATCAAACATACCTTAAATGGCCTGTTGAGTTGTGTGGAGCTCGATTCGTTCAACCGATTATGCTCACCAAGTAGTGGAGAGGTGGATATTTGGGTGGAAGGGTTAAGGAAGCTAAAATGAAGATTGACACAATGATTTATAGTGGTTCAACCTTCTAACCAAGGTCTACATCCACTACCTTAGCTTCCCACTAAGGATTTCTCAACCAATTCCACTAATTGATTCGTCCCCTTTTCTAGGATTAGGAGGAAACCCTTACAACCGATCAAGCTTCTACCCAAGCTTTGATCAAAACCCTCTTTACAAAGAGAAACAAGAAAGCAAACTTAAACCCTCTAATAGGTGTTTGTTTACACAATGAAGCACTCACCCAAAACCTAAAACACTTGAGCAAATTTAACAATTTTGGCTCACTAGTGTTTGTCTATACAAGAATTGACAATTTAAGTGCTAAGACATTTTCTTGATCAATTGATGTTTGACAATATGAGCATTAGCCTTCTCTTGATGCTTGGAGGTCCCTTTTATACTCCCAATTGAGTTTGTAGCCGTTACTAGCCGTTGGGGATGAATTGGAGCCGATGAGGACTTTATTTCCCTTCATTAATGCTGTTCTGCAGCTACCAGTATCGATACTCGTGGAACGGTATCGATACGGCCTTCTTGAGGAAATAGCCGTTGGGCTTTTGCCAGCATAGGGTATCGATACACGTGGAACGGTATCGATACGGCTTGATATTTAAATGGCCGTTGGGAAATAGCCGTTGGGGTAGTTGAAATGGGATCGGTACGCTGACGTGGCGTATCGAAACGACCCCACTCCGTATCGATACGCTAAACCCTCGTATCGATACAGGTTTTGACAGTGGCCAAACTGGGCCAAAAAGGTATCGATACCGGTACAACCGTATCGATACTGGTGACGTGAAAACACAAGTTTGGCTGTTTAAAACATGAAAAATCTTTGCCAAAAACCTCTTAAAATACCTCAAACATAAATTCAGGTTGTTTGGAATTAAAACCAAGTTTTAAATTCTTTTCAACTTAGTCCAAAACATTTTTCAATTATTATATCAAAACATTAGTTCTACAATCTCCCCCTTTTGATATAATAAAACTAACTTGAAAAATTGTTTGGGATTCTCCCCCTTTAATTTTAAAAATGTGAATAAGAGATTTAAGATGTGAAATCAAATAAAGCTCCCCCTTATTCATTTAAGATGTGAAATCAAATAAAGCTCCCCCTTATTCATTTGAAAATTCAATTTTTCAAATCATTTCTCCCCCTTTTTGTTATATCAAAAAGAATTTAAGACATTAAGTTCATAATAACAATAGAGGTAAAAAGTTTTGACATAAATAAGAATTTGGTTTAAAATTTGCTCCCCCTTACTCAAAGCATCATCAAAAGAGTTAGTCCATCAAATATGATCATCTAGTTGAATAAACTAAAAATAAGACTAATAAAATCAAAAACAACTAGAAAATTTTACCAACACTTGAACCCAAGGGAGGATGTGAAGCCTTCCTTCTTCAAGTGTTCTTTCTTGTGTGTATGGAGCTCCCCCTCAATGTTTGACTTGTTGAACATCTCCATCACACCTACAATAGACAATCAAGTAATTTTTGGTATCCAAATTGCTTTGGATCCATAAACGTTAGTTGCACAAAATTTAGTCCCCTTAGGAATCCATTTTTCAATTTCATCCTTTTTAGTTGAAGTGGTTAGTCCTTTTGGGACCCAAACACTTCGAAAACATTTTCCATTCACAAATCTAGGGGCACTAGATTGTCTAACATAAAAATTTGATTTTCCAAAATTGTTTTTCTTTTCAAGCTCTTTGGAAATCAAATCTTTTTCTACTTGAACGTTTTGAAGCAATTTTTGTAAATCAAGACATTTTAGTTCAAATTCTTCAAGTTTTGCTTCAAGTTCAAGTTTGGATTTAGAAAGCAAATCATTTTGAATTTTTAACTTTGAAATCAATTTATTGTTTTTCAAAATGTGGCTTTTAAAATCTAAAACCAATTCATCATAGGCATCTTGTAATTCATCAAAAGTGTAAGAACATGAAGTAGATGAATTAGAAGTTACCCTTGAATCTTCTTCGATGGCCATAAGGAAAAGGTTGGCTTGTTCATCGTCGGTGGAGTCCTCATCACTCCAAGTAGCCACATGTGCCTTCTTCTTATGGCTTGAAGTGCTTGCCCTCTCCTTTCTTTTAGGTTCTCGTTCAAGCTCTCTCAAAGCTTTCTTCATGAAAGGGGCACACTTCTTGAAGAGATGAACTATCTCTTCATCTTCATCCTCCTCTTCACTTGTGTAAACATGATGGCAAGTGGAGGATTTGAGAGCCATGGCACTTGCATTGATGCCAAGCCCTTTGATTTTCTTCTCTCCCATAGCTCTAATTTCTTCCCTCTTCTTCTCATCCTCTTTGTTCTTCTTCATGATTTGATGAGTAAGGAGTGACCCCATGAGTTCATCAAGCTTCAAAGTCTTCAAATTTTTGGCTTCGATGATGGCGGTCCTCTTTGAGTCCCAAGACTCGGGAAGTGAGTAGATGAGCTTTCGAACAAGCTTTTTTTCCGGGATGGCTTCTCCAAAACCTTTAAGACCGTTGGTGATGGTGGAGAACCTATCAAACATCTTCTCGATGTTCTCTTCCGGATCCATTTTGAAGTTCTCATACTCCAAGGTTAGGAGCCCAATCTTGGTCTCCTTGACTTCATTTGTCCCCTCGTATGTGACTTCAAGCTTGTCCCATACCTCCTTGGCACTCTCACAAGAAGACATCTTCTCATAGATGGATGGACCAAATGCACAAAACAAGATGTGCAAGGCTTTGCAATTTAGCTCCATCTTCTTGCGATCGTCGGCACTCCACTCCGCTTTATTTCTTTTAGGCACGAACGGGCCATCTTCAACTACATCCCATAGCTTGTAATCTTTTGATTTGACGAAGAACTTCATCTTTGTCTTCCAATGGGCATAGTGGTCTCCGTCGAAAAAAGGCGGTTTGTCGATGGATTGCGCCATTTGAGCCGGTTGATGAAATAGTGATCGAGCTTGCCGGATCTTCTCAATAGGATGTTAATCCTCACCGATTGAGCCAAGCTCTGATACCAATTGTTGAGTTGTGTGGAGCTCGATTCGTTCAACCGATTATGCTCACCAAGTAGTGGAGAGGTGGATATTTGGGTGGAAGGGTTAAGGAAGCTAAAATGAAGATTGACACAATGATTTATAGTGGTTCAACCTTCTAACCAAGGTCTACATCCACTACCTTAGCTTCCTACTAAGGATTTCTCAACCAATTCCACTAATTGATTCGTCCCCTTTTCTAGGATTAGGAGGAAACCCTTACAACCGATCAAGCTTCTACCCAAGCTTTGATCAAAACCCTCTTTACAAAGAGAAACAAGAAAGCAAACTTAAACCCTCTAATAGGTGTTTGTTTGCACAATGAAGCACTCACCCAAAACCTAAAACACTTGAGCAAATTTACAATTTTGGCTCACTAGTGTTTGTCTATACAAGAATTGACAATTTAAGTGCTAAGACATTTTCTTGATCAATTGATGTTTGACAATATGAGCATTAGCCTTCTCTTGATGCTTGGAGGTCCCTTTTATACTCCCAATTGAGTTTGTAGCCGTTACTAGCCGTTGGGGATGAATTGGAGCCGTTGAGGACTTTATTTCCCTTTATTAATGCTGTTCTGCAGCTACCAGTATCGATACTCGTGGAACGGTATCGATACGGCCTTCTTGAGGAAATAGCCGTTGGGCTTTTGCCAGCATAGGGTATCGATACACGTGGAACGGTATCGATACGGCTTGATATTTAAATGGCCGTTGGGAAATAGCCGTTGGGGTAGTTGAAATGGGATCGGTACGCTGACGTGGCGTATCGAAACGACCCCACTCCGTATCGATACGCTAAACTCTCGTATCGATACGGGTTTTGACAGTGGCCAAACTGGGCCAAAAAGGTATCGATACCGGTACAACCGTATCGATACTGGTGACGTGAAAACACAAGTTTGGCTGTTTAAAACATGAAAAATCTTTGCCAAAAACCTCTTAAAATACCTCAAACATAAATTCAGGTTGTTTGGACTTAAAACCAAGTTTTAAATTCTTTTCAACTTAGTCCAAAACATTTTTCAATTATTATATCAAAACATTAGTTCTACATGGCCATAACTATCAGACACACATATTTTATCCCTTTTCAGACCGTAAACTAGCATATAAGGGCATCCACTATTTCATCCCTATACTACTCGAACTAGTTAATACAAATACAAAACTTACATTAAATTTTCAAACACAAATACCCTTTAACCATCAGACATACATTAAATTAGCACTGTTTTATCCCTAAACTACTCGAACAATTTAATCCAAAAAGTAATTCACCATTGTTTTATCCATAAACTACTCAAACAAGTTAATAGAAATATAAAACTTACTGTATGACACTCTTGTCATCCCCTTCGAACGCAGCACACGCTTCTCCATGAGTAAACTGAAATTAAAAACATCACCATATTAGAATCGATGAAAATTCAACATTTTACCCTTTCAACAAGTAAACTGAAACAGAACTGAAACTCCAACAAGTTAATATATATACGAATTAAAATACTTTTCGAAAATTTGGTCCAATACCATTCACCCTTTCAATTTCTTAACCCAAATGATTTCGTAAATTGAGACTTACCTTTTATTTCTTGTAGCGGTTTGTAAATGTTGCATAGTAAGATTTCATCAAACGATTTTCTGATGATGAAAACCCTTTCAGCGTTGTTTGTAATTGTCAAACACAACGAAAAATTCCCCCAAACGATTAACCCACACGATTTACCCAGAGGATTTCATGTTTACACTCTAAAAAACTTTTCAAATTATCTGATTTTTTAAACCTAAAGATAACGATTTGTTTGAAAAACTAAACCTCTAAACTATGCGTTTAGGTTAAACGGGATAAAAATATATCGTTTTGGTTTGGTTTTTTAACACGTGTGTGCTTACGTGGCGGCCAAATCAAAAAAATGCCACATCATTAACGACATCTATAATATAACGGTTGGGTGATGATAAAAACTTAATGTTAAAAGTTGAGTCATTAAATCGACTTAATTTAAAGATGAGTGAGTAAAATAGGAGAGAGGCAAAAGTTGAGTCATTATTTTTGTATTTTATCCAAATTTTAGTGATCAAATTAGATGTGAGAAAAGAGTTGGGCGATGAAATTTGTAAATTACCCTTATTCTATTTTTATGAATTTTCATAGATATATCATGTTGGTGAATCCCTCCATCTTCATCAAAATGGTGATTCTGAGGTGATTAAAATCTGCAGATTTTGATGTCGGAGAGCTGCAATTCTCGCCACTTCTCATGGCTGATGAAGTCTTGTTTCCCCAACCCAAACCACAAATCTCTGATTATTACACCCCAACAACTCAACCCTACCCTCTCTTCTCTCCCCGATGATCTTCTCTTGGAATGCCTTTCCAGGGTTCCCTCCTCCTCCCTCCCTTCCCTTTCCCTCGTCTGCCGCCGCTGGTTCTACCTCATTCTCTCCCCTTCTTTCCTCCTCCTCCGCCACCAACTCTGCCTCCTCCACCCTTCTCTCTTCGCTTTCTCCGCCACCGACTCCGGTGTCTTTGCTGCCACCCTCTCTTTCTCTTTACCCAACCATTGCCACGCCGCTGCTTGGGACCTCTCTTTATGTCTGCCGATGAACACTGCTTCTCTGCAGAGTATTTCGAGGCTCGTTTCGGTCGGACCCAGGATTTACATGATTGGTAGGGATTCAATGTTTAGATACAACACTTGGACCCAACACGTGAATGCGAAATCCCCCATGCTTTTCTCTCGCAAAAAGTTCGCCGCCGCGGTTGTTTCCAACAAGATTTACGTCGCCGGCGGTTCGAGAGCTGCCTCCGCCGTGGAGGAGTACGACCCGGAAAGCGATACGTGGCGGGTGGTGACTTACTCGCAAAGGAGGCGTTATGGGTGCGTTGGGGCAGCGGTGGATGGCGTGTTTTACGTTATTGGTGGATTGAAAATCGGTGGCGCGTGCACGGATGGAGTTGGAAGGATAGAAGCTCATGTTTACGCGAGCTCGATGGATTTGTACGATGTGGAGGCGCGTGTGTGGTTGCGGAGCAGGGCGGTACCGGGTGGCGGATGTGTAGTAGCGGCGTGCGCGGTTGCCGGATACGTGTACGTTCTAACGAGCCATGCGGTGGAACTCTCGTTCTGGCGGTTCGACGCGCGGAGAAAAAGCGGCGGCGGTGAAGGGTTTGGGGAGTGGTGCCGGATGAAAAGCCCGCCGATGCCGACTCAAATACGACTCGACGGGACGGTGAGATTTTGTTGCGTAGGGGTTGGGGATAATAAAGTAATCTTCGTACAAGTTGCCGGGTGCATAGACGACTTGTTGAGAAGAAGCGGAAGGAGTCAAAGGGGCTTTAAAGACGGGCTTGTTTTGGTGTACGACAGTGCCGGTGGTGAGTGGAGTCGAGCGCCGGATCTGCCGGAGGTGATACGACGCGCCGCCTGTGTGAGTGTGGAGTGTTGATGGGCTAACCTGCGCCTCTCGAAAAGCTTTTTGGAGTTTTGTGTAGTGTAAGAAGCAGACAAAATGATGGTCTGTAACGTGGAGGGAAGAAGAAAAAAAGGGCCAAAAGTTATTGGGCACATAAAATATTTGATAATTATTGTTCTATTTTACTGGTTGGCGTTTGGATTTTGCACATTTAATTCTATTTTATTTATACAATTTGATCCTTGTTTAATTTAAATTTATTGTCAGTCCATTCTTTGACGTACTGATAAAGAATATTATTTTAATTTTATCCAATTAATTATAAATTATTTTTTTACTTTGAAAATATTATATTTTATCACTTTCGAACCGGAATCTTAACTCTATAACTCTACTCTTATAACAAGGGATGTATTTAGAGGGGGGTTGGAGGGAAGGTCCCTCCTTAAAATTTTGAAAAAAATTGTTAGTAATTTTTTATTGAAATATATGCATATATGATGATGGGTACTTTATTAATTGTTATTGACATTTCTGCATAAACATGTTTGTTATTTTTAATCGTTTTTTAAATAGTAATTTTTTTATAAACCCTAAGAATATTTTGAATATAATTATAAATAATTAAAATTTACATAAAGAATACTATCAAATAAAGTCTCAATTTAATGGTTAATCAAGAAACATATACGATAATCTATTTAAATTGCACCTTACCTATTTACATATTAGCAAAATCATCGATTAAAGAGTTTAAATAGAATCTTTTCACAATCACCTTTTCAATGTAAACAACTAAAATATCGTTAAGAAAATAAGTTTCAAACCATATGGGTTGTCTTCAAGAAGAATATCAGTTCTTTAAACTTTTTGAGGTTGGGTTCCTAAGTTTGGAACTACCGGATCTTTTATTTGTCTCAATACTTAGGCTCTCAATTTCTTGCACCATGGGATTTTCAGGAGTAATATTTTTCTCAATGTTAGAACAATGTTATGATTATCAACTTTTTCGATAAAAGAAATTCAATGTTCTTGTCTTCATAGTTTTACCTTAATATCACATAAAAATATAAAAACCAGATTAACAATTAATTTATCAAACATGATCAAGCAATCAACTAATTAATGTTCTAGGTTCTATATTTGATACTTCCATTGATTCAATTTCATATTATAAACAATTTTGTTAATATATTTGACAAAAAAATACATACAAAGAAACAACAAATATATATTTTAAAATTTTAGTGTTGGTTTAAGGGAGAAAATATACCTTTAAAAGGTGAAAATCTTCAAAATTGTCTTGGGAGTAAAATTGGGAAATGTTGACAGTCTTATGAGAATTGAGAATAACAAATTAGGGTGAAAGCCTACCGTGACTTGCTAGTTAAACTAGAGAAAATTGACTTTAGGTAGAATTTTAATGCACTAGAAAAGGGTTTAAAATAACTTACAAGTAAAAAGAATTTAGAAAAGGAAAAAATATATATATAACAGTAATGATAATTTTTTTAAAGAATATAAAAAATTATATAGTATAATATTAAAATCTTTGGGTACCCACTATTAAAAAATAAATAAATTCAGTGGGGACACAGAAGCCTGGCCTCTGTCAGCTCTCGGCCTCTGTGACTCTGCTACTGGTAAGTGGAACTCTAGGAAAAGAAAGGAGAAGTGCTTCAACTCATGACCTAAGGGAATATGAAGTAATAAAAATGAGAATCTTAGCCAACCAGGCAAATGTATTTGCTCTATTTGTTTCATACGAAAATTTGATTCATAGTTAAATATTTATTTCTAATACTAGTGGTGAAATGTAATATGTCCAAATATTTAAGTTCCTTTACTTAAGATTAATCCTACCTAGAGATGAGAGAAAGGAGAAACTCTAGAGGAAAGAAAGAGTGATTCTAGTGAATCTAAAATTTAAACCTAAAAAGATAAAAAGTAACAAAGATAAATAATTCAACCAACCAACTAAATGTGCATGCTTCATGTTACAGTAATTTTTGTACATATGCAACATAGGCTTATATATAATGATGCCTATTTTATTAATTATTGTTAATAGTATAACAACAATTTTACACTATTTAATGCATTATTTATTGAGTTCCACGTGGACGATTATTTTATTCATATTGTTTTAATTATTTATTTGTGAAGCTGCACCATAATGTAGTGAAATATACAATGTGTATTTTAAGAACTCATATGTCTATATTATATTTATTTGATAATTCACTCTACATCAAGGTATTATTCTAATTATTCTGGAAAACAATATAATTTATTAGTCATTATCATTATTTTAGAGCACGGTGAAAAATATTCATTTGTTAATAATTTACATTATCATATCATTTCAAAATGTCCAAAGAAATCTTGGATTCTTATTCATAAATGACTTCCACTAACAGCTTATCGACAGGCTTAAAAGATCCAACGGTTATAGTATTAGATTTCTTTTTAAATAACAAGCCTATTGAACTTTAAAGAGGGGTAAATTACATTAATTTGATTATCGTTTGCGTAAATTCTTTTTTATCACAGAAGTTTAAAAAATTCTACAATGGTCACTAAAGAATAAAGATTACCATTTGTAACAAATAATCACTTTATTATCAGCAATCTAATCTATTTCCACAATTAAACCCTAACCAACTAATCTCCGGAGAGCCTTAACCAATTCAAGCATATGGCCTGGAAACGCAAGTAAGTTCCCATCATTTCCAGAAATTCAATTTCTTTTTTGAAAACTTGCAGATCGACGAAATTGCGTTCGATTTTCAGCAGAACACGCCATTGATGGCACCAATACAGATTACAACTAAGAACAACTTGTAAATTCGATTAAGCCCTAAAAATCTCATTCGATTACAAACCCTAAATACAACAAATCGTCTAACCGCCAAATCCATAAAGAGTCCTACCCTGCCTCTTGAGTGCATAAACTACATCCATGGCCGTCACGGTCTTCCTCCTAGCGTGCTCAGTGTAGGTCACGGCATCGCGAATAACATTCTCCAAGAAGATCTTGAGAACACCACGGGTTTCCTCGTAGATTAAGCCGCTGATACGCTTCACTCCTCCCCTGCGAGCAAGGCGTCGAATGGCCGGCTTTGTGATGCCCTGGATGTTATCGCGGAGGACCTTACGGTGGCGCTTCGCTCCTCCTTTCCCCAGCCCCTTGCCTCCCTTTCCTCTTCCTGACATCTTCAGTAAGACTAACAGATTTTGAACAGTTCAATTGGAAGTCTGAGGAGCGAAGCAAAATCGCGAGCCTTTTATAGGGGTGAAGTGGGGATAGCGATCCGTGCGAAAATTTTAACAATGAATTACGGCCGTTGATGACATACAGTGGAGGGTTCAGATGAAGGGAAGTATTGATGTAGATTAATGACCTGGCAAACTTTTTTCATCGAAATTAACAATTAATTGCTTAAGGGAGCTTAAACCCTTGTACTTTCGAGGGGGAAATTAATTAAGTTAATGAATTTTTTACCCCTAATTAAAATTTTAAATTAATAAATTAAACGTTTTGACCCATTTTTACTATAAAATTTTAATTTATTTAGATATTATTGTCACATGACGTGACATTTATAAATATTTTTAAAAAAAAAATTTTAATTTTTTTAAACTTTTAAAGAATTTTTTAAATAAAACTAAAATATTTTGAAAATGTCAAGTTACAACTTTGTAACACAACATGTTGTACCAATTGATCCAAAAAAAATTAGATTTAACGGTCAACATTGTCAAATAAGTAAATTGGTAAAATTTTAGAGTACAAGAACTTAATTAGGTGTAAAAAAATTCAAAAACTTAATTAATTTTTTTCTAAAAAGTTTAACACTTATGATATCCTTAAGCCATAATTAATTAACAACGAATAGCCTTTTTCTTTTAGGGTAAATTACACAATAATCACTTAAATTTAGATAGTGTTTACTTTTTACCGCTATAGTTTGAAAAATTGCAAAATGATCACTAACGTTGTCGAAATTCGAAAGGTAACAAAATGATCACTCAACCGTTAACGTCAGCTAGTTGGGTGACGGAAGTCTAAAGTGTGCCATGAATCAAATCAAGGGATGAAGGAATTTGTGTCTGAGATTGTTAGCATACACGAATTTGGTGCGGATACTTTGCTATTGCAGGCGAAAAGAATGAACTGCTTCTGGTCAATGCTTATCTGCCAAACTGAAGCCTTTACAAATACCTAGATTACAAGGCAACTATGTGACGGAAGAGTTGGAGAATGTTTCGAAACTTGGCATGTTTCGTTCAAGCTCCAGACAAGATCCAAGACCAAACATGAAACAAGTGATGCAATATCTTGATGGCATTGCCAGTTTGCCTGATATATCACTTGACAGTGCCCAAAACACACCATTCGTTATCCTTCAAACCTGGCCACCTTATCACAACATTGAAAACCAACATAGGACATATCCTATCAGTAGCAAACAACTTGGTTACAGACCAGATCATAGTTTTCGACTAGGCTGCAAATGTTATTGGGATTTGTCTCCGAACTTGCTAAATGTGTTCGGCTTTTAGTCCAATTATTTCTTTTTAAAAGTTTAATTTGATTAGTTCGAGTAAAATATTATTATATATATGAATGTTTTTCGAACTTATAATTCGAGTATATATATATTTTTTGATTGAAAAATAATGGTGGTTATCCTGGCACCTCGTTAAAAAACCTCCCTAACCTAAATTGGAAGAAACACCCGATAACCTACATAAAATCAAACATCAATAAGGTCATCACTAATGTCCGAGTGAAAAATATCTAACACAAAATTCGAATGTTGACAACATACGGCCACCCTACTCACAAAACATGAAAATAGGAAGTAAATTGGAAATCAAATAGAAATCCTAATACTTAATTTTGTACATCTTGAAACAAAGGCCTTAGTTTCCCTTTATAAATATACAAATCATAATGAATGGGGGAAAGCAGAAGAAAATAGCTTAAAACTCAATTTAATCAAATCAGAATCTGTCCAGCTGCAAAATAGTAGGAACTAGGAACAATAAATATTGCAAAAAAGAACACAATCTTATAAAACAATAAACAATATATCCTGAAATGATTAAAAAATCACAACCATTTTATGGTATGAATAAAATTAATAGGCACCCATTAGTTGCAGTGGTTATTCAAAGGAAAATATTAAAGACTCTAGCTAATAGGATAAGAGATTCCGAGTCAACTTCAGATTATCATGTTCGAATTAAAATCGGGTCCTGATTTGAATAATTCGGTTCAGATTTCGAAACTCGGGTCAAATTTGCTAGGTCTAAGCTGCACCATACTGCAGTGAAATATACAATGTGTATTTTAAGAACTCATATATCTATATTATATTTATTTGATAATTCACTCCACATCAAGGTATTATTCTAATTATTCTGGAAAACAATATAATTTATTAGTCATTATTAGGGATGTAAAAACAGGTAATCGTATGGGTTTCAGGTCGGGTACTGTCAGGTCGGGTAAAATCGGGTACATGTCATTTCAGGTTATTTTTCTGTTTTGACTCGACTCGGGTCGGGTGCAGGTCCATTTCAGCTCGGGTCCATTTTAGGTCGAGTCCATTTTAGGTCGGGTCAAAACGGGTCGGGTCTGAAGCAGATAATTGACAAGTTAATTCGGGTTCAGATACACTTCAGGTCGGGTCCATTTCAGGTCGGTTGCATTTCAGGTCGGGTGCATTTCAGGTCGGGTAGTTTTAGGTCGGGTAATTCAAGTCGGGGTATTTTCGGGATTGGAATTCGTATTGAGTTTGAGTTCGGTACAACCATATAAGTAGTTGATAGACTTTAGGTTGGCTTTCGTCAATCGTCATTGATTTGGAATTAATTATTTAAAGTCATATCAAATTAAAATTATAAAACATTGGAGTAATTAAAAAATAATGAAAAGTGGTCAATTTGGACTGAAAATGGGTCAATTTGGATTAAAAATAAAGTTTCGCGGATTATAGTGAACAAAAATATCAAATTAAAATTATAAAACATTAGACAAATTTAAAAGAAAACAATAAAAAAGGTAAATTTGGAATAAAAATAAAGTTTTAGGGACTATAATGAAAAAATATCAAATTAAAAGTATAAAAATTAGAGTAATTAAAAAAACAATAAGTAGAGGTCAATTTAGAATAAAAATAAAGTTTTAGGGTCTAGAATGAACAAAATTTCAAATTAAAATTATAAAACATGATGAATTAAAATATATATAGGGGTCAATATAGAATTAAAATAAAGTTAAGGGACTAGAATGAAGAAAATATCAAATAAAAATAAGAAAAAAACATTGGACAAATTAAAAAAATAAATGTGGGTCAATTTAGAATAAAAATAAAGTTTTAGGGTCTAGAATGATGAAAATATCAAATTAAAATTATAAAACATTGGACAAATTAAAAAAAACATTGGACGAATTAAAAAAACAATAAAAATATTATTTGACTAAATTACCAAAAATAGGAATATATATATGAGTCAAATTCAGCTAAAAATATATGTATGTATGTATGTATGTATGTATATGTGTATGTGTATATATATATGTATGTATGTAAGTTTTAGTATGTATAATATGTATACTTATATATATTGTAACCCCTTCATCCCGGTCTGGCCGGATGACCGGTCCGAGTGAGCTACACGGGGAAAACCGAGTGAAAACCCCTTAAGAATTCCCCCTCGGTTAGCAACCCTATTTTTTTTTTCATTTTAAATCTTGTCTAGAGGAGTATTAGATCCTATGAGATCATACAGCGGAACAACATTCTCAAGACAAACAAACGAACTCAACCCAACATTTTACAACCCAATTTTAAACTTAAACTGCAGGCGGTATCGATACACTTAAGGGGTGTATCGATACCCCTTGACTAGGTTTAAGCTTTAACTGCAGGCGGTATCGATACACTTAAGGGGTGTATCGATACCCCCTTGACTATGTTTATTGGTCAAAGTCAACCCGTAGAGACCGTATCGATACACCCAAGGAGTGTATCGATACCCTCCCCAACAGTTGACTTCCCACGGTCAACGCTAAGATGACGGTATCGATACACCAGAGGCCCGTATCGATACCGAAATGGACAGTAGCTCTAGTGATCAAAATAGTATCGATACGCCCCCCTCGAGTATCGATACACGAGGCCTGAAACAAGAAGACAATATCGATACGGGACCAACCGTATCGATACCCCTGCTACAAACTTACAGATTTGAGCTGATTTAAGGCACAATGAGGCTCCTAAAACCCTCTACAACCTCAACCAGCACACTATCATCAATCCTAAGGCAAACCAACCATAAAGCATGCTTTAACATGAGGCCAAAAGGCACAAATCAACACAAGGTGATACATAGATCATACAAGCAACTTAGCATTCAAACATGAACAAAGCATCCATACTTGGCATTCCAACAAAAGGCAAGTTAGCATTTAAGGTCATATATGGTGCTTAAGGGCCTTAAAAGGCACATGATAAGCATAAAGAGGTTTGCACTATAACAAGGCAACCTAAACGTCTATAGACATGCCACCACACACAAGCATACATCAAAGCATAACATGTTTTACAAACCGAGGCCAAACCAAATCATCAACATACACCCAAACTCAAACAACAATACTTATCCCATTGCTTAACTATTACATTCTATCACTTAAAATTCATACATTGAGCTCACCCAAGCAACACTTGGAGACCTTTCCTTGCCCTTGCCACCCTCAAGCTATTAATCTGCATTGTCGAACAAAAGAGAGCGTAAGCATAAAAGCTTAGTGAGGGTAAGCTCATAAAACAAACCTTCGACAATGCAGGGTTCAAGCATGAGCAATTTCTATAATGAAATGCATGATCATACTTTCGATCCGCATAAGCCAAAATGAACATGATGCATGAACATATAATCAATATTATGCCATACTCAACAACTCATGAGCTCAACGTACAATGATACATAACTCGGTGCATTAACCACATCATATATCAATTCATAAAGGGCATCACATTCAGTATCATATAAGCATATACACATGGTCTCATATTGGTATACACATACAACCTCATATTGGCATCTAGCTATGACTCGAATACGCGGATAACCCGTTGGAACACATTTCCAACAACAACATTACCTCGGTGGGCTTACACTCATCACCGGCTCTCGTGGAGGGGATTCCACTCATCCTCACGCCCCGTCGATGGGATTCCACTCATCATCGACTAATATAAATATTTTCAGGCGTACCCGTACTCCTCCTTGGTGCCTTAACGCCACCAAGGCCACGCACGTTTTGACTCTCGTGTGCACACTCATCCTAATGATCGATCATTGCACCCAAGCATACTAGTGCCAATATAAATTAAAATCCACAACATCTCACTACATCAAATTCAATATAATTTCCGTGCTTAGCACGTACTCACCATGATTCTCAAAATCATTCAACAACCGCAAAACCTCATTTCACAAACCCACATTACGTGTATTTCATCCAAACAATTATCACATCATATATCCACATTATATTTGTCATCAACATGCATATAACCAATGCATTAAGCCATATTTCAACATACATGTATATCATATCATACATAATCATCACGAGGCAAACGCCAATTAAAGAGTGCATCCAAGGTCTCTAACTAAAGCTTAGGATTAGGCTACCACCCTAATCCTAACTCTAAGTGGGTCTACCAAGCCCAACCTAGTTCACATGCTTGAACCAACCACTTAAAAACCAATTTAAAAACATTAACCACTCACCGCCCTTCCTTAGCAACCGAAGCAAATCTCCTACGAACCCGGATTCGGTCCTAAAGCTTCTTCGATGACTCCTCTTGTTTCTAGCCAAGCAAAACCCATATATTACTTCACAATTCAATGCTAAAACCCAACCATTAACTTACTTTACAAACACAAGCCAAAATCCACAAATTTTCAATCCACATAATCCCCAAAATGCTAATTTTCGTGCTCCCCAATAACCTTGCTGAAATTTCCATTTCCAAACCTCCATATGACTCTCAAATGATCCCAAAACATCCTCATAACATAGGTAGACCATCAGCCCTTCAATTTCAACCTTAAACCTCCTCAAAACCCAAGTTTTAATACCTTAACATTTGCCCTAAGACCATTCTACGGATTTTCATCCAAATTCAACCAAATTGATTTATGTTACACCTTTTAACATGATTAACTAAAGCCCCAACTCAATTTTGTGAAACAAAATGAAAAACCCTTTAAAAACCCAACCTTTAAAACAAAACCCTAATTTTCAAAACTCCATAACTTTAAAATCTAAGACCATAGGTAGATAGAGGATAAAGAGGAGAGTAAGAAAACATGTTTACCTTTCAAAAACACCTTGAAATGAAGTTGAAATCGAATGGAATAGTAACTTGAATATTTGAGAGAGTTTGGAGAGGGTGGGGTGTTTCTCATGTGGGAATAATGGGAAAGGGGGAAGAAGATGACAACTTTAAAAGTTGTCTTCCTTTTTCAAAACTCTTAGGTAAAATCGCGATGTAGGTCCCTCCTCTCTTATTAAAGTTCATTTACATCACAAATTAGGTTGAATTATTTTAATTTAAATTTTATTGACTCGAACCATAAACCCGGTTAACTCCTAGGCCCAAAACACGGGCGTTACAACTCTCCCCTACTTAAGAAAATTTCGTCCCCGAAATTCATCGAACACGGAGGGCCACTGAAACTGCTCCTACACACTTCCCTTTTCTCTTCTCACTACAACATACTCACCAACTCGGTAGACTTACCACACAACAATAGATGTCTGATGCTAAGATTTCAACTGATTCTTCGTTGCACGCAATTTCAAACTCAACTCAATCTCTTCAACAAATATGGTACGAGACAGAACTGACTCACATTCCCGAATCATAGATACACAAATCATATCACCAACCCCTTTTCTAACTCTGGTGGTAACCGCAACAATTAAACAACTGAACTAGCCCGATTCACAATCTCATACAACATTGTTTGAACACTTGACTCATAACTTTCTCTGATTGATCCTCTGTCTTCAACAGGTAACCAAACGCTATACAAACGTCTTCAAAATTATTCTAGCTGAAATCTCGAATCTCTATTACTCACTTCCATTAAGAACCTTCCACGGATGTAACAAACTAGAAGAAAACTGACGCTCAGTCTTAACACGCTGGCAATTTACTCACTTACTCTCATACTGAACCACACTATTCATCAACTCAATCCGAAAGTACTCGTCTTCAACCCACAATACGTCTTCATACAACTCAGATGCAATACAAATGAACTGCCGTATGCTTCGGCCAACACAATACGTCTCAAAACACTATGTCCATAGGTACAACTATTCTGTCTCTGATATGCAAAACTCTATCATCTTTGAAACTGTATTCTGAAGGTCTTCCTTTTACTATGCCTCGCACGTGAGGTGCCAAGAATCTGTCTTGCAACTATTTCTCTTCAAGCATTCTGACTCAATGTAGGTTCAACATGAAACGCGGCCACAAGAATACTGTCATTCGGTAACTGAATTCGGCAAATACAACTCGCAACTCAACTACTAATCTAACAACAATTACAACTCGGAACATCAGTTACTATGTTGACTATCTTCGGATGGTACTCAATCTTGATATTACAGTCTTCAAGCAGTTCTAACACTTTATGTTGTTCAAGTTTCAAGCTTTCCTAAGTTGTCTAACAATTCAAGTTCTGATAATATGTGCGTACACACTGTGCATTTCTTACTATACAAGCTTTGTCTCTAAGTCTTCGAAGCAAATACAACTGTAATTAACTCTATGTCTCATTTCAGATAACTTTTCTCACAGTCTTCCAACTATCTTGATGAACAAGCCGGAATCTTCTGCCTTGCATAAGCACACAATCTAACTCTACATGTAACACATCACTATGGTTCGCAAACTCTTTCTCTGATATAAGCTGATTCAAGGTCGAAGCTCCCTTCAAAGTTTCTTTCGGTTTCTCAAGGGCTCATTGTCTCGCATCTAACCACACAACTGAACATTCTTCTGTAGCAATCTATCAATGGAGCAACTATCTTCAAAAAACTATTTACAATTCTCTGACAGTAACAATGCTAGACCTAGGAACTATAAATATCTGTCACAGTCTTCAATTTCTTCCAACTCATATCTTCTTTTGCCTACTTGGGATTTACTCTAACACACTCAGCTGAACTACATGTCCTAGGAAAACATCTTCATTAACCTGGAGTTTACGTTTGCTCAATTTGGCATACAACTGATTCTCTAATATGATCTACATCACTAACTCCATAGCTTGTCAAAATCTTCTTCGGTACGTGAATACACCCATGTATCATCTATGAGGACTACTTACAACTGATCAAGGAACTCAGGAAATTATTCTGCTCAACATCTCCTACAAAAGTAACTGACACACTAGTCAAACAAAGCGGCACAACTCAGAACTCAAAGTGATCACATCTTGCCCGAAGGCTGTCTTCAGTACTTCAACTTTCCTCACTTTCAACTGGTAGTAAACGGATCTCAAACTAATCTTCGAAAATACTGAAGCACATACTAACTGATCAACGAATCACTGACACTCGGAAACAGATACTAATTATTCATTGTCAATTGTTTCAACTTCCTGAAATCTAAACACACTCTCGCATTGCCATCACTCTTCTTCGTCAGTTGCACTATCATACCCTAAGATGATATACTAAGCCAAATGAATCTAAGGTCTAACAAACTCGTAGTTGATTCTTCAACACTCTCAAGTCGGTTGAGAATCACAAGGTACAGAGCAACCAAAACACGAGCAAACTCGGAGACGGTCTCACAACCAAACTCTACTTCCCTATCAAGAGACAAACCAGGTAATTCTTGCCAACACTTTTAGGAAAACACAACATATTCTAACAGTCTGCGGTCTAATCCTCAATCAAAAATCAAATCCATCACATTTTCTAGGCAAGCCTGTCAACTAACTCAATTAATCTTTGCCCTCTAAGGCTGGATCAACATTCGATACGAAATCCACATACAGTGCCAACTAACATTGATTACTCAACTAAGCTCTCACTGAGGAAATCGAAGGCGAATCAGACACAAGATCTCTCTCTGTCTCAATGTATATCCTAGCTTTGTGCTCTACAAGCCAAACCATGTCAAAAAGGTACATCGAAATCGTAGGAAGACAATCACTTCACATCTACTAGAAACTAGTAACTATGAACCACCAACAAACATCTTCTGTACATCTTTCTGATCACTACTATCTCCCAAAAGGCTAGTCACACGTGTCCCTACATCTAAGGTCTCAACAAAGATATCTAATTTCTTACATGCTCACACAAAAGGAGGTATCCGCGGAAATTGCAACTTCACATGTACACAACTGATAGTCTTCGGTCCTCTTGTCTTCAGACTGGTTCTTCAACAAAATCTGACTCTTCTAAACTGTTCTTAGAGCATCTCGTAACTTCAAGATTCAATTCTGATCACACACACAAACAGTCATGCTGGACTTGTTCTACCCCTAACAAACAATCTGGAGTCAAAGCTCGAGACTCTTTTCTCGACTCAACTATATTGGAAGTGACTTCATCTATTCTGCTTGCTGGAAGACAACCCAACGTACACCGACCCAATCACACAAACTAACTCCCATTCACGGACACTGACCGGTTGTCTTGTATTAAAATCATAAGTCGAACCCCAACGGTCACCAACTAACATTTCCGAAATTCAGATTACTCATACGAGACCCCTACCTAGATCTCGCCAAAAGAACTAAGGTACTCATACCTACCTCTGACACCTCATCAGGCACATTCAAACTTGCATACTCACTATCGATATACAAAAGCACGGGTTTAGAATCAACTGGAGGAAATAACTTATTACTGTACCAAGGGCTTATCTGTTAAAACATCGACACCACTCTAACTCCCACTCATATGCCTTCACTTCTTCTTACCAACTGATGCCAGTGTTGATCACATCGTCCCTCATCCACGTGAATCAACCCACATACACACCGTCTCAAACGGGCAAATTGTACCTCAATTCCGGTACAACCATACCTCCCTAACTAAGATGATGGACTCCCTCAACATCGTCCACCTTTTTAGAACTACAACTTCTACTTACCAAAAAGCAATTAAATCAACAACAACATCAGCAATAAGACATACACGATTGGGTTAGCAAGGCAAGGCTTCCAAGTGGCTCAAGTATGTTCCCCTCACTTAAAATCTCTTTTTTTGATGTAATAGTAGCAATGAGACTCTACGAAACATGTTTCAAACAAGTCAACACACATACACGCTCAACCAAGCATATAACAAGGCTTACTTGCCAAACAAGCAAACACATGCGTACTATCAAACAACATACATTCTCAATCAAACAAGCGTACACCACAACATTCACGGATAACAAGCAACATGCTTACATGGGAAGCAAACACCGTGCAATTTCAATGCAAGAACATAACTTACCTCACTTACCTGCCCAAGGTCTCGGTAACCTTAGGCTCTGATACCAACAAATGTAACCCCCTCATCCCGGTTTGGCCGGATGACCGGTCCGAGTGAGCTACACGGGGAAAACTGAGTGAAAACCCCTTAAGGATTCCCCCTCGGTTAGCAACCCTATTTTTTTCATTTTAAATCTTGTCTAGAGGAGTATTAGATCCTATGTGATCATACAGCGGAACAACATTCTCAAGACAAACAAACAAACTCAACCCAACATTTTACAGCCCAATTTTAAACTTAAACTGCAGGCGGTATCGATACACTTAAGGGGTGTATCGATACCCCTTGACTAGGTTTAAGCTTTTAATTGCAGGCGGTATCGATACACTTAAGGGGTGTATCGATACCCCCTTGACTATGTCTACTGGTCAAAGTCAACCCGTAGAGACCGTATCGATACACCCAAGGAGAGTATCGATACCCTCCCCAACGGTTGACTTCCCACGGTCAACGCTAAGATGACGGTATCGATACACCAGAGGCCCGTATCGATACCGAAATGGACAGTAGCTCCAGTGACCAAAATGGTATCGATACGCCCCCCTCGAGTATCGATACACGAGGCCTGAAACAAGAAGGCAGTATCGACACGGGACCAACCATATCGATACCCCTGCTACGAACTTACAGATTTGAGTTGATTTAAGGAACAAGGAGGCTCCTAAAACCCTCTACAACCTCAACCAGCACACTATCATCAATCCTAAGGCAAACCAACCATAAAGCATGCTTTAACATGAGGCCAAAAGGCACAAATCAACACAAGGTGATACATAGATCATACAAGCAACTTAGCATTCAAACATGAACAAAGCATCCATACTTGGCATTCCAACAAAAAGACAAGTTAGCATTTAAGGTCATACATGGTGCTTAAGGGCCTTAAAAGGCACATGATAAGCATAAAGAGGTTTGCACTATAACAAGGCAACCTAAACGTCTATAGACATGCCACCACACACAAGCATACATCAAAGCATAACATGTTTTACAAACCGAGGCCAAACCAAATACTCAACATACACCCAAACTCAAACAACAATACCTATCCCATTGCTTAACTATTACATTCTATCACTTAAAATTCATACATTGAGCTCACCCAAGCAACACTTGGAGACCTTTCCTTGCCCTTGCCACCCTCAAGCTATTGATCTGCATTGTCGAACAAAAGAGAGCGTAAGCATAAAAGCTTAGTGAGGGTAAGCTCATAAAACAAACCTTCGACAATGCAGGGTCCAAGCACGAGCAATTTCTATAATGAAATGCATGATCATACATCTGATCCGCATAAGCCAAAATGATAATGATGCATGAACATATAATCAACATTATGCCATGCTCAACAACTTATGAGCTCAACGTACAATGATACATAACTCGGTGCATTAACCACATCATATATCAATTCATAAAGGGCATCACATTCAGTATCATATAAGCATATACACATGGTCTCATATTGGTATACACATACAACCTCATATTGGCATCTAGTTATGACTCGAATACGCGGATAACCCGTTGGAACGCATTTCCAACAACAACATTACCTCGGTGGGATTACACTCATCACCGACTCTCGCGGAGGGGATTCCACTCATCCTCACGCCCTGTCGATGGGATTCCACTCATCATCGACTAATATAAATATTTCCGGGCGTACCCGTACTCCTCCTTGGTGCCTTAACGCCACCAAGGCCACACGCGTTTTGACTCTCGTGTGCACACTCATCCTAATGATCGATCATTGTACCCAAGCATACTAGTGCCAATATAAATTAAAATCCACAACATCTCACTACATCAAATTCAATATAATTTCCGTGCTTAGCACGTACTCACCATGATTCTCAAAATCATTCAACCACCGCATAACCTCATTTCACAAACCCACATTACGTGTATTTCATCCAAACAATTATCACATCATATATCCACATTATATTTGTCATCAACATGCATATAACCAATGCATTAAGTCATACTTCAACATACATGTATATTATATCATACATAATCATCACGAGGCAAACGCCAATTAAAGAGTGCATCCAAGGTCTCTAACTAAAGCTTAGGATTAGGCTACCACCCTAATTCTAACTCTAGGTGGGTCTACCAAGCCCAACCTGGTTCATATGCTTGAACCAACCACTTAAAAACCAATTTAAAAACATTAATCACTCACCGTCCTCCCTTAGCAACCGAAGCAAATCTCCTACGAACCCGGATTCGGTCTCAAAGCTTCTTCGACGACTCCTCTTGTTTCTAGCCAAGCAAAACTCATACATTACTTCACAATTCAATGCTAAAACCCAAACATTAACTTACTTTACAAACACAAGCCAAAATCCACAAATTCTCAATCCACATAATCCCCAAAATGCTAATTTTCGTGCTCCCCAATAACCTTGCTGAAATTTCCATTTCCAAACCTCCATATGACTCTCAAATGATCCCAAAACATCCTCATAACATAGGTAGACCATCAGCCCTTCAATTTCAACCTTAAACCTCCCAAAAACCCAAGTTTTAATACCTTAACATTTGCCCTAAGACCATACTACGGATTTTCATCCAAATTCAACCAAATTGATTTATGTTACACCTTTTAACATGATTAACTAAAGCCTCAACTCAATTTTGTGAAACAAAATGAAAAACCCTTTAAAAACCCAACCTTTAAAACAAAACCCTAATTTTCAAAACTCCATAACTTTAAAATCTAAGACCATAGGTAGATAGAGGATAAAGAGGAGAGTAAGAAAACATGTTTACCTTTCAAAAACACCTTGAAATGAAGTTGAAATCGAATGGAATAGTAACTTGAATATTTGAGAGAGTTTGGAGAGGGTGGGGTGTTTCTCACGTGGGAATAATGGGAAAGGGGGAAGAAGATGACAACTTTAAAAGTTGTCTTCCTTTTTCAAAACTCTTGGGTAAAATTGCGATATAGGTCCCTCCCCTCTTATTAAAGTTCATTTACATCACAAATTAGGTTGAATTGTTTTAATTTAAATTTTATTGACTCGAACCATAAACCCGGTTAACTCCTAGGCCCAAAACACGGGCGTTACATATATATTTATATATATATATATACTAAAACACACACATGTATATGTATATGTATATGTATATGTATATGTATATGTATATGTATATGTATATGTATATGTATATGTATATGTATATGTATATGTATATGTATATGCATATGTAAGTTTTAGTATATATATACATATATATGTATGTAAGTTTTAGTATATATATATATATAAACCAAAACATACATATTTGTATGTATATATGTATACCCCTAAACAATACCCATAAATCTCAATCCTTAAATCTTATAATCACTAATAATTAGAGTACAAGCCTAATCCCCTAATTCTTAAACTAATATCATAACCCCAAATAATTAAGTTAACATGTTTACCCATAAACCCCAAATATGAGTCTCTAAATCTTACATACATTATTCACTAATAATTAGAGTGCAAGCCTAATCACATAATCCCTAAACTAATCTCATAGCCCCAAACAATCAACTTGACACATTTACCCCTAAACATAAACCCATAAATCTGACAAACAAAATAAATTGAAACATAAAAATGACAAATCTAAAAATAAATTAAAACTAAATTATTAATTAGAGCCCAAATCACAAATAAATAAAATTATTAAACCTAATTACTTACCAAATCTTTATACGAGGACCAAATCAAATTTAAAGCAAATCAAAAAGCTTAATAATTAATCAATTTATGAAGCATGGTCTAATTGAATGAAATTTAAAGAAACTAAACCAAAAGTTTAGACTAAAAAAAAACTAAAACCTAAACCCTAACCATCTAATTAAGGAAGGACGTAAAGGATAATTAACCCTTAAATAAAAAAAATCCCGCCCACACCTAATTTTGTTTGAAATCTAGCGGCAAACCCCCTCCCCACATAATCCCCTATCAATTAACAAAATTCCCCCCCCATTAATTCAAAAAAGCTTTCCCTAAACTAAAAAAATATTTTTTTATTTATTTAATAGTTATAATTAAATTTTTTAATAAAATATTTTTTAATTTAATGATCACAATTAAAAAATTGATTTAAATTTTAAATAATTTATTTTAAATTCATCCATCATAACTTATTAATTTAATAAAACTTTTAAATTTTTAATATTTTTAATAAAACAAATTTAAGCACGTTAATTCTTATTAAACTTCACAAATAATTTATATTAAACGAGTTAGTACTAGATTAATTTAATAAATTAATACTTTACATTTATCAACACTTTAAATTTATTAAATCATAGACTTCCTCAACTATATGTCAGGTAAATATCAAGTCAGGTCAATACCAGTTCAGGTTAAAAATAGGACGGGTTCAAAGCAGGTCGGGTTCAAAATAGGTCGGGTAATATCGGATCTCAGGTCAATTCAGTCAGGTAAAATCGATTATCTGCCAGGTCGACTTCGGGTTCGTTTCAGTTGGGCGCAAGTCGGGTTCCAGGTCCACAGTAACAAGTCCAATTCGGGTTCGGGTCGTTTTCAGTCGGACGCGGGTCGAGTTCGGTCACTACAATAACATGTCAAATTCAGGTTCAGGTCAACAACAGTCAGTTACAGATCAGGTTCGAGTCATTAAATTTTCAAGTCAAATCAGGTTTTGACTTGAACAAATTTCGGTCGAGTTTTTAAGTCGAGTCAACCTTTTACATCCCTAATCATTATCATTATTTTAGAGCAGGGTGAAAAATATTTATTTGTTAATAATTTACATTATCGTATCATTTAAAATATAATATTTAAATGATTTTTTTCCAAAGAAATCTTGGTTTCCTATTCTTAAATGACTTCCACCAGGCACTAACAGCTTATCGACAGGTTTAAAAGATGAACGGTTATAGTATTAGATTTCTTTTTAAAAAAGAAGGTAAAGTACATTAATTTGATTATTGTTTGCGTAAATTCTTTTTTGTCACAGAAGTTTAAAAAGTTATGTAATGGTCACTAAAGAATAAAGATTAGCATTGTAACAAATAATCACTTTTTTACCAGCAATCTAATCTATTTCAACAATTAAACCCTAACCAACAAATCTCCGGGGAGCCTTAACCAATTCAAGCATATAGAATGGCAAACGCAAGTTCCCACTGGAGATTGTTCTTCTACTTGTAATTGCAGTAAGATCCCATAATTTCCAGAAATTCAATTTCTTTTTTGAAAATATTGCAGATCGACGAAATGGCGTTCGATTTTCAACAGAATACGCCATTGATGGCACCAATTACAGATTATACAAACAACTTGTAAATTCGACCAAGCCCTAAAAATCTCATTCGATTGCAAACCCTAAATACAGTAAATCACCTAACCGCCAAATCCATACAAAGTCCTGCCCTGCCTCTTGAGTGCATAAACTACATCCATGGCCGTCACGGTCTTCCTCCTAGCGTGCTCGGTGTAAGTCACGGCATCGCGAATCACGTTCTCCAAGAAGATCTTGAGAACACCACGGGTTTCCTCGTAGATTAAGCCACTGATACGCTTCACTCCTCCCCTGCGAGCAAGGCGTCGAATCGCCGGCTTTGTGATGCCCTGGATGTTATCGCGGAGGACCTTACGGTGGCGCTTCGCTCCTCCTTTCCCCAGCCCCTTGCCGCCCTTTCCTCTTCCTGACATCTTCAGTAAAACTAATAGATTTTGAACAGTTCAATTGAAAGTCTGAGGAGCGAAGCAAAATCGCGAGCCTTTTATAGGGGTGAAGTGGGGATTGCGATCCGTGCGAAAATTTTAACAATGAATTACGACCGTTAATGATATACAGTGGAGGGTTCAGATGAAGGGAAGTATTGATGTAGATTGATGACCTGGCAAACTTTTTTCATCGAAATTAACAATTAATGGCTTAAGGGAGCTTAAACTTAAGTTTATGAATTTTTTTTACCTCCAATTAAAATTTTAAATTAATAAATTAAACGTTTTAACCCATTTTTACTATAATTTTTTAATTTATTTAAATATTATTGCCACATGTAAGAACTATAGTTCTGTTATTTATAGAATTTTTAGAAAAATATTTTTTTAAATTTTTTAAACTTTTAAAGAATTTTTTAAATAAAATTAAAATATTCTGAAAATGTCAAGTTATAATATTGTAATACAATGTTAACGATGAATTACGGCCGTTGATGGTATATAGTGGAGGGTTTAGATGAAGACAAAGTATTGACATAGATTGATGACCTGGCAAACTTTAGCAGTTACCTTAAGGCTTTTTGCAGACCTGCAATTTGAGAATTTATTTTTCATCGAAATTAATAATTAGGAATTGACAACCGAATTGCTAGAGGTGGTAATTGGGTCGGTTATTTTTCTGTTCGTGTTGCTTTCGTTTTAGATACGTTTTGTTTAAGATTGAGTTTAATTGAATTCAGTTAAGATCTATGTTATTTTGGGTTAGGTCGATTACTAGATTTGTTGAATTTTCAGAGTATCAATATGGAATCACTCACTGGGATGATATCGGATCAATTACTTTTTTTGGGTCGATTTTCGATTTGAGTCAATACATGCAGGGACGGAGCCAAGATTTAATGTTGGGAAGGGCAAAAGTCTATTAAACCTTTAAATTTAAAAATTAGGAGGGCAAAAGTCTTATTTGATTAACATATAAACTAAAAGAGACTCAAAATGTAATTATTTAGGAGGGGCAACAGCCCCTCCCACACCCTACACGGTTTCGTCCTTGAATATATGAAAATGGTCTTTTATTAGAAAAAAAAATGATATTTGAACATTACTAAAGTAGTTGTATTATATAAAATAAAATTTAAGCAAATTAAATTCAGGTTGCTTTTAGTTTGGGTTGATTTTCAGTTCATGTTACTTTTAGTTCGGTTCAAATTGAATATGATTTGCTTTCAGTTCAACTAAAATTCAGATCGATTTTAATTTAATTTAATTTTGATTTAGGTTCGAACCATCGTATTAAGATCTTGGATCAAGTAAAACAATTTAGGTATTGAGCCTTGTGTCAAGATTGTCAGATCAATCAATACCCTTTTGTTTTAGGGTAAAACATAATAATCACTGAAAATTTGAAAATTAGGTAACTTTCTTCTCTTACCATTGAAATTTGAAAATTTACATAATGATCACTAACATTATCAAAAAGTGACAAATCAGTCATTAATCCGTTAATTGGCTGACGAAAGTATGATATGGTCTATTAGAGCAGTTTAGTAGGAAATGTGTGTGCAGATTAACCTCTCTTTGACTAACCCTTTTGTCAGGAAATTATAAGGAGAAAAGAAATCAAAGTGACAACAATGTTTGTCCATTATAAACGTAGAGATCACTTACATCGGATCAGAAAGAGTGCTCATTTTGGAAATGATTGCTCGAAACTTGCCAATCAAGGGATGAAGGAATTTGTGTCTGAGATTGTTAGCATTGAAAGATTAAGGCACAAGAACTCGTGCGGATTCTCGGATATCGCAGGCGAAAGAATGAACTGCTTTTGGTCAATGCTTATCTGTCAAACGGAAGCCTTTACAAATACTTAGATTACATGGTAACTACGTGACGGAAGAGTTGGAGAATGTGTTGAAACTTGGCCAGCTTCGTTCGAGATCTGAGACCAAACATGAAACAATATATTGATGACATTGCCAGTTTGCCTGATATATCACTTGACAGTGCCCAAAACACACCATTTTTCAAACTTGGTTACAGATGAGACCATAGTTTTCGACACGGCTGCAGATGTTATTGAGATTTGTCTCCGATCTTGCTAAATGTGTCCTGCTTTTAGCCAAACTATTTTTTTAATTCGATTGAGTAAAATATTATTACATAAACGAAAGTTTTTCGAACTTATAATCCGAGTATATTAAGAATTTGTTTTCTACTGAAGCAAGAAAACAGTAAGTAATTTGAGAATCAAATACAAATCGTAATACTTGATTTGGTACATCTTGAAACCAAGTTTCCTTTTATAAATATATAAATCCTAATACTTTCTCATTTTCAATCAAAATACCTAATGATATGTATTTTATAATATCAAAGAAAATCCTGAATTACATCTCAAATCAATACATTAGTGTGAACATATGATGTTAGTATGATTTTTTTGCAAAGGATGTTATTTAAGTTAATATTTGAAATATTTATGAACATAATCTTATAAAATACTGCATAAACATAATCAATGGAGGAAAGCAGAAGAAAATGAGCTTAAAACTCAATTTCATCAAATCAGAATTTGTCTAGCTGCAAAATAGTAGGAACTATGAACAATAAATATTGCAAAAAAGAACACAATCTTATAAAATAGTGAACAATATATCCTGAAATGATTAAAAATCACAACCATTTTATGGTATGAATAAAATTGATAGACATTCCTTAGTTGCAGTGGCTATTCAAAGGAAAATATTAAAGGCTCCGGCTAATAGGATAGGAGATTCAATATTTTTGAATCCACTATAAAATACTAGTTTTGATTTCTGTTTTATTCATACTCAAACAAAGAGAAAAAAAACATGAGAAAATCAAGTTTCTTATTGTTTCTTCACATTTCTGTCATTCTCATGCTTGGCATAAGACTTTCTTCTGGTGCTGTAGAGGAAGATAGAAAGGCAAATATTTTTTTTTTATATTTTTCAAGTGAATTTATTGTTATTTAAATGAAATATTATATAATTAAATGTGCTGATGCAGGTCTACATTGCATACTTGGGATCACTTCCTGATGGAGACTACAGTCCATCATCCCACCATTCCAGTATGCTTCAAGCACTTTTTAAACAGAGGTAGGATTTATGGAGTTTGATCAGATAAAGCAAGTTTTTTGCTTATTGTTTAGTTCCGTTTTAGTATGCCGGTTTCGTCCATATGTCGACTCCTTGTCCATTTAGTTAGAAGGAAGAACAACCATCATTCAGAAATCTGATGTTTTGCTTTTCTCCAGCTCTGTGGAAAAGTACTTAACCAGAAGTTACAGAAGGAGCTTCAATGGATTTGCTGCTAAGCTCACCGATGAAGAGGCGAAGAAGCTTGCAAGTAAGTGGTATAGGAGCTGTTTTTGCACTCAACTGCATTGCCTTGATGATACATATTACCACCTCAATTATATGCAGGCTTTAAAGGAGTGGTTTCGGTTTTTCCGAATAAAGTTTATGAACTTCAAACTACAAGATCATGGGATTTCATGGGATTCAATCGAACTGTTAAACGCAATGCTACCGCTGAGAGCAATGTCGTTATCGGTGTCCTTGATTCTGGAATAACGCCTGAGTCAGATAGTTTCAGTGACAAGGGCTTCGGTCCTCCTCCCAAAAAGTGGAAGGGATCTTGTAATGGTGGCCATGACTTCACTTGTAACAAGTAAGCATATTTTGTTATTTGCAATCTCTGACCTCTATTCAAATCACTAATGAAAATCGGTACTCGTCTCACAGTAAGCTTATTGGAGCTCGATTTTATGTCACAAAGTCTGCCAGGGATACCACGGGCCATGGATCTCATACAGCATCCACGGCAGCTGGGAACGTCGTAGGCAATGCTAGTTTCTATGGACTTGCTGAAGGCACTGCAAGAGGAGGGGTTCCATCAGCAAGGATAGCTGCATATAAAGTTTGTAGTGTTATAGGGTGTTCTTCCGAAAGCATCTTGGCCGGCTTCGATGATGCTATTGCTGATGGAGTTGATGTTTTAACTGTTTCATTAGGACCATCCTCTGCATCGGAGTTTTACACCGACTCTGTAGCCATTGGTGCTTTTCATGCAGCTGAGAAAGGAATACTTGTCATGCAAGCTGCAGGCAATAGTGGTACATCAGGGCCACAGACGGTAGCAAGTGTAGCACCATGGATACTTACTGTCGCTGCAAGCACAACAGATCGTCTTTTCATCGACAAGGTTTTACTTGGGAATGGGAAGACACTAACTGTAAGAAACACACTTGACTTGCTGTTCCATATTTATTAATATCATACTTTCTACTTTTCGGTAATGATTTCCGATTTGCAAGCAGGGATATTCAGTAAACTCTTTCACTCTTAATACAACAAAGGTTCCTTTGGTTTACGGTCTGCAAGCATCAACTGAGTGCGAAGAGGCTACTGCTCGGTTGGTTCCATTGACAAGCTGCATTTTCATTTACAAAGATTTAGAATAAGCAAAATGTTTGATATTTGGTGGTGTATTTTTTTCCAGGGCATGCCAGCGTGGTTGCTTGAACAAAACTTTGGTAAAGAATAAGATTGTTGTATGCGATCAAATGTATGGTCAAGTGGAATCTTATGAAGCTGGTGCATTAGGATCAGTTTATCCGGCTTCATTCGAAAATGTTTCATTTGTTGTCCCAATGCCTTCTACAGCTTTAAAAGATGAAAGCTTTATTTCACTCATGTCCTACCTGAATTCCACCAAGTACGTAAATTTCGCTTTAAAGTGTTACCTTAAGCGAATCGAAACTGATTCCTTTCCTGTTTGTGTCACAGAAAAGCTGTAGCAGATATATTGAAAAGTGAAACAATTGAAGATTCTTCAGCTCCCGTAGTTGCTCCATTCTCTTCAAGGGGACCTAATCCCATTGTACCAGACATTCTAAAGGCATGCATTTCTCATATAAACCCGTAGTTATCTCTCGGAAACTTCGCTTTTTTCTAAGTTTTTTTTCTTTGTAAATGCAATGCAGCCCGATATAAGTGCACCAGGAGTGGATATCTTGGCTGCATTTTCACCATTTGCTTCACCTTCATCAGCTGCAGAAGACTTAAGGGTTGTCGAATACAATGTACTATCAGGAACCTCCATGTCTTGCCCTCATGTCGCTGCTGTGGCAGCGTATGTTAAAACATTTCGCCCTGATTGGTCTCCCTCAGCCATCAAATCTGCTCTTATCACTACCGGTAATATTTTGATGCGACGAATCTCAACTTTTTTTAGCTTGTTTTTTTTTTTTTTTTTTTTTTTATCTTACCATTGTTTTCTTTTGCCTGTTTCTGATAGCATCCCCAATGGATCCGTCAAAGAACACAGACGGCGAATTTAGTTATGGATCCGGACATGTCAACCCTGTAAAATCCATCATGCCTGGACTTGTATACGACAACGTCGAAGGCGACAACATAAGGTTCTTGTGTAGTATTGGATACAGTGATGAAAAAATCAGACTGATATCAGGAACTAACAGCTCTTGTCCTAAAAACTCTAATCAAACACTGCCAAGGGACTTCAATTATCCTTCACTTACAGCTCTAGTTAAACCAGGTGCTCCATTCACAGTCAGTTTCCAAAGAACAGTCACAAATGTTGGCACAGCAAGGTCTACTTACAATGCAACAATCTCTTCCAAATCCGAACTCGAAATCAAAGTGATTCCGCAAGTTCTATCTTTCAAGTCTTTAAAGGAGAAGAAGTCATACAATGTAACTGTTAAGGGAAAAACTTTGGGTGCATTTTCAAGGGCGTCTGCATCGTTGACATGGTCGGATGGTATTCATTACGTTAGAAGTCCGATTGTTATTCACACAAATGAAGCTCTTCAAAAGGCTGTCTGAATCTGATCATGGCTGAACTTGCAACTGATATTAGTTGCTTGCTGTTTACGTTATATGTTTAGTCAATTTCTTGCATTTTCCTTAAAGTTGTTATTTACATTTCACAGAGTTTGCAGAAGTTGAAAACAAAGAACAATAGGAAACCAACAATTGATATAACATTTCAAAGCAAAGGAAATTGAAGATGATGGTAATACTAATAAAAGAGAGTTGAATCAAACAATTGATATATACCATTTCAAGCGGTAGGAAAGTGGGAAGAAAAACATCTGCCAAATATAATCATACACAAGATAATCCGAACCGAACTACTCATTTGCCATCTCTAAACAAGTAACTTGATGAAAAAGTTGGGTTATCTTGTTACAACTTTAGCTGAATCTTCTTCAATTTTGATTTTCTCATCTTTCTACTTTTTTTACCTTTAATTTTTGGGTTATTATTCCATGCAATGTAGTTAAAACAAAAAGTTTTCAAAAATGTCTCAATTTTAGGATTTAAAGACTATGCGTAGTGTTTAATGCTTATGAGTTTAAGTGCAAAACTTTTTAATTTAGAGTGTATGATTAGAATTTAGTATTTAGGGTTAGAATTTAAGGTTTATAGATTAAAACCTAAATCTCTATCATGTTATCCTAAACCCTAAATTCTAACAATAAATTTTATATTCTAAACACATACACTTAAACTCTTAAACTTAAAACTAAGTCTTCAAACCCTAAAATTAAAATACTTGTTGAACTTTTCGTTTTCACTACCCGTGCATGAGACATTTTTACTTAATTTTTCATCATTTATACTTTTCTATAACTTTATAATGGTCTGATGAATTTTTTTTTCCTTTGAGCTTTTGAATAAAAGTCATTTTAGTTTTTAATCTTTTTAATCTCTTTTAGTCCTACATTTTTATTTTTCCTCAAAATTCTTAACCTTTATCAAATTAAAGCAACTAACGATAAAAATAAAACAACGATCAATATAAAATAAATATATAAATATATTAAAAATTTTATAAAAAAATCTATATATATAAATAAAGATTTTATGACTCAATTTATTATGTTAAGGGAAAAATTAAATTAATAAAATCCGATCAATTACAATATCAAATATTATGTAAATACTTTTATAGCAATTCTTTGTATATTCTTGCTGTAATGAATAAAAAATAACTTCCTTTTGTATTGGAAAAATTACAAAAATAGTGTGATTGGGAATTTTTTTCCAATCTAGTGTTGTTGGCAGTTTATTTTCAAAAATATTGTGATTAGAACAGTATCTTTAAAGTCGAACTCTGATGAATTAGTATCTAAAAAAAATTCCTTAAAGTCTTCCTCATGTGAGTTCGACTTTGGGGTTCCTTAAAGCCTACTTCAGGTGAGTCTAACTTTGGTGATATTTGGGGGGAATTCCCTAAAGTCGAACTCTAATGGCTAAAGTTCAAAAAAAATCCCCTAAAGTCTTGTTCATTACAATCTGACTTTGGGTGGAACCTGCATGCACATCATGCATAAACTGGGTGACGAGACCAGTCACTGAATTTTGATTCGAATATAAGTTTAGGCTGTGTTTTATTTTTGGGGAAGGGTTTTGATTCGAATATAGGTATAAATTTAGGTTATGTTTACTGTTTATTTTTGGGAATAGTGGGTAGCAGATTAATTTTTGGGGTGGTGGATGTGATTTTTGAATGGTGATGGGTTTAGTGTATTTTAAAATGTATAGTTCGAATTTAGATTGAACAAATGATATATTTTTTCATGTAGTTTTTTTCTTCATGTAGTTTATTTGAGTTAGTTTGGTAGTTTTAATTTTTAATTTCAATTTATTTTGTAAGTTGATTTGCTATGTTAGAAAAAAATATATTCGAAATATATTTATTTTTTATTTTATTATGAGCATTTTGATTTAGTATGTTTTATTTCAATCATGCAGAGAAAATGAGCAACAACAAATTTATGGTGATTATTCATTACAATGGACAAATAGTGAAAACTGATGTCGGAGGTTGTATTTAATTGTGAAAGCAGTACGAAGATGAGATTCGAGAAGGAAATCATGCTTCGGGAAATGAAGGAGAAAATATCACAAAAAATTAGAAAATAGATTCATGGTTTACGTTACCGATGGATGACATGTGACAATCCGGTCAGATATTGTGCAATCACTCTCCAAGATGATGATGATGTTTCTTTGATGATCGCATAACATGATTCTATGAGAATTCAATATATCGAGTTGTTTGTCGAGGTGTGTTATGTTCCTGGCCCATCTACAAACGTAGTTGGAGAATCAGCTCAAATGAACTTTGGTGATGAGATTGATATGTCCGGAGGCAATTTTGTTGCAATGTTGACAAGTGGGACATCAAATACATTTCACGAAGCCGGACCTTCAACATATGCTTCATCACACGGGCCGAGTGTTGATCCTACTGTTGAAGCTGATGTGGAACCCTCACGAGGTCGATGGAGAGAATCACTTGCCGATCCAACGAAGATGAAGATATTAGGGATCACGATTTGTTTCCTGATGACGTTGGTGCAGCCCCTGATTTTGGTGTTGGCGAATTTGTTTCGTCTGGGGGCGACATTACATTTTATGAACCTCCTTCTCACATGAGTTCAATGGATTTCGATGCAATGAGGGCGCCTGAATTTTCGGATTTGCCCCGATTAACCTCAAGTCAACACGGTAAATTATATGTTAAGCTTCAATTTAATGACAAGAATAAAGCTATATTGGTAGTGGAAGAGTACATCATCAAGAACCACGTGGCCTATTTTGTCGCAGAATCCAGCCAGAGGACCTTCTTTGCCAAATGTGTGAAATATGAAAAAGAGTGCAATTGAAAGATCCGAGCGACAAAGCTGCAGAGGTCAAATCATAGAGAGGTCACAAAGTATAATGGTGTTCACACATGTTTACGAACTTCTATCAACAAGGACCCCGAAAATTAGACTCCAACGTAATAAGCCGTCACGTAATGAAGTTGGTTGAAGCAAATCCACAGATTCCAGTTTTAACGATTCACGCAAGCATTACGCAACAATTTGAATACTAAATAGAATACAAGAAGGCATGGCGTACAAGATATAAGGCAATGGACTTGGTGTACGGTGATTACGATAAGTCGTACAACGAGCTACCGACTTTATTACTAGCACTGACACATTTTATCTCGGGCACCATAGTGAGGTATCAAACCAAGGATGCGAAAGATCGAGAAGGCCAAATTGTTGAAGGCTATAAAAATTTTTATCGACTTTTCTAGGCGTTCAAGCCTGCCATCGAAGGCTTTCCCTATTGCAAAAGTATGATCCAAGTCGATGGCACATGATTGTACGAGAGATACTCTCATATATTGTTGGTTGCTATTGCGCAAGATGGTGACAACAACGTCTTCCCGATTGCATTCACAATTGTTGAGCAGGAGACGCTAGAAGCTTGAAATTTCTTTTTGACGAATTTACGTGAGCATGTCGTCAAAGAAGATGGGGTATGCATTATATCCGATCGAGGGACGGGTATCAAAGAAACAATTAATTGAGACGGAAGTCGTTGGACACCACCGAACGTATACCCTGCCTACTGTATTCGTCATATTAGTAAGAACTACTACGAGCGGTTCAAAAATAAATATCTTCGCAGTGAGATTGAAAGCATGGGTAAGCATTTTTTTTCAAACTAAATTATATTTTCATATGCATTTATTTATTTATGTTTGATTTGTGTCGATACTAATAATATTGTGACATATGATATCTACTAACGCGGCCACATTTTGAGAGGAAGATGAATTTTTTTAATGAAGTACGGTGAGCATGTTTGGAGTTGGGCAAATGAAATCAAGAGGGAAAGATGGGCACAATCATATGACGAAGGTGGTAGATGATACGGACCAATGACTACTAACCTTGTAGAGTGCATAAATGGAGTACTGAAAGAATCACGTCATCTCCCAATAATAAGCCTGGTGAAAGAGACATATTATAGGTTGGTGAAAGTTTGGGTAGTTAAAGGAAAGGAAATTGAGGCCTTATTAAATAGGGGCTAAAGTTGGGTTTCCACTCTTGTGACGAAAATGAGAACATGACGAAAGCAATGTCGCTAAAGGTTCACAGCATCGACCGAACTAATTAGACATTTAATGTTGGTGTCAGACGCAACAACGAAACAGCACACTCAAATATATTTCGAGTCGATTTCAGGTATAGTTGGTGTGATTGTGGGGCATTTCAAGCAAGACGATATACATACATTCATGCAGTTGTTGCGTGTATGCATGTAGGGGTTAACACGTACACTTTTATTCAACCACCTATAAATAAATAAGCGTTTCTTCTCTTATATTCAAACAATTTTTCTATATTCTCAAAATCTCTCCACCTATTTAACACATAATATTTAAATTATATTCTCTTCAAATAGCATCAAAAATTCAAACATCAAATAAAAATTAAAAAAAAGTTACGAACTTAAGTTAAACAATAAAATATTAATTTACTTACTATATTTTCTTCTCAAATCTTCACCTATTTAACACAAAATTTTCAAATTATATTCTCTCCAAATAACATAAAAAATTCAAGGAACTTCAAAATAAAAATTAAAAAATTAACAAATTTAAATTGAACAATATACAACAAAATATTTCTCAAATCTCCACCTATTTAACACGAAATTCAAACAACAACTTCAAATTTAATCAAACAAATATCTTAACTTACTATATTCTCTTCAAAGTTAATTCTTGTCTTCAACCACCTACTTAACACAAAAAATCATAAATTTTAACTTAAAAACACAAAAATCTGATTTTCGTAATTACTATAAAATAAAATATACAAAAACAAATAAATTACAAAAAATAATACTTACTATTTCATTCATAATAATAAGAATAAATTACAAAAATAAAATATCTACTTTAATAAAATTCTACGAATCTTTAAATCTTCCTCGTTTTCTTTTTCTTCTTCAAATATTTTCTCTCCCACTGTCTACCTTCAACCCACCTCTCTTTTAACCCTACATAAATTAAATCGCAATCACTCATATCACCTACCCAATTAAATTCTACCATTTATTCAACCAATTATTTTTACCCCTTTCCCGTGACCCTCATGCATTTTTTTCTGCCTTCCCCCTCTGCCACTCCGTGCCTCTCATGCATGCATGTTTCTGTTGGTGTGCAGGTGAGAATCCACTCCAAAGTCGGATTCACTTGGAGCAGATTTTAGGGAAGCCAAAGTCGGATTCACTTGGAGCAGATTTTAGGGAAGCCAAAGTCGGATTCATTTGGAGTAGACTTTAGGGGAGTTAGAGTCAGATTCTAATGGAGCAAAGTTTGGCATTTTTTTTCATTTTCAGACTCAAGAGAATCTGACTTCTATTGCACTGTTCAAACTACAATATTCGTGAAAATAATTTGAGCAGTGTAATAGATTAGAAAATAAAAAAATTCCATCACAATATTTTTGGGATTTTTCCTGCTGTATTAGTATGAAGACTATAAACATAAAATAAACATATAAACATATTTAAAATGATATATTATAAAATGTTAATACAATATAAAAATTATTAAAACTATTAAAATATTTATACGAGTTAGAATATAGCAAAGATCTTAGAGTAAGTATATAATATGAATTATAAATTATCAAAATATGTATAAATATATAGGCTTACCGTGAGAAAGATGTGCAAACTATACATTTTTTTAGTTAGACACTTAATGTTTATTTCAGATTAAATTGGCATCTAATGTTACTTTCGTAACTCAAATTAACTTTACCGGCCGACGATCCCCGCACGTCGGTGGTTCAATATTCATCACTCAAGCGTCGCGTACCTCATCGTTCGACATCCTCACACTCTAGCCGTCAGTCAGAAAACCAATCGATATCTTTTTTCTTCATGTTAGATGTTTATCGACGGAATAATCGATCGTTCATTCATGAGTTTTTTACGATGATATAATGAGATTTTTAATCTTGAGGGCCCGACGAAGATAAGGGTAACTGGTGGTGGTTGAACGGTGATGAAAGGAAAAAAATAATTTTTTTAAAAGATTTCAGATTTAAAAAAAATTAAATAAAATATAAAAAATATACCATGTATAACGAAAGATTTATAAATGGGTTAGGCACTAATTTGATTGAAACAAAGGTTAGGCAGCAAACAGCTGATATTTAAGCCAAATATATAAGATATTGCAGCTTCTATTTGTTGTTCTACACTGCAACTGCAAAGGAGGAAGAAGAAAAACAACGAAACCGAAACAGATCGAATAGTGAAAAAATGGGTTGGATCGGAGACACCGTAGACTCCGTCAAGTCAATTCAGATCCGCCAGCTCCTCACCCAGGCCGTCAGCCTCGGTATGTTTCTAACGAAATACCCAAGATTGTTAAATATCCCCTTGTCATTTCAGTCTAACTCATCCATTCTTAACCTTTTTGAGTCCAAAATGCGACATTTTTCAATCTTTTGAGAAACCCAAGTCAAATTGCGTTACCCTTTTAAGAATTGAGAACAAGGTTTTACCTTTTTGTTTCAGATAGATCCAGACTCCAGAGGGTGTGTGGATTTGTTTAGTGGGTCTTCGGGGTTAATTAATTAGTACTTAGCTTTTTTCTTCCAAGCGTAGCTGTTTGTTTGTTTATTATCAAAGCTGAAATAAGCTCTGCAGCCGGCATCAGTTTTATTCCTCCTGTGAAATTTTGATCATATAGAAAGATGTACTGTTTCAGGCATGATTGTTACATCGGCCCTCATAATATGGAAGGGATTGATGTGTGTCACGGGAAGTGAATCTCCTGTTGTCGTCGTTCTTTCAGGAAGTATGGAACCTGGCTTCAAGAGGGTAAGTCAACTTAACAACAGAATGTTCGAATGGTTTTGATGGGTTTCACTCTTAAGTTCTTTACATGTATTTGGAGGATCATACTCCTACACCTATGTACGCATATGTTCGAATATAATTGGACACGAGTAATCGAGGGAATCAAAGAGTTTGGATAACTTAATCGTTTCAGGAAGGGACATAAGAGAGATTAAAAATGAAGATTTAATGGCTTTGAAATTCTAGATTTGCAAATAAAGGATAGGGAGATGTCTGAATCTGCCATATATTAACACCTTATAGTGAGTACCATTTCCCCCCCAAAAATATGTTAACCTTGTATGTTGTTATTACTCATTATCATGAGTCAGGACAATGTTGTTACAGTCCCTGCTTTATATGACATTAAATTAGGGAAAACTAAAGTATTTGGTTGGTGGTAACTGCATAGTGCTAGTAATTGTTAGTAATCTGCCAATAATCATGTGATTTGATTTTTTGAATGATGTTTTTTTTTGTGTGTAGAGTAGGATCAGAATGAAAGTATTTTTGTCATATAATCATTTAAATGGACCTACTTGATATGTTTGATCAGTGTAGTTTATTTGGATTCCGATGTCTGTAGCTGTTGCTTAATTAATTAGGGTTATGTCTTATACAGGGGGATATCTTATTCTTACACATGAGTAAAGATCCTATCCGAGCAGGGGAGATTGTGGTTTTCAACATTGATGTAAGTGCCTTTGTTTTTTCCTTCTTTTTTTAAAATTTTATTCTGTATTTTCTGGTGTTGTTACGGCTGTTTCAGCCTTCATGGTCTTTTGCTAATTCGATTCTCAAACTGTGAATTTCTCAGGGCCGTGAAATCCCAATTGTCCATCGTGTAATTAAGGTATCTTTTTTAATATGTACTACTTGTTTTTATTGATCTTGGACCGAGCTGTATGTATTATGACTGCAAAGAGTTTATTTCATATGATTATGAAGCATTGCTATTACCATGTCCATCTGGACCTTCTTACATATGAGCAACAGATATTTCACTTGTCGTAGAATAGGTGCAACGAATCAATTGACTTGACTTGCAAATTTGTACAAAAAAAATTTCCCATGTAAGAGTCAGTGTGGTGGAACATATATTTGCAACTTCGTGTTAGCAATTATACATGATTGATCATTTGATTAGTCATAGATGGCTAGATGCTTAGTGACCGATTTTTGTTGCTACCTATATGGTCTGAGGATAATTATTTAAGGAGCTGATCTTCATAGATAAACTTAAAGGGACATTGACTGCTGGATAGCATTAGCAACCAAGCTTCTATATGATATCTAGTTGCAGCTGTCAGAAGGGCTGAGTTAGAAAGATAATAATTATTTAACCTTACATATTCTTTATGCAAGTGAAAAACTGCAGCAAATGTGATACTATTAATCTGAAGTCATTGTGTTTGTTGAACAGTAATTTGTGTGTTTTGTGTATTAAGTTTCTTTGTTTTTTTCCTTTGGAATTCATATCTTTCTGAACAATTTGTAAAGTATATTGGTTGTTTTCTTGTTTCCTTTATGGAATTATACCAATGTCCACCCATCTCTCCCCACCCCCCCACCCCACCCCCAATTCTCGGAGCAACCTTTGTTATGTATTATCAGAAAGACATAATCACTTCTAGAAGGCTAAAATTACATTTCTATTAGGAAAATTATGTTTTCTTCAAACTGTGATGGTTTGAGATTTTTCTTGCTGCTATAACTTGCCACGATTACTTTTGAAAATAGTACTTGGGTTGATTGCTTCCTTTTGGTTCTTTTCATTGGATCTAGCTGGCATATGCAGTGGCTATTCTTGACTTTCATGCTTAATTATTTCTTGGGACTCGGTGTCTCGAAACTATTTTAGCCTGGAAACACTTCTACTCTATCTTTAGTCTGAAACTGTAAAGAGAAAAGAAGAAATCTATGTTTTTTATAGATTCACCAATGAACATCGTTTTGGCATCTGCTGAAATTTGATTTCTGATATTTCTGCAGGTCCACGAAAGGCAAGATACTGGAGAAGTTGATGTACTCACCAAAGGTGACAACTAATCTGGATAACTATTAAATTTTTAGAAATTTCCAGAATTGCATTGTCTGGTATTTAAATGTTCTTCCTTTATCTGTGAATTTTTCAGGAGACAACAATTATGGGGATGATAGGCTTTTATATGCTCAAGGTCAGCTCTATCTTCAACGGAACCATATCATGGGCAGAGCTGTTGGGTAAGCCTTTAGCCTTTGACTTTTCTTTTTGTGCGTAACAGATTATTGGTCATTTTCTGTATTCTTCTTCAAAATCATAGCATATCTTAAGAATCCAACACTCATACACATACATCTGTATACATTGTTTTGTGGAGATAGAGCATATTGGGACATATCTTTGTTAACTACTTTTGTTTGAAATTCAAATCGTAGTGTTTTGGTGTTAGACCACCCTCAAAGTTGGATAAAATGGGGTTCAGAGTTTGACATCTCTCATGTGTTTTGATGGGAAAGCATTCTTGAGTTTCAGATATCAGGACAAGTCAATTGTCTTGTTCTTCTTTAAAAGGTTTTGGTGTTGCTGTGCCTTTACGTAGGTTTTTGAGATATATTGTAAAGATCTTGCATTCCTTAGTTTTAGGTTTGAACTGCTCAATTACTCTAAACATGTTTCAAGCAAAAGGTTGGTGGTGTACTTTTCAGTGTAAGAAAACATGTTCTAATCACATATTTCAAAATTGCAGGTTCTTGCCTTATGTTGGTTGGGTGACTATAATCATGACCGAAAAGCCAATTATCAAGGTTTGTTTTTTTATATGACATGGATACTTAAACTAGAAAGCCATTTTCCTATTGCGCCACAAAATATTTTTTGAATCAAGGCTAGTTAAAATGACCATCATTTGTGATTTTTGAACCCTTACGAAGGTACAAAAGTTTCAGGAGGCTAATAAAACCCAGTAGGTACATTAATGATCATGTTACGGAAGATCAGTCTTATTGGTTTTTATTTTCATTGCAGTATATTCTCATTGGAGCATTGGGGTTGCTTGTTATAACTTCCAAAGACTGACAGTTGGAGCAAATTGAAGGTGCGACCAAATCCGAATGGAGATCCGTGTCAACGATCACCAGCTTCTTCTACCTTCTCCTTTGTATTGGTCATTCCTAACTTTTGTATACTGAGAATGGAAAGCTTGGTTAATGTTTGGATGATTTAACAGTTAGAAAGATAGTGAAGCAGGCTTCAACAACCCTGGTGTTGCTCTCTACATTTGTAGTTTCTATAATATTGGGATTTCATTTCTAACTACAGCTCCCATGTTTCGGGACTGTATATATTGGATATTGATTTTGCAGCCATGTTTATGTGCAATGGCTGCAAAAGCATCCCTGGACAGAAATCCACCACCTTGACATCAATTGTTCTCCGTTTACACGGTCTATTTGGTCCGCTCAGGCATCTTAATCTGTAACGCCTCCTGCAAGCGGCGTCCTTGCTAACCGCCACCAATATCATAGATTAGGTAATTAGCTGATTTGGGTATTAATTGAGATCTCATCTTGTATGCTAGACAAGATGAATAATGTTGTTATTACCCCATATGCAGAATAACATAAACTTTATATCTCAATGCTTCTTTGTACTAAATCTGTTGTCGGAGCATATACTAATTACTATGTAATAATATTTGAATGTTGTTAGGGAACAATTCAGGCGACCAGGAACACGTTTAGGATTGGTTTCGTGGACATGACCACCTTTTTCGGGCATTTTGTTTTTATGTGTGCTGAGAAATTAGATTTCAAGTGGAATGGGAAAATTATTTCACTAAATAACGATGTCGTTACAGTGAATGAAAAAATCGTCACGAAGTTATGATGAATTTTAGTGGCGGATCTTTGTGTACTTTCAGATAGACACATGCACACTTTAAACTTTTTAAATTTTATACATTTAATTTCATTTTTTAAAAGTTTTTATGAGTTAATCTTTAATATTTTAAATATTTTTATGAATTGTACTTACTCTGAAATTTTATGTGTGTTCATCCTAAATATATATTTTTAGATTTATCCCTAACGATTTAAAAAAGTCGTCGAAAAGAGAGGACTTTGGTGTTTTAATAAAAAAAAATCTTTTTTTTAATTATTATGTCTTCTCGACGATTTTTCATTCACTATAACATCATTATTTGGTGAAATAATTTTTCCTCTACCCCACTTTAAGAGAATCTTTTTCTCAATACCATTATCCAAGTAAAATTCCTCACCTCTTATTATTATTATTATTATTATTATTATTATTATTATTATTATTATTATTATTATTATTATTAGTTTATAAATATTGTTTTTAAGAGTTGCTTTTGGTTTACAAAGCTTGAATATTATAATTTTTGTTTGAGCTTGCTTTTCTTATCTACTTTTCATGCAAAAAAATAATACTAGTTTTAGTAAGACCCATCAATTTTATCGGTTTACTCATTTTAGTCCTTTAACTTTGGCACAATGCCAAAAAAATGTTTTTAAAGTTTGACTAAATAATCAATTTGGCTCCTATTATTTTTTGAAGTAATTTAACCCTCAATATTTTATTTTGGGTCAAAATAGTCCCTTTGTAAATGAAAACGGTTAGTCAACTGACGATAAATAACTTGAAATGACTTGACAAAATTACACGTTAAAAGAAAAAATATTTTATATTTTATACAATTTTATAAGATTATTTTTTGATTGATGTGTCATTTTGTAAACTCGACATATTCGCCTATATGACACTGCTATCGCGGTGTGCATTACCATGTAGGTTTTCCACGTCATTTCAAGTCATTTATTGTTAGTTGACTAACAGTTTTCATCTGCAGAGGGCATTTTGACCCAAAATAAAACGTTAAAGGGTTAAATTACTTCAAAAAAAGAATAGAGGGGCAAAATGACTACTCAGTCAAACGTCAGAGGCATTTTTTGGCATTATACCTTCAACTTTTGTTGTATTTTTTTACCCTCAAGCTTTTTTTTTTTTTGTTAAATTGACTCAAATATAATGAAACATTAACGCTATTTTATCCTTATTAAAATGTAAAGGGTTAAAATAACTAAACCGATAAGTAAAAAAAAAAACATTTTATCATTAATGGTTGATTTCCTTTATGGGAATTGATTATCTAAAGATAGGAACCAGAACTGATGTCAAATAAAATATTGATATCAAATTTATATCTAATTTTTGTTTAATTTAATGATCTCAAATATTTATCTCATGCATAAATAATTTATGATAAATATAAAGAACATGAAACTGTATTTCATAATTATTAAAAAATGTATTTTTTTCGTTTCTATAAATGTCTTAGTTTAGGGTTTAGGGATTTAAGTGTATGAGCTTAGAATTTATGGTTAGAATTTAGGGTTTAGATGTTAGAGTTTAGGTTTAGGGTAATATGATTAGGGATTTGGGTTTTAACCTATATACCCTCAAATTTAAATTCTAACCATACCTCCTAAATTTAAAACTCGTATATTTAAATCCCTAGACCCAAACAAAATCCCTAAATTCTAAAATTAATTTCTTTACGCTAACGCAATGGTTGAATTTTAAAAATACAACAGCTTTTGCTTACGAAAATGGAACACTTCTTGTTTAATTTTGCCTACCCTGCAAACCCTCTTCCGTTTAAGAGCAGAGCTTCATGCAATCTTTGAACAGTAAGTAGTAATAGAAACAGAATCAAGATAGAATATTAAGAGATGTTAAATTACATAATTTTAAAAATACAAGAGTTTATTAAGTATTTAAACTCAAAATTCGAGAGGCAATGTCTAATTTATTTAATATTTAAATTTATAAAGACCTAAATTGTTATTAGACTAAAAAAATTGAGGGTACGAGCCAACCCTTCTTCATTTAAGTCTTAGCTGAATTAAATACTTAATAATAAATCCTTATATTTTTAACGAGATCAAATTGCTACGAGACCAAAGTTTATCAAGTACTTGAGATTTGATATTCATGTTATAAGCCTAGGTTCCTTAGACCCTAAGAAGCCTCTGTCCCTGCGTAGGGTTTGGTTTTTTAAAGAAAATTTTAGGTTCACGTCTTTCGAGTTTATTTTTTTGAGGATAAGAATGGTCGGGTCAGATTTGAGTTTAAGGTGAAAAATACCCGATTCGAAAATAATTTAATTTTATTCTAAATATTTAGGTATAATTGTTACAATGTCCCTCTTTATATATATTTCAATTATCTTCATATTTTGTCTAATAAAAATGAAATAATTATTATAATGATTCCTCTCTATTTGTAATTTTCAATTAGCTCCCCATTTTATCAAATAATAATGAAAATTAATAATTTTTTTATTTATGTCGGGTCAGGTTGGGTTCAGATTTTTACTTTAAAATTTAAATTCGGGTCCGGTGGAACATCATAAAATGTCGGCTCAAATTTAGATAGAGGTGTTTAATTTTCGAATCAAGTGAAATCGACCAAAAACTCAACCTAATCCGATCCATGATAATCCCTATTAGTGTCTATGGATACAACTTTTACCTTTTCATGATATCTCCGGTGGTAGATTTCTTATATATATATATATATGCAATTACAAAAATGTAACATGACCAAAAAACAAGATCACAATCATAATTAAAATCGCTGCTCACGGTTGTTGTTCTATTTTCGTAGCACGGAAACAAACGTGATGGATGCTGCAAGTTCAGAACTGGAACAAGTCTCAAATGCAGGCAGGCAGGCACATGTAGTTCAGGGACAATTTTAAATCAATATTCTCTTTATTATTTAATTAGAAGAGTGGTCCTATTCGGGATTATTTAAAAAAAGATGACCTTTTTCGTCTAGGTAGGAAGGATTCGGGTTCTACAAAAAGCGTAGAAAGAATTCGCTCCCTGTATAAAGCGATTTATATTCAATGTTCAGATAACCCATTATAATATTTAAAAAAATAACTTCGCATTGTGCATAAAGCGAGTTGAGAAATTGAAGCGGTAAACTGATTTATCGTCAGACTTTATAATACGGAACTCTTTTTCTGCAGAAAGCGAGCTCAGTCTGACACGGTTGTTCTGAACCGATAAGATGTAACTTATTCAAATAAGTATCTTTATATTTTAATTAAAGGATCCTATATTTTAAAATAGTATCTTTATATTTTAAAAGATCCTAATTATTAATTTTAAATAAAGTATTATTATAATACAATAATATCTTTATATTTTAATTTTAAAATAGTATCTTTATATTTCAAATAAAAAGATCTTAATTGTTAATATTAAAAGATCCTAATTATTAAAATATCCTAAATTTAAAATATTTTAAAAGATCATGTTAGATGAGTTCCGATACAACATAAACGTCTTGAACTTTAAAAATTACGCAAATTTTTCGATCAACATCTCAGAAAAATCACTCAAACATACCTATCAAGCCATTTTAGCTTGTTTTTCATGCACAAAACCAAGTTTTAAAACTATTTTCAACGCGATTTTTACCTCGTTTATAATACCTCACATGTGTCAATATTAGCCTCAACTGAAAGATAAGTTTCAATACTACGCTTCTAAGCTTAAAAATTACGCAAATTTTACAATTAACTTCTCGGAAAAAACCCCCTCAAACATGCTTATCAAGTTATTTTAGCTTGTTTTTCATGCACAAAATCAAGCTTTGGAACTATTTTCAACGCGGTTTTTATTCGTTCATAATGTATCGTATGTGCCAATATTACCTCAACTGAAAGATAAGTTCTAATACTACGCCTCTAAGCTTAAAAATTACAAAAAAAATTTGATTAACATCCCGAAAAAACACCTCGAACATGCTTATAAACCGTTGTATTTCAGTCTCGAATCGCATTAAAGTCGCTTTCTGCAAGAAGCGAGTTCAGTATAATATAATCCGGCGATAAATTTAATTTCTCGCTAAACTCGCTTTGTGCAAAACACGATGTCGTTTTTTCAAATATTATAATAGGTTACCTAGAAAAAAATTCCACGTTGGATAGAACTCGCTTTCTGGAGTACAAATCATTCATACGTAGGCAAAATAAAAGTTATTTTTTAAAATAATTATGAATGGGGCCATTTCTCTAATTAAATAATAGAAAATAAATATCAACTTAAAATTGTCTAGTTCACGCACGCATAATCATCTCCTTTAATTCTTTTTTGGGTAAACTACAATAAAATTTACTCAATTATGGGTAAAGTTACATTTGAGTCACTCAATTATTAAAAGTTACATTTGGGTCACTCAATTATGGGTAAGGCTACGTTTGGGTCACCCAATTATTAAAAGTTACATTTGGATCACTCAATTATGGGCAATGTTACATTTGGGTCACCCTTCATATTTAAAAAAAGTATATCAATTTGCGTATTAGATTAATTAATGATTTCAAATGAAGTATTCTAATGTTAACCAGTGTATACAAGTGATTTAGAAGAAAAAATGACTAAATTGATGTACTTTTTTAAATATGAAGGGTGACCTAAACGTAACTTTACCCATAATTGTGTGACCAAAATGTAACATTTAATAATTAAGTGACCTAAATGTAACCTTACCCATAACTGAGTGACCCAAATATAACTTTCAATAATTGAGTGACCCAAATGTAACTTTACCCATAATTGAGTGAACTCCGTTGTAGTTTACCCTTCTTTTTTATTTAAAAGATATTTTAAGATGTATTTAAACATCAGACATGTATATTGAATACAAATATTTTATAGAAAACCAAGAATCCATTTATCAAAAATAGTAAAGTACAAAAGTTATCTTAAAACATTTATTATGGTTACTCAACTTTCAAATGTTATAAAATTAGTATTGAACTTTAAATTTTATTATAAATTGGTCACTATGTTGTTAACTGACGTTACTAAGATGAAATGACATTTAAAAAATTATATAATAAACACATTAATCATCCATATTTATATATTTAATAAATTCAGTCTGAATTCGAAAAAAATCTTAAATGTCATATTTTTGTACTCAAATATAAGAGAATATAAATATTATATAAACAATTAAAACCCACTAGAAAAACGTGTAAAAGACGCAAATAGTCCTCCGACTATAGTGTGTTTTTTGTTGAATCATTCAACTATAAAAAGTTATAAAATGGTCATCTGGTTTTAAAAAGTAACAAATTAGTCCATTATTGTTAAACAAAATTGGTATAACAATAAATTTAGCTCTCAAATTTTACACTTTATTTTAATTTGGTCATTATTTTAAAAATAACCCTTTATTATTTAGGTAATTATTCAATACACATGCTGTGGAAACAAAAACTTTTTACAAGCGCTTTAGTTTTAGAGTTTCTGGTTAGATTTTAAGATATATAGGTTAGAGATTTAAAATTGATGAATCGTGGTTAGAATTTAAGGACTGAGGTTATATTGTAGCTCTCCCAGTCACTAGTACTAAACGTTGGAGTATAATACATAGAATAAGAGACTGCCACACTGATAGACCACATATGAAAAAAAACCTTAAAAATCAATAATAAAACATTCGTAGCTCTTTAATTTTGTTGTCATTTGGTCCAACCGTAATCATATGTTGTTGAAAGTTTAAAAGAGAAATAAAGGAATATTCTGGAAAATAGAAGCTAGAAGTTGAAAGAAAAAGAATAAAAGGGTAAAATATTCAAATAGTTCGCCAATTAGGAATAAATGATCATATCTTTTAAAGTCCAAATTAAAGTAAAAGCGTAAAATTTGAGGGTTAATTTATCAATATATTTTTAATAAAAAATTATTATTATATCAATTTTTAATTGTCACGTCTGACAACTATAATGATAACAAATCAATTTATTATTTCTTTTAAAAGTCTATAATTTTTTATAGTTGGAATATTCAACAAAAAGAATTTCTTACGATTGGTGATTATTTGGGGAGTCTAAAAAATAAAAGGTATAGGTTGCGACTAAAAAAATAAATTTTGATATTTGTCTAAGTTACAGGGCGGGGTTAGAATTTTTATATAGTAAGGTTAAAATATTCATATTATTATATTAATTATTGTTGACCTCATACCTTACAAATTAAGTGGAGTCATATATAATATTTTCTATGAAAAATTATATATTACCCTCATGAAAATTTTATATCTCAATAAATCAAATATGGACAATTGCAGCCGCAATATCTATTTTCTACATCCGCCCATGGTCCAAGAAACTAAAATAATAGAGATTTTTTATAACATTTTATGTTAGTTTTTTCGTGATTTTTTTACTAGTTTTAAAACTTAAAAAATAAGTTTCGAAATTTAATTTCTTTTATAACATTTTAAGTTTTTAGAAAAAGTTTCGAATTTCTAAACTTGTCAAGAATCACGAAAAAACTAACCTAAAATATTATTAGACAAATTTTAAAATTTACCAATTTTTAATTACACCCTAAACTTATTACACCCATACTCACCCGATTATTTGCGTCTTTTTAGCATAAAAAAAGCCAAATAACATATCGTAGGTCAAAGATCGTACGCTTATTGATCCCGAATCCCGATTCAGCGTCGTGGACAATTTAATTAATTTGTTAAAATCAGAGTAATCTGATTAAAAAAATTGATCAAATCTGATTATGAATATTAATCGAAACGTTGAGGGCAACCAATAATCAGTTGATTTAACGGGATAAAATGTTTGGTTCTTTAAATAAAGTTACGGGTTCGAATTTTGATATTATGTATAAAAAAATTGAGTTGAAATAGCCATCATTATATTAAATCTCAGTAAAACTCAATCTAAATTAATCAATCAGCAAATCAGATATGGATAGTTAAACACGTCGAGTTCAAGTGAGTCATTATGACAGCTTTCAAAAGATATCTTAATCTAGCACGTTTTCGAAAAGAAAAGGACAGAAGAAAAAAATACATTCAAGATGGGAACAAAACGATCCATGTTAATTATTTTTTCCTAAACGTAATACAAAGGGCGTTGAATATATATTTTATTTTGAAAATTCTATTTTATTTCTACTTAGAGAGAAAGGGGTAAATTTAGGTGAAGACAATACTTTTGAGGGATCTTGAACCTGAGACCTAAGGAGAAGGGAGTGGAGCAGGTGAGCGTGCTCTGACTACCGGGCCGTCATCACATGCTCAATTTTTTTTAATAAAAAGTGGTAGAAAAGATCGTAAATATGATTATTTTTTTTCAAATTTCAAAAATAAATTTACAATTATGGCTAAATCAATTTAACGCAATTTAACATAAATGGTTAGTTTAAAGAGATAAGACACTATTTTTTATAAGATAAGAGGCTCAAATTCTGACGTATTGAATGAAATAAATTTGGTTAGGGGATGTCTCATTATGGATTTTTGTATATTCAATCTAAATAGTCAACTAATAAATTAGATATATACCGTGGTTATACTAAAAATATATTGTTCGGTAGATTGAAAACATTAAATGCTGGTTTTTTATTGATGAATTTCTAAGTGGGTTTTGAAAAAATATAATCAACTTTAACATTTTCAACATTTTTGCAAACATATTCAGTTTTTTTTTATATTTTATATTAATTAAAATTTAATACTAGTGTCAAACATATTTTAAAAAATTAAAAATTATTTTTAAATGTAATGAAAATTTTCAATGATTTATCAAACAAACTCTAAGTTTTAGGTTTGAAATAAAAAGATTTACATAATGAATTGGTCCGTATTAAATTATATGATAATCAAGTGAGTTCTTGAGTGAAATATTGAATTATAACCTAATTCTACCGAGAACATTTTATTATATAAGCCTAAAATAAATGGATGAATAGATCATGGGCGGACCGGGAAAGATATAGGGGCGATTGCCCCTTAAAATTTTGAAATTCGTATATGATTTAAATTTTTTTTTTAGAAATATTCAATGTATTTTTTATTGTAGATCTATTTTTATCCCTTAAAATTTTATAAGTTCGCCTTTTAAAATTTTATATGTTCGACCCCTAATATAAAGTTTCGCTTCCGTTCTATAACATATTACTATTCATGTAATAAAAATAAGTTTATTTAAAATTGAATTTAATTATATATAGTCGACGAAGATTTAGTAGAATTAGTAAATGTTGAGATCATGATTCGTTGAGCCCTCATATTCGATGTTTATTATGATTTAAATCTCCCCGTTTATGAATCATATCTAAATTTATTTTAATTAATACACATCAAATATAGTTATAATAATTAATTTTGATTATATTATGGACAGATGGTTAAAGACTTCCAATGAACTATGATGAATGTTTTGTGTCATAAAGCTGCTTTTTGTAATATTTTCCCTCCATTTATTATGCAAATGAAGAAGCTTTTCTATTAAATTGTACAATATTAGATTAAAGTATATTAAACTATTTTAATATTAAATTCAATTTTTTAATTATTATCTCTTAAATAATTAAATTATAATGCTAAACTTTTTAAACCTAAAGATCGTAAATTCAAAACAATTTGTGATATATAAATAATAAATACTTAATGAATCATGAAAACCAAAAATTATATACTCGTTTCGTCTTATTAAAGTTCACTTATTGATTTGATGGTCAATTTTTTATACTTTGACGAAATTATTTTAAATATTTTAGAAACTAAAATTTATAAAATACATATTTAAAAGCCACTTGATTGAAATTCTTTAAAATGTTTTTTTTAATTATTTATCAAAAATGAAATTGAAATAACAAGAAGTTCAAGTTCTAAAATAACCACTAAAAGTTAATAAACGACAACTTTAATAGGATAAAGAGGATATTTTATAGAACATTATCTAAACTTTAGACTTCAAATATATCCTTTTAAAGTATATAATTTTCTAAATCTATATTTATCTATTTTACCAAATTCTTTAATGTTTAGGTGTCCATGTAAACATAGAAAATTCTACCACGCTCGACTTGCACCGCTGCACCATTAATGAAGAGCACCGTTGAGCACCGCTAAATTAATTTATAAATATTAAAATTTAAAGAAATCAACGTATAATTATAAATTATTTAAAAATCTAAAGGTAAATTATATTTTAATATTAATTAAATTATTTTTCATATATATAATATTTTTTATTTTTTTAAAAAATAATTGGATCAAATACAAATCTTAGTCAATTTAAAAACCCGAAACCTGAAACCCTATATTTGAATATTGGGTTTAGGGTTTTGGTTTATCATTCTGAGTTTAAGTTTTAGGGCTTTGGGTTTTATGTTTAGGGTTTTGAAGTTAGGGCTTTGGGTTTTAGGCTTATGGTTTAGGATTTAGAATTTTTATTTTTAAATTAAAATTGGTATTTGATCCTATTATATTTTAAAAAAGATTAAAAATATTATATATATGGAAAATAATTTAATTAATATTTTACTTTAAATAATTAACCTTTATTTTTTAAAATAGTTTATAATTATACGTCGAGTCCTTTAGATTTTTAATCTTTATAAATTAATTTAATAGTACTCAATGGTACTCATCGTTAGTGGTGCTCAGCGGTACTCGTCGAGCGTGGTAGAATCATCCGGTACTTTACTTTGTATAATACTCCTTATGATTTGTTTATATGCATTTCATATCTGTATTATAATATGTATTTCCTAACATTGAAAAAAGTTTTATTGAAAAATCAATTAAAAATGTCAAAATAAATAAACTAAAATGTGAAAGTAAATAAATATATGACAAGAAAATTTTAAAAATATATCAATTCAAATGTATAAGTAAATAAAAATATAAAAAATACTAATTTAATGCAAGATACTGTATACACGAAAGAAATTTAACTTATTAACTATAAATATTAAATTCTAATTACAACTTATAAATTCTATATTCATAAGCCTAACTTTTTGTTTCTACAGTCAATGTATGGTATAATTACTTAAATTTTATTTAAATATAAAATAAACATTAAGTCACAAATACAAAAAGTTGAATCTAAAATTTGAGTGACGAAGCAATATAGCCGAATGTCAGCATGCACTATTGCAGAAAGATAATTATAAATATTTTGTCTCAAACATTGTTTTTAATTAAATAATAATAATAATATAAAATTTATACGAAATTATTAATAATTAAAAGTTATTACTAAAACAATCTAAAAAATACAAAAAAAAACTTAAAAATACAGAAAATCAAAAAAACAATGAAATAGCGTACCGATTTAAATCAAATCCATTCCTGAATTGCAGATAACATCTAGTTTTCCTCGTGTATCTTTGTCAGCATGCACTAATGGAAAAAATATTAATTTTACACAATAGGAACTAGTGAAAATGATGTGATTAGGTTACTTTGTTGATAATGACATGTGCTTTATTTTCCTAATATAAACCTAACCAATCAAATAATATTAATTAGTTGAAATGAAGTACAAATTAGGAGACCTACCTGATAAAAAAATTAGGAGAACTGCATGGTTCTTATCGAATTAGGCAATAATCAAGTAAGTTCTTGAGCGAAATATTGTCTCAATTGCGCCAATATAGAAAAATTTGCGATTAAATAAGCTCTTGAAACGAATAAAAATTATATGTCTTTTTTGGTGCTAAAATATATGCCACAAAGTTCAAAAATTATGTTTGAGATTTAATGTTAGCATTTAGAGTTTAGGGTGTATGATGTATATTTGGGTTTATGGTTTAGAAATTAGGGTTATGACTTGTAATTTAATTTTTTAAGCTTTGGACATATATAGGGGCACTAAAAAGATGCAAAGAATTTTTGTTCCTCTTGAAACTGATTTTAAAAATTAAAAGAATGACTCAGTTGATATTTCTTTTCAATTTTAGAGACTTATTTGATTATGAATTTTTAAAAAAGGGTCGTTCAATACCAATAAGTGTTGGGTGTATTGGTAAGGCACATTGCACTCTCAAGAATAACACGAATTCAAACATTGGAGATGACATTGTTAGAAGGGGCAGTCTCGCATCTCAAACATAGATCGTAAGACGGACATGCATATTACCAAAAAATGTCGTTTAATTAAAATAACATTTCACTTAAAGACTTAGTTATTGCATTAGTTTAACAATTATCAATTTATTATATAATAAGGGACAAAGGCCTAAAAAGACGTAAGCTCTGGTTATACATCTCAAAAATATGATAAGTTTTTGTCTAATAACAATTTGACATGTAAAAATAATTATTTTAACTAAAAAATATAAAAACGTATTAATTATTTAATCAAAGAAGGACTGAACTAAAGAATTGTTTGTCTTATTTTTTTCTAATAATAATTTAAAACTTTATAAGTTTAAATATTAAACAAATTATGCATTGCCCTTGAATTTTGAGTTTAAAAAATTTTTATGTCGTTGTATTTTAAAATTTAATATTTTAGCCATATTAATGTCTGATCGTCCCGTATATAAGCCAATAATTAATGCATGTGTTATTATTATTATTATTGACAAATTATTAATTATTGTGCGGCTGTCAAGTAATAATCGCTGTGGTATTTTCAGCTTTTTTTTTTTAATTTCTTTAATCAAGTGGAAATTATTAAGTATAAAACAAAACCAGTGGATTTAACCTAATTAACCAATTATACTTAGTTAGTGACCTCTAATGTTTTCTTTTACTTGTCGATATTACTTTTGTTTGCTTTCAAAACGTATTACACGTTTTTCCGACACAAACAAAATAAATAAAATAACTCATGTGTTTGTTGAGATCAAAATTAATTTATAAATTCAACTATAGAGTTTAGCCGATTTGATTTAATGATGCATGAATAATTGATGTAAATATTAATTAATCGTAGTTAACTGATAAATTAAGGGGAAAAACAAATTTTCATTATCTATAACAACAACTTGGTTTTTGCATTGGTTAATATTTTTTATTAAATAGAGATATTATATTCAAAGATAAATATCAATATTCAAACACATATAAAATGAGACAAAATGAGCATATTTGATCACTCAAATAATTAGTGAATCTCACTCTGTTGGTAAATATTAACCATACGAGCAACAATTTGACTGTGTCTATTGTTTTATTTTGATTTAAATGAAAAACCAATCCTCAAATTTTATATTTTTTTATTCATCTTTAAATTATTTTACTTTTAAGACAAGTATATGAACTATTGTTTTTTTCAACTACCTAAACTATTTTTTATCAAGAAAAGTACCTAAATTACAATTCTTTTGCTTTTAGTCCCTAAACTAGTTTTTTTAGTCAAAACAAATACTTAAATCTTTGTCATGTGTCAATGTCTCATTACTCGAAATAATTTTTTTAACTTAAATAACAACCAAACCTAAAGTGATTGAAAATAATAATTTAGGTGCTTGTTTTTTTACTAAAACATACTTTAAAAATTAAAAACAAAAAATACATAATTTAAGGACTGATTTTTTATTTAAATTATTTATTTTTAATAGTTAATACAAATTAACTTTGTTATCTGTTATCTGATAATTTTAGCTCCGGAGTTCAAATTTTTTTTCTTGTCTCATATCAATAGGAAAGTTCTGTCACGTTTGACGAGCACCGATAAGCACCACTAACGATAAGTACCGATGAGCACCATTAATTCAATTTATAAAGATTAAAAATATAAAGGACTCACCGTATAATTATAAATTATTTAAAAATCAAAAGGTAAATTAATTAAAATATTTTATTTTATTTTTAATTTTCTTTTAAACATAGATCAAAATACCTATCTAGCCATAAATTAAAAAAACCTGATTTTTGTTCATTTAAAATTTAAGCTGTCGTCGCTACCGCTGCCTACTGTCGTCGCCGTACATTAACGGTGTACAATTTTGTTATTAATCATTCCTGTTTTGTCTTCAAGTTTTAATTTTTTGGATTGAGAATTTGGGTTCAGTTTTGATTATTTTTTCAACAAGATACCGTCTTTTTTTATTCAATTTTCGGTGTATGGTTGTACTATTGAAACCCTAAGTAACATTAGATAGAGGCTAGCGGTAGGAGGCAGCGGCGGCGATGACAACGGCAGCAACTTGAATTTCAAATGAATAAAAATTACGGTTTTGTAATTTAGGGATAAATAGGTATTTTGATCTATGTTTAAAAGAAAAATTAAAAATAAAATAATATATTTTAAGTAATTTACTTCTTCATTTTTAAATAATTTATAATTATACGATGAGTCTTTTAAATTTTTAATCTTTATAAATTAAATTAATAGTATTTATCGATGTTTAACGTTAATAGTGCTTATCAGTACTTGTTAAGCGTGACACACTCATCCCATATCAATAAATACCTATTTTGTTTCTCTAAAAATCTGAAAAATCAGCGAAGTAAAAAATGTACATTCTTTAATTTAGTGTAAAATTGACCTCATCATATATCATATGCCCCCAGTTGAATTTTCGAGAATTTTTCGGACATATTTTTAAGTTTCTTTTAATGTTTGGGATATGTTTTGTTGTGCTTTCCGTATTTTTAATAAAATCCAATCTGTTTATTTAAAAAAATATTTATTGATCTAAATTTTTTATTTGATTTTTCTAGGTGTTTACTAGAGCGAGTCTAGTCAGTAGTCATTAATACATTTGGGGTTCTGTTGGTCCATATTGGGTGGACATTAGCCACATGTGGTAATGATTTTTTTTTTAATTTTTTATTTAAAAATATATATTTATTGATCTAATTTTTTAATGTATGAATAAGTGAGAGAAATTATTTGATGAATTCGACTCACAACGTTATCCATGGTACATCAAATAATACTCACCATTTTCAGTGTAACTTATAAGTAACTGTCCACTCTTTAATTACATGTAAGAAAGAAAAGAAGATTCACCTTGAAAAAAATGACATGAAAAAATATTATTGCATGAGACCATGGGTGACGTAATGAGCTGGATCCATCTAATAATTTTTGAAATAAATTGTGACATTTATTACTAAAAATAAATTTTAATTCATTTTTAATTAAAATATAACAAAAATCTACCCACCACTGTATTTAGATTTTTTTTATCGGTGCCTTGTTTATGTATGTTACCGTGTAATAATCGTATCAAAATATTTTAAATTTTGTCAAGATGATATGTGAAAGAAACTTGAGAATTATCTTCTTAAAATTTGAAAAAAATAGATTTTATAAAATTATTAGATTTAAACATGATAATTAATCACTAACATAATTAATATTTTTTAAATTTAATCATCCTAAATTAAAATTCAATTTCAATTCGATTTGAAATATAATCACATGTTTTAATTTTTTTTTACTAGTGTCTTAGTTTCAAGGTTTATAGATTTAATTTAGGAGTTTAGAGTCTAATGATTTAGAATTTAGAGTTTATGAATATAATTTAGGGTTTGAGTTTTACGGTGATATGGTCAGGAATTTAGGTTTTAACTTATAAGTGGATGGTCAATAGATCCAAAGGGGGCTTTGGCACCTAAAAATTTGAAAATTGTATTATAACCTTGAAATATTTTAAAATTTTAATTAAGTCCCTCAAAGTTTATAAAAATTCTGATAAAGTTCTAAAAATTTTCTATATTTTTAATTTTCCCATTAAAATTGTTAAAAAAATTATTAAACTTTCCATAAAAAATTAATTAGACCCTCACATTTAAAAAATAAATTTCTCATTAAATCTTTGTTTTATAAAAAAAAATTAATTAGCTCCCCTCAAACTATAAGATCAAGATCCACCACTACCTATAACTATAAACCTTAAATTCTAATTATAACTCTTAAATTCTAAATTTAACCTAATTTTTAAATTGAATTCTTAAACTCTAAAATTACGACGCTTATAAAAACTTTACTTTTCCACTTATTATTACCTTAAGTTTTTTTTTTCACAAAATAATTACGTTCAGTTTTTTTTAACAAATAATTACCTTAAGTTAGATTCAATAGAATGAAAAGATTCCGACCAAGGTTTGAGGCTCTGAGCAGGAAAAAAGACAGGTCACAAAACCACACACAAAAATCGACAAGAAGCCATTAAAAAAATTCAACAGCTTACGTGTCTTACTTAGAATATTTTAATTTCCTGTCATTGTTTGATCGTGGTCCTAGTCAGCAAGTGACGTCTACGTGTCAAAGTGATCTCTATCAACAACACGTGTATTCTTTATAAAAATCAAACCGTAGCGTATTTCCCTGTATATATAAATCCCTGCTCCGTTGCTTCTCTCTGCGGGCTCTCCGTTTCCTTCATTCTCTGCAATCTTCAAATTTGTTTTGTATTTTTAGCAACTAATTTATACCATTGATTTTCTAAATCATTATATATTTTCTCTCGAGGCTGTTTAAATCATTTTTTTTCTCGGGAAAAAAAGGAAAGGAAGAGAAAATGAAGGAAAGTGTGGGAAATCCGCTTCACCTCAAATCTTTGAACCATATCTCGCTTGTGTGTAGATCGGTTGAGGAATCCATGAATTTCTATCAGAATGTTCTTGGGTTTGTTCCGATCAGGAGGCCTGGATCATTTGACTTTAATGGGGCTTGGTAATTGTTAAAAAAGATTGTCCCTTTTTTTTTCAAGCTTAATTTGTTCGATGAAATTCCCCAGAAATCTTGGGTTGAATTTTCTGGGTATGATGCAGGTTGTTTGGACATGGAATTGGAATTCATCTTCTGCAATCAGAAAATCCTGAGAATATGCCTAAGAAAAAGGAAATCAATCCCAAGGATAACCACATTTCTTTTCAGGTTTATTTCTTTTTCTTTCGTTTTATATTCAAATTTTCTTAATGAGTATAAGAAATTAGGTTTCATTGTCATGGAAATTGTGTTGGAATTTGGATGCTCTGAATTGGTCTCATAAGGAATTAAGTAATGAATGTATTAAATTGGTCAGTGTGAGAGCATGGGGGCAGTGGAGAAGAAGCTGAAGGAGATGGGAATAGAAAACGTGAGGGCAATGGTGGAAGAAGGAGGGATATACGTGGAACAACTGTTCTTCCACGACCCGGATGGGTTCATGATCGAGATATGCAACTGCGATAACCTGCCGGTGATCCCGCTGGGCGGCGAGATGGTTCGATCATGCTCCCGAGTCAACCTGCAGGTGCTTCAGCATCAGCAGATACAGCAAGTGGTTCAGCAGTGAGAGGCGAAGCCATCTGCTTGTTAATGAGAAGAAAGCACTCCCTCTCTGCTTTCTTTGTGTAATCATCCTATCTACGTATGTTTTGTTTTGTTTTGCTTTTTTAGTTGTTTTGTAATAAAGACAATGCAATGTGATTCCACGGGAAGTGATCATTTTCATTAATTAAAACTGGGTTTTCTTAATACAAAATTCTACCACCGGTGTCGAACACCGTTAAACACCATTAACAATGAACACCGCTAAATATCATTAAATACTTTTTTTAATAAAATAAAAATTTTAAAAATTAAAATTATAATTAATTTTTTTAAATAATAGAAGTTAGATTTAATAAAAAAATTTATATTTCTTTATAATATTAAAAAACAATAGGTTAGAATCAAATATACTTAATTTTTTTATTATCATAAACCCTAACCCTAATAAACCCAACACTTATATTTTCGTTGTCGGCGCTGTCTCTCCTGCTGCCGCTTCCACCAATACCGTTACCAGTGTTTGCTGGTGATCTTACACAGTGGCCGTTTGCACGGCTAAAACGATGGACACAAACGAACAGCGCAGCGGCAAAGCGACCTGGATGAACGCCGGCAAGAAAGGCATCCATATCTGAGTTGCGCGCGACGGGAAGGATGCGCGATTAAGGCTGGAGAAATAATTCGATTGGCGAGAGTTTAGTTGGACGGCGTAGACAAATGGCAACCGTACAAGATCATCGACAAAACACGGGTAACGACACCGGTGGAAGCGGCGGCGGGAGAGGCGGTACCGGCAGCGGGAATGTAAATGGTTGAGTTTATTAGGGTTAGGGTTTATTATAAGAAATTTGGGTATATTTGATTCTAACATATTAATTTTTAATATTATAAAAAATAAAAAATTACCAAAACTAATTTCTATTTTTTAAAATAATTTTAATTATAATTTTAGTCCTTGAAATTTTTAATTTTTTGAAAAAAACTAATGGTGTTCAGCGTTAGTGATGTTCAACGGTATTCGTCGCACGTGGTAGGCTCATCATTTCTTAATATATTTACCATTTGTCTAATCTCAATATGTTTGGTATCTTGGGTAATTAGTTAAATTCAGTGATGTTCAACGGTATTCGTCGCACGTGGTAAACTCATCATTTCTTAATTATGTTTGGTATCTTGGGTAATTAGTTAAATTCCGATACCTTATTTTACCCCTAAGAAAATATAAGAATATTTTATCGGTGACGCTATATATTTTATCAGATATTTTCTAAAAAAGAGTGTAAAAGCCTTTTTTATTAAAAACGTCTTTTGAAAAGATAATAATAATTTCGTGACAATTATATAACATCATTAAAAAGTTATTGATTTTGAATAATTTTTATCTAGAGAGAGGAAAAGAGAAAATTTGCACTTAATAAGTTTCGAATATACAATCTAAGAAAAAAAGGAAAGGTATCAACCACTTGTTCTAGAAATTGTTGACAAAAAGTTTACTTGAAAAAATAACCAACTATTTAATATAAGAACCTTATATTATGCCTCGTGACATATATTAGACAATCATTTAGTTCATATAAGATCTTATATAGAAATTTATTATTAAAACAAAATTTTAGTTAATTTATAATATTTAGATTAGAAATTGAATTTATAATATAATGCGCAAGTTGGAGCTAGTTTTAATTGATGACAATCATTTGATTCACATGAATCAGTTGCTATTTGGAATGAGACAAGAAATCTTATGTTTTGATTTGTTTTGAACTACTTTCAAGTGCATAATTTTCTTACCAAAAACATTTAAAATAAAATATTTTGTACACTTTCACTTGTCTCTTCTCATTCTTTCGTTTTCCTTTCCTACCAAATACACTAGTTTTTGTTTTTGTTTTTGTTTCCTCTTTCAGTGGACGAGGCCAATCGCTAGACCTTGAAATATTGAAATGATTAATTTCCCATTTCTCTTTCAACCGACACTTCAAGCCCGTAGTTTCTAGACGTTGAGGTCATCTTACTAACCAAACCTTAAACTTTGATCTAACTTAGTGAGTATAATATGATTAAACATATTCGAATATCTTTTTTAGTTTAACCACTAATATCTAATTTATTAGTTGATTAATTTGGATCGGGTACTGCAAAAGCCTATTATGGAGGTGACCCTCTCAACCAAATTACTTCATTCATAACGCTAGGATTGGAACTCTTGAATTTATTTAATGGATCTAGAGCCGAGTTTGAGCTTCAGTCGAGTGTTGCCGAGTTGGACTTGAGTAGCTCGCGATCGGTCTCGTCTCATTTAAAGCTCTATTAGGAAAAAAACTTTGATACACAAGTTGTGTAAACTAATGTTTACATAAACTTGTTAATTTTAGGGTTTATGGTGTTAGTTTAGGGTTTAAAGGTTTAGGTTGTTGGGTTTAGAATTTAGGATTTAGATTTTAGAGTTTATGACTTATGTTTAGGGTTTAGGAATTTATATTTTAAATTTAAAAAATTAAAAGAATTATATTTTTGAGTAGCTCGTGAGCTTTTCAAATCGGGTATATCGAGTAGCTCGATTCGGCTCGAGTTCGACCCTGAGTCAAGTGCTGACCCAATTTTGACTGAGTCGAACTCGAGTAGCTTGCGGTCTGTCTCGTCTCATTTACAACACTAAGTGGGAGTCATGGTCTCCTAAATGGATAAATATCAATTTTAGTCTCTTATAAAATTAATATTTGATGGTTAAATCATCATAAAATTTCACTTTTAATACTTAAAATGATAAAAAAAAATCATTAATCTCCTTAAATTTATATAGAATATAAATTAAAATAACAATATAATATAATTTAATCATCTAAAATTTTATAATTTAACGTCAACTCTTCAAATATTGTTCTAAATTCACCCCTTATCAAATATCACTTCATTATATGGTGTAATGAAAGTGTAGTGTATATTAAAATTATTGGCAACTTGAATCTAATATCAATTAATTGTGTAGTGATATCTATCTTGTCATTAAACTTTAATCAAATTTCAATGTCTAATCGGGGTAAGCATCATGTACAATACAACATATATGGACCTCAGTGGCGAATATAAAAACGTTAAGAATGGAGGCTCAAAATAATTTTTTTTCAAATAGATATAAAAATTTTCAATTTTTTTATTTTATACACTAAATTAAAATTTTAAGAAAAATATCACAAAATTAAAAAATTCCTCCAAAAATGGGGTGCAATTGCTCCTCTTCAAAGCTCTGTACATCTGCCACTGTGAACCCTATTTTTTCTTGTCCTTAGATATTTTGTCATATTATGTAAATGTATTAACGTAAGGGTAATCTTCACCAGTGGTCCCTTTCGTTTAGGATGTGTTCTATTTTAGTCACCAAAATTAAAAAAAAAAAATTTGGTCACTTACGTTTAGAATCGTTTTTATTTTGGTCCATTGATCGTTAGTTTCCGTTACTTAAAAAATTAGTTTATAATTTAACTCCCAAACTTTTAAAATTTTATTTTTCACCATCTTCCCCAAAAATTATAAAACTAAAACCCAAAAATTTAATTCAAAACTCTAACCTCTGCCTCTCATCCCCTATAAGTTCATTGCACACAAAGAACACAGAAAATCACACAACCGAAAATTCGTAGGCAAGGCTCAAGCGGCATATTGCTATCTTTCAAAGGTATTGTATTCAAAGCTGCCGGTGGACGCTCAAGTCTATAGGATCTGCCGCGCAACCCATGTACTTGACTACTTGGACTGGTGTAAACTGTAGCGGAAACATAGTCGTTGAGTTAAGAATGCCTGGAATGGGACTATTGGACGAACTTCCCATCGCGTTTGGTAACTTAACTCAGCTCCAAACAGTTTCTCTTCGTTTCAATGCACTTTCCAAACCAATCTCATATGATTTTCCCAAGCTCACCTCCCTTCGAAACCTCTACTTGCAAGGTAATAGGTTTTCCGACGAGATTCCTTCGTTTTTGCTCACTTTGCAGAACCTAGTTAGGCTTAATCTTACAAACAATTATTTCACCGGATCAATCCCTGCGAGCGTTAACAATCTGATTAGGTTGGGTACTTTATATTTGGAGAACAATCAGTTATCTGGGTCGATACCTGGTGTTAATTTGCCTACACTTGTGAAATTCAATGTTTCTTTTAATCAGTTGAATGGATCGATCCCAAAGGGATTGTTAGGAAGTTCGAAGACTGCTGGATGTTTTATGTGGGAAGCCGTTGGTTTCTTGTAATGGGACTGAAAGTAGTGGGAGTAAATTATCGAGTGGAGCCATTGTTAGCATTGTTATTGGATCAATGATTGCTTTTTCCGTTAATTTTGATTCTATTGATTTTCCGTTAATTTTGATTCTATTGATATGTTTATGTAGTGGGAGTAAAGTTTTGAAAGTTTGGGGATTAAATTAGAAATTAATTTTTTAAGTAACAGAGACTAACGGTTAAAGGACTAAAATAAAAACAATTTTAAATATAAGTGACTAAAATAATCTTTTTTGAATTATGGTGACCAAAATAGAATACACCCTAAACGAAAGGGACCACGAGTGAAGAAGAGATGGAGTTAGAAAATTTAGAAAATGAGATCAAATTACTTGTATTCAGCCTCTAAAAAAATATTACTCAAGTAAGATGTTAGGAATATCATACAAAATCAATATCTCGAAATCATTAAATCAAAAAAAAAAACTTAAGCTTACATAAAAAATAATAGTCTATTACAAGCAAAACCATAATTCTATTTTTCTAAAAATTAATAAATAAAACTTATGAGAAAAAAATTACCAAATTAGGCGATCAACTTTTTTTTTGAATGGTCTAAAGGTGATTATAAGATGGTATGTGTTCATACATAATCTTAACCCTTTGATAATACATATATACCTTGTAGACATAGCGACTTAAACTCGTGTATCCTAATATGAATATCATCCACTTTTTCACTAGGACACTGAATTATTACTTATGTTTATATAATATTATTTTTATATATAATAAATTTTTATTTGATTTTTGAATTAATTTATATTTTTATCTCGACCACCAACAAAGTATTTATGATTTCAAGTAGGGGTGAGCGTTCGAGAGAGTCGAGTCGAGTCAAAAAAATTTGAGTTATTCGAGTTGACGCGTCATATTTTACAACTTGAACTTAATTTGAAATTTTTTCGATTCGAGTCGAGTTTATGAAATTCGAGTCGAGTCGAGTTTTCGAGTTTCTATACAAATTTAATTGTAATTATTTACCATGTTATAGTACGATTTGATTCCAATTTAAACGACTTTCTCTATTCATATAAGATATGCATATATATATATATATATATATATATTTCTTCATATTATTTTTCACATGCATAAGTAAGATTTGTAATGTTATTTAATAAAAAATATCATCTAAACTTCTAAAATATATTTATAATATTATTTTTAAATAAGGAAATTTTGAGGATAAAGTACTGATGGGGGTATAAATGAGTCAATGATTTGATGTAAAGAAAAAAATTACAAAAAAATTCAGTTGAATGATCAAATTGAATAAAATATAAAGTTAAAGGGCTAAATTAAAAAAAAGAATAAATTTGTTAAAAATATGAATTGAAGTTATATAGATATTATATAGTGTTAGTGAATCATGTGGTTTAATTTTGGTAAAAAATAGACTTAAAACGAAAGAGAAATTAAAGAAATGGGAAACATTCAAAGTTGAGGGGCTAAATTACAAAAGTAGGAAATTTAATTTAAAAATATGAATTAAAGCTAAATAGGTATTCTAGTTTCTACATTGGTTTAGGAGCATGTGGTTCAATTTTGGTCAAAATTGACTTAAAACGAATGAGATATTGAAGAAATAAGGAAATCATACAAAGTTAAGGGGCTGAATTGAAAAAAAATATGAAATTTATTTTCAAAAATATAAATTGAAGATAAATATGTATTCTACGTTGGTTTAGGAATATGTGGTTCAAATTTGGTCAAAAATAGACTTAAAATGAAGGAGGAATTGAAGAAAAATGAAACCAGTGACTAAATTGTAAAACTGTAAAATTCAATTTTTCGAGTTGGGCAAATTCCAAACCGACTCGAAATCGAAATTTTTTCGAGTTAATCGAGTTAACTCAAATAACTTAAAATTGAAAAAAATATCAATTTTTTCGAGTCGAGTTTTACTCACCCCTAATTTCAAGTATAAATTTGGATAAGAAATATAAAAGTTCATTGCAAATGTAAGCCCATGGAATCGTGTATGTAGGTCCAAAGTTTGATATATGACATCCTTTAGAATCTAAAACGAAAAGGAAGCAATGCTTTGATTTGTATTGTACTCTAATGTTTAAATAGTTTTTTTAGTTATAATTAAAGGTTTGAATTATTTTTAGAGGTTTGATTAGATAAATCAATTTATTTAGATTGATACATAAATGATTTCAGTAGCCGATTATGAGTAAAATCTCTCAATTTGAAAAAGTTTCTGAATTTTTGAGATAGAGATTTGGACAAAAAAATTGTAAAGATTCTTTTGTCATTGACATTACAAAAAATTCTCTAAAATATAAATTTTAATAACTAATAAAATAAAAAGATAATTTCATAAATAAGATATTAATATATAAATTAACATATACATCAAAATTTAATAATTAATAAAATTATATTCAAAATATAATTTTATAAATGAAAAATTAATATATAAATCTAAATTTAATCATTATTAAAATTATATTTAAAAGATAATTTCACAAATAAGAAATTAATATATATACACTATTCATATATGTTTCGTAACGATATTAAAAAATTAATTTCCATAATTAAATTGGTATTAATAGATACAAATAACTAATAAGTTATTCAAACAATTATTGAATATAATCATGTCCTTATATGTCATTGTACTTGTTCAAATAATCAAACAACTATTAGCTATCAGTTAATTTTACCAAACATTTTTACACAATCAACTAACATTATCTGCTTCTAAAATTAGTTATTACTATCAACTATATGTTAATACAATCTGCTATCAGATATATGTTAACTACCCTATTCTTTTACCCAATCAACCAAACGCATCGAGTTGCAAACCAAACCGACAAAAGCATTTTAATTGGAAAAAAATCAAACACAAAAGGAGCACAAAAAACTAACACACATATAAATATATATATATATCATAAACCAATTAATACGAAGAATTATATATATAAGATTCACTTACACAAAATGTAAAATTTATAATTTTATATGTTTTTTAGATCGTTAGATTAATAAAATGGATGACTGAGATAAACTTCTTTTTTTTTGCAAGTGATAATCTTCCATAATCCAGTGTTAATCTCGATCATTATAAATATATGTGTATATTCTTTTACATTATTTCAATCCTCCATATCATCTACATATCCATTCATAATGGAGAAAATACAAGCAAATGAAACAATTGGGAGAGTAGTTTAGTAATAGGTATAGCTTAGCAGCAAGAATTAGATGAGATCAGAGACCTCTAGCCAACATATTCTCGTAGTTTTCAATGGACTCGAGCCTCTGCAGCAGGAGCTGGTGCCTGAACTTCTGGATAAAAGCCTCGGCACTCTCGTTTATGTCGACGGACGGCTTTTTCTCGAGCTTACCCGGGGGAGCAGCAGCTGCCCTTTTCTCAGTCACGGCCATGCCCTTACTATCAGCATTTGGGTCTGCAAATCTGGAGCTCTGGTATGGATGGGGCGCCGAGCTTTTCTTCATCGGATCGACTAAGCTTTCTTTGGAAGGAGATGGTCTGCCATGTTAAGAGGTTCCCCTTCGATATTTAAAGCCAGCAAAATCGAATAAAATATGGATTCCATTTGACATATTTGTTGCATCAGCACGCCATGTTAGAATTTTCAATTCAAAAATGGAATATAACTTTTTTACTGGATATGCTAATTGCTAAAGCTTTAAGTATGGGTTTCTATGGATTGAGTAACTTACTATAAATTCTTTTATTTCCCCATAATCTAATTAGAAAACTGCTTCTATTTAAGATGGTTTTTATTATATAACTTCTTAATTAAATTTAAATTTGTTCTAAGCGAGATCCAATTTGGATAGGAGTTATTGCACCGACCTCAACGAGAAATTATTAAATTTACCTGGCTCACTACGTCATTCATGGTCCCCGTCTAATAAAAACCAACTAACTAATTCTTTTTTCCATGTCACTAATTCATTCATAATTAACTTCTATGTAATCACCAACTACCTATTTATATGGTAAAAAATGACATAAAAAATAAAGAAATTAGTTTACTGATTTTTAGTAGATGAGACCATGAATGACGTGATGAGTCCGTCTCATATAATAATTTTTCGACCTCAACACATTTGGGTGAAAAGTATACATGCAAAAGTGCCTCGTACAAAAACCATTGAAATAGTCATTCTTAGCAAAACTATGCAATTTTAGCATGTATCATTCGGGGGGTTTGATTGCATGGGACATGGTCAACCATTTAATTTTCCGATAGAATATTCGTAGGGGAACTATTAGTCATTGTTATCGATAATTAGAGATGAAATTAGAATGAAACGATGGAAAAATAAAATTATTTAATATTTTTGTAATTACTAGGTACCTATAAGTACGTAATTCAAAATTTAAAGAATATAAATTTAGTTTCACAAATATTTAAACTAACAAAAATTAAAATTGATATTAGATTTTTTTTTTTTGAAGAAATAGATCCTCTATTTCCTTTAAATAGCTTTGTCTCTATTAACCATAGATACCCATAAATATGGGTAGACTTGTTACTTTGTCAAGTCTTTTAATTATATTATAAAAAATAAAAACGGAAAATATAAAGATACATAATGATACCATATACCTTAAACTTTTTATTTTACCACCCGTACATAAATAATTGTCCTATAACAAAAACAAATTATTGTGTATCGAAAATACTAATCAGAAATGTGTATTAACCATCTTATATTAAATATATTTAAACATATCGTATCTTTATATGGTTTTTATCCTATGCATTAGTGATGAAAATTTTATTTACGAGTGGTTAGTTATACAGTTTAAAGGTTATTGTTTAGTGTTAAAATTTTAGTGTTTGTAGTTAGATTTTAAGGTTTAGAAATAAATTTTATAATTTAAAATTTAGAGTTTAAAACTATTAAAAAAGATGTGCGACGTCTTTAGAAGCTTGTTTGTGGAAAAGAAAACTTTCCGTTTACAATGCATCAAATAATTACACATCTTTATATATAGTATTTTTGATACACTAATAACAAAAGTTTTTATCGCTAAAACAATCATAATCAGAGACGGATGTATGTGGGGTGGGGAGGGGCAAAATACCCCCACCCTCAAGAAATATTTTTCATATTTATTCTCTTATATAAATTTCTTTACAAATTGGTTTATTTTTGAAATTTCCCCCACTTTTAAATATTTATGTTTTGCCCCTAACCCTAAATTCTGACTCATTTCTGATCATAATCCAACATTAAAATATTTTAAATTTAAATATTAATTAAAAACATAGACAAAAATAAAACCTTTTGTAAAAATAAAAACCACTAACGTAACATGTCAAATAATTAAATTTTTTATTGTGTTTAAAATATTTAATGATAGTGAAATTAAACTAGAAGAGATTTATTTAAAGTATAAGGGTTTTAAAAGTCTATAATGCCTACTTATGTCCATCTTGTCTTTTTGACTTTGAATTAAAACCCAACATATAATTTTTGCACACGCAATGGAGTGGACAATTCAATTGAAAAATTACATCTTAAGAAATCGAACATGTATTTCTATAGATCAATTAATGTACACGGGTGCATATAATTATATATTTTTTAATATGCTAGTGTGATGCAAGGTATAATCTGTTTAAATTTTCTTAATCTTTTTTTAAGAAGGCACACACAGCATGACATCACTGGTGTTTGAACTCGGGTCACCAATGTGATGAACATCATCCTTTGCCACTAATACACAAAGGGTTGAGCGCATATAATTATATCTTAAAATTATTAGAAGCTTCAAGATAATATAAATATAAATTAAATAAAAGGAGTGTTTATATAGCATCTATGCCTAATCCTTTGCCTTGTAGATTCATTGTATGAAAACACTTAAAACAATTGTTGTTTAATTTCCAAGAATCGTAATTATTAAAAGTAGTAGGGTTTGCCCATATTAATAATCTAATATCTTTTGTACGTGAAAGTTCAAATTATGGGTAAGGACAAGCTGTAACCATATGGGTGCCCTAAACTCTAGGGTATGGCTCAATAGTAGGGTTTGCCCATGTTTAAGACTATTTTCATATTATTTTATTCCGCATAATTTGCATTTCTTTGCCATTAACATCTATCTCCTATATCCGAAAAATTATTAAATAGATTCGACTTACCACATCATTTTTTATCACAGTCAATAGAATACATCCATCTCATTTTCTTTTCTAAGGTGAAACTTTACTTTTTTACATGTAAATAAGGAGTGAGTAGTTATTTAAAAGTTATCTTGAGATGGATGAATCTTATTGTTGAGATTTTAGGGGCTCGATTCGATCAACCGTTCTTGCTCGCCAAGTGTGGAGAAGTTGGATAATTGGGTGTTTTAGTGGGAGGTGAAATTTTGGCAATTTGACACAAGGATTTATAGTGGTTCAACCTTCTAACCAAGGTCTACATCCACTACCTTAGCTCCCCACTAAGGATTTCCAAACAAATTCACTAAGAATTTCGTCCCCTTTTCTAGGCTAAGGAGGCAATCTTTACAACCCTCAAAGCTTTTTACCCAAAGCTTGAGGAAACACTCTCTTTGTAACACCCGTGTTTTGGGCCTAGGAGTTAGCCGGGTATTAATTCGAGTTAAATAAAATTTAATTAAAATAATTCAACTTCTAGTAATGACCTAATTGAGCTTAAATAAGAAGGGAGGGACCTATATCGCGATTTTACCCAAAAGTCTTGTAAAGCAAGACCACTTTAACAAAAAAAGTGTCTTCCTCCCTTTCCCCTCCCCCTTTTCACGTGGAAACCATCTCCCCTCCCCAAACCCTCTCAAAAATATCAAGTTACTATTCTATCAATTTTTCCACTCATTTCCAACACCATTTTAAGAGGTAATTATGTTTTCTAAACCTCCTCTTTATTCTCTATCTATCCCTTGTTGTAGATTTCAAAAAGATGGTGTTTTGAAAATTAGGGTTCATAAGAAATTTGGGGTTTTGATGGGGCTTTTCAAATTGTTTTGTTAAATTATGTTGGGGGTTTGTTTAAGCATGATGAAATACACCATATACTTTAATTTGGTTGAATTTTGATAGAAATTCGTAGTAAGGTCTTAGGGCTAGATTTAAGGTTGTAAAACTTGAGTTTTTGGTGGGTTTTGTGTTGAAATTGATGGGCTGTTGGTCTACCTATGGTATGAGAGTGTTTTGGGATGATTTGGAAGCCTTTTGGGTGTTTGGAAGTGGGTTTTTCAGCAAGGGATTTGGGAAGCACGAAAATTGAGTTTTGGGAGATTTTGTGATTTGGGGAATTTGTGAAATTTGGTTTATGTTGTGAAGTGAATTGATAGTTGAGCTATAGCATTGAATTGTGGTGTAATAAGTGTGTTTTGCTTGGCTAGAAGCAAGGGGAAACGTTGAAGGAGCTTTGGGACCGAATCCGGGTGCGTAGGAGGATTGTTCGATTTGCTACGGAAGGGCGGTGAGTGGTTTCAAACTTGTTTTAAAGTATGGTTCGAGTGTGTTTAGTGTGTGAGAGAAATGTGCTTGGTAGGCCATTTCCATTTAATTCATGTTGTTGATTTTAGCTATTGATTTCCTTTGAATGCTTGTGTTGGCCTATCTATGCTCTTGAGAAATGTGGATAAGTTATGCATGTATGTCATGATATGTATATGTATGTGATGAGCATGAGTGTGGTTGATGATATGTGATGTGATAATGATAATTGGCACTAAGATAATTACCGGTTGTAAATGATCTATCATTAGGATAGTGTGCACACAAATTGAGTCAAAACGTACGTGGCCTTGATGGCGTTAAGTCATCAAGGAGGAGTACGGTGATGTAACATTCCACCGGAAGCTTTTTATATATTTCTACGGGATGATGAGTGGAATCCCATCCGTAGGGCATGTGGCGATGAGTGGAATCCCGCACATGCAAGGTCCGGTGATGAGTGGAATCCCACCAAGGTAAAGTGTTGTCAAGGCTTTAATCCGCACAATCGGGGTAATTAAAGTGGCCAATTAACTTGTTCATGTATTGTGATATATGATGGTGATATGTGGTTTTGATATATGGTATTGTATATGATAATTGATATTGATGTGAAATCTTGCTAGGATTGAGAGACCATATATGCCACTTGAAAGACTAGCTAAGTCTACTTGTTTATATGCAATGCTTGATATGTGTGAGACTAGGATTACATGCTTGAACCCTGCATTGTTGATGTTCTTCGTTTTAGAGCACCCTCACTAAGCTTATAGCTTACGCTCTCAATGTTCAACAATGCAGATCATTAGCGTGGTGTTAGCTCGAGGCAAGGCAAGAAGGGCTTCCAAGTTTGTAGCTCAAGTATGGTTATCGATTTTGTAATAGCTAGCAATGTGGCAAGGGTTTTTGTATGAGCGTGTGTGACTCATTTGATTGAGGTTGTTTTTGGATTGATCATGGGTTGTAAGCATGCTATACTATGATGAATGTTTGATGTTTGATGGTATGCTTTAGAATGTTTAGGTTGCATAGTGTATGAGTGCAAACCTTTTAAGAAGTCTTGATCCTTTTAAGGTCCTTTGTGTTTTTGGAGTATGCCAATATTGCTTAAATTGCTCTTTAATTAGGATGCCATGTATGAATGCTTTAATCCATGTTTGATTGACTCCCTTGGCTTATATATGTATGCTTGTATGGTTGTTATGCCTTAAGTTGTTTGTCTTGATGTTGCTTGGTGTTTTGGAGGTGTTTTGGGGCATCCTTGTGCCCCAAAACAGCCCAGAAAAGTCTGCAGACAGGGGGTGTTTCGGAATGGGTCCCCGTGTTCCGAAACGGCCCTGCGTAAATGACCTGCCGTTTCGAAACGGATGAGGGTCGTTCCGGAACGTTTTTGCCACTGTAATTTTTAGAAATTGGCGAGATGAAGCCGTTCCAAAACGGGCCTTTGAAGTTCCGAAACGGTCAAATCTCGTTGACCACGAGATATTGACCGTCAAGGTCGTTCCGATACGGGTCATCCCTGTTTCGGAACGGTCACCTTGTGGTTGACCCAGGCTCGTTGACCAGGTCAGGGCGTTTCGGAACACCCTATAGGTGTTTCGAAACGGCCTGCTGTAATGAAGAAAAATGGACTGTTTATGTTTGTTTGGTCGGTGAATTGTTTCGTGATTGTATCTTCCGCTGTTGTGACACACTTAGGTCTAATTTATGTATGTAGACAAGATAAGATAAAAAAGGAAATTTTTTGGGTCGTTAACCGAGGGGAAACCTTAACGGGTTTCGCTTCGGTTTTCCCCGTGTGGCCCACTCGGACCGGTCATCCGACCAGACCGGGACGAGGGGGTTACATTTGTTGGTATCAGAGCCTAAGGTTACCGAGACCTCGGGCAGGTAAGTGAGGTAAGCTTGATGTATTAAATGCTTGTGTTGTTTGATGCGTGTTTTGCCATGAACCCTTGATGCTTGAATGATCATATGATGTTTTGAATGCATGAACTGTCGTGTCTGGTGTAGAGTGAGTGCCCATTGCTACTATTACTTAATTTAAAAAGATTTTTTTGAAAGAGGAATACTTGAGCACTATTGGACCCTTGCTTTGGCTAACGTAATCCTATTTGTTTCTTGTTGTAGTTTTACCTTGCTAGTTGAACCATGAGACCACGTGGGAGGCCTAGGATGGTTCGACCGGAACCACGGGCAGAGGCTCCGAGAATTGAGCCAGTTGTGAGAGTTGAGGCTCAAGTGGGAGAGCCAGTGGTTGGAGTTGGAGTTGGAGCTCCTCCACCACCTCCACCACCACCACCTCCTCCACCGGGAGTGGGAGGCGAGGTCGGGCCCAGAGGAATGGGACCACAAGGAGGCCAAGGTGGCCAAGGACCGACCGGGATTGACTTAGCACCGTTGGTTCAGGCAATAGCCGGGGCGTTCCAGGCTGCAGTAGCTGGAGGTCAGGCAGCTCATCATCAGGGTGAGGGCACCGGATTACCATTAGAGAGACTTCGGGGCCTTGGGGCCGAAGAGTTTAGAGGTGCTACTCCGGAGAGGTCAGAGATGTGGTTTGAGAAGACCGTCCGTATTCTTGCTCAGATGGGATGTACTAGTGAGCGCAAGTTGGGATGTGTTGAGTCTCTGCTTCAGGGTGATGCCTACACCTGGTGGGTCACCGTTACTTCGGGGATGGATGAGACCGAGATCACTTGGGGGTTCTTTGAGACAGCTTTCCGGAAGAAGTATCTGGGTCCGCGATACCTCGATGAGAGGAAGAGAGAGTTTATGGCACTGCTTCAGGGAAACATGTCTGTGGCCGACTATGAGATTAAATTTGTCAGATTGAGTCAGTATGCACCTGAGCTTGTACCTACTGAGGTGGAGCGTTGTAACCGTTTCCGTTATGGGCTGAGTGAAGAAATCAAGACTTATACACTAGCTTCAGACTACACTGATTTTGATGTCTTGGTCTCGAGGGCCAAGGAATTGGAGCACAGTTTGAGTTTGACCAGGCGGTCAGGTGGATCTAGTTCGGGTAAGAGGTCCAGCAACTTTGATAGAGGTGATGACAAGAGGCATCGGGACAACCGGCATCAGTATGATCATAGGCGTGGTGGCAGTAACCACGGTAGGGGCCACCAGGGCCAGAGAGCTGGTGGAAAATTGCCCACATGTGCTACTTGCGGGAGGAACCACACCGGTGAGTGTTGGGGGAACTACCATTCTTGTTGGAGTTGTGGTGCTAGAGACCACATTAGGCGTGACTGTCTACATCAGGTGGGACAGGCACCAGCTCAGGCTCCTGCTAGAGCCAATGATTTTCAGAGAGGCCGCGGGCGCGGTAGAGGTAACTTCCAGCCGAGGAACGATGGTCAGAGAAATTTAGCTCATGTAGTTGCGGTCCAGCCGGAGGGCGGAGGACAGGCTAGGGTTTACGCTCAGCGCGGGGAGCAGCATGACACCGATGTGATCGCAGGTAACTTCTCGATACAGTCTTTGGGTTTGCTTTCTTTGATTGACTCTGGGTCTACACATTCCTACATATTGAGTGAGCATGCACAGTCTTTGAATTTGCCTTGTGAGTTGTTAGAGGTAGGAGTTAGTGTTACTAGTTCCTTTGGGGACACGGTAGTGGTTAGGAAGATGTACCGAAGGTGTCCGTTGATGGTTCAGGGACATGTATTTCCAGTGGATATGATGGAACTTCCTTTCTATGGCTTTGACGTGATTCTGGGTATGGATTGGTTCACGAAGCATAGAGCTAGGATAGACTTTGAAACTAAACGGATTTCTTTGAAGCTCACAGATGATTATGAGATTGTAGTGGTGGGTGAGAATGTGAAGTTCTTGTCCAATGTGGTTTCAGTGTTAGAGGCTAAGAGGTTAGTTGAGTTGGGGTGTGAAGCATACTTAGCGTATGTGATGAACCCTAACATGAGCGAGGTTAGACCTCAGGACATCCGGACAGTATGTGATTTCTCTAGTGTGTTTCCGGAAGAATTGCCAGGGTTACCACCGGACAGAGAGGTAGAGTTCAGCATTGAGACTTATTCTGATTCAGCTCCTGTTTCGATTGCTCCGTATCGTATGACACCGAAAGAATTGAAAGAATTGAAGACTCAGTTGCAAGAATTGACAAATAGAGGTTTTATTAGGCCTAGTTCTTCACCTTGGGGTGCACCAGTACTGTTTGTGAAGAAGAAGGATGGAAGTATGAGAATGTGCATAGATTACAGACAGTTAAACCAGTTGACAGTGAAGAACAAATATCCGTTGCCTAGAATTGATGACTTGTTTGATCAGTTGAGAGGAGCATCGGTCTTTTCGAAGATTGATTTGAGATCAGGTTACTACCAGCTAAAGGTTAGAGAGGTTGATGTACCGAAGACGGCCTTTAGGACTAGGTACGGTCATTATGAGTTCTTAGTCATGCCCTTTGGGTTGACTAATGCACCGGCAGCTTTCATGGACATGATGAATAAGATTTTTCATCAGTATCTAGATCAGTTTGTAGTTGTGTTTATTGGTGACATCTTGGTGTACTCGCGAACTGAAGAAGACCATGACCGACATTTGAGACTTGTTTTGAAGACTTTGCTAGATCATCAGTTGTATGCGAAGCTCAGCAAGTGTGAAATCTGGATCCGAGAGGTAGTCTTCTTAGGACATGTAGTGTCAGCTGAAGGCATTAGAGTTGATCCGAAGAAGATTGAAGCCATTGTTGAGTGGAAGCAACCGAAGTCAGTGACGGAAGTACGTAGCTTCCTAGGCTTAGCCGGATACTATAGGAGATTTGTAGAGGGTTTCTCTAAGTTAGCCGCTCCATTGACACAGTTACTTCAGAAGAGTGTTCAGTTTGAGTGGACAGATGCAAGACAGAGAGCCTTTGAAAAATTGAAAGAAGCTTTGACCCAAGCACCGATCTTGATTCAGCCTGAGTCCGGGAAGGACTATGTGATTTATAGCGATGCCTCGTATGTAGGGTTAGGATGTGTTCTGATGCAAGACCGAAGAGTAGTGGCTTATGCCTCAAGACAGTTGAAGACTCATGAGCGCAACTATCCGACCCATGACATAGAGTTAGCGGCAGTTGTGTTTGCTTTGAAGATTTGGAGGAATTATTTGTATGGTGAGAAATGCACAGTATACACCGATCACAAGAGTTTGAAGTACATTATGACTCAGCGAGATTTGAATCTCAGACAGCGTAGATGGTTAGAGTTGCTAAAGGACTATGATCTTACTATTGAGTACCATCCGGGTAAGGCCAATGTAGTGGCCGATGCATTGAGTAGAAAGATGGCTGTAGACTTGAGAGCTATGTTTGCTAGATTGAGTTTGTCCGGAGATGGTGGCTTGGTAGCCGAGCTTCAGGTTAGACCTACTCTAGGTCAGTTGATTCGAGAGAAACAGCTATTAGATAGATCTTTGGCACCTCCCGTGCAAGATATAGCCGAAGGTAGATCTTTAGATTACAGCTTCAACACTGATGGGGTTCTGTGTTTCAAAAATAGAATAGTTGTGCCAGAAGACAGTGACTTGAGACGTACGATCTTGACTGAAGCCCACAGTAGTCCGTTTGCTATGCATCCTGGAAGTACGAAGATGTACCGTGATTTGAAGAATGAGTACTTTTGGGTTGGCTTGAAGAGAGATGTAGCCGACTTTGTGAGTAAGTGCTTAGTGTGTCAGAGGGTGAAGGCGGAACATCAGGTTCCCTCAGGTTTGTTACAGCCGTTGAGAATTCCGGAATGGAAATGGGAGAACATCACCATGGATTTTGTTTCGGGTTTGCCTTTGACACCTACGAAGAAGAACTCAGTTTGGGTGATAGTGGATCGTTTTACGAAGTGTGCTCACTTCTTGGCAGTCAACACTACTTACACCTTAGATAGATTGGCCGATTTGTACATTGGTGAAATTGTGAGGCTACATGGTGTGCCGAAGTCCATTGTGTCGGACAGAGATCCGCAGTTTACTTCGAGATTTTGGGAGTGTCTGCATACAGCTTTGGGTACCCGTTTGAACTTCAGCACTTCTTATCATCCTCAGTCAGATGGTCAACCAGAGAGGGTTATTCAGATCTTAGAGGATATGTTGCAATGTTGTATCATTGACTTTCAGGGTACTTGGGAGAAGCATTTGCCTCTAGTAGAGTTTGCGTACAATAACAGTTTTCAGTCGAGCATTCAGATGGCTCCATATGAGGCCTTGTATGGCCGGAAGTGTAGAACTCCAGTGTGTTGGGCCGAGGTAGGACAAAAACTGTTACCTATGCCGGATTTGCTCAAAGGGACAACCGAAAAGGTAAAATTGATTTGTGATCGTTTGAAGGCTGCTTCGGATAGGCAGAAGTCCTATGCCGATTTGAAGAGGAAGGAAGTTGAATTCTCAGTGGGTGAGAAGGTGTTCTTGAAGGTGTCTCCGTGGAAGAAAGTGATGAGATTTGGCCGAAAGGGGAAGTTGAGTCCGAGGTACATAGGACCGTATGAGATTGTGAAGAGAGTTGGTCCCGTTGCTTATCAGTTGCGCTTGCCATCCGAGTTAGAGAAGATACACGATGTATTCCATGTCTCCATGCTTCGTAAGTATAGGTCTGATCCATCACATGTTATGCCCGTAGAAGAAATTGAATTGAATCCGGATTTGACTTATGAAGAAGAGCCAGTGGAGATCTTAGCTTCTGACAGTAAAGTGTTCTGGGGTAGATCTATTGAGTTAGTAAAGGTGCGGTGGCAACGTAGAGGTGTGGACGAGGCCACTTGGGAGAGGAAGGAGGATATGGAAAAGCAATTTCCGTATCTCTTTCAGTCAGGTAATTTCAGGGACGAAATTCCTTAAGTGGGAGAGAGTTGTAACACCCGTGTTTTGGGCCTAGGAGTTAGCCGGGTATTAATTCGAGTTAAATAAAATTTAATTAAAATAATTCAACTTCTAGTAATGACCTAATTGAGCTTAAATAAGAAGGGAGGGACCTATATCGCGATTTTACCCAAAAGTCTTGTAAAGCAAGACCACTTTAACAAAAAAAGTGTCTTCCTCCCTTTCCCCTCCCCCTTTTCACGTGGAAACCATCTCCCCTCCCCAAACCCACTCAAAAATATCAAGTTACTATTCTATCAATTTTTCCACTCATTTCCAACACCATTTTAAAAGGTAATTATGTTTTCTAAACCTCCTCTTTATTCTCTATCTATCCCTTGTTGTAGATTTCAAAAAGATGGTGTTTTGAAAATTAGGGTTCATAAGAAATTTGGGGTTTTGATGGGGCTTTTCAAATTGTTTTGTTAAATTATGTTGGGGGTTTGTTTAAGCATGATGAAATACACCATATACTTTAATTTGGTTGAATTTTGATAGAAATTCGTAGTAAGGTCTTAGGGCTAGATTTAAGGTTGTAAAACTTGAGTTTTTGGTGGGTTTTGTGTTGAAATTGATGGGCTGTTGGTCTACCTATGGTATGAGAGTGTTTTGGGATGATTTGGAAGCCTTTTGGGTGTTTGGAAGTGGGTTTTTCAGCAAGGGATTTGGGAAGCACGAAAATTGAGTTTTGGGAGATTTTGTGATTTGGGGAATTTGTGAAATTTGGTTTATGTTGTGAAGTGAATTGATAGTTGAGCTATAGCATTGAATTGTGGTGTAATAAGTGTGTTTTGCTTGGCTAGAAGCAAGGGGAAACGTTGAAGGAGCTTTGGGACCGAATCCGGGTGCGTAGGAGGATTGTTCGATTTGCTACGGAAGGGCGGTGAGTGGTTTCAAACTTGTTTTAAAGTATGGTTCGAGTGTGTTTAGTGTGTGAGAGAAATGTGCTTGGTAGGCCATTTCCATTTAATTCATGTTGTTGATTTTAGCTATTGATTTCCTTTGAATGCTTGTGTTGGCCTATCTATGCTCTTGAGAAATGTGGATAAGTTATGCATGTATGTCATGATATGTATATGTATGTGATGAGCATGAGTGTGGTTGATGATATGTGATGTGATAATGATAATTGGCACTAAGATAATTACCGGTTGTAAATGATCGATCATTAGGATAGTGTGCACACAAATTGAGTCAAAACGTACGTGGCCTTGATGGCGTTAAGTCATCAAGGAGGAGTACGGTGATGTAACATTCCACCGGAAGCTTTTTATATATTTCTACGGGATGATGAGTGGAATCCCATCCGTAGGGCATGTGGCGATGAGTGGAATCCCGCACATGCAAGGTCCGGTGATGAGTGGAATCCCACCGAGGTAAAGTGTTGTCAAGGCTTTAATCCGCACAATCGGGGTAATTAAAGTGGCCAATTAACTTGTTCATGTATTGTGATATATGATGGTGATATGTGGTTTTGATATATGGTATTGTATATGATAATTGATATTGATGTGAAATCTTGCTAGGATTGAGAGACCATATATGCCACTTGAAAGACTAGCTAAGTCTACTTGTTTATATGCAATGCTTGATATGTGTGAGACTAGGATTACATGCTTGAACCCTGCATTGTTGATGTTCTTCGTTTTAGAGAACCCTCACTAAGCTTATAGCTTACGCTCTCAATGTTCAAAAATGCAGATCATTAGCGTGGTGTTAGCTCGAGGCAAGGCAAGAAGGGCTTCCAAGTTTGTAGCTCAAGTATGGTTATCGATTTTGTAATAGCTAGCAATGTGGCAAGGGTTTTTGTATGAGCGTGTGTGACTCATTTGATTGAGGTTGTTTTTGGATTGATCATGGGTTGTAAGCATGCTATACTATGATGAATGTTTGATGTTTGATGGTATGCTTTAGAATGTTTAGGTTGCATAGTGTATGAGTGCAAACCTTTCAAGAAGTCTTGATCCTTTTAAGGTCCTTTGTGTTTTTGGAGTATGCCAATATTGCTTAAATTGCTCTTTAATTAGGATGCCATGTATGAATGCTTTAATCCATGTTTGATTGACTCCCTTGGCTTATATATGTATGCTTGTATGGTTGCTATGCCTTAAGTTGTTTGTCTTGATGTTGCTTGGTGTTTTGGAGGTGTTTTGGGGCATCCTTGTGCCCCAAAACAGCCCAGAAAAGTCTGCAGACAGGGGGTGTTTCGGAACGGGTCCCCGTGTTCCGAAACGGCCCTGCGTAAATGACCTGCCGTTTCGAAACGGATGAAGGTCGTTCCGGAACGTTTTTGCCACTGTAATTTTGAGAAATTGGCGAGATGAAGCCGTTCCGAAACGGGCCTTTGAAGTTCCGAAACGGTCAAATCTCGTTGACCACGAGATATTGACCGTCAAGGTCGTTCCGATACGGGTCATCCCTGTTTCGGAACGGTCACCTTGTGGTTGACCCAGGCTCGTTGACCAGGTCAGGGCGTTTCGGAACACCCTATAGGTGTTTCGAAACGGTCTGCTGTAATGAAGAAAAATGGACTGTTTATGTTTGTTTGGTCGGTGAATTGTTTCGTGATTGTATCTTCCGCTGTTGTGACACACTTAGGTCTAATTTATGTATGTAGACAAGATAAGATAAAAAAGGAAATTTTCTGGGTCGTTAACCGAGGGGAAACCTTAACGGGTTTCGCTTCGGTTTTCCCCGTGTGGCCCACTCGGACCGGTCATCCGACCAGACCGGGACGAGGGGGTTACACTCTTGTACAAAGAAAGACTTAGCAAACTAGAAATCCCTCTAATAGGTGTTTGTTTGCAATTCTAAGCACTCACCAAAAACCTAAACACTTGAGCAAATTTAACAATGTAAGCTCACAAGTGTTGTCTAAGCAAGAAATAAACAATTTAAGCTCTAGAAAAATTTTGACATCATAATGTTGTAACAATTGAAGCATTAACCATTACAAGATGCTTGGAGGTCCCTTTTATACTTCCAATTGAGTTTGTAGCCGCTACTAGCCGTTGGGGATGATTTGGAGCCGTTGAGGATTTTATTTCCCTTCATAAATGCTTTTCTGCTGCCATCCGTATCGATACGCTTGGATCCGTATCGGTACGACCTTCATCAGAAACTAGCCGTTGGGCTCTTGCTAGCCTGGGCGTATCGGTACGGGTTCACTTTTAAATGACCGTTGGAAAAGTAGTCGTTGGGGTGGTTGAAAGGGGATCGGTACGCTTACCAGGCGTATCGAAACGATCCCGATCCGTATCGAAATGGCCAAGCCTGTTTCGATACGGGTTTTGGCAGTGACCAAACTGGGCAAAAAGGTATCGGTACGGGTAGGGCCGTATCGATACGGGTAGCTTGAAAAGTCAAGTTTGGCTCTTTAAAATTAGTAAAAACATTGCCAAAAACGCTCTAAAATATCTCAAACATAATTTCAAGTTGTTTGGACTTAAAACCAAGTTTTAAATTCTTTTCAAATTAGTCCAAACCATTTTTCAATTATTATATCAAAACACTAGTTCTACAATCTCCCCCTTTATGATATAATAAAACTAACTTCCCTTTATGATATAATAAAACTAACTTGAAAAATTGTTTGGGATTCTCCCCTTTTATCTTTAAAAATGTGAATAAGAGATTAAAGATATGAAATCAAATAAAGCTCCCCCTTATTCATTTGAAAATTCAATTTTTCAAACCATTTCTCCCCTTTTTGTTATATCAAAAAGAATTTAAAACATTAAGTTTCAAAATAACAATGGAGGTAAAAAAAATTGACACACTTAAAATTTTGGTTTAAAATTGGCTCCCCCTTACTTAAAGCATCATAAGGATGTTAGTTCAACATATATGATTATCTAGTTGACTTAAATGAAAATTAATCAAATAAAAGCAAAAGCAACTAGATTTTACCACACTTGAACTCAAGGGAGGATGTGAAGCCTTCATTCTTCAAGTGTTCTTCCTATGTGTGCATGGAGCTCCCCCTCAATTTTTGACTTGTTGATCACTCTCCATCACACCTAGCAAAAGACAACCAAGTAATTTTTTGTATCCAAATTGCTTTGGATCCATAGACATTAGTAGCACAAAGTTTAGTCCCCTTAGGAATCCATTTTTCAATTTCATCCCTTTTTGTTGAAGTGGTTAGTCCTTTTGGGACTCAAACACTTCTAAAACATTTACCATTCATAAATCTAGGGGCACTAGATTGTCTTACATAAAAATTTGATTTTCGAAAATTATTTTTCTTTTCAAGTTCATTGGAAATCAAATCTTTTTTCTTTTTGAACTTTAAGAAGCAAATTTTGTAAATCAAAACATTTTTGTTCAAAATCTTTCAATTTTGCTTCAAGTTCAAGAATTGTTTTGGAAAGCAAATCATTTTTAATTTTTATTTTTGAAATCAACTTTTTATTCTTGTAAAATGATACCTTGAATTCCAAAAACAAATCGTCATAGGCATCTTGTAACTCATCAAATGTATAAGGATTTGAAATAGATGAGTTAGAAGTTACCTCCCTCTTATTGAGGGCCATCAAGCATAGGTGGGCTACTTTATCATCGGTGGAGTCTTTATCACTCCATGTGGCCACATATGCTTGTTTTGAAGATGATCCCTTCTTTTTGGATTTGTGGGGGTCTTTCATCTTGTTCATCGATTCATGTTTGGATTTTTGCATTTTGCTCTTCATGAACCGGGCAAATTTGTTGAAGAGATAGGCCATCTCTTCATCCTCACTTTCCTCCTCACTTGAATCTACATGATGGCATGTGGAGGATTTGAGAGCTACTGCACTAGCATTGATGCCTAGCTCCATGATCTTCTTCTTCCCCATCGCTCTAATATTTTCCTTCTTCTTCTCATCTTCTTTGTTTTTCTTCATTATTTGGTGAGTGAGAAGAGACCCCATGAGTTCATCAAGCTTCAAGGTTTTGAGATTCTTGGCTTCGATGATGGCGGTCCTCTTTGAGTCCCATGACTCGGGAAGGGAGTAGATGAGCTTTCGAACAAGCTTCTCTTTCGGGATGGCTTCTCCATAACCTTTAAGACCATTGGTGATAGTGGAGAACCTATCAAACATCTTCTCGATGTTCTCTTCCGGATCCATCTTGAAGTTCTCATACTCTAAGGTTAGAAGCCCAATCTTGGTCTCCTTGACTTCATCGGTTCCCTCTTATGTGACTTCAAGCTTGTCCCATACCTCCTTGGCACTCTCACAAGAAGATATCTTCTCATAGATGGTTGGACCAAATGCACAAAAAAGCATGTGCAAGGCTTTGCAATTAAGCTCCATCTTCTTGCGATCGTCGGCACTCCATTCCGCTTTGCTTCATTGAGGCACGAACGGACCATCTTCAACTATGTCCCATAGCTTGTAATCTCTTGACTTCAAGAAGAATTTCATCTTTATCTTCCAATGGGCATAGTGATTTCCGTCGAAGAAAGACGGTTTGTCGATTGATTGTGCCATTGAGCCGGTTGATGAACTAGTGATCGAGCTTGCCGGATCTTCTCAATAGGATGTTAATCCTCTTCGATTGAGCCAAGCTCTGATACCAATTGTTGAGATTTTAGGGGCTCGATTCGATCAACCGTTCTTGCTCGCCAAGTGTGGAGAAGTTGGATAATTGGGTGTTTTAGTGGGAGGTGAAAATTTGGCAATTTGACACAAGGATTTATAGTGGTTCAACCTTCTAACCAAGGTCTACATCCACTACCTTAGTTCCCCACTAAGGATTTTCAAACAAATTCACTAAGAATTTCGTCCCCTTTTCTAGGCTAAGGAGGTAACCTTTACAACCCTCAAACCTTTCTACCCAAAGCTTGAGGAAACACTCTCTTGTACAAAGAATGACTTAGCAAACTAGAAATCCCTCTAATAGGTGTTTGTTTGCAATTCTAAGCACTCACACAAAACCTAAACACTTGAGCAAATTTAACAATGTAAGCTCACAAGCGTTGTCTAAGCAAGAAATAAACAATTTAAGCTCTAGACAAATTTTGACATTATAATGTTGTAACAATTGAAGCATTAACCATTACAAGATGCTTGGAGGTCCCTTTTATACTCTCAATTGAGTTTGTAGCCGTTACTAGCCGTTGGGGATGATTTGGAGCCGTTGAGGACTTTATTTCCCTTCATAAATGTTGTTCTGCATCCATCCGTATCGATACGCTTGGATCCGTATCGGTACGGCCTTCATCAGAAACTAGGCGTTGGGCTCTTGCTAGCCTGGGCGTATCGATACGCTTGAGGGCGTACCGGTACGGGTTCACTTTTAAATGACCGTTGGGAAAGTAGCCGTTGGGGTGGTTGAAAGGGGATCGGTACGCTTACCAGGCGTATCGAAACGATCCTGATCCGTATCAAAACGGCCAAGCCTGTTTCGATACGGGTTTTGGCAGTGACCAAACTGGGCAAAAAGGTATCAGTACGGGTACAGCCGTATCGATACGGGTAGCTTGAAAAGTCAAGTTTGACTCTTTAAAATTAGTAAAAAACATTGCCAAAAACCCTCTAAAATATCTCAAACATAATTTCAAGTTGTTTGGACTTAAAACCAAGTTTTAAATTCTTTTCAAATTAGTTCAAACCATTTTTCAATTATTATATCAAAACACTAGTTCTACACTTATTGACTGGGGTCATGGATGATGTGGTGAGCCGGGTCCATTTAACAATTTCTCCTTATATCTAATTCTAGGTTGAGATAAATTTAGTTTAGATTTTTTTATATTAATTTAATTTAAAAAAAAACTTTGATATATAAGTTGTGTACCTTTTAGCTTATACATGCTTGTTAAATTTAGGGGTTAGAGGTTTAGTTTAAGATTTAGACTATAACGTTTAGAATTTAAGATTTTGGGTTATAGTTTAGAGTCTAATGTTTAGGATTTAGGGTGTTAGAGATAGATATTAACATTTTTGGATTTAAAAGAAATGTTGTATATTTTTTTACATAGACTGTGTATCAAAATATAATCTTTTAGGTAATTGAATTTGATTCTTGATTCTTTTATATTAATTTTAGGTTTTGATTTTTTACTTTATTTTGATAAATTACTTTTGTTTTATGTTTTTTATTTATTTGATAAATTTTCAAAAAAATCATAAAAGTTTCTAATATATATATATATTCAGAATAAATAAAAACAATTAATATTCTTATATAATACTTTAAGTTATTTTTATTTTAAATATGGAACACTTACTTTTATATTATAAAAAGTAATTATAAATTAAATAAAAAATTAATTCAATTTAGTTCGAATAACTACGATTTTTGAACTCTGAAACCATATACTACAAATATACTAAATTTAATTCAGCTAACTTGTAAACTATAAACCATAAAATACTAAAAAAAATTGTACTAATTTCAAACAAATGTTTTTCAAAATACTTTTTAAAGAGGATAATGTATAATTGCTTGAGTGATTTAGAATAAAATATTTTAAATTGTTTAATTGCTTTTTCAAAATAAAGTTTTTTTTTGTTAGAATGATTGATCACTACCTTAAGATTTAATCATTTTAGTTTACTTTAGGTTATTGGCTTTTATTTGCTTCTAATTATTTTTGTTTCAAAAAGTGTTTTCACATTCTTTTAAGAAGGTTAAGATATTTTTAATCAACTATAAGTTAGTTTATGAGAAAGAAAATACTTTGACCCACAATTTAGGGTTATTTGTTAGAATTTGGGGTTTATGGTTTAAGTTTTAGAGTGCTAGGGTTAAAGGTTTATGTTTTAGATGTTAGGCTTAATAGTAAAAAAAGTGCCCAACCAATACCCATTTTTTCAGTTTGGCGCCTTACGTTTTTTTCGGGCCACTTTGGTGCCTAACGTTTTATTCCGTAACTTAGATTGAGTTTTTCAATCAACGACCGTTAAAAATTATCTGTTATCCAATAAAAACATGCCACATGGCCTACTTTATCTATTTATTTAATTTCTGAATTTCTTTAAAAATATAAACTTCTTTAAAAACCCCAAAGTTTTAATTTCTTTCAATCAAACCCTCAAATCACATCTCCCTCGCCGTCCGGCAACCCCTGCACGCCGGTGGTTCACCGTTCACCACTCCAAGCGTCGGTTACCTCACCGTTCAACATCTCCCACCCTCTAGTCGTTGATTAAAAGCTCAATCAATCTTTTTTTGGATGTTCGCCGACGAAACAATCGTCGATTCATTCACCGATTTTCGACGACGGGATGATGAAGATTTCGGTAGTGGGAGCGACAAAGGCATGACCGGTGGTGAAAGGGGAGGAATTTCGAGATCTAGGGTTTGAGTTTGGGGTTCTATATAAATTAAAGATTTTAGGATTTTTTTTATAAAATTAAATAATTTATAATTTTTAGAAAATAAAATGATAGAAAATATCAGAATATGCCACGTGCTGTGTTTTAATTGGATAACAAAAAAGTTTAACGTCCGTCACGAAAAAACTCAATCTGAGTTACGAAATGAAATGTTAAGCACCAAACTGAAAAAAAAATAGTATAGGTTGGACACTTTTCTGATTTTTTTTTTTGACCAAAGATACTTCCATGCTTAAATTAAAAACATAAACGGGCCCCACAACCATGCAAGGGCCATGCATGAGAACAAACAACAAAGATGCCAGAAGGCACCCATCAACAAACGAGGAACAACAAAGGCCACCGGAGTGGCCAAACAAAAAAGCCATTCACAAGAGAACCAGGAATCAGAAAAAGCCAAAGATGGATCCAAGCGAGAACAACCGAGAACAAACAAACGTCCCACAGAAGGTGACGCAGCACCCTTCTCCTTCCTCTGGGGAAAGGTAGAAGAAACAACACAGAGACCCCTATTACATATTGACGAACGACCAAAACGAGTTCTCGCCAACCTCAACCAATGGGCCTTCGCCGTCATTGCGCCTGAGAGCTCATAGCAGAGACAGGCTTCCGATAAAAAATCGGTCCTTATCAAGGCGGCGGCAGCAAAGATCCGATGGAGAGTGGACTGTGAGAACACAGGATCATCCATCTGTAACAAGGGTTCATCCAACCAACAGCAAAAAAATAGAAAACAACTAAACGAAACAACGAAACATAGCACCAGATCACCACGGTCACTCCTGGACTCAATGATCCAATGGGAAGGCTGATAAGATCGTAACACCCAGATATCCTTCCTATCCCTGGGTGCGGGATATAAGGCCTTCATTAAGCTTCCGGATAACTCGCAAGGGAGTTATCCGTAGTAACATTGTCCGACAAGCATGGGGACAGCGGTGCGGGGGTTTGCGTAGCTGCAATGTCTTCATCGCTTATGAGAATTTCTTTGTTCAACACAAAGTTATCGTCGATGCACATGGTGGGAGTATGTGTGATCTTCTTCCCAAAAGGATCCAATACTAATTCAATAAGCCCTGCTTCATCCACTAACATTCTGGTGTATTCCATATTGAACTTCCTCCTTGCAGCCTTTTTGATGAGAGTGAGTCTTTTAACACCGAAGGTTCTTCCTCTTTTAGCACGTTCGACTCTCTGTATGATTCTAGAGGAGTTGAAGATCGACTCTGGAAAAAGGGCTGCCATTATAAAATCATCCTTAGCAGCAACATTCTTCTCCGAGATGCACCAGTTCTGCTTATCAACCTCAACAATCGTATCAGACACCTTTTCCCATAGTTCTCGTCTCTTAACAGTGCCGAAAAGTTCCAGGCTTTCCTCCTCCCTCTTCCTCTTACGTGGGCCCGACACCTGCATGTTATCCAGGCCCGATGCAAGGAAATTTCCCCAAGCCGTTCCACCCTAAAAGTCCAAAGCCTGGGGAGTAGATTTTTCGCAGAAATCTGAAGCAACCTTGGTTAAGGTGCCTATATAGCCAACCTTGGATTTCTCCGAAAAGGTAAGAGGGTCTACCAACCCTATCTTGCTGCCACTTTCCCCAGTTTCCTGGAAGGGAAAGACGGGGTTGACTTTGGATAGGGATGACATGACTTTCCATGCCTCGTCAGCTTCTGAGATCTTAAGGCAGATTTTGTTCCCATCAACACCTTCTGCCTTGTTTCCGAAAAAAGCCAACTGTTTGGCTTTTCCTTTGTCGTGTTGCTTGAGTTGTCCTTCTATGACAGGCTGTGCAATGGGACTGGTTTTGCCCTGTGTATCATTCGACTTGCTTTTCGGTTTTCCCCGGAACGGCGCACGCAGCCACGGGCCAAATTTCCCGGTGAGCTTGAACATAGAAGTGTCGAAGCTACACTCCCTTTCAGTATGCCCAAGCCTTCCACAGTGGAAACAAAACTTTGGTAGACCTTCATATTTGAAGGCCACATCCAAAGGTTTGTCTTTCTTTCGGTTCAACACGAACCCTGTTTTCAACGGATCCTCCACACGAATGGCAACTTTGATACGCAGCGTATCAGACCACAAAGCTTTCTTGTCCTCATCCAGATTCGACCCGTAAAAGAATGGAAAAAGCTTACCAATTCTCTGGACATTTTCTGGGGTTCTTAAGCCGATGGGAAGATGGTGCACTTGCACCCAGAATTCCTCAGTAGAGAAGTCGAGTTCCTCTAATGCTTTCTCCGGTTGCCAGTCTTTTAGGATTAGGAGAGCGTCTTGGACAGACCAAGGTCTAGAGCCCATGATTCGGAGCCTATCCTCCGTTGAGTCAAACAGAAACAAGTAGAAACTTCTGCCTAGTTCATGGCATTCTAACTTTGCACACTTCCATGCTTTTTTAAGGATGGCAGTTAATGCGAGGATTCGAATGGGATGTGGGGTAAGGAGCTTACCTACAACAGCAAGATTCTTCAGGACAACATTAACTTCGCTGTCTTCATTCAGTTCCAACTCATCAATGGAATCCCGGTTGACATGGTTTGCGTCAGCAGGAGGTGGAGGTGGGTAGTCATTTACTACGCCTGTGCTGAGTGAAGCCAGAATGTGTTCCATGTTGTGAAAAAATAACGTGCAAAGGAAAGACGCGTATGTTGAAAGGCCACAAGACAGAAGGAAGAAGAGACAGGAGACTTAAAGCAGCAAGAGGAGGAGAAAGGAAAAAGAAACCAAAAAGAAGCAGAGGCTCCTAACCTAGCTCAACTGTCTCATACTCACACCATCAAGTTTGGTTTCCCAATTGCAAAGAGAAGGCAAATGAGATGAACAACAAACTAGAACCCGAGCGAAAACCAAGTTGAGAGAGAGCTTGCTATGTGGTGTAGGTCCAAGATATTGCGTTGATAAGCGACACCTTTCTGATTATTAAGCCTAAATTGTATAGTTTAAATATGAAGAGTTATATCATGTGCATTAAAATATAACCCTAAGATATAAGGTTTGAGTGTGAGATCTCCTTCTAGAGGGGATCTATTATAAAATATGAAGAGAATAAAATTTTGGATTGAAAAAATTAAGAAAAACTCATGACTAAGGGTGCGTTTGACAATACTTCTCTAACAGATGTTCGAATATCAAACAGAAGAAAAATAGTAAACATGAACGAGATACACTCTAAATAATCGTTGACCATTAATTTTTCACTTAATTTAGCGTCCAAACAAGAGTTTCACCCCAGCTGAAAAATCTAACTTAAAATAGAATGGATCCGATTTAGAAGAGATAAATCATAAACTCAAGTTAAGCCCAACTCAAACTCAAGTCAAGCCCAATCGTAGAACCCAATAATAATGCTCAAAAGGTGACAAATCTTGTACAATTTACACCCATTGCCCACCATGGAACTCCTTCACAAACTCCCAGTTCGTCTCCTGCCACCGCTCTTTTTCGGCTTTTATTCCGCCAAATCACCCCCTATATATCTTTCGACCCAAACTCCCGTTTCCGGACCCGCATTCTCAAACCCCACTCCCCGAAGGCCTCTCTCTTCTTCGGCTGCCCGCAAAGCGGGTTGGTTTCTGGGTCTTGGAGATAAGAAGAAGATGGACTTGCCTGAGATAGTTAAAGCGGGCGACCCGGTCTTGCATGAGCCGGCCAGGGAGGTTGACCCGAATGAAATTGGGTCGGAGCGGATACAGAAGATAATTGATGATATGGTTCGGGTTATGAGGATGGCTCCGGGTGTAGGCCTTGCTGCCCCTCAAATTGGAATCCCCTTGCGAGTTAGTTTCCAAAGCTTTCCTTTTTCCTCTGGATTTGTATCAGTATTATAATTAATAATTTATGCACATATTGTTACTTTAAAGGGTATATATTATGTGCATTCAATAGAAAAAAAGATTAAAACTTTGATACACATGTTGTGCAATCTAAAGACTACACAATTCCTCAGTATTAGGATTCAGGGTTTAGTTTGTAGGGTTTGGAATTTAGGGTTTATGGTTAAGTTTTAGGGTTTAAAGCTTAGGATTTTATAGCTAGGGGTTTAGACTTTAGTTTTCAAAGAGTAAATATGCAGTGTTTGTGTAAATTTATATACACTTGATGTGTGTCAAAAAATTACTCATGAGCAAAAGAAGCCTTCTTTAATGGAATATTTGCTGTTATATGTCATGTAGGCTAAGTTAAATTATACCTAAGCAATACATCATGATAGTAAATTTGACATTATACCTTACAGTGCTAAAGTTTTGTTATATGTTTGCAGATCATAGTTTTAGAGGATACGGCGGAATATATTAGTTATGCGCCCAAGGACGAGATCAAAGTGCAGGAGAGACGTCCTTTCGATCTTCTGGTATGTTAATTTATGTTGGAATCGAGAACGCGGGGAACTTGAAATGATATCTGTACTCTTATTGATCCTAGATTCTTTTTCGGTTTACTATTAAGATTTACTAGTTGTTTTGAGTCAGGTCATAGTAAATCCAAAGCTTAAAAAGAAGAGCAATAGGAGTGCACTATTTTTTGAAGGCTGTTTAAGGTAAGATGGTAATCATAAATTCCCTATGTGCAGGATGTTCTTATTGATTCTTTGCTTCTTTCAGCTCGTCTCTTACCGAGTATCTTAGTAATCATTGACATTTGTTATGTTATTCGTTTTTGGGGCATGAAGTTACATAACTCCTTAAAGGGTGGGACAACTAGTTTGGAGGCGTCGCATTCTTCCCCTAACCCTCCACTCCCTTTTGTTTTCTTATTCCTTTTAATTTCTTAAAGTAAGAAGAATGTGCAATTCCAAGAGCGTTTTAGCATACAGAAAAGAAAAGCGACTGCGTTATCAGTGAGGAAGTGCTTGAAGTGTGCTAAGATGACTTTGAATTCATTGATTTGTAAAGAGAATGACAAGGTCAAGCTATTAAAATGTCGTCTCATTAGGCATATTTTTTGGACCAAGGTTGTGTCATTTAGGCATACCGTAGATGCTATGGTATCATTTATAAATGTAGTCCTTCTACCATGTCAAGTCCATCTTTGTCCTTTAGTTATCGGGTTTTGTTGATATATTTGATGAAACTGTGGAGAACTAAAGACTTAAAAGAGTATTGATCTTGACTTTTTGAGCTACCTTGAACCATCATAACTCATTGATTTGGTGTACCATAACCCTGAGTGTGTAAGTTCTCTTCAATGCTCCTTTCTATGCTCCCATGTGAGAAAATGATACTGAAACTTTCAAATGCTAGATATCAGAATAGTGTTACTTGTAGCATAAAATTATTTATGGATGATTGCATCTTTTAAACGAATCTAACACCGACCAATTGTGAGACACATAAAAGAGTTGCTGATGTTAAAAATGACCTTTCTGTCGTTTTACAGTGTCGATGGATTCAGAGCAGTTGTGGAGCGACATCTAGATGTCGAGGTCACAGGTTTTGGTCGCGATGGCAAGCCTATCAAGGTAGATGCCTCAGGGTGGCAGGCACGCATCTTGCAGCACGAGTGTGATCATTTAGATGGAACACTCTATGTAGATAAGATGGTTCAAAGAACATTCAGGGCCGTTCAAAATTTGAACCTGCCTCTTGCCGAGGGGTGTCCAAAGCTTGGTGCCCGTTAAGCTCATTTTTTACGCATGAGCGCCATGCAGAATAAATGGAAGTCGTGTTTGAGTTCTTTGAATGAAGAGCAGTGTATTCTTTTTTCGGCGCATAATCGGTTTGTGTTGTTATAATGCACTGCGGCAGACTAATTTGAAGACTGTATCTGTTTGTTGTTGAATGTTATTGAAGTAGAGCCATAATGCCTTTGTTTTCGGCCTTGTAAACATCAAGTATCAAAAGTTTGTTTAGCACTTTTTTCCTCTTAGGCCCCGAGATCTTTTTTGTGTACGATAGTAATATAGATCTGAATGTCTCGATTATATTTAAAGTCGAATTAGTTCTGAATGTCTCGATCATATTTAAAGTCGAATTAGTTCTGAATGTCTCGATTATATTTAAAGTCGAATTAGTGAACTTTTTTGTCAGTTTTTTATGTACGATGAATTTAATATGGGGCATTTTGTGAAATTATGATGGTGAAACATCATCCTTCGATTATGATTTTACAGATTTTGTGCATGGATTTAATGAACAGCCCATCTTAATTTTTTCTTTTACCTTATTCTTATATATAAAAACAATACCGAATTTGAGAATAATAATAATAATAATAAATGTGGTGATAAGTTTTGAAGTTTTCGATACATTCCTCAATGAATATAATGTTAACATTAAGAATTGGCTTTGCGGGCCACTATCTTTGGTTGGTGGTCTATCACCATATCATTATTAAGCCTCCAATAAGTAATAATTTGGTGACTTTTCTTTTAAAATAAATTATTTAATTAAATTTTTACTACAAACAAGTCATTCTATCATTAAAATTGAAATATGACGTGATAAAATAGTTGGTTTAGTCCTAAAAAGTATACATTTTATTAATTTAATCTTAATTAAAAACAATTCAATAAATTTAAACAATCATATTTAAAAATTTCGACATTGTATTCTCCTGAAACACCTTTCGACCACTTGACGCATAGTCCATCAGCTCGGTAACCGACATATATGATAGCTCAATAGCCACAATCATTTCACTATCAGACAACTGACAGACTAATAGAACATACATTATGACCTTAACGTCACATGTTAGTAGACATAGTCACTTCACTAATGTAATTTTTAAACATAATGGTTAAATTTATTGAATTGTTTCGAATTAAAAAAATAATAGAATGTATAAGTTTTGAGGACTAAAATTGTTATTATATTAAGTCATATGTTTAAATTTTAATGACAAAATAATTGTTTGTCACAAAATTTTAATTGAGTGACTAAATTATTAGTTTTAAAGAAAGTGACATATTTGTTACTATATTTATAATTAAGTGTCATATTTATTTAAACTTATAGTTGAATGACATATGATGTAATGTAGTTTACCAAAAAAAATTGTTGATGACCAAATGATTGATATATATATATATATATAAAGTATTTACATAAATAAATAAAATTAAATTTCAGATTTTAGGGTATCCATAGGTAGGTGAACAAAGCCAGCCGGTAATGAAAGAGAAGATGTTGAAACCTACTTCATTAATCATCTGCAGCTAAAGTGTACACATTTTTGCATCTATTTTTCTTTTATGTTTAGGCTCGCTTCGGCTCCGCTGCGAGAATTTATATTTAAGTCAAAATTTTGTGTTTGAAGAAAAATTTAAAAATTTTGTTTTTTCAAACGCAGCTGTTGTGAACAATTTTAGTGAAAAAACGATATATACGAAAGCTCTAAAAATAACTCGTTCGATGAAACTTCTCTAAAAAGCTGATGAAAAAACTTTGCCGAACGAAACCTTTAGTTTAGTTCAGTTCAGTTGCATACCTTTTTTGTAACCCCTCGTCCCGGCCTGGCCGGATGACCGATCCGAGTGGGCCACACGGGGAAAACCGAGTGAAACCCGTTAAGGTTCCCCTCGGTTAGCAACCCTTTTTTTCTTTTTTAATTTAATCTTGTCTAGAGGAACATTAAGTCCTAAGTGATTCACAACAGCGGAAAGCATCCAAAGAAAGATCACATTCGAACCCCGACCATACATACTAGTCCATTTTTAAGCTTACAGGGCAAACCGTATCGGTACCCTAACTAGGGGTATCGATACGCCCTGACCAGGTCGACCCAAAGAGTCAACTCCGGGAAGACCGTATCGATACGACCCTTGAGCGTATCGATACACCCTTCTCGGTCAAACCTCCTTGGTCAACAGAGTAGACCCGTACCGATACGTGTGAACCCCGTATCGGTACGCCCTGCTCTCCCCCAATTCTCCAAATTCCAGTAACTTTGGAGGGTATCGGTACGCCAGGCAAAATTTGTGGCCTTTGGGCAAGGCCGTATCGATACAGCCCCTAGGCGTATCGATACGCCTTGCACTGCAATTCCACGAATTTCAACTTGGTGGCCTCAATCAAGACTCTAGATGCATTCTTAGACTCTCATATACACATACAAACATTTAAGCAATCATACATGAACCATAGGTAGCAATCAAACATAAATCAAGGCATCCGATCATGGCATTCAACCAAAGGGGCAATTTAGCATAAAGGGGCACACATAAAAGTTCAAAGGCCCCAAAAGGCACTAGTCAACATATAAGAGATTTGCATCACTAACAAGGCAACCTAAACGTCTAGAGGTATGCCACCATACACAAACATTCATCATAGCATTCATGCATTACAACCCATAATCAATCTAAAACATCAACATAAGGCATTAACAACATAAAGCCAACACAAAGGAGTCTAGATACAAGCTCCTAAAACACGTAGCATCTCCCATTGCTAGACTACTACATTATTTAATAAACCATACTTGAGCAAACTACCACACGCTTGGACGCCCTTTTCTTGCTCCTTGCTAACTCCAAGCTAAAGATCTGCATTGTCGAAAAAAGGAGAGCGTAAGCATAAAGCTTAGTGAGCGGAGCTCTATAACATGACTACGACAATGCAGGGTTCAAAGCTTTCTTTAAATAAAGGCCAACACAAAGGATCCGTTCAACTACCTAATCTTTTTACTAACATGCAAGTTCAACCACAATTCAACAATATAGGCATTTATCATGGCATTACACTTCATGGTATGCATGAGGACAGAATCCTAGAATAAAGCAAGACCCTAAAAGAGAATGATATAGTGAGATACAACATGAGCACACATGGTATGCACAAGCATAACCAAAACACACACGGTGGGACTACACATCACCGTTTCAACTAGTAGTTTTCTAATGGGACTACACATCAAAGTACTCTTCTACTAGTCACTACCGGCGGGACTACACATCACCGGAGTCTTACACCACTCGCTACCGGCGGGACTACACATCACCGGAGCAACAACAACCATCACGTGAGGTTCGACACCAACCATGCAACACAATGTACACTCACTATCATGCGACATGTACTCACTATACCATGCACAACCAAAACAAGTTGCAACAATATCCACAATTAGGCATCACTTACTACTTACAATCTTACCAATCACAAATGATCTTACTCACCATTTTCGTGCACAACCAGCACCAACTTACACACATCTTACAAGGCATATCAACATCAACCTCATTACCATCATACATGATCAACGATATAATACCAAGCAATCATGCTTCTTCCCAAATTATTTAAATTTCATGCTTAACAAAACATCACCGCAAGTAATGAAAACGAATAGAAAAAGGGGGGAAATAAAGAGGTAATTCACATCAACTCACTCTTGAATTTAAAATTGACTTTTCAAGCCCAAACTAAACTCTTTTAAAACTAACTTTGAACCAAAACGATACTTAAAAACATTTCCACATTCACATGCTTGAACCAATTGTTCAAAGCCAATTAAAATACTTTAACCACTCACCTTACTTCCTTAAGCAAGCCAAGCAAAGCCGACTCAAGCCTCCTCACTTCCGAATTTGATCCCAAAGCTTTACCAACGCAAATCCTTGCTTCTAATCGCCCTAACACAAGTAAATTAACCTCAAATCAGTCCACAAAACAATGTAGCAAACCCGGAACACAACTCAAGCACAAAACACATATTTTTCGAGCCAAGAACAACCCCAAAATGCAATTCCCGAGCAGCCCTTTAGCACAGACCAAAACCGATGATTCCAACTCTTAAACTACTCCCAAAAGCTTCCAAAACAACCCTTATACATAGCCTAACCACCAGCCCACAAATTCTCACACAAAACACCCCTAAAATTTAACATTTCAACACTCTAAAACCTCCCTAAAACCCAATTTCGGGAATTCATTTAAAACACCCTAAAAACTATATATGTTGGACCATTTGATTCATAAACACCATATCTAACAATATTAAATCAAAATATCAAGTTAAACACCATAAAGCTACCATTTTTATTCAAATCTCACAAAAATCTAAATTCTAAAACATGGATGAAAATGAAAACTACTTGTACTTTTGAAAAGAGAAAGGTGAAAGCAAGTCGAAAACGTGTTTACCTTTCAAAACCGAGCCAAAATAAGGGAGAAAGGAGGTGGGGTAGCCACTTGGAGAAAAACTCCTCCTTTGTCGTGAGAATGGAAAATGTGGAGGGAGGAAGATGACAACTTTGTGTTTTAAATCAAAAGTGAGGGTTTTTAATTTAGAAGTCCAAATATTTACACAAATGCCATTAATGAATGGCCAAGCCCACATCTCTTAAAGCCCATGGATTTGGACTTAAGAGATAGGCCCAACATAGCCTTAAACATTTTGAAATCCCGAGGCCCATTAAATATTTTATTATTTAATTTGCAAAATTGAACCCAAAATAATATTAAAATATTATTTTCACCCGACTCCAAAACCCGGGTGTTACATTTTTCTTGTATTGAAATCGAATCTTTAATTCAACCTCTTCCCCCTCTTTTCAATAAATTTTCATTTGCATTAATACCATCAATAATATTCTCAAAATAGCTTTTATTTAAAGTTCTTTGAAAAAGAAAACTAAAATGTTGACTTAATCTTTTCTATATTAAGCTATAAACATCCTTCGATTATGATTTTACAGATTTTGTGCATGGACTTGATGAAGAACCCATCTTAAATTTTATTTTACCTTATTCTTATATATATAACTATACACAATTTCAGAATACTAATAAAATAATAATAAGTTTCCCACTACTTCTATTTTTTCTCTAAGATAATTATTCTAAAAACCTCCTTGAATTCATCTTCTTCATCAAAAAAAATTTCGGCGACGACTTTCATGCTATCGACTAATTTCTAACATTTACGCTAGTCATATATAAATAAGATTTTTCTCTTTTGACAAAGAATCATTTGTTTATTTTAATTTATTTTTTCTCTTTGTTTTGTTTTACCAAAAATTATTTTACATCTGTTTTCTGACTATTTTTCGTCAGCTTATATGGTAGATTGTTTGTCTGTTTTTTTTTTGTTGCAAGATTTGTCTGTCTTTGCGACAATTTTGTCTGATGTTATTACAATCTAGCGTTCAAATAACAAGTATTATCGAGCGTTTCAAGTCACAAGATAATCAACAGTCTGTTATTTTTTAAATTCTCTTGTGGTAGTTTGCCGATGTGTCAAGATCTCGCAGCGAAAAGAATGCTTAATACATGGAGTTTTTTTGGTTAAAGTTCATCTTTGCTGAAATATTATTTGAAAAACAAAATATGTTTTCTTAGAAAGAATTGTATTTAATTTATCTTTCACGCTCTTTAATTTTATGATACTTTTATCTTCATGAATATTCATGTTTAGAGTGTGTAATTCTTTATAATTCTTCTTTTTAATTAATGAAATTCAATTGAAGTTTTTTGTTCAAATAATAATAATAATAATAAATATGATGATAAGTTTTGAAGTTTTCGATACATTCCTCAATGAATATAATGTTAACATTAAGAATTGGCTTTGGGGCCACTATCTTTGGTTGGTCTATCACCATATCATTATATTATGCCTCCAATAAGTAATAATTTAGTGACTTTTGTAGAAATAATTTAATTATTTAATTAAAATTTTATTACAAACAAGTGATTTTATCATTAAAATTGAAAAATGGCTTGATACAATAACAATTTTAGTCTTAAAAATATACATTTCAATGATTTGATCCTAATTAAAAAAAGAATTCAATAAATTTAAACAATCATATTTAAAAAATTCGATATTGCATACTCCTAAAACACCTTTCGACCACTTGACACGCTATCCATCAACTTGGTAATCGACATATGTGATATCTCAATAGCCACAATCGTTTCACTATTAGACAGCTAACAGACTAATGGAACAAACATTATGACCTTGACGTCACATATTGATAAACATAGTCACTTCACTGATGGAATTTTTAAACATGAGGGTTAAATTTATTGAATTGTTTCGAATTAAGAAAATAAATAATAGAATGTATAAATTTGAGGACTAAAATTGTTATTATACCAAGTCACATGTTTAAATTTTAACGACAAAGTAACTGTTTGTCACAAAATTTTAATTGAATAACTAAATTGTTATTTTTTTAAAAATGACATATTTATTAGTAAAACTATAATTAAGTGTATTTTTATTTAAACTTATTATTGAGTGACATATATATGATGTAATTTACCAAAAAAAAGTTGTTGATGACCAAAGGATATATATATATATATAAAGTAATTACATAAATAAATTAAATTAAATTTCAGATTTTATTAGGGTATCCATAGGTAGGTGAACAAAGCCAACCGGTAATGAAAGAGAATATATTGAAACCTACTTCATTAATTTAATCATCTGCAGCTAAAGTGTACACATTTTTGCATCTTAATTTGTTTCTTTCCATGTTTAATTCAACCTCTTCCCCCTCTTTTCAATAATTTTTCCTTTGCATTAATACCATCAATAATATTCTCAAAATAGCTTTTCTTTAATGTTCTTTGAAAAAGAAAACTAAAATCTTGACTTAATCTTTTCTATATTAAGCTATAAACATGTATTTTTTTATTGAGTAAAAGAATATTTATATGATACAACACCTCTGGATATTTTAAAGAAAAAAATTTGATACATAAATTCGTGTAAATTTTAGGTTAAACAAGCTTGTCAAATTTATAAGGATTTAGTTTAAAGTTTAAGATTTTATAGTGTAGGGTTTAGACTTTAGAATTTAAGGTTATAAATTTAAAATTTAAATTGTATAGTTTAAATAAGAGTTGTATATTTTTTTATACATATTATATGACATAACATCAACCTATTTTAGATCATACAAATTAGGTTTAGAAGACTACACATGATTTTATTGTATATGATAAAGAAAAAAATTAAAATAGAAATAGAAATGAGAGCATCTAGTAGTTTTTTTAATCTCGATTGTGAAATTAAATTTTTTTACTATTAATATATCAGAAAATGAACCTAAATAAAATGTAACATAACTTATCATGTATAGCTGAAATTTGTTTTTAAGTGCATTAACATGTTCTTAAATACTTTATCAAGCACGCCCCATAGGAAATTAATTAAACTTGTAATCAAAACCATTGGGAGAGAAGGGATAGACACAAGTATTATAGGGGACCTTCGTAATTTCTGAAAATTTTGAAGTCTTGTATATTTTAGACATTTTTGTATTTTATATTGATCATGTAATTTCACATTTTCTAAAATTTTATTTTTTTATATTTTTATTAGACATAAAAGTTCGTACTCCTAACATAAAACTATTATCACGCATGAGAAGAAGCAGAAACATTAATTTCACATCAAAAAAAAATATATATTGAGATATATAAACGGTGATGTTGTACATCTTATCAGACATGTCTTTTGAGAAGAGAGTAATAAAGTCGTAATACTATGCATTAGAAAAAAAAGTACTTATCCACTAAATAACTTTAAATTAATCCTTATGTTTTTCTTCTTATGAAATCTTTGGCCAAACATTCCAACTCTTATCCTCCTCTCCTTTCCTTTCGTTTATCATCTTCCATTATCGCACGACACACATCATGTCAAAATAAAAAGTACTTATCCACTAAATAACTTTAAATTAATCCTTATGTTTTTCTTCTTATGAAATGCCATGATTTATTAAAAGGATAAATTTTGTTATTAGTCTATGTAATATGTTTAAGTTATAAATTTAGTCATTATTCTCTAATTTGGTTAATTTTAGTATGTACATTTTTTAGAATTTTAAAATTCAATCTTAACCTAAAATATAATTAAATTACAAGAATTAAAAAATATATATCAATGAGAGATTATAAACTAGTTTTAGAGGTGGCAAACTAACCCGAGACCCGAACCGATTTTACTCGATCCAAGACCCGATATCGACCCAAACATGATGATTCAAAACTCGAAGCAAACCGAATCGAAATTGACCCGATTTTTAGTTGAACTGATACATACCCGATTCGATTTTTCAACCGAATAGAACAGACTCGAAGCGATTTTCAACCAAATCGAATGGACCCGAACTGATTTCATCTGAACCAAAAGTAACCCAAACTGAAGAGAACCCGAAAATATAGAAAATGTATTAAAAGAAATAATGAAAGATTTGATGTGAATTGTTGCACAATTCACTAAAAAGTCAAATATATTGGCTTTATAAAGCCATATGTGGGTTTAAAAAACTGATTCGGTCTAAAAACTCGACCGAAACATATTGATCTCCTATTGAACCGATATTGACCCAACCCGAAATCAACCGGCCCAAAAATACCATACCCGAAAATATCAGACCCGAAAATCAACTGAACTGATGTGACCCGATCCGGACTGATACCGACTCAAATCACTATAGACCCGAATTAAAATCGAACCAGACTAGATCCAACCTGAACAAAACTGAAACCAAATGTTGTCGAAACCGAACCTGACCCGAACCGAAATGACCCGTGTGCCACCTCTAACTAATTTTACAACTTACACATATCTCAAAAATTAGTACTAAAATTTAACTTACTCATTTTTAAGAAGAAAAAAAAATCAACATGCTCATAGTAATCATTTCTGCCAAATAACAACAACGATTATGAAGTTTCCTTAGAATTCATTGTTTTCCCTTTCTCACTTGTTAAACCAATTTTTAACACTTACTCGTACTCTAATTCTTTATACTAGATTATAACACTTACACATTCAACATAAAATATTAGAATTCGAACCTACACAAAATAGACGGTAAACGAACAACTTTACCATTCAAATTAACTGATGAACAATAATTCGCATACTTCGTCCAAAAGAATTATAAGATTCATCCGTAAATTTTACTTCTAATCCCATTCCTAACCGGTGTAGATTCTAATAATCTGGTGGAATTGAAAGGAAACTGATACAACTAAGAAGTAACCTTAATGGATGCAAAAGGAAAGGAATACACTCTCCCACTGTTTGATGATCCCTACATTTTCCTGAAAAACTTTCTGACAAACCAAACAGAACATGACAGGAAATATTCCCTTGCAAATTCACACTTTTTGACATCCCAGAAATCTGAAACCCTGTTTCCAGTACCACTATATTTTCTACCACAGGAAAAGAGAATCCCCAGGGGGTAACAAAAGAAAACTTTTGTTCTTATTCTGGAAAAACACACACAAAAACAATTGGTAGATCCAAATAAAACATTTATACAGATTGATTTAATTTACATATCCACCCAATTCACAGATTATGAAAAGAAAAACATTAGCACAATGAGAAGAAAAAAAAAATCAAAACTTTAAACACCCAACAATCATCTCTGTTCATATAGATGGACTTCAATTTAAGCTTAAATCTCTGTTAAACAACCTAAGAATACATAAATCAATATACCCAGAACTACCCATCAAGTTCGCCGGAATTTCCAACTCCGGTAACCGGAAAATACAAGCCAAAAAAAGAATGGTTTTGAAAAGCCTATCTCGATCTACGCTTACCAGGCTTTTTCCTACGATTATTCTTGGCTTGTTTCCCAAAAGCACTGCAAAATCCGCAAGCTGAAACCTTCGGAGAAGGCGGGTCAATAGCAGGGGAAACCTTGCCGGTACGGTAACCGCGTCTTTCACCGCCGTTAGATCGGCTTCTTTCGACGGCGGTGTTGATGGGCGAAATTGTCGGCTTAGCATCCTTAACAGCATCAACTTTTTCTGGGTTGTTGTTGTTGTCTTCCACCTGCTGCCCTTGTTCTCCCGACTTGGTCTCTCCTCCGCCTCCTCCTTCTTCCGGTTGTTGTTCCGGTTTCATTTGGCTTAACTCCGCCAAAAACCTGTCGTCCCAGACAATCCCGGAAGACCCTTGCCTCCTAAAAGACACTGCAGATCTTTGAAGACCAGCCATGGTAGATGGCAGGCAGCTCTCACCGGATCTTTTAATCTCCTTAATCAAACTAAAACCAATGTTTTTTTCCCTTCAATTTGCTGTAAATTTTCCCTTATATATGTGTTTGTAGATACAGAGAGAGATAAATCTTGAAGATTTCGTTAAGGGGAAAAAGTCATAGTAAGGCAATTCAGTCAATATTTTCATTTTTTAATAAAATATTTATTTATTTTGTCGAATATTACCGTTAATGACAAAGGCAGACTGTTAACTATGGATTAAAATATAAGACTAATAACCAATAATTAATTGGTCTAGTGAAATAAGGTGTTAAATGACTTTAAGTAAGGTTAGATGTTCGAATTCTAGCATTGTGAATGGAGAAAATTAGGTTGGGAGAGTCACTCTTATATTAGACCTCTGCAAAAGAAAAATATAATCTGAATTACTCAATCAATGAAACGGATAATTGTGATTAAACATATATATATATATATAAGATTAAGGGTTATATTTTGATACACACTATGTGTAAAAAAAATTACACAACCCTTAATATTTGAGCTATAAAGGCACTGTTTGGCAATTAGCGGATAGCTGATAGCGGATTACATTAGCTGATAGCTGATAGTTGATTGCATTAGCTGATTTGACTAGCGGATTGTATTAGCTGATGGTATAAAACTGTTTGGTAAAATTAACTGATAGCTGATAGTTGTTTGATTATTTAAACAAGCAAAATGACATATAAGGACATGATTATATTTAATACTTGTTTGAATAATTTATCAGTTATTAATATTTTGTATCTAATAAATATTAATTAGATTTGTAAAAATTATTTTTAATATAAATTTCCTAAACATATTTGAAAGATTTATATATTAATTTATTATTTATATAATTATTAAATTTTTTATATGCACATATAAATATGTGATAATAAAAATAGAATTAACTTACAAATGTCACAATATAAATTAGTAGTAACAACATATAAGTCTAATATTTAATATGTTATTATTTATATTAAAAAATATTATTATTTAATTTAGGTTATTTGGAGATTTTTGGTAATTGTTAAGGGTAAAAGAGTCATTACAACTCTAATATCAAACCTCTAATCTCAAAAAGCTCATATTAGGAGCTTTTTCAAAATTAGCTTTTTCACCCCCAATCCGCTCTTTCAATCCGCTATTTACCAAACACCAATATTAGCGGATTTGACTAGTCAAACCTCTAATTATACCTCAAACCTCTAATTTTTGTCCAAACCGCTATTTACCAAACAGGGCCAAAATCTAAAATATAGATCCTTAGCCCTAAAACACAAACTTTAAACCATAAAGTCTAAACTTTAAATTTTAATCATAAACCTTAAATTCTACACCATGCAACCTAGACTCTTAAACTCTAAACCATAAACCACACCCTAAATATATAAACCCTAAAATTGAAAGCTAATAAATATTGTGTATCAAAATATTTTCCTAAGAATAATCTTTTTGAAAATTTGAGATCATGTTTAAAATTAATTAATAATATTTCGGCCCCTTTAATTGTATTCCATTAGCATTTAGTATCAAAGAATTTTGTTCAGTTTGATCTTAAACTTCCAAACCATGATGCATATTTTTCCAGCTTACTTTTTTCGTTATAAAAATATTGTACGACTGTGTCACGTGACACATAATACATGTTAAATCTAAAAATATAAAAGAAAATAAAAAAATTATTTTTGGATAATTTATTCAATTCAATATTTTAAAATTATTTAAACCGAATTTAAATCGAATTAATTTGAGACTAAAAAAATTCAAATACAAGATCGGTCAAGAAAATAATACATATTGTTTGATAAATTATGTCTTATGATTTCTTTTATTAAGTAGAGATGCATTATATTCTCATGTTGGGATTCAGAATTATATAAGATAGAACAAGATGAACATCCTTAGTCACTAGACCAATTAGTGGATCTTCGATATCTTATGACTTATTTATAAAATATATTTTTTTTGTATATAAAACATAAAATATAATTTCAAATACATTATTAAGTAGGAATGGGCATTTTACCCGACCCGGCCCGATCGGGTTGAATTTTTTCATGGAAAATTCGGGTTTGGGTCGGGTCGGGTTATGTTCGGGTTTAGGTGGAAAAAAGTTGACCCGACCCATGACTAATAGTGTAATTTTCTCTTAAATTTTTTTAAGAATATTCACAATAATGCTCACACTTTATATATTTTTACAATGAGATCATTAAAATTACTTTTTGTACAATTAGGTCCCTAAAAAATAATTTTTTACATTAAGGTCCCTAAAATAATTTTTTACAATTAAGTCCCTAAAATTTATTGTTTTTTAATATCTCGGGCCGGGTCGGGTCGAGTTTGCGTATATAGTATGAGGTCGGGTCGGGTCTGAGTTTAAAATGTATATTTTCGGGTCGGGTTCGGGTGGGCCAAAACCCCGACCCGTGCCCATCTCTATTATTAAGACAACAAATATAAACATAAAAGAATATTTGAAACTCATGTTCATGTATACAATAGATACGTGAACTCTTGAATTTTTTTTATCTAATTTGTACAACTATTGTCCTTATTTAATAATTTTGTCGAGTTTTTTTTCTTCTTCGAACAATAATTAAATTTAATTGGTGGATCTAAACTGTAATTAGGCTTTGTAACATTGATGACCTGTCCTTAATCATCAAACCTTCTAAAAAGGACAAAAGCAAGGACCCACTTATATTATCACTTAACTTTAATAATTAATTTTATAAAGTTTTTTTTCGTTAATTACTTCAAAAAAACTCTAAAAGTTCATTAATGTTTTGAATAATTAAATTGTTAATTGATAAACTCATTAATGTAGGATAGTATTTGTTAGGATGGGTAAAATTGATTTCGGTTAACCATTAATAAATTATTTTAATTAATTCATAAATTCAAGTTATTTAATTTTTATCTTAAATTATGCCAATTAAATTAGATAATCAATTGATTGATTAATCAAAATTTTAGATTCGGTTCGAGTAATAATTTTTTTTATTTTTTTATTAAAAATATTAAATTTAATAATATTATAAACTCAATGATGGTTTGATTATGGTAAAAGTCTCTAAACAATTAAAAAGTCAATATTTAAAAGTTCACACCTTCTAAAATCAAAATTAAGACAAAAAAAAATCATAGAATAAGAGGAGCTTCAAAATCAATGGTTTACAACTTACAATCAAATTCAACCTCGTAAAGTTTTCAAATATTAGGGAGAATTGAGTGGATTGATAATATAGAAAAAAATTAATAAAATTAATGATTTTTATTGGTTGAGACCATAGATGATGTGGCGAGGAGGGTCAATGATTTCATTTCTCCTACTTACCACGCACACCAATAGAAATAAAAAATTGGTGTGTTTGGTTCATGAAAACAAAGGCTATTTTTATTTTCTTGGAAAATAAAAAACGTTGATGAAAACACGTTTTGTTGTAAAAGTTAGAAAATGATTTTTAGAAAATAAAAATAGTAAAAATTTGAAAATATTAAAAAGATGTTTTCACTCTTTTTATTGAAAATGTTTTAGAAAAAAGTGAAAAATATGAAAACAAAAGGATTTTTAAAAGTTTAAGTTTATTTAACCAGAGATTAAATCCTTCTGATGCAAATTTTTTTGTTTACATATTTTTAACTATTTTCCAAAATTTAAATATCAATTTCTTTTAATTCTCATACATAAACTCTCCACTTTTATATATGGTTAATCATTTAAATTCTTCTTCTCATCTTCTTCTTTACCAAGTAAATAATTAAACCTATATTTATTTCTCATTTTTATTATTACTATTTGTAAATGTGAGTATTCATTTTTACTTTTTTTTTTAATTTTTATGATAGTTTTATTGTATTTTATTTTTAATATTGGTGTATTCGTTTCATAGGTGTGTGGATATCCAAACATACCGAGATTTTTGGCTTCATTTCGTGGACAAAGATACCATACATACTTTATAGGTAGGTGAAATGTGATTGAGTGAAGTATTATTGAGGGAAAGAAGAATCAATTAATATGAGACATTCTTTTATTTGAAATGTGATTGAGCGAAATATTGGTACGTTGAAAAAATATTTACTATATTGAGAGATATGTTCAATTATCTTCTTAGAAAACAACGTTGTATACCGAAAGCATGTTGTATTGTGCATAATTTTTATTAGGTTGAAAGCTGAAAATGATGAATTGTCTGAAGAAGGTGAAAGAGAAAATGAACAAGAACTTGAAGATATGGAAGCAACTTCTTCTAATTCAAACAAGGAACACATCACATTTAATATGTCATAAACTGCTGAGATGACTCAAGTTAAAAACAAAATTGCAATATCATTATAGATTAATTATTGGTAGAATTGAAAATTCAAAAAATAGTCATTAGGATTACATTATATATTATTCTTATTAAGAATAAAAATTATTTTTTATTGATTTAAAACTTTTGTCTATTTAATTATATTTTTAATATTTTAATTTTTCACCTAAAATATTTTTATTTTAATTTAATTATTTGATAATTATTTGTTTATTTTTATTTTAAAAAACTAAATACCAAACACATTTTCACTATTTTTATTTTTAAAAAACAACTATTCATTTATATTAATCAAACATGTTTTCTATTTTTTAAAAACTTGAAAATGAAAATAATTTTTTGAAATGAAAATAGAAAATAAAAACAAAAAACATTTTTTAGAACCAAACTAGCCCTTAATTTTTCATCTTTCCATTTCACTTCAATTTAAAAGGGAAAAGTTGAGAGATAAATTAAGATACATGAATTAGTTTAAAAACGTGTTATTTTTAAATAGAGTTTCTTTTCCTTTCATTTTTCAACTCTACCAAACAATAAACTGAAAGAAAATGCAATTCAACTTTTTCATCCTTCCTACTAAACACACATGTAGAAATAAAAAAATGTTCATCTTGTTGTAAATAAAATAAAGAAGAACAAGAATAAGAACAAGAAGAACAAAGAGATGAGAGAAAGAGGGAGATTTGTATTATTCTCAAAATATAGAATTGTATACAATGCCTTCAATGAATCATCTATTTATAGGCATAAGAAGTACATAATACATTAAACTCTAATTCATAGAGATAATATTCCTAATAATAAATAAATCAAACTCCTTTGATAAAAGTTATAATCATGATAGACATCCACATAAATAAATATTCATAACACTCCCCCTTGGATGTCTATGAAGATAATGTGTCTCGTTAAAACCTTACTAAGATAAAAACCCAGTGGGAAAAAAAATTCTTTAGTGAAGGAAAAAGAGTACACACATCTTTGATACGCATAACATGTTGCCTCATTAAAAACCTTACCAGGAAAACCCATTGGGACAAAACCTCGGTTAAGGGAAAAAGAGTGCAACGCGTATTTACTCCCCCTCATGCAAACATCACAAAAGATCTTTGAATCTTCATAATTTAATCTTGAATATTATTTTTTTTAAAGATCGTGAGGGATGAAACTTTGGAGTAATATGTTCCATAATGTATCCACTTTCAAACTGAGATATACATCTTGTGTTATCTTCACACAAGATAGCTTTTATCATATCTTGTAAAAGTAAATCAACATATCTTTTGGATATGTTGGGTCAATAGTCTTAGCCAAACACATTTTTTTGGCTTGCCTCGTGCATAACAATTATTTCTACGACATTTGAGGAGGCATCAACGAATGTTTGAAGATCTAAATGTAATGATCTTTGTATATTCATAGATATTTCTTGACCAACTAATATATAGTGCTTCAAGACCAAGAAAAGATATAATTATCTTTATTCACATCCAACAATCTTACAACTATTGTGATACTCAATAGATATGCTCTATTCATATTGAATCTTCTTTAAGATTCTTTCTGCTTATGTCTATTCATAGAAAAAAGAAATATATAAAAATGCTCGATCTTCAGGTCGAGATAAACTTGATGTCAAGATTCAAGTACTTGTATTGAGAGTACTTCATGAGTTTCCAATTTGAAGCTCTTTAGGAGTTCTAAAATTATCATAATGGATCTTGATCCAAACTCCTTTATAAAATACATAAGGAAATCTGATGATTCTTATAGTATTTTCTCAATTAGTATTCACTAAGGCGATTATACCAAATGCGCCAAAATATTCATGAGACATGTCTAAATAAATTTCCTCAAAAATTTCAAAATGCTTATAGCATTTTAGATCCTTCAAGGATAAATATGGATCCACAAATAATTAGACGCATGTAAAATTTTCAAAACTGCCAAAGTAATTGCATCTACCATGAAGTAATTAAAACTTTTCATAAATCATAGTTCAAGTCGTATTTACGACTACTTATTTGTGCCTTACTTGCATTACACCTTTAGATGTTTGGACTGCTTGTCCAAATACTTCTACTTTAGAAGTTCAAAGCGTCTTTCAACATTGGCCAATTCAATATCTATACTTCCGGATAGATTTTATACAAGATCCTCGATTTCTTTCTTTACTTCTATAGAAGTATTTTATGTAAAATTGTTTGTAAAATCATTGTCGACAACTTTCCAATTTTCTAGTTCCATTCTCGTAATGACATAACTCATCGAGATCTCTTCAAGATTTCAATCTTTATTTCAGGTACCTGAAACTCTTATAGAGTTTTATTATTTGTTATGTCTTGGGTCTCTTCAGGAGCACCCGCCTCCAATATATGACCATCTCATATTACTTTCTATTTACGAGAATTTTGATCATCGGAACCATTTCAACTATCATGCTTCAGGCATGATTTACATTCTCTCGCTCTAACATGTAATTTAAACTTAGAGTATTTCAGCTGGTATATGAGACTTAATTACTCTCATTGGGTCAGTAAATATGTCTGGCAGATGACATGTAATAACATGAATTATCTTATGAACTTCTAGTTCATATACGAGGATCTAGATAATGATAATTCATTTTCCTCTATCCAGCTGATTATTGCCTCCCCCTGATGTTGAGAAAAATCATGTCATAAATGATTCTCCAATTAATGTTTAAGAATTTAAACATAAAAGGAGACTCGTACTCAATATATATTCTCAACCCTTTTTATCTACCAATTTTGTGCGTTGTGGTGGAGCAATTCATATCGCACATTCAAAAATCATAAAATGGGAAATGTATGGTTTCTGACCAAAAACCAATCATAACGGGGAGTTTATTATAACTCATTGGCTTGATGCGTATAAGTGTTGCTATATGGAAACACCATATAAATAATAACTCTTTTGTTCTCATAGTTTAGCTATTAAATAGGAGGCATCCAATTGAAATTTTGCTAAACTATATTTTTCATAATCAATAGGCTTTGTAACAACTGATATAGCCTAAAATATAAACCCACTAGCTTTTCAAGATGAATAGTCTAACTGCATAATCTGAATATTTTTTAGAATCAATCTCACAAACTTCTGGTTGTAAGTCGATAAAACAATGTAGATGCATCTACTAAAATCATATAAAACTTTCCACATTTGTGGATATATGGGCCCATATTTCGTTCAGATATGCAAGACATACAGTCTCAACTTCAATACAAGAACTTTAAGTTCTAATTCTTTTGGTAAGTGGGATCATCTATATCCTTTGAGAACAAACAACACAAGAACTTCAGGTTCTTTTAGTAAGTGGAATTTAATCAATTCCTTTAAGCAACACAAGAACTTCACGTTCTTTAATAAGTGGAATTTAATCAATTCCTTTGAGAATAAGCACCACAAGAACTACAAGTTCTTTTAATACATGTGCATGTAAATCTCAATAATTTCTGCACCATTGATCAGGATGGTCTAACCGATCATGCCAACTATATATATGTGTGTATATATCTCTGAATTTGTAAACTCCTTGTTTACCATAACATGTAATTCAATCTCACTCGTACATGTTTAGTACGACCATCAAAATTGTTCCTTTAAATAGGAATATATTTAGCTCTTTCGTAGCTTTCAATTGAAATTATCTTTTGGTAGCAATATATGGCTCTTCTAGAGCTTTCAACTGACTTTTTGGCTACCAGAACTTATATCCATATTGGCGTATTTCAAATGCCAATTGATAACATATGTTATCTATAATTTCAAAAGGGATAATTTGCGAACTCATATTGCTCTCTTTATGACTTTGACGAGTATAACGCACTTTGAATATGGAATAAAGTTCCATTTGACAATAACATATTTGCTCAACCAGAGCCTTTTGTGATATTAATACTTCCGGTTATAGTACTCACATTATTCCCTTGCATTTTAATCGAGAAATACATAATTGTGCACCTTTCAAAATGTGCTTTGTTTCATTTACTTCAGGTAATGAAAATATGTACTTTGTATCATTCACTTTGAGGAATGAAAAATAAAATATAGCACATCATATCAAGTCGATTATCTATCAGAGATAAACTTTCAAGTGCTCTTCCGAAGTATTGATATTTTAGTACTTTGAGAAATACTACTCATATTTTCCCTTGCATTTAAATGGGAAAAATATTTCTTATGCTTAAGTACAATATGAGTACTTGCATTATCTGCTAGGCATAAATAGCCACAATTCTAGGCATAAATAGCCACAATTCATTGTATATTTTATTCCGGAAGTAATCATATTCTTCAAATAATAAATTAACATAAAACGTAAATAAATAATATATGAAATAAATAAAGATAAAGCAAACTAACATAAATAAATAATAAATAAAACGAATTAACATTAAAAAAATAAAATAAATAAAAAACAATTATTCCTGTTAGAGGTTATAAGGGAAATAAAATAAATGCTAAATTATTCCCTTCAAAGGTTATGAGAAAATTAACAATATCCAATTGAGTTGGACCAATAACGCCATAATTATTTTCGCCATAAACAAATTTTGTTTATATTTTATTTCATTTATCATTCATGATTATGGATAAAGTCCATAATACTTTGGCGTTTGACAAGTACGAAACCAATGGTTTATAACATCACATTGGTAAAAGGATTTCACTTCCTTAGAATGATCTTTATCACTCTTGTCATCCTTATAACTTTGCTAGCAGCGGGTAGAAGTATTCTTAAAATGACTATATTTTTCATGTGTATATTCATAGCCTCGACAACGACCACAACTTTTAATGTGATTTTTTATTCCTTCCATAATATAATCTCACATTCACTTCAGGGAATGGAGTAGAGCCAGTGGGCCTTTAAAACCTTTTTCACATATTCTTATCACAGAGAACAAAGATTTAATCCTCGTACGCGGCATTGTTAAACCTGTCCACAAGGTCCTTTAAAAACCTCCTTTGAGACCAGTAGCCTCGCAGAACGGGATGTCCAGCCAATTATACTTGGATTATATCGAAATTATGTCTCTAATTGAATAATGATTTACCATGTTTGCATTCACTTCAGGGAATGAAACAAATCCAATAATTGCATGGAATAAACATCATGCTTGCATTCACTTCAGGGAATGCCCCATCATTGATAATCGCATGGAATAAACATCATGCTTTGCATTCACTTCAAGGAATGCCTCCCTTAAAACTTTTTGGATCAAGACGAATTTTCGTAACTTGAAATTGGGAGGAGTCTATGGTCGAGTTTTTCGACGAAGAAGAAATATTGCTTTCAAGCAAATATAGACTTTATAATAATCTTCTTGTAAATCCAAAATCATCATGATTTATCGCACTTTAAAATTGTATTTTAAAAGATAAAAATAAAATAGAGTTTACCGATATTGAATTTCGTCTCAAAGACAATGATGACGTAGCAAATGAACCAAAACATCTTCTCATAATCTTTTTTACACCATGTCTCTTTCCAACTCATTTGAATACATGTAAAACTCAAAACACGGTTAAAAGCATCGACTTTTATCAATAGAATAAAAAAAAATTATTTGAGACTAGATCAAAAAGTATAAAAGTAGTCATAGATCAAGTTGAATAAACATAACTATAATTGATGTGATCAAATTATAAACAACCATAGTTAAAATCAAGCGACATTTTGATGAATATATAAACACATCAAAGTAACGTATTCCTTTTGCCTTTGATTCACATACAAAGTAATTGATACAAATAATAAAGTTGCTTTATATCTCGAATTTATTCATATAAATTACCATAATAATAATAATAATGATAAAACAAATATATAACAATCACATGACAACACAATTCTTGAATTGAATCAATTATAAATTAGAATGGAATAATAAAAACTTTGAATAAAACTAATATGCTTTAATTTGGTTTGCTTTATCAATCCATCTAATGAAGTACGGCGATAATTTTAATTTTCGTTAATTCAAGAGTTACTTCAAGTATGAATAAAATAATAATAAATTAAAATAATAACCAAATAATAGATATGAATATACTAACTTTTGGAGAATGATAAATCAATCATTATATTAGTATATAAATAAGTAAAACGTACCATACTTTCCAAGGTAAGCTGAATATATGATAGATGTAGTCACCAATATCAAATTGAAATTCTTTTCGAGAACCACCAACAATAATCACAGTAATTGAGCGAGCGAGATCGTGCTGATAACGTGTTGTAAATAAAATAAAGAAGAACAAGAATAAGAACAAGAAGAACAAAGAGATGAGAGAAAGAGGGAGATTTGTATTATTCTCAAAATATAGAATTGTATACAATGCCTTCAATGAATCATCTATTTATAGGCATAAGAAGTACATAATACATTAAACTCTAATTCATAGAGATAATATTCCTAATAATAAATAAATCAAACTCCTTTGATAAAAGTTCTAATCATGATAGACATCCACATAAATAAATATTCATAACACATCTTTCCATTATTTTATCCCTTTAATTTTGTATCCTTCTAATTTTCTTCCCACACTATCAAATAAAATTTAAGGGTGGTGATGATTATATGTCACATAAATATTGGATATGGCCTATGGGTGTGACAATTTTAACTTCAACACCAAAAGTTGCTTGTGGCTTAATTTAGAAATATATTAGGCCACCAAAATAAAATACTTACCAAAAAAAGTCAAATGAATGGTGGTGGGAATTGACTGACCTTATAAGGATGGTGATGATTATATGGCACATAAATATTATAGGGGCCATGTGCATGCTGGCTCCAGCCACTTCATATGCACACTTGTTCACCTTTTCTCCAACACTAACATTTGCATTTTACATGGCCTTATCATGCTCAAATTTTGGTACTAAAAAAGATTTTCAGAGACAGATAAAAGGTTTATAAATATTGAGATTTAAATTATATCGGAGTATTTATTGATAAATTATTTTTTAAGTTAATTAAATTAAGGTAGAATGATTTTTCATAAGAAAGATAATTAATAGCACGTGCCTCATTAAAAAACCTTTTTAATTTTAGGTGGAGAAAAAACAGTACTCATACTAATAGCTATAATGTTCGTGACAAACGTAATCAAAGTACAAACCAAATAACTTACCTTACTCAAGAAAAACAAAGCTTGCACAACATTACACTATCAAAAACAGCTCTCGGTGCCCACTGCTAATCACCAAACGCCTGCTATCGGCAGCTCCTGTGGACCTCTTGGGACTGCGAGACTGCCCTCCCCTCGACCCAACTAAACCATCCGAAATCAACTTTATCGCAATTATACTATCTAACTCAATCAAGATACACCGCGCACCGAGATCCCATGCATGTCATAACCCTTCCAAGACTCCCCAAAGTTCAGTATCGAGAGCCAAACAAATACCGATTAACTTTGTCAGTTTAGTCATTTTAACTTTTATATTTTTATTGTATTTTTTATCCTCAAACTTTTATTTTCTTTATTAAAATATTAATATCAATTATTTTATCACTTTCTGTTATGTCATTAAAAAATTAAAAACATTAAAATGGTATCTAATTAACTAATTTTTCCTTATTGAAATGTTGATAGCAGTTATTTATAACATTTTTTTGACGATGTGACAGAAAATGAAATAGTTGATGTCATTATTTTAATAAGAAACATGATGATATTGTTATTTCCTTACATTTGGGTCAATTTGACAAAAAGTAAAAATTTAAAGAAAAAAAAACAATGCAATAGAAGTGTGAAGAATAAAATGAATAAACAAGTAAAATAGAGGACCAAAGATGTCATTCTACCTAAATTTAATTATGGGTTCGATGGAAGCTGTCTCATATGTTACACTTAGGGGTTTCAAATTCAGGTACCTGAGTTTTCGGATACCCGGGTCTTCGGGTAGTAGTTTGGTCGGCCCGTGTCACGGGCCGAGATGGTCAAGTACCCAATAATTGGGTATTCGAATGTTGCGAGTACTCTTAAAATCGGGTAATTGGATACCAAATATAAAATATTTTTAATATAAAATATAGATTTATCAAATATAAAAATATAAAAAATAAGTTGTTTTATTATTTTAATATAAAAATATGTATTTATTAAATATAAAAAACTTTTAATTTCAAATACATCTAGGTAGCTGGGTACTCGGAAAGTTTGGAATTTTATGACCCGAACCTGACCCTGGAGTTGATTTTTTATATATATAAAATTACCCAAATTTTTTTAATCGAGCCAGCGGGTCAACGGACCGTCTGGATCGAGTATTTTTTTAATACCCCTAGTTACACTTACCCCACCACCATCCTTTAAAAAAGCAATATTACATAATTTTTAAGGATTATATTTTAATTTCACAAAACACAATTTTCCTATTTAAGTTATGTAATCTAAAATTTAATTTTTAATCATAAAATAAAAAAATATTAATTTCTAAATCTTAAATTCTAACTCATACAATTTTTCCTAAACCCCTAAATCATAAAACCTAAATTAAACTCACAAACCCTAAATTTGATCAATTCATATAAATTTTAATTTACACAACTTGTGTATTAAATTTTTTATATTTTTTAAGAGAAAAACCTTGATACATATATAAGCTTTAGTAAAACTAAAGTTTACACAAACTTTTTAAAGTTATAGTTTATGATTCAATGATTTGGGTTGTATAATTTAAATTTTAAGATTTAAAGTTTAAGGATTCAAAATGTTAAGGTTTGAGATTTAAATTTTTTATTGTATATTGTAAATAAAAATTGTTGTGTAATTTTTTATGTATATTGTTAATTAAAATATAATTATTTTTTTGGACGAATTTGAAATTCATTTCTTATATATAAAAGAACTTTTTGATGTTAAGTTTTTAAAGAATTATGAAAAGAATTTTTTTAATAAGAATAGAACTTTTTGAAAGTGTTGGGATTGGATTAGTTTAACTGATCCAACTAATCAAATATTCCAATATTATATTGTTTTATTTTCACCTATTCAAGTCATCAAATAGATTTGTTAATGTTTTGGTTGTAACGAACCAACTCGAAAGAGATTGGACGGAACAAATATATTAAATAGTCTAAAAGTGATTATAGTATAATATGTATTTATAAATATTTTTAACCTTTTTGACAATTCACATATACCTGATAAGCAAAGAGATTTGAACACGTGTCTTCTATAATGAGACAAATGTTGGGTTCATGATGGGACAAATATATATATAATAATTGCCTCTCTCCACCCTAAGAATTCTTTTCTTGTCATCTTATATAAATTTCTTTAAAAATTGGTTTATTTTTAAATTTACCTCACTTTCAAACATTTATGTTTTGTCTTCCAATCTTAAAATCCTGACTTCGTCCCTGTTTGTGTTAGTTAAGGTATATGATTGATGATATATTTCGACTTTTCTATTAAAATTTATTTACGATAGATATTTTTTTTGTATTTTCTCCAATTTATTTTCATGCTTAAGGGTAAGTTTACTCCGGAAATAAACACAAATTAATAATTGTGACCCTATTTTTCTAATTACATTAACTTTCCCTCGAAAATCATTTGATTGCATCAATTTTGCCCTTAAAGTTATTTAATATTGGTGATTTGAGATCACTCCATGGGTAAAATTGATCAAATTAAATGATTTTGAGAGTAAAAATATGCAGTTAATAAACTTCAAAGGCAAAATTAATATAATTTAAAAGTATGAACAACATACTGATTTAAGTTTACTTCATGGACAAACTCACCTTTAAGTAGGGATGGGAAAGAATTGGGTAGGGCGAGGACGGTTTTGCATTCCCCACTTCACCCAACACTTGCGGTTACGATTTTGGGAAATTCCCATTAAATGCTTCAGGATTTTTTTTCATCCTCATACCCTCTTTACGCCGATCTCCGCAGTTTTCGTGGAATCCACATCCCAAAAAATTAAACAAAATTACTATTTTACTAACCAAAATAGACGATGAATTTAATTTAAAATATAAAAGTTTGGACACTTCAATTTGAAGCAGTTACGAGAGGATGAAGATTGCAAGGGTTGATAGATAAATAACATGTTGAGAAACTCGAGTGTGGCTAGGTTCGAGGAAAAGTTAGAGTGATAATAATATAGTTGGGATTTTTTATTAAGATATATATTAGGGATATATAGATAAATAAGTATATATTTTTAAAAAATTTGTAAAATATCAGGATACTTGCGGATTGTAACGCCCGGGTTTAGGGCCTGATAGATAATCGAGTTTGGTTAAACCGGTTCGGATTAAACTAATTTTGAGGAACCATTTTTAATAAACAACTTTAAGGATTTTAAAGAAAAAAGGTAAAAAGGAAAATTTGAAATTAGAAAGGGGTTTTTGAAAATAGCAATCATCTTCCTAAAACCCATTTTCACGTTATCTTTCCCAAAACACCAATTTTTACTATTCCATTGATTTAAGTATTTTATCTAAGCAAGCTTTCAAGGTAATTTTTTTCTTGTTTTGATTTTCTCTTCCTTAAACTAGTTGTTGATGAAATCTTGCTATAACTCATTGTCTTAGTTTGTTTCCAAAATGCTTTATGTTGGGAAATGAGGAAAATGAGAAAATTTTCGTTTGGGTTGTTTGATGCTAGGTTTAAAAGTGTTTTTAATTTTGCTTTGATGTTCAAATAATGTTAGAATAATAGCTTAATAATGGGAAACTCGAAACTAGCAAAAAGGAGAGGTTTTTGGAGTTAAAAAATTGGGTTTTTGGTTTGTTCTTGTGAAGAACTTTGGGCTGATGGTTCCTAGACTTTGGGTAAGTGTTTTGGATGTTGAAAGGTGTGGTTTTGATGATAATTTTGTTGGGTTTTGGCCGCTAGTTGGTTTGAGTCGTTTTGACGATGTTTCCAAGTATTTTTGGTTGTGAATCGATTAGTTTTGATGATAGATGTTGAGTTTCTGTGTTGCTGTAAGTTTGGGGGCTGAATTGAGTCTAATGCTCCATTTTTTAATTGGTTAGAAACATGAGAAACATATTTGGCTATTCGGACGCGATGCCGAGTGATTTGGGGGCTTGAATCGATGTTTTGACTATTGCTTGTGTGTTGACTAGTGAGTGAAAATGTTTTCTAAGCCTTAACTTGGTTAAGGATATGTTTTTGGGTTTAGATTGAGCTTGATAAATCGATCTAAACTCAAGAGTAAGTTTTAATCATTTTAGTCTTTATTTTTGATAAATTCTACTGTGTGTTATGAATGATTTCCATAATGCATATTTGCCATGAATATCTTTGTGTCATGCATATGATTGCTTTAATTGATCCCATATTAATTATGGTTGTGACCATGAGAACACGAGGTAAATGTTGGTTTGGTGGGTTATTGACAATGTGAAATTTTATTACCGGGTATAGTTGGTTGACCAATAGGATGAAAGTGCACTCAGAATAAAAATCGCGCGTGGCCTTAGTGATGCTAGATTCCACTAAGGAGGAGTACGGTGATGTGAGATTCTACCGAAAGCTATATTTTACTAGACGAATGAGTACGGTGATGTGAGATTCCATCAGAAATGTATAGTGGTTTTGAGAACTATCCGCATATCTGAGTAAAAGTGTTAAATGTTAATATATCCATGGTGCTCTAAATTCTCATGTTGAGCATGTTTTATCATTCATTTTCATTTATGCTTATGCATGTAGTTGGTTACGTTGTATGTATGATAAGAATGATCACGAGGTAAGCTTATGGCTTGTGGATGCATTCGATAAATGCACGATAGGTTAAATGCATGTTGTTATGTGTTCAAGCATGAGGAAAATGATTTGAAAATGGTTTTTGGTTTCAAGCAAACTATGGTTATAAAACTGCATTGTTGTAGTTAGGGGTGATAATGAGCATGACCAGCTCGCGAGCTACTCGGGCTCGGCTCGGCTCGGTCAAAGCTCGGCTCGAGCTCGGCTCGAAAAGCTCGTGAACAGGCTCGGAATCTGCATATGCACTAAAATAAATTATGTGTTTGTATTTTCTTTCATTAGTTGATTGTTGTTTGATTTTGTATTTTCTTTAATTATGTGTTTATATTATAAGAATATTTATTGATTATTTGGATTAATCTAAATTTTAGAATTTTTCCCATTTCCGGTCATTGAATTTTGTTTTAGTGTTGGTTATGAAAGGGATTTTTAACGAATATTTTATATAAAAAAACTATAGCAAATTTTTTCATTTCGAGTCGAGCCGAGCCCAATAGAATTGTTTCAAGCCGAGCTCGAGCCTAAAATTTCGAGCTCGGCAAGCCTCGAGCTCGAGTCGAGCCCAATTACACTGTTTTCGAGCCGAGACGAGCCAGGCCAGGCTCGGGCTCGGCTCGTTATCACCCCTAGTTGTAGTTATTGTTTGAGCACCGCTCACTAAGCTTAAATGCTTACACTCTTTTTCCCCAACAATGCAGGTCCTTAGACTTTCAGAACAATTTGAGGAACAATGAAAAATCCAATGGGTTGGTTTGCTCAAGTATGGTTCTTAGACTTCAATAAATAGTACTAAGCAAAAGATTATGACCTTTTAATTTAAGGGGTTGTTGTTATGTCTCCTTGCTGTTTATGATACGTTGATATGCCTATATAGACTTGTAAAGGCTCTTATTATATTGAAGTATGACTTGTTGTGAGTTTTAGTTGTTTGTTTGATTTTATGCAAAGTATGGCTTTCCTTTTGAATCTTATTATGTTAAGTTTTGCCATGATGTGTTTCTAGCATATCTCGATGAGTGTTATCGGTTGCCTTGAGTTTGTTGATTGTTGTATGTTGTTGGGATGCCTTTCGGTGATTTTATTTTGGCTTAAACCAACAAATTCAGTCATTTCAGGCCTATCGTTTTGGTACAGTTGAGGTTGTATTAAAATGAGAGACCTGAAAGGGCCTTTGCGTATCAATACGGGTTGGGCGCGTATTGGTACATTTTGCGACTGTAATTTGTGGTTCTGAAACGTTTCGATGGTGTTTCGATACGGGCTGGCGTTCCGAAACTTTCAAGACAATTTCGATACGTCGTATCGGTACAATTTCTGAGCGTATCAGAACAACCTCTTGAGGTTGACTTGGGATTTTTGACCGTTGAACGCGTATTGATACGGACCCGAGCGTATCGATACAGCCTATTTTAAAACTATACAAAGTAGCCTTAAAAGCTCGTATCGAGTGGTTCTTGCTCGTGTTTTGCTTTTTCGCTGCTAGTCTCCTCGCATAGGTTTTAAAATGGCCTTTAGACAAGATTAAATTATAAAAAAAAATTAGGGTTGCTAATCGGAGTGAAGCCTTAATGGATTTCTCTTAGGTTTTTCCTGTGTAACTCGTTCGGTGCGGTCTGGTGGCTAGGCCGGGTCGAGGGGGTTACACAGATATTTTTTGGGATCCCCACAATTATTTATATGGTTATGATTCGGTTATTCCCATGGTTCGGATATAGTCAGTGGCGGAACTTGGTGGTAGAGTTTGGGGGGAAACTTTAGACTTTAAAATTTTTAGAGGTTTAATTAAAAAATTTCAAAGATTTTGAAGGCTTAAATTTAATTATATTTTTTTCAAAAAAGTTGGGGTTTAACTAAAATTTTTAAAAATTTAAGAGGCTTAACGAGAACTTTTAAGAATTATGGGAGGGATTTAATTAAAAAACCATAAATTTCGAAGCTTAATCTGAATTTCTAAAAAATTTATATGGGCCAAATTAATTTTTTGAAAATTGTAAGCGTCAAAACTATAATTTTACAAATTTTAGGAGGGGCCGTGACCCTCACCCGTCTCCATTGTGTTATGCCACTGGATATAGCGATCCTCGTCCTTATCCCCATTTGAGCTTCGATGATAAAATTTTCACATCTTCGTCCCAAGTAAAAATTTTAGTTATTTTCCATCCCACAATTTTCAGATATTTCTCACTTAATTTCCACCTCTACCCTCAAATCTTATTTTTTTCCAGTAGTTATGGTCCTGGATAATATTCATATTCCCATATTGTATTGTACATGGTATTAAGAAACGAATCACTCCTCTCCGTGTATATATATTACAATGTATTATTTTTGAATATTTGCCTTCTTCTAATATATTTATGACATGAAATCGTATATGAAGATCATCCATTTATTCATTCAATAAATATTAGTATACAAATTAAAATTAAATGTAATTTGTCTCGGTCTTAAAGAGGACGATATTTATCGACAATGTTAGTCCAAGTAGTAAGCAGTTTGACATCGCTTAAGCAGGTCTAAAATTCGATATTTTGTGTATACAAAAAATTCTCACCGAAAGATTCACTTACCAAAAGAAGGTGTGCGACACATGTCAATCTAGATTAATTAGAGTAAAGTCCTGAGAACCGAAAGAGTAACAAAAAATCTAATGTTTTCTTAAAAAAATCAGATTTTAGAATGAATTTGAATATTTATAAATTAAAGAGTTAGCCTAGACTATAACCGTTATTTTAAATTAGTCCTTAAACTTTTAAATAATTTAATTTTATCCTCGATCTATGAATCTCATTCTAAATTGCTCCCCAAACTTTCAAACATTCAAAATTCCTCCCTAAATCATTACCCATTCTAAATTGGTCCCCGAACTTTTTAAACACTTCAATTTCATCATTAAATTATTAGTATATGCTAATCATGTCTTGCTAATAAACTCGTAATAAAAATCGTTAATCAGCATGTAAACACATGTATCTATTATGTAATAATATGATGAGACATAACTAACAATAAACATAAAAAAATTAAACAAATTGAGAGAACAAAAATATAAAATAAATAACCTTTCGATTTCATTTTAAATAATAATTTTGGGGACATAATACAATATTAATTATTGTTTATGCATCATCATATTAGAAAAATAATACATACCAGTGTTTACATACTGGTTAACAACTTTTTAATGATTTTATTAAAAATGGACATGATTAGCATATACCAATAGTTTGAGGATGAAATTAAAAATTTTAAAAGTTTGAAGATCAATTTAGAATGAGAGTCATAGTTTTGAGATTGAATTGGAATGTAGAAAAAATTAGGAACCAATTTAAAATAAAGGCTATAATTTAAGAATAAAATTAAATTGTCCAAATTTTAGACATCAATTTAAATAAAAATTATAATTTGAAAACGGTTATTATAACTAGCTCTAAAATAAAATCTAGTGAAATTTGAGGTAGACAAATGATCTCTTCTAATAATCAAATCTACTATTGAAATGTTGAAATTTGTGTCCAAACCTCATATATATATATATATATATATATATATATATATATATATATATATATATATATATATATATATATATATATATTATATGTATGTATGTATGTAAAGCACTAAAAATGCGATAAAAAAAGGTCTAAAAGCTTCTTCAATATCTCTCTATTGTCCTTGTCATCATTGATCATCACGTTATAACAACATTATAATTGAACACCCATTTATTTTTAAAGGGAGAAAAGCATGTTTTGTAATATGATTAATGAAATGATGTGCCCGGATAAATAAAATTCGATTTTTTTGAAAATTTATTTAAATAAAGTCTAATTGATAAACATGACTCGTTAATTTAATTAATTCGATTTCATTAATAATTAGTGAGTCGGTTTTTAAGTTCGTGTTAACTCCCTTCACTCTACATGATTTCTTTATTTCTGCAACTCATCTTTTGTTTCAAATTCTTTTTTGACCAAATTTAAATCACATGCTCGTATACTATTGTTGAATACCTATGTAACATTCCATTTTTTGAAATCAATGTTTTTATTTTACAATTTAATCTCTCAACTTTGTATTTTATTCAATTTAGTCATCTTGCTGCTACTCTTTGCAAATTATTTCTTTTCATTAATTCTTTGACTCATTTATACTCCAAACAACACTATTCCCCCTCCCCAAATTTCCTTTTTTTTTAAATAATATTATAAATATAATTTGATTTTTTAAATAACTTTCCAAAACTTATTCACACTTGTAGAAAAAACATGAAGAAATATATGTCATGAATCATGAATAATCAAATAATCAAAAATATTTTAAAGATAAAACAACACCCGTCAACTTTACTTACTCATTTTTTTACTTGATTCAATTCAACTTAATTAAATACTCACCCTTATATCATGTCATGAATCATGAATAATCAAATAATCAAAAATAAATAAATAAATAAACAAGGGCTCATTGATAATGACAACAAACTAGCCTATCCCTTTGTCCTTTACAAATAGAAAGTTACATGAGGCATAATCATGAAACTAAGTTGCTTTTCACTTAGATTCTATGGGTTTAAAGATAAAATTATTGGTGTTTTTAGCTCATCATTTCCATCTTGAACACTTCTTTCTTAGCTAAATGGCGTGTGAATTTTGTATTCAATCTTTTATTTGCTTGCCAATAAACCCTAGAGACCCTCCCTCTTTTAGTATTGCCAATGACCTAAAAACTTGTATAATAAGGTTAAGACTGTGTGTTTTCGGTTAGATAGGACATCTTACATTCTCAAGGAGATAAATTAAGTCAAATGTTAAATATTAGGACAACTACGATCACATTAGGGGAGAGTATTTGATCAAGTCGAGTAAAAAAAATTCGAGTTAGTCAAGTTGACTAGACCTATTTTATAATTTAAACTTTATTTAAAAATTTTTTCGAGTCAATTTGAGTTGTTCGAGTTTCTGTTTAAATTTAATTGTAAATATTTATAATGTCATAGCACTAATTAGTTCCGATTTAAAGATTTTCTATAACTATATACGGATATGAAATAAAAAAGAATGTATTAACGATAGGCCCAACATAGTAAAGCCTACTATTAAGGGTAGCAAGTAGGCCCAAAACATTTTAAAGCCGCAAAGTGAAAAACGCCCCACCGGCGCTAAATTTAGAAATTAAAAAATCCCCCGCCAAAACCTCCACCGTTCTTTTAGATCCAAAGAGAACTTTTATATTTATCTTCACTTTCTCATCTCCCAAACACCCCTAAACTTCATTTTCCACATAAACCCATTTTTTTTTACTGTTTTCCAAACTTTCCAGCAACTATTTTCTTCTTCTCCTCTGTTCACTCTGTACTTAAAGCACAATCTTTTGCATTTGTATATAGCTTAAAGAGAGAAAAAATTGGGTTTTGAAGTCAAAGTATATAATTGAAAGGGCGGACTTTTATATCTTCAGAAGATGCACGGAAGAAAGGCATACGAGCTGGTGAAAGAGTTTGGCAGTGGTGAAAAAGGGCATCTCAAGATTTTCAACGTAAGTCTACTTTTTATTTTACATTTAAATGCTTAGATGAACAAATCTAGTTGTTATGATATAATTGGAAAATTGCTTGCTGGGTTCATTGCTTCTCTTTGAATTTAGCTCTCTATCATTGTACGAAAGCTCAAAATTTGAGAACATTTTCTGTTTGCTACTTGAAATACTGAGGGAATACTTGTATTTATAGTTTTTCAGGTGGATTTTCCTTGAAAAGGTTCCATTTTTAGAATACATCCTCCTTTTTTTCCCGCCTTAATTTGCTCTTCTGTCTTTCCCCTGCCCCCAGTTTTATTGTTGGCAAATCTGTGTTTAAGTTGAATTGTGCGATATTGCAGAATGAGCTGTTTGAGAGAGTAATTGAAGAATGCAATGAGCATCATAATGCACTTCAGTCATTAATAAGGTAATTCCTTGTTGCTATTTTGCTTCTATAACCTTTTGTTTTTGTTTGTCCTTTCCTTTTCCCCCTCTTCTTGTAACTATATCCAGGGACAGAGCCAGGATTTGGGGCGGGGTGGTGTCAAAACATAAATGATTGAAAGTGTGGGGGAATTCATAAATAACCCAATTTTTAAAAGAATTTATATGTAGGACCAAAGGTGAAAAAATAAAATTTTTGGGGGTGGGGAGGGGCAATTATCTCCTGGAACTAAGTGGTGCTGCCTTGTCAATTCTCTAGCCAATGAACCAGCATCTGATTTAATCTCTGTTCTTCAAGTGTCTCCTAGCACCTCCTACAGGTTTAGTTCTGTATATTTTGGAACTTTCTTAGAAAATGGATATCAAATGGTAACAATTTATGGCAGCTAGAACTTTAATGAAGCATTTGTGTTAACCAGTAGACTTTCAAGTTTAACTAATTGCAGTAGGTTGTGCATATGAAGTTGTACTGGAGCTCAAGGTTGAAAAGTTTTTGGTTACACTCAGACTGTACACTCAGACTGTACACTGCACTACTTGAGATGCCTATTTATTTATTTTATTTTGGGGAGTTTGGTTGGGCTTAGAGTTTAGTTGCGCAAATATTTCAGCCCCTTGATGTGATTTATGTTGTAATAGGAAAATGCAAGAGGAGGGACTGGAAGTCCAAACAGCCAAAAATGCAGACCACTATGGAGCACTCATCCACCACGTTTCTCTAATTCGCAACAAGCGTTGCCTAATGGCATATGTGTGAGTTTCTCGCACTTTTTGATGTCATTTCCTGATGAAACTGTTTCTTTCTAGTTTACATGTTAAGATGTGGTTTCTTACCATCACCTGCTAATTTTCACACAGGTACAATCGTGCGGAAATTATAAGAGATTTGGCGTGGAAGGTAGGGTTGCTTCATGAACTTCCACATGAAATTCAGGAGAAGTTCAGTGATTCAGAGGAACAGTATTTCAAAGATCATTCTAAGTCTTTGAAATTATACATGTCACAACTGAGCCTTGATGTGAATGTGGTAAGGTCTCTTCTCTTATGAATTAAACACTTGTAAGATCATTCTCTTATGAATGTGGTAAACCTTTGATTAAAATTTAAAAGCATATCCCTTTAGAATATGATTCTGTTGTTGGTGACTTGGTGTTACATAGAACTGATTAGTCTTAAACTGTATTTAAGCAAGTAACTGTAATGTAATTAAACAGGAATCGGTTGGTCTTTGCTCAGAGCATCTGTCTCTTTAACTAGATTCCAACGGCTAATGTTCTTGGTTTGTCAGGATATGGTGCCTCCAAAAGATCCCTACATCAAGGTAAGGGTGCTTGAAGATTTAGGTAGCGGAATAATTCTCAGCGATAAATCTGCCAATTTTGCTCGTCACTCGATGCACTTTCTCAAACGAACTGATGCTGAGCAATACATTGCACGAGTGAGTGGTGTTTTCCAGTTAGTTAGCTTTACTTGTATCATTATAAGGGAGTGCTAAACCTTTACCGACTTCTCATTATTTCCCTTTCAACAGGGCTTAATGGAGGAGTTGACAGGCTGAACCTGAAAGAGGTACATATATGACTACGATGTCCCCCTTCTCTAGGATAAAGACGTTTCATACTAATATCTATTCAGCAGCCATTAGAGTATTATCCTATTACCAGACTTGTTTGTTCATTCTTTGTATGTGCATCATAGCACCTGGCAAGACTGATATAACTTGAACAAGAAGAAAAAAATGAAACAATTTGTCTTATAAGGGAAGATTCAAATCTCTTTTAATTTTGTTTGTGAACTTGTTCGTTTAAGTGTTCGCGAACTTGTTTGTTTATTCGTTTGTGTACATGTTTGTTTATTCGTTCGCGTACATGTTTGTTTATATGTTCAAAAATCTTAATTAAATTAACAATAAATAAATAAAATAAAACTTATATTTTAACATGAACTTATATAACATCTTTAAAAGCAACAAAAAAGTAGTATTTAGATATATTCACAAGCATTTTTATCTTATAAACGAGCTTGTTTATGAACATAAACGAATTGAACACACATATGTTCGTGATCGTGTGTTTATTAAACGAACATGAAAATTTTGTTTATATTTGTTTATTTAGCTTGATAAAAGAACATAATATATGAAAGATTTATTGAATGGTTTGTTCATTTACGCCCTTAATGATGACTAAAGGTACATCAAAATCGAAATGTAGAAACGTGTGAACAAAATGACCCCATGATTTCCACCACTCAAAAATAGAAGTTTCACCACAATGATTTTCTTTTGCTTCCTTCCATTTCAACATCTCCCCTATTTCCTCTATGCAATTCTTGTCCTACTATTTTCTTTTTCCTTCCCATTTCGTGGGAGACCTTTCTAAATGTTTCCTTCTCCAATGGCTTCTTCAAAGAAATGGGCAACCTCTATTTCCTCCATTGCTGCTGTTATGTATTTCCTCCTCATAATCTTCCAAATCCCTCTTTTCAGGTAAAATTTTCACATTTCACCCCACCCTTTTGTTTTCACCTTTTACAATGATGCATTAGTATGGTAAAAATATTTCATAGAATCTGAATATTCCATGTCATCTGCAACAATGGTGTTCTTCTTGCATGCTGATAAAACATGTTTGGGAACCTGTCAAAATATGCTCAAAACCAAAGTACTTGTTGACATTTATGGTCTAACTCTACAGGGTACCATGTAGATTTGGAACCTGCAAAACACCTATTGAGATAACATCTTCCCAGTTGATTGCCACAGAACTTTTCCCTACATATGTAGTTAAGGTCCTTCTATATCCAGGGGCAATTGTCCATGTCATCATCAAAAACAAAACTCTTCCAAGTTACAGCAGATTGCTCGACTTATATAACATCGGCAGTTTGAGGAAATATACGGCGGTATCCGACCTCCAGCACCTCGAGGTCGGTTCAAGGTTGCTTTGATTAATCTGTAGTTAGATAAGCACTAATATGGCAACTTTTGGGTTGCATCAGATTGTTGCAGGAAGCTACTTGTCTGTGGTGGGAGCTTTTGTAGGACTGTGGAGGCAGGGACGGATGAGCCTCTTTGGGACAATGCTGATCATATGGGGGCTTCTAAGAGAAAACATTCTGGGACAGATTCATAGAATGTTCCCTACAAAATCTATCCGAATGTACCCAATGTTGATGGTTGCTGTAGTTTGTGCGTTTTTGTCAATTAAAAAGGATGTAAGAAAACTGATCCATGGTTCCAAAGCAAGGAGAGTCAAATTGTCGTGAAGGCTCTCTGCATGAGTTGTACTGCAAAAGTTGGTTTCAACAGTTTTTTATTAAATGGAGAGACAAATAAATGTAAGTATTTGAGCTTATACAAGATGAGACAACATAAGTATCTTTAATCACTAGATATCACTAAGTCAATTAATGGAACGGTTTTAAGATCACTGGTGTAGAGAGAAAAGAAACATTGCTACAATTAGGCCCACCATTAATTTTTTTTCATGAAATTGGAGGCTGTTGACAGTTTTTTTTGTTGGTAATTTGGGAAGATGTATTTTTAGAGCAGCTTTGAGATTATTTAGGGTTTCATTAACTGGACTTGGATTTCAAAATCACTATCTTTCTTATAAAATTGTCATTTGTCACTAACTTTACAGTTGAAAGTTGAATAATAACGCATTTAGTTTTTATTACTTACACATTCTATCAATTTAATCCTCTTTGCCTTACGGTTGAAAGTTGAAAATTTAAATTGTCTTTGGCAATTAATTATAAGAAAATACTTTGATACACAAGCCTTTCAATTTTAAGGTTTATAATTTGAGGTTATGGTTTAGGGTTTTTTTATCAAAAAGATTTAGGGATTTAGTGTGTAGAATTTAACGTTTATATTAGAATTTAGAGTTTAGGGTGATAAGGTTTGGGATTTAGGATTTAAATTTTATAGAAGGGTTGTGTAATTTTTTTTACACAACTTGTGTATCAAAATACAACCCTTAATTATATGGGAATTTTTTATATACATAGGTCGTGTAAGATTTATTTTACACAAGCTTGCATATTTACACTATAAAATCTAAATTCAAATCCTAAATTCCTAACCCTAACCCTTAAAAATTAAACCATAAAATCTAAACCATGTTCCCTAAATTATAAACACTAAACTTTAAATACAAAACTCTAAAACATAAACCCATAAACTTTAAACCTTAAATCTAAATGGCTCGTGTAAATAAACCTGGCAAACTTGACCGAGACTCGAACCGATTTACCCAAACAGAGACCCAAAATCGACCTGAACACGGTGACACGAATTTGATCTAAAACCCGAAATAAACCGAACCGAAACTGATCCAAATTTTAATCGAACCGGAAATGGACCCGAATCGATTTTCAACCAAACTGAATAGACTCGAACCAATTTCACTTGAACCAAAAACAACCCGAAATAAAGAAAATATATTAAAACAAACAAAGAAAGATGGGATGTGAATTGTCGCACAACTCACCAAAAAGCCAAATATACAAGTACAAGTTATATAAAGTGGTATATAGGCTGGAAAAACCTAATTCGGCCTGAAAACCCGACTAAAACCGATCGATCTCATATCAAAATGATATTAATTGACTTGAAATCAACCGACCCGAAAATAATATGCCCGAAATTCAACCGAATCGAAATCACCATAAACCCGAACTAAAACCGAACCAGAGCAAACTGAACGTAATCAGACCTAAAATAACTCAAATAGAACCTGAACTTAACGGCTCGTTTGCCACGTTTACGAAGTTTACACGGTCTTTGTATCAAAGTTTTTTCCTAATTACATCTGCTTATATAAATAAACTTTGGAATGACTCGCCGAATGATTTGGATTAAGATGCAGAGAACAGACTGTGATTGCCAATACCCAGATAACAACAAGCAAAAGTTTGCAAATCAATCGAGCTTTTAATAATAATATTTACAAGGGTAAACTACATAAACGACCACCATACTATTGTAAAAGTTGCGATTTGACCATCTTATTTTTTTTCGAAGCAATTAAACCATCGTACTATTAAATTGAGTGCAATTTGACCACCAACCGTTAAAGGTTAACGGAATGGTGATGTGTCAGTTAAAAAAATAAGGGTATAATTACACATTTGGTCCTTACTACTTATACATTCTTCCAATTTAGTCTTAATTTTAATTTAACAAAATAAATTAATTATTTAATTAGGTGGTGACACGTGTCACTACCTTATTGGAGGGATTTAATTATTTATATTTGATTAAATAAATTTATTTTCTCCCTCCAATCAGGTGGTGACACGTGTCACCACCGATTAAAGGGAGAAAATAGAAAAACTTCACAAATGCAAGCTAGGAGGGTCAAACCTGGGTCTTCTTGCACCCAAGACTGCTGGCTTACCAACACACCAAACATTTTATTGTGATATGTTTCCAGCAATATATTATATCTAAATAAACATAAAAAAAAAACTGAAAAATTCCATCATCGTCATTAATAAAACCATGCTTTCTGGATGCAAGAACCAAAAGAAGATTATAATGTTTATCAATTTCAATCAAAAGGAACCGTTGGTGCACCCAGTTTCTGGTCCAAACCACCGTACTGTGTACCAAAACCAAGAGCTCCTGCAAATGATCGAGTAAGTATATCATCGTTCTTGGTCATGCATTCAGAAACTTTTGTGGAGCGTGGTCCCTGATGCAGCTCACCACTATCAGTAGGGCAAGAAGCGGATGATAGCTTTTCCAAAGCATAAGAAAAAGATGCTGCTGCTACATCTTTCTTCAACTTTAATTTCCCCACAAAAAAAGATGAAATGAAATAAAGGTGCGGACCATTTTACAATTAGTAAGCATTTTGAGGACCCCATAGGCCATATGCATAAAATTATCATGTCATGCTTTCAACGACCAACTATACAACTGTATTTAGTTCAGTTCTTGGACTGCTTCAAAGGGTATGAGTTGGATTAGTGAGCTGGTTTTGGTTATTGGAACCAAGCTGTTGAATGGACGAATGATGAGAAAGATGAACACGAAAGTGAAAGAGAACAATAGGTTCTCTGTAAAGAAGAAGAAAAAAGAAACGATGTATGAAAAGAGAGAAAAGAATAAAACTGAAAGGAAAAAGATCTTTTATGAGAATATGATTTCTGAAAATTGATTACAAGCCCAATTACATCAATTATGATTATATAGCCCAAGAGGAGAAGTTGGATAACAGACTACCCAACAGCCCAACGGCCTAACAGCTCTTAGCTGGCCTAACAGCATAACAGAAATTACAACTTCTAGAAATATTCTAGAATATACTTCTAACATTCTCCTGGTTTTTCTTCTTCAGAGAGCTTTATCCTTTTTCCTGTCAAACCTTCTTCTATACAATATACTCCAAGCTTGGTACGTAAGTCAGAGAACACAGCTGGTGGGATAGGCTTTGTAAGTATGTCTGCTGTTTACTCTGAGCTTGGTATAAAGTTGACAACAAGCTTACCAGCAAGAACACGTTCTCGGACAAAATGAAGGTCTATCTCCACGTGTTTAATCCTTGCATGATGAGTAGGATTTACAGACATGGACACAGTGGAGGTGTTATCACACCACACAGTCAGCTTGCCCAAAATAGGAACTTTTAGCTCTTTTAGAAGTTGTTTTGAAATAAGGTGGTGGTGTTGTGTAAAACATAGGAGAAGGAGAATATGGTTGAAAACTGTTGCCTCGACCAGAATAAGAGGTAAAGTTAACTTGAGCAGCTCTTCCATAACCTTGAGTTGGCCGAGAGGATTCATTTTTGAAATGCATATCAAACCTTGACCAACATCTCTCAACCAAATGGCCTAGCTTGCCACACAACTGGCATTGAGGCCTTGAAAAATTGTTCCTACCTCTACCTCGGCCTCTACCATAACCAGACTGAGAAGGATAAAAAGAAGGAAAAGAATTGGGACTAGGGCTGCTAACAAAGTTATCTGAGTTCTGTGTTGTAGCAGCATAAAAACCACTACCAGTAGAGTCACTAGATTCCTGATATGATTGATACTGAGGAATAGCATCTGAGTTTTCAGAACTACCAAACTTAGGTGTCATCTCAACAGAATTACCAGCAGACCCAGGAGAGTAATTCTTAACAGCAATATGAGTAGAAGCATTAACAGAACCAAGAAAATGTGAGTGTCTAGCATCAGCATCAAGCAATATTGTTCTAACAGTTTTCACATCAAATGGTGAAGGACTTGCTGTAATAACAGTAATGACTGACTCATACTCAGGTGGCAGACCATTTAAGATAGCTGTAACATGCTCATGATCAAAAATCATCTCTCCACAGCTTGCTAGACTATCACATACAGTTTTGACTTTCATTAAGAACTCTCTCATAGGTAAATCACCCTTCCTTTGTGAATGTAACAGTCTTCTTAAGGACATTAATCTAGATGTTGTTTTTCCACTGTAAAGCCTATGTAGAGTGTTCCAAATTTCTACAGATGTATTATGTCCAATCAGATGAGGTAACACCTCTTCACTCACTGTGGACAAAAGCCAAGAAGCTAATGCTCCATCTTGTTCCTCATAGAACTCATATTCTGGATTAAGACTAACAACACCTTCCTTTGTAATATACTGTGAAGGCCAAGTTAACTTCCCATCTATGAATTTTTGGAGTCTATTTGATTTAATAGTTAATAGCACTTGCTGCTGCCATAACAAATAGTTGTTGTCATCAAGGATGACATTAATCTTCTTAGATGAAAAGACTCTATTAGTGGCTAATGAAAAGGTTACATTCTGACTCCCAACCTGAGTAACATTTTCAGTAGTTTGATGTGTTGTATTATCATTAGCACGTTCACTCTCTATTCCAATATTATCAGATGTCCTAGCAGAATCAACCATGGTTGACAAACAAACAATTTCACAATCACAGCAATCTCAAATATATGACAAGCAGATCAGAGGTCACCAAAGACATCAACCACAAAACGAAGCACAGACTAACTCAGAGATGCAGATCCTTAAGCAAACAGCAACAAAACTTCAGAGAACACTGACAGATGTAAACAAGATTCAATCCTCAGATGAAACTAAGATGAAAAACGATATTCAATCGAACTAGAACATCAACCACAGCATATGACAACCAATTGCAAGATTCAGGCAGAATCAACCGAACGCTCATGAAATTAGGGCACTCAATCGGAACGCAAGAGAAAGAGGCAGAACGCAAAACATATAGGATTAGATCTCACCAGATTTTTGCAATCAAGCAAAAAGAAAAGCGATCTCAGCTGTAATCCACTGTCAATCTTTACTGGATCAATGAATCAGCAAGGAAACTTCGCCTCTGCTACAGAACTTCGAGCAAAACACAGTACAGAAGCTTTACACTACCAGCAGCTTATCGTCGTGCACGGTGGACAGAGAAATCGAGCTCTGATACCATGTTGAATGGACGAATGATGAGAAAGATGAACACGAAAGTGAAAGAGAACAGTAGGTTCTCTGTAAAGAAGAAGAAGAAAGAAACGATATATGAAAAGAGAGAAAAGAATAAAACTGAAAGGAAAAAGATCTTTTATGAGAATATGATTTCTGAAAATTGATTACAAGCCCAATTACATCAATTATGATTATATAGCCCAAGAGGGGAAGTTGGATAACAGACTACCCAACAGCCCAACGGCCTAACAGCTCTTAGCTGGCCTAACAGCATAACAGAAATTACAACTTCTAGAAATATTCTAGAATATACTTCTAACACAAGCAAGCATCGTAAAGTTAATTGAAGTGCAGCCAATGCTAATAAATGTTACACTTTCAATTCTTCACTCTGTTCTTGGGAGTAGATTACCCAAAAATAGGTTCTGTTTCAGGGTATGACTGGTCAATGCAAATGTATTGTACCAAGAACGATGATTTACTTACTCGATCATTTGCAGGAGCTCTTGGTTTCGGTACACAGTACGGTGGTTTGGACCAGAAACTGGGTGCACCAACGGTTCCTTTTGATTGAAATTGATAAACATTATAATCTTCTTTTGGTTCTTGCATCCAGAAAGCATGGTTTTACTAATGACGATGATGGAATTTTTCAGTTTTTTTTATGTTTATTTAGATATAATATATTGCTGGAAACATATCACAATAAAACGTTTGGTGTGTTGGTAAGCCAGCAGTCTTGGGTGCAAGAAGACACAGGTTCGACCCTCCTAACCTTCATTTGTGAAGTTTTTCTATTTTCTCCCTTTAATTAGGTGGTGACACGTGTCACCACTTGATTGGAGGATGAAAATTAATTTATTTTGTTAAATTAAAATTAGGACTAAATTGAAAGAATGCATAAGTAGTAAGGACCAAATGTGTAATTATACCATTATTTTTTTTAACTGACACGTCACCATTCCGTTAACCTTTAACGGTTGGTGGTCAAATTGCACCCAATTTAATAGTATGATGGTTTAATTGCTTCGAAAAAAAGTAAGATGGTGAAATCGCAACTTTTACAATAGTATGGTGGTCGTTTATGTAGTTTACCCTATTTACAATGTCAAGCTGTTGAATGTTGATGCAATTAAATTACTAATCTTTAACGTGCCAAAAAGTGAGGAGAGAATTTCCAGCCAATTACAGTTCTTTCACATGCTCATCAATCTCTTCGTTCTTCTTCGACCGGCGAAGTTTCTCAGCCACCACCTCTATCGGCTGGTCTCCGGGTCGTCTGAAAACTTGATCCCCAATCTTTATTTCGTACGCCTCGTCCTGGCTCAATATGAACTCCTTCAACAGCTTTGGCAGCTGCAAAAGGAATCGTTGTGAGTTAAACCTCTAATACTGTCTGCCCATCTTCCATGTTGAACGTAATTGTGCCTAAACCGATGCCCATGAATTTCACCCCGAGCGCTCCCGTTCTCAGGAGTTGGGTCCATTTCATAGCTAATTCAGCTACCATGTTCTGAAACCAAAAATTCCCAATTCACCATGAATTTACACAATCAATGAAATGGAAACAAATCCTATAAAAACCTTATCTCGAGGAATCCCTAAGCGGAGCTTAACGAAGCCAAAAGCGGCCCGTATGGCGCTTCATGAGTTCTTCCTGGATCTGGGAAAGCTCCATGTTGTCGAAATCGGAGGGCGGGGGATCGAATTCTTCGGAGGATTTCTTCTTACCCCATTCTTTCCAGGCTTCATCCTCTTCATCGTCGTCCAGATCGTCGGTAATGTGAATCTTCCGCTTGCCTCCCTGCACTTCGATTGGAGAGAGAAGAAGGGGCGAAATTGTAAGCAGGAGAAGAAGAATTGAGCGATGATTCTTCATGTTTGTTTTGCTGCTTTAATACGAAAATAATACGACATTTGTATGATAATTCACGATTTACATCCAAAGTATTGTGCCGTGCCCTGCATATGGCATCAGAACGGAAATAATCAAACACTAAAACGAAGCTTTCTTGTATCGAATCAATGAGGTCCCTTGGTAGCCCTGCCCAATTTGGCTTGAAATCTGTTATAAATATTTAGTTTAAATAACTATATGTACTACAGGGTAACATCGAAGTTGATATGTCCGAGTGGTTAAGGAGACAGACTTGAAATCTGTTGGGCTACGCCCGCGCAGGTTCGAACCCTGCTGTCGACGGTATCCTTCTTTTTAATTCATATATATTTGTTTTGAGCCCCGCCCCCATACATAAAGCATTATTGTCTCTTTTTCGTATTTTTGCTAACAAAATTTAATTTAGAAATTTTAGCATCTAGATTCAAGTTTTGTTCCGCACAAATTATTTGTAAATACTATTATGATTTATTTTTGGTTTAAACTTGTCATCTATTAATCCTGTCCAAAGTTATTATAATAACATGTTAAATGTGTGTTTAAATATACATTTGATATACTTTAACTATTCATCCTTTACAAGTTAGCAGCTAAAAAAATTTTATTCTCAAATTGGTACTGGAACATGACACTTTTTTTCGAGTTGATAAAAATGACTCGTTTGGTAAATTGTAGTTATCTAATTATTGTTTTGAGTTTATTGACTCGCTTGGTTTGACATTATCACAAAAATTGACCAAAATTGATCATTTTTGTTAAATATAGATAGTTAAATTTATTGAATTATTTCGAATAAGAACTAAATTGATAAAATATTTTAGTTTGGGGGACTAAAACTATTTATAAAAGTACCAAAACAGTAGATGGAATTAAATTCGAGTATTAACTTGAGAGAAAGAGCATAGTTTAAATATTAACTTAGATACAAAAAGTCTTTAGATATCAACTTGAAAGAAAGAATCTAATTTGAGTACCAAAAACTATATTCAAACCTTTAAAAAAATTGTTTATAACCCTTAAATTTGTTTATTGGAATTCCAATGTTTTATACTTATAATTATCGATCATTTTGTAATTTTTAAAAAATTATAAAACATATGAAAATTTTATGTTGCAATTTATTTAAATTTGTCTAATTAAATTAAGGTGGTAAACGAACCAAACGTTTAGCAAACTATTTGTGAATCGTTCGGCGGAAAGTTTATTTATGTTTGTTCACTTATTAAACGAACAAACATGAACAATATTTTATGTTCATTTAATTAAATAAACGTATACGTTGGTGAACGTTCGGTAATCTGTTAGTTTATGTTTATTCACATATATCCATTTATATTTATGATTTTTTATAATAAAAGTATTATTTTAAAAAAATTATTCACACATAATCGTTTAAATTTATTCATATATGTCCTTTTATGTTCGTTCGTGTTCGTTTATCATTTTAATTAACGAACATGAATGCACACGAACAAGCTACATTCCTTAACAAACGAACACAGACAAGAAATTGTGTTCGTTTAATTGTTCATATTTGTTCATTTGTTCGGTTAAAATTAAACGAATGAACACGAACATACCCTCGTTCGTGTTCGTTTACAGGCCTAAATTAAATTGATGTGATTGGATAGTTGAAATTTTAAAGAACAAAGAACTTCTGAGATGAAAAAATATTTTTAACTTAAACTCAAAAGTCAAAAGGTAGTGTTTTCAGCTTTTTGAAAAAAAATAATTTCAAGTATACAATTATCAAAATACTCAGGTTTATTTTGTATATTTTATAATTTGTTATACTTTTCAAAACATGTTTAAATATACTTAAATTAACAAACAACACTTACTTCTTAGAAGATATTAATAGACTTGTGCATCTATCATATAACTTGGTTCAATGGCATGAATGAAAAAGCTAGAAGTTCAATGGCAGATTCCCAATGATGTTCAAAAGTTCCACATTTCAATTTCTAATAAGAAAAAACCAAATTCAAAACTACAAATTTTTTTTTTCAGCAACAGTAACTTTTCACAGAATCCTCATGTACTGAAATGGTAATAGGCAGGAGTATTCATTCATTTAAAGACAATAAACAGCACTAAGCCTACATCTGCGGCAAACCGGCAGATAACGAGCAAATCACCCAAATCATCTACTGCAGCTTCTTTATACCGGGAAAAGAAGGGAGAAGTGCGATAAGAGCATCACCATATCCGACGGAATCTGTCGTATTAAGCAAAGATCGTTAGAATAACTGACCATGCGACACTGTAAAATGCCACGAGTTGAAATATATTGAAAGATGGCAAAGACATACCACCATCCTCCCTAAGAATCTTTATGACCTCCCCAGATACATCCGACTGTAAGAGAATGATTGGGATTAGAAATAAAATCCAGATCGATTGATCATATAAACTTAAGTATACAAGAAACGTAAGCAGAAAGACAAGTAGGGTGAGCCACGAAAACCCTCATTTTCATCTGTTAACATGCAAAAGCCGCATCGTAATTGAGATTTATACCTCAATCGGAATTTCACCACCTAGTTGTTCGATGTAGCAAAGAACCTGGCCTTCCTTTACTATTTGCTTCTGTTGCATAAACAAAACAAACAATTCAGACTTTGAGAGTACAAAGGAACCAATGAGACACACTAGATATGATGGCTTCCAAAACAATGGTTTCATGAATGTTTCGTCTGTTGAAGATAACACTTTGAAAAACAAGGAATAAACAAACACACGCTACCAAAATCTGTTGAAGTATTTACCTCCTTACACGACGGTGGAGTACGCTTCCCCTTAATGGTTCGTGATCTCCTGAAGAAACCAACCTGCACAATTTATCTTCTTAGTTCTATGAATTCAAAGAAAGAGAAGAATCTGAATTTTTGGATTCTCACCTTTGGAGACGGAAGAATCACCAAGCCTTCATCTGCAGCTTTATCAAGGAACGATTCGATTCTCCCTGAAGAAGATAGAGGTTTGGTGATAGCTAAAGAAGTTGAAACAGCTCCATTTGACTCAGGTGCTTCAACAGTTCTATTGGTGCTGACACTGACAGGAGGGGGACTTGCAATCGCAGGAGGAGGTTCAGTTTTTCCAGCTAAGTCCCTCACAATGTATAGCCGAAATCCACCAAGCTAAAACGGAGACAGAAGAATGATTAAAATTTGATAATATATAAATTCCAACATCTACAATTGCTTCAATTCAAAACAAAACAATTCAAGTAGAAAAGCCACTCACAGTAATTAAGTTATTTATGGAACAAGAATAAAATCCACTTACTTTCAGTTCAAACTCTGCAATGGAAGTCGTATCGCATACATCTCTGACCAGAGATTCCACCTGCAGTTAGAGATTGTAAACTACAAACTTCTAAAACATAAGCTGAATGTATAATTTTTATTCATTTATAAAAGTCGTTCCAAAGCATGAAATATTAACATATTTATTCCAATTTTCTAAATTCTGAATAGACCAAAAAGAAGAAAAATCAAGTACTTTCTTTTCTCAAATTTCCATATATAGTTTCTTCACAGGTGCTTGAAACAGCTAATGTGCAGTACACTTCAAAATCTACTAGTCAAAACATTTTTAATTTAAAGGTGAAAACAGGATACCAATAATGATTTTGCATAACATACATTGCTTTCATTAATGATTTTAAAAACCAATTATGAACTCACCCCAGATGAATTTGGAATAAGCTGGCTAGTCAAACCAGATGTTTTAGTCTCTTCAGAATCATCTGCTACATTTGCAGTAGCTGCAAGACGGAAACAAAAGGGTGTAGATATAAGCTAAGTAATGACAGAAATGAATAAGGTTCTCACCCTAATATTTGATTTTAAGCATTATATATAGAGTGAAAACTGAATAAAGAAATATCATAAAATATGACACTCAACAAATCATTGACATTTATAGAACACAAAAGCAAAAAGCAGAAACTTCAAAATATACAAAAATTACACACTTGAATCTGTAAGTACTTTACTTCCAAGTTTGACAGAGGTTACTGTAAGCTAAGAGAGACGAAGTCAATGTTATCAACTTGCACCATAGAAACTGTCACATTGTCCTCCAGAGTAAACAAACTAAACTACTTTTCTATTTATAAAATACTGCATAAGTAGTGTTTGTATTTGTTTTGTTGTACATACTACATACGCATATGTAGAAATTACTTACCTTGGGTTTCCAAAGTTGGACCACAACCTATGCTGAATGCCTTCTCTGAGCGTCTAACCAGGGAAGCATGTCGAATTGGTCTTTGCCTTAGCCAAACTCTATCATTCTTCAGCTTTGAATTATCAATTCTTGCTTTCTCAAAACACAACTTTGGAATTCTAATATTTGGAGCTCCTATGCTACCTGAAATATGAGCAAGTTAACATGACTAAAGTGCACACATACATACATGAAAGTTTCTCGAGTAATGATGAAAATAAAATGATTAAATGCTAAAAAACCTTTATTGTTTTTGTGGAAAGACAATCAGAGAAGTCCTGTCAGATTAACAATGGATCCAAAAACAATTTATGGGTTTTAAAGTTAAGAATGTACAAGCATTTCTAAAGTCTAATTAATGTCTTTCATCTCAATGCAAAGAATGCAAGGCCTGCATGGTGTAATGCATACATAGATACATTACAGTACTACAAGCAATTTCATAGCTTCATCGGTTGATAATGTATGACATAAACAGAAACTATTGAACACGTTGGGTTCTCCTTGCCAAATCAACTGCTAATGCCTCAAAGGTGGAAGGTGCTAACTCAACTATTACAAGAGTGCATGCATCACAAGTTGCATGTCATCCAAAGGTTCCCCAAGAGACATGATGAAACATTAGACAAATTAGAATCTTTACATTTACCGCAAAAGTTCAGACTTCGGCAACAGAAAATGATAGGTGAAGTAACTGTTTATAAATGTCAAACATACTGCATTGGAACATAATAATAGGATTCACCTTCTTCACTACAACAGAAACTTACTTAACATGTAGAGTTTATAACACAGGAAAAAGGGGGGGAAAAAAACAAGTGGAACCAGACACTTTAATCTATTCAAATAAAACCTTGAGTTTGACATGCAACATAAGTTTGATAAATTTGTCAACAAAAGATTATAATGCATTTCATGTCATTGATTTTTGAAGAATCATAAAGTATGCATTTGCATGTGTATATATATATTACAAGAATGGAGTAGAAGCACTATATGTTACACACCAGACAAAACCACAAGAAAAATCATATGTTTCATAACTTTTAAGACAAAATCGCAAGGAGGTAACTATTTTTCCGGAAATCATGAATTAACAATATTTTATAAGAACAATCTGAGTAAACAAGAGCAAAGTGAACAATTTCCAGAACAGAATTATATAAACAAGCATTCAAAAATAACCCAAATGGCAATCAATACTCAATTTTGAAAAATATTAGGAACCAACAAGGAAAGCACAACAAGTAACAACTTTTCTACAATGTTAAAAAAACCCAATTCCAAAAAATCCCGTCTTTCAACAAAACACAATACCAAATTCCCTTTCCCCTATATGCAAAAGAAAATTCAAAAACTAAGACACAAAAGCAGAGAAAATAAAAAGAAAAAAAGGGAAATCTTTACGCCTCCAAACTTAAAAAAATAACCAAATCCCAATTAAAATCCCGGTCAGCTTAACCTAAAAGAATCATACAGAAAGAAAAAATGAGATACTCACATGTGGCCATGGAAAAAGCAGCGAATTTCTTGTTTTCTCTTTATTTTCCAAGGGACCAAATATGAGAACTTTGAAGAAGAAAAGGACCCAGAAAAAAGATAAAAAAGAAAAGCAATGAGAAAGAGTGTGTAGGTGAAGTGGAATGTGCAGTCAAGCGTTAATCCCCATGAAGCAGATTTCAGCAGCACATTTACAGTGTAACCAAAATAGAACAGCACAGACCACTCAAGTGAAAAAGGCCAACCGGCCAAGTACATTATTATCCACCTGGATTTTTTTTATTTTTTCCCCTTTGAACTTGAAATTATAGATTTTTTCCCTGAAATATATTGTTATATAGAAAAAAAAACAATACTAACTCAGTCGAGAAATAAAATTAAATATCTTTATTTCAAATTATAATCAATTTTATTATCGATATAATTTTATATTTGTATACAATTTCATCAGAGAAAAACTTTGATACACAGTCTATGTAAGCTAAAGTTTATATATGTTTGTCAAATTTAGGGATTAAGATTTAGTTTAGGGTTTAGAGTTTGAAATTTATGTTGTACGATTTAAAATTTAAGATCTAGGCCTAGAATTTATGATTTAGGTTTTATGGTTTTGAATTTAGGGTTTAAGGTTTTAGGTGTTAGATTTCAAAAAAATTGTGTGAAAAAAATTTACACAGCTGTGTATCAAAATATAATTTTCATAATCTTAAAACTAGACATGTTCGTAGACAAGTCGACATGGTTCAATTTAAGTAAAAATAAAGGATTTAAAATATATGTTTATTTAAATTTAATTACAAAAAATATTAGAAATAAATAATATTATTTTAAATTAAAAGTATAATTGGTAGATTAGGTCGAATCTAGCCTGAACCTAGAGTTTTTATTATAATTAAAATTAATTTAACTCGACTCGACCCATGAGATGTTTATGGGCAGGTGGATATTGGGTTTATGTTGATATTAACACATTTTGTTTTCGATATGTACGTATTATTTGTATTTAACACTATTTTTATATTTAATTTAGTATTTAATAAACGAGAAATATTTATGCATCGGTGGAAAATTATTTTCTATAAACATTTATTTTAGAGTTTATAGGTTAGTGTTTATGGTTAAAATTTTAAAGTTTAAAAATAGATTATATGATTTAAAATTTAGACCGTATAGGCCAACAAGAGTTGGGTGTAATAACAAGGTACATTGTTCTCCCAAATCCCAATGAGAGAACTTGATTTCAAACCTTGAAGATGACAATATTGGATTTGGAATGGAGAAACATGGGTAGGAGGTCTGGAGTGCGACATATATAGGTTGCGACTAAAAAAACTTATGAAATAAGTATCGATACTTGCAAAAAAAATTTAAAAACCAACTGAAAATGCTATCAAGAAGTCTAACATTTTTAGTTCGAGAACAAATTTCGAAACTTGTCGTCTTTTAACCGCACCCTAGACATGCATCACGTTAGACTCGCCCGAGAGACACAAATCCCAGTATGAACCATAAAAGAGACATGTACTTTATCAAAAAAAGTTTAGAGTGTATGGTTTAAAATTTAAGGATTAGTTTAAGACTCTAAAATGGACATATGACAATTCTAGATGCTCGCTTGTGGAAAAAATTCCACCAACGGTGCATCAAATAATTATTATGAATAAGTTTATATATTTTCTTTTATTAAATTTATACTTTTACTTTATAATACATGAGCAACTTAAACATATATCTTAATGTTTATATAAAGGGTAAATTACAACGAAGGTCATTCAATTATGGGTAAAGTTATATTTGGGTCACTCAATTATTAAAAATTATATTTAGGTCATTCAATTATGGGTAAAGTTATATTTGGGTCACTCAATTATTAAAAATTATATTTAGGTCACTCAATTATGGGACGAAAGGAGTATAAAATTATAAAATATGTCGGGTCCGGGTATTAAATGTTGAAGCCCAAACTTAACCCATATTTTAAACAAATCAATTTTTTTTTATTAAAGCTCATTATTCGGACCTAATATTTTTATAACATTCTCAAATTTCGACTGAACCTTCAGACTAGGACGAGTAACTCAACCCGTGAACAATTTACTTGTAATATCATCTAGTTATTTTTAAGGGATAAAACAACTATTTAGTCCTTGAACTTGACAATTTTCCCAACTTAGCTCTAAACTTTGTTTTTGTCTGCATTAATTCTTGAATTTAACAAATTTCCTAACTTAATCCTTAAACTTTATTTTAGCCTACATTATTCCCTGACGCAATATCTTTTATCATTTTAGCCTTAAAATATAACACTTTCATATTATGTCACATATCAAAATGTCTAAAAATGGACAAAATCTAAGTTCAAAAGTCAATATGGACAAAAGAAAAGTCCATGGACCATGTTGAGAATATTTGTCAAGTTTAAGGACTAAAATTGGTTCATTCTTTTGTTTTCCTACTTAAATAGGGAAACATGCAAATTACCGAACAAGTCCAAAAACGGCGAGAGAGTTAAGGTAGAGGCACTACTTGTATAAATAGCCTCTCTCTTTCTCACTTTTCTAACCTAATTTACTTTTGAATTCTACAGTTTTCCCCCCCGTCAAAACTCTACCACTATAAGTCATAACCAGTTCCCAGAAATCTCACGTACGTTTGAATTCTTAAATGTTTTCGCCTTCAAAAGTAATGCCAAGACTTCCTTCATCAGCTTCTGACGGCTCTAAAAATCCACTGGGATTGGGGTTCGGATCAGCCGAGGATGTTAAAGTGTGGGAGGACACAAGCTGCCCCATCTGCATGGAAATTCCGCATAATGCCGTGCTTTTGCGGTGTTCTTCCTTCGACAACGGCTGTCGTCCCTTCATGTGCAATACGAGTCGTCGTCATTCCAATTGTTTTGACCAGTTCTGCAAGTCATCGGCATCTGCAGGCACGTTACGGGAAATCCCTTTGGACTCTACTTGTCGGAGCTGGGGGTGTCAATCGCCGTCGCCGATGCTTCTCTGCCCTCTCTGTCGAGGACAGATTTATGGGCGGTCGTTAGTAAAACAAGCTCGGAAGTTTATGACTAACAAAGCCAGGAGTTGTTCTTCTGAGACATGTGGTTTTAAAGGGACTTACAGTGAACTTAGAAAGCATGCTAGATCCGATCATCCTAATGTTCGGCCAACGGAAGTCGACTCGAATCGTCAGCGTGATTGGTTAAGGTTTGAGCTTAATATACAGCCAGATTCAGGTGAAGAAAGCCCTTTCGATTATAGTGATTCGGATACAGAAAGTAGTGATTCAAATACAGAGGACGCGTTTAGGCCGAGACCGAGGAGCTTTAGGTATGAAAGTGATTCAAATATAGACAATGTGCTTAGGCCGAACTCGAGACTCGTAAGATTTAGGTATATCAATGTTTCAAATATAGAAGACATGTTTAGATTGAGACCGAGGCGTGTTTATATCAGTGATTCAAGTACGGAGGATAGTGATTCGAATATGGAAAACATGTTTAGGCCCAGGTTGAGACAGAGGGGATTTAGGTACGACAATGATTCATATATAGAAGATGCTAGACCAAGACCAAGATCGAGATCAAGATCGAGACAGAGGAGGTTTAGGTATGACAATGATTCAAATATAGAACATGTTAGATCGAGATCGAGACCGAGACATTGGAGGTTTAGGTATGACCATGATCCAAGTATAGAAGATGTTAGATCGAGATCGAGACCGAGACATAGGAGGTTTAGGTATGACCATGATTCAAATACAGAAGATGTTAGATCGAGACATAGGAGGTTTATGTATGATCAAGAGGTTGAGAGTGGTAGGAGAGGGCACTACAATTTCGATTGGGAGAGATTTTTCCTTGGTCTCCGACAATCGTTCGGAGTAGACAGATTTCGAGCTAGACGAGGGAACTCACAGGGCCAGCACCGGAGGAGGCGTCGTAGTACACAGTTAGAGAGAGTTTTTCAAGGAAGGCGCCGGCGTCCACCACCACCGCGCGGGTAAGGACTTGGATGGTGAACACAAAGATGGTCTACATTCAATAATGGGCAGTGATGGCAGGATGATTTTTTGGTACTTTTCATTTTTTTTTTCAATTTGATGCGTTATAATATTACAGGTGTGTTTAATTTTTTTTAAATGTATTTAAATTCTTCATATATTTTTTCATAAAGAATTGTCTAATAGAATATGTATGTACATTGTTTACTTCTCACTTGATTGTGAAAAATGTTAAATTGAATTGAATTGTTTATGTTTACTTAAAATCACTAACTTGTAAAGATTTTCTGGTTACTTGCTTCTACAAAATCTTTTAAGAAGGATAAAATAAAATTTATTTTAAAATTAATAAATAAGTTCTAACTAATAAAAATTACTAAATTCAAAATTAAGTCTTGGAGACCTTCGAACATGTTCTTCCGCCAACATTGTTTCGTTCTAACTATTCTGAACTCAGAACTCTGAAATTCTCATGACATGATTTTATAAGACAATATCTATACTATCAACTTGATGTTTATTAAGTCTATTTGATCAACCAGCTGACTCTACAACCTGAAGATCATAGTTACACTGTCAAATGATCCCCACCAATCAATATGACGATAAGAGTTACAGTATCAAATGATCCACGAAAGATTGAGAAAAGATCAACCTTTTTTTTTGAGACATCATCTTCTCTAAATCTCTCTTTTCTTGAATCTTCTATATGCAATAATTGATAGCAAATTTCTGTTTAAACTATAAAAATGAACCGCTTAAAACTAACATCTTCTCATCTTTGTCATCAACAAAAATTATCAAATAAATCAGCCCTCGCATGGTCTCAGAAGTATGCCTCCATTAGAAACATACTTTTGAGACCATATACACTAAATTAATCCTCCACATGCATAGTCTCAAAAGCATGCCTCCATTCCATTTATTGTAGAGGCACGTTATTGAAACCATGTAGAGCGAATTTTCCTTCAAACTATAATGAATGGATTCTATTTGTTAAATAAATAATGTTTAATTTCGTCATCGATTATGCATCCTTTGGGAGAAGCCTATTTTAAATGTTGCTTGATAATTATATGACGTAATGAGAAACATGCATGTTGAAGCATGAGTTAAGAACTCGTCCACGTTATGACTAAATATTGGTATGATTAATAATGGGAATAGATGTTGTAATTGATAGATGAATACTACTTGTCTAAAAACAGATGCAATGCATGTTGTAGAGATCAATTATAATATCACACATGAACAAAAATTATGTCTATTTTTTATGTCTCCACATTAAAAATTAAATTTTATATTTTAATTTTAAATTCTAAATTTCAAACTATAAAAACTAAGCTTTAAATTTAAATTTTAAATTTTAAACTCATTTTTCAGTGTTAAAACATATATAACGACATCAAAAATACCTAAAATTTCTATTTATCACATATAGGGTGTTGACTTATAAAGAGATATTTTCGCGTAGAATTATTTAGTTTGTGCTTTGTTTGTTATATATGGTACGGTGGTGATTTTTTTTTTTATCGAAAGGAACGATAGTGATTGTTTGGGTTTTTTCAAGACATTATTTTTAGATTTAGGGAGAGAATCAAGATTTGGAGAGACAAGGTATAAATTTTAAAGTGTGAAAAAGAAAAATTATAATAATTCCAAAATTCTCAAAAAAAAAATAATACTAAAGAATAAAAAAACTCTGTCAGGGGCAATAGCCGTATAACCCCATAGACCCGCCTATGCGTTACAACGGATCTTAGGAAGTCACATTAGGGTCACAAGAGCGACCCACAGTAAAAATACACATAAAACATTTTTATTTTCAAACTGTAAAATATACTTATGTTTAGAATACCATTTTAGGAAGTCTCATTTAAACACATAACAAAAATTTCGGAAAGTGTTTTATAGACACTATCATAAAACAATACATGACATACATGCCCACTAACTATACAGTACCGTACTCCAGAGGTAACTGTAACACCCTGGTTTAGGGGTCGGGTAAAAATAATATTAAAATATTGTTTCGGGTTTCGGTTTTAAAATTTAAAATAATAAAATATTATTTTGGGCTTTAGGTATTCGAATAAAAAAATTTATGTTGGATCAAAATTGTTTTGGGAATTAAATCCCATGGATTTTATGATAAAGGAGAATTTACCATCTCATTAATGGCAAGATGGTAATTATGAGAGCCTTCAAATTTAAAACCCCCTTATGTTAAAATAAGCCTTGTTATTTTCTTCTCCACCCTTGTTTCCCCATTTCCACTACATGAAGAGAGTTTCTCTTCATTTCACCATTTCAACTTCATCTTTGAAACTTTTTAAAAGGTAATTGTATTTTTGACTTAACCTTGTCTTCATCTTCATGTTGGTACCAATATTTCTCATTATTGTTCATGATTTTGAAATTGGAAGTTTTAGGGTTTTGTTTAAAAATGAGAACTTTATGGTATTTAACCCAAGCTATTGATTTATTATTGTTATATATGTTGATTACTACCCATAAGGTCCAACATAGTTAATTTTTACATGGTTTTGTGTGGAATCCCGAATTTGAGTTTTAATGGGTTTTTTGAAGGGTTTTGGGTGAGTTTTGGGGTTGTTTTAGGTGGGAATTGATATCCCAATGGTAGTACTATGGTTAGGGGTTGATTTGGGATCATTTGTGGGTGCAATGGGTTTTGGAAACATGGATTTGGAAGGGGTATTAGGGCTGTCCGAGATTGCAAAAATTGGGGTTTGGTCAAGGTTTGAAATATTGAGTTTGATGTTTGAATTGTGTTCCTGGTTGGTCTTTTGATGTTGGGCTGATTTGGAATTGTTTAAAATGTGTTTGAGGTTGTTTAGAAGCGGGAATTTGTGTTGGAGAAGCTTCGGGAAGAAATCCGGGATTTGTGAGAGTGGTTGCTTGCTTGGCTTGGAGCTTGGAAGCTTAGGTGAGTGGTTAAAATGTTTTAAATGGCTTTGAGCAATTGGTTCGAGCATGTACATGTGAAAATGTTTTCAAGAATCGTTTTGGTTCAAAGTTGGTTTTGAAAGAGTTTAGTCGGGCTTGAAAAGTCAATTTTAAATTCAAGAGTAAGTTGATGAGAATCACCTCTTTAATTTCACCTTTTTCCGTTTGTTTTCATTACTTGTGATGATGGTTTGTTAAGCATGAAATTTAAATACTTTGAGTAGAAGCGTGTTGCTTATTACTATATCGTTAATGATGTATGATGGTAATAATGGTGACGTTGTTATACCTTGTAAGATGTGTGTAAGTTGGTGCAGGTTGTGCACGAAAATGGTGAGTAAGACCATTTGTGATTGGTAAGATTGTAAGTAGTAAGTGATGCCTAATTGTGGATATTGTTACATCTTGTTTTGGTTGTGCATGATATAGTGAGTACATGTCGCATGATAGTGATTGTATATCGTGTTGCATGGTTGGTGTCGAACCTCACGTGATGGTTGTCGTTGCTCCGGTGATGTGTAGTCCCACCGGTAGCGAGTGGTATAAGACTCCGGTGATGTGTAGTCCCGCCGGTAGTGACTAGTAGAAGAGTACTTTGATGTGTAGTCCCATTGGAAAACTACTAGTCGAAACGGTGATGTGTAGTCCCACCGTGTGTGTTTTGGTTATGCTTGTGCATACCATGTGTGCTCATGTTGTATCTCACTACATCATTCTCTTTTATAGTTTTGCTTTAATCTAGGATTATGTCCTCATGCATACCATGAAGTGTAATGCCATGATAAATGCCTATATTGTTGACCTTTGGTTGAACTTGTATGTTAGTAGAAAGATTAGGTCGTTGGATGACTTGTATGTGTTGGTCTTTACTTTTAATGAAAGCTTTGAACCCTGCATTGTCGTAGTTATGTTTTAGAGCTCCGCTCACTAAGCTTTATGCTTACGCTCTCCTTTTTCCGATAATGCAGATCTTTAGCTTGAAGTTAACAAGGAGCAAGAAAAGGGTGTCCAAGCGTGTGGTAGTTTGCTCAAGTATGATTTATTAAATAATGTAGTAGTCTAGCAATGGGAAATGCTACGTGTTTTAGGAGCTTGTATCTAGACTCCTTTGTGTTGGCTTTATGTTGTTAATGCCTTATGTTGATGTTTTGGATTGATTATGGGTTGTAATGCATGAATGCTACGATGAATGTTTGTGTATGGTGGCATGCCTCTAGACGTTTAGGTTGCCTTGTTAGTTATGCAAACCTCTTATATGTTGACTTGTGCCTTTTGGGGCCTTTTGAACTTTTATGTGTGCCCTTTTTTATGCTAAATTTGCCCCTTTGTTTGAATGCCATGATTGGATGCCTTGATTTATGTTTGATTGCTACCTATGGCTCATGTATGATTGCTTAAATGTTTGTATGTGCATAGGAGAGTCTAAAAATGCATCTAGAGTCTTGATTGAGGTCACCAAGTTGGAATTGGTGGAATTGTAGAGCAGGGCGTATCGATACGCCTGAGGGCCGTATCGATACGGCCTTGCCCAAAGGCCACGAATTTTTCCTGGCGTACCGATACCCTAAGGGTATCGATACCCTCCAAAGTTACTGGAATTTGGAGAATTGGGTGAGAGCAGGGCGTACCGATAAGGGGTTCACGCGTATCGGTACGAGTCTACTCTGTTGACCAAGGAGGTTTGACCGAGAAGGGCGTATCGATACGCTCAAGGGCAGTATCGATACGGTCTTCCCGGAGTTGACTCCTTGGGTTGACCTGGTCAGGGCGTATCGATACCCCTAGTTAGGGTACCGATACGATCTGCCCTGTAAGCTTATAAATGGACTGTTGTGTTTGGTCGGGGTTCGAATGTGGTCTTTCTTTGGATGCTTTCCGCTGTTGTGAATCACTTAGGACTTAATGTTCCTCTAGACAAGATTAAATTAAAAAGAAAAAAAATAGGGTTGCTAACCGAGGGGAACCTTAACGGGTTTCACTCGGTTTTCCCCGTGTGACCCACTCGGATCGGTCATCCGGCCAGACCGGGTGATAAGTATTTATTTTGGTTATGTTTTTAGTCCTTATTTTGATCGAATATATATGTTTGAAGGACTTAATTAGGCTGTTTTTATGTTGTTCTCGTGCAGGTTACGTAATGCTGGAAATAAGTTGAAATGCTGCAGAAAATACTGAAGTCGTGGGCAGATTCATGGGCATGAACCAGGGCATGAATGCTGACTTGGCGCCACGTCAGCACCTTCTAGAAGATGACGTCAGCAACCCTGATAACTTATCAGTCCACTTATCAAGATAGCTTATCATCCGATTTTTATTTTAAATTTCAAAACTTGGATATTTATCTTATGTAATTTTATTTAAATTTAGAATTTATCATCTTAGGTTTTTAGGGTTTTCAACTACTATAAATACCCCACTTTGGGGTGAATTAAATCATCAAACATTTTTCCATTGTTCTCTTCTTCCTTGAGTAATAAAGCTCTCCATTTTTCTCCATTTTCATTTCTCCATTTTTTTTTATTTTATTAAGTATGGTTTTTTCACAAACCATGCTTAACTAAATTCCCTTTAGCCAAAAGCAACGCCAAACCCGACAAAACCTCGTGAGATTAGGAAGATACTTCAATCCTTCGACAACTCCTTTTTAGATTCTCTGTAAAATTGATTAGGCAATCGGCCTAATCTTTAGGCATCGCAATTGTTTCATTCCGAGAGCGCGCATCGGCTTGAAGTAGTTTAGATCCATCGTTGGGGACGAGGAAAAGCTTGTAGCCAATTCAACTCCCTAAGAACAAACTTAGTGGCGGTCCACTAAGGGGAATCAAAATCGGAAACAATTCTCATGGAGGCGAATATCCGAGCACGGGCTTCTCCAGCACTAACTCAGATCTGGGTTAGCATCGATTGCCGTGGCTAATTCACTAAAGTTTGACTTCAAGGATTGCCCTGGGAGTCGAATCTACCAACGAGAAGTAAGTTACAAGGGTTGGGCCTTGTAGACTGTAACCTGCAGGAAAGTCGAAGAAAAATCAACTTCAGTTATCGAAGATGTCGTGGTCTAAAATCCCCCTTTATTAGAATAAATTATGGATAGAAATAGCCTCAAGCCACGCTTTGCCACGACATCTTCGATCACTGAAGTTGATTTTTCTTCGACTTTCCTGCAGGTTACAGTCTACAAGGCCCAACCTTGTAACTTACTTCTTGTTGGTAGATTCGACTCCCAGGGAAATCCTTGAAGTCAAACTTTAGTGAATTAGCCACGGCAATCGATGCTAACCCAGATCTGAGTTAGTGCTGGAGAAGCCCGTGCTCGGATATTCGTCTCGATGAGAATTGTTTCCGATTTTGATTCCCCTTAGTGGACCGCCACTAAGTTTGTTCTTAGGGAGTTGAATTGGCTACAAGCTTTTCCTCGTCCCCAACGATGGATCTAAACCACTTCAAGCCGATGCGCGCTCTCGGAATGAAACAATTGCGATGCCTAAAGATTAGGCCGATTGCCTAATCAATTTTTCAGAGAATCTAAAAAGGAGTTGTCGAAGGATTGAAGTATCTTCCTAATCTCACAAGGTTTTGTCGGGTTTGGCGTTGCTTTTGGCTAAAGGGAATTTAGTTAAGCATGGTTTGTGAAAAAATCATACTTAATAAAATAAAATAAAATGGAGAAATGAAAATGGAGAAAAATGGAGAGCTTTATTACTCAAGGAAGAAGAGAACAATGGAAAAATGTTTGATGATTTAATTCACCCCAAAGTGGGGTATTTATAGTAGTTGAAAACCCTAAAAACCTAAGATGATAAATCCTAAATTTAAATAAAATTATATAAGATAAATATCCAAGTTTTAAAATTTAAAATAAAAATCGGATGATAAGCTATCTTGATAAGTGGACTGATAAGTTATCAGGGTTGCTGACGTCATCTTCTAGAAGGTGCTGACGTGGCGCCCAGTCAGCATTCATGCCCTGGTTCATGCCCATGAATCTGCCCACGACTTCAGTATTTTCTGCAACATTTCAACTTATTTCCAGCATTATGTAACCTGCACGAGAACAACATAAAAACAGCCCAATTAAGTCCTTCAAACATATATATTCGATCAAAATAAGGACTAAAAACATAACCAAAATAAATACTTATCAAATTCCCCCTCACTTATCCGATGCTTGTGCTCAAGTATCTCAAAATTAAATAAACTTAAGTTCAAGTTTTCATCCTTAATTTCACGAAGTCTCAAAAGGTCTCAATATGATTAAGCATCTAAATATGAAAGAAAACTAAGGAGCAAAAATAGATAAATGGCAAGACTAACAATTTAAAGCAAAAACGACATTCTAAAACTCTACTAACATCAATGATGCAAACCAAGTACCCTCACAAGGAATCGCTCATGTCACTCAAAGTGTTTAATGGTAGAGAAAAATCACTCGAGCCAAAGCTAATTAGAGCATAACCATAAGCTTGTGTTTAAATCTAATCTCCACTACTAACATGAATATGATGCAAAAATCAAGAGGTCTTAAAGAAGGGTTGTAATGGGGCTAAGGTAAGGGTAGGATAAAGGCTGAAAATAAGGGCTAAAATTCAAGACAAAAAATCATCCCAAAAAATATATTCGAAACTGTTTTTTTATTCGAATCAAAACTGTTCGGCAGTGTACCTTTTTTCGAATTGTACTATTTTTTTTCTTCTGTTTTTATTTTTCTGCAGTCTCGAACAATTTCCTGCACTTCTTTTTTTTGCACTGTATATTCGAATCAATTCTGCACAGTTTTTTTTTCTGCACAGTATATTTTCTGCTGCTGCACTGCACTTATTCGAATCTGTTTTTTTAAGACAATTTTTGTCTTGAAAAAGGGAACAAAAGTAATGGAATTGAGAAGAAAAATGGATTAGGCTTAAAATGTGGTGATTTTCAAGAAAAAGGCTAAGGCTCAAAAATTGTTTCACTAGGGGAAATTAATTAAAGGGTAGGTAATTTATTTGGGAAGAGAAATGGTTAAAACCTAGTGCCTCTATCATATTAAAGCATCATAATCAATCAATGTAATCTCAAAAAGAATTTAAAAACAAGTTCTAGAATGCAACTAATTTAGCTAGGCACACTCAAAGAAACAAAGAGCAAATATAATGCATGCTCATTAGGCTAAAAAACTCACAAATATGTCTTGTGTACTTAGGTAAGCATCATGTGAATTAATAGAGAAAGAAAATGTCATATAAAAGATTTTAATCAAAAATTAATCATGCCAAAAATCTACAATGCAACTTAGAATTTTCTAACAAGATAGATACAAAGCCATATGAAAACATTGAGACAAGACAAAACTAAGGATTAAACGAAGAACTTTAAATTAATAAAATCAAGATTTCAAGCGAACAATCAAAACGGATAAGCAAGATAAAAATTGATAAGCATATCTCCCTCCCCCTCACTGAGATGCATTTTGTCCCAAAATGAAAATTTAAAATAAAAGAGAGGAAATGAGAGACTCCCCTAATCAATTGCGGCCACGACCGCGTCCACGTCGTCCGCGGGAAGAGCCGGGGCGAAGATAGGATAAGATTCGATGGAATATCGTTGTGGTCGTGAGGCGGTGATTCCGGTTGAGCAGTGTCCAAGGGATTATGGGCAGCAAACTCAGCATGCATGTGATCTCATCGGCCATATCGACCGCCAAATAGTGATCCGAATGCATGAATGTGTTGGTGTGCATGTGGAATTAGGGCATAGGGGTTGGTGAAGGCATGGGCCCGAAGTGTTGCTGTTGAATGAATGAAGAAAGAAAACAAGGGTTGCGGCTGGTTAAAGTTGGTAAATAATAAAAAGGGTGTAATGGGTGGGGTACACGAAATTTTAATTGGGTGAGGGTTGTGGGTGTTGACCGGGTAGATAAAGTTTGAATGTGTTTAAAATATGGGTTTGATTGGGTGGGAAAGGGATAAAAAATTAGAAATTTAAATTAAAAAAAATTAGCCCACAAAATCCTGATAGCTTCTCATCCCTTTATTCGATCTAAATTATCTGCAAATAAAATAAATAAGAGATCAAATAAAAATAAAATTCAAAATAAAAAGATAAAATAATTAAAATGAGATAATAAAAATAAAATAAAAAATATAATTAAAATGAGATAAAAATAAATTCAAAAGTAGATAAGAAAATAAATTCAAAATAAATATAAAAAATAATGAAAATAAATTTGAAAAAAAAAAAGATAAAATCAAAATTAAAAAAAATCTAAAATGAGATTTAGATAATTTCGATTATTTATTTTATCTCTCTTTTTTTATTCTTTTTTTGTTTATTTTAACTAAAAATTCAAATGAAATTAAACTATGGCAGATTAAAATGGAATAAAATAAATAAAATAAAGAAAGTAAAAATAATAAAAATAATTAAAGTAAAAAAAAAGAAATAGGTTGCCTTCCATCTAGCGCTTTATTTAACGTCGTTTAGCTCGACGACCTGGTTTAGACTACAGTCATTGCGACAAATACTTCTTCCAGTTCTTGCGCTTTATCCAACTGAGTATTTCCCTACGAGAAATTTTGCGATTATGGAGTTTTTTTACTGAAAAATTTTATCTTTCACTCTTCAATTTATTTGGAGGTAATTTTAACTCCAAATTCAATCCCTGTAAAATGAAAGAAAACATTTTAGATTTCGATGGAGTTAGGCGTAAATCAGAATGAGCAGAAGAAACATTTTTTAACTCCTTAATTCCTTTGTCGTGATCCTTCAAATCCCTGCACGAATCATCAACATATTTAGATTCTATAAATTCTTTAATGACGGGATCAATAACATCTATAAAATTTATACTAGCAACATTATTAGGATGTCGCATCGCTTTGTAAACATCAAATTTTACCACCTCGCCATCGAACTCCATTGTAAGGATTCCGCTTCTCACATCGATTTTCGTATTTGCAGTACTTAAAAATGGACGACCAAGGAGGATTTCGGAAGAATTATTAGTCCGACCGTTTTCCATGTCTATGACATAGAAATTTGCCGGAAAGATTAAATCGTTTACCTTTACCAGGACATTCTCTAGCAATCCTTCCGGGTAAATTATGAATCTGTCCGCCAGTTGTATGGTTACTTTTGTATCCTTCAAAGGCTCAGCAGAAAGTGAGTTATAAAATGAGAGTGGCATAGCATTAATAGAGGCCCCTAAGTCACACATTGCTCGTTTAATACCCACTTTACCGATTTTGCAGGGAATGGCGAACATACCTTGGTCCTTCAATTTTGGTGGCAACTTTCGCTGGAAGACCGCCGATACTTGCTCTCCTAGATTAACCTTCTCAATTCCAATAAGACGACGTTTATCAGTACATAAATCTTTAAGGAACTTAGCATACCTTGGGATTTTTCAGATTACGTCGAGGAGTGGAATATTGATCTCTACTTTTTGAAACACATCTAGGATCTCCTTTTCTTCTGCTTGTTTGTCTCTTTTCATTAATCTCGACGGGAAGGGTGGTGGTGTAGCGTAGGGAGAAGGTACAGGGGTTGGATCGGGCATACCTTTTCTAGTAGGGGGTGATTGCTTTTTTTCTTCTTTTTGTACGCCATCTTCTTTAGCTTTAGGTTCGATGACTGTACCGCTTCGTAGAGTGATGGCGTTCACATTCTCTCTTGGATTAGGCTCCGTTTGAGAAGGTATTTTCCCTTTGGATTCTAAGCGACTTACCGCTAACGTCAGTTGACTTATTAGTTTGTCAATTGCTTCAAAGTGGGCTTCGGTCTTTAGTTGAAATTTTTCTTGGGCTAGCGCTAACTTTTCAACAATTGACTCCAACGATGACTTCTGCGGTTGATATTGTTGTGGTGCAGTTGGTTGATAAGCTTGATTTGGCCTCTGGTTTTGCGTGTAACCGAAGTTTGACTGGTTTCTCCATCCCTGATTATATGCATTTTCTATGGCATTGGCTTGAGCGATATCATCTTCCTGAATCATCGGACAACAGTCTGTCGGATGTTCTGGACTAGTACAAATTCCACAGAGTCTAGTTGTTTTCCTTTTATCTGCAACAAGAGTTTGCAATATTTCAGCTAGTTTATCAATCTTATTTTCTAAAAAAACTGTGCTTACCTCGCGAACCCTTCGAGATGGTTCGCTAGATTGATTAAATCTTTGCGAGTTGGTGGCCATGGTTGATATCAGTGTTTTAGCCGCTGTTGGTGTCATGTTGACTAGAGCTCTGCCACTTGCTGCATCTATCACTTTCATATCCATAGGCGTCAATCCTTCATAAAAATACTGGAGGAGGGTTTGTTCCGACAATCCATATTGTGGACAATTTGCACACAACTTTTTAAACCTCTCCCAGTATTCATACAAAGATTCAACTTCTTTTTGTTGAATGCTCAGGATGCTGCGCCTGATTTCGCTTGCTTTCGCTGCAAGGAAGAACCTGTCAAGAAAAAGTTTGGCCATGTCAGTCCAAGTTGTAACAGAATTAGGGGGTAAATCAAATAACCAATCTTTCGCTATATCAACTAATGAAAATGGAAAAGCTCTAAGTTTGATTTGGTCATCGGATACTCCCTGTGGCTTTGTGCTTAGACAAACCATGTGAAATTCCTTCAAATGTTTGTGAGGATTTTCTGTTGGCAAGCCGTGAAAGGTAGGTAGGAGGTGGATCAAACACGTTTTTAGCACGAACGGTGTTTCGCCATTCGGGAAAGTTATACACATAGGTTGTTGGCCATCGGGCGCCGCATTTAGTTGGCGTATGGTTTGATTGTCGTCTCCCATCGGATTTGGTTCGTAACTCGATTCTGCTTCGGATGTGATTTCTAGATCGCGTTCGAATCTCTGTTGGCGTCTTTTGTTTTTCTTTTCCCGAAGTGTTTGTGCGTTCAACTTTCGGGCTAGTGCTTCGATTTCCGGGATGAGATCAAATTGTTCTCCCGGATTGCTCCTGGTCATAAATCAAATAAAACAATATTAGTAATTTGTCGTATTCCCCGGCAACGGCGCCAATTTTGACACGCGTCGTATAGTGTCAAAATAAAACCTTAAACTCAAATAAAATAAGATTTAAAATAATATAGCGAGAGTAAGGGTCGATCCGCAGGGAATAGGAACTCTAACACCTTTCTTCTGATTTAGACCAATAACCTGTAGAAAATAAAGGGGGATTTTAGAATAGTGATTTGAATGAGAAAAATAGTAAAAACGTAAAAATAAATGTTGAGAATAAATTATGGATAGAAATAGCCTCAAGCCACGCTTTGCCACGACATCTTCGATCACTAAAGTTGATTATTCTTCGACTTTCCTGCAGGTCACAGTCTACAAGGCCCAACCCTTGTAACTTACTTCTCGTTGGTAGATTCGACTCCCAGGGCAATCCTTGAAGTCAAACTTTAGTGAATTAGCCACGGCAATCGATGCTAACCCAGATCTGAGTTAGTGCTGGAGAAGCCCGTGCTCGGATATTCGTCTCGATGAGAATTGTTTCCGATTTTGATTCCCCTTAGTGGACCGCCACTAAGTTTGTTCTTAGGGAGTTGAATTGGCTACAAGCTTTTCCTCGTCCCCAACGATGGATCTAAACCACTTCAAGCCGATGCGCGCTCTCGGAATGAAACAATTGCGATGCCTAAAGATTAGGCCGATTGCCTAATCAATTTTACAGAGAATCTAAAAAGGAGTTGTCGAAGGATTGAAGTATCTTCCTAATCTCACGAGGTTTTGTCGGGTTTGGCGTTGCTTTTGGCTATAGGGAATTTAGTTAAGCATGGTTTGTGAAAAAACCATACTTAATAAAATAAAAAAAATGGAGAAAAATGGAGAGCTTTATTACTCAAGGAAGAAGAGAACAATGGAAAAATGTTTGATGATTTAATTCACCCCAAAGTGGGGTATTTATAGTAGTTGAAAACCATAAAAACCTAAGATGATAAATCCTAAATTTAAATAAAATTACATAAGATAAATATCCAAGTTTTGAAATTTAAAATAAAAATCGGATGATAAGCTATCTTGATAAGTGGACTGATAAGTTATCAGGGTTGCTGACGTCATCTTCTAGAAGGTGCTGACGTGGCGCCCAGTCAGCATTCATGCCCTGGTTCATGCCCATGAATCTGCCCACGACTTCAGTATTTTCTGCAGCATTTCAACTTATTTCCAGCATTACGTAACCTGCACGAGAACAACATAAAAATAGCCCAATTAAGTCCTTCAAACATATATATTCGATCAAAATAAAGGACTAAAAACATAACCAAAATAAATACTTATCACCGGGATGAGGGGGTTACATTTAGTGGTATCAGAGCCTGAGGTTTTCGAGACCTCGGGTAGGTAAGTGAGGTAAGTTTGATGTGTTATGTTGTTGTTATGTCTCAGTGAATGTTTTGCCATGTATGCTTGATGTTTGCTTGTTAGTACGGTGTTGAAAGCATGTGCTAGCATGATGTTTGTGTTAAAGCGTAGTGTCGAGTTCCCATTGCTACTATTACTTATTTGATAAGATTTTTTTGTAAAGGAATATACTTGAGCACCTTGGACCCTTGCTCTTGCTAACCCTGAATATTCTTGCTTGTATGTTTTGTTTACTGTTGTATTGTTGTCTTTGGTAAGTTGAGGCCGAGACGTGGGCCTAGAGCTGGTAATCATGAATCTGAGGTTTTAGAGGGTGTGAATGATGAGAGAGTTCATCGCTTTAGTTCAGAGCAGTATGACCGTACCAGAGTTGGAGTGCAGTTTGTCTGTTTGGGTCAACATGCATATGAGCTGGTTTCTGTTGAAAGAGAACAATGTGACCGATCTTGATATGAGTTGGTAATAGAAGTGAAGACCTAAGAGTTGGCTTCGGAATAATGTCGATGTTGTAGCAAGTAATTCCTCGATACAGTCATTGGGCTTGTTTTTCTGATTGATTCTGGATCTACGCGTCCGTGTATTTTGAGTGAGTTTGCGAAGTTGTTGAAATCTACCTTGTGAGGTACTAGGGGTAGGTGTTAGTGTTACTAGCTCCTTCGTGGATACAACCGTGGTCAGAAAGATGTACAAGGGATGTTCGTTGATGGTTCAGGGTCACATGTTTCCAGTAGATGCGATGGAATTGCCTTTTTCGGTTTCGATGTGAGTCGGTGCATGAATTGGCTTGTAGAACATAGAGTTAGGGTAGACTTTGAGATAATGGAAGTTTTCTTAAAGCTTACAGATGACTATGAGATTGTAATGGTAGGTGGGAATGTGGATTTCGTATCGAATGTTGATCCAACCTTAGAGGTCAAAGATTGATTGAGTTAGTTGACAGGCTTGCCTAGCAAATGTGATGGATTTGATTTTTGAATGAGGATTAGACCGCAGACTGTTAGAATATGTTGTGTTTACCTAAAAGTGTTGGCAAGAATTACCCGGTTTGTCTCTTGATAGGGAAGTAGAGTTTGATTGTGAGACCATCTCCGAGTTTGCTCGTGTTTTGGTTGCTCTGTACCTTATGATTCTCGACCGACTTGAGAGTGTTGAAGAATCAACTACGAGTTTGTTAGACCTTAGATTCATTTGGCTTAGTACATCATCTTAGAGTGTGACAGTGCAACTTGTGAAGAAGAGAGATGACAATACGAGAATGTGTTTAGATTTCAGGAAGTCGAAACAGTTGACAGTGAACAATTAGTACCCTTTTTTCCGAGCATCAGTGGTTTGTTGATTAGTTGAGGGGTGCTTCAGTCTTTTTAAGATTAATTTGAGATCCGATTACTATCAGTTGAAAGTGAGAGAGGTTGATGTACCAAAGACAGCTTTCGGGGCAGATGTGATCACTTTGGGTTTTGAGTTATGCCGTTTTGATTGACTAGTGTGTTAGTTACTTTTATAGAGATGTTGAGCAGAATGTTTTTCTAAGTCCTTGATTAGTTTGTAGTAGCTCTCTTAGATGATACGTGGGTATATTCACGTACCGAAGAAGACCATAACAAGCCTTGAAGTTAGGGTTGTAGATCCTTTTAGAGAATCAGTTGTATGCCAAGTTGAGCAAGCGTGAACTCCAAGTTAATGAAGATGTCCTCCTAGGACATGTAGATTAGCCGAGCGTATTAGAGTAAATCCCAAGTAGTCAGAAGAAGATGTGAGTTGGAAGAAATTGAAGACTGTGACAGGTATCTATAGTTCCTAGGTCTAGCATTGTTACTATCGAAGGTTTGTAAATGATCCTTTGAAGATAACTGCTCCTTGACAGATTGTTACAGAAGAATGTTCAGTTTGTGTGGTTAGATGCGAGACAATGAGCCCTTGAGAAACTTAAAGAAACTTTGACGAACGCTTCGACCTTGATCCAGTCATGTCAGAGAAAGAGTTTGTGAACCATAGTGATGCGTTACATGTAGAGTTAGGTTGTGTGCTTATGCAAGACAGAAGATTGTAGCTTATTCGTCGAGATAGTTGAAAGACCGAGAGAAGAGTTATCCGATATGAGACATAGAGTTAGTTACAGTTGTATTTGCTTCGAAGACTTGGAGACAAAGCTTGTATAGTAAGAAATGCACAGTGTATATGTACATATCATCAGAACTTGAAATATTAGACGACTTAGGAAGGGTTGAAACTTGAACATCATGAGTTGTTAGAATTGCTTGAAGACCGTAATCTTGAGATTGAGTACCCTCCGAAGATGATCAACGTAGTAACCAATGCTTCGAGTTGTATTTGTTGTTAGATTAATTGTTGAGTTGTGGGATGTAATTGCCGGATTCAGTTTACCAAATGATAGTAATCTTGTGGCCGAGTTACATGTTAAACCTACATTGAGTCAGAATGCTTGAAGAGAAACAGTTGCAAGACAGGTTCTTGGCACCTCACGTGCAAGACATAGTGGAAGGAAGACCGTCAGAATACAGTTTCAGAGATGATAGAGTTTGTATTTTTAGAGACAGAATAGTTGTACGTATAGACATAGTGTTTTGAGACGTATTGTGTTGGCTGAAGCATACGACAGTTCATTTGTATTGCATATGAGTTGTATGAAGACGTTTTGTGGGTTGAAGATGAGTACTTCTGGATTGAGTTGATGAATAATGTGGTTCAGTATGCGAGTAAGTGTGTAAATTGCCAGCGTGTTAAGACCGAGCATCAGTTTTCTTCTAGTTTGTTACATCCGTGGGAGATTCGTATTGGAAGTGAGTAATAGATTCGAGAGATCTTGTGTCTGATTCACCTTCGATTTCCTCAGTGAGAGCTTAGTGAGTAATCAATGTTAGTTGCACTGTATGTGGTCCTTTATACACGTTCATGTTACTTGTACCTTGTGTAAGATGGTGGGGTTGTGCCTTAGCAAGAGTGTGAGTTGTACAGTGTCTTGTATTCGATAGTGGTCAATAGAGGTTCGAGATTTCTGCTAGATTTTTGAAGACGTATGTACAGTGTTGTATGAGATTGTGAATCGGGCTAGTCCTGTCGTTTATCTGTTGCGGTTACCACCAGAGTCAGAAAGAGGGTTGAGATGTGCTCTATGTGTCTGTGATTCGGCAAAATGAGTCAGATTTGTCTTGTGCTATGCTTGTGGAAGAGATTGAGTTGAGTTTGAAATTGGCGTGCAAAGAAGGATCGGTTGAGATCTTAGTGTCAAATAGCTAATGTTGTGTGGTAAGTCTACCGAGTTGGTGGATATGTTGTGGTGAGAAGAAAAGGGAAGTGTGGAGGAGCAGTTTCAGTGACTCTTCCTGTTCGATAAATTTCGGGGACGAAATTTCCTTAAGTAGGGGAGAGTTGTAACACCCCGGTTTAGGGGTCGGGTAAAAATAATATTAAAATATTGTTTCGGGTTTCGGTTTTAAAATTTAAAATAATAAAATATTATTTTGGGCTTTAGGTATTCGAATCAAAAATTTTATGTTGGATCAAAATTGTTTTGGAAATTAAATCCCATGGATTTTATGATAAAGGAGAATTTACCATCTCATTAATGGCAAGATGGTAATTATGATAGCCTTCAAATTTAAAACCCCCTTATGTTAAAATAAGCCTTGTCATCTTCTTCTCCACCCTTGTTTCCCCATTTCCACTACATGAAGAGAGTTTCTCTTCATTTCACCATTTCAACTCTTTCAACTTCATCTTTGGAGCTTTTTAAAAGGTAATTGTGTTTTTGACTTAGCCTTGTCTTCCTCTTCATGTTGGTACCAATATTTCTCATTATTGTTCATGATTTTGAAATTGGAAGTTTTAGGGTTTTGTTTAAAAATGAGAACTTTATGGTCTTTAACCTAAGCTATTGATTTATTATTGTTATATATGTTGATTACTACCCATAAGGTCCAACATAGTTGATTTTTACATGGTTTTGTGTGGAATCCCGAATTTTGGTTTTTTGAAGGGTTTTGGGTGAGTTTTGGGGGTTGTTTTAGGTGGGAATTGATAGCCCAATGGTAGTACTATGGTTAGGGGTTGATTTGGGATCATTTGTAGGTGCAATGGGTGTTGGAAACATGGATTTTGGAAGGGGTATTAGGGCCGTCCGAGATTGCAAAAATTGGGGTTTGGTCAAGGTTTGAAATATTGAGTTTGATGTTTGAATTGTGTTTCGGGTTGGTCTTTTGATGTTGGGCTGATTTGGAATTGTTTGAAATGCGTTTGAGGTTGTTTAGAAGCGGGAATTTGTGTTGGAGAAGCTTAGGGAAGAAATCCGGGATTTGTGAGAGTGGTTGCTTGCTTGGCTTGGAGCTTGGAAGTTTAGGTGAGTGGTTAAAATGTTTTAAATGGCTTTGAGCAATTGGTTCGAGCATGTAGATGTGAAAATGTTTTCAAGAATCGTTTTGGTTCAAAGTTGGTTTTGAAAGAGTTTAGTTGGGCTTGAAAAGTCAATTTTAAATTCAAGAGTAAGTTGATGAGAATCGCCTCTTTAATTTCCCCTTTTTTCGTTTGTTTTCATTACTTGTGATGATGGTTTGTTAAGCATGAAATTTAAATACTTTGAGTAGAAGCGTGTTGCTTATTACTATATCGTTAATGATGTATGATGGTAATAATGGTGACGTTGTTATACCTTGTAAGATGTGTGTAAGTTGGTGCAGGTTGTGCACGAAAATGGTGAGTAAGACCATTTGTGATTGGTAAGATTGTAAGTAGTAAGTGATGCCTAATTATGGATATTGTTACATCTTGTTTTGGTTATGCATAATATAGTGAGTACATGTCGCATGATAGTGATTGTATATCGTGTTGCATGGTTGGTGTCGAACCTCACGTGATGGTTGTCGTTGCTCCGGTGATGTGTAGTCCCGCCGGTAGCGAGTGGTATAAGACTCCGGTGATGTGTAGTCCCGCCGGTAGTGACTAGTAGAAGAGTACTTTGATGTGTAGTCCCATTGGAAAACTACTAGTCGAAACAGTGATGTGTAGTCCCACCGTGTGTGTTTTGGTTATGCTTGTGCATACCATGTGTGCTCATGTTGTATCTCACTATATCATTCTCTTTTATGGTTTTGCTTTAATCTAGGATTATGTCCTCATGCATACCATGAAGTGTAATGCCATGATAAATGCCTATATTGTTGACCTTTGGTTGAACTTGTATGTTAGTAGAAGGATTAGGTCGTTGGATGACTTGTATGTGTTGGTCTTTACTTTTAATGAAAGCTTTGAACCCTGTATTGTCATAGTTATGTTTTAGAGCTCCGCTCACTAAGCTTTATGCTTACGCTCTCCTTTTTCCGACAATGCAGATCTTTAGCTTGGAGTTAGCAAGGAGCAAGAAAAGGGCGTCCAAGCGTGTGGTAGTTTGCTCAAGTATGATTTATTAAATAATGTAGTAGTCTAGCAATGGGAAATGCTACGTGTTTTAGGAGCTTGTATCTAGATTCCTTTGTGTTGGCTTTATGTTGTTAATGCCTTATGTTGATGTTTTGGATTGATTATGGGTTGTAATGCATGAATGCTACGATGAATGTTTGTGTATGGTGGCATGCCTCTAGACGTTTAGGTTGTCTTGTTAGTGATGCAAACCTTTTATATGTTGACTTGTGCCTTTTGGGGCCTTTTGAACTTTTATGTGTGCCCTTTTTTATGATAAATTTGCCCCTTTGTTTGAATGCCATGATTGGATGCCTTGATTTATGTTTGATTGCTACCTATGGCTCATGTATGATTGCTTAAATGTTTGTATGTGCATAGGAGAGTCTAAAAATGCATCTAGAGTCTTGATTGAGGTCACCAAGTTGGAATTGGTGGAATTGCAGAGCAGGGCGTATCGATACGCCTGAGGGCCGTATCGATACAGCCTTGCCCAAAGGCCACGAATTTTGCCTAGCGTACCGATACTTTAAGGGTATCGATACCCTCCAAAGTTACTGGAATTTTGAGAATTGGGTGAGAGCAGGGCGTACCGATACGAGGTTCACGCGTATCGGTACGGGTCTACTCTGTTGACCAAGGAGGTTTGACCGAGAAGGGCGTATTGATACGCTCAAGGGCTGTATCGATACGGTCTTCCCAGAGTTGACTCCTTGGGTTGACCTGGTCAGGGCGTATCGATACCCCTAGTTAGGGTACCGATACGGTCTGCCCTGTAAGCTTATAAATGGACTGTTGTGTTTGGTCGGGGTTCGAATGTGGTCTTTCTTTGGATGCTTTCCGCTGTTATGAATCACTTAGGACTTAATGTTCCTCTAGACAAGATTAAATTAAAAAGAAAAAAATAGGGTTGCTAACCGAGGGGAACCTTAACGGGTTTCACTCGGTTTTCCCCGTGTGGCCCACTCGGATCGGTCATTCGGCCAGACCGGGACGAGGGGGTTACAGCAACGCCGAGAGAACTCCGAACACTTAATTTAAACTTTATACCATGATATATTCTTTTAACCTGCGATGGTAAAAAAACAACGCGAGCTTGGAAAAACTTAGTAATACAAAACTACCAAAAGATGTTATGAGCTCATGCAGATATATGGTAGGCATAACATTTTCATGATGTTCCAAGTAGTATCAGTCTTCATTTCCTTTTCGCTATTTCAGGGTAACGTTATACTTGAGAATAACGATATTTGTTCTTTATTCAAACGTTGAGTAACAAACAAGAATTATACAAGCTGATAAATTACGAAGATGGAACAAAGAATTTAGTGTCTAGTGTGTTCCAATAAGTGCAGATCAAACATGCATAAATACATACCAATCATATCAGCAGAACACATAACAATTCAATGTAAATGTTCAAGTACATACAAGGGTTTACTAGTAACTACCCTCAAACCTTACTCCAAATATGTAGTCCCCCAAAACTGCATCCATAAGGGCTTACCCTAGGATTCATATAATTTCAATAATTACCCATTATTAAAACTAATAAATAATAATAATAATATAGATGAAAGAGTGTGTTTTACCTCGGGTAATCAACCGTCACAGTGGAGTTGAATGGACGCTGGAAACCCGTCGGAGATGATGATTGGAATTATCGTCGGACCGCCGTAAAAGTACAATTCATCCGCCTTTTGTTTACCTGCAAAATAAAAACAAAAATAAGATAGATCGAAATAAATAAGAGTAAAAAATAGTAGCGAAAAAGATAATGGAGTGAAATTCGGAGAAACGAGTTCGATTGAAGATATCGTCTGGTGGCCAGAGTAGATCTGACTAAACGACGGAGTTGAAGAGGGTTTGGGACCGGGTAGTTAGGTTTTAGGAGGAAAAGATCAAGAATCCTATTGGATTAGGGTTAGATTTAAAATTTTTAGGTTCAAAAATAAAATTTAGGGGAATTTTCAGGGTTTCGGTCGGCGGTCAAAAATCGCCTCACGACAGCCAGTCGGAGGAGTGCGGTTGCTGGAGTGGCGGCACAGCAACCGGAGCGGTGGCCGGTGACCAGCAAACACCTTTGCTTGGTCAGAAATAGGTTCGAATGGATCAAAATGAGAAAAAGTCGAAGAATAGAATTGAATATGATTGAAAAAATGATTTTTAATCCGTTTGGATCAAGATTTAAATTTTAAACTTGAGGACTTATCTTTTGTATTATTTTTTAGGAATTATCTTATTTTTAGGAATTATCTTTTTACCTTTTATCTTTCTGATTTAAATTTTGAGAATTATCTTTTGTATTTTTAGTATTTTATCTCTTCGGTTTTTTAGGGTTTTTGAGGACTATAAATACCCATTGGGGGTAAGCCTCATACATCTCATCATTTGTTCTTCACTTTATTTCTTCTTGAGTTTATAAAATTCTCTTTGCCCTTCAACTTTTATTTTTTTTACTTTATTTTTTCAAAAATTATGCTAAGCATGGTTAATTCAATAATCATGCAAAGCCATGTTTTCCATAGCCAAAGGCGGTAGCGATGATTCGATGTCAACGTGAAGAATGAAAAGTGCTTAAATAATTTCAGGTTTTACTTGTCTCTATTTTGAAAAGCTAAACTTTAAACCAAAATGATTTTCGAAACAAAAGATTGACTTTTATCGAAATATGGTTTTTGGTTAATATGTGGGAGGACAAATCGGCTATTGAAGCACATTCGTCTTCCTGGGAACACACTTACTAAATTGATTACTAAGGGAAAATTTGAGATCGAAACTGTTATTATTCAAATAACACCATTCGAGTCGGTTTTTATTGGGCTTAAAACGACCTTGGTCTTCAACATTGTTGTTGATTAAGATCAAGTTAGAATATTGATATCAAAGATAGAACTTGGGTATTCGGTATACAAAATGAGTCTCAAGGATTGTACCTTGTGGACAAGTAATCGACGTAAATCCTAAAGTGAAAATCTTTCTCCAATGATCCAAAGAAATTGAGTCAAAGCGAAAGCCTGCGGCTAGTTTTTAGATATCAAATTTATTTACCTTCAACTACTTCAACACAATTTTTATTTATTACCTTTCTTTAATCAACCACCCCACCTAAAAACTCAATCCACTTCAAGACTCATAAGTCAACAATCATAATCAGGAAGTTTCCTAAATTCCTGTAGGATCCACCCTTACTCTCATTATTCTACTTTAATTTAATTTTAAAAATAAATATTATAAATTAATATTATACGATATTACGATGTGTAATATAATAGCAAATAGTAATATTTTATAACTAATCAATAAATACAGGTGAATATATTTGGCTTAATTCAAAAATAAGCCTATGAAGTATGCTCTCTATTAACTTCCACCCCTAAATTATTTTTGGCTAACTTCCACCCCTAAATTATTTTTAGCTAACTTCCACCCCTAACGTCTCCCACCAATTTTTCATTCAAAGTGGTTAACGACAACACTACACTATTGGAGTGTGTTATATGGCCAAAAAAACCATTTTTTTAAAAAAATATTCAAAAATTTTTTTTAGTTCTTTTACAATTTTTTATTTTCATATTTGAAAAATGCAAAATAATACAAAACTTGTATTTTAAAACATATTTTAGATTTTCCTCCATTTAAGGTTAGAGAGATTTTTAACGAGGCATATGATAGTAACTCCATTTTACCTAAAAACATATTCTAGATTTTTATTATAATTCATTAAAATTTTTAATTTTTACCATGTGACATGTTGTTAACTCCTCAAAAGTTTTACTTTTCACGTATGTATTGCCATACTATTGCTTGACTTTGAGTACATATGTATGCATTTAACTAGTAAAGTCATGCATTTGCATCTTTGAGTTAAGGAATGTAGGGTTTTCATTGCTAGAGTGAAGGGATATTTTCTTGCTTTGGTAGGACATGAGCAGGTTTTTCAGGAGCGAGACAGGAGCAGAAGAGAAATGTCGAGTCCCGTTAGCAAAAGCAGGACGAGGATTGTCAAGATCGGTTGGCAAAATAAGGATGAATGATTCCTGATTAGTTAGTCGTTAGTCAAGACCAGGTCATGCCTAATTTAAAACGAGGATAAGAAGATAATGCACCTACATTGGTGCATAACAAATTTTCAAAAATCAAACCCAACCTAGGGTTTCCACAAGCGTATATATAAAGGAAACACATCGATGAACCAAGGAAAGTTGTGTCGTGGTGAAGAAAGAGAGTATAGTGCAAACTGTGGTTCGACCAAGCTATGACAGAGAGCTCTGGATCTATTAAAGGGCTGCATCGATGGATCTCCTTCTTTGTCCATTTCTCTTAGTTTGTAAATCTGTTATGATGGTGATGTTTGAAAATAGTATTTTCTTGATGGTTTCCACAACCATGAACTAATTCTTTATGTTGGTTTGGGGTGTTTGCAATGAATGCTTGAATTTATGTTTTTAATAATTGAATGTCTTTGACATTTTTTCTATTTTGTTAGCGCTCATTTCTATCATATTTTATGTCATACGATAGTTGGCATTGGATGCTTATTATCTCTTAATATTTTAGCAGACTTAGGAGATAAGGATTAATTGTCAAATACTAAGGAGAGGAACTTCGAAAGAAGATGTCCAAGTAGATGATCTTATTTCAGAAGTGAATCTACTCCTTAGGAGTAAAGATTAAAACTTTACCAAGTTAATTATTTGAAAACGCACTATAGACATATAGGTGTTTAAAGTAATTAACTTAGAGTATTGTTAGCGACGGAGCCAATGCTAACTTAAAATCTGCTCGGTAATAAAACCAAAGTTAAAAGTTATTAATTTCTATCTTCGCTAGCTTGAAATCCAAGCATCCCTTGCCAACACCAATATATCATCTTGACTCATTTGTTTGCCAATCTGCCTAAGTTTTTTACTTTATTTTCCTTAATTAAAATTCGATCTCAATTACCAACATGTTTCTTTCAATTCACAAGAGAATTCATGGGCAATCCATATTGATACAATACTCAGTTTAATGTTGTATTACTTGCTGATTGTGTATACTTGCACGCAAAAAATCCATTCTTGGCATTATTTCCCTGCATATTTACATTAATTCATCAAGTGTTTGCCACGTATTAACCAGTCAACATATGCCATACTAGAGATTTCGACTTCTTCAAAAATAATCTTTAAAATGTCATCCACCGACAATTAATCTCTTAATATATATACCAATTAGTCCTTTTGGATCTGAAGATGGATGGATGGATGGATGGATGGATGGATGGATGGATTTTTGAAATTTAATTTTGAAGATAGAATTTGAAATTTGATTAAATTTAAAATTTAATTTAATTTCAAACTAAAAACAAGAATATAAATGAAGAACAAATTTTGAGTAATTCAAACTTTTATATTGAATTCAGAAATTTTTTTAGCATCCTCAATATATCGATATTGAGAGTCTTTTATAGAGGGCTTCGTCCTCTTTTACAACCATTTTTCCTACTATTTGATACAATAGTTGGAATCTTTATTATTCACTCATTATTTTTCTTTTGAATTTTTTTTACATTATTACTTCCATTTTGACAACCATTTGGCTTTCACCGGTAAGTTTTTTGGTATTTGATATCTTTTTTAAAAAGCTTGGCACCACCAATATTTTTGAAGGATCTTGGAAATCTTGCCACCACTTGGTCATTATCATCATATGACTTTTTGTGTTGGCATGAGCGAAATATTATTATTTTTCTTTCTTGTCTTGATAATTGTAACTTGGGTATTGTCATCTACAAGATTAATGGTTTTAATTGAAGATGATTGTGAACTTTTATCTTCGTCTTCTTTTTCTTCTTCTGATTCATAACTTATTAAACTCAACATTTCTGCCATCAATTTCTTGTATTCTTTTTTGCTTATGGCTTGGGCTAATATTGTGCTGGCATTTGATTTTGTTTGTAGAAATTTTGTTGTATCTTTTTCTGAAATAAGTGATTTGCCGAAGCTTAGATTTTTAGCAAAGAAATTTTCCAAATATTTGGAGTCATATTTTTCATCATTGAATTTGTCCCACCATTTTGTTTCGAAGGTTCTGACTAACTATAAGACATTTGTTTCTTCATTAATTTCATAACTGTAACCCAATAAACTATCCAAAAATACATAATTTTAAGAAAAAATGGATAGTCTGGAATAAGTGTTATTGATCTAGTTCTGGTTGGAATATTCATATATTATTTTTGGGTTTTCCCAATATTCGTTGTCATGAAATAAAAATCATTAAAAAGATGTTTGATTAAAAGCTATGGAGGCTTATCAGGAAAATCATCCTCCCGCAAGGTTAGAAGGGTTTCTGAGATTATATTTTGTGATATGCAACCGTGGGAGAAACCTGAGGCAGAGAGTAAACTAAGGGAAAAAAAGGAAGAGGTAGACCTCGCAAGAATATACAGAACTCTGACGGTATAGCGAACGAATCTCTATCGGATTCGGACTTTGAACATAGGAAGAGGGTGATTTTACGTGAAGCTTGCGAGACTCTTAATCTGGGTAAATTAGTTGGAGCTTCGACAGTGGGAAACGAAGAAATAGTGCAAGATATTGCAAGATTAAGAAGAACACGACAAATAATAGCGTCGCGAGATACATGTGTTGTCGTGGAATGTTCGGGGCATGGGTTCAACATCAAAACATAGGGCGATGAGAGATTTAATCCGACAACACCGGTGTGATAATGGCGTTCTTCCAAGAGACGAAGATGGAAGATATATCGGTAAACTTGGTTAGTAGAATATTGTGTTACAGCTAATAACTCCTCTAGTTAGTTATTTCAGTTATTAGGGTTTGTTAGTTTAAACTCATCTTTGTATCATCTATATAAGTATAATTAAGAACTCTGTATCCTTAATTAATTAGTTGAATAAAATTCGTTTTACTTCTTTACACTTCAATATGGTATCAGATGAATTTTCTTTTTGATTCTTCAAGAATCAGTTTCTGCGTTTCTGCTTGTGCTTCTTTTGCACTTTTCTCTGTTTTTTGCTTTCAAGCTTCAGTTGTTCTTCAGCCATGGTTGATCTTAATGATCAATTTCAAGAGGGTAATAACCCTTATTATCTTCATCAGTCGGATAATCCGGGAACGGTTTTGGTGACTCAACCCTTAACCAATGACAATTACAATACCTGTAAGCGTTCGATGTTAATGGCTTTGTCAGCCAAGAATAAGTTGGGGTTTGTAGATGGATCGATTTCAGCTCTTGCGTCTACTTCAGATCGGTTTAATGCCTGGACTAGAGCTAACAATCTTGTTAACTCTTGGATCTTGAACTCTGTCTCCAAAGATATTGTGGCCAGCTTACTTTATCATTCAACGGCAGCTGCAATTTGGAAGGATCTTGAAGAGAGGTTCCAGCAGACAAACGGACCTCGCATCTTTCATCTTAAGAAGAGGTTAAATGAACTGGCTCAGGGTTCAATTTCAGTAAGCATATATTATACGAATCTCAAAATCTTGTGGGATGGGTTGATGTCTGTCAAAAGTGTTTGTTCTTGTTCTCTTTGTACTTGTGGAGGAGTCAGAAAAATGTTAGATGATCAACAACGTGAGCAAACAATGCAGTTTTTAATGGGTCTCAACGAGTCATATGCTCATGTTCGTGCTCAAATCTTGTTAATGGGTCCCTTTCCATCTATTTCCAAGGTTTTTTCTTGGATTTTGCAAGAAGAAAATCAAAGATCTATTTCTTTGAATGGTTCTTCTGAAGTTGCTTCAAATCATGTGTTTGCTGTTCAGAAGCATGTTCCTCAGCATTCCAAACGATCGCGTCCTCAGTGTACTCATTGTCACATGTTAGGACATACAAAAGAAAAGTGTTTCAAATTGCATGGTTATCCTTCAGGGTATTCTTTTCGATCTCAGAAGAATGTTTCTAATGCTCAGGCACATGCTGTTGCAGATTTGGTTTGTGCAAAGGAAACTTACTTAGCTTCCAATGATTCTGGTAATGTTGAGAGTACTAATAGTGCATTGACTAGTCAGCAATGTCAGCAGCTTATTGCAATGCTTACTTCTCAATTGAATACAACTTCACAAACTCCCTCTGTTGTGGATGTTCCTTCTTCTTCTATCAACCTTTCAATGCAAGGTATGATTTTGTCTTACATTAACAGTTTAACTACTTTTCATAACAGCTTTAATTGGATCATAGATTCAGGAGCGTCTAGGCATATTTGTTGTTCCAAAGCTGCTTTCGAATCTTTGAATCCTATTTTTAACAGTTTTGTTATGCTTCCTAATGCTACTATTGTCAAAGTTACACATGCTGGCACAATAAGGTTATCTCCTAAGTTTGTTTTAACAAATGTTTTATATGTTCCCGATTTTAAACTTAATCTTATTGTTGTTAGTGAGTTGGTAAAATCATCTAATCTTACTGTGTTATTTGATAAGTCTCATTGTCTCATTCAGGACCTTCACAACACGATTGGGAAAGCTGATCTTCTGTAAGGGCTTTATCTTCTTCATTTGCCTTTCGATAAGCATGCTAATGTTCTTTGTTCTTCTAGTGATGTTGTATCTGCTTCTTGGCATGTTAGACTAGGGTATCCTAGTGCTCGTGTTTTGCATCTTTTAAAAGATGTGTTACCCAATTGTAATATAAATAAGAATGATGATCCTTGTTATATTTGTCCCATGGCAAAACAGCATAGATTGTCTTTTTCCAGTTCTTCTTCTAAATCTAATCAACCTTTCGAGTTAATTCATTGTGACGTTTGGGGGCCTTTCAAACATCCAACTTATGATCATAAGAGATATTTTTTAACTATTGTGGATGATTACACTCGATGTACATGGACATATTTGATGCAGCATAAATCTAAGGTTTCTACTATTGTTCCTGATTTTATTAAAATGGTTAAGAGACAATTTGGTTTTGATTTAAAAGTGTTCAGGTCTGATAATGCTCCTGAACTTAAGTTTGTTGAGTTGTTTAAATCTCTTGGCATTCTTCACCAGTTTTCTTGTGTGGAAACGCCTCAACAGAATGTTGTGGTTGAGAGAAAGCATCAACATTTGTTAGCTGTTGCTCGTGCCTTTTACTTCCAGTCTAAGCTTCCTATCCAATTTTGGGGAGATTGTTTGCTTGCTGCCACACATGTCATTAATAGATTGCCTTCTATGTTCTTAGATAACAAATCTCCTTATGAGCTTTTATTCTGTAAAGTTCCTGATTATAGTCACTTGCGCAACATTGGATGTCTATGTTTTGTTTCAACTCTTAAATCCAAGCGTGACAAGTTTTCTCCTCGTGCTTTGCCTGGAGTTCTTCTTGGTTATGTTCCAGGAGTAAAAGGATACACAGTCTTCATTATATCCACTAAAAAGATTGTTGTTTCCAGAGATGTGATTTTTCATGAGTCAATATATCCTTTTCACAAAGTGACACCTTCTTCAGATAGTTTAATTGATCCTTTTCCAAATATTTCTTTGCCTCGTGTTTCTAATGATGATTCACCTTCATCCTTTGTTCAGATTACTCCTCAAGGTTCTGATACAAATGGTGTTGAACATGAAATCAGTTCTCCTCCTACATCGCTTCATCCTTCAGCAACAAGTCACAACACCCCTGAAATTGATGCTTCTCGTGACATTCCTGAAGTATCTCAGCCTATTCATCAGCAGAATTTCTCTCCCACTTTACATTATGATCAGTCTATGTCTGTTGCACCAACTCATCAGGAAATTGTTCATCATGCACCAACTCAATCTATTCAACCTACACAAGAAATTATTTCTCCTGCACCTATTCATGTTCCTCCTGCACCCCAGGTTATTCATGAACCCTCACGTGCAGCTTCAGCTCCCCATGCAGAATTGGTTCGTAGGTCTTCGCGTATTTCTCAGAAACCTACTTATCTACAACATTATCAATGCAATAGTACATCTGATTGTTTTTATCCTCTTCAGCATCATGTATCATCTCATCACCTTTCAGATGATTATGCTTCTTTTATCAATAATATCTCTTCTGTGTATGAACCTACATACTATCATCAGACAGTTAAATATCCTGAGTGGAGGCAAGCCATGCAGGATGAATTACAAGCTATGGAAGATTTGAAGACATGGACGGTTGTTCCTCTTCCTGCAGGTAAACAACCTATCGATTATAAGTGGGTTTATAGAGTGAAGTATAAGGCTGATGACACAGTGGATAGGTTCAAAGCCCGGTTGGTTGCTAAAGGTTTCACTCAAGTCGAAGGAGTCGATTACATAGATACCTTTTCACCTGTTGCAAAAATGACTTCTTTTAAAGTTTTACTTGCTTTAGCTGCTTCCAATGATTGGCATTTGTTGCAATTGGATGTCAACAATGCTTTTCTAAATGGGCAGCTCGATGAAGAAGTTTATATGAAGCTTCCTTTGGGCTACAATCTGAAGGATTCAATACCTTGCGCGAACCTAGATGAGTCTTCTAACCTGGTTTGTAGATTAAACAAGTCGATCTATGGTCTTAAACAAGCCTCTAGGCAGTGGTTCCATGCTTTCTCTCAAGTTATTCTCAAGTGTGGTTTTGTTCAATCTCCTTCAGAACACTCTCTTTTCACGAAAGGCACAGGTGATGACTTCATAGCTTTGTTAGTGTATGTGGACGATGTGGTATTGGCTGGTAAAAATTTACTTCTTTTAGAAGCTGTGCAAGATTTCCTTCAGTTACATTTTAAACTCAAGCTCTTAGGTCCATTGAAATATTTCCTTGGATTTGAAATTGCAAGAAATGATACTGGTATTTCCCTTTCTCAACGGCACTACACTCTACAACTCTTAGAGGATACTGGTTGTCTTGGGAAGAAGCCTACTGAAACTCCTATAATTGCTTCTCATAAGCTAAGTGTTCATGAAGGGGACTTGTTGACTGATCCACAGATTTATAGAAGACTTGTTGGACGTTTGTTGTACCTCACGCATACACGTCCGGATATTACCTTTGCTGTCCATCTCTTAAGTCAGTTTGTTTCTTCTCCACGCCAACCACATTTACAAGCTGTTTATCATCTTCTTTCCTATATTAAAAAGTCACTTGGACAAGGATTGTTTTTCTCTAAAAACAACAATCTTCAGTTGCGTGCTTTTGTCGATGTTGATTATGGTTCCTATCCGGATACTCGAAGATCTACTACTGGCTATTGTACCTATTTAGGAGATAGTCTCATCTCTTGGAAATCCAAGAAACAGAATACTGTGAGTAGGTCCTCTTGCGAAGCAGAATATCGTGCAATGGCTTCTGCAACTTGCGAACTTGTTTGGCTCACTGCTCTTCTTTCTTCCTTTGGAGTTCAAATTTCTCAAACTTCTTTGTTCTGCGACAATCAGTCTGTTGTTCATCTTACATCGAATCAAGTATTTCATGAGCGTAGCAAGCACATTGAAGTGGATTGTCACTTCATACGGGAAAAGGTTGCTGATGGTTTCTTGAAGCTCTTTCACATTCGATCCATAAACCAGCTAGCTGATATGTTTACCAAAGCTCTCCCAAGCTCCTCATTTCACCATTTCGTTTTCAAGCTGGGCTTGTTGGATATACATCAACCACCAGCTTGAGGGGGGGCTGTTACAGCTAATAACTCCTCTAGTTAGTTATTTCAGTTATTAGGGTTTGTTAGTTTAAACTCATCTTTGTATCATCTATATAAGTATAATTAAGAACTTTGTATCCTTAATTAATTCAGTTGAATAAAATTCGTTTTACTTCTTTACACTTCAATATATTGTTTACAGATTCTTATGATTTTGTTTTTGCTCCTTCACATGGTCGTGCAGGGGGACTTCTTATAATATGGGAGCATACACATTTTCGTATGAAAAACATGGCGTTTCAGACAACTTTTTGACTGTGTCGGGTAGATGGCTAATGGACGATTGGGACTGCGGATTGACAAATGTTTATGCCCCATGCGTTAGTGAGAATCAGCTTGTAGTTTGGAAGGCTATTTGCACCATGATTTCCGACAATCATCAGCCATGGCTTATTGCACCGCGTCACTCGCGTGCTTCATCGAATGAATCACAAATGTTTATGCCGATTGCACAATCGGTGCAAATACCTTCACTAAAACTACAAGCTGATGATTGTCGGATGAATCACAAACTACAAGCATTACAGAGTTTATATCCACTCACTTTCTCGCTCATCACTCGCGTGAATTGGGTAGTGTCATTAGTGATGTGCAATCGGCATTCATACAAGGGAGACAGATTGTTGATGGGATCTTACTAACTAATGAAGATTCATTCGATAAAGCATCAGCGTTTTAGTGAAGGTAGGGTGATCTTGAAGCTCGATTTTACGAAAGCTTACGATTGCGTCAAATGGGATTTCCTTGAGGATGTGATGAAACGCATAGGTTTTGGAACCAAATGGATTCGGTGGATGAATACTTGTATTCAAACGGCAAGACTTTCAGTGCTAATAAATGGATTTAGTTTTACCTCGAACTCTCAATGATTTCTTGTTGCAATGTTTTCATGGGATTCTAAGTGGTGTAGCCAGAAAATGGTGGCTCGCGGATTGTGCGGCAGTAACATGGTTAACATGGTTAGCGCGTAATGAGGTTATGTTCAATAAAAAAACATTTAAGTACATCATAGGTCTTCTTCTTGATTAAATTAAGGACTCTATATTGAGTTAAAGCTTCAGAATTGGGTTGCGACGTTATGGAGTCTCTTTGGTGGGAAAATCTATTTGTTGTATCCCGCAACAACAAGTTTCTATGGCTAGGGGGGCTATGCAATGGTGCCCACCGTTGACGGGGGTTTTAAAGTTTAATGTTGATGAATCGGCTAGAGATAAACCGAGTCCGGCTGGTTGCGGTGGTGTTTTACGAGATGCACATGAGACGATATTGGGACTGTTTTCAGGCCCTTTGTGGGTTCTTGATTCAAATGAAGCGGATGTGAGAGCAATTCATTATGCGTTGCGTTTGATAACCAAATCTAAAAGGCGAGCAGGTTGGTCATTAGTAATCGAATCAGACTCCAAGATTGTTGTCTCGTGGGTATGCATAAAAAGCGTCGTCCATGGTATTTGTGGTAGATTTTCCGAGATGCTGCTTGTACTATAATTAAATGTGTTTGCTTTAGTAATGTTTATCACGTGGCGAATAGTTTGGCCGATGCACTGGCGAAGGGGAAGTTGATAGGGTCTCTTGGTTCTAAGTAATGAAATAGCAATGTTTCGTGTGCATGGGGCCTTGCTTGTATCGTGAGTTTACTGGTGTGGGACTATTTTCTTTCTACTGTCTCTGGTGCGTAGCTGTTCTTCTTTTTGGCTACTTTGGCTTGGCTGTTAGTTAAATGGCGTGTGTTATTTTTTTAATTGTAGGTATTCTCTTTTTTCAAATAGATATAGAGAGATTTTTATCTAAACATATAATAATAATTTGTGTATGAATTCTCTCAATAAAATTGTACACTTGATAAAAAGATGTTGACAAAATAATCCTAATTCTTTTTTGCATATATATCTTTCTTTTTTAAGTTGCATTTGTATTTTTAAATCCTGACATACTTTTAATTCTTCCTTTTGGGTTAAACTAATTAATTCACCATATGTGATTTTTTTCATAAGGAATTATTCGTTTATAATTTTCTCTGATTTGATTTCTAACTTTTTCACCTAATAAATTAGGAAGCCCTGTTAAAAAATTTCTTTCCAAAAGTGTTGTTAGTTATCAAATCTTTGCATAACTCTAGTCATGGATACATTTTTATACCATTTAAAATATGTTAACTTTTGCATTTTAAGTTTGATAATAATTTCGAGTTTTTATCTTTGAGGTGAAACGGGTCACCTATAAAATATTTAGAGATCGAAAAAATCAAAGTTGTGACTGTATCTTGAATTTTTGTTCCCTGTTCATTAAAAATAATTTTTCTTTTATCGTCATTTTTAATAGACTTTAATATTTTCTATTGTTAATCTTTGGTGAGTGCATAGTCCCACCAATCTTTTAATTGGCCAGTGAATTCAGCAATCAAAAGATTCGCAATAGCTTGGTCATTTATTAATCCATTTTAATTTTGAGTTTTATAAACATTTGACACCATTGTCTTTTGTTGTAATAAGCTAAGAATATTATATTCAGACATACCATTTATGTTCTATTCATAAATAGTATTGACAGTATATTTGTTTTGGAAAACTGGTTTTTCTTCAATGTTGAGGTCAGGCGTTGTAACTTTTAGGTAAAACAATTTTTTATGTTCTTTCTAATTCAATTTGTTAATTTGATAATCTTCAGAAGATTGTTCTGGATCAAATTGATAAGTTTTATTTAAAGTATTTATCGAATGTTGAGTTGGTATGAGAGTATCAGGGGATATAAGCTCAAATTCTAATTTATAAGGTGTAAATATTGGTTCTGCTGAACTTTTTTCTTCTTTTAGGGTAAATTTTTACTAAATTTTTAATATGGTTTAATTATTTATCTATGGTATGAAGACTTAAGTTTGTGTAATTGTTCTGTTCAACAATTATTTTAATGGCCATGTTTGTTAATTAGCGGATAGCTGATAGCGGATTACATTAGTTGATAGCTGATTGCATTAGCTGATTTGACTAGCGGATTGTATTAGCTTATTGTATAAAAGTGTTTGGTAAAATTAGCTGATAGCTGTTAGATTATTTAAACAAGCAAAATGACATATAAGGACATGATTATATTCAATACTTGTTTGAATAGTTTATTAGTTATTAATATTTTGTATCCAATTATTATTAATTAGATCTATAAAAAAATTTAATGTAACTTTTCTAAACATATTCAAATGATTTATATATTAATTTATTATATATATAATTATTTCAATATAATTTAACTAATTAATAAATTTAAACACATATAAATATGTGATAATAAAAAGAAAGAATTAAATAAGATTAGCTTATAAATAGGGTGAGAAAATATTTAATTTAGGTTATTTTGAGATTTTTGGTAATTGGTAAGGGTAAAAGAGTCTTTACAACTGTAATATCAAACCTCTAATATCAAAAAGCTCATATTATGAGCTTTTTCAAAATTAGCGGTTTTACTCTCAATCCGCTCTTTCAATCCGTTGTTTACCAAATAACAATATTAGCGGATTTAACTGGTCAAACCTCTAATTTTTGCTCAAACCTCTTTTTACCAAACAAGGCCAATATCATTTTAAGAGATTTTTTCTCTTCCATCAAGGTCTCTCATTCTTAAAGGAATTGTTTTTATGCCTATATTTTTATGGATATAAGAAATTATCGTTAAAGGAGGATGTTGAGATTCAACTTCTCTTTTTCTAGTTTGTCATTTTGTACAATTTTTTATGGCATTGACTGAGTTTAAAAAATATTCTTCAAACTATGTGAAGAACTTTATATGAATTTTATAAATATTTATAAACTCATAATTCTTGAAGGATTCCATCCTTTTCCTTTTCATAAATTTTAAAATATTCTTCTCTTTTTGTATTAAATATAGCCTTTGTGAAAAATTAAGGTGAGAGCTCCCAAAAACGCTTACAAAAAGAGTTTTAAAATATTTGTATTAAATATTTATAAATTAATCTTGCAGAAGAGTCAGTTCTCCCAAGAAATAGAAGCATCTTTTTATTTTAAAAACTCTTACAAAAAGAGTTTTACTATCAATTTTTTTAGATTACAAAAGTTGTCTACAGGGATATTATGACCTGAAAACGCTTAACCCATGACTTATTGGTCTATGTATCAAAACTCAGCAAACGTAATAATACATTAAAAAGATAGTTGAACCAAAATTTTGAGATTTTTAAACAAATTGATGTTTCTAAAATTTTAAGATTACATGTTCCTCATTGGCTAGGATACCAATTAGTCCCATGGATATGAGGATGGATGGATGATTTTTTAAAATTTAATTTTAAAGATAGAAATTGAAATTTGATTAAATTTGAAATTTCATTTCATTTCAAATTGAAAACAAGAAAATAAATAAAAAGAGCAAATTTTAATTAATTCAAATTTTTATATTGAATTCAAAAAAAAATTAACATACCCAATACATCGATATTGAAAGCTTTTTACAGAGAGCTCCGTCCTTTATTACAACTATTTTTTCTTACTATTTAATACAATAGTAGGAATCTTTACTATTTACCCATTATAATGCTTTTAAAATTTTTCACCATTGTTGCTTCTATTTTGGCAACCATTTGGCTTTCACCGGTAAATTTTTTTGGCATTTTGTAATTTTTTTGAAAAAGTTTAGTACCACTAATATTTTTGAAGGATCTTAAAAATATTGCCACCACTTGGTTATTATCATCATTTGACTTCTTGTATCTGCAGGAACAAAATATTATTATTTTTTTTGTCTTGATAATTGTAACTTGAGTATTGTTATCTGTAAAATCAATAATTTTAATTGAAGATGACTGTGAACATTAATCTTTTTTTTCCTCTATAAGAACATATAATCATCTATAACAATAATATGCTTGTAGATCGATTAAATCCAATACTAAATAAAGATATATTAAACTATTATGTAAAATTCACCACTTGACTAAATAATTATAATACCAGAAAAAAAAATACAAGTGAAATGAATCTTCCTTTATGAATGTCAACGCTAGTAAATTAAAAAAATTGTCATATTTTTTTATTAGATTGATATTTGTATTTTAATATTCTCTTAATTTTTAATATTATTAAAAAAACATGGGTGGCCTAATTGCAACAATTTAAAAGTAAAGCACATGTTTTTATTAATTTTAAGAGTATAATATAAATCATCAAGCCGCCATCCATGACTAAGCGAATGTGAATTTGGTCAAAATTCCAAATGATGTAAAAATTTTGAATAATTATTTTTAAACCATAATTAATTTAAAAATACAAATTCTTCATCGTATGTTTAATATTTTGTAAATATTATGGCTGACCCTCCAACTACCATGCCGTCCATCTATGTTATAAAATTATCTTGATAACATTTTTTACTTTTGAACTTTAAATATTGTAATCTTTAAATTGTTTTTTATGACTCTTATTTTTTTTGTCAAACTAAAATAATTTATGAAAAAAGAATGAATTTATTGAACTGACATCAATTATTTTATTTTTTTGTAACATTTTTACATGTTTAATAATTTTTATAAATTAATTTTTTTTAATAATATAAATATATTTATTTATATTTTTATTATTTTAAATTTTTATTGAAAATAATAAAATAATTGACGTTAACATTGTCAAAATATAAAATAATTAACTTTAATTTAACAACTATGGTATGTTTTTTGTAAGTTCATTTAATTTGAAAAAAATAAATAAATATTCATAAAAAATAAATTAAGATGACTTAAAAAAATCAAAGACCAAAAATATCTTTAAACTTAAAATTTGAGAATAATTAACAAAATATAAAGCTATACTATACCATTAAAAAATAGAACATAGAAAGAAACCATACAAAAAGCAAGTAAATCATATACAAATTTGCTTAACTGGTTTGTATAGACACTAATTCTTTTCTTTTTTTTTTTAGAACAGACACTATTTCTTTTATTCATAGACACTGATTAATTAAACATGATTCACTTTTTAATTTAATTCATTTTTAAAATATAGTTATATTCACATTTGAAAATTTTTATTTTTTATTAAGGAAAAAATTACATTTTCAAAGCAAATGTTAAGATTTAAACCCACATGCTAAGATAATATAAATATTCTTAATCACTCAATTAATTAATAAATCTCTGTTAAATTTATTTTCATGGAACAAAACCATACCATATTTTACTGAACTTATCTATACTATATTTGTGAAGAAAACAAATATTTTACTGAATTAATCTATATTATATTTTAAGTATTTGATTGAATTATTGTAACAAATAAATCGAATATTTAAAATATTCCCCCCACTAGTGATTTGAATAATACTAGAAGTCAGTCGTCGTCAACCGGAAAATGAACCAAAAAAAATGAACTCAGAACTGGTTGACTGGTTGCTCTGTTCTGGGCACTATAAAATCATGGAAACCCCATCACGCCATTGCAGCAGCAACCGAGTTCCATCAGGCAAACTAAAGCAGACCAAAGGGTTTTTCTTTTTAGAAAATGGGAGAGAGTGGAGATACTCAACACCAAGAAACTATGCCTCTTCTCACTCCCTACAAAATGGGAACATTCAATCTTTCTCACAGGTCACATCATCTTTGATTTCCTTCCCTTTCAATAAAGTGTCTGAAATTATTGAATTATTGGAGTTTGATTTTGTTTTTGTTTTTTGCCTCAGACTGGTCATGCCACCAATGACTAGACAGAGATCTTGGAACAATATTCCTCAGCCGCATGCCGCCCTATACTATTCCCAGAGAGCCGCCAAGGGTGGTCTTATTATAACCGAGGCGACCGTAATTTCCGAAGCAGCTCGAGGGTAATCTAACTTTCCTGAATCATTGTAATAATATGGATTCGGTTGAGTGTCGGATATGAATATATGTATTTTTAATCACGGTTTCACGTTCAAATAAAGGTACAAAGATACGCCTGGTATATGGTCAAAAGAGCAAGTAGAGGCCTGGAAACCCATTGTGGATGCTGTTCATGCTAAAGGTGGGATCATCTTTTGCCAGATATGGCATGTTGGAAGGGCTTCAACTTATGGTGAGTTTATCTTTTATAGGATGCCTTCAGCAATGCTTATCCAGCTACCATTAGAACGTCAAACGGAGAAATAATCCCGAACAACGCGCCTGAACGGGCGTTTCTTCGTTTGATTTAGCGCCCAAACGAGTGTTCTGCCACAACTAGTTTTTTCAATTTCTCTAAAAACGACCTATTGGCAGGGAATTTGTATTCAAAAATCCTTCTAAACAGGCCCATAATTTCATTCCATCATGTTTTTTTTTTTGTTGATAAACTATTCACTTGGATACCTCAATGAACAGAGTATCAGCCAAATGGACAAGCTCCGATCTCCTCCACTAGCAATGTATTGAAGCCCCAACTTCAAGCGAACGCCGAAGAACCTGCGAAATTCTCGCCTCCGAGGCGATTAAGCACGGATGACATCCCTCAGATTGTCAATGAGTTTAGACTTGCTGCAAGGAATGCTATGGAAGCAGGCAAGTATTTGAAGCGCTTACCATAAAGTATGTTATATGTTATAAAAGAGACCTATCTGAAATGGTGCCTCTTTCGATTCACAGGTTTCGATGGAGTTGAGATACATGGGGCACATGGATATCTACTTGACCAGTTTATGAAAGATCATATAAACGATCGAACGGATCGATACGGCGGATCTCTAGAGAATCGCTGCAGGTTCGCATTGGAAGTAGTCGAGGCTGTTGCTAATGAGATTGGAGCGGACAGAGTCGGACTCAGGCTATCTCCATATGCAGACTACTTAGATTCGGGCGACTCCGATCCGACAGCATTAGGCATTTACATGGCCGAGTCGTTGAACAAATGCGGAATCCTGTACTGCCATATGGTTGAGCCTAGGATGAAACTTCCCGAAGAAAGCTTCGAAACAACCGTGAGTCTGGTTCCAATGAGGAAGGCTTTTAAGGGTACTTTCATTGTAGCTGGAGGGTATGATAAAGAAGATGGGAACAAAGCAGTGGCTGAAAACCGAACCGATCTTGTTGCGTTTGGTCGTTTGTTTTTATCCAATCCAGATTTACCGAGAAGATTCGAGCTCAATGCGCCTCTCACTAAGCACAACCGGAGCACCTATTGCCTACCGGATCCTGTTGTTGGCTACACCGATTACCCATTTCTTGAAGACACTGCTTAAGCTTGCTGGGAGCGAGGATTTTGTTATGTCATAATAAAAAGAAAGACAGACAATCCATGTTACCGTGTCGTGTGCCTACATTTTGTTATGCCATTACCAAATTTAAAATATGTTATTTTGAAACATTTATGTATTTCGTGTTATTTTTCATGTTGAATAAAAGTTACGGTAACCCTTTCACAAATTACAATCTCCTCCTATGGTTTTATAGTGACCAGGATGATCAGTTGGATCAGCTGGCTTAGGTATTCTCGGTAGGGATGTAAAAAAGACCGTATCTGACAGTTTCGACCTTATTTAAAATTTTTAATATATTTCTGGTTTTATGTCAGATCGGGTGAAATCTTAAAGTTAGTTGGGTCGGGTCGAGTCAGGTGAAATCTTAATTGACGGCGGAGATTCTTTCGTTTTAGTTAGTTTGTTTATGTTTAAGTTTTAAAATATTTTAGTGTTTTTTTTTCTGGAATTTTATGCTTTTTATATTTTTCAAAAAATTTATAATTATGACCACATTAATAGACTTTGTAAATTTAAGAGTTAAATATGTTGATTTATTTAGAATTAAGATGAAATTAATAAACTGTATACACGTAGAGGGTTAATGTGTTATTATACCAATTAAAAAGAGATCAAAACGTTAGTTGTTTAATGGACGATGACCACATTAACACTAATTTAAAATATTAGTGACTAGATCAATAAAATTTAAAATTTAGTGAACAAAACTAAAACGATCCCATGAGATAAATCGGTAATTAACAAGGTTTTAATACAATATTATGAATAAATATTCTATACACAAGCGGTGGAAACTGAAAGTTTCCACAAGTGTCTTAGTTTAGGGTATAGGGTTTAGGAGTTTAGGTATATGGGGTTAGAATTTAGAGATAATTGTTTCAATTTAAGGTTCAGGGTTATAATTTAGGGTTTTTTGTGCCTAAATTATTTTATATTCTAAATAGATGTCTGAACTTTTATTTTGGCCATTTTAGGTGTCTAACCGTTAACTACTATTATTTTTTTTAAATTATTTTATTTCTTTTTAAATTTAATTTATTTTTAACTTAATTTTTAAAAAACCCTAAAATGTCAAAAACTCACAAAATGACCCACAAATTCGAAATCCCTAACTTCCCCAGCCGATTCTGCCGTCGGCCACCATATCCAATCATCGGACCATCACGACCAATTCCCCCAACTACCCATCTCTAATAACCGACGGTACGTGTGTCGATCAGCTTCACCGTCGATTACCGGTGATAGGTGGTTGGAGAAAATGGTCGTGGTGGTCCGGAGACAGTAGTGGTGGTCTCCGGTGAGACAGTCAACAGTGATAACGACGAGAATTGGGGACTTTGGGTTTTGAGTTAGGAATTTGAGACTACTTTGTAATAATTTATAACTAATAATTTTTCAAAAAAATGAATTTTGAATTTTATTTAAAATTAAGTAAAATAAATTAAAAATAAGAATGTCACATTATAATTGACTAACGATTTTTTTAACAGTTAGACACTTAAAATGGCCGAAATAAAAGTTTAGGCACTTTTAGAGCAAAAAAAAATTTAGACACAAAAAATGAACTACATTATAGTTTGGGCATCTATATAACTATCAAACTTTATTTTTTTAATAATATTATTTCTAAAATTTAAAGTTAAAAGTATTATTTTTGGTAATAATATAATACTATTTCAGTATAGTATATGTCTGGTAATGCTACGATTGGTAGAAACTTAGCACCTTAAAACTTTCCCCTTATTTTAGTTTGACAGTTAAAGTTTATTGGAAGTTTTTATGTTATATTCAAAAGTTGATTTTTTTTTAATATTTTTGTGTTATTTTTTTTCTTTCCTTTTGATTTTTCTTAGCAGGAGGCATCACTAATTTTAATGTTGGTTGCTAATTGAGTGTGTGTTTTTCATACTATGTCTTTTATTTTCTTTTTTTCTTGATTTTTTTCTTCTAATTTTGGATAAGAACCTATGTCCTTGTGACATACTTTCTATCTGCTCTTGTAGCACGTTTTCTCATTGCTTTCGTGGCACGATTCTTATGCCTTTTGCTACGTTTTTTGCATACATTTTCGGTTATTTTGGTTGTCACACAAAGATTCTCACGACATTTTTTTATTGGTTTGTTGGTGGTCGTGTATAGTCAGACACACTCTTTGATAAAAGGTTGTTTCCCGATATAATCAAAATTGTGTAGCGAAGCAGCCTGCCAGATAATTTGGTTCGCTCACAACTCTTTTATCACTTCGTGAAGCGTCTCGTTCAATAAAGACAATAAGTTTTTATGAAGATTACTGGATTTTTTTTATGTTGAACGCCACTCTCAAGGGAATGTTTCATTTTTCTTCGTATCTTTAAGTTTAATGTAGTTGTTTTATGTATGAGTTTTTTTGGTGACTATTGTCCCTATTTTTCTCTATATGTTTGCGTGAGCTGTAAGTCTAATTCCTTTCATTGTGTTTATTAATGAAATCTAGTTGTTATTGTTAAAAAAATTTATTTTAATCCATCTACTATAAAAAATACATTTTAAACATAAAAGTTTATTTTAGTCCATCTATAATAAAAAGAGAAATTTTAATCTTTGTACGTTTAAAAGTAAATATTCTGATTCAAATTTTAATGTTATAGTTAGTTGATTTAAATATTTTAATTTAAATCTTTAGGCCATTTTCAATTTTGAACCCAAGCAAATTAATTTATTTTAAAACATATTTTTCCCATAATTTTTTATAAAATTTTGGAACACTTATAAAATTTAAATGTAAAATTAATTTATATTCTAACATCAAACTTGTTGTCTACACTTACAGTAACATCACAATTACAAGTCAAAAAAATAAAAAAAAAACTATTTAAAATGTTTAATTGAAAACAATATAAATCAAAGTTTCTTAGGATTTTTAAACTTAAAGTAAGAGTAACAGTTTAATTGAAATGATGATACAAAAACCATAAAAAAATATTTAAAATTCCATTAAATTTTTCAAAAACTATGAATAATATTATAAAACTATATAAACTTTTTCAGTTTTTATTTTATTTTAAAACTGTTCAATTATAGTTGGAAACGTGTCATATACTAATTAAAAATAACTACATCATAAATTATTCTTATTTACTTACTTTCAAAATGTACTTTTAAATAAATTGCTCTCATTTTTTCGAGAGAGGTCAATTTGCTTAATTTCAAAATTTATGGGGTGTTTAAACCAAAATATATAAACTAACTAACTATTAATTTTAAAATTTTAGACTAAAATATTCGTTTTTCAAACGTACATGAACTACAATATCTTCTTTTATAGTAGAGAGATTAAAACAAACCTTTTAAGTATGGTATGAAATCAAAATATTTCTTTTATAATAAATGGGATACAATAAACTTTTAAGTTTACTCATGAAGTAAACTTAAATCAGCAATGTTGTTCCTACTTCTTAATTGTATCAATTTTGATATGGAAGTAATTTAATTGAGCCAGTTTTACTTTTAAAGTAAACTCAAATCACCAATATTAAATGACTTCAAGAGAATGCAAATTGTATAACTTGGTAAAATTGATGCAACTAAAAAACAAGGACAAATTTGCTGATTTTGATGTACTCCAAGAGAGGGGATGAGAACTTTAAGAAAAAAAATGAGAGTGCTTATAGTAGATCTAGAACTCATGACCTAAAGAAATAAGAATGCACAAAGATGAATAAAAATCTTCTACACCTTTTTTGTACCCCTATTTATGCCCACAAACTAAAAGATAGGTTTAGGGTTTAAAGAATTTGGGATAGTGTGATTTTTTAGAGTATATGATTTAAGATTTAAAATTTTAAAGTTAAGTTTAAAATTTAATACTTTAAATTTAAAAAATACATAATTTTTTTGTCCCACAAAAATAAACAGCTTAATCAACCAGTAAAATAGAATTACTTAACTTAAGCCAACCGGCACAAAGATGGGCACTACTCAATTCCCAAATTTCAAGATTCGATGGTAGCTAAAGAACAATCGGTTCCCCGCATAAAATATTTAATCTAAATTTTTAAATCTCACAAGACAGAACCAGCTGTGCAATGACATTATTTAACCTACAATAATCAGTGTTTTGATAAATATAATAATTTTATTGCAACTTGCATTACACAGTGACAGTACATCAGACGAGGCCATTGGAAAGCACAATGCACAGATTTTATTACAAGCAATTTGCATGCTTTTCATACAATCTTAGCACACTGGCAATGATAATGTGGATGAAATTATGGAACTATGGGGACCCTTTAAGCAGCCGATGTAAAGTTGAAGTTGGCACAGGTTGTTTGTCGGAACAGGAGGGAAGAACTGAACCCAACCCTGGATGCCGCCAGATCAAACTGTACCAGATTGTCCTCTAGCTGATGCCCTCCGATCACTATCGACGTTGTCGGTTCCAATCCTCCGTCCACGAACCCTAAGCACAACACGTCGGCTTTAACGCGCACCATCGAGTTGAATCCGAATATCCTCCACACCACCTTGTTTGGTAGATTAAGATCTATGAGTGGAACTCCTGGGCCAACGCGGCTGAACCCGATGCCTGTAGAATTGAAACATGCACCGAAAGGAGCCACTGCTCGAACCCGGAAAGCTTTCGGCAGTTCCTTTGTAAAAGCTCTAACGACTGCTCTGTAGATTGATGTTTGCAGTACTGTGTAGGGAGTAACCGTGCTGATCTTTGTTCCGCCATGGCCTTCTTTGTTGATGAAAAGCAGAGTTTTGTTCAACGCCACTGGTTTTTCATTAATGGAGATGCCCGTTACTCCAATGAAGTAGTCTGAAGAAGGGTCGCCACTAAAGGAAGCCGGCGCGGTGCTGACCGGATTCAGAATGAGCGGAGTGTAGATGAGAGATTTCGAGATATCGATGTTTAAAGAAAGGAAGGTGTAAGGCCCGTCACCGAAGAAAAGGACACCGTTGGACGAACCCAAACAAATTGCAAACTTTCTAGGGAAACTGAAAGCAGCAGAGAACTGGGAAGGCATTGAAATCTTTGATCTACCTAGACCAGCCATGCCTGTAACGCCGGTGGGCAGACCGTCTAAGAGAATAGCGGAACCGCAAATGAAGAGAAACTTGGACGCCGAAACCACTTTCCCGGAACTCTTTCCATCGGTAGATTGGACTGCTACAACGTCTTGAGCAATCTCGCCAATGGTGGCAAGGTTTTTAACGGTGTTGGCTGGGAAGAGACTACAAGTATTGTTGTTGCAGCCTGGCTTTGGAGCATCGAAGCAAGTCCCGCAGGACTTGGACCTTGCCAAGTTGCATTGAGCCGAGTTACAGAGGGCAGGCTTGTAGGTAGAGGAGACATATTTTTGCTCACAGTCGACCCAGAGCGATGCAGCACCAAGATCAAGGGTCAACTTGATCCGCACTAGAGGGGTTCTTTGCTTGATCTGAGTGACATATTGGTTAGTTGAAGCATCTTTTGTGACCGGAAGGACTAATGCTTTTGGCCTAAACGAAGCTTGGGAAGAAGGAGAGACGATGAATAACAAGAGAGAAGCTGAAAAAAGAAGGAAACTACTCGAGGCAGCCATTAGAGAAGAAGAGAGGTGTGAAGAGAAAGTGAAAGGACAGTTGTATTTATAGTTGCAGAGGCGGGCAATGTTACTGGCGGATGGCAAATCTAGCGAGTTTTATCCAAGCTGACGAAATTTGACCCAAGACTCTGCTTTTATGTATACTTTTTTCCCATGTTGAAACTCAAACCAGATTTTAGTATTTTTTATATGCAGAAATACAAGTTGCAAATTAAATATAGTTAAGTATCGGAGAAAGGAATTATTGAGCATCAATTGTTAAAACATTTTGTAAAGTCTGAATTCTCTTATGTTATTCAAATTATCTTATTCAATTTTAATTAAGAATAAAAGAATAAAGATTTTTTGTTTTATTTATGTTCTAACACTAAAAAAAATTTAAATTTATGATTTAAATTTAGAGTTTATAACTAGAAATTAAGTTGTAAGGTTTAATTATTTTTTGTTTATGATGTATGATTTAGAAATTAGAGTTAGAGCCTAAAGTTTATTTTCTTAATATTGGAGCAAAGACATAAAAATAGCCTAGGATTTTTATTCTTTAATTAGCTAGTTCAAATTTGATAGATTCGAAAAATTAATTTTTTTTCTTACAATTTCGTCTTTGATTTTTTTGCTTTTTCTCTCTCTTCTGACTCAGTTCATTTTGGAAAAATTTAAACAACATGCTCTTAGTCTTAATCACCTTGGAATACTCATATAATTTCAAAATTTTTAAAAAGAAAATTTTCTCTTTTCCAATAGGCTAAACTACAAAATAAGTGTCTAAACTATGTTTTTATTTATAATATGTGTTTAAAGTATTTTTTGGCTGAGATAAGTACCTAAAATTTTATTTTTTTCTGAAATAAGTGCCTAAAGTATTTTTTTTGACTAAAATGGGTGCCTAAAGTTTCATGTTTAGCTTGTTTTAAAGTCAAACGAGACGCCTAGTTTAGCACTTATTTCAACCAAAAATAAAATTTTAAGAACCTATTTTAGCAAAAAAAATATTTTAAGCACATATTTCAGCTAAAAGTAAAACTTTAGCCACTTATTGCAACAAAAAAAATTAAGTACTTATTAAAAAAACATACATAGTTTTCTTAACTTTTACCAATGAGGCTTTCAAAGTGGTTTTTATGCAAAGACCTTCATAAAAGTTAGTAGTGCAATAATCAATAATCAATGATTCGAGTATGGTACCTAATTAACTCTCGAAATTTCGACTACACTTATTAAACAACTTGACGGTTATTTCTTAACAACCCTATTAATGGATCGTTTTTGTTCCTCAAATTTTCTATATCTTCTGCTCACATCTCCCTCTATTTATATACTAACAAGTCGGTCCTTTATTGCTTTCTTCATGCTACATGCATACTGACAGGGGCGATTTGAAGATTTTGGAGTTCCTGTGCAATATATTAAAATGGGGCATTTAATTTATAATTAATAAGAGATATAAGTTGTTTTTTTTTAAATAACTTATATACACATAATTATATATATAAATCTATAATTTTTTTTACAAATATTTAATTTAATTTAGATTCTGTATTTTAGACCTCTCTCTATTGGGAGTTGGGAACCCTGTGCGGTCGCTCCTATCACGCTTGTCCAAAACGCCACTACATATTGAAGTGGTGGCAAAATTTTAAGGTAATTACCCTTAGACAATGTCCACGTATGGACCAACTTTGCCACCATAGTTTTGCTTCTGCCAAATTTCCCTTAACGTGGGAATCCCACGCCAATTTCCTTCCATTTGAAGGAAATGGCCGTGGGTCCTACGGCCATTAACTCTTTCTTTTATTTTTAAATAATAATAATAATAAACTGATACAATTAAACCAAATTATTTTAATTTTGATACAATATCGAACTAGTTACACAATTGGTACAAAACATTCAATCACTAGAATTTAATCTCGACTAGACCGATTTTCAAGGTGTGACAACTCTTCCTCTTTAAAGAACATTCGTCCTCGAAGGGGACCAGGGGAGTTTAAAGTACGGCAAATCTAGGGTGCGGTTAAAAATTGATAGGTTTTGAAATTAGAAATGTAAAAAAAAAATATGACATCGCTTTTTGATAGATTGCAATCATCGCTCCAACGATGTTTGTGTTGCAGAATGTTGATGGCAACACGACCCGCAGAAGGATTTTCTACTTCTCCAAATGGAAATGGAATGCAGACAGACGATTGGACACAGATTTTCACTTCTTCTGAAATGTAATCATACCAAGATATGCAATTGAACGGCTGATTATGCCGGTAAAAATGAGGATGACTATACAGAGAGTCCATTTATCGAGACTGTAACTGTTTTTCAGAAGAGCTTCGCATTGAGTAATTAACCACACTCCGTAGTACCTGAAACGTAACACGACTCCATCGGTAAATGAGGTTTTCATAGAAAAGAAACTGAAGAAACTTGCAATGAAAGCAACATCTAGCAAGATAAATGTACTATGGTTGTGCTTGATTTAGAAAATGATACAAGGTGTGCCTTGGGAATCCTATGGTCTCATTCAGGTTTTTCTAAGTTTTCGTGAGCTCAAAACAACATGCATACAGATTTTCTTGTTAAATCCGAACCACAGATTCTGAATGAGCCATGGCCTTATCCGGAGAAACATCGAATTCATGCATTTATCATGGAATCTGTACAAATAAGTTGTTCTCAAGGGTCAATACAATGTACCAAGGATGGTTAACTCGAGAGATCGTTGATATTTATGTTGCAAAACTGTGGTTTTCATCATTGAACATTTAACTGAAGTAATCATTACGTATATAGTACTTACCTCCCGAGAAAGTATTTGTATTGCCCTAGTACGTACACTCGGAGTTCTCCGCCTTGATAAGTCCTTAAACTTTAAAAAATTGTGACGTATACTATCCCGATGTATCTCGACATTACTCCTGTCATCTTGCCATAACTCTCCAGCAAAAGATCTTACCTCTATTCCATCATGAGAAGGACGCGTCCCATTTGCAGGAGCTGGACTTGCCGAGGGCATAGCAATCCGAGCAGCAGTTTTCTGCAGATCCGGGGGCACCAGGTAGCCATTGTGAAGCATTCACCTAACAAGCAGCTCTTTATAGTTCACACCTGAGCTTTGACTTGGTTTTACTATGCCCTCTAAAATGTCAATAAAGTGGTCTGGAGGGTTAACGCGATCTAGGACATGGATCCCGAGGCCTGAAAAGTACTGTTCCACTTTTTTTGCTGAACCATGGTAGACTGTGAGTCCCTCTTTCGCCAACAGGACTAGATCATCAAACATTTGGAACAAGGAGTAGCTGAACCGGAATTTTTGGCAATTAATACATAAAGGAAGACACTAAACTTGCAAGCCTCCGAATTTAAAATGAAATGCAGACTTCGGATAAGAATTCGTTACCTAGGTTGATGAAGCACCATGCAAATGTTTACTCCTACTAGAGCTTCATGTCGAATTGCTCGAAGAAGCTGCAGAGAGGACGCACTGTCCAAACCAGATGTCGGTTCATCCAAGATCAAAAGTTAAGGTTCCATGACCATTTCCAATCCGACATTCACTCGCTTCCTCTGGCCTTCTGAGATGCCTCGCTTCTCTACGGTCCCCACCAAGGAATCGCGCACCATCTGAAGCCCCAAAGACTCTATAACTCTTTCAACAACAACTTTATCCGGTTTTGGTAAATGAGCAGGCAGTCTTCAACATGGTCCAGAAAGGAAACAATCATTTATTTTTAATATGCACATATTTCAAATGTATGTCGATATCGTAAAAACAGGTTTGAATATAGCATATCTGCACTTTGCATTAAACCATAGATTCTCTTCCACTGTCAAGTTCCTATGCACAATGTCATCTTGTGGCACATAGCCGATTATTTTTCTATATGAGCGGATTGATTCGTTCTTTCCATTTATAAGAATCAAACCAGTCATCTTGCAACCCATAGCCTTCCCAGCCAAAGCAGAAATAAATGTTGTTTTTCCAGCACCAGAAGGTCCCATGACAGCAGTGATGCGACCGGGCTTAATTTTTCCGGTAACACACCTCAAAAGATGCTTATCTTTTCCTTTCAAAGTGAGTGTAAGGAAAGAGACCTCAATCAAAGGCCTTTTACTCATTCAGGATTGGTAGCCATAGAAACCACTACCGATAATGTAAGATTCTTATTGTCTTGTTGCCGAGCTTTCTCTTTCTCGATTTGAGCGTATGCATACTTAAAAATCTGGCTGTGTATAAGGCTGTTTTACTTTGTAGTTTGACCTTTAGATTTTCTATCATTGCTACTGACATTAAATCCATCATGATTCTCATTGTCGTTTTCAGTTTCATACCTCACCCGCATCGGATTGTCGGGTTCTATCGGTTGTCCCTTGGATGGTGCAGACGACGATAGAGACTCACTTGAAGTACTCATACTTACGGGAGCATACAAGTGTTCAACCGTTTCCAACCTTTTTTGATCCAATATGTACGACCGAAGGAGTCACCAGAGTTGTAACCGACGTTAAGAAGAAAGTCGATAAAAGAAAGATATAATCGGAGAAGAAGAAGAAGTGAAGAAAATAATTGGGGATTTTGAATAACCGAATACTGATTATCTGAAAATTTTCAATACAATGGACTATTTTACACATAGGCCCACATATACTTTTATAGCCTAGTAGCCCAACGGCTTACATAACAACCCATCAGTTACAACAAATGGTAACAGATTAACTAACTCAAAACTGACCCAAACGGTCACTAATCGAGAAATATTCTAGAGAAATATCTAGAATATACTAACATTCTCCCTGTTTTCTCCCTTCTGAATCTTCCATCCAGGACTTAACCCCTAAACGCTGCCTAAACATATGAAAATAGGCAGTAGACAAGGGTTTAGTCAAGCCTTCTGCTGTTTGATGAAGTGCTGGAACATAGCACACCTTCAGGCTTTCTGCAGCTACTTTCTCTCTTACAAAATGTATGTCCAACTCCACATGCTTGGACTTAGCATGGAAAACTGGATTAGCACTCAAAGCAATAGTGCTAGTGTTGTCACTCCACACAACTGGTTTTACCACTTGATGCACACCCATATCTGTCAATACAGCATCAATCCAAGTGACTTCTGAAACAACATCCGCTACACTCCTATATTCAGCTTCAGTAGTCGATCGAGACACTGATTTTTGCTTCCTTGAACTCCAAGCAACTAGGCTACTGTTTAGGAAGACACAATAGCTTGTGATAGATCTTCTATCATCCAGACTTCCACCCCAGTCAGCGTCTGCAAATGCAACAACCTCTGAGCCATTGTTTGAAGCACAAAACTTCAATCCAAAATCAACTGTGCCAACCAGATATCTCAAGATTCGATTTACAGCATCCCAATGAGAAGCACAAGGAGCTTGCATAAACTGAGCAACTCTATTAACACTGAAAGAAATATCAGGTCTAGTATGACTCAGATATAACAAAGCTCCAACAACACTTATGTAACCTTGCACATCTTCTAAAGGACAATTATCATCAGATGTCAGTTTCACGGTGGGAAGCATTGGAGTTGGAGCTGGCTTTGCCTGGCTCATTTTTGTTCTTGCTAACAAATCTAGAATGTACTTTTTCTGACTTAAGAACAACTTATCATCAGTACGTTGCACCTCAATACCAAGAAAGTAATTCAAAGCCCCTAAGTCTTTCAAAGAAAACTTCAGACTAAGCATTTGAACTACTTCATCAATTTCAGAGTCAGAATTCCCAGTCAAAATTATGTCATCTACATATATTAGGACATAGATATAAGTACCTTGCTTTTCCCTGATAAACAGAGAAGCATCTGCAGCAGTACCATTGAACCCAATATCAACTAGACTTTGCTTGAGTTTTGTATACCAGTTCTTTGGAGTCTGCTTCAACCCATACAAGGCTCTTTGCAGCTTGCAAACAAGCAATTTGCCATCAGATGAGAACTCCTCAAACTCAGGTGGCTGTTGCATGAAAACATCTTCTTGAAGCTCTCCATTCAGGAAGGCATTATTTACATCTATCTGCCTCAAACTCCACCTTCTAGAGACAGCAAGAGCTAAGACAATGTTCACTGTAGTTTGCTTAACCACAGGACTAAATGTATCATGGTAGTCTTGGCCTGCCACCTGAGAAAATCCCTTAGCTACCAATCTTGCTTTATATCTAGCAATTGTCCCATCTGAATTTCGTTTAATCTTAAAAATCCACTTGCACCCTACTAACTTCCTTCCTTCTGGAAGCAATACTAACTCCCAGGTGTTATTCTTTTTCAAAGCATCAAACTCAGCAAAAGCTGCTGCTTTCCAATTGTGATCTGCAAAAGCCTGCTGAATAGTTACAGGTTCTTTATCAACACCCATAACCTCAGCAAAAAAGACTCTGGGCTTAAAAATGCCCCTCTTGCTTCTTGTCACCATTGGATGAACATTCAATAAACTAGGTGACCCATCACCTAAACCTTGATCCACACTCCTTTGCAACCCTGAGACAGCTTCCCCATCTGGATCATTCTCAGACTCTGCTGGAAAGGAGGAAGTCATATCAAGATTATGACCAGACTCAAAACCTGAATGACAAAATGAATCTGCAGCATCAGACGTTTGTTCAGTATCTGCACCAACTTCAGGAGCAACAAGAGTAGCCCCACTGTCTGCAACATTTCCAGTAGCACTTTCACCACCTCCTTCAAACAATGGAACACCTTCAGGAACTGCTCCAGAACCATCAGGAACTAAATTAGGACCTGCAGGAACTGCATCAGAGCCTTCAGGATCTGCACCAGGGACTTCAGGATCTGCACCAGGACCTTCAGGAGCTGCATCAGGAACTACATGACCAGCATCAGGAACTACAGAATCTGCACCAGGACCTTCAGGAGCTGCATCAGGACCTTCAGAAACTTCATCAGATGATGTAGAAGAGAACAACTTCCTCAGATCAAGACCAGGAACAATCTCCAGATCAGTTGAAGAATGTGTCTGAGTTTTTTGAAACTGCTCAGACTTCAAATGCTCATATGCAAAGGGAAACACCATCTCATCAAAAACATCACTCCTTGAAATATAGATCTTACCATTTGGCCCCAAACATTGATAGCCCTTGTGGTGAGGACTATAGCCCAAGAAGGTGCAAGGATGAGACCTAAAGTCCAGCTTATGCTTGTTGAAAGGTCTGAGATGAGGGAAACATCTGCACCCAAAAACTCTAAACCAATCATATTGAGGTTTCTTATCAAAGAGCTTCTCATAGGGAGACATGCCATGTAACACCTTTGTAGGTAATCTATTAATAATGAACACAGCAGTAGAAACAACATAGTGCCAAAATCGAAGAGGCAAAGAAGATTGAGCTAAGAGAGTTAAGGCTAACTCCACTACATGCCTATGCTTTCTCTCAACCATCCCATTCTGCTGGGAAGTATGAGGGCATGTAAGCCTATGAATGATACCTTCTGAAGCCAAAACAGGTGACAAACTCCTATACTCCCCTCCCCAATCACTCTGAAGCTCCTTGATTTGAGCATTGAACTGAGTCAAAACCATCTTTTGAAATTGTTTGAAGGCTTCAACAGCCTGACTTTTATTCTTCAAAAAAATAAATCCAACAATGCCTAGTGCAAGCATCTACAAAGGCAACATAATAGTAATACCCACCAGACACAACATGTGCTGGACCCCATAGATCAGTATATACTAACTGGAAAGGAGAGTCATAAACAGTATCAGAAGATTCAAAAGGTAGTCTGTGACTTTTTCCCATTTGGCAAGCAACACAAACAGAAGTTTTATTAAAGCTTTCAGAAACAGTAACATCAGACTCCCTACATACTTTCAACAAAGTTTCATGTGCAGGGTGGCCTAACCTCCTATGCCACAACTCATAGGTATCACTAAGAACATTTACTTCTACTGTATTACAATATTCAGAACTCTTGTAGTTATTTGCAACTGAATCAAACTGATAAAGACCATCAACTTGCCTTCCTTCAAGCAAAACAGCTCCTGTATCTTCATCTCTCACCAAACAATTGCAAGCATGAAACTCAAGAAATACTCTGTTGTCTCTAGCAAGCTTAGACACAGAAATCAGGTTTTTAGTTATCTGAGGCACATGCATCAAATCATTTAACACTAAGGATTTACAGGATTGATTATTACTCATCAATGAAGACTGACCAATCTTAGCTATGTTCAAATTACCCCCATTACCAACAATAATTTTACCTGGACCAGAGTAGTCAGCTCCCCTCAGCACCTTGGTCCCCTCTGGTGTGACATGGTGAGTGGCACCAGAATCCACATACCATTGATCATTAGAACCAGAACCCTGCTGAGACTGAGCACCATTGTTAGTCCCAAATTTCCCTGCACAAGTGCATACAAAGCCTGTATTGTTAGTGCCTCCATCACAAACATTAACTGCACCAGACTCATCTCGTGAAGAATTCCTCTTGAATGCCTGATCAAACCTATGCCAGCACGCATCAGCAAGGTGACCAAGCTTACCACAGACCTGGCACTGTGGTCTAGACCTACCTCGACCTCTCCCAAAATTCGAATACTGTCTGTAAGGAGGAGCAGTATACCCTTGTTGATTGTTTTGCGAAGCTATTTTAGTATTAGACTTCACAGTTCCTGTAGAACCCTGAGCAACACTAACACTTCCAGAGAAACTATTAGTCTGATCAAACGCTTTTTGTTGAACTTCAGCATCAATCAAAACAGAAACAACAGACTCAAGTGTATAAGGTTCCCTACTCGAAGTAATCACAACAACAAATGGTTTGTAATCTATAGGCAACCCATTCAAAATAGTTGCAATCTTCTCTATATCTGAAATTGGACTACCACATGCGGCTAAAGAATCACATACCTCCTTGATTTGAGAGATATATGTACGCATATCCAGATCTCCTTTCTTCAGAGTCTTCAACTTGCAGTGTAAGCTCATAATGGTGGTTGTGGATTGACTGGCGAAGTACTTTGTAACTGTAAACCAAACGCCTGAAGCAGTCTCTGCTCCGACAAATTGTGATAGAAGCTGTGGACTGACTGTGGATAAGAGCCACGACGCTAACGCACTGTCCTGGGCAACAAACAGCTCGTATTCTTCATTCTCAACCATCTCATCACCATCTCCGCGAATCATCTCCGGCGGCGCTTTAACCTTTCCGAGAAGTAACTTCTCCAGCCGATGGCTTCGAACTGCTAGGAGGATTTGCTGCTTCCATAGCAGAAAGTTGAAATTGTCGAGAACAATATTGATGCGTTTGTTTGTGAACAGGGTTGATTTCTTCGAAGAGAAGACGGACTCAGTCGAATCGGCTTCGTTGGTTGCTTGGTCAGATTGAGGACTCATTGTGATCACGAACAGAAGAATTCAGACTCTCCGGCACCAGAAGGAAGAAGCTCTGATACCATGTACGACCGAAGGAGTCACCGGAGTTGTAACCGACATTAAGAAGAACGTCGATTAAAAGAAAGATATAATCGGAGAAGAAGAAGTGAAGAAAAGAATTGGGGATTTTGAATAACCGAATACTGATTATCTGAAAATTTTCAATACAATGGACTATTTTACACATAGGCCCACATATACTTTTATAGCCTAGTAGCCCAACGGCTTACATAACAACCCATCAGTTACAACAAATGGTAACAGATTAACTAACTCAAAACTGACCCAAACGGTCACTAATCGAGAAATATTCTAGAGAAATATCTAGAATATACTAACACAATATTTTAAGCTCCTCGTCGGGTGCGGCTTTTTTAAAAGAAAATCTCTGTGAAATATGAGTTTGTAGTCCACCTGCATGTTTCTTAGCAGCATTCTTAGCAGCTTTCCACCTCTGACGTGCTTTCGTTGTCTCCCTTGCACTTCTTGCTGCTGCTTCTCGGGTTTTGGCTAGTCGTCTTTCCCTCGTAGTGAGAACTTGATCGGAACAATTGTAGATAATCAAGAGTAAAGTAACAGTAGCAGCCTGCATAAGCAAAGGAGATTTTGTTTTTTACTTTCGGATGTTGGTTGTCTATGGAGCTATAAGCATACTTCCGCAAGTATGCCCGATTATGAAAAATGATAAGGTTACAAAAATAAAAACCAGTGATCGACTTATGTGGCTCCCGGAATAAAGCAAACAACTTACTATAAGCATAATTTCATAGGCCTACAGATCTTGAGTTGATGTGTTTGATTTGCAAGAAGTCAACTTGAAGCAGCCTGTAAGATCAATGAGGGTTAAACCAGCAATCCAGACGACATTAAGCCTCAAGATATATTCCGAGAGCAGTCGGAACTCGAACATAAAAATTTAATGGTATAAGTATAGGGCGTACGCTTTTCAGATGTAGAACCCGTCCTGCAGTAATGTCTGAAGAGGCACACAAAAATACAATAGCATAAGAAGGATGGATATGAAAGCAATAGTTTCGGACAAGATAATTAAATACTTTCAAACAACAAATGTAGAAGAAAAGCAATACCCACTACTGCAAGGCTTTTCCTGTACCGCCGTTGGACAATATGACCCTGCTAAACAGAACACCTCACTACTTGTACGAATATTAGCCCATATATTGGCTCCTTCACAGGTATGGTCCAGCTGTTCCGGAGGCAGCTGATAATTATATCTGAAATCATATCAAGAATCCTTTTTAATACAGGACTTCGTCACAACCATAGGCCATTCAACTTGTAACGAAATGTTTATAAATATTATGAACTTATGGCTTACATAGGCCGGTTTGGGTATTCAGTGTTGCACTCGGACAATGGGAACCCAACGGACAAGCTTTAGGAAGACTGCATCCAATGAAGCATGCACAAAAAGTATAGAAATAACATGTTAAAGAGACACTAAAATGATACGAGGCCATAAACTAACAAAAGATACACGATTATTAGCGGTGTTAGTGTCGAACAACCGTTTTTTTTTTGTTGTTGAAGAATTCTTGGTAATTAACAAAAGATACAAGATTCTCATAGACTTACGGATCATACATGTAAGACCACGAGGGCAGAAAAACCCCGCACAACATGGTTGACAATCAGTAGTCCTAGAAGGAATGACCTTAGAATTTTCAATGTCGACCGGCTCATTCGTACCAACACTACAAGCCCATCCCGGTTCACAACCAGAAACCCATGAGGTTAAATTACAGTTCTTGTTAGGCCTCAAAGCATTGGGGTTTGAACTTTTGAAAAACAAATCGAAGTAGATTTTCGCCTCCGCTGCCGTGCACACACGCCTCATAATACTTCCTGTTTGACCAACAAACACAGCAGCGCCATACCAAAATGTGAGAAAAACATAACTCATAATGCAATTCCATTAGACTCAGCTCCAAGAAAATCTCTACTTATAGCAATGACTTATGCTAAGGCAACATATTCAGCAAAATAGTACTAAAAAAACACCTAAACTCGAATCCGATACCGTACCTTGTGTTTGCTGAATGCATGAAGCCAAGAAGTCCAAATTTGATGAAAAATTAAATGCTTTATTCCACTCAGCTTCCCTGAAACATAAAGTCAGGTTCAAAGTTCAAACTCAAAACAAGATCCAATTCCATTGTATGCACAACAAAACGTTCATTTTTCTCATCAAATTCAAGTTCAAGAATTTAAAGTAGCATTCAACATAAAATCAACGAAACCCCCAATCAAGGATTTAAATAGTCATCAGCAACCGTAGTAGCCTCCGTTATGTTCGTAACTGGATAAACGCAAAGCGTCCGGAAACGATGTTCCCCTTCAATTTCCTCATCAAATTCAGCTCAAAGAACCAGAGAATCAACGGGTACAAGTTACAGCAATGGTGGGAACAAAAAAGGGAGAAAAACTCACGGGTTCTTCATACAGAAGCTGGCCTGGTCCCTGATATCCTTGCTAACAACACTGGTGAGACTCGAAAGCCGGCTGTTAACACGAGCTGTAACATAGGGAAGAACAGCAGGGTTGTCCAGTTGATCATAATCGTTGACATCTTGACATTGTACCATGTTTACCGAGAAACACAAAACCACAAAAACCCAGATTGAAACTGACCAAAAGGTGCAAAATTTCAGCTTCTTCAACCCCATTTTCTGCATTTGAAAAGGAACCCAACAAAGTGTTGAAGATTATTAATCACAGCTGTTATTTACAGCTGCTTGTATACGTGTGAAGTGCAACAGCTGTGTGTGAGCAATGATCAACCATGAGCTGTTGAAATCTGTTAGGGTTTGTTTCATCCAGCTAGAGTTGTTATACCAGCTGGCTAAGTTTGTTACTTGATTCCTTCATGTAATCCAGCTTCTATATAAGCTGTTCATAGTCAATGAAATATGCAAGTAATCCTTACTATCATTCAATAGTTCATTACATTTCACAACATGGTATCAGTCGCCGGTATCCCTGGGGTTTCTCGTTGATTTCAGTGTTCCTTCTTCCTCATTTCTTGTGTCACCATGCCTGGCAACGATGCCACTTCTGGTACTGACTCAACCGAGGCAGTACGTGTTTCCCATACCTTCACCAATAAGAAAATCAATTTAGTTCTTGATGAAATGAACTTCCTCTTGTGGAAGCAACAAATCCTTCTTACTGTTCGGAGCCATCAGCTTGAAAAGCTTCTCACCGGAGCTGCCACACCGCCACCTGAGCTTGTCACGAGTTCTGATAGTCAACAAGTTCCCAACGCCGATTATGAAGCGTTCGTGGCTCAAGACAGTGCTCTGGCCTCATGGTTACTGTCCACTATCAGTGCTTCCCTCCTTCCTCACTTTGTTGGAGCTGAGACAACCTCCGATGTATGGTCTCTTGTTCAGAAGTTCTTTGCCAACAAATCCACCACCAGTGCCATGAGCTTGCACTGTAAACTCCGGTCGATTCGCAAAGGGAATGAGAGCATGCGAAACTACCTCACTCAGATCAAGGAAGTGTGTGACGCATTAGCAGCCTGTGAAAGCGCAATCTCAGACATTGAGCAAATTGCCACAATTTTGAATGGTTTACCAATGGAGTATCAGCCCTTCATGGCTATCATCACCACTAGCAGAGATCCTTACACTCTCGAAAATGTGAAGTCCGTCTTAATCGATGCTGAAGCTCAACTCAAGGGATTTAATGTTCACTATCATCTACCTATGGTTGCTAATGTGGCTCAGGTACAACATAGGGAATTTGATACTACTGCGGCTCATGGATCACGTTCTTCGAATTACTCTGATGGTCGCCCACCACCTGCTTGGGCTGGTGCTCGCACTAATCATTGGTCTGGTGGTCGATCTGGCCCTCGTGGGCGCGCCCGACTTCAATGTCAGATATGTAACAAGGTTGGACACACAGCTGATCGCTGCTGGCACAGGTATGAACATGCCTTCTCTGGTGGTCACTCCGCTCACCCTTCACCCAATGATGAATCTGCCACTGCTCATGTCACCTCTCTTGAGTCTCCATCGACATCCACATCTGATACTTGGGTAGTGGACTCTGGTGCTACTCATCATGTTACGTACGATGCAACCAAGGTGCAGCAATCATCTGATTTTGCCGGTCCAGGTAAACTGGTTGTAGGCAATGGTCATGATTTGTGTATTTCTAAAACTGGGAAATCTATGTTGCATACAAATACTCGTACTATTCTGCTTAATGATCTTCTTCATGTGCCTGCTATCACTAAGAACCTCCTTTCTGTTTCAAAGCTAGCTAAGGATAACAACATCTTCTTTGAGTTCCATGCAACGTCTTGTTTGGTTCGCGATGAAGATACTGGAGAGGTGCTACTTCGTGGTGCTGAGAATGCAGGACTATATCATTTCAATTCTGTTTTACCTAGTTCATTTGTTGCAAATAATTGTGAGGTGAATGTTGTTAAGCTTGATAATTACAGTCTTTGGCATAGACGTTTGGGGCATCCAGCTCACTCGTCTCTTACTAGTGTTTGTAAGCAGTTCAACATTGTAATTTTTGCAAATCAAAATGAAGATGAATCCTGTGTGGCATGTCGTTTGGGTAAAAGTCACAAAATGCCTTTTGTCGACTCTAAAACTGAGTACACTGAACCATTTGCACTTGTCTACACTGACCTTTGGGGACCAGCACATATTTCTTCAAATGGTTTTGCTTATTACATCTCGTTTGTTGATGCTTATTCTCGTCACTGTTGGATCTACTTACTCAAGACTAAGAACCAGGCTATACATGCTTTTATGTTATTTAACTCCATGGTACAAACTCAGTTTAACCTGCAGATCAAAGCTATTCAAAGTGACTGGGGTGGTGAATTTCGTGTGTTGTCACCAGAACTTGCAAAACTTGGCATATCTCATCGCATCACTTGCCCCCACACGTCTGAACAGAACAGCGTCGTGGAGAGAAAACACAGGCACATTGTTGAGCTGGCTTTGGTGTTACTTGCACAAGCATCATTACCCTTTCGTTTTTGGTCATATGCTGTGAGTACTGCAGTGCACTTGATCAATCGGCTTCCCACACATGTGTTACAAGGACTTTCACCATTTGAGAAGTTGTATAATAAAGCACCTGACTATTTGGCTCTAAGGGTTTTTGGAAGCAGGTGCTTTCCACATCTCAGGGCGTATCAAAAGCACAAGCTAAATTTTCGATCTCAATCCTGCACGTTTCTGGGCTACAGCTTACAACACAAAGGTTACACCTGCATGGCATCTGATGGAAGAATTTTTATATCGCGTCATGTAATCTTCGATGAACATATCTTTCCATTTGAAGAATCTAAGACTGAAGCTCTACAAGAGGCCACGGTTGAATCCTTGTTTCCAGATGCACCTGAACTTGATATAGTCCCAGGGGGTGTTCAAGCTTGCCAACATGAACCTTCTTTACCTACACATGATCCTTCATTTCGAGATGCTTTGCGAAATACAAATGCACAACCTGTCTCTGCCAGAAGTTCTGCTGATCGTGTCTACACTACCATGACTCCTACTGACGTATCTTGTCCTATGGTAAATATTCCTTCACCTATTACAACAGAAGCTCAATCTCCCACACTCAATGCAGATTGTATAGCTCATGATCTTCCTGCACCATCATTGGATATCTCACCTCCTTCAGTCCCTGACGAACCCTCTCATACATCTGTCCCTACTGGTGGTCACTCCATGATTACTCGCAGCAAACTTGGAATTTTCAAACCGAAAACTTACTTGGTCACCTCAACAATTGAAGAAGAAGCTGAGCCCGACTCCATTGAAGCAGCCTTACAATCATCTAACTGGGGGCCAGCTGTCCAAGCTGAATATCATGCTCTTATGAAAAATAACACGTGGGATATAGTACCACTCCCTGAAGGTCGAACCCCTGTCGGATGCAAATGGTTGTTCAGGGTTAAAAAGAACGCCAATGGTACAGTTGAACGCTACAAGGCGAGACTCGTGGCTAAAGGTTTCTCTCAGGTGCCGGGTCAAGATTTTCAAGCAACATTCAGTCCGGTTGTCAAGGCTGCAACCATCAACATTGTTCTCTCATTAGCTGCTCAGCATGGGTGGAAATTGCGTCAAATAGATGTGAATAACGCATTCTTAAATGGTGACCTATCTGAAGATGTATATATGCACCAACCTTCAGGATTTCAACAAGACTCACTGAATGGAACTCACCTCGTATGCAAACTGAAAAAGGCCCTCTACGGACTCAGACAAGCTCCTAGAAATTGGTTTGCAAAGCTCAGAGACTATCTTCTTGAAGCTGGATTTATTAGCTCCACAGCAGACACATCAATGTTCGTCAGAAATGATCAACAATCCATCACATATATTCTAGTATATGTTGATGATATTGTCGTTACAGGAAGCTCAAATGAAGTTATTGAAGATGTTGTGATTAAACTGGGAGAACGGTTTTCACTCAAAGATCTGGGACAACTACACTTCTTCCTTGGTATGGAAGTAAGGTATGAAGCAAATTCAATTATTTTAAGTCAAAGGAAGTTCCTCATTGAAGTTCTGTCAAAAGCTAATATGATCAATGCCAATGCCACACCAACCCCAATGATTACAACCCTGAAGCTTACTCAATCAGCTGGTTTTTTGCTCAAGGAACCTAAAGAATACAGGAGCATAGTTGGTGCTCTTCTTTATGCGTGTCACACTCGGCCTGATATTGTATTTGCTGTGAACAAATTAGCTCAATTCATGCATGCTCCTTGTGAGCAACACATGGTAGCCCTTAAACGCGTATTACGATATCTCAATGGCACACTCGATTATGGCCTTGTATTCTCTATGTCACCAGAACCATGTCAAATAGTTGCTTTTGCAGACGCAGACTGGGGAGGAAACGTCGATGATCGAAGGTCAATTTCAGGCAATTGTACATTTGTAGGAGGGAATTTAGTTCAGTGGGCTTCCAAGAAACAGAAAACGGTGTCACGATCCACCACGGAGGCAGAGTATCGCAGCCTGGCAGACGCTGCATCTGAAGTAACATGGATACAAACATTGCTCACTAAAATGAAAGTTCAGACTTATTCAATTCCTGTGATTTGGAGTGACAACTCAAGTGCAATTGCAATGAGTGACAACCCTGTATATCATGCAAAGACTAAACACGTGGAGCTTGACGTTCATTTTGTTCGGGAGAAAGTTGCAGCAAAACAACTTCAAGTGAACTATGTACCTGCTGAACACCAAATAGCTGATGGTCTCACCAAACCATTGTCCAAGGAAGCATTCAGTGTGTTTCGATCTCGCTTACATGTGCTGAATGATAAAGAAATTGGAAAATAAGGAAAGCAGGAAGGATGTTGAAGATTATTAATCACAGCTGTTATTTACAGCTGCTTGTATACGTGTGAAGTGCAGCAGCTGTGTGTGAGCAATGATCAACCATGAGCTGTTGAAATCTGTTAGGGTTTGTTTCATCCAGCTAGGGTTGTTATACCAGCTGGCTAAGTTTGTTACTTGATTCCTTCATGTAATCCAGCTTCTATATAAGCTGTTCATAGTCAATGAAATATGCAAGTAATCCTTACTATCATTCAATAGTTCATTACATTTCACAACACAAAGACAATCTTTTGCTTTTCAATGAGGATAAATTTGGATGTTTTCAGCTACATGAAACATGAGAATGAAAGGATACAAAGAGATGTAGGGAGCCAAGTTGTGGGATTTAAAGGTCAAAACTTTTTTTTATCAAAAATGGAAACTTTCATTGCTATTCTTCAAATTGCTCACTGGTTCATTCATGTATAAGAAGAGAACTGAGAAAGGCAAAAGGAAGGTGGTGAAAACTGAAAAGTGGGACCCTTGTAAGGAGAGACCTTTTCCTAAGGAGCTTCTTCTTGTTTGCCGGCTTTTTGCAGCCCATGACATACTTGGAGCTTGGTTGGGTAATGAAATCTATATATTTTTATAGTATTGGAATTTTTTCTGTTGATAATCTATAGTATTGGATTCTAAAAAAATGTGCGTAGCAGTAATACATCAAAGCATGCACTTTTTAGAAATTACTGCATTTCTGGAATAAAAATTCACTCTTTTTCGGTATCTTTATTTATGTTTTTATTAAAAATATCTATAAGGATTAAGGTCGAAGTTTAAAATTATGATTTAAGATTATAGTTTAAAAAATTAAGGTAAAATGTATTTAAAATTAAGGTTTAAGTCAAAGTTTAAAATTTATTTTTTTAATATTGAGCCATATAAAAATGTTGAAAAAATAAAAAATTATTTAAATTTCTGGGTTACAAGAACGTTTCGATACTGATCTTGTCGCGAGTAGCGACCAGTGACGGACGACTATTTGCTGGCAGCGACAGTCAAAATATTTAGTGGCAAAAATAAAATTGTTTTAAAGCTTAATGGTAAAGTCAATAACTCTTAAAGGTCAGTGCCCGAAATGACATCGCTATGGACATTAATAGTCATACTAAAGTGACGTCGTTTTGTCTGTTTTATCTTACTGTTATTAAGTTAACAGTTTAGTGGTATAATTAAAGCTAAAACCAAAATTTAATGTTATAATTGAAAAACTAAAATTTCAATAATATAAATGAAATAACACCTGAAGTTCAGTGAAATCTGATATAGTTTACCCTAAACACGGTTTAAAAAATTTATTAGTGATTGTGAGAAAATTAAAAAGTAGGCTTTTGCAGGCCGTCTTCTATCAAAGTTGAGAAGCATCTACATATTTTAGGAAGTATTAATTGAAATGATAAAGTTATGTATAATGTCTTAAACATACAATTGGTATCAAAATTTCCTATTGTCATGTTCAAAAGAAACAATTGAAGATGTGTTGAGGAGAACATATTTTCTGCAATTTGTCTTCTTCATTTATGTTGCCAGCTTCATGAGATGGATGAGAAGAACACATTTTTTTGTGCAAATTGTCTTTGTTCATTTATGTCGCCAGCTTCATGACAAGGATTAAAAGATAACTAATTTCGTTTTCAACTCGAAAAAGTCAAATTTTTTAACTTGATATGCAAAAATTTGATGTGAATTGACTTGAATCCTAATTTCATAAACTCGACTTGAAAAATTTTCAAATAAAGTTTGAGTTATAAAATGAAACTTCGAATAATTCGAAAGTTTTAGTAACTAGCGAATTGATTTTAAAGTTCGAGTCAAGCCCCTTGGCTCTGTCGTATAGATGTATATCACATATGAAAAAAATATGAAGAAGTATATATATGTATAAGGCCTAATAGGCAAATAAGTGCCCAAACTATGCATTTTTTCCAGTTAGGTGCCCAAAATGTTTTTCGGGTCAAATTGGGACTTAAAGTTTCATTTTGTGACCCATTTAAAGTTCGTTGTTAATTTTTTCCGTTAAAGGACACGTGTCATCTCCAGAAAATTCAAAAATTATATTAAAAAATATATATATATCATGAAATTTTCAAATATTCTCAAAATAGTCCTCAAATCTCTAAACCCCAAATTTGATCACTCCCATTGGCTTTGGTCGCGTTGCCGGCGACAGAATGAAGCACCCTCCCCTCTCCGAACAACCCACACGTCGTTCGCCGCCCCTTCGACTGTCGTTCGTCGTGAATCATTTGAAAGATCATTCGACAATTTTGGCAATTTGCACGACGTCGGTCGATTTCCGACGATGGGGTGGTGGGGAAAATGGTCGTGATGATCCGACGACTAATGTGGTGGGTGGCGGCGTGACAATCGGTGGCGAAATCGGCCCAATTCGGGATTTAAGTTTTGGGGAGTTATGGATTTTAGAATTTGGGGGCTGTTTTATGAAATCTGGAAAACTTAGAGAATTTTTAAAAATTAAGTAATTTTATTTATTTTTAATATAATATTTGGAATTCTCTGGAGATGGCACATGTCCTTTTACGGAAGAAATTAACGATGAACCTTAAATGGGTCACAGAATAAAACTTTAGGTCTCAATTTGGCCTGAAAAATAGTTTGGGCACCTAACTGGAAAAAAAGACATAGTTTGGGCACCTATTTGACGGTTAAGCCTATGTATAATTGTATATTATATATGGTAATAGAAAACTGTTTAAATTGGAACCAATTATATCATAACATTATACATGTTTATAACTAAATTTGAATAGAAACTCGAACAACTTAACTCGAATTTTATAAACTCGACTTGTCTAAAAGATTAAATAAAGTTTGAGTTATAAAATAAAACTTATCAACTCGACTCAATCAAATGATCACCCCTAATCATGATTCACCATGAAACATTCTCTTGAATATATACTTCATATTTCATAGATGCAAGAATGTAGATCAAGAAAATCAATCTTGCAGGTTACTCCAATAACAGAGTAGATTATATCAACAAACTGCTACAAAAAGATAATTGATCATACTAAACCATTGACCACCCCGATAATTGATCATACTAAACCATTGACGAAGTTAGAAAATTTAGATTACGGTGTCAAGTTTTAAAATACAATATTAGATTTAAATCACGGTATCAAAATTTGAGAAAGTGATATAAATATCTTTAAAATAATATTAAATTTATTTAATATAAAAATATAAGGTAAAACTTTGATACACAAGCAATGTAAAATAAATTTTACACAAGCCTATGTTTTTGCCTTATAAAACCTAAATCCTAAATTCCTAACCCTAACACTCTAAAACCTAAACACCAAACCCTAAACCTTAATCCTTAAATTCTAAACACTAAACTTAAATTTTAAACCTAAAATCTAAAACCCTAAAATTTAAACCTTAAACTATAACCATAACCTCAAAATTAAAAAATTTGTGTAAACTAAAGTTTACACGGACTATGAATCGAAGTTTTTCCCAAAATTATATATGAAAAACTTTTCAAGAATAGAGCATAAACCCTAAATTTTGGACCCAAAACGTATCCGCGTAGAAATTTATTATGGATTAATATCTTATACACTAGCGGTGGAAACTGAAAGTTTTCACAAGCGCCTTAGTTTTAGGATATAGGGAGTTAGTTTAGGGTATAAGGGTTTAGGTGTATGGGTTTAGAATTTAGGGATAGTTGTTTCAATTTAAGGTTTAGGGTTATAATTTAGGGTTTATATGTTAGAGTTTAATTTTTAGAGTAATATGATGAGAATTTAGGTTTTAACCTATAAACCCTAAATTATAACCATAAACCTTAAATTGAAACAATTATCCTTAAATTCTAACCCCTTACACCTAAACCCCTAAACTCTATACCCTAAATTAACTCACTATACCCTAAAACTAAGGCGCTTGTGAAAACTTTTAGTTTCTACCGCCCGTGTATAGAATATTTATCCATTTATTATATCACGTTTGTATAATTTATTCACCAAAAATGCTAATTCTAAGAGGAATATCCATGGCAATAAGAAAAGTGGGTACAACGTGTCATGCTCATCAATTCATGTATCTCAAATAATTATTTCTTATGGAATTTAAAAACAATTCTAATGATTCACCATTGACTTTTCCTCCATTTATTTATATGCACTTTTGTTAAGGGTAAATTATAAATTTCATCACTCTATTTCTTTTTAGTCCTATTTTGATCATTCAAATTTAAATTTTTTTAATTCAATCACTAAATTTTCAATTTATTTTTATTTTGGTCATTCGGTGTTAAATCAAAATATAGAAATGTGATATGACTGCCACGTGTGCTGACATGAACTACTTTTCATTGACATGACAATTACATTATTTTTTATTTTATTTTCTAAAGATGAAAGTTTTACAATTTCACTCATTTGTCATGTCGGTGCTAAAATAATTATTCTTTGGTATCTTTTATGACCACTCAAGACAACAACAAACTCGTCTCAACATCTTCTTCCACTCTATTAGTTTAGATCATCTTAAAATCACTTTAAAACTCAATTCAGAACTTAAAATGTGCAAACCCAAACTACTTCAAACTATAATATTCACCACTCTATCAACTTAGAATCAAAATATACTGCTCTCTTCCTCCTCCACTTCCTCGCCGTTGGAATTTAGAAGATGCACCATCATTGAGAAATATAAAAAAATCCAAAACCATGGAGCTTTTTGCAATATAAAAAAAGTTTTGGGGTGATTTTATATTTTAAAAAGGTAGATGTCCAGTCATGATGCTTTTAAGTATTTAACGGCAAAGTGACCAGAATAGTAGTAAATCAAATTAAATTAATTTTTTTTTAAATTTAAGTAACTAAAGTAAAAGTGGGAATAAAGTTGAACAATGAAATTTATAATTTACTCTTCTTCAAAAGTACAGTACAATCAGAATCCTCCTAGTAATTCTAATAAAAAAGAGTATATCGTTATTCTTAGAAGATTCAGTTTACACGATTTGTTTATAAGTACGTGTCTTGTCAAAAGTCTAAAAAAAATAAACAGATACTACAATATAATAATAACACATAAGTCCCATCATATTCAAATCATATATATATATACATGCTAAAACAGCTTATATTATACTGACACAACAAGTTAGAACTACCCTTTTTCCCTTGCTATTTTATTAAATTCTGATGTTTTCTTCTTGTTTTTTGTTATATATATATATGAGGAATTTAAAGCCCATGGTAATGGTTGCAAGCTACGTCAATGGTTTCCAACTGCCAACTACCTTTAAACACTATACTTTTCTTTTAAAAAAATATTGAAAGATATGGTACACCAACGACTCGTTCTCCGTGATTTTTTCACCTCAAAAATCCTTCCTTTCCAAGAAAGTGACACCCAAATCTTCATCTTTTTTCCACTTTTCTTCTTCAAACCCCCCCACAAATTAATGCTCTAATCTCATTTAGTTTTTTTCTTAATTATATTTTTCGGACTGTTGTTGTTTACTCACTCAAAGCTCTTAATTCTGCCAAATGGGGTTCTTGGTTGTTGAGCTACAACTCATCTGATTTTGCATTGACTTGTTATTTGCTTTACATCATGGACACCTCGTTTCCATTTCCTTTAGCTTTTGCATTTCTGGGTTTCTTTTTTATTTGATGTTGGCCTCTAAATTCTAGCTCTTTGTTATTTGTCCTTTGTGTGTGTGTTGAAACTGAAACATTAGTAAAAAAGGTCAGTTCTTTCTTTGAAATTGTTCCATTTCTGTAGGAAAAGTGTTTGAATTTATGCTTCATTGGTCTTTCACTGCTCAGAAATGTTGTTGAAAGTTCACCTCTTTGTCAATAATTCTTGGTGGTTTGGTAAAGATTTCCTTTTTGAGTTATTACACAACATAATTGTGGATTTCACATTGTTGAAGAAACAAAAAAATCTGGGTTTTGATCTGACACATGTTTAATTTAGCTGTTGTTTGAGTTGATCATGTTGTTTTGTTTCATGTTATGGATGCTTGTTGTTATGTTGATAGTTTCCATTGATTAATTTGTGTTGATTTGCAGCGAGGGCGGGGATGAAGTGTTTTCATTTCTCTGGTAAAGAGAAGAACGATGGACCGAAAACTACAAAGTCTGTTTCGGTTCGATCCTCCGAATCTGTTTCGATGTCGATGGATCGTGAAATGAGGAGATCAGGGTCTGAGTTTAATTCTCAGAATGTCTCGGATATTAGCAGCACTGAATCTTCGACCACGAAGAACTCGTTTGCTGCTTTGTCTCAAAGACAAAGTAATCTCAGAGAGTTCACATTCTTGGAGTTGAAGGATGCGACAAAGAACTTCAGCCGGTCCTTGATGATCGGAGAAGGCGGATTCGGCTGTGTGTATCGAGGTGTAATCCGAAGCACCGATGCTTCCAACAAGAAACTCGATATCGCTGTTAAACAACTCAGCAGAAGAGGATTGCAGGTGAATTTTCAGCTTCTCTAACGTGATATTCAGTGTGATAGTATTTATTACATCGGCACGATTTTCTCTAGTTCGCAAGTGAATTAGCGAATTTGGTATCATTTGTTTCTTAAGATCATTGTTTACATGAATGAAGATAATATAATGCTGTAATTCTAAGGAAATACATGTAGTTTCATTTATCCGAACTGTATGATATACTCTATGAATGCCCGGTTATCTCGTTAGCACATCCTTTCCTATGACATCACCGGATTCGATTGTTGACACTGAAGCATTTTACTGAGTTCAAAGGCCTCGGTATACTAGTGTAGTCGTGCCGATGCCCTTTTTCCTAGACTTGAGCTAAACTGTTTCACCATGGACTAATGCATCTTGACTCTTCTGGTTTAAGATTGCGAACCTATTTTTTTTATGTTTTTGGTGAGAATTGGTTTCGAAAAACCGAAAGCTCTGATGATTTAATAGGTTCCTATGATATGTTCGTTTACAGGGGCACAAAGAATGGGTGACTGAAGTTAATGTTTTAGGCGTAGTTGAACACCAAAATCTTGTCAAATTGTTGGGTTACTGTGCTGAGGATGATGAAAGAGGGATACAGAGGCTACTGATATATGAATACATGCCGAACCGGAGCGTGCAGGATCACTTGGCAAGCCGATTTCGAACGACTCTTCCTTGGGCCACAAGAATGAAAATCGCTCAGGATGCTGCTCGTGGCTTATCGTACCTCCACGAAGGAATGGATTTTCAGGTTTATTTTACTTCTCAGTAGTTATAGCATTACGGAAATTGATAAGTATGATGCTTAGTTTTGTAATCGAAACCCACAGTCACCTGTTACTTTTTTGTTTATGGTTGCTACAGATTATCTTCAGAGATTTCAAGTCTTCAAACATACTCTTGGATGAGCATTGGAATGCAAAGCTCTCGGATTTCGGGTTGGCCAGACTGGGGCCTTCAGATGGATTAAGCCATGTTTCAACTGCGGTAGGTTCGAAGTTGCTATAAACTAGTTACTCCAACTTTTCATTATTCAACTATTTCCGGATTTTGTATTCCTTTGCCAACTACTTTGGTCTGATCTATTTGATATTAATTCTGCAAAATATTCATAAGCATGCTTGTTTTATGGAAATAGAGGTACCGATTTGTCCCGGTTTTGAGCAGGTTGTAGGAACCATTGGATATGCAGCTCCTGAATACATTCAAACCGGCCGCCTCACGACGAAAAGCGATGTATGGAGCTATGGAGTTTTCCTTTATGAGCTAATAACCGGTAGGCGTCCATTGGATCGGAATCGCCCCAAGGGTGAAGAAAAGCTCTTGGAATGGGTGAGGCCACACCTATCTGATAAGAAGAGGTTCGTGCTGATCTTGGACCCGAGGCTTGAAGGCAAGTATTCCCTCAAATCTGCTCGTAAACTCGCACTGGTGGCCAACAAATGCTTGGCTCGGCAGGCGAAACAACGCCCTAAAATGAGTGAAGTTCTACAGATGGTGAATGAAATCATGGAAACTGAAGATATGGTAAGCTCTCAACCCGCTTCAAAGAGTTCAATTCGGAAACACGCTTCTGAACCATCGAAAAGAGAGTGCTTGAAAAGAAGGTTCATTGATCTGATAAGCGGAGACAAAGGGTGTTTGGTTTGGCGAACATGGAGACCGAAGATAATGAGAACTACATAAACAGAACTCTTTAGTCTGAATTTTGTCGACATTCGTATATTCGAGTAAAAACAATTGTAAAGGTTTAATGGAGATAATCAACTACAAGTACTATGTATAGGCTGTGTTTTTGTAGGAAGTTTCATATATAAAGTTTCTAATATATATATTAACATAATGCTAAATTAATCAAACAGGGGAAAACTCTTGACAAAAGAAGCTTTAAGCCTTTAACAAAATCAAGAGAAAAGACATATCAGAGTTCATTTCTCTAACAAAATTCCAGAATTCACTTAAAAATTTGGAAATTGTAAAAAGTTCACAAAACGAGGAAATTTAAATTAAACTTATCCGTTTCTTAAATTCTCAATAATCTTGGTGAGTGCTGAGTATGTTCCAAAACTTGATGAAACTACTCCCACTGCAATGATTATGATAAAAAATTGCAGCCTGCAACAATAAAATGGAAAGATTATCAGCAAAATAAAGTATTTGTGCATCACATTCATGTTCGATAAATACCAGTGTTCGACACTCGTCCATGTATTATACGATCATACCTGAAAACGGCCTACTTTCCCCCTCAGGATGCTTAAATAACAAGCAGGAGGAAGTATCTGCAATGGAAGTAAATTATATAAAAAAGAACATTCGTCTTTAAGTTCTATGTTTATTTCAGCTAAGTAGCATCCATGATTAACAATGCACAACGAGCATCGTGAGTAAAGATCTATCAGCGACAACACCAAGCCTGCAACGAACAATGAAAAATCTACGATTATAACCCGGAAATTTCAATGAAATTCCAAGAGGTTTTTGCTATTCAAAAATGAAAGGTGGGATGTAAAGGAGCATACCGAAGAAGGGAACGCTGAGACCGACGAGCAGTGTCGACATCACCAGTAATGTCCGAATCACGAAAGGGTAGATGTGAGACTTGAGATGGCGAGATGGTAGCAATTCGTCAAGACTCATTGCTACTGGAGACAAGGTTAATGCATATTGTCACGGACTAACTTCTCACGACTGAGCAAGCCGCACCCGTAGGGGCTTGCCTTAGCACACCACGTCTTTCACCCGACCGAGGGACCCGAGTAGATGCCCACCACTCGCCAAGGGGCCATGCACAACACCCCACGTGGTGTCCGCATCCGAGAGAGCTGAGCCGGAGCACTTCCCGCGCACCATGGGGCCAAGTCAAGCACCCCATATGCTGCCCACGAGAGTAGGACCCGAGGGGGCCTTGCCGAGCACCCTCCATGCTACCCAAACCATGGAGCCCAAGTCAGCACCCAACGTGCACACCAAGGAGGCCGAGTCTGCATCCGATGTACACACCAAAGGGCCTAGGGGAAGCCCATCCGAGTTGCCCACACCCCTAGGGCCCGATTTAGCACCAAGCATGCTAAAGAGGGGGTTTTGGACACAAGAATCGAGTCATACCAAGCCCAATCCGCCCAAGAGACCAAGACCCTTGTTGAGTTGTCATCTTTTGACCAACACACAAGGAAAGTCTTCCTTGCCACCAAAGAGATGATGTCATAGCCATGTTTAGGAGATGGGATTCATCCATAGCCCTTGGATCGAATCACCCTTAGTCGTTAGATCGAGAGGGCCAAGGCTATAAATAGAGCCTTCCCCCACCATTTGTAATTCATTCCACACTTTCTGAGTTCTTGAGTAAGAGTTTAGCAATTTCTCTTCAATCTTTGTCTTGTCATTCGTTCTTGTCTTGTCTAGCCATCATCATCACTTTCCCACAAAGCTTCCGCCGCATCAAGTTATAAGCGCTCTAGCTTAGATATTCGAAGGCTGACTTAGTCCTCGACTTAAGATCGACGACTAAGGCCGCACGAGCTATCGAGTCGAGACCTAGCCCCGTGACAATATGTTTGGTCTTATTAAGGCAAAACATTCATTACCCTCATATATGTGTGTGTGTACTCGAGTTCGAGTAACATAGATATAAAGAAAAAGGATATTTGGTAAATGGGTTGACAATCTGCAAAAGAACAAAAATGTTTAGATATTAGTTTAACAGTAATGATTGACTACGTTAATCTAACTCTTCATTTTTTAAAGTACTTATGTCCGACATATTTGTAACTAAGATAGAACAGCGTACCGTCGCCCAAATAGCGATCTTCGAAGCAATCAGATCTTTAGGCATGTTAAGAGTAAACTGTGACTCCGTTGCTTCTCCGAACATATTGTACCCCACAACTGTAGTTCCAGCATACAACAGAGTACAGATTCCAAAACTGCAAGGAAAATTAAAACCAAAGATGACAATATTAGATACAATGGAACACATTGCACGATCAATTATTCAAGTGCAGCTGTGAACCAGTGAAAGGATTCGAGAAACGGTAACACCACAAATAGATTCGATGAGCTTTAGTTTACCATGATAAGAGTACCAAAGAGAATTGAGTTGGTTCTGTCATCGAAGTGTATATATTCGGGAAAACAACATGTCCCTTGTAGCAGAAACCGTAAAGTTCGACAACAACAAGAAGAGTAGCCAAATTCTGTGGTGTCCCTCTGTTGTGGAACCCAACTTGATCTACCAAGCCAACCCAAAACAAGCAAAGTACCGCCAAGAATGATGCAACAACTCCACCGGCTGTAAAAACGGACACAGATTCCACTTGGACAACCTCAAATTATGTCACAGAATGGTAGTGAAACTATCAATTTTACAAGAGAACAGTTTGTTTTATCACCTGAGATGTAACTAAAGACACTAAGGTCTCTAAGCCAAACAGTAGGAAGAACGACAAGGGTCATCATCAAATAAAATAAATGATGCGAGTTCAACTCGAATCCTCCCAAACTAAGATGTGCATTTGGGAATAAGGATGATAAATTGTCGCCCTCTAGAATTATATAGTCGACACAAGAAGCCTACGTTGAAGATTGTAAGAGCAAACTCACTGATATAGTACAGAATCAATGTTCAAAAGAATATGTGTGATACTTCACATACATACATATGTACACACATATATACTGTAATACATAATTATTTCAGGAGAAGGCAGTTGTACTTGCATATAACTCTACATACAAAATTATCTGCACCCACAGAAAAAGAAGCAAGACTGAAATTAGATCAGTGGTCATACAAATTTTGTAAAGTTTGAACACAAGTATTTCAAGAAAAAATGTAGAGATTACGTCGTACCGAAAGGGTGGTTCGACCGGCGGCACCAAATGAAGCTTGACCGATGTCCGAGTAAGTTTCAAGCTCAGGTGAGCTATCCAGACATTGTCGCAAAAGCAGGCTAATGTAATAAGAAAGCACTGAAAATGTTAATAATATTGTAAGTGTTGAGTGGGTCGAATTAACCGATATGGTCAAGAGGGAGTGAATTGACACTTTTGAAAATGAATGGTGCAAAAGGAACAATTAAAATAGAAGAACAAGGCACTTATAGTGGTTCAAGCTTCTAAACAAGTTCTACATCAACTACCTTAGCTCCCACTAAGGATTTTAAACAAACTCTTTACTAATTTGTTCTTCCCCTTTTCTAGGCTAAGGAGACAACCTTTACAAATTCAATCTTTCTACCCAAAGATTGAATTACAATACTTTCAATTACAAAGAACAATAGACAATTTGAAATATATCTCTCACAAGACTAATGTATTGCCCAATTACAAACCAACACTCCCCAAACTTGAAAGAAAAATGAATAATTGAGAATTTTTACAAGTTGGGTACACAATATGACTCTAATAAGCTAAGGGTTTGGAATAAATGCTTTGATGTTGCATGAAGGTTCAATAGTTGCTGTTGGTGCTTTTGAGACTTGTTTTTACACATTCTCATTGATTTCTAGCCGTTTGGGTGGTTGAGATCATCAATAGAGCCGTTGGGTTCTCTCTTCCCTCTATAAATGCTGTTCTACAACTACCCGTATCGGAACACGAGGCCCTGTATCGAAACAGACACCAAAAGAAAAAAGAGTCGTATGTAAAAAGGGGCTCGTATCGAAACAACTATAGGTCGTATCGAAACAGTTTGAAACTGTAAAATGTAAAAGGAGGGTCGTATCGAAACGGCTAAGAGTTGTATCGAAACGTTTTAAAACTGTAAATTGGTATTTTGAAACAGCCTAGGGGTGTATCGACACACTTAACCAAATTTTTAAAAGTTCGTTTCTGACAAGTAACGACTAGTTCATTTAATGCTCAATTTTGAAAATAATCAACCCCTATATCGAAACGGGTATGATCCGTTTCGAAACAACACTTAAAAATCAAAAGCTTAGATGAAGGCTGTATCGAAACGGGTAAGCCCATTTCGAAACCCTTGTCTCGAAACAGAATAGTTTGTATCGAAACGAACGTTTCCAGTGGCAAAACGTATCGAAACACTTTAGAGGTGTTTCGAAACGCCTGGGCAATTTTGTATATTTTGGCTTTGGAACACTTAGAAAATTTTATGGGTTTAAGTTTTGACTTCAAAACATTTTAAGTATAAATTGTACTTGTCAAAATCAAGTATTTTAATTACTTCAAATTTATTTACTTTGCAATTTAGTCCTTAGATTATTTGTTATGTCAAAATCAAATATTGGTTTTACAATCTTCCCTTTTTGATATAACAAAACTAAAGTAAAATTTTAAGTAAACTCCACCTAAATTGAAGCTAGGTTTTGAAAAAGATTTTGAAAAATTTAGCCTAACCCTTCTCCCTTTTTTGTTAGATCAAAATCAATGAAGGAATATAATCATGAGATAAAGCAATATAACATAAGACAAAAAAAATTAAAGCAACATAATTTCATTAAGCATAATAAACCAAAACAAAATAATTTCATAATCTCCAAGCATAATATCCAAACTTAATATTTAAAACATAAGATCCAAACATAAATCAAAGCATAGGTCTTAAAGCAAAAACATAGATAGGTGCATAAAAAAAGAAATCTTAAACTAGATGATATGCAATAGAATGCAAAGATCTAAGGCTCATCGTCATCTTCATCTTCATCATTGGCGGTGCTCCTTTAGAATTGTCTCCATTCGCCATAGAAGCCAGTAAAGGACATGTCTATAGAGGTTTGTTGAGTTTCAACCGAAGTGAGTCGATTCTCAACACTTTGGATACGTCCCTCCACAGAAGTGAGGTGAGTGTCAATAGTGGCAAAATTGGAGTCCATGTGGGTTCACAAGCCATTAAATTGCTCGGTAAGGAAAGTCATGAGGGCTTCGTTGTTTGGTGGAGCAACTTGAGGTTGAAGTTCAGTGGGCGCAACTTGAGAAGGATGCTCGACACGAGTCCACTCTCCATCAATGAAATGAAATTTACACCGGAAAAGTGTGCACTCATCGATGGGATCCTTGAGAGGTTCCGGAAAGTCAAGAGAGAAATCGATCACCAACTTTGAAAACAAGTAACTCAAGGCAATGTTATAGGTGAAAGAGGTGACAAGATCCGAGTTGCGGTTTTGGACAAGATACACCATCTCGGCAAACATGATTTGACAAAAGATTTGGTCGACGTCCCTCACGAAAGTATCGAATCCAAAAATTGTCCACTTGGCGAATGTGGGAGAATTTTCCTCCAGAAGAACGAAACCACCACGATACCTAAGATGAAGGATGCGATCATGAGCATCAAGGACCGTGACAGAGCCACCAAGAGTATGTCCCAACGAGTTCTCATCCGAAATACCCTTATCGTCAAACTTGAAAACATTGACCAAGGTTTCCGGGTCAACCCTAAACTTCTTCCCCATTAGATAGAACTCAATGGCAACCACTTGATCGGCATTAGAGATACAACGAGCATTGGCATAGAAGAGGAGAACCATATTACGGTACAAAGTACCGGGTAAGCCCAAAAAGAAAATTAAATTCCAACGCCTCAATAAATCAAGATAGTGAAATTGAAATCGTTCGGAATCCAAAAAAAGGATAGAGACAATACGCTCATGATGGATAGCATGATCTTGAAAGAGCTTGAAGTTGGTATAGGCATCTTTGTTTCGAAGACTCTTTTGGTAGAGTAGAGTGAGGTTGGGACGAGTAGAATCGTCATCGATGTTAGAGCTTCCACCAGCCTCATTGGTACGTACTCTCTTCCTAAAACTCATATTTGAAATCTGGAAGGAAATCAAGACATAAAAACATATGTATGCGTAAATCAACCAAATTGAATCCAATTGCAATCCGATAATCAAGGTGTAGATAAAAAAACTATACACTATAGTTTAGAAACATATATAAATATAAAACAAATTTTTAGTAAAAAGAATTTCGAAAAACAAATTTAAAAAATATACTGTATAATTTTATATTCGAATAAAAAATTTTAGATTTTAAAGATTTTTTGAAAAAACTTGAAAACCCATACTATATGTATATGTTTTATACAAAAAGTAATTAAAAACAACTAATAAAATTAAACAAAATTGAAAATAAAAGATAAAGGGTTTATACCTTGAATATAGGATAATTGATGAATGAGGGGTGATTTGTGACACCCCCAACCCGGGCCGGAAGTTAGGGGCGTCGCCGGAACAGAAAAGGCGGACAAACGAAACATATCAGACAATTGCGGAAGCATTTCGGAAAACATGATATTATTTTAATCAGTATTTCAAATTAATGCGCACGCGGAAGATGGGCTAACAAAAACTTAAACATACTTTCACTTAAACTTGTTACTAATTTTCGGGCCAATTTAAAACTTTTATTTTCATTATCATTTTACTAATGCAATTAAGCCATAATGTCGAACACTTAGTTAACCGATTACATGCCATTCGAAAACCCTTAATTAAATGGTCTAGGTGATTTCGAATTAATCCAAAATTACCATATGTTTAAGCAAGCCAATTTTCATGCAACACATAATAGATTTCAATTTCATACTATGGCATTTGATTTTTCTTTACTTAGGACTTACAAAATAACATAGCTTATATGCCCCTAAACATGTCAAGCTATCGACTATGGACAACAAAAAGGATCGACACAACCACTAGCTTGACTCGCATTTTTATACACAAAATAATGAGGCTACCTACTTAAATACAAAACATGATTCTAGCCTTTTAACTAAGCATCACGGAGCATATAATTTCAAACACCACTTCAAACTTAAGTTACGACCGAATAAAACAAAACGGATCCTTAAACAGACTTCAAAGCCACCATCTAGGAGTCTAAAGATAAGACTTAGATCGTACATATTTCAGAACTGTGAACTTGAGAACTTGATAACCTTGATCCAACGAAAGCTAGCTTTAGGTTCCAAGCTATCCTGCTAAGGTTGGGAAGAAGAAAACAACGGAGCGGTAAGTACAAAAAGTACTTAGCGAGGTAATACTAACACTAATTCATTCTTGAGCTTTAGCGTGTTCAAGCATAGAGATTACTTAGCTAGGTTTATTAACAATTCGGTTTCACCCAACTAAGCTCGCATAAAATTCATACACATGACATCATACATGCCATATCAACATTTCTAGCACATGCTCGAATACATATCATATCACAATAATTTATCACATGCTTGCACATAATTCGATCAATAGCATAATTCAATCCAATTTCAGCATACTCAATATCATACTTAGCAATTGAATAAATCAAGATCTCATGCTAACCATACATAGCATATTTAACTTATCAATCGAATTCACAAATCCACCATAGCATATCATTCGAATGACCTCAAATTATCATTCAAAAATCAGAATTTCTCATTTCATAATCACATACATTCGAATAGGGTTAATACCCAAATTTCACATAATCGAACTTGTAAGCATTTCATATGCTTCATATCATAGCCGGATAGGACCAATGTCCACATATCATAGCACTTCATTTCATAACATATTCGGAAAGGATCAATGTCCACATAGCATAGCATTTCATATCATAGCATATCATGTTAAGTCACATTATTCTTTATCCACTTCATAAGCTTAATTAGCTTAGCAAGTTCCATTCAATTCATGCACTTCATATCACATGGTAATTCATGTCATTTCTTTAATATGGCTTCATAACTCAAACATTTAATTTAACGTTTTGCCCATGGTAGAATAGTCGTAACAGAAATTCGAGCCATCATAAGGGTAATCACACATATCGGAGTTTTGTTGCCCGCGACAACGTCAAAAATTGCACAAAGCAATATCAAAGGGGATGCCCATAGCATCGTGTGTCTCGAACAACAATCAAGATCACACATCTTATCAAGAGTACACAAAGTACTATCAAAGATTGCACAAAGCAATATCGGAGGGTGAGCTCAGACTCTAGGCATGTCGTTCTTATCTAGAACGTCCAAACGACCAAGGGCGGAATCTTGTTAAGTGATTAGTTCATTAGTTCATTTCATGTACATTTTTCAGAATTCACTTTGCATGCTCATTCAATCATACATCATGCATGCCAGCAACATCACTCATACATAATCATATGCATTTTCAAGCATAGCATAATCATATCATAGGGCAGTCCACATATTCATTTAATCAAATATGATCAAGAATCCATTTCATGCTTTACTATCATACAATCATTCACATGGGCAGTCCACATTTGTACATACTTAATCAATTATCAAAATCCAATTCAACATGAAATTCATGGTGTAACACCCGGGTTTTGGGGTCGGGTGAAAATAATATTTTAATATTATTCGGGTTCGGTTTTATAATTTAAATAAATTAAATAATGGTTCGGGTTTTGTTTACAAATAAAACAAGGGTGTTGGACCCAATTTTTAAACCAAAGCCCAATAGCCATTTCATTAATGGCATACTTGTAATTTAATGGAATTGGGGAATTAAAAACCCATTTCCTATTTTAAAGAGAAAATTCATCATCTTCTTCCCTCCCCCTTTCCAAAATCTCACGACAAAAACTCCCCTTCTCCCTAGTCTACTATTTCATCATCTTTCTTCCTCATCCTTGGTGATTTTCAAAAGGTAAACATATATTCGACTTGTCCTCTCTTTCCTCTACATGCTAGTACTCTTAGATTTCATTAAAACCCATGATTTTGCATTTTGGTATTTTGAAAGTTTAGACTAAAAATGTCATCTTTGTTGTCTTAAACTAAAGCTTTTGATTTATTGATGATATATGAGTTGTTTACTATCTATAAGGTTCAACATATCCGATTTTTACATGGTTTTATGGTGTTTCCCGAAATTGGGTTTTAGGGAGGTTTTAGAGTGTTGAAATGTTGAATTTTGGGGGTGTTTTGTGTGAGAATTTGTGGGCTGGTGGTTAGGCTATGTATAAGGGTTGTTTTGGAAGCTATTAGGTGTGTTAAAAGAGTTGGAATCATCGGTTTTGGACTGTGCTAAAGGGCTGCTCGGAAATGGCTTTTTGGGGTTGTTCTTGGTTCGAAGAATAAGTGTTTGAAGTTTAAATTGTATTCCGGGTTTGCTACGTTGTGTTGTGGACTGATTTGAGGTTAATTTACTTGTGTTGAGGCGATTAGAAGCAAGGATTTGCGTTGGTAAAGCTTTGGGATCGAATCCGGAAGTAAGGAGGCTTGAGTCGGCTTTGCTTGTTTTGCTTAAGGAAATAAGGTGAGTGGTTAATGTTTTAAATTGATTTCAAAGGTTGGTTCTAGCATGTGGAGGCGAAAATGTTTTCAAGTAATGTTTTGGTTCAAAGATGGTTTTGAAAGAATTTAGAATTGGGCTTGGAAAGTCGAATTAAACTCAAGAGTAAGTTGTTGTGGATTGCCTCTTTAATTTCCCCTTTTTCCATTTGGTTTCATTACTTGTGGTGATGTTTTGTTAAGCATGAAATTTAAATAATTTGGGAAGAAGTATGATTGCTTAATATTATATCGTTGATCATGTATGATGGTATTAATGATGTTGTTGATATGCCTTGTAAGGTGTGAGTAAGTTGGTGCAAGTTGTGCACGAAAATGGTGAGTAAGACCATTTGTGATTGGTAAGATTCCAAGTAGTAAGTGATGCCTAATTGTGGATATTGTTTGCAACTTGTTTTGGTTGTGCATGATATAGTGAGTACATGTCGCATGATTGTGATTGTATATCGTGTTGCATGGTTGGTGTGGAACCTCACGTGATGGTTGTCGTTGCTCCGGTGATGTGTAGTCCCGCCGGTAGCGAGTGGTGTAAGACTCCGGTGATGTGTAGTCCCGCCGGTAGTGACTAGTAGAAGAGTACTTTGATGTGTAGTCCCATTGGAAAACTACTAGTCGAAACGGTGATGTGTAGTCCCACCGTGTGTGTTTGGTTATGCTTGTGCATACCATGTGTTGTTCATGTGTATCTCACTATATCATTCTTTTTTATGGTTTTGCTTTAATCTAAGATCATACCTTTATGCATACTATGAAGTGTAATGCTATGATAAATGCCTATATTGTTGAATTGTGGTTGAACTTGTATGATAGTAGAAGGATTAGGTCGTTGGATGATTTGTATGCGTTGACCTTCATTTTAAAGAAAGCTTTGAACCCTGCATTGTCGTAGTTATGTTTTAGAGCTCCGCTCACTAAGCTTTATGCTTACGCTCTCCTTTTTCCGACAATGCAGATCTTTAGCTTGGAGTTAGCAAGGAGCAAGATAAGGGCGTCCAAGCGTGTGGTTGTTTGCTCAAGTATGGTTTAATTAAATAATGTAATAGTCTAGCAATGGGAAGTGTTACGTGTTTTAGGAGCTTGTATCTAGACTTCTTTGTATTGGCCACATGTTGTTAATGCCTTATGTTGATGTATTGGTTGATTATGGTTCGTAATGCTTGATATGCTATGAGGGATATGGTGTGTGTTGGCATGTCTTTTGGTGTTTAGGTTGCCTTGTTAGAGAGGGTCAAACCTCATATGTTTTCCTTGTGCCTTTTAGGGCCTTTGAGTTCCATGTGTGACTTATATGCATGAATTGCCCTTGTTGGAATGTTAAGTATGGATGCCTCGATTCATCTTAATTGCTATGTATGGCTCATGTATGATTGCTCGAATGATTGTATGTACGAGTCTTGTGAGTGTTAATTCATGCCTTTGGTCCCTTTCGAGCTTCTACATATGTCTATGCATGATCTTAGTGTTTTACATAGTTAGGGAGTCCTTAAGTTGGGCAGTAAGTGATCCCCTGCACTAAGGTTTCGAAACCATGGGTAAGGTTTCGAAACCTTTGCAGAAAATTTGGTTCCAGGGGTCACTTCCAGCCAAAGTTTCGAAACCTTTGGGGGTAGGTTTCGAAACTATGGTCAAAGGTTTCGAAACCTTCCCCAAAGTTTCGAAACCTTTGGTGAAAATTGGCTCCAGGGGTTTCTGCCAGCAAAAGTTTCGAAACCCTTGGTAAAGGTTTCGAAACTTCTGCTTAAAACTGCACTGTTTGACCCTTTTTGGCATGTTTGAAGAGAAAAACACTTAGGTGCTAAGATGCGTTTAGTAAAGATTAAAATTGGGGGTTTGAATGTTGTCTCGTGTGATATGTTCCGCTGTTTGATCTCTTAGAATTTAATACTCGAATGTGACAAGATTAAAATGAAAAAAATAGGGTTGCTAACCGAGGGGGAACCTTAACGGGTTTCGCTTCGGTTTTCCCCGTGTAGCTCACTCGGACCGGTCATCCGGCCAGACCGGGACGAGGGGGTTACATTTATTGGTATCAGAGCCTGAGGTTTCCGAGACCTCAGGTAGGTAAGTGAGGTAAGTTTGATGTGTTATGTTGTTGTTATGTCTCGGTGAATGTTTTACCATGTATGCTTAATGTTTGCTTGTTAGTACGGTGTTTGAGAGCATGTGTTAGCATGATGCTTGTGTTGAAGCGTAGTGTCGAGTTCCCATTGCTACTATTACTTATTTAAAAAGATTTTTGTAAAGGAATATACTTGAGCACCTTGGACCCTTGCTCTTGCTAACCCTAAATAATCTTGCTTGTGTGTTTTGTTTATTATTGTATTGTTGTCTTTGGTAAGTTTGAGGCCGAGGCGTGGGCCTAGTGCTGGAAATCGTGAACCTGAGGTTTTAGAGGATGTGAACGGTGATAGAGCTCATCGCTTTAGTTCAGGGTAGTATGACCATACCAGAGTTGGGAGTGCAGTTTGTTTGTTTGGGGCAACGTGTATATGAGTTGGTTTCTGTTAAGGGAGAACAATGTGACCGATCTTGATATGAGTGATGATAGAAGTGAAAACTTAAGAGTTGGCTTCGGAAGGATGTCGATGCTATAGCAAGTAATTCCTCGATAAAGTCATTGGGCTTGTTTTCTGATTAATTCTGGATCTACGTGTCCGTGCATTTTGAGTGAGTTTGCGAAGCTGTGGAAATCCACCTTGTGAGGTACTAGAGGTAGGTGTTGGTGTTGCTAGCTCCTTCGGGGATACAGTCGTGGTCAGAAAAATGTACAAGGGATGTCCGTTGATGGTTCAGTGGCACGTGTTTTCAGTGATGCGATGAAATTACTTCGTACGGTTTGATGTGAAACTATGCGTGGATTAGCTTGTAGAACATAGAGTTAGGGTAGACTTTGAGACAATGGGAGTTTTCTTAAAGCTTACGGATGACTATGAGATTGTAATGGTAGGTGGGAATGTGGATTTCGTATCGAATGTTGATCCAGCCTTAGAGGTCAAAGATTGGTTAAGTTGGTTGACAGGCTTGCCTAGCCAATGTGATGGATTCGATTTTGAAGGAGGATTAGACCGCAGAATGTTAGAATAGTTTGTGTTTTCCTAAAAGTGTTTGGAAGAATTTTCCGGTTTGTCTCCCGTTAGAGAAGAAGAGTTTGTTTTTGAGATCGTCTTCGAGCTCGCTCCCGTTTTGATTGCTCTATATCTTGTGATTTCCGAAAGAATTGAGAATGTTGAAGAACCAACTTTGAGATTTGTTATATCTTAGACTCGTTTGGCTTATTACGTCATCTTAGAATATGATAGTACAATTTGTGAAGAAGAAAGAGTGACAGTACGAGAATGTGTTTAGAATTCAGACAGTTGAAACAATTGACAATGAATAATTAGTATCCGTTTCCGAGTGTCAGTGATTTGTTGATCAGTTGGTGTGTGCTTCAGTCTTTTCGAAGATTAGTTTGAGATCCGTCTACTACCAGTTGAAAGTGAGAGAGGTTGAAGTACCGAAGACAGCTTTTGGGGCAGATGTGGACACTTTGAGTTTTGGGTTATGCTATTTTGTTTGACTAGTGTGTTAGCTACTTTTATAGAGATGTTGAGCAGAATGTTTTCCTAAGTCCTTGATCAGTTTGTAGTAGCTCTTTTAGATGACACACGGGTGTATTCACGTATCGAAGAAGACCATGACAAGCTTGAAGTTAGTGTTGTAGATCCTTTTTTAGACAATCAGTTGTATGCCAAGTTGAGCAAACGGGAACTCCGAGTTGAGGAAGATGTCCTCCTAAGACATGTAGATTAGCCGAGTGTATTAGGGTAAATCCCAAGTATGCAAAAGAAGATATGAGTCGAAAGAAATTGAAGACTATGACAGATATCTATAGTTCCTAGGTCTAGCATTGTTACTCTCAGAGAATTGTAAATAGTCTTTTGAAGATAGTTGCTCCATTGATAGATTGCTACAGAAGAATGTTCAGTTGTGTGGTTAGATACGAGACAATGAGCCCTTGAGAAACCGGAAGAAATTTTGAAGAGAGCTTCGACCTTGAATCAGCTTATATCAAAGAAAGAGTTTGTGAACCATAGTGATGTGTCACATTGTAGAGTTAGGTTGTGTGCTTATGCAATGCGGAAGATTTCGGCTTGTTCATCAAGATAGTTGGAAGACTGTGAGAAGAGTTATCTGATATGAGACATAGAGTTAATTACAGTTGTATTTGCTTCGAAGACTTAGAGACAAAGCTTGTATAGTAAGAAATGCACAGTGTATATGTACATATCATCAGAACTTGAAATATTTGAAGACTTAGGAAGGGTTGAAACTTGAACAGCATAAGTGTTAGAAACGCTTGAAGACTGTAATATCAAGATTGAGTACCATCCGAAGATAACCAACGTGGCAACCGATGTTCAGAGTTGTAATTGTTGTTAGGTTAGTAGTCGAGTTGCGAGTTGTAATTGCCGCATTTCATGTTGAACCTACATTGAGTCAGAATGTTTGAAGAGAAACAGTTGCAAGACAGATTCTTGGCACCTCACGTGCAAGACATAGCAAAAAGAAGACCTTCAGAATACAGTTTCAGAGATGATAGAGTTTTGCATTTCAGAGACAGAATAGTTGTACCGACTGACCTAGTGTTTTGAGATGTATTGTTTTGGCCGAAGCGCACGGTGGTTCATTTATATTGCATCTGAGTAGTATGAAGACGTATTGTGGGTTGAAGATGAATGCTTCTGAATTGAGTGGATGAATAATGTGGTTCAGTATGAGAGTAAGTATGTAAATTGTCAGCGTGTCAAGACTGAGCTTCAGTTTTCTTCTAGTTTGCTACATTCGCGGAAGATTTTTTTAATGGAAGTGAGTAATAGAGATTCGAGATTTCAACTAGATTATTTTTGAAGAAGTTTGTATAGTGTTTGGTTACTTGATGAAGACAGAGGATCAGTCAGAGAAAGTTATGAGTCAAGTGTTCAAGCAGTATTGTATGAGTTTGTGAATCGGGCTAGTATAGTTGTTTATTTGTTGCGGTTACCACCAGAACTAGAAAGAGGTTTGTGATGTGTTTGTGAACCTATGATTCAGAAGTGTGAGCCAGTTTTGTCCCGTGATATGTTGTTGATGAGATTGAGTTGAGTTTAAAATGGTCATGCATTAAAGGACCCGTTGAGATCTTGGCATCAGATAACTAATGTGGTGTGGTGAGTCTACCGAGTTGGTGGGTATGTTGTGGTGAGAGAAAGTGTGGAGGAGCATGTGTCAGTGACTCTTCTTGTCTGATAAATTTCGGGGACGAAATTTCCTTAAGTAGGGGAGAGTTGTAACACCCGGGTTTTGGGGTCGGGTGAAAATAATATTTTAATATTATTCGGGTTCGGTTTTATAATTTAAATAAATTAAATAATGGTTCGGGTTTTGTTTACAAATAAAACAAGGGTGTTGGACCCAATTTTTAAACCAAAGCCCAATAGCCATTTCATTAATGGCATACTTGTAATTTAATGGAATTGGGGAATTAAAAACCCATTTCCTATTTTAAAGAGAAAATTCATCATCTTCTTCCCTCCCCCTTTCCAAAATCTCACGACAAAAACTCCCCTTCTCCCTAGTCTACTATTTCATCATCTTTCTTCCTCATCCTTGGTGATTTTCGAAAGGTAAACATATATTCGACTTGTCCTCTCTTTCCTCTACATGCTAGTACTCTTAGATTTCATTAAAACCCATGATTTTGCATTTTGGTATTTTAAAAGTTTAGACTAAAAATGTCATCTTTGTTGTCTTAAACTAAAGCTTTTGATTTATTGATGATATATGAGTTGTTTACTATCTATAAGGTTCAACATATCCGATTTTTACATGGTTTTATGGTGTTTCCCGAAATTGGGTTTTAGGGAGGTTTTAGAGTGTTGAAATGTTGAATTTTGGGGGTGTTTTGTGTGAGAATTTGTGGGCTGGTGGTTAGGCTATGTATAAGGGTTGTTTTGGAAGCTATTAGGTGTGTTAAAAGAGTTGGAATCATCGGTTTTGGACTGTGCTAAAGGGCTGCTCGGAAATGGCTTTTTGGGGTTGTTCTTGGTTCGAAGAATAAGTGTTTGAAGTTTAAATTGTATTCCGGGTTTGCTACGTTGTGTTGTGGACTGATTTGAGGTTAATTTACTTGTGTTGAGGCGATTAGAAGCAAGGATTTGCGTTGGTAAAGCTTTGGGATCGAATCCGGAAGTGAGGAGGCTTGAGTCGGCTTTGCTTGTTTTGCTTAAGGAAATGAGGTGAGTGGTTAATGTTTTAAATTGATTTCAAAGGTTGGTTCTAGCATGTGGAGGTGAAAATGTTTTCAAGTAATGTTTTGGTTCAAAGGTGGTTTTGAAAAAATTTAGAATTGGGCTTGGAAAGTCGAATTAAACTCAAGAGTAAGTTGTTGTGGATTGCCTCTTTAATTTCCCCTTTTTCCATTTGGTTTCATTACTTGTGGTGATGTTTTGTTAAGCATGAAATTTAAATAATTTGGGAAGAAGTATGATTGCTTAATATTATATCGTTGATCATGTATGATGGTATTAATGATGTTGTTGATATGCCTTGTAAGGTTTGAGTAAGTTGGTGCAAGTTGTGCACGAAAATGGTGAGTAAGACCATTTGTGATTGGTAAGATTCCAAGTAGTAAGTGATGCCTAATTGTGGATATTGTTTGCAACTTGTTTTGGTTGTGCATGATATAGTGAGTACATGTCGCATGATTGTGATTGTATATCGTGTTGCATGGTTGGTGTGGAACCTCACGTGATGGTTGTCGTTGCTCCGGTGATGTGTAGTCCCGCCGGTAGCGAGTGGTGTAAGACTCCGGTGATGTGTAGTCCCGCCGGTAGTGACTAGTAGAAGAGTACTTTGATGTGTAGTCCCATTGGAAAACTACTAGTCGAAACGGTGATGTGTAGTCCCACCGTGTGTGTTTGGTTATGCTTGTGCATACCATGTGTTGTTCATGTGTATCTCACTATATCATTCTTTTTTATGGTTTTGCTTTAATCTAAGATCATACCTTTATGCATACTATGAAGTGTAATGCTATGATAAATGCCTATATTGTTGAATTGTGGTTGAACTTGTATGATAGTAGAAGGATTAGGTCGTTGGATGATTTGTATGCGTTGACCTTCATTTTAAAGAAAGCTTTGAACCCTGCATTGTCGTAGTTATGTTTTAGAGCTCCGCTCACTAAGCTTTATGCTTACGCTCTCCTTTTTCCGACAATGCAGATCTTTAGCTTGGAGTTAGCAAGGAGCAAGATAAGGGCGTCCAAGCGTGTGGTTGTTTGCTCAAGTATGGTTTAATTAAATAATGTAATAGTCTAGCAATGGGAAGTGTTACGTGTTTTAGGAGCTTGTATCTAGACTTCTTTGTATTGGCCACATGTTGTTAATGCCTTATGTTGATGTATTGGTTGATTATGGTTCGTAATGCTTGATATGCTATGAGGGATATGGTGTGTGTTGGCATGTCTTTTGGTGTTTAGGTTGCCTTGTTAGAGAGGGCCAAACCTCATATGTTTTCCTTGTGCCTTTTAGGGCCTTTGAGTTCCATGTGTGACTTATATGCATGAATTGCCCTTGTTGGAATGTTAAGTATGGATGCCTCAATTCATGTTAATTGCTATGTATGGCTCATGTATGATTGCTCGAATGATTGTATGTACGAGTCTTGTGAGTGTTAATTCATGCCTTTGGTCCCTTTCGAGCTTCTACATATGTCTATGCATGATCTTAGTGTTTTACATAGTTAGGGAGTCCTTAAGTTGGGCAGTAAGTGATCCCCTGCACTAAGGTTTCGAAACCATGGGTAAGGTTTCGAAACCTTTGCAGAAAATTTGGTTCCAGGGGTCACTGCCAGCCAAAGTTTCGAAACCTTTGGGGTAGGTTTCGAAACTATGGTCAAAGGTTTCGAAACCTTCCCCAAAGTTTCGAAACCTTTGGTGAAAATTGGCTCCAGGGGTTTCTACCAGCAAAAGTTTCGAAACCCTTGGTAAAGGTTTCGAAACTTCTGCTTAAAACTGCACTGTTTGACCCTTTTTGGCATGTTTGAAGAGAAAAACACTTAGGTGCTAAGATGCGTTTAGTAAAGATTAAAATTGGGGGTTTGAATGTTGTCTCGTGTGATATGTTCCGCTGTTTGATCTCTTAGAATTTAATACTCGAATGTGACAAGATTAAAATGAAAAAAAATAGGGTTGCTAACCGAGGGGGAACCTTAACGGGTTTCGCTTCGGTTTTCCCCGTGTAGCTCACTCGGACCGGTCATCCGGCCAGACCGGGACGAGGGGGTTACACATGGCCTTTAGCATCATATAAAACAGTCCACATATCGCATTCAATCAAACATGTATCACAAATTTCAATCATGCATCCAAGTTCCTTTATATCTCCTTCCCTTGCTAAACACATTACCGGATAGCATTTAGTCCAATTTCATGCATATAAAATATAAATTACAGAAAATTAAAGTGGTTCGGACACTAGTCCCAACCCTAATACAAAATTACACTCACAAAATTACACTCACGATCCTTAAGCTTGATCTCGAATTTAGATGCCTTTGCTTCTTCCTTTCGAACGATCGATCCTAGCTTCCTCCGAAGTTTCTTCGCTATTCCGATCTTAACTCTCAACATTAAACAAATACACTATATTAGGAAACAATTCAACCATAACTACTTCACCATTCAAGCATGAACTCCTAATTTCAATTCTGACTTTTCATTAAGCTAGTTCGAGGACTAGTTAGCGTTTTAATCATAACTTTTTAATTACTAATCCAAAGTTAACATATCATATACCGTTGGAAAGGTATTAAACTCAATATTTCAGTCACATTAACTTCATATTTTTATCTTATTCGTATTAATACAGTTTATTACTTATTTATACTCATTTCGGCAATTCTGGACAGCATGTACTGCCCGACTTTAAAAATTCATATCTTTCGATTTACATACTGAAATTTAGTTCCGTTTTCTCTCAATGATTCTAGACATATCAAAGTTTATACAGTATAAATTTCAACTTCAAATACCCTATATTATATTTTTGGTGAATTTCCAAAGTTACTGTTTTTACATTGAACACCACTGGACATATTTCTTAATTTATACTTTAGCTTGAACATACACTTAACTACATACTTGAATCTAAATTTCCTTCATGGTATGACTTATTCTACTTTTCCAAGGTATTTTTAAAGTCCATGTAAATTTCCAATTTCAACATTTAGGCATGCAAATTACCGATTTCTTCGAATCAGTCCCCAATCTTCACAAATTTCGATTTCATGACCATCTTTAGTTCTAATCAAAATATCATCTTTCTAATTCATTTTTCCAGCAACCATTAAACTTTTATAACAAAATATTCATTCCTTGACAAATTTCTCCTATTAAAAATTTTCAGATTTAATTCTTAGCAAACTTTCCAAAAGCTCAAGATTTTATATTTCTTTCAAAACAGTCCCCTTTTTACTCTATTCATGTGTTCTTGAAAAGTTTTCACATTTTTCCATATTTTATCTTGTTATTTCATTCAAAACTCATATATCTTCATGTTCATATAAATCTTAGGTTTGCATGCATGATTTTTAACTCAACCGAAAACTACAAAGAGTAGGAGACTTACTTTCTTTAATCTCTTGACAACATTAGCTACTTTCTTCAATATCCTAGCTTAATCTTCCTTCATGCAACCGAAAATTTCACAAATTTTTGCTCTCAAAATGGCTGACTATTGAGCTTCTCTCCTCCCCCATATTTTCCCTTTCTTCACGGCAAAGAAGAGCAAAATGAGGAAGGATCACAAGCTTTCATCATATGGTTGATTTGATGGCTCTTCAATTTACCTATAAGCCCTTTTTACTAATTCATTTATCATTAATTTACTAAGGGCAGCCCCAAGGATAATTTATCTTTGACATGTAATTTTTACTATTTAAGAGTCTTTTAATTTAATCACTAAATTGCTTTGTTACAAGCTTTATTAAATTTTATCAATTTCATCCAATTTTTAAGGAGTGCAATGTTATTTAATTTCTTTCGTATTCTTTTAATTCCACACATTAGATCTAAACATCACTAATTCAATTTCATTAGTTTACCAATCGGCTAGACTAATTAATTCGGATCTAATTTCCTTTCTAATATGAATTGGTGCACTAGTTGCCCAATTAAGGACTTTAGGGACCAAATTGCATAATTTACAAATTCGCAAGCTCAATTGCTTCTAAGAATAAATAAAATAATTAAATTCTACGGCTATAAATTTTAGGACGGAAATGCGGGTGTTACATGATTAATGCACCAAATTGCTTGCAAAGCTCTAGCCTTGATGTGTATATTGAAAACCCTTAAAAAATTAGGTTTTAATGTGAAAAATCAAGGGATTTGAGGAGGTTATATAAGGGTTTTCGGTTAGGGTTTGAGAGAAAGAGAGAATTAGTGTTTTAATTAAAGTTTGATACTCTTTTAATGCTATTTAAAGCAATCTACGAGGACATGTTTCGATATGCTACTTGGCGTGTCGGAACAACCATATCGAAACGCTTTCAAACCGTTTCGGTACGAGACTCGTTTCGATACAGGTTGACCATGTTTCGGAACAACACCATAAACCCGTATTGAAACACAAAGAGCCCGTTTCGAAACAATTCAATGCTAGAATCAACTAAGATCGAGCCTGTATCGAAACAAATGTATCTGTTTCGATACACCCTTGCCAGAAAATGCATTTTGGGCAGTTTCATGTCCAAAGAGCCAACTTAGATCAAGCTTAAATGCATATAAATGATATATGAGCATGTTATATGAACTAAAACCGATGCATACTCCCCTAGAAACAAGCATAGATGCATTAAGAAGCAAAATCACATAAGCATGATCATCATTCAAAATTCAAGCAAATTTTGGCCATTTGGGACCTAAAAGGGTCAAGGAAGGCTGGTTAAACCTAGCTCTCTCATAAGGGTCCAAAAACGTTCTTTATCTAAAGGTTGGTAAATATGCCTGCTAATTGGTTCAAGGTATCAACATATTCTAGAACTACATCATTTTTAAGACATGATCTCTAATGAAATGATGTATAATTTCTATATATTTAGTTGTAAAGTGTTAGATGAGATTCTTAGTGAGACAAATGGCACTAGTGTCGTCACACTTAAGGGTATGATATCTACTTGAACACCATAGTCTAAGAGTTGTTGCTTCATCCAAAGAACTTGAGCACAATAACTCCCTAAGGATATGTACTCCGCTTCGGTGGTAGATAAGGCTACGCTATTTTGTTTCTTAGAGAACCAAGATACGAGCATATTACCTAAGAATTGACATGTTATGGAGATACTTTTCCTATCTATCTTACATCCCTCATAATCCACATCGGAGAAGGCATGAAGGTCAAAGGAAGAGTCTTTAGGATACCAAAGACCTAAGCAAGATGTATCTCTAAGGTATCTAAAGATTCTCTTAATGGCAACTAGGTGTGATTCTCTAGGACTAGCTTGAAACCTAGCACACAATAAAACAATAAACATGATATCGAGTCTACTTGCGGTAAGGTAAAGCAAAGATTCAATCATGGAACGATAAAGCTTAGAATCAACACACTTACCTCTTTCATCCTTGCCAGGCTTAATTGACGAGCTCATATGAATGGCTTGAGGCTTCACATTCTCCAAGTCGAACTTCTTGAGCATATCCTTGATGTATTTAGCTTGATTAATGAAGGTGTCGTCTTTCATTTGCTTGATTTGGAGCCCCAAGAAAAATGAGAGTTCTCCCATCATGCTCATCTCAAATTCACTTTGCATTAGCTTAGAAAATTCTTGGCAATAAAATTCATTAGTAGAACCAAAAATAATATCATCAACATATTTGAACTACTAAGATGTCATTGACATATCTTTTAATAAAAAATGTAGTATCCACCATGCCTTTTTCAAAACTTTTTTTAGTTAAAAGTTTGAAAGTTTTTCATACCAAGCTCTAGGATCTTGTTTCAAACCGTATAAAGTTTTTGTTAGTTTAAAAACATGGTCTGGAAAGTTTGGATCTTCAAAACCGAGTGATTGTTCTACATACACTTCTTCATTTATAAAATCATTTAGAAAGACACTTTTCACATCCATTTGAAAGAGCTTAAAACCATGATAGCATGCAAATGCAAGAAGCGTCCTAATAGCTTTCAATCTAGCTACGGGTGCATATGTTTCATCAAAATCAATTCCCTCTTCTTGAGTGTAACCTTGAGCAACAAGCCTAGCCTTGTTCCTCACTATGGTACCACTCTCATCTAGTTTGTTTCTAAATATCCACTTAGTTCCTATAGTAGATTGATTACTAGGCCTATCAACTAATGTTCATATTTTACTTCTCTCAAATTGATTAAGTTCCTCTTGCATAGCCAATATCCAAAAATCATCTTTTAATGCTTCTTTGATATTTTTAGGCTCTATGCATAAGATAAATACAACATGATTCATAAATTTGAGAGAGGATCTAGTAGTTACCCCTTGGATGGATCACTCATGATTTCACCATCTTTGACATAGTTGAACTCTCTTGGGTATGTCACCTCCTTTTCCTCAAGAGTCAAGTCCTTCAAGGCTTCAAAAGGTGGATCTTGTGCTTCCTCTTTTTTAGTTGGAATCTCATCCACCTTTAATGTTTGTCCTCCATCAATGGCTTCAATGATCCCTACATCATTATCATCACAAGATTCCTTCCTTCGAAGAAGGTTATCATCTAAAACAACATGTATAGACTATTCAACAACCAGAGTTCTTTTATTAAATACCCGGTAGGCTTTAGAGTTTAGGGAATAAATCAAAAATATTGCTTCATCACTTTTAGCATCAAATTTACCCAAGTTATTTTTTCCATTGTTTAAAACAAAACATTTACAACCAAAAAGATAGAAATAACTAATATTAAGCTTTTTTGGATTTTAAAATCTCATAAGTTATTTTTTTAAATAGGCCTAATCTAGGTACAAAATAAAATAATAATAATAATAATAATAATAATAATAATAATAATAAATCTCTAATTTTGTCCGATTTTTATATAAAAAGAGTAATTATTGTGAAAATTATGTCCACATATATTGAGTTGTGAATTGGACGGATCAATAGATAAGTGCATGTTCAAAATCGATTTGGAAAATCAATCCCATTATTATATCAAAAGGGACAATTTAAAAAAAATATATGTTCATTTACATCAATTTGGACACTTGTTACAGTAACACTAATACTATAATTCATATATCTATATTTGCAAAAATTATTTTAAACAAATTATATTTATATTAAATAGTTCAATGACTATTTTGTAACAATTAAATAGTGAATTTACTGTTAGGTAACAGTAAAAAAATTTAGTGACCATTATGTAACATTTACAAAGTTTAATAATTATTTTGAAAGAATTAATATATTATTTTAATTGTTCAGTCAGTCGGTTATTAGGCTGTTAACGACATCTAATAATTTAATGTTCATTTTGTAACAATAATCAAAGTTTAATGTTTATTTTTATTTTTTAAAGTTTAGTGACCTAAATTATCATTTTGAAAATAGTTTAAATATTATTTGTGAATTTTAACCTAAAATTAATTACTATCAATGAAATGTATTTTTAGTTTTTTTTTACTATTTAAGGACTTTGTGAAGCCAAAATTAATTTTGATATAACGAATTACTTTAGAGACTTAATTGAAAAACAATAAATTTTTAAGTATTTCAAAGACTCGCTTATTTGATAAGCATTTTTGAACCAAGTACTCTTTCAAGTCAAAACATATTCAAAGGTTCAATTTTCACTAAGTCTTTTTCATGAGTTTTCAAGCCAAATTTCAACAAAACGCTCAGACGTATCGATACCCTTATAGCGTATCGATACGAATTTTCACCATTGAAATTTTAATCGACCATAGTGTGTCGATACGGTTTAACCCCGTATCGATACAATATTCATCTGGGTAAGACTTTAAGCTATAGCTTATCGATACTCATCGGGACAGTATCGATACGGTTCTTTTCAAAGAAAATTATTTTAATGCTATAGCGTACCGATACGGTATGTCACCGTATCAATACGATATGCTGGTCTTTGCAAATTTTCGCATTTAATATTCGAACGTTGGCTTGCTAGTTATTGGAATCCTAAATTTTAAATGGTCGTTGGACCGTATCGATACGCAAAGGGAGCGTACTGATACGCTTTTTATGAAAACACAAATCAGGATTCTAGTGAGAAAAAATCGTATCGATACTGTATTTTGTATCGATACGCCCCTTTGTACTGTACCGATATGCCTTTTCTGCGTATCGATACGTTTTGTTTTTCAGTCACAACGACTCTTTTTTCTTTGAGACAGGTACCGATACGGTAACGAAGGGTATCGATACGATATGCAATTGAGGAGCATTTATTGTGAGAAAATACAGTCCAACGGCTAGATTAATGACCTCAACCACCCAAACGGCTAGAAATCAATGCAAAGGTATAAAAACAAGTCTCCAAAGTTATAACAACAACAACAACAACTATTGAACCTTCAAGCAACATCAAAACATTTATTCCAAACCCTTGAGCCTATTAGAGTCAAATTGTTTAGGCAACTTGTAAAATTCTCAAATTGTTTCATCTTTGTTTCAAGTTTGGGGAGTGTTGGTTTGTAATTGGGCAATATATTAGTTTTGTGAGAGATACATTTCAAATTACCTTTTGTTATTTGTAATCGAGAGTTTTGTCATTCAATCTTTAGGTAGAAAGATTGAATTTGTAAAGGTTGCCTCCTTAGCCTAAAAAAAGAAAGAACAAATTAGTGAAAAGTTTGTTAAAAAATTTTAGTGGGAGCTAAGGTAGTGGATGTAGAGCTTGGTTAGAAGCTTGAACCACTATAATTGCTTTTTTCTTCATTTTTAATTGTTCTTTTTACTCCCTTCATTTTTAAAAGTGTCAATTCACCCCCTCTTAATCATATCGATTAATTCGATCCACTCAACATACTTTATATAAATGTTACCCTCACAATATGAGTGAAAAATTATCACATATATATTTTACATCAGAAGAAATTATGATCGTTCTATAATAAAAAGAAATTCTTTTTTAAAATAGAATAATTGGTCTAATTTTTATCGAAATTTAAATTTTAAATAGATAGAATTGAACAAGCGTTGATGGTCGGTTGATCAGAGTTGTTCACCTGCTCCCTTTCCTTTCTCTTAGGTCTCGGGTTCAAGACCTAGCAGGAACATTTCTTCCCCTAGAGTCCTCCCCCTCTAGGTAGGAATAGACTAGTATTTGTCAAAAAAAAAGAAGATAGAATTAAGGCTAAATTGCTCAAATGATCATTTAACTATGGGTTTGACCTTGATTTGACCAATATAATTTCAATTGTGATAAGATGCCACTCAACTATGTATGTACTCTCAATATGACCACCTATCGTTAAAATCTAACAGAGGGAGTGACGTGGCAGTTGGTAAAAATTTATATAATTACACATTTGATCATCGTTACTTATACATTTCATCAATTTGGTCTTAATTTTAATGTAATAAAACAAATTAAATATCTTGAAGAAATTTAATTATTTATATTTAATTAAAAAAATTTCCTCTTAACACCTAATTGATTGAGGAAAATGAAATCAAGAAAACTTGGGTCGGGTGAGATTTGATCCCAAATAAGGCAAGGTCAAGTGGAGTCACTTAGTAACTGCGCTAAGCACAAAATTATATTATGAATCACTAACTGTAATATATGTCTTATTGGTTTCTACATTTATTTTTTAATTTCACATATATAATCGTTAGATTAATTTTTTTAATTTAATTAATAATTTTTATTTCATATATAAAAAAATTAAATTATAATAAAAATTCATTTAACGAAACTGAACTCATAAACATAACTTAAATTAATTTATCTTGTGATTTGTGTTATATTTATACTTATTTTAAAAATAAATGTAGAAAAAATATGTAATAAATTTAGTTTAAAAAATAAATATAAAAAATATTTTATTAAATTAAAATTAAAATCAAATTGATAGAATGTACAAATAACACGAACTAAATGTGTAATAATACAAATTTTTACTAATTGCAATGTCACTACCTCAATCCCTCTGTTAGGTCTTAATTGTAGGTGGTCACATTGAGACTACTTACATAGTTGAGTGGTCATATTATCATAGTTGAAAGTATAGTGGTCAAATCAAGACCAACCCCTTAACTGAGTGGTTTACCCTAGAATCAAACGAGTAAATAAATTTTAAAATAAATAAATAATTCTAAAACTTCACATTGTACTATAACAGTTACCACACAAAATTTAAAAACTATCGTCAGCGCCGGTAAAAGGACAAGATTAATATAATATAAAAATTTAAGGACTAAATAAAATTAAAAAATAGACAACATTACTGATTTTAAAAACTAAATTTATGCAATTAAAAAAAGAGAGAGAACGTTATAGATTAGAGATTACTACATGGTTTCTTTCAAAATAAAAAACCGAAATTATTGCAGCTTGTCCATGCCTCTCTCACTTGTATTGTCCAGGAAACAACTTGTCTGATTTCCTTTTTGTTCTTGGTACTTGTTTATTTTTTGTCCGCTTTTACATTGGTTCCATGATGAAACAGCTTATCTGGTTTTGCCTTTTCTCCAATTATGGATGTTGATGGTGCATGCATGCATGATTACCATGGCAAGTGCTGGCGATGACCATTTCACCTACTCAGGCCAACAACTCATCCAAGCTATCCTTTCACCTCCGTAAACAATGTGATGAGGATGGGATCCGACTACTCCCGCGATGACTCTGAAAACATCTATGCACTATCACGCAGAGTAGGGAAGCTAACACCGTCTTTTAGATGGCTCGTTGACGTCGGACAGAACCATTTCAGTATGTTGGGACCTAATACCTGATTAAGAGATCGATAAATAAGGAAAGACGACGTTCGGAAAATAAAGAGAGAGAGAGAGAGAGGGGGAGGAGGAGGAGTACCGAGGTAATGTTTTTGTGAACACTGAGATTGAATGGATGGCGATAGCTCAGCCCAGATTTCTTCGCTAACCATGTGGCTCGTATTCCTTCGTAATACTGGCAAAAGGATAATTTGAAGGTGGTTATGGAGGGGTAAAAATTCAAGCTGTGGAACTAACTGCTTGAGGTCGGTCGACGGTGTACCTCAATGGTTGTCATATTGTGTGTTATAAGGTAGATATGCCAGCCTAAGAGAGTCCCAAGTGTTACCGATAGCGCAAGTGTCATTAATCCACAAGCAACCTACAACACATTCTGAGAATTTATCGAATAGCTTATAAACTCTCGTACACATTCTGAGTATCCGACACTCACTACTGAGACCAGATAGCATAGATTTACTTTATACTCAGACACACACATGATAACAGGAGATGGTGGCGAGAAATCGAGCTCAACTTATGCACTTGATAAACGATACAACCAGTAACTACAATAAATTGCAGATGCACATACTTTACTACAACTTACATAAAAGATTTTGAGGGGAGTTGTTCCACTCTTACTCCAGTCCTTCTGACGGGTACAGCTTATTACAATTACCTACGAATGACATGTTTTATATTATAACTCGGGGCGACATCGAAAAGTTCAAAAAAAGAAACAAGACAAGGAGCAAGGATACGTACCATCGAGTGGATGCTACCAATGGTCGCATAAAGTATAAGATCGAAAAAGGCTTTATAGTTCCAATAGCCTACACAATTGTTTATCCACAGACAGTGATGATCCTGCGTTCGATTTAGCTTTAGAAACCAGATGGAAAACTTCATGGTCAAAGAAAAACTATTCACTTATATAGAAATCGCTTAAAGATAATATGTCCTACCATCCTTAGTATACATCTTTTGCAAACCCGGCAATGATGAGTCCTCGGGGGTTTATACGCAGCACATTTGTCACAGTATTTTGACTGCAGAACCTAAATCATCCGTTACAGAAGTCAGATCACATAATGAGTTTGTTTGTTATGGTGGAAAACGATCCTCAAAGGACGGTCTTTTGGCCTCTAAAACGAAGAATACATCAACAGTATTTCGATTCTAAAACCTAAATCATTCATTACCAAAGTCAGATTACATAATGTAAGTTTGTTAAGGTGGTACGTGATCTCAATCGATATAAAACAAGAGTCGCCCTTTCCCTTTCGACACCAAGGCTCTTTTTCTGGATAAAGAGATATAATTCGCAACGGACACGACAATCTTTGCATGAACAAAATGATCAACTACAGATTCTATTACTACATAAATCATAGGGGCGTAAATGAACAGTTTGTATAAGTTTGTTTATTAAGCTAAACAAATGAGCATGAACACAATTTTTATGTTCGACAATTTTTATGTTCGTTTAATAAACGAATGAACACGGACAGAGGTGTGTTCGGTTGTTTATGTTCACGAACAAGCTCGTTTAAGCGGTTCTCCCACCTTTTAAATGATAAGGTTCAAAATTAAATAAACGAACAAGAACAAAGTTCTTGTTCATTCAAGCTGGGCTCATTTACACTCGTGATAAATGATAACCTTCTCTCTTCAACTTCCTTCGAACATTAGGAAAATCCTATGGAACAGCAAAATTAAGGGCCTATACAGATTCAATCAACAAAAAACAAAAAAAAAACCCTTATTTTCAATAAAAAAAAGTAAAAAAAAAAGGAGCAAAATCTACCATTAACTCCCAGAATTCCATTCCATTCCAATTCCCTCATCTTCCTACTCTATAAGGAAAACCCAATAACATCAAAACTCAATCAGGCCAAAATCTCAAGACTTTCCCCGAAAAACCATTCATTCAATACACAATTTTAAAAAGAAGGGAAAAAAATCATACATTTTTCTTTGGGTCTTGATCCGATGCAAAAGAGCTGGCTTCAACATCAGGAATATAAGACAAGGGAACACGGCCTGGGTCGGTAAGAACACCGACGAGGAAAGACAGTAGACAAAGAGAAGCCACGAAACTGAAGATTGCGTTGTTTAAAGACCCGGCCGAGGTCTGCAAACCGACCCAATCTTCGATGAAAACGAAAACCGTGATGTAATAAACGAAACCCATCAAGAAAAACGCTGAAAAAACTGGAATCGAGAGGAATTTTTTCAACTTCATTTTTGGATATTTGTTGTTTGAGAAGAACAGAGCTTAGAGACATTAATTTCGTAAATTAATTTTGTGAAGACGGGTCGAACCCACTTAATCGGGTTTTGGGCCAATAGAAGTGTGTGGTCGAACCCATTCTTCAAGGTTCTCGAATCTTATGGTAGGGTTCCACGTTTATCTCTTTTCCTAACTTGATGATTAATATATTAAGGGCGCGTTTGGTTCACGGAATGAAAGATTACTCCTAGGAATAAGATTCCTGGAATGTAACATTACATGGCATATTACTGACAATGTTACATTACCTTGTTTGGTTTATTTGGTAGGAATGTAAGATTATTGTGTTTGATTGAGAGTAAATAAAATTATCTAAAAGTAAAATTTACTAAATTGACCGTGTGTTATATTTTCTTTTTAACGTGTTAAACTTTCAATATTAAATTAAAAATATGTGCACAAAAAATTGTAGAATTATTTTTGTTACACTATTTAAAATTTACAAAAATAATATATTTATCCTATTATTAATATAATTATTATATTAACTATTTTTGATCAAAATATAATTTATATTTACATACTCTCGTTACCTTCTATTAAAATATTTTTGTGAATTTTTTAAATGCTAAACTTTTAATATGCTCAAATTTTTAATTTTTTATTACTCGTGACAGATTGTCAAGTAAATTAAAGTAAATAAGTTGTGTAATACTAATAAGAATTTATATCATAAGTACCTACTAAAATATTTTATAAGATGATAAATATCTTATAAGTAAAAGAATATTGTGTGAAAAATATTACCTCTTAACTTATTAATTTACATCACATATATTTAATCATCTAATTAAATTAAATAAATGATCTATGTGAACAAAATTCATTAACTTGGGGGTAATATGGTCCAAATGGTGGGAATTGACAAATACCTAAGAAAACCAAGGGAATCAAATTCCCACCATTTAATGAAAAAAAGGCTACTGTTGAGAATACAATATTACCCCTTGGAGGGAATGCTCTCTAACCAAACGTGGGTATGTGATTCCGGAAAAGATCATTCCCCTAAGTAATGATCTTTTCCGCGAACCAAACGCCCCCTAAATGTTTTGGTAATTATTTTATTAAAATGGATATTGTAGAAACTATTTTTTATATTTTTGTAGTGTATTTTTTTTATGTTTTGTAGTACGTTTATTTAAGAATGAATTTGACGATATTTTTATCGTCGACGTTTATTTAATTTTTTTTATTAAATTATTTCTTATTGAACTCTCGTCTTATTTCTCTCACATTGATAGATGTTTGTTAACAACTCAAATAGTGTGTACTTGAGTTATGATAAAAATATAATTAGCATTATATTCAAAAAAAATTCATAACTTCAATGTTTTCTATGGTGTAAAGAAGAGGAAACCATGTCAGTGACCTTCAAATTAGTGTAAATTATTTCTCATTTGCAATGATTGTTTCTTTATTGATGATGATTCTTTCATTCAAGCTCACTAAAGATTTTAGACTATTCAAATCGTATTTACAATCTTTTTCAATTGTATTTATAAAAATAACCACAATCTCGAGAACAAGTGAATAAAAACTTACCGTTGATATTCTACTCTCTTACTTAGATTACGAGTAAGAACAAAGTCTCCTTTCTCTCCCCTATATAGGAACTATTCAAAAGAAAAAAAGAAACTTCCATGCTCTTTCGGTTTATTTAGAAATATATTTTTGAGTGTTCTTGTGTGTATGAAGTATAAAATTTGTTATGTTGTAGTGATTAGTGGAATTATGGGCGAAGCCACATGGGGGCTGGCAGGGGCTAGACCCTGTAGTCCATCCTTAAGATCTATTCTTTTTTTTAATTTGGCTCCCGTAGAATTTTAAATTATAATTTATTTTACTTGGTTTAATATTGTGGAGTGGGTCGTTGTCTTAGTGGCAAAGTGTGTACAAAAAATTAAGTTTGTTTTACTTAAAGTTAGTGAATCGAATCTTATTGATGACGTTTTTCAGTCTTTTGTTATTTTAGGCTTAGGTGTAAGAAACCCTTGAACTTTTAAAAAATCAATTAAGCCCCTGAACTTTCTTTTGAACTAAATTAAGCTCTTGAACCGCGAAATTGAATTAATTAAGCCTTTTGACCAATTTTGATCATTAAATCTTGACGGTTGTTTTCTTTAAATATTACTGACATATGAATGTATGATACAATATAGTTCTTGTAACCCCCTCGTCCCGGTCTGGTCGGATGACCGGTCCGAGTGGGCCACACGGGGAAAACCGAAGCGAAACCCGTTAAGGCTTCCCCTCGGTTAACGACCCAGAAAATTTCTTTTTATCTTATCTTGTCTACATGCATAATTAAGACCTAAGCGTGGCACAGCAGCGGAAGATACAATCATAACATCAAACATCGACCAACCCAACAATCAAATAGTTCATTTTAACATTCTGCAGCAGGCCGTTTCGAAACGCCCCCAGGGTGTTCCGAAACGCCTTGGCCTAGTCAACGGCCCTGGGTCAACCATAAGGTGACCGTTCCGAAACAGGGGAGACCCGTATCGGAACGACCTTGACGGTCAATATCTCGTGGTCAACGAGATTTGACCGTTTCGAAACCTCAAAGGCCCGTTTCGGAACGGCTTCATCTCGTCAAATTCTCAAAATTCCAGTAGCCAAAATGTTCCGAAACGACCCTCATCCGTTTCGAAACGGCAGGCCATTTACACAGGGACCGTTTCGGAACAGGGGGACCCGTTCCGAAACACCCCCTGTCTGCAGACACGATTTTGCTGTTTTGAGGCACAAAGGTGCCCCAAAACATCACCAAAACACATCATAACATCAAACCAATTAAACCCAAGATTTACCAACAATACCATCATGCTTTAACAAGGTTTAGACATGTCTAATACTAAGGCAACACCCCACAACCATGCATTCATTCAAACATCATTCAACACATATATATAAACTCTTAAGGCATAAGGCTAACATTCAAGTAAGCAATTAGGCATGAGTTAACATTCACCATGGCAACACAACCATACAAAACAAGATATAGGGGAGTCCAAACATGCTCCTAGCAACCAACAACAACCAACAAAACATTACACGTCCCATTGCTCAAACTATTACATGTCTAGCATTAAAATCCATACTTGATGAACTCAAGTCAAACCCACACTTGGAGGCCCTCCACTTGCCCGAGCAACCCACGAACTAAGGATCTGCAATGTTGAACAAAGAGAGCGTAAGCAATGATGCTTAGTGAGGGTAAGCTCTAAAAACAAACCTCAACATTGCAGGGTCCGAGCACGATCTAGCCAAGGTAAATCACAATCATACCAAAGGTCCACAAGATAAAATGCATGAGCAATAGACGATAATAATGCCATGATTATAAGCTCAATTTCCATAATACATGTAATCACAAACAAGTATCCCAATATGAACCATAAACCTCAACACATCGATATACACATCAACAACATTGGCACCTAGTTAAGACCCGAATACGCGGATAGACATGTTGGAAACTCATATCCAACAACCACATTACCTCACGGTGGGATTTCACTCATCACCGGTCTCGCGGAGGGGATTCCACTCATCCTCACGCCCCGTCGATGGGATTCCACTCATCACCGACTATATTTAATTACAATTCCGGGCGAACCCGTACTCCTCCTTGGTGACTCAACGCCACCAAGGCCACGCGCGACTTTAGACTCATGTGTACACACTAACATCCTAATGATCGATCATTTGTATCCAAGTTTACTAGTGTCAATATTTACTCATTTCATTAACCTTGTGCTAAGCACAAACTCACCAACAACCATCATCATGCATGTCTCAAGCATCATAAGTTCAATCTCATTTCACATGTATAAAGCAATATACATAGACATTCATACCACAATTTATACGAGACATACACAACCATAAAATGAGTTCAACCAAAGGCTCTAGATCAAGTTTAGGATTAGGCTACCACCCTAATCCTAACTCTAGGTGGGTCTACCAAGCCCAACCTAGTCCATATACTCGAACCAACTACTTTAAAACATTTAAAAGCAAACAACCACTCACCTAAGCTTCCAAGCCCAAAGACCAAGCAAGCACAACCTTCAACTTCCCGGATTCACTTCCGATGTTCCACCGATGCCCAAACTCGATTCTAATCATCTCAAACACAAACAAAACGTTCGAATCAATAACACATCATCGGAAACAACCCGGATTAACATTAACAAGCATTCAACACCCCAACCAAGTCCAAAAACAGAATTTTCGAGTAGCCCACTTAACCCACTGAAATCTTCCATTTCAAGCCTCCAAACAACCATCAAACACACCCAAAGCAACCCTCAAATATCATACTAGCACCAGCCCTCGAAATCCAACATTAACCAACCCCAAAAACCACTTTAAAAACCTCCTAAAACCCCCTTGGTACCCAAATCCGAAATTTCCCAAAATCACTTGAAATTCATATATGATATACCATTTGACTTCCTTATACCACAACTAAGCATAATAAATCAAATACTTCACCTAGCAACTTAGAAAATCACATTTTAAATTAAAATATTCAAAAATGACATTTTCCAAAACTTCCATGAAAACTAAAATGAAAGGTACTTTTATGAAGGGGAAGGTGAGGAGAAGTCAAAAATACCATTACCTTTCAATTTGGAGTTGAAATGAAGAAGAGAGGTGATGGAATAGTGCTCTTCAATGGTGGGAGGGTTTTACCGTGGGTTTTTGTGGAGAGAGGGGGAAGATGAGTGAAATTTAGGTTTGCTTTTATTTGTTTTGTTTTAATTTAAAATCCCAATGACCTATTTGCCCTTAATGAAATGAATTAATCACAAGGGCATAAAATCCAAGACTATTTGGGGGGTTTAATTTTCAAAACATAGTCTATCATCAAATTAATTAATTTGAAAACCAAACCCGATCCATTATTTAAATCATAAAACCGAACCCAATTTATATTAAAATATTATTTTCACCTAACCCCTAAACCCGGGTGTTACAACTCTCCCCCACTTAAGGAAATTTCGTCCCCGAAATTACCTGGTGGAAACAAATACGGAAACTGCTCAACCATATCCGTTTTCCTCTCCCACGTGGCCTCTTCCACACCTCTATGCCTCCACAACACCTTGACCAACTCTATGGTCTTGCCACGCAACACCTTGCTATCAGAAGCAAGTATCTCAACGGGCTCTTCATTATAAGACAAATCCGGATTCAACTCTATCTCCTCAACGGGCATCACATGAGAAGGATCCGATCTATACCTCCTAAGCATAGACACATGAAAGACATCATGGATCTTCTCTAACTCAAAAGGTAACCTCAACCGATAAGCTACAGGCCCAATCCGCTCAACTATCTCATACGGACCAATGAACCTCGGACTCAACTTGCCCTTTCGGCCAAATCTCATTACCTTCTTCCACGGAGATACCTTCAGAAACACTTTCTCACCCACTGAGTACTCAACCTCTTTCCTCTTCAAATCTGCATAGGACTTCTGACGATCGGAAGCTGCTTTCAAACGGTCACAAATCAACTTCACTTTTTCTGTGGTTCCTTTAAGCAAGTCTGGCATAGGTAACAACCTCTGACCTGTCTCAGCCCAACAAATCAGAGTCCTACATCGTCTACCATACAAAGCCTCATAGGGTGTCATCTGAATACTAGACTGATAACTGTTGTTGTAAGCAAACTCAACTAACGGTAAGTGCTTCTCCCAAGAACCCTGAAAATCAATCACACAGCAACGAAGCATATCCTCAAGAATCTGTATCACTCGCTCTGACTGCCCATCGGACTGTGGATGATAAGATGTGCTGAAATGCAGACGACTACCCAAAGCACTATGCAAACAACTCCAGAACCTCGAAGTGAATCTAGGATCCCTATCTGAAACAATGGACTTCGAAACTCCATGAAGTCTCACAATCTCACGAATGTACAAGTTCGCCAACTTGTCTAAGAAGTCCGTAGTGTTCACTGCTAAGAAGTGAGCACACTTAGTGAACCTATCAACAATCACCCAAACTGAATTCTTCTTCGAATGAGACAAAGGCAACCCCGATACAAAATCCATGGTGATTCTCTCCCATTTCCATTCCGGAATCTTCAAGGGCTGTAGTAAACCTGAAGGAACCTGATGTTCTGCCTTCACTCTCTGACAAACCATACAACGGCTCACATGCTCGGCCACATCTCTCTTTAAACCAACCCAGAAGTAATCATTCTTCAAATCTCGGTACATCTTGGTACTACCCTGATGCATAGAAAAGGGACTCGAATGTGCTTCACTCAAAATCTGACGTCTCAGCTCAACATCTTCCGGTACAACAACTCTATCTCTAAAGCACAACAAACTCTCACCACTGAAACTATACTCAGTCGGTCTTCCTTCGGCTATGTCCTGAACATGTGGGACTAAACTCACATCTTGCAACTGCTTTTCTCTAATCAACTGAATCAAAGAAGGCTTCACTTGCAACTCGGTGATCAAATCACCATCATCGGACACACTCAATCTAGCAAACATAGCTCTCAGCTCAACGGCCACTTTTCTACTCAAAGCATCGGCTACTACGTTAGCTTTACCCGGATGGTACTCAATGGTCAAATCATAATCTTTTAATAACTCTAGCCATCTCCTCTGTCTCAAGTTCAACTCTTTCTGTGTCATCAAGTACTTCAAGCTCTTGTGATCGGTGTAGACAATACACTTCTCACCATACAAGTAGTGACGCCAAATTTTCAATGCAAAAACAACTGCGGCCAACTTTATATCATGAGTAGGATAGTTCTTCTCATGAATCTTCAACTGTCCAGAAGCATAAGCAACAACTCTTCTATCTTGCATCAAAACACACCCTAAGCCTACGTAGGAAGCATCACTGTAAATCACAAACTCCTTACCTGAAACAGGCTGCACTAACACTGGAGCAGTTGTCAAAGCTTCTTTCAATTTCTCAAAGGCCTTTTGTCTTGCATCTGACCATTCAAACTTGACTCCCTTTTGCAACAACTTAGTCAAGGGAGCAGCTACTCTAGAGAAGCCATCAACAAACCTCCTATAGTAACCAGCTAATCCTAGGAAACTCCTAATCTCGGTCACGGACTTAGGTTATTTCCACTCAACAATAGCCTCAATCTTCGACGGATCAACTCGGATGCCTTCGGCCGAAACAACATGGCCAAGAAATACAACCTCTCGAATCCAGAACTCACATTTACTAAGCTTCGCATACAACTGATTGCTCAACAATCTTTGTAAAACAAACCTCAAGTGCTCATCATGCTCTTCTTCTGTCTTCGAGTACACAAGTATATCATCAATGAAGACAACCACAAATCGGTCTAAATAGTCTCTGAAAATTCTGTTCATCATGTCCATGAATGTTGCTGGTGCATTCGTGAGCCCAAATGGCATCACAAGAAACTCATAGTGACCATATCTAGTCCTAAAAGCTGTCTTCGGAACATCACACTCCTTCACCTTCAACTGGTAGTACCCGGATCTCAAATCTATCTTCGAGAATACTGAAGCACCTCTCAACTGGTCAAACAAATCATCTATACGAGGCAACGGATACTTGTTCTTCACAGTCAGCTGATTCAGCTGCCTATAGTCAATACACATGCGCATGCTACCATCTTTCTTTTTCACAAACAACACTGGAGCACCCCACGGAGAACTACTAGGCCTAATGAAACCACGATCTAATAATTCTTGCAGCTGACTCTTCAATTCTTTCAACTCTTTCGGAGCCATGCGATACGGAGCTATCGAAACTGGACTAGACCCTGAAACTGTCTCAATCACAAACTCAACATCTCTGTCAGGAGGCAAACCAGGCAACTCTTCAGGAAACACATCTGGAAAGTCACACACTGTCCTGATATCCTTCGGTCTAGCTTCACTCATATCCGGATTCATAACATAAGCTAAATAGGCCCCACATCCAGAGTCCATCAACCTATGAGCCTCTAAAGCTGACACCACATTAGACAAGAACTTAATGTTCTCGCCCACTACCACTACCTCGTAGTCATCAGAAAGTTTTAAGGAAATTTTCTTTGTTTCAAAATCCACACTAGCCCGATGCTCAACCAACTAGTCAATACCCAAAATAATATCAAAGCCGTAGAAAGGAAGTTCCATCATATCAACTGAGAACACATGACCCTGAATCTTCAGTGGACACCTCCTATACATACGTCTAACCACAACTGTCTCACCAAAAGAACTAGTAACATGCATACCTACATCTAAGATCTCAACAGGAATATCTAACTTCTGTGCATGCTTACTCAAAATGTAGGAATGCGTAGAACCCGAATCAACCAAAGAAAGCAAGGACATAGACTGTAACTCGAAATTACCTGCTATCACATCGGTGTCGTTCCCGGCCTCTCTCTGAGCATAGACCCTCGCTGGTCCTCCCGCCTCTGGCTGCACAGCCACAACGTGTGCAAGGTTCCTCTGAGCATCTACCCTAGGTGCATCAACCCTCGGCTGGAAGTAGCCACGACCGCGCCCACAGCCTCTCTGAAAATCGTTACCTCTCGCAGGAGCCTGAGCAATGTTCGGTGCCTGAGCTGCCTGACGCGAACAGTCCTTCCTAAAGTGGTCCCTCGAACCACAGTTCCAACAAGCATGAAAGTTACCCCAGCACTCTCCAGTGTGCTGTCTCCCACACTGTGCACACTCAGGCAAGCGCCCTCCTCCTCTATGGCCCTGATGGCCTCTACCATGGTGGCCACCGCCACGTCTCTGATCAAACTGATGTCCGCCACCTCTGTGCCTCTTAGCATCTCTACCATCAAAGTGGTTATGCCTCTTTCTAGAACTAGAACATCCAGCTCGTTTGGCTGAACCCAAACTATGCTCCAAATCCTTGGCCCTTGCGACCAACACATCAAAGTCTGAGTAGTTAGAAGCCAACGTGTACCTCTTAACTTCTTCATTCAATCCGTATCGGAATCGGTTACAGCGTTCCACTTCAGTAGGAACCAACTCTGGGGCATACTGACTCAAGCGAACAAAGCGGATCTCATAATCAGTCACAGAAGCATCCCCCTGAGTGAGAGCCATAAACTCTCGCTTCTTCTCATCCAAGTACCTCGGTCCCAAGTACCTCTTTCTGAAAGCAAACTCAAAGAAATCCCAATCTATCTCGGCCTCTGGAACCCCGGCAGTAATGGTGACCCACCAGGTGTAGGCATCACCCTGAAGCAGTGAGATCACACAACCCAATCTACGTGCGCCCGCACAACCCATCTGAGCCAAGATACGAACTGTCTTTTCCAACCATAACTCCGACCTCTCCGGAGTAGATCCTCTAAACTCCTCGGCCCCTAAGCTACGGAGCCTCTCCAAAGGTAAACTAGCATCATCACACCTAGGCTGAACTGCAGCCTGAGCTCCCGCAACTGCGGCCTGAAACGCTCCCGCTATCGCTTGCACTAGCGGAGTCATATCAATCCCAGCTGGACCTTGGCCACCTTGAGGTCCCTCTCCTCCAGCTTCATCCTCGCCCCCAGCTCCAGGTGGAGGAGGTGGTGGTGGTGGAGGTGGTGGAGGAGCGCCAACTCCCGCGGCCCCCGGTCCCTCTATGTGAGCTCCCGCACCAACTACCGGCTCAACAGGAGCCGCAACTCGTGGTTCCTGACGAACCAACCTCAGTCTACCTCTCGGTCTAGACATTGCTCTCTCAGATATTAACTACAACCACAACAACAACAAACAAGTTGGGTTAGCAAGGCAAGGCTTCCAAGTGTTCAAGTATGTTCCCTCACTTAAAAATCATTTTTCCAATGTAATAGTAGCAATGAGACCCACACACACATGCTTTAAAATAAAACAATCAACATACTTGTCACATAAGTAATCATTCTTGCAAAACAAGCAAACACCGTGCAATTCAATTTAAAAACTTAAACTTACCTCACTTACCTGCCCAAGGTCTCGGTAACCTTAGGCTCTGATACCAACAAGTGTAACCCCCTCGTCCCGGTCTGGTCGGATGACCGGTCCGAGTGGGCCACACGGGGAAAACCGAAGCGAAACCCGTTAAGGCTTCCCCTCGGTTAACGACCCAGAAAATTTCTTTTTATCTTATCTTGTCCACATGCATAATTAAGACCTAAGCGTGGCACAGCAGCGGAAGATACAATCATAACATCAAACATCGACCAACCCAACAATCAAACAGTTCATTTTAACATTCTGCAGCAGGCCGTTTCGAAACGCCCCCAGGGTGTTCCGAAACGCCTTGGCCTAGTCAACGGCCCTGGGTCAACCATAAGGTGACCGTTCCGAAACAGGGGAGACCCGTATCGGAACGACCTTGACGGTCAATATCTCGTGGTCAACGAGATTTGACCGTTTCGAAACCTCAAAGGCCCGTTTCGGAACGGCTTCATCTCGTCAAATTCTCAAAATTCCAGTAGCCAAAATGTTCCGAAACGACCCTCATCCGTTTCGAAACGGCAGGCCATTTGTACTTTGTGAGCAAATTACACATGTAGAGCCTTTCATACGAGCATGCTTGAAGACATTAAAAAGAACCAATAAGCATCATACATTTCAAATAAGTTTACAAGCCATTCAAGCAACTTAAGCATCCATCATACAAGCATATGGCAAGATACCTCATGCTTACAAATCAAGCCATCCATAGACATACATCAAACTCAAACCAACAATACCTATCCCATTGCTTTACTATTACAATCTTTAAATTTAAACATCATACTTGAGCTAACCGTAAGCAACACTTGGAGGCCTTTCCTTGCCCTTGCCACCCTCAAGCTATTGATCTGCATTGTCGAACAAAAGAGAGCGTAAGCATAAAAGCTTAGTGAGGGTAAGCTCTTTAAAAACAAACCTCGACAATGCAGGGTCCAAGCACGAGCTACCACCAAGATAAAATGCATGATCTTACCTCCGATCCACGCGAGCCATAAATATAGATGATGCATGAACATATATTCAATATCATGTCATGCTCAACATGTTTAAATCCACAACATATGAAATCACATATATCAAACCATGTTAGCAACACCTCCCAAAACACATTGGCTCACAAATTAACCACAAATTGGCAATATAACTACAATCTGTATTGGCACCTAGCTATGACTCGAATACGCGGATAACCGTTGGAACTCACATCCAACAACTCAACCATTACCTGACGGTGGGATTCCACTCATCACCGTTCAAGCGGAGGGGATTCCACTCATCCTCACGCCTCATTTCACGCAGAGGGGATTCCACTCATCCTCACGCCCCGTCGATGGGATTCCACTCATCATCGACTAATATAAATACAATTTCCGGGCGAACCCGTACTCCTCCTTGGTGACTCAACGCCACCAAGGCCACGCGCGACTTTTGACTCATGTGTACACACTAACATCCTAATGATCGATCATTTGTACCCAAGCATACTAGTGCCAATACTACACATTTCATTAATCATTCATAATATCAATTCATAACACTTCCGTGCTTAGCGCGTACTCACCATGACTTACCGTCATGCACAAGCCACATTTCCATGTCTAGCATGTACTCACCATGATCCCCGGATCATACAAACACCTCATAATATCATTACACGTGTCAACACTACATGCATCTCAACAACACAATTATCACATCATATTTCATACACATGTATATCTCTATCACATTTATCATCAACATGCACGTAACAATGCATTAAGCCATACCTCCACATACATGTATAACAACATAAGCATAGCCACCATGAGCATGATTAAACATGAGGCATAATTCAACACTTTAAAGATCAACCAAGGTCTCTAACTAAAGTTTGGGATTAGGCCACCACCCTAATCCCAACTCTAGGTGGGTCTACCAATCTCAACCTAGTTCACATGCTTGAACCAACACTTGAAAACCATTTAAAAGTATTTAACCACTCACCTAAACATCCAAGCTCCAAGTCAAGCTAGCAACCTCCCTCAAATTTCCGGATTTCTTCCCGAAGCTCTTCCAACACGAATTCCCGCTTCCAAACAACCTCAAACACATTTCAAACAATTCCAAATCAGCCCAACATCAAAAGACCAACCCGGAACACAATTCAAATACAATTCACAATGTTGCAAGCCATGACCAAACCCCACTTTTAGCAATTTCGGACAGCCCCTAAACCATGTCCAAAAACCATCTTTCCAACATCCATAGCACCCACAAACATTCCCAAATCAACCCCTAACCATAGTACTACCAATGGGCTATCAATTTCCACCTAAAACAACCCCCAAAACTCACTCAAAACCCTCCAAAAAACCCATTTTTACCCAATTTCGGGAATCATGTTAAAACACTTTAAAATTCACTTATGTTGGACCTTAAGAGTTGCAAACAACTTATCTAACAATAATAAATCGATAGCTTAAGTTAAAGACCATAAAGCTCTCATTTTTAAACAAAACCCTAAAACTTCCAATTTCAAAATCATGAACAATAATGAGAAATATTGGTACCAACATGGAGAGGAAGACAAGACTAAGTCAAAAACACAATTACCTTTTAAAAAGCTCCAAAGATGAAGTTGAAAGAGTTGAAATGGTGAAAAGGGGAGGGAGAGGGCTTTCATGTCTTCAAGATGAAAAAGGGAATAAAGAAGATGAAGACAAGGCTTATTTTAACATAAAGGGGGTTTTAAATTTGAAGACTCTCATAATTACCATCTTGCCATTAATGAGATGGCAAATCCTCCTTTATCATAAAATCCATGGGATTTAATTCCCAAAACAATTTTGATCCAACATAGAATTTTTTTGATTCGAATATCTAAAGCCCAAAATAATATTTTATTATTTTAAATTTTAAAACCGAAACCCGAAACAATATTTTAATATTATTTCCATCCGACCCCTAAACCCGGGTGTTACAATTATGTCAAACACATCTTTATTTAAATATTCATTCCGAATTCGGATAATTGTTCCTTTATTTAGCTATATTGTGTGACCCTTCCTTGTGAAAGACATTGTCTTAAACAAGGTAGAGTTTATCATAATTATGTCCCATATCAACTTAGCACTCTTCTTGTTGCTTGTTTTGGACACATTTTTTCTTTACCCACGTAGGGGGATAGTAGGGTAAAATGGTTTCAATTATAGGAAGATATGGGGATAAAATTGGATAAGATAGGGTTTATCATAATTATGTCCGATGGCAAGATTTTACAAATTTGATCCGACCCAGCTCGACTCGACGAGAATATATAAAGAAATCCATGACGCTAAATGATTTAGTCCAAGTCTCTCTCTATCTTGTCGATGGGTTTTGTTTATTGTGTTCTATCAAGAAGTCAATTTATTTCATTTACGACTTAAATTTTTATGGATAAAAAAAATATTGAAAAAAATTACTCCATAAAATTGTGGTTTGATTCGGCTTGATTAAGGACTTTGTCAAGGTCCTTATAGTCACTTTTGATACTCGTTATTAGGACGATTTTTTAAATTTAACTTATTTTATTTATAATGTTAAAATTTAAATTTTCAACTTTATTTAAAAGATCAAACATTTTATTGCACTGAATAATGGTTAAAAGAGATGTACACAAGTGAAGTCCACTAAATCATGGTTAAAAGAAAAACATATTAACAACTCAAGATTGAAAGAAAGCACACAATTCTCTATTCAAATCAGACATTTTAGGGATGAATTCAAAGGAAAGCCTATTTATTTATTTCTTGGATTTTCCGATTAAATTAATATATACAAAGTGGGGAAAAACAAACCCTGAAATCCAGTAAAAAGCAGTGAAAACATGTTAATTAAAAGGATGAGTCTACTACGTGCGGCGAACACCGATAAACACCACTAATGATTAACATTTTTGAACACTATTAAATTAATTAATAAATATTTAAAATTTTAAGGACCCATCAAATAATTAATAATTACTTTAAAAATTCAATTAAATTATTTTTTATATATATTAAAATTATATTTTTTAATAAGGATAAACTATATATTTAGTACTTCACCTATTTCAGTGTTTCTATTGAACCCTTATTATTTAAATATTATTTCAATTTAACCATATTCTTTATAAAAAATAATTTAACCCTAAACTATTAAATCTTAAACCCTTGTGTTGCGACTAAAAAATTTCAGAAAATACAAGGTACCTCGGATGTCGCTCGGACGAACCGGGTTTTAATTGTTTTTGAAAATTTTAATCGAATTTGTATAAAAAATAGAAGAGTCGCCACCGGCCATTTAAAAATGGTAGACCAGACACCGAAATAAAACCAGAGATTCTTTTCGAAAATGGGTTCGGGAGTCGGTTACACGCGAGGAAGGATGAGCACCCCCGTCGTGCCCGAAAATCAGTACCAAAAACATTACCGCTTAATTAATATTAAATTTTGCGAATTAAAGTGACGAATCATATCGAAATTTGGTTATACAATTGAGTAAATTTTAAAAGCCTTGATATTCGAGAGAGAACGTCTGAACCACCACCACTACGACTGGTACTGGCCTCGTTCATTCCCGAATAAAAAGACATCCGCATTACACTTTAAAATTCGAGATGCAACTTATAAATTCGTAAACGGGACATAAAAATATACAGATAATCAAGCAGAATGCATAAAATTATGAGAAGACATAAGCTATACAAATACATGCATATATTATATACCGTAACGCTATACATTATGTAAACCATGCATTAAACTATACTATATAACATATGATAACATACCACATCAATCACACATCATCAAACATATATAAAGCATATAAACAAAATATGGATTGAAAGTAAAGAGACATAAGTACGAAACGGAAATTAAAATGCATGAAACACAAGAAATCATGCTAAAAAGACTAAAATTGGATCGGGACAGACTCTAGGGGGTTATGAGGAATTATACCATAAAAAAACTACTAAATTGCGGAAATAGGGATCAAAATTAAAAGACGCTGAAACTGGTGAGGACCGAAATGGTTATTAGACCATTCGTAGTTGATTAGAACCACATTAGGGGACGAAACTCAAAATTCTTAAAATGTTTGAGGGACCATAAAGGGGTTTAAAATAGACGGAGACCCTCCTGGGGTGAACGTGAAAGGACGGAGGTCCTTATGAAGCAAATAACTCTTTTTTAAAACATTAAAACAGTATAAATAGGCTTTTTAAAGAAACTTAGACCCTTTGGCCATTTTAAGCAAAAAGCAGTGAACCCTCTCCCCCTATATTTCTCCGGCCGATTAGGGTTTGAAACTCAAAAAGGAGAAGGCCTTTCCGGTGCCGTCAGTCGCCAGCCGGCAACGGTGACCTCGAAAAACCGAGAAAAGAAACCTCTTTTTCTTCTCAAAACCTCAGATACGAACCCAAATCTCTTATTCTTTCGAAAAATCCCCAAAAAACAAAACCAAAAATCTCCCTTGTTTCGAACCTGCAATCCCGATGGCTCACCCTCTAAGGGATTGTTGCCGGGGAGAGATCCGCACCAGAGGGGAAGTCGAACCGAAAGCCAAAGGTAAAAGAAGACTGACCTTTTTTTTTTAGATTTACGCATGCATGAAAAGATTGAATAAAAAGTACTTATACCTCAAAGGTTTTTTTCTCTTTGTATTGCTACTGTGAAAATCCCGAGTGGGTTTTTTTTGTGTTTACAATATCACTCTGCTGATTTCTCTCTATGCTCTCTTTGTTTTTCGATTGCTCTCTCCCTCTTTACAACTTCCTTTCGGTTTTCTATATAACCGAATTTACAAGGAAAAGATAAAAAATGGTACACTGATGCATGTGCATTTGGTTGGTATTTGTCTCCATTGACTTTGCATCCGTCTTGATTATTTTTTGCCTTTTTTGCTGTTTATGGTAACTGATGACTGTTGTTTTTGTCTGAGGCGTGCCGGAGATGCCCGATCGGGAGGGACATTGGCGTGGTGGTGGCAGAAGAAACAGAATCGTCAGACGCGTGGTCCTTGCACGCGCGCGTTGGCAGACGACGAGTCGAGCGTGGGGCGCGTTGGGGATCCGGAACGTTTGTCGATCTCGATCTGGGACCGTTAGATCGAATCGATCTAACGGTCGACGTTGTGCGGCGCGGGGCACTGGTACCCTTGTTAGGGTTTCCTTCGCTGGGATTCATTTGGACCGTCAGATCTCAGCCGATCTGACGACTGCGGGGAAGTGCGGCGCGAGACGATAGAGGGGCTCGCTAGAGTTTCTTCATCAGATTGGATCTGGACCGTACAATCATCACCCAGATCCAATGGTCCAGATTTGGCTGCGCATAGCAGAGACAAGCATTAGGGTTTTTTGATTATTTGGGCTTACGGGCTGTTTGGGCTGAATATGTAATATTAGATATATTTTTTTGGATTTTGTATATGTGGACTTTAATTTAAATAATAGACTTGGGCTCTCATTATTTATCAATATCTTCTATTTATACTTTATGTTTTATTTCTATTTTTGTCATAATAATAATAATAATGATAATAATAATAGATAAATAACAGTAACGCATAGTTATATAAGAACAAATGATGATACAAATATAATACAATGATAATGTGAATAAATGATATAAATAATAATAATAATGATACAATACTGAATATAGTAGTAATAATAATAATGTCAAACAAAAATAATAACAATATAATAATAAAAATAATAATTCTAACACACTATGACAATAAAAAGATAATAATGGTAATAATAATACTAATTGTTGTAATAAAAATAAGGATAATAATAGTAGTATTTATATATATATATATATATATATATATTCTTTTTCTCGTTTTTTTTTAAATTACCCAGCAGCCCAATAAGCCTAAGATAAACACAAACTAAAGGGGTTCGAGGTCCGGACAAAATTAGTGATTACACCTTGAACTCTTATGCTTATACCATAAATCATATACCGTTAAAATTAATTTTATTTAAAAAAAACTTGTTGATTACATATACATAAACCTAACAACTTTTTACACACTTGTTCTAAGCGGTGGCCTTCTTAGCCGCGGGTGACTTGATAGATTTAGGATGCTTTGGCTTTGCAGGAGTTGTTTTTTTCTTAGCTCCAACCCTCTTCGCCGGCTTCTTCTTTGTCACCTCCACCTTAAATTCTTTTTTTCTGTTTTACCTTTTATAGCAGTGGATTTGTTCTTTTTGCCAGCTTCGGAGAGCTTGTAAGAGGCCTTTTTAATCACCTGCACAATAATTAACCGTTAATCGACTAATTAAAAGGAAAAGGCCAAAAACAAAGATCAAAGGGATAAGAAAATACCTGGAAATAAGGAGGATGAGCAGCGGATTTGGATTGTTTAGGCCTTTTCTCCTTCGAAACCTTTGGTTTCTTAAATAAAAATTATTTTAAGGGTATATGGTTTAGGGTATAGGTTTAAAAGTTTAAGGGTTTAATGATTAATAGTTTAGGGTTTTAGTTTTAGGGTTAAATTATTTTTTATAAAGAATATGTTCAAATTAAAATAATATTTAACTAATAAGGGTTCAATAGAAATATGAAAATAGGTGAGGTACTAAATATATAGTTTACCCTTATTAAAAAATTAAAATTTTAATATATATAAAAATAATTTAATTGAATTTTTTAAAATAATTATTAATTATTTGATGGGTCCTTAAAATTTTAAATCTTTATTAATTAATTTAATAGTGTTCATCGGTGTTCATCGTTAGTGGTGTTTATCAATGTTCGTCGGCCGTTGTAGAATTTTCCTAATTAAAAAGGTATTCTTTAGCTTTTAATCTCCATTATTTTTGGAAACCTGGTTTTGAAATTTGGGTTGCTCTCATTTTTCAACTCTTTGCCCTAGAGATCCCACAAATGTCTATATGCTTCAGTTATGTTATTTAATTCGAGTAAATGTTAAATATGGATATATATTTGATACAAATATATTCGATATTAGAATGAATTTTTGATATTTTAATTTCTAAGTTAGTTCAAGTGATAGCACGGTTACTTATAAATAACGAGGTAAACGAACTGAGCCTAAACGAATAAGATTTTGTTCATGTTTATTTATTTGTTTGTGAAAATATTCATGTTTGATTCGTGATCGTATAAAATTTTAATATCAAGTCCATGCTCGTTTGTTTATTTTTGAAAGTATTTATGTTTGTACTCGTTTGTTTAGGGTTCATGTATTTATGTTTTTTTAATAGCAACTGAGCATGGTATTTATAGTAACATGTATTTCCAAAAAGGTATTTAAAATAGTAAGTAATCAAGGGCAAATCTATCATAAAGAAAAATGAATTGGTTAAAATTAAATATCCTATCAAATTTAAAATGAATTGTTGAATTTATATATTTTGAAATGAGTGGTTAAAATCACTTAAAAATAATTTAAATAAAGTAAATAATAAAATAAAATAAATAAACAAACAAATTGGACCTCTAGTTCATGCACATGAAAAATTAACCGATTAAAATATTTGGCCAAAGCCCGTATGCGCAAGACCACCATTATATTTTTCTTTTACAAGTCCAATATTAAATCTTTGTATTTAAACCACAATCAAGTGTTTTTTTAAAAGAAATGCGGGATTCTTTAAAATATACTAAGTAACTTTATTTCTTTACAAAAATCCTCACATATTTCAAAGAATGATAAGAAGAAGAAAAAAGTTTTAGCTGAGTATCTTGACATAATGTATTCATTCTGGTGTCTTTTTGGACTATGAACCATAATTTAGAAAAATGTAACATAACATACTGTGTTTGGTGAAACACGTTTCTATGAACCAAAAACTCAATATGTAAGCTACCATTCTCATTAGTCACGTTATATCTATTCTTTCTCTTTGTCGCGGTTGTGCACTAATAGGCCATGTGCGTGCCTAAATTTTCATAAGTGCTCTAGAGACTTTGCCACAAATCTCATGGAAGCGACCCTACTTCACACTTATATAGGTCAAGCCATCAAGTGTATTCTGCAGGTCAAATACACCACCTATAAAGGCTATGGACTTGATTAAGAGTTTTCTCATCATCAATGTCTTTGCAATTTTAACACTACTTACACCATAGGAAAAGACAAAATAATAATTTGTAGTGTTCACATCTCGAGATTAATCAATGACTTGTTATTATCCATATGAACTTTTTTTATGGGATCGCCAATCACAAAGGTTGGGTTACAGTTATTGTTCATTTCTTATATTGGCATAAGTCTCATTCCCTTCGATGTTTCATTTACTAATTTTCTTCCCAGGGTTTAGTTAGAGGATCATCCAAATTCATTTCTGACTTCCCATAATCAATTGACTCAGTAAATGCACAGTGTAGGTAATATCAGGCCTAATGTGCGTGAGGTAGAGAAGACGACCCACCAAACATCTGTATACTTGTGGATCAGGCAGGAGTTCTCCTTCATGTGCACTTAACTTGTGTGGAGAAACAATTGGTAAGTCTGCAGGCTTCTTACCAGAGAACTTGTGTCTTCAAAAATCTTAAGGGCATAATGTCGTTGAGATAATGAAATGCCAGATGTATTTCGTGCAACTTCGAACCCCAAGAAATAACGTAAGAGACCTAAGTCTTTAAGTTTGAAATGCTGCTGAAGGAACTCGCGAACCAAAGCAAGTGAAGATAAATCCTTTCAAGCAATAATGATATCGTCGACAAAAACCAACAAAGCAACCATGGCATCTCCAGTCCCTTTAACGAACAATGAATGTTCAGAAGGTGATTGAATGAAACCGAGCTTAAGAACCACTGAAGAGAATGTTTGAAACCATTGACGAGAAGCTTGTTTAAGGCCATATATAGACTTATTAAGCTTACACACCAAATTGGAGCCAACTGTGTCTATCTTGTAACCAATAGGAACCTTCATGTAAACATCCTCATCGTGTGTCCCATTTAAAAATGCATTGTTAACGTCCAGTTGAAGAAGATGCCAACCTTGGGAATCAGCCAAAGTAAGCAATACCTTAAAGGATGTCATCTTGGCCACTAGTGAGAAAGTGTCTAACATAGTCAATGCCTTCTATCTGCGTGAAACCCTTGGCTACCAAACGGGCTTTGTACCTATCAACAGTGCCATCAACATTGTACTTGATCCGATAGACCCACTTACAATCAATGGGTTGCTTGCCATCTGGGAGAGACACAATGGTCCAAGTGCAAAGAGAATCCATTGCATGCAGTTCATCAGCCATGGCTTTTCGCCATTGAGGAAATTGAACAGTCTGGTGATATAATGAGAGCTCATATGTGGAAGAAACATTAGCAACAAATGTGGCATACGAGGAAGACAATCGTGTAGAAGAAAGATAGTCTTGAATAGGATAAGAGCATGAAGTAGAAACATCAGTATTACAGTGATAAGCTTGAAGATAAAAAGGTTTAGTAGATGTTCGAGAAGACCTTCTGACCACTGGCAAATGTTCAACCAACTCAGGCTCATGTTGCGTATCAGGCTCATGTTCTGGTTCATTCTGTGAAATAGGCTCGTTGGATGTAGCATGTCCATGTTGAGTATTAGGAATTGGAACAGACTCAGTAGTAGTAGCAGGCTCATGATCTACATCACCTGGATGTGTAGCATGCTGATCACCATGCACATGTATCTGGGACATGTCCTGATCAGAAGAACAATCTAAATGGTCAGTGCATACTGTAGGCAAAGATAGATCAGGAAAAGGATCATCAACATGAGTTGAATGGGCAATCGTATGATAGGAAAAAATGTGCTCATGAAAAATCACATTCCGAGACACCATAATAGACTTAGTCTGAAGAACAAAAAATTTATATCCCTTTATTCCAGCAATATAACCCATAAATATCCTTGGCAATGCACGTTCTGAGAACTTATCACGATGAGCTCGAAGGGTAGAAACAAAACATAAGCATCCGAACACCTTGAGATGTTTATAATCCGAAGCACAATGATGCAACAACTCGTATGGTGACTTGTTATCCAAGAGAGGTGAAGGAAGCCAATTAACGAGATGAGTGGCTGTCAAAATGCAATCACCCCCAAAAAACAATAGGAACCTTGGATTGAAAATAAAGAGCACGTGCAACAGTGAAGAGATGTTGGTGCTTCCTTTCGACAACAACATTCTGTTGAGGAGTCTCAACACAAGAAAATTGATGAATGATGCCCAAAGAAGAGAAAAGATCAGTAAACTTCAATTCATGTGCATTATCGAATCGAAAAATCTTCAAATCATATCCAAATTGCCTTTTAACCAATGTTATGAAGTTTGGAATTATCGAGCTGACATCAGATTTATGTTTAAGCAAGAATGTCCAAGTGGAACGTGAGTAGTCATCAACCAAGGTTAAGAAAAACCTATTATGATCATATGTATCAGATTTATATGGCCCCCAGATGTCACAATGTACTAATTCAAATGGAACTACAGCTCGAGAAGTAGAATTGGAATAAGGTAATCGGCGTTGCTTGACAAGAGGACAAACTTTACAAAATTCATCTTTATTAAGACTTCAAAATGGTAATACATCATGCAAAGTACGTAAAACTTGAGGACTAAGGTAGCCAAGCCTAGCATGCCAAGAAGCCAATACAACTGGTGAACTACCATCCTTTTCACGAACACCTGGTGTATGATCAGTATGCACATCCGGCATGTGAAGTAAGTAAAGACCCTTATAGAGCTCACCCTTCCCAATCATCTGTTGTAGGTCCTGAATAAAGCAACGATCATTGCAAAATAGAACAGAAAGATCAGAGTGCTTAATCAGTTCACTGACTGCCAAGAGATTAAACTGAAAATTGGGAACAAACAAGACATCCTTTAGAACCAAAAAAGAGAGAGATGTATATCACCAGAAAAGCCAACTGAAACCTTAGTGTTATTAGGTAAAAGAATAGATGCATGCTAAATCGGTTTCAAGAAATCAAAAAAACTTTGAATGTGGCATACATGCCTCGAAGCCCCGAAATCAATAATCCAACAATTATTAATATCACAAGATCCTAAAGTATTGATGTAAGAAACAATCTTGTCTTGCATCGAAAGATTGACTGAAGAAGAAAGAACATACAAACTTGAAGCAACTTATAGTTGATTAGTAAGCATAGCTAAGAGTTGTTGACATTGTCTCGTAGTCAAAGAATCAGTCTAAGAAGATCCATCAGAAGCCGCAGCAGCATTGGAATGAACCAAAGAAGTCTGCTTGGAACGAGAATTGTACCCATGAGGGTAACCATGAAGCTTGTAACACTTGTCCTTGGTGTGACCTAACATGCTGCAATGACTACACTGTGGCCGAGATTTCCTTGCAACAAGAGCTTTAACCACAAATGCAGGCTCGGGGACAGGGTTGCTAATGACAATAGAACGCTGGTTCTCTTCTTGGAGGATCCAAGAAAACACTTTAGACATAGATGGAAAAGGATCCATCAAAAGGATCTGAGCACGAATAGGAGCATACGACTCGTTGAGCCCCATCAAAAATTACATGGTCAGTTCTTTTTTATGTTCATCCAACAATTTCTGAACACCACCAGAATCACATTTTGAACAAGAACAAAGAGGCTTAACAGAAAATAATTCATCCCACAAGATTTTTAATTGAGTGTAATAGGTGCTAACAGAAACAGAACCTTGAGACAACTCACCCAATTTTTTTTAGATGATACACACGAGGATCATTTGTTTTATGGAAATGATCTTCAAGATCTTTCCAAATGGCCGCAGCAGTAGAGTGATAAAGAAAACTAGCTGCAATATCCTTCGACACAGAGTTCAAGATCCATGAGTTAACAAGATTGTTAGCTCGTGTCCAAGCGTTGAACTGAGTTGAGGTTGATGCAAGTGCATGAATGGAGACATCGATGAAACCAGTCTTGTTTTTCGCAGAAAGGGCCATCAACATGGATCGTTTTCAGCTATTATAATTGTCATTCGTGAGAGGCTGAGTGACCAAAACCATACCAGGATTATCGAATTGGTGGAGGTAGTATGGATTGCTACCATTATTGAACTGATCAGAAAGAGATTCGGCCATGAGAATGAAAAGAGAAAAGAAACTGAAGAAACAGAAGTTTTAAAGAAAAAAAATTTATAGAGAAAATTTCAAAGAAAACATGAATAACAATTCACATATGATACCATGTTACGATTAACTTGAGATGAAGAAAAAGATTTCTTTATTTATTTTCTTACTTTAATCAATGTATATAACTTGTTTATATAGAGAAGAATACACAGCTGTAACAGCTTTAACCAACTAACTTCCTAATAACTAACACTAACTGATATCTTAACAATCAGCTTAAGAATTCAAATAATAGTATGTTATCGTAACAATGGTTGTCGAATAACTAGTGATATTGTCTGAAATTATTAATCACAAAACATAATAATTTATAATGATCATAATAATATTTGTTATACCTGCAACCGCGATTGAAAACACAATCGCGACCACCACCAAAAAGGATGATACCATCGGCATCAGATGAATCCAAACAAACTAAACTAAAAGCAACAGAGATTTAGGGAAGAAAGTGAAATCTTTGTTCTACCTACACCAACCACACCTTTAACGTCGTTGGTAGGCAGGGGTGTTCAAAAATATTGTTCTGTTGATTCGATCTGATTTTTATTTTAAGAACATGTATTCAATCCAATTTTTAATTTTTTAGATCGGATACAAATCACAATATCTCAAGTTTCGAATTGTCTAAAAATTCAAAATTTCATGAATATTAATTTTGTTGTGTTTAACAATTTGATATTTGTTATGTCCGAAAATTTAAAAAATTAAAAAATATCATAGATGTGAATCTTGTTATATTTAACAATTTGTTGTTTGTTATATTCAAAATTCCAAATTTTTAATAAATACGACAGTCAAATTTGAAAAATAGTTAATCAAACAATATTTTCAGATAATCGGATATCCGATTTTTTCAAATAAATACAAATCGTTATTTTACCAATCTAAAATTTCATATATTCAATTTTTTTAAATTAAATTTAATTCGGTATCTAAAAATGAACAACCATGCTAATAAGACCATCTAAGAAAAAAGTGGACCGCAAGTGAAAACTGAAAAGAAATTTGCACGATGAAAATTGAAAATTGCTTTCTTGAAACTATTTCCATATGTACCGAGGGAAATTAGGGGTAGCCACGCCTTTTGAAAATTTTAAAATTTCATATATTTTAATTTTTTGTATTTTATATTTATAATTTAATATTATATTCTAAAAATGTAAATTCTCATATAATTTTATATAATATAATATTTAGATCGCAATAAATATTTGTTTTATTAAGTATAAAAATTCACACTATATAACATAAAATATTATGTCCGCCCTTAATTAGACTGATACAACATGTTGGGCAACCTCGCCGAATGTGACAATCTCTGTATTTTTAAGTCATATATATATATATTTGAAACATTTCATGTGTTATCATAATTATATATATACATTTTTTAATCATTTGATCAGATACATATTTTATAGATAAAATATTTGAATTTGAGTCTTTTAAAAATAATATCTTCTTTTTCACTGTAACTTAAAAATGTTATAAGTTCTATATATATGATTTTTAAAACTCATTTTATATTTTCCTTAAATTTATCGATTATAATTTAATTTAAACAATATTTTTATCAATCAATAATAATTATTGAGTTTAGCTCGTTAGTCAAATAACATTAGAATCTGAAGTCCTACCTAAATTTTACTCTTTCCCATCCTTTTCAGAATTACATGAATGATTTATTAGTACTTTTTAAATATTTATATGTATTTATTTGGTGTGTAATTTTTTAGTATTTTCTATTTATAACTTTAAATTTTACATGTATGTGAAAACATAGATACATTATTTAATTGATGTGTATTTACATATATTTATTAAGAACTAGATTAATATAGTACAAAAGTTCGAAGCAATTACATCCACGGATTGACACAATTTCCAAATGAAGGATTTAATTGATACAAAATGTAAATTGTAAGGACTGGATTAATATACTACAAAAGTTTGAGGCAAAAAACAACAGTAAGTTAAAACGTTAGGGACTTGAATGCTATTCTCTCTTTCTTCACGTTATTCTGGAGACTGGAATAAACACTTCCACGCTTCCTATTCCTTTTCCTTGCAAAACCCTAAACTTTTTTCTCCATTTGGGTTTTTATTTTCTTGTTCGAAGGTAAACAAATTTATTTCCAATTTGTGTTCATCCTTCAGTTGCAATTGATTGATTTTTATTGAAATTTGTGCAGATATTTTGAATAATCTGAAATTTGCGAGGTAATGGCTAGATTATTATCATCAAACGCGGCATCGAAGGCCATCTCCATTCTCCCAGCTGCTCGTTCTAGTAGAAACGTGTGTAAAAATTTATCATCTTTATTGTTTATTCATTGCTTTCATGGTGTAGTAAAATCAATTTATATTAGTTTTAGTTTCAGGGTTTAGGGTTTTAGATAATTGTCTAAACTAAAATAGCTTTCTTCTTATTGTTCTAAATTGCTGGAAATTGTGTCAAGAGTTAGTCTGTCTGCTCCACTAGAAATCAGGATATGAACTTTTTGGAAACTGTTTTCTTGTTTTAATTTCAGAAGGCCTTGATTTGGTTCTGCTGTTACTAGGTAATTGGACCCTTCTACTGGAATGGGTTCAAATACTCAACTGTCCCTAGTGAACCTACAAATAAGGTTCCGGATTCGGCCGCAGTTTCTTTTAAGGCCCTCGATGTTATATAGCTGACCAGATTGAAACTTTCTTCTCCTTTGTAGCTCAGAAATTTTCTTTATTGCATAATCTATGGTATTATTGATTGTGATTAACCGGTATTCTAGGATGTCCAGAGAAACCCTGTGATGATTTACATGAAAGGGGTACCTGATTTTCCTCGATGCGGATTCAGCTCATTGGCAGTTAGAGTGTTAAAACACTACAGTAAGTGTTCATTGCATGACAGGAATATTATCCCCACTTCCCTGTTAAAACACTACAGTAAGTGTCCATTTTTGTTCCATTGATCTTTTGAAAAGTGGACTCTTCAGATTTATGGATTTCTGCTGGTTTTCACTGAACAGTTTGATTCTATTCCAACATTTTCCTCTCCCTTTTTCTTTATGCTAATCTTCTTGTTGTTTTTGAGAATTATTTCTTATATCTTTTGTATCTCCCAGACACCCAGTTTGCTCTTGGTTGAAGCAAAGTCCATAAAAAACCATTTTACGTGGATTTCGATTCCCTGAAGCAACTCAAGTGCCTTTTTCTCTTCTACATTCTCTTAGTTTGAACATGAGCATGTTATATTTTATTACAAGCAAATTCCATTCTTTTTCATACAATCTTAGAACACCGGCAATGATAATGAGGATGAAATTACAGAACTATGGGGACCATTTAAGCAGCCGATGTAAAGTTGAAGTTGGCACAGGTTGTTCGTTGGAAGAGGAGGGAAGAACTGAACCCAACCCTGGACGCGGCTAGATCAAATTGCACCAGATTGTCCTCTAGCTGATGCCCTCCGATCACTATCGAGGTGGTCGGTTCCAATCCTCCATCCACGAACCCTAAACACAACACATCGTCTTTAACGTGCACCATTGAGTTAGATCCAAATATCCTCCACGCCTCTTTGTTTGGTAGATCAAGATCTATGATTGGAACTCCTGGGCCAACGCGGGTGAAGCCGATGCCTGTAGAATTGAAACATGCATCGAAAGGAGCCACTGCTTGAACCCTTGGAATACCGGGGATTTCCTTGATAAAAGCTCTAACGACTGCGTTGTAGATTGATGTTTGCATTACGGTATAGGGAGCAGCAGTGCTTATCTTTGTTCCGCCGTGGCCTTGTTTGTTGATGGAAAGCAGAGTTTTGTTCAACGACACTGGTTTTTCATTAATGGAGATGCCCGTCACTCCAATGAAGTAGTCTGTAGAAGGGTCATTATTAAAGGAAACCGGTGCGGTGCTGACCGGATTCAGAATGAGCGGAGTGTAGATGAGAGATTTTGAGATGTCGATGTTGAAAGGAAGGAAACTGTAAGGCCCATCACCGAAGAAGATGACACCGTGGGATGAACCCAAACAAACTGCAAACTTTCTAGGGAAACTGAAAGCAGAAGAGAATTGGAAAGGCATTGAAATCTTTGATCTACCTAGACCAGCCACGCCTGTAACGCCGCTGGGCAGACCGTCTAAGAGAAAAGTGGAACCGCAAGTGAAGAGAAAATTGGACGCCGAAACTAGTTTCCCAGAACTCTTTCCATCGGTAGATTGGACTGCTACAACATCTTGGGAAACCTCGCCAAAGGTGGCAGCGGTAGGGCTGGTTAGGAAGAGACTGCAAGTGTTATTGTTGCAGCCTGGCTTGGGGCCATCGGAGCAAGTTCCGCAGGACTTGGCCCTTGCCAAGTTGCATTGAGCGGAGTTACAACGGGCAGGCTTGTAGGTAGAAGAGACATAGTCTTGCTCACAATCGACCCAGACCGATGCAGCACCAAGATCGAGGGTCAACTTGATAGGCACCAAAGGGGTTCTTTGCTTGATCTGAGTGACATATTGGCTAGTTGAAGCATCTTTTGAGACCGGAAGGACTAATGCTTTTGGCCTAGAGGAAGCTTGGAAAGAAGGAGAGACGATGAAGAACAAGAGAGAAGCTGAAAAAAGAAGGAAACTACTTGAGGCAGCCATTAGAGAAGAAGAGAGGTGTGAAGAGAAAGTGAAAGGACATGTCTATTTATAGTTGCAAAGGTGAGGCAATGTAAATGGCGAGCGGCAACTCTAGCAAGTTTTATCCAAGGTGGCGAAATTGACCAAAGACTGTTTTTATCGTCTACTGTTTTTTCCATATGAAACTCAATCCAGTTCCAGTATTTCTATGTGCAGAAATACAAGTTGCAAAAGCATCCAAAAATGGAATTATTGAGCATCAATTGTTAAAACATTTTGTAAAGAGTGCTTTTTCATGAGTTATTCGAGTTATTTGTGTCCATTCGAATTAGTGAATCGGTTTTTGAATGTGTCTCAAAATAACTAAAATTTCTTGTTTGCCATTTGATCCTTGATTTTCTTATTTCTTCAATTCATATTTGTTTGTATGTATATTTTGACCAAATTTGGATCACATGTTTCTTAGTGTTTTCTACCTCAAAAATTTTATTTTTTCAAGTGACAATTTTTAATCTCCCATAGTTAATGGCCTTGCAACTTGCATTTCGAAGTAAATTGGCAAGTAGCTAGGTATTTTCAGTAGGGTTAAAAATTTGAATCTAGAAAAATAAAATGGAAAAATAATATCTCTTAATAAGTCGAATTAGTCGACTAATGATTATAAAGAAAAATAAGCACAATGCACAGATTTTAAGACAAGCATCTCTCATTTGTTTCACACAATCTTAAAGGGAACACTGCAACGATAATGAGGATGAAATTGTGAGACTATGGGGACCCTTTAAGCAGCCGATGTAAAGTTGAAGCTGCCACATGTTGTTCGTCGGAACAGGAGGGAAGAACTGATCTCAACCCTTGATGCCACTAGATCAAACCCAGCACCAAGATCAACGGTCAACTTCACAGGCACTCTGGGAGTAGAAATCGTCGGCCTCTTTTTAGTGATTCTATTTATATCCTATTATTAAAAAATTAAGTTTAGAATTTAAAGAATTAGACAATTGTTAACGAACTATCATACAAAAGGACATACGACGTAACAAAATTACACCTAATCAAGAAAATAAAACCATTGACATGGAATATTAAATTATACTTCATAAACAAAATTTGTTCTCCTAAACACAATGACAAATCTTGATTGTATATCTTGAAGTGCCTAATTAAAATTTTAGAGGTCTAACCAAACTTTTCAAAAAAAAAAATGAAGGACTTAATAAGAAACTTATTTTTTAAGTGTGAGGGTTTAATTGTTTATTTATTTATTTTTAATTAGAAAGCTTACTGATATTTTTTTAACAATTTTGAGGTGATAATTAAAAGTATTCAAAATTTTAAAATTTTATGAGAATTTTATAAAATTTGAGGGGTCTGATTAAATTTTAAAAATATTTCAAGATTATAATACAAATTTTCCAAAGCTTTGATAGTATTAAAACTCTAGCTTTATTCACTGTCCGCCTCTTCTTAAACACACAAGTACAACTATCACCCTTAAATACATAAACCGTTTGGGAGCAATATCAAACGCCGTTATAAAATTATTAATGATTGTTTTATCTTTTAAGTCTTATGTTTGATTATCTCTAAATTCATTTATTTTAAAATTTTATTAATCATAATTTAATCTAAATAATAGATTTACCAATGAAATAATAGTTATTGAATTTAACTCAATAGTTAAGTGTTACTAGAGCCTAAAGTCCTAAGTTTGACTCTTTTAAATTCGGAAAAAGTTTAAAAATCCCTAACGATTTTGACCTTCATAATAATCATTATTTTGAAAGCAAAAACAAATTGTATTCGCTCAAGTACGAGTTCTAGCAGAGGTTTTATGTTCATCCCAAATGAATTTCCGGTTGTTGATTGGAATGCCGGTCGTTTGCTGGTAGCTCCTAGTTTAGAGTGACCGGCGAGGGTGGCCGGTGAGTGTGTAGCCTGTGAAAGTGGAAGGAAGAGTTTTAGGGTTTGTGGATTGGAGATTAGGTATGATTTGGGGTTTTATTTTTTATTTTAAATTATTTTTGTATTAAATAATAATAAAGCATAATTTTATTTTTATTTTAAATTACTTTTTATATTTAATAATAAAAAAATATGTAATATCATACCAAAATATTAATAAAATAATATTTAATGATCAAAACAAACCAATATATAAAATTTAGTAAGTAAATTGACCGTTTTTAAAATTTAATAACTAAAATAAATCATAGAACAAAATTGATTGACAATTTAAGTATTTTACCCATCTCAATATTATTATGGTCGACGTGAAAAATGTAAATACCATGACACAGTTACACTTCAGTACGATTCAATAATAAAACTCATCTAGGACGAGCCCCAAGTCGACTCTACTAAGATCGCTATAACATAGCTAGAGCTTGTTGCAGTACCCATAATTTGGTCTCATTGGAAATACCATCCCGAAAACATAATAAATATATTACCGGTCTAATCGTGAAAGATTCCTCCATACTTCTTCGAATCAGGTTTACCTCACCTCACGCCACACCATCGACATTAAACTACAATACTTGCACGACCAAAATACTTCTAAGTATTTATTTAGTGTGTAAATTATTTAATATTTATAATTTAAAAATATATGTTTATACGCACATATATATATATATATTTAATAACGGTATATATATATATATATTTAAGAAACTAGAATATAGGGATGACAAACGGGCGGGACGGGTGAGGATACCTCCTCTTCATCCCCATACCCATTTAAAATTTTTATATTCATCATCTACCAACCACTTACGGCGAGTACAATTTTCAAATTCACACCCGTCCAAGCGAATGCATTCTCAAATTTATCCCCACACCCACTACCCAACTGGACATCCACCACCCAACTTGTATCCACCGACAAGCAACCACTAATATCGAATTATGTAGAAATAAACCATATACTTCTGTAAAGAATAGTACAACTTTGCATACTTTATTGATTGATCAAGTGTATATATATAATACATTTACACTGGTATAAATTTAACTATAGCTAACTAATTAACGATCGCTAACTTTACTAAAGCACATTTTCATTGATATAAATTATACTTAACTACAGCTAACTAATTAACTATAACTAACTTAACTAAAATATATTTACATCTGTATAAATTCTACCTAACCACACACATTACAAATTTACAACATGAATAATTCAAGCTCGATCATAAACAATAAGTTCAAGCTCAATTATAAACCATCATTTTTTTAAACTAAATTAATTGAGTTCAAAGTCTACAAACTTAAGGATTAGCGTAGATTTTAAAACAAATCAATATCTTAGTACATAAAATACCATAATAAAAGGCATTATCAAAATTTACAAACAAATGGTCCAAAATTCATATGGTGGGTAGTTAGTGGGTGGGTGGATGCGAGATGGACGAATACGAGGCAGGTAAGGTCTCAAACCCATCACCTACCCACTACCCTCGAAGGGTATGACTTTTTACATCCACACCGCCCGGCCCGCTACCCACTAAACTCATACCTATCTCCACTCTAACTAGAGCAGGTGCAGTGCAAAATCCGTGAAACTATACCCGCTTGCTATCCCTAACTAAAAAACTAGAAATATATATGAAAACATTTGGCACGGTCTGGCTACTTTGATCTATGCGTAGTTGTCAAATTGCAATTACATCCATGGATTGACACAATTTCCAAATGTAGGATTTAATTGAAGTAAATGTAAATCATAAGAACAATATTCATATACGACAAAAGTTCGAGGCAAAAAACATCATAAAGTTAAACGTTAGGGAATTGAATACATTTCTCTCTTTCTTCACATTATTCTGGAATACACACTTTGACGCTTCCTCCTTTCTTTGCAAAGCCCTAAGCTTTTCCCTCCATTTGGGTTCGAAGGTAACCAAATCTATTTCCATTTGCCGTTCATTTTTCAGTTGCAATTGATTGGTTTTATCTATTGAATTCTGTGCAGATATGGCTAGATTATTATCATCAAATTCGGTGTTGAAGGCTATCTCCGCTCTCCCAGCTGCTCGTTCTAGTAGAAATGTATGTAAAATTTATCATCTTTATTGTTTATTCATTGCTTTCATGGTGTAGTGAAATCAATTTATATTAGTTTTAGTTTCAGGGTTTAGGGTTTTAGATTAAACTCTAAACTCAAATAGCTTTCTTCTTATTGTTCTAAATTGCTGCTAATTGTCTCAAGAGTTAGTCTGTGTGCTCCACTAGAAATCAGGATATGAACTTTTTGGAAACTGTTTTCTTGTTTTAATTTCGAAAGGCCTTGCTTTGGTTCTGCTGTTACTAGGTAATTGGACCCTTCTACCAGAATTGGTTGAAATACTCAACTGTCCCCAGTGACCCTGATACGCATGAAGATTTTAGACCGACAAATAAGGTTCCGGATTCAGCCACTGTTTCTTTTAAGGATATTGTTGAACAGGTAGGTATGCGGTATGCCCCTCGATATGTTAAGTGTTGTATAGATGAGCAGATTGGAACTTTCTTCTCCATTGTAGCTCAGAAATTTTCTTTATTGCATAAGCTATGGTATTATTGATTGCGATTAACTGGTATTCTAGGATGTCAAGGAAAACCCTGTGATGATTTACATGAAAGGCGTACCTGATTTTCCTCAATGCGGATTCAGCTCATTGGCGGTTAGAGTGTTAAAGCACTACAGTAAGTGTTCATTGCATGACATGAATATTATCCTCACTTCTATGTTCAGCTTTTGATTGGTAATTAATCTGTTCATGGATAATTCTGCGTTTGTTTTACCTTGCTTGCACATCTCTGTTGAGGTTTGCTCCTTTAGAAGAAGATTGCAGATAGTGTTAACTAATAAGCTCCATGACCAAAAGGATTTATCTTGGCGTCCATCTTTTCTACTAACAAATATATTTAGCAGGTTTTTATTCGTATCAAATTTCTGGCTGATGCAGATATTCCTTTAAGTGCACGAAATATTCTGGAAGATCCTGAGCTGAAAAGTGCTGTCAAAGCCTTCAGGTAAATTCAATTTTGTTGGTTTTTAACTTCAAAGGCTAACTTAATTGTGGTTTTGATAAAAACGAGGGGACATTCAAACTCTCGTTTTTAGTCTAAATTTCTCTCATTTTCGTCGTTTGAACATGATACCTTTTTTATTTACTTTTTCTTAATAATATAACTTTCTGAATGCTGATTGTGGTCTGTTAATGAAGCCTGTGTTCTGTGGCCTGGGTGTGCTGTCCATTTTTGTTCTACCAATGTTTAAATGTATCTTGTGAAAAGTGGAGAATCTCTTCAGATTTATGGATTTCTGCTGGTTTTCATTGAACAGTTTGATTCTATGACATATATCTTTTGTATCTCCCAGACTCCCAGTTTGCTTTTGGTGGAAGCAAAAGTTCATAAATAGCCAATAAAAAAGTGTTTTACATGGAATTCGATTCAACTCAAACACCTTTTTCTCTTCTACACCCTCTTAGTTTGAACATGAGCATGTTATTTTATTCTGATAGGCAAAAATATTTGTTTCAACAGTTGTTGAGTGAAGATAGTTCTTTGTTCAAATAATGAAATATCGAAGTTGTCAATCAATCTTCCCTGGGCCTTGGACTTCTTCTTAGATAGATCCATATAAGTTCCTATAACTGAAAGTTTACTCTGTAGTTTTATGGTTGAATTTGTACATTCAGGTGCCCTTATTAGATGTGATTATGATTGAAAGGTCAAATTCCACAATCCACATTGAGGATTAGGCTTGCGTTCAGTGTTTCAGATTCATGCTTTAGATATAATTTTTCATTTCTAATTGTTTTTCATTTTTTAAGGTCAAAGTAGATCATTAATGCTAGTTTTATATGGGTCGGTAGTGATATTATTGTGATGAAATTGATAGATTTTCGCCTCTGAAACGGTTACTTAGTAGTCCATAGATGATATTCATTTTTTTTGAAAGGTCATAGATGATATTCATATAATGTGCTTATTTCCTTTCATCACTTTTATTTTTCTTGCAGCCACTGGCCCACATTTCCGCAGATATTTATAAAGGGGGAGTTCATCGGTGGTTCAGATATAATTCTCAACATGCATCAGGTTCGAGTCTTATTCCATTTCGCCTCCCTTTGCATAACTTGTTCAGGAACCTTTATGGCCCATTTTCTCCCCGAACTCTTAATTTTGCTTACAGTATTTGTGTTGGACAATGTCTTCAACATATGGTCAGACACAAGTACAAGAACATGATCTTCCAAATATATGAAATAGCCTTTTAAAAAATTAATAAAGCTGTATTCGACACCTGATAACATTGCTTATAGCTGATGCATTTGTAATGTACTTGTGTAGAATGGAGAATTGAAAGAAAAGCTCAAGGATATCTCAGGCAGTCCGAAGCCCGAATAAATCACTGCTGAATCACAAGATTTTTGTAGCTTTTTTGCTCATTTAAAGTCCTTTTGTTTGCTCCTCTTCTCGACTCCGAAAGATGGTAGAGATAAAAGGTTCCATACATTATGTATGAAACTATGACGACCTTGACTTGTTAAAAGGCTTTTAAATAATAAACACATTTGTTTGCCCTATATTTTTTTAATTTATTTCATATATACATATAGATTGTATATGGGCTAACATCAAATTTCCTTTTGGTACAAAACTGATTGATACTTGTAATTTCATATAATAAGCACACTTTGCAGAAATACCTTCTACAATCTTACTTTTTCTTTAAAACCATGTAATTTGAAGTATTTGACATTGAGAAACTCTGGAGGATGATGGTAACTCGATGGCATCTTCCTCGGTCAAGCACGAAAGAGGATGCAAATGCAAGAGGTCGAAGCGCCTGAGAAGGTATAGTGCTATCGGGTATGTGTAACTTGATAGTTTAATGCATCGACATCACCCGAACCGAATTTCCATGAGTGCAAGATGCTGATAGGTTAGAATGTAAACCAGATGCCACTAGTTTCAAATATCACTATATCACATTAACTAATACCAAAATGCTCTGGAAGTACAACAGGCTATGCTATTACGATCTACGTCCGATATCCGTAACGAAAAACGCTTCCGAAACTTTATTATAAGGATAGGTAAAAAGGCCTAAAAGGTATTCAAGATGGCTACTCAACTCAACTATACTTATACCATATACCCTAACAAACCATTTTGTTTACTACCTACTTGTACATATGCAGTTTTCTCTCATTTCACCATTATTGCTTCCATGTTCTTCCTTACTCAGCTAGTTCAAGTAAAAACCGAGTATTTGCTATATTTAGCGCGATCCCTCGAGCCCCAGCCTTGCTGTAAGCCAATTGCAGACCTCGTTCATCTCTTTAGGGACTGTGTAATGACCAATCCTGCACAACCAGATGACAAGTTTAAATGGTTTCCGGTTTTGTGAATTAACAATGAGCTTATTACTGTTTTTATCAGTCCCTAAATAGTTACCCTTCATAATTTTTAAAACTGAGGTTCTGGAATCCGGCTACACTCAAGGAATGGACAGATATTTCTCCATATTTGTAGGGGACAACTTCATCACCTGCAATAAGAGTATAAGAGGATCAGTTTGGTGAGTTTCCTGGAAACCTTTGATTATCTACCTTTCGAGTATCGTTAATGAAACATCTTTTGAAGCTGTTTTTGAATATGAACATATTGTGTGATTTTAACATCCATGTTATCTACCAGTTCAAAATGATGTCTAAATTGTACTGTGAAGCTAAATCATGGATCCATGCAAAAGTTAAGTATATTCCACGGATTAGTTGCAGCATTTGCTTAAAAGAGACAAGGTTACATACAAGTTCCATGGCCAAGCATAATCGGCAATGACGCGGCGCGCCTTGCAGCTTCATGTGAGACTTCTATTTTGTTCCTTAAGCACCTGCAAGGTAACACCTTTGAGATGAGCAAGTACACAGATTTTCTTTCTCAAAACTTAAGGCTTCATTGAAGGCACTCAACTACTTTTTTTCCAAAATTAACTCCGGACAATGTAGATGCCATACCTCGAACCTGGAAGCCATCCACTTAGTCCAACAATTGCCCTTAGGTTGATGTTGTATGGGTTGCCATTTCCATACCTTCCCAGAGCAAAAGCAGTTGCAGAGTAAAGGGCCATTGCAGCACCCATACTAAAGCCTCCGATTCCGACCTTAACTGTCGAAAAGGAACCGTTAAGATAGTAAGTTTTTCATTTAAATTCATGGAGACCAAGATTATGGATTCAGATTTATTCATTTGTAGATGATAAAGCTCCTCAAAATACCATCAGATGGCTCTGTTGACAAGAAGTTGGCAATATGAGCTGCCGAGGCATCTAAACCCTCCCAATCATCCGGACCGTCTGCTGACAGCTCACCAACATCAAACCCTGATGCAAGAAATTTGGTTACATCAGTGTCAATTGTCAAGTCATAACGGGTTTATGTCATAAACCAGATGATAGAACCAAAATATTTTCTTACATGCAGTGTAAGGAAATCCCCCTAGCAGAGCCACAGGACGAGTAGGAGCAGTTGGGCAAATCCATTTTATCTGAAACATAGAATCAAGATTTGTATACAAACACATATGAGAATCATTAAAAGTATTGAAGGACAAAGCAGTGTGTGTGTGTATATATATAGAGAGAACCAATATAAGCACCCTTACATTTGGAAGAGGAAGATTTTCCAAGAGCTGAGACCAGCTGCAACAAAACAGGAATAATATAAGGATTAGAAATGCTTCTTTTCAATCAACTTTCATTTGAAGTTATTCTAGTTTTCATTCTTAAAGTTAAGGTGAAAAACAACTTCTTGTGTAGGATGAAGTGATTAGAGGAATCAAATGAGTTCAGCCAAGAATCCCAAATCCAAAAACTGCAAGTTTGCCACACTTGTCCATACAAGGTGATCAGGTGAAAAGGTAAATAGTAAAACCAGATTTACTTTGAATCCAAAGCTTGTGCTTCACTGCTTTGGGATTAAAATATAGAATTCTAGAACCACCCTATAATACTAAATTAGGAATGAATATCCTTTATCAAAAGGTAATTAATGTTTTGTTAATTTGGCATGAGAAGAAAGTTTAGTTTGTGGTCCTTTGTCCATGAACATGGAATATACTCTTTTTAACATTTGAGGCTTCCCAAATTAAGCTTAAAATCAGATGAGACAAAAAAGGAAGAATAATACAATGAGAGAAGAAAAATTAACAGTGTAAAAACACAGCATGACATGGACCTCTTACTAATAAACATGCAAAGATGTTGACATTCTCAAACAACCATCTTTTTCTTCTTTAGTGATTCACCAAGTCCATTCTACTGATACATGATTTGTACTTAAAATACAGAAACATACAAGGCATGTTAGGTGTATGATAGTCTAAATTCAGTGAAACAGTGATCAACAGCATATGAGAAACTTGAAGATGAGCATATAGAAACAGCTTGTTTGTTAGTAATGAAGTGATCCGATGCAAGAGTTTACGAATCCGGAAAAAGGGTTTGAATTTGATGATCAAAAGGGTCTATAGAAACTGAACATAAAGGGAAAAAGGAGCAATACGTTGAGCCATTGTCACCGAGGCCATGAAGCCATACTATGGTAGCCTGGTGTTTCCCTTTCGGTCGAATCACATGTGTCCTTCCAAACTCGAATGTCCTTCTAGCAGTTCTACTACCTAAAAATGAGCATCAATGAAGTTCAACAATCATCAGCAATCTCCACATCTTACAAATAAAGTGCAACAAGTTGACATAAAGAAAGGAACAAACCTGAGCCCATGGTATTATGTGAATAGCTCATTTTGTGTTTACTTGAGAAACTGAACTAAACTAAACAGTCCACCTTGAGGCAAAGTCTGAGAAGAGGTGATACAATGAAGAAAACCCAGAAGGGGAATGTCTATTTATAACCAAATGAGCAGTGTGGAAATGGAATAAAACAGACATGGAGCTTAAAAATTTGCCTAAAAACTCAAAGAAAAGGAGGGAGAAAAGGGGCAAAGACAATGACAAAAGCAATAAATCTTTTGAATAACACAGAGAGAATCCAAGCAGGGCAGAGCACCATCATCCATCCCAGAGATTGCAACATAGAGGAGAATCTATGCTTGTGGACAGTGGCCAAGAAATAAAGCAAGCCGTCCAGCAACAACTCAACAGAATATTACTGAAAACAAGAAAAGAATAACCTAAATTTGTATAAAGAAGATATTATCTTTTCTCAATCATTTGTTTATCAATTCTTTTGGTGATTTGATTGATACCCGTTTAGCAGAAAGCTTACAAGTTTTCAACTTTCATGCATCCTTAAAAATTTTCCTGGTGTAATGGAAATATACTGAATGACACTAGTTTCATTTCATTTCATGTCATTTTCCCTTTCTTATGTAAACTTCAACTTCTCAAGGTCATATTTTTTCACAAGTTTGATACACATATATACATGCAACAAGAAACCAAAAATTCTATTTTGTGCATAGTTTTTTTATCTGCACTCCTTGTTTGTCATACATATATGCACTAATCAGCTTAATTATATCATATTCAAAATGTTATTCATCTTTGGCCTACTGGCTTCTAGCTGTAGTGTTCATAACCAAAAGTGCCTTATTCTTTTCTGAACCAAGTATCATTCATGTTCATTTTACGATCGTCTATAAAGAATAATCTTTTTTAGATTATTGCCGATGAAGAACTTCTTCCAAATTTTTGGTCCTCCCAATTTAAATACTAGTTAAATTAAACCTTGTCCGCCATTTTTAAATTTAAATACTTTGACCCCTCCCAATATTCGATTCTAGTTTCGTCCTGCACCCAACCTAAAACTCTATATTTAACTGGTTGACTAGGGGGGATACTGCTGACATGGCAAGCCATAATTGGTTACTTTCTTGAATGGTGGCATCTAATTACATTTCTAGGCAACTTTTTCAGTAATTTTTTTCCCATCCTATATGGGAGAAAACATTGGGCCAACTTTTTCATTGTCAACTCTACACTCATTTGGTTGGGGCAACAATCAACCAATAAGTATACACTTAGATATTGGGATTATACTTAGTTTACATATAGTTAACAGATTCTTGGTTTATTATAACTGGAAAACAACATATGCTGTTGGCACTACCCTCAGTGTAGTTTAATTTATTACTAGCTCAAGTGACAATCTTTGTCACCTTGTTCATCTCATCTGCAGAGCTGTCTCCCAAAATTGCAGTGAAAATGAAACCTAAAAAGATTCTCATAAATGGTGGTGTTGACTAAGACCAAGCTATAGGTTTCCCTGTGAAAATTAAACTAATGGGTGAATGTGGGTTAAAGATGGAGGTGTACATTTTTTAATTCAAGTAAAATAAATAAATCAAGTGGTGATGCTTGTCTTGCTACCTTGATGGAAAGGACTTGGTTCCACTACACCAAATCTGGTATATAGCGGCGCTTTTAATTCAATACCTAGTGAAATGAAAAATTAAGTGAAAATTTAATATTCCATATTATTCGAATTCGAACATGAGTGTTGCTTATAATTTGCATGAGATAGAGATATATCTTCAATTCTCTCAATTTTTTCATGTATTTGAAGAGTCATATTTCGATTTTAATGTGAAAATATGTCAGATATAGATATAAAAGATGTAAGTATACACGTATGACTCCAAATCAAATCAGACATTGAATTTCGAATAACAACATATTTATAAAAAATGATAATTATTTTAGAAAGAAAAAAACAAATTCTTTTTTCATTGCAAGGCTGTATTGCAGTAAAACATGGGGGATTCTCCTTCATGAAAGACATGATAATGTGAATTAAACTTGGACATTTTGAATAAAGTGCAGGCATTAGCATAATATTATCTAGTGATAAAAAAGAAGAAGCTGGTTCTCTCATCTCATGCATGAACTAGACAAATAGGAAACATATAGAAGGTATAGGGTTTACTTTTGTCTTTGCAATGTTCATTGTTTTGCAACTGGAAATAATTTAATTAGTGAATGTGGGTTAAAGATTAGTGATTGTGGAGATCAGTTCATGATTAAATATTAGAAGGAATAAATTTAAACAGACATCAGATATTATTAGACCAAAATTTAAACAGACAACAGTTCATGATTATTCTTCTCATATATGTTTAAAAATCATATATCGCCATAACGTATCATACATATTTGAAGATATATATACATGGACGGATCCAGAAATTTAAATTTGATGATTCACCGACCAATAATCAATATAATCGTATGTAACAACAGAGAGTAAATTGAGTAAGCTATTAAAAGCTACATTTGAAGATTCATAAAACAATTACATAATAATGACTACAATAAACATAATTATTGAAAAAACCAAAAAAAAATATTAGTAATAGAAAAATTAATATGTATGGTAATGAAAATAATAAAAGTATAATAATAAAAGTAAATAATAATAACAACAATAAATGTACAATATAATAAATAAAAATATATTACACAATAATTATAATAATAATTAATAATAATAATAACTACCTAAAAATAATAGTGATGTTTTATAACAATAACAATAAATATATAATATAATAAATAAATAATAAAAATAACATGTTGAGAGATCAAGTTGGAAGAAAATAAAACTTGAAAGAATCAAACTAACAAATAATTGTGTAAAATTATCATTAAAATGAATTATAAATAAAAAAACGGAATGATCAACATAAAATTTATTCGAAAAGAGTAAATAGAAATTTTTTTTATTGGTGAGTCACCTCACCCATCTAATACTAAAGTAAATGCACCATTGTATCTGTATACATGTATATTAATATTGACAACAAAAATGCATTGAAATTTTTTTCAGGATAGCAACAAATCAAATAATTGTAAAATTCAGGTTTAAAATACAAATAATCTTCTTAACTTAGTAACTTTGTTAAATTGATAGAAGTGAGGAGTTTAGATGATATAATCAAGGACGAAATTAGGATTAAAATTTGAGCGGGAGAAATTATATAAGTACTTAAGAAGCATTTGAACTAAAAAATTTAGGGAATAAAGACTTAATTTAACTAATATTTAAACATATAAGGATTTAAAATTAGATAGTTCAATTCTTATTTTTTTGGGAGCATGAGCCCTTCTCATGTTTTATAGAAATCCGTCTACCGAGTGTATTAGATAAGTATGATAATTCGAATTAAAAATGTTCTCTATTCGTTAGGTTTAATTAGCGAAAGTTTTATGCTCCCTAAAAAATACAAAAATAAGAGATTATATAACTTAATCAAACTATAAGATCTTATTATAATTTAAGGTACAAATCAAAAAATATATATGTTTAGCATTATTAACAACTTATTTTAGTTAAAAATATTGTAGCAATTCGTGTACTATATTCCACATTGCATTTTGATTCCTCTATTGAAAATTTGTGTAAATTAGTTCATTTATATTTGTAAAAGAGCAAAATGGTCTCTCTATTAAAAATTCTCTTCATTTTGCCGTTAATTGTTTAAATAAAAATCGTAAAAAACAAAATATCTGTTTAATTATTGATGTTTACATTTTTATCAATTTAGCCCTCAATTGTCTTGTTTTAGGTTAATCTTTATGTTCATGAGTGGAAGATTAACGTGTTTGTGAAATCTTTTTTGTTTGTTTAACCTTAGAGTTATACATTTGTTAACAAACTCGGATACAATATCCCTTCAAGATATTTGCTCATGGACGTTGACAAGATATCTAAATTATAATCCTATACTTTATTATCTTTCACGAATGTAATTACAAATGAGATCCGAGTGATCAAGTACGTTCGTGTTATCTTTATGATCTTATATATATATGTTCAAATTTCGACATTTATTTTGAGAATATAATATCTCATAACTTAATAAAAAAATGTAATTAAAAATTATAAAACTAAAATCAATTAAGAGTGTATATGTTATAATTATTGATTAATATTTTGAGGGTATACTATATCATTTATCATTCAACTATCTTCTCACTCATATTTTGGTCACTCAACTTTTAAACTTTTCAATTTACTAATTGAACTTTCGGATTACTCCTGTTTTAGTCACTCTAGAATATTTTATTATTATTTTTGATTTTTTAATATTATTAAATATAAAAATAATTAAAAATAAATAATAAAATCATATTTTACTATTATTAAATTTAAAAATATTAAGAAAAATTTACCACCACCGCCGACCACAGTTCAACTTAGAATCGACGACCGTTTGATTCCAAATTGCACCAGTGGACTCGTTTTGACACGCTGAGTCTGAATCTGGTGTTTGTTTCACCGAAAAATATCCTAAAACCCGCAAATCTCGTTTGAAACTTTTCGGTTTCCTAACTTTCGATCTCTTTTTCGTGGACTTCGGGGCATTTTTTGGTAAAATGGAGGTTGGATTCGGACTCAGGGGAGAGACGAAACGATCGGAGATTCGAGATAGGAGTGAGGAGATAGTTAAATAATGATATGTGTTTTTTACCAATATTTTTATTAACTTCATATCGTTTGGAGATTCGAGAGGCTGCAATTGTATGTAGCTTTTCTTGTGGATTCCAATTTGCAAGGCTCCTATAAACTTATAAATATACATCTTTTATTATGAAGATGATTTTGATTGTCATGAAAGTTGAAAGCATGCATGCAGCCAAATTGCCGTGTGGAAAACCCCTTAAAAAGATAAGAATATGAAGAGAGATTGATAGATATAAAGGTACATGGAGATTTTCTTTAAAATATTTTGGCACGTTCATTGAGATTGTGTATATTCCTTGTTGATGGTATGGAAAAATGACTGAGAATTGTTCCATTTCTTTTCCAGTTTTCCCTTTTCTCACTAACACGTCGGGACCCCAACACACACCACAGTTTAGGGTTTCAAATCTGATTCCAAATGTTTCCTCTAAATTTGATGGGCAATGAAGCCAAAACAAAAAACAAAAAAGGCATTGCATGCATTTGTCTCACCATATAGCCTGTATTTCGAGAATACAAATCTTATGTTTTTTTTTTTGCCCCATTTATGTTAGAAAAATAAGTTCAGGGTTTAAAATTAAGGTTTAAAGTTATAATTTAAGGTTAATGTTTAAAAAATTAAGAGTATGGTGTAGTTCTAGGGTTTAAAATTTGATACTGGAATACAAAACTACAAGCTCATAATTATTGGTAAGAAAGTGATGGCATTCTTTAATCTATTACAACCCTTACTACTTTTCTATTATGTTATTGGTTTGTAGTTTCATTGTTTTATTTGATAATACACTCTAATCTGAAAAACAAAACATTTAAAGACCAAATTAAACATTATAGTCAAGATAAAAATTTAATTGGAGCCAAAAGAATCTTTATTTACCAAATCAAACCTTAAAACTAAATTCAAGTGCAAAATTTAAAGTGAAAATAAGTTTATAATCCTTTTAAACAGATAAAGAGTAAAATTTTAAAATATATATTTCAAATAAATACGTATCCGATACTCAATCAACTTTTGATCAAATACGTATTCCATAAATTAATAATAGCACTCGGGGGACTTAATAATCTTGTAGGAGGAAAAGAAAAAAAAAAACTTGAAATCCAAAGAACGTTCAGAATACACCACGATCAAGAGAATAGATCGGTCTTTTATTTTGGGTCCAAGAATATATATATATATATATCACAGTTTCTTGATGTTTCATTTCCAATGTTTTTTTCGGCTTGATTTAGGGATCGAGTTAAAAAAATAAAGTACATGGATGGTTACTGAATTTTGATAAAAAAAAATTAAAATGGTAATTAAACTTTCAATAACCACAAAATGGCAATTGAACTTTATGTTTTATAACAAAATGGTAACTAGACGTTAAATTTCATTAAGTGTCTGTTATAAAATTTGATATAATAACATATTTATACATTCAATCAATTTAGTCTTAATTTGAAACAATTCACTAAATTTAGCCATCGTTATTTACGCATTCTTTTAACTTGGTCATTAAAACAAAATTCTAAAGTATGGTAACATGATAAATAATTACAATTAAATTTTATAGGAATTCGAAAACTCGACTCAACTCGAATCGAAAAAATTTTAAATAAAGTTTGAGTTGTAAAATATGACGCGTAAACTCGAATAACTCGAAATTTTTTAACTTGACTCAATCGAACGCTCACCTCAATCTTAAGATATGACATGTCAACTCGAATAACTAGAAATATTCGAATATTTTAAATTATTTTTTCTTTTAAATCACATCGAATATTTAATAACTACTTTAAATATTCAATTTAATTTAAAAATATTCCATTTAAAAGAAATTTTTGATTTAAAATATTCGAGTATTAAATTAAATTTTTATAAGAACTCGAAAACTCGACTTGACTCGAAAAAATTTCAAATAAATTTTGAGTTGTAAAATATGACGCATCAACTCGAATAACTCGGAATTTTTTGACTCAACTCGATCGAACGCTCACCTTTATCTTAAGATATGACGTGTCAACTCGAAATATTTGAATATTTTAAACCATTTTTTTCTTTTAAATCACATCGAATATTTAATAACTACTTTAAATATTCGATTTTATTTAAAAATATTCAATTTAAAAAAATGATTTAAAATAGTCGAATATTTAGAGTAGTTATTAAATATTCGAATATTTAAAAGAAAAATATTTAAATTAGTTATTAAATATTTGAATATTTTAAATTATTTTTTTAAAATCGAATATTTTTAAATTAAATTGAATATTTAACGTAGTTATTAAATATTCGATGTGATTTAAATATGAAAATATTAAATATTCAATTTAAAAGAAAAAATAATTTAAAATATCCAAATATTTCGAGTTGACGCGGCTTATCGTAACATAGAGGTGAACGCTAGATCGAGTCGAGTCAAAAAATTTCAAGTTATTCGAGTTGACGCGTCATACTTTAGAACTCAAACTTTATTTGAATTTTTTTTATTCAAATCGAGTCTCGAGTTTTTGAGTTACTATAAAATTTTAATTGTAATTATTTATTATGCTACCATACTTTGAAATTTTACTTTAAGAACCAAATTGAAAGAATGCGTAAATAACGAGAGCTAAATTAATTGAATTGTTTCAAATTAGGACTAAATAGATTGAATGTATAAATATGAAAAACTAAATTTTATAACAGACACTTACATAATTTAACGTCTAATTACCATTTTATTACTAAACATAAAGTTTAATTGCTATTTTGTGATTTTTAAAAATTTAGTTACCATTTTATTTTTTTACTAAAACTTTACCTTAAAAAAATATCAAGCACATGAACCATATAGGTTATTACGCCTATCTTTTAAAAGATATATAAGTATAAAATTATTAGCAAAGATGCAGGAAGTTATTGTTAGGACAAAAAATATCATTAGGGGAATAAAAATAAATAAAATTAATTTTTTTGCAAAAAAAAATAATATCACAAACTGAAGCAAGACTGAACGAACTTATTTAAAATGAAAAACAGAATCCAAATGCCTGAAACAATACCAAGACAATAAGATTATCATTCAAAACTTGACAACAGGAAGTTCCCTGAAAGAATGGAAAATGTAGCCATAGACTTATTCATCTGGCGATGCATTTCAAATTAAACTAAGAAGATCTCATACCTGTTTATCAGTCTAAAAGTACCATAAAAAAACAGAGAATACCATCTCAAAACCGAACAAGAGATTAACAAAAAACCTTTCTGAACATCGTCTTCTGATATTTTATTCCAAAAGGAAAAATTCAAAGCTGGAATTAATGATGATCATCGTCACCATGTCCATCTGGAGGTCCTCCAGGTCCCACAACTTCCAGCTGCAAAACAAAAATAGATATTATTAGAGATATCCTACAGTGCTGGAAACAAACAAGTACTACTTCTCTACTGGTTAAAAAAGGCTGGATCATCTAAGTGCATTACAGGGTAATAGACACCGGGAATCAGATGAACTGTCGGTCAACCTTAAAGCTAAGAGGTCTCACTTTAGTCATAAACCTGATCGTGTTCACCTAGAATCAGACTTTGGTCTTCGGGTTATAAAAGTCAATGCATATATCCATGTAACTGTAGTTTCGACCATGTCATTCAAGAATAATCTAGAAAAATATCTCTTACCTCAAACAGTTGCAACTCAATCAATATATGGTTGATAGACCAACTTTTTGGGTTCAGTTGCAATTTAGGTCCTTACAAGTTCAAATATAAGTTAAATTAGTCCTTCGCCCCCTATTTTTTAGGTTTAAATACTTAATAGGTCCCTATTTGGAAGTTAGACAAATTGGCCCCTCACGGTGTTAAATGCTAGTTCCGTCCCTGGGCATAATGTTCATAAATAAGCTAATTATTGCACAAACTGATTGATCAACCATGCTCTAAACTAGAGCAAATGAACGTTGCCTGAGAAAAGACTAGTACTATTTTAGTGTCCAACAATGCTCCAGATCATTGATAATCAATTCAAATCTTCAGAGTTTTGGCCAAATCCATCTATGGGCTAAAAGAAATACCTAAATGGTACATAGATCCAATGAATGCAAGGACATTGACATTTACATGTGACTCAAATACATCAGCACAAGGTTAGGACATAATGAATGAATGTTCTCTAGTTCATGATATCCACTTACCACAAAATACTGTGTGCAAACTGGGCACTCATGTGGCTTGCCTTTCTCCAGCCAAAACCAGACCACATCATGCTCATCCTCTGCATTTTTTTTGTAAAGCAAATCAAACGAACACAAGCATGAGTTCAAGTAGAATGACTCAATTCTGTACAAATCTAAGAGAAGTATACAAGAACCCAGAAGAGTGGAAACAGAGAATTGATGAAGGGAACATACCGCCTTCACCTCCTGGGCATCCAACTATTCTCTTGTCATAGTAGGACTGAACAACAGCAGGAGCTTCCTACAGGTAGATAAAATAACTTCTACCATCAAAAGTCAAGTCATAATATCACTCTTAGTTTCCCAAGAAGAGGCATAAGTGCATAACTATCTAGAAAGCATATTAAAACCATGCCAAATTAATGTTGCTGAAAAGAAAATATTAAGGTTTGGCATATGGATTGTTACCCCCCCCCCCCCATGGAGAGTAGAGATTCACAGTTCAAGAGCCCCCACCCCACAGGCCTAGTCTACCCATGACCAGAGGCCCACCAGAGATAGGACCAAAAAAGCCCCTTACTTGAGAAAAACTTGGTTTAAGGATTTGTACAAGTTAAACCAAACGTAGCAAATACTCATTAAATCCAAAAATCAATTAAAAACCAAAAGATAAAACCATACCAAACAAGTAAAAAATATTAGAATGAATCATTGGAAATTCCTACTAGTTAATAACATTGAAAAGATATGTTGCCAAAGTACCAAAACAATGCAACTTGTAACACCAATTTTGCAAATATTCACTTACACAAACATCTAATCAACAATCCAAGGGAAAAAATTGTTCCAGTATACGTTAACAACAGGTAAACATCGATCCCATATAAAATGATACAGACATGATCAAATCAGCCAGTGTTCCTCAATTGTAAGACTGTAAGAAACATTGAATTGCATACTAACCTTCGTGCCAAAGGGACCTACAGGATTGTTCACATCTTCAAGGATTTTCTTTCCCTAAACAAGATAACACAAAAAAGAAAATCAGAATGAGAAAACATTGTGTTTACAACAACACAGACAATTCGAATCTTCAATCGTAGAAAAGTAACATCAGAAGAAAGTTCTCGCATTTTGAAACCAAACAGAGAGAGAGGACGGGAGAGGAAAAATAACCTGGAGCTCCGCCTCAAGCTCCTCGCGCTCATGACCAGTAGCGATAGGCATTACATCCTCAACTCTCTTCTTCACAGCAGTATCCGCTACACAAACAAAACCAATCGAAATCAAAAACCACAAAAACAATATCGGATACATCAACAAACACTCAAACAGCACCGTTTTCTAATATAAACTAAATCTAACTTAACCTTATCTTCTAATTCCGAAGCACGATAATTAATGATCTAAAATATTCATACAGAAAAAGAGACTATTTAAACGACTATCTAAAGGATGCAAAGCTTGAAACATTTTTTTTAAATGAATAGCCGACGAGGATCTAATGAAATTAGGGTTACCTGATTCGGCGGAGAAATGGCGAACGAGGAGAGAAGCGGAAGGGGAAGGAGAAATGTGAGATTTGAACGGAAGCGGCGCCGTTTTAGATGCGGATCGGCATGGAAGTGCTGCGAGAGATTTGAACTGTGAAGTGAGTAGTCTTCTCCACATATTTCGGAAATCGAAGGGATTTTTGAATAGAAGTTTGGTGATCTCAGGTCACGCCCTGGCTTTTTTGACGACAAAGAAGCGATTGCAAATGTTCTGTATTTGTGCTTGATTTTCAGTGCAAATAAGGGAATATTTTGGGGGAAAGGACTGGAGGCTGCGGATGATGCTGGATGGGGTTTGCTGTTTGTTTCTTTGGGTTATTTGGCACGAGCTAACTTTGTTACACGTGTGAAGTTTAGGGAAGTTTTTCGGGTTTTCGGTTCGAGTTTTAATCCTCAGTCTCTGGTCAAGTTTGGAACGTTTCAAGTGTCGCCCGATTCAATGAATATATTTACAAATTTTTGGATAAAGTTTATAGATGGTCATTAAATTATTTTAAAATAATTATTTTGGCTACTGAATTATTAAAAATTATAAAATAAAAAGTTACATTTTAAATTTTGTTATAAAATAAGTATTGAACCGTTAAATATTATTAACCATTTAATGGTGAAATAACTAAGCAATTAAAGTAATATATTAGTTATTATAAAATAATTATTAAATTTTATAAATATTATAAAATGGTCATTAAACTATTTAACTGTTACAAATAATTATTAAATTATTTGATTGTCACAAAACGGTCATTGAAACTGTTATAACGTTGGTTGTTACAGATTATATTGCAACCTTTTTTTTAATATTGATTTTAAAACTTTGTTTTCAGAAACATTTCAAATAAATGAATGAAAGAAATTGTGATTTTTTGTTTTCATAAATCTTTTAAATAAAAAGAACGTTTTTCTTTACAAAAAAATAAAAGAATAAAAAAATTCTTCAAGAAACGTTTTCAAAAACTAAAAACTCTTTCATTCCTTCGTTTGAACAGTTTCTAGGATAAAAAAATCTATTAAAATCAACAATAAAAAAATACGTGTATAATATGTAATAACCAACTATTTTATAACAATTAAATAATTCACTGACCATTTTGTAACAACTAAATAGTGAACTTATCATTTTGTAACAACTAAATAGTGAACTTATCATTTTGTAACAAGTAAAGTTAATCTTTCAAACTAATCTTTATTTTAATAATCTTGATTAAATAAGCTTTTCAAAATTATAAAAAAATATATACTTAACTATAAAATATGTGTCTAAATTATAGTTTTTTTATTTTAAATATTTAAAGTTTTTTTTATCAAATATGTGCTTAAAGTTTACTTCATTACTAATCTATAGACAACTATCTTCAAATCTCTATATTTTCGTTCAATTTTTTGCTTGAAAAATTAATGCTCTATATATTCAAAGGGTTTTATTTTGATGCACAAGCTGTGTAAATTTTTTTTTACACAATACTTTTATAAAATTTAAAATCTAAATCACAAACCCTAGCAACCTAAACCCTAAACCCTAAGCCCTAAACTCTAAACTCTAAATTCTAACCATAAACCTTAAATTATATACCCTACATACTAAACCCCTAAACCCTAACATAAAACCCTAAACCCTAAACCCTAAAATTAAAGGGCTTGTGTAAACTAAAGTTTACACAGCTTGTGCATCAAAGTATTTTCCATATTCAAAACCCCTAAAATTCATATTTTAGAAAACAAAAAAAAATCTAAACTCTAAAAGTACTCTACGCCTAAATATAATAATAATGATAATATTTTGTGCATACATTTTATGTTGTATTTATTTGGTGTTAAAATTGGTCGTGATTTAAATCGAGTTTATTAATTAGCCTAATGCTTAAGGATCTTCATATTGTCTCATCTTATATGCATTCGATTCTCGGTATAAAAGTATAATATCTTTTTTATTAAAAAAATTAAGTTAGTGGTTTATATTCAGAAGAAATTAAATTATCTTTTAATCAAGGGTGATTAGTTTAATAATTTCTCAGTTCAATTTTATCCAATGAGTTCTCTACTGTTTTCTTGCTTGAGGGTTTTGAAGTAAAATATAAGTTTCATACTTAGCAATTGCACCCTGCTCCAATAACAAAGTATAAGTGGAGAAATTTTGAAGAAAAAAATAGAAAATAAGAACCAGGAGATGCTTATGCAGCAGATGCTCCATCTTTAGAGCCATGAATTTGGCTGCCACGTCTTCATACTCCGGCAGCTTAGGATGGACATAATTAGGGCGGTGAACGGACAATGAATTCGATCCGAATCCGATAGCTTGGTGAGGATCCATCGACATTGGCCGATCAGATGTGTCGCGGTCTTCGCCAATGTGTGGATCGACAACTTGTATGAATTTTACTTCCGTTTCAGGCTGCACTTGGCGAAAGTATTCGAGTGCCAAAATTTCATGCTGCGGCCTGCGGCAGTAGTACTCTCGAGCTATTTCGTCGATCAATCGGTACTTCGTATCATCCGAAACGGATTTCATGGACAGATGTTCTCGTATCTGCAATCCAAATTTTTCAGGCTATGTGTTAATTGCTGAAAGGAAAAATAAAACTTATCATGAACAAGAAAAGGAAAACATTATAGGACAACCTCACGGTTCACCAGATTCCCAGGAAGTAACTCAACAGCCGCCGTCTCGAAGCCATGCCCGTAACGCTTCCTGAAGAGCTTCCGAACCGCGACAAGTTCCGGCAGGCCAGCACATCTTGCGGAGGCGAAAATCAGACTTGAAACTGCTTCGTTGATATCATCAGGGCAGTCCCTGGAGTAGCATATATATTTCTTGCGGAGGCCAAATTATTTATTATTATTTCAAAAAAAGGGAAATTCGGGAAAAGGTAATAGATATTAGATAGTCGGTTTGATGGGATTCGACGTTCCTATATAGGCCGATATATATTTTTCTATTTTAATTTTTAATTTAAATTTCTAATATTTTAATATAATAAATTAAATAAGAAATATTTTAGACTGATTAAATATTTTAAAAATAATTCAAAGTCCGCAAAATTAGAAAAATTCGTTTAAAAATATTTTTACTTAGCCAAAGTTTTTCAAAATAAATATGATTGTTTGTGCATTTAAAAAAAAAATTGTATGCTTCAAGACAAAAAAGAGCAATCCCATATACAAAAAGATCAATTTTTTTAGACAATAAACTCTTACTTTTTGACTCCGATAACTAGTGGAAAAGGATAGATCCCTTAAATGATTGATCTTTTGTTTGTCCAACAGTTATATATTTAAAAAAATATCAACAAATGATCCCTAGGGAAAGAATATCGATTCATTTGGTTATAAATGCTTAAATTTATGTAAATAACGATTATTTTACATTCCCAACAACTGTAACTCATCACAACAGCCATAAACGGCTAAAAATTTATTTTACACTATATAAACAACACAATGACTAGGGTATTCATATTCGGATATTGGATCGGATCTAATCCGAAAATTCGGATATCCGAAAAATTTGAATCATCTAAATAGCGATCCGTATTCGATCTGAAAAATCGGATATCTGAATTTTCGAATCAGATACTCGAATATCCAACTATCCGAAATTTATAAATTTATTTGATTATTTTTTTAATTTAATGGTTCTATCCATGAAAATTTTAGGTTTTCGAATATAAAAATTAATAAATTATTGAATATAACTATATTTGTATCATGGAAATTTTAATTTTTCATATATAACAAGTAAAAATATCGAATATAGCAAGATTTATACCTATAAAAAATTTGAATTTTATAATATCGGATAATCGGATATCCGATCCTAATGTAAAATCACTATTCGTATCCGATCTAAAATTTTTGGATATCCGATCCGAATTATCCGGAAAAAAAAATAGATCGAATATCCAGAATTTCGGATCAGATTTTTTTTATTACCCCTAACAATGACACTTGAAGAAAGTTGCTACATCTATCTAAGTTTAATGATCAAGAGAAAGAGTCTTTAATTTTGTTTTTCATTTCTCTTGTAAATATTCGTAGAGCATTTTATTGTATATCTTTAGTACTCATTCTTTGTGAACCCATAATCTAGAGATTTATTTTTGTTTACTTAAAATAAATCTTCTAAAAGAGAAAATTTATAGTTTAACTAGGAGTGATAATGAATTGCCTGGCTCGCAAGCTACTCGGGCTCCGTTTGGTCAAAGCTTGATTCGAGTGAGTTTGACCCGGGCTCGTGCTCGGCTTGAGACTTGAACAAGTCGAGCCGAACCGGCCCAAGCTCGACTCGAAAATCTCGTGAACAGATTCAGAATAATATTATATATATATATTATATACTACATATGCACTAAAAGTAATCTGTTTAGTAAAAGAATAACAATAAAATAAAATAGAGAAAAATTCACTAAAAGCAAATTAACTAAAATAATTGGGCATTTTCCTTAGTTGGTTGTTGTTTGATTTTGTATTTTCTTTTATTATGTGTTTGTATTGTAAGAATATTCTTTGGTTATTTGGATTAATCTAATTTTGGACACTCTTTTTTCTTTTCTCGACATTGAATTTTGTTTTAAGTGTTGGTTATGAAATGAGCTTTTAACGAGGCCTCATATTTTATAATAAAAGAACTATAGCAAAATTGTCCATTTCGAGCCAAGCCGAGCCCAATAGTATTGTTTCTAAGCCGAGCTCGAGTCTCAAATTTCAAGCTCGACGAGCCCGAGCCTAGCTCAATAATACTATTTTTCGAGTTGAGCCTAGTCGGGCTCGACTCGTTATCACCCCTAAGTTTAACCTTAGAAAAGCTAGAGTGGTTCTACTTTAGTCATTGAAAAGATAGAGATGTAAAGATTAAACAATGTCATTGAAAGGTTCAGTTTAAATTAGTGAATTGGAAAATTATTAACACAGTTAAGGTAGTGAATGTAAATTTTAATTGAAAAAGTCAAATTACTGTAAATGGATCGTACACAAATTATCTCTATATTTTTTATTGTTTCTCATTTGCTTCTCAATTTCTTTAAAAAATCAATTCACTCACTCTTAGCACATTACGATTAATCGATTCGAGCCCAGCACAATTACATCTTGAAACTAAATTCAAGTACTAAAATAAACAATTATCCCTCTCATTAATGGCTCCATTAAATGTTTAGTAAAAAAATAGATACACCAATTACACCTTGAATTTTTTTATTGTTGATAAAACACCTTGAATCTTATTTTAATTTGTGAAACATCCATTTTTTCCATAGTTGTTTAATTTGTGCATTCGAAGTTCAAACACTATTAAGATTAAAACTTCTTCAAGTCAAGATTTAGGAATTATAAAAATGATAAACAAGTAAAATTCACGAACAATTTCTAAAACCTCACTATCAACAACTCATGTATTTCTCTTCATTGATTTCATAAAATGTTTTATTTTGTTTTATTTTATGAATATAGTCTTAAGTACCATTCATTTTTTTGAAAAAAAAAAACTATATATTTATTTTTTTATAAAATTATAAGCTAAAATTTATTAATTTATTTACAAAGCAACATGCGAGGAGACTGTAGACACCAAAACTAGGAGGCAACCCCTAGTATGATTAAATGGATTTTATTTTGTTTGACTTATGAGGTGGATGATAAAAAATATTTTGCATATAAATATATAAAAGGCCATTTTAATAAATAATGTTGATAATAAAAAATACTTTTTATGTGCAAATTGATTCATACTTTTGACTTGTTTTAATTGAATTAATTAGTCTGCAAACTTGGGAGACAATTTTGACTTGGAATTCATTATATAAAATAATAATCAATAAAAAATACTTTGAAACATAAGTTTGCACAACCTCTTTAATTTTAGGGTTTATGGATTTAATGTGTAGATAATAGAATGTAAAGTTTATGGTTAAAATTTAGAGTTTAGAATTCATGATTTAGTTTATGTTTTAGGGGATAGGATTTGAGATTTAGGTTTTAAATTTTATAAAAGGGTTGTGTATCAAAATATAACCCATAATCAAATTATAATTTTAATCTCTTTATTGCGTAAATAGCAAGGATGGAATATGTAATTATACCTTTTTTTAACTGGCCACGTCACCCTGCCGTTAACCTCTAACGGCTGGTGGTTACTGGTTACATTGATATCATTTAAATAGTTTGATGGTTTAATTGCTTCGAAAAAAAAGTAATGTGGTCAAATCGCAACTTTAACAAAAGTATGGTGGTCAATGAAGTAGTTTACCCTTAAGTTTAAGATCTAATTGAGTTAATTACACCTCATGTCCACAAACTATAACCCTCATTTTATGTTGGTCCTCAAACTCTTAAACATTTTAATTTCATCCTCAAACTATGACTCGCATTTTAAATTGGTTCTCAAAGTTTTGGACATTCTAATTTCATCCCAAAATATCAGTATATGCTATCATTTATGATGTTAATAAAATTGTTATAAAAATTGCCAATTGCCATGTAAAAACTGGCTTGTATTATGTTTGAGGATGAAATTATGAGGACTAATTTAGAATGAGGCCATAGTTCGGGAATAAAATTAAAACATTCAAACGTTTTATAGTGAGAATTATAGTTTGAGGATAAAGTTGAAACATTTAAAAGTTTAACGATCGAATTAGAATGAATGTCATAATTTGAGGAATTGTGGTGTAATTAATTTAATTTAATTTGAAGTCTTTATTTTAATATAATTCAACCGCTTTACTTTTACTGCGTTGATAATGAATGTCATAATTTGAGGAACTTTAGTTCACACAAAACTTTTAGCTTTATGGGTTTAGTTTAGGCTTAACGTTTATGGTGTATGTTTTAGAGATTAAAATTTAAGGTTAATATTTGAAATTTAAGGTACAGTGTATAGAGCATAAAATTTAGGGTTAAGAATTTAGGATACGAGATTTGTGATTTATAGTGTAAATATGCAGACTTAGTATGTGTATTAAAATTTTACTCATACTATAATGCGAACACTCTACTTTTATTCTATTATCAATTTGGACATACTGCAACTATTATAGTATTAAAATAGTTAATCAAACTACATCTTAGTATAGGGATAAATCCTAATTTTAGCACAATAGAAGGATTAAAACCTAAAATAACAAATAATTCCATTCATAACCAACTGGATAACAACAGATTAAGACTCCGTTAGTCAATTTGATCACAATGATCTGATCAGAAGCGTCCAATTCTAACGTCCAATTGATCTCATCACAACCGTCCGATGAATTGTAATCCCCTCATTCCTCTACCGTCCGATCTCATTACTTCCTCTAATCCATCTATGAAATCCATGGCCCCTATATAAAACTATAAACCTAAAATTCCTTGTGTGTTTTCTTCCTAAAAATTGAATTCAACAATTTTTTTCTCTTTTTCTTTTTACTGAAAATCAAATTGACCAATCATGAGATTCAACAAAGGCAGCAAAGTCGAGGTTTTAACCAGGAACGAGGTTCCAACCGGCGCTTGGCGCTGTGCCGAGATTATCTCCGGCAACGGCCACACTTACAGCGTGAAGTGCGGTTGGTTTCCGGTCACCGGCAAGGAGGCGTCGGTGGAGAGAGTCCCCAGGAAAGCGATTAGGCCTTGTCCTCCTCCTATAAACGGGGCCGATGATTGGGGTCCTGGCGAAGTCGTGGAGGTGTTCGACGATTTGTGCTGGAAGCCGGCGGTGATCGTTAGAGCTTTCGGTGGAAACAACTTCTCCGTTAGGATTATTGGATCCAATAGCGTGCTCGAAGCACATCAGTCTCGATTGCGTGTACGACAATCTTGGGAAGACGGAAAATGGTTCCTTGTTGGAAAGGTAATTTTGTTCGACTTTTCTTTAAACTATAAGTTTTAACATATTTCTTTACTTCTTTGCTGTACGTTATTGATTCTTACCCTAATTGTTATGTTCGAAACAGGGTTCGTCGAATTCGTATGGACCACCGAAGAGGAAAAGATCATTGCTTGGCTCCTCGGATGCTGGTGGAAAGAAGACGAAGGTGATTGCAAAAGGTAGTATTGGTGGCCAAAGACTAATAGTCCGACTTCCTTGTCCAGCTTCTGAAAAGGTAGATGCATTTGTTTCCCCAAAAAATATACTGGGTGAAAGATGTATGCCTTCTTCATTTCGTAGAATTGATGATACCAATGATACCATGAGTTGTGCATCATCTGTTGGTAGTTGTAGTGGTTTAGGGAATGATGGTCTTAACTTGTCTCCTAGTTATGGAACAAAAGGTTGTGAAAACTTAGAGGATTATTGTAGTGATGCTGACTCATATTCTGAAAGGTCTTGTGGAGAAGAAGGAAGTTATGTTTCCACTAGTGTGGAATTCGGAACAGATTTCCATAGGTCGGAGCTGCATGCCTATCAGAAAGCTCTGGGGGCATTGCATGCTTCTGGGCCTTTGACTTGGGAAAAAGAAGAAAAGGTGACCAACCTACGTCGTTCTCTTAATATTTCAAATGATGAACATTTGAGGGAGCTAAGAAAGTTGAGACATGATGATAATAGGTTTTTTGTTAGTTGTTGCTAGATTTAATGAGTTACATTTCTCTCTGGTAATGCAGCAGTGTTATGTTTTACTCCAATGATGTAGATATTGTAAAGATACTTGAAATTTTCAATTTTTCAATTGATTTACTAGTTTCTTCTCTTATCTCCATGAAGAAAGGCTTTTGTTCTTTATGTAATTCTTTTAGTTTAGATTTAGGCTTTTATATATATTTAAGCATCCTATTTTCCTTTTTTCTTTTCGTTTTTGCTTTTGACCTTTTGCAAATGTTGCATATTGTTGGGAGGATATTTCAGCGCAGTGAATTTTATTATCCCTTGTGAAACTGTTGAGTTGCATTGAATACAAACTACAAAGAGGTGATTTACGTTCTTAGTTGCTTGAACAGATTTCCTAAATTGAATTTAAGCATATACAAATTGAAGTTCTGGAAACAGTAACATGAATTGTATGTTTCAGTCTTTCCCAGAACATTGATCTTCACAATTTTGTCCTCTAACTCTAAGATTACTTTGACCTTGTTCATGGTCTTTAGCCACAAAAAATGACAATTTTCTAGTTCACTAGCTCTGGGATTTTGGAAATTGTGATGTGAAGCTGGCTGGTTTATGGATTCTAGGTAGTGTTTAATACATTTCCAGTTGAATGTATGTGTAGCTATTCTACATCATATCATGATGATGTACAATTCTTATACTTGCTTTATTTCAGCAGCATATGGAATTAATGTTGAGAAATATCTTGATGCTTTCTCAGAATATCTCATGGCCAAAGTTGGAGGCATCAATACTTTGCTTCTAAAGCCATGATGGATTGAGTATGTCATCTCTTACAGTTGACCAGGGGACAACATCCATGGTTTATTCCTAAAGGAAGCCTTAAGCTCCGCTTTTGGTATGAATTATTTCTAAAAATATTTCAACATTCTGATTTATCCATGGAAATGCTAGTATAGGTCATCGTATTCCTTGTTGCAGAAAAACAAGATAATCCTAAAAGCTGGTCTACACTTTAGCTTGTAAATTGATAGGTTGCAGGTGCATTTATGGAAAGACAATTTTGTCTTCTTTCCCCCTGCCCCCACCCCCTAAAGAGTACATTAGAATTTAGTTATATCCCATAGTGGAAAGGTTTTGTATCTCTAGGATGTACATATCCCATAGTGGAACAATTTGGTAGGATGATTAATAAATTTATATCTCGCTTTCATTTCTTTTGAGCAAATAAGTCTAAACTTATATGCTTGAGTAGTGACAAGAATTCTCTACCATCGTATATTTTAACTTTTGAGATTGAAATGCGCCCACTATGCAATAATTAATTAATAACTATAGGTATTTCACATTCACCACTAAATAAGGATCTAATAAATCCATGCATTTGAAAATAATCGTGAAAGTTATAAGATAATTTATACTAATAATTAAAGTCCAAAATCTTTCTTTTTAGAAAAGTTACCAAACATTTCCCCTATAATCGTGAAAGCTATAAGATAATTTATACTAATGATCAGTAGTTCTTCTAGATACAGCTTGTCTCTTAACATGTTACGTTCGGTTCCTTTTGCTGTTGTTGGATGGATACAACTGCATTAAACAATCCTCCTTGCAATGCCGAAGTCTCAAATGCCTATGATCCTTTTATCGAAGACTATGAATGGAACATGAAGCTTTGTTTTAATTACAAGTTCATTTCCCCTATTTTATGCTTTTTAACATTTTCAGGAAGTTGTCTATGGAAAGAATTTCATGAGCGATGACCATTCGTTCCACCAAAAATGAAATTTAGCTGTGCCTTTATTGCTTCTTATATCAGATATGTGAACTGCATTTGTGTGTCTTGTAGCTATTTTAAAATTGAGATTGCTTTGTGGTAAGCTGAGATATGGTTATGTGTTTCATGTGGAGCATATTTGGTGACTTGGATATACCAACTTTATTATCTCCTTGTTTGGGTAGGTTTTGAAGTTATGGTTATGTGGTTGTCAATTTAGAGCCTTAAACTTTTTTCCTCATAAAATGATTGTTCAATTCTTCAAGAAATTCATTCATTGACCCCACCTAAAGAAAAGTAGAGAGTTTGATTGGTTTGGCTTGGCTTTGGCAAGTGGCAATTTCATGTGGCATGAAGTTGGGTTCAAAGCAACATGACACCCTCTCCACAGGAAGGTGGATTCTTAGATAAGCATATATATATTTTAAAATTGCTATTATTATACCAAAATAATATCATGTGTTGGTTCTCAATTCAGATTTATTATTTATGATTATGGGTCAAGTTTTCCCACCATTTTAAGTTGATTCTTGTTGTGGCTATAAGAATACATTGATTGTAATTACAACTTTATGTGTATATTGTATTGATTGATTTTAGTTTTGGTTATGTAGATATAATTGTTAAAGGTATTATATTAATATTGAAGACACTGAATAATACTATTTAAAGTGCTTAATGAATGCTAATGTTAAATTAATCATATAAATATTTTGAAATAAAAAAATATTCAATATTATTTGTACTAATATTTATATTTTTAAAAAAAATTATGTTTTATATTATAAAATGTTTATTACTAATCATTTATAAAATATAATCTATATGTTTATTATTATTTTAAAATAAATCATTTTTCAGTAAATTATTAAATTTATATTTAAAATGTTTAATGATTAATATTACGCAATGTACACAGTATACCATTGAACTTTGGGTGTTGTGTCGTTTATATCACTAAACTTTCAATTGCTTCAATTATAGTACTAAAATTTTGTTTCAATTATACTATTGGGTCTTTAGAATCCAATTGGTGTGATGAAATGACCAAGGTGATGTTGTTTTGGTGTAGTTATTAATTTTTTAAAATGATAGACGTTTTAGGCACTAAAGTTTAGGAGTGTATTGATTTTGTCACAAAATTTTAAAATGATTTTATTTTAGCTACTGAACTTTCTGATCGTAGCTGTCAATCAATCGTCGTTGTCATCGTTATTTGCAATCAATTCGGTATGAACTCGTTTGTATTTCACTCATCTTTTTTCTCCTCGTATTGATTTTCACAAAACTCATTCAAAATGTTAAAATTAAACCAAAAAAACATCATTAAGGGTTGATGGCTTTCTTGTATATGAGGGTTTGGGGGTGTTTGTTCAAAAATTCAAATAGTGAGAAATATTATTTTGAGAAGAAGAATAACATACTTTGAAACTAGCTTTATCATGTGACTGTAGGAGATCAAAGTATTAGTTTATGGATTTTCGTTGATTTTGAGTGAGTTTCATGAAAAATCAATCTAATGAGGAGATCGAAGAGTGAAATACGAACGTTTTGGTATCGATCTTGTCACAAATGGTGAGCTGTGAGGGCGACGATCGGCCGGGAGTAACAATCAATATGTTTAATGACAAAAATAGAATTGTTTTAAAATCTAGTAGTAAAATATATAAACCACTAAAGTTTCACTACCTCTAACGATGTCATCTTGGGTATCAATAGCTATATTAAAACGACGTCATTTTGACCACATCATCATAGTAACAGAAAGATTCATTTACGTTATTAAATCGTTGACTTTCAATGGTCTAATAGTATAATTGAATCAATTAGAAGTTTAGTAGTATAAATCATACAATGTCTAAAGTTCAGTGGTATCCTATATAGTTTACTCTAAACTATATCACTAAAATATTATCATATGAAACAATAATTTTATTAGAGTAATAAATAGCATTAATTATATAAAAAAGTTTTATTTAAAAATTATATGGAGTACATATTAAAAGTTAGTTATTTGATATTAATACTTTAATATTTTTTAACATTGTAAAAATCAAATTCAAAATTTATAATTAATATAATAATATTTGACTTGAAACAAATTGATTTTTGCTGTAAAAATCATATTTGCTTATTATGGAAAATGGCTACTCTTTTGAAAAGAAACGTCAATTTTACAGAAAAGAATGTTTTTGTTGACATGTAAATCAGTTTTCGTTGATCATATTATTTTCCATTAAATAATTACAAAAAATATGCAGAAAATGTTTTCTAAAAATCATTTTCAGTTAAACAAATGTTTAAGTTCAAATGTAAACAAACAAATTGACTAACATTTCAGTATTTATAAAGTACGAATATCAAAATTTAAAAAAATTAAAATAGAAGAACTAACTTTTTAATCTCCATAAAGTAAGTGGATGAAATTATAATTAAACCTTATTAAATTGATGATTTTTAGTATTTTCGTACTTGCATCAATCCAGTTGAAACTGAATAAAATATTTTATTATAAAAATAAAAAAATATAAATAGATGTATTTCATATTAGTACTCCTATAACTTTGATAAAATTTTTAACAAATGTTTCTACTCTCCGTGCTAGTTTTCCCAATGGTGTTTTTGGTTCATGTTATTTCTTGTTGCTTTGTAATGATAATAGTATTATCATGTGTATTTTTTTCTTTTAGAGATTTTTAATGAGGCTCTAGGTAATACTATCCTTATTAATAAAAAAATTAAATACACAGAATAATATTATTTAAAGTGCTTAATTCATGTTAATATTAAATTAATCATATAAATATTTTGAAACTCTTAAAATATTATAAAAATATTCAATATTATTTGTATTAATATTTATACTATTAAAAATAGGGTAAACTACACCGAATACCACTAAACTATGGCCCCTGAGTCGAAAATACTACTCTGTCGTTAACCGTTAACTCCACTGTTAATTCAAAATGACGTTTTGCTATAGAGAAAATGTGAGAGCCATGCGTTTGGGGTGTTTTGAACCCAAAACTTTTAGGAGAAAGAGCTAAGCCTTAACCACTGAACCAACATAACATTATATAATATTTTACCACAAATATTATATATCTCAAACTAATTCAGATTAATTCAAATTATTTTATAAAATAAATAATATTAAAATATATTATTTATACATATATAATATAAAAATAAAAGTGTATTGTTTTTATTTTGCATATAATATTTATAATATAAATATATTATTTAAAAAACTCTAAAATATTCATAAAAATAATATATTTATATTATAAATATTATATAAAAACTCTAAATCCTAAAGCTTAAACTACAAAGCTCAAATCTCAAACCCTAAACTTTATGATATGAGGTTTGTGGTTTATAGTTTTTTATATTATTTGCAATATAAATATATTATTTTATAAATATTTTTTTATTTTTAAAAAATAATATATTTTTATTGATATATGTAAAAATAATATATTTTATATCATTTGTGGAATTATTTTTTATAAAATAATTTGGTTGAACTAAATAGATAAGTTTATATAATTTAAATAAAAATATTTTATTTTTATATTATTTATAATATAAATATTTTATTTTAAAAATATAAAATAAAAAAATAAAAAATCCTTAAACCTTAAATCTAAACTCTAAAGTTTAGAATATAAGTTCAATGGTTGGGGTTTGTGGGTTAATAATTTAGGATTTAGGGTTTTTATATATTATTAATAACATAAATATTATATTATTTTATAAATATTTTGGGGTTTTTTAAATAATATATTTATATTATTAATACTATATAAAAATAATATATATATATATATATATGCAAATAATATATATTTTTATATGTTAATATTATTTATTTTATAAAATAATTTGAATTAATCTAAATTAGTTTGAGATATATAATATTTGTGATAAAATATTACATAATGTTATGTTTGTTCAGTGGTTAAGGTTTAGCTTTTTCTCCTAAAGGTTTTGGGTTCAAAACACCCTAAGTGCATGGTTCTCAAATTTTCCTCGAGCAAAACGATGTCGTTAGTGGCATTTTCGACTCAAATATTAAAGTTCAATGCTAGTTTTGAAGAATTTTAAAGTTCAATGGTATTTTCGACTTAGGGGCCATAGTTTAGTAGTATCCGGTGAAGTTTACCCTTAAAAATATTTGTATTTTATATTATAGAATATTTATTACTAATCATTTATAAATTATAATCTATATATTTATTATTATAATATTAAAATAAAGCATTTTTTCAATAAATTATTAAATTCATATTTAAAGTTTTTAGTAATTAATATTACATCATATGGTAAAGTACAACATATACCATTGAACTTTAGGTGATGTATCGTTTATAACACTAAACTTTTAATTGTTTCAATTATAACACTAAACTTTCATTTTGCTTCAATTATACCATTTAGGTCGTTAGAATTCAATTGGCATGATGATATGGCCAAAGCAACTCCGTTATGGTGTAGCTATTGATTCCCAAAATTATGTCATTTTAGGCACTAAAGTTTACGAGTGTATTAATTTTTTCACTAAACTTTAAAATGATTCTATTTTAGCCACTAAACATTTTGATCGTCGTTGTCGATCAATCGCCGTCGATCGCTATTTGCGATAAATTCAGTATCAAAACGTTTGTATTTCACTCATCTTTCTTCTCATCGAATTGGTTTTCACAAAACACATTCAGAATGTTGAAGTTAAATAATCAATTCATCATTTTTAGGGGTTGGAGGCTTTCTTGTATCTAAGGATTTAGGGGTGTTTGTTCAAAAATTCAAACAATGAGAAAACACTATTTTGAGAAGATGAACAACATACCTTGAAAAATCAGACGATTTTAGGAGGAGATCGAAGTATTAGTTTATGGATTTTCGTCGGTTTTGAGTGTGTTTTGTGAAAAATCAATCCATTGAGAAGATAGAAGAGTGAAATACAAATGTTTTGATACTGATCTTGCCACAGATGGCGAGTTGCGAGGGCGATGATTGATCGAAAGTGACGGTTAAAATGTTTAGTGTCAGAAATAGAATTGTTTCAAAGTTTAGTGGTAAAACAGATACATCGCCAAAGTTTCATTGCCTTTAATGGTGTCATCTTATGCATCAATAGGCATACCAAAACGATATCTTTTTGGCCACATCATCATAGTGACATAAATATTCATTTACGTCATCACATTGTTTGGCTTTTAACGGTCTAAAAGTATAATTAGAAGTAAAATAAGATATTAGTGTTATAATTGAAGTAATTGGAAGTTCAGCGGCATAAATCATACAATATCAAAAGTTCAATGGTGTACTGTGTTTAGCATGAAAAAAAGTTTTATTTAAAAAAATATATGGAGTACATATTATTAAAAGTTTAATATTTGATATTAATATTTTAATATTTTAATATTTTTGAACATAATAAAAATTAAATTCAAAATTTATGATTAATATAATAATATTTGTATTGAAACAAATTAATTTTTGCTGTAAAAATCATATTAGCTTATAAGGAGTTATTTTTATGGAAAAGGACTTACTCTTTTGAAAAGGAAAAGTTACAAAAAAAATATGCAGAAAATGTTTTCTAAAAATCATTTTCAGTTAAACAAATGTTTAAGTTCACATGTAAACAAACAAATTGACTAACATTTCAGTATTTATAAAGTACGAATATCATAATTTAAAAAATTAAAATAGAAGAGCTAACTTTTCAATCTCCATAAAGTAAGTGGATGAAATTATAATTAAACCTTATTAAATTGATGATTTTTAGTATTTCCGTACTTGCATCAATCCAGTTGAAACTGAATAAAATATTTCATTATAAAAATAAAAAATAGAAATAGATGTATTTCATATTTCCAAAATGGTCAAATAGTGAATAATTAGTTAATCTCGTACCTATTATTTAATTTCCTTGCATTTGAATGATGAATCATATGGTCTACTAACTTGGGAGCCAACTTTGACTCTATCTACCATTCTTTCCTTCATTCAATATTTCATATATTGTTTATTTCTACAATTATTGATATTTAATTTATTGATAGAATAATTTAAATCAGTTATTATAAAATTATTATGAGAAATAATCTTCTTAACCTTATTTATTTCATGTATAATGTTATAATTCGAACTTTTAACATTTTTAAAGAGATCTAACGTCTTTATAACGCTAAAATTATTAATTTTACATCGAAACTTAAAATAGGATAATAGTTTAGCATCATTAGCTGCTAGTCAGCATTGTCATTAGTGTTTTAAATTTCCGTCTGACTATATAAGAAATACATATATTTAAAAAGGAGTAATAATATAAATATTTTTTTATATACATACAAATCTGAAAATTAGGTTCAATGCTCTACCTGCACAAATCTAAAATTAGGTGCATCATATGCACTCAACTAATTTTTTTTTGGCAAATTTATAACATTTTATATACAACAGTTCACAAAAAAAATCTAATATATATATAGGTTATATGCATGTAGATCTTATGGTCCATGTTTGGAGTGCGAGGCTGCCCCTCCCAACAATATCATCATATATTAGATACAGTTTTTTGTGTATATTATATGTCCCCCGCTTATCTATTTAATCGTATTCACAAAATTCGTATACGAAACTTTGGTTAAACTAAAACAACTCGTAGTTAAATATATTTTTTCTTCCGAACAAATTGAATAAAACCAAAATATTACAAGTCAATATATAGTTAAATTACATTTGCCCCCGCAAAATTATAAAGATATGATCCAATTCCTCTAAAAATTATTAAATTAAAATCCAATACATTGCTAAACTACATATTAATTCCCACAAACTTTTATAACTAAATTTATACATACAAAACTAAAACTCACTCGACAATAAAACAAAGGTAATTATTCCATGCACAAACGCTTCTGTAAACAAAGTTTATACAAGCGACTTAGTTTTATAGTTTATGAGCTTCGTTTAAGGTTTAATGTTTAGGGGTTTAAGTGTAGTAGTTTTGAATTTAGTGATTATTGATAGAATTTTAAGTCAAGGGTTAAGATTTAGGGTTTATAGGTTAAAACTTAAATCCCTAACCATATTATCCTAAAACTTAAACATTAACCCCTGAATTATGACCCTTAAACCTTAAATTCTAACCATAAACTTTAAATTCTAAATCCATACATTTAAAACCCCTAAACTAAAACACTAAACCCTAAAATTGAGTCACTAATATATATGGGATAATAATCCTAAAATAAATACAATAGATCATACTCATAAATAAATGAAAAGTATAAATATATAATTAATAAATATAGATAATGGATTATAAACTATATATAAGCAACTAACTCCACCTGTACGTTTTTAGTTGGCAAGGAGCGGCTTAACCTAAGCGCCCTCGTCCTGACCGTCAGATGCATTGGGTGATCCCTCCTTTATGAACCGTCGGATCATCATAAACTCTCCTGATCTAAATTGATAAAACCCTGATCCCTATATAAACTCCGTTTTAACTCTCATTCCCAAGTTTGTTCATTCCTTGATATCTTCCCCCAATTTCTTTCCAATTTAACCATTTTCTGCGATTTTTTCTTTTACCCTAATTTCACCGATTACAATCAAAACCCTCGATCATGAGATTCAACAAAGGTAGCAAAGTCGAGGTCCTTACCAAGCAGCAGATTCCAACAGGTGCCTGGCGCTGCGCCGAGATTATCTCTGGCAACGGCCGCACTTACAGCGTCAGGTACGGTTGGTTTCCGGTTACTGGCGAGGCGGGGACGGTGGAGAAAGTCCCTAGGAAAGCGATCAGGCCTTGCCCTCCTCCTTCAAACGGGACCGATGATTGGGTTCCTGGTGACGTCGTAGAGGTGTTCGACGAGTTGTGTTGGAAACCGGCCGTGGTCGGTTGGGTTTTCGGTGAGAATAACTTCTCTGTGAGGATTCTTGGATCGAGTAGAGAACTGGAAGTACATAGATCTCGCCTGCGTGTTCGACAATCTTGGGAAAATGGCAACTGGTTCGTCGTTGGAAAGGTATTTTTTACAATATTTTTATCAATTTCTTCGTTTATTTTATTTTATTATAAGGTATTGATTCTTACCTTAATCGTTATTTTGATAACAGGGTTCGTCAAATTCTTCACCCAAGAGAAAAAGATCTTCGTTTGGCTCCTCGGATGCTGGCGGGGAGAAGAAGAGGGCCGTTGAAAAGGGTAGTTTCGATGGTAAAAGGATAATAGTTCGGCTTCCTTCTCCAGCTTTTAAAAAGGTAGATGCGTTTGTTTCCCCTAATAATATACTGGGTGAAAGATGTACGCCTTCTTCTTTTTATAGAATTGATGATACCAGTGATACTTTGAGTTGTGCATCGTCTGTTGGTAGCTGTAGTGGTTTAGGGAATACTGGTCTTAAATTGTCTCCTACTTGTGTAAAAAACGGTTGTGAGAACTTGGAGGATTATTGTAGCGATGCCGACTCTTGTTGTGAAAGGAGATGCGGAGAAGAAGGTAGTTCTGGTTGCACTAGTGAAGGACCGGGAATTGATTTCCACAGGTTGGAGCTACATGCCTATCAGCAAGCCCTTGAGGCATTGTATGTTTCTGGGCCTTTGACATGGGAAGAAGAAGCAAAGGTGACCAATCTACGTGGTACTCTTAATATTTCGAATGATGAACATTTAAGGGAGCTAAGAAAGTTGAGACATAATGATAATAGGATTTCGTTCTGTTGTTACTAGATTTAGTGAAATAATTATATCTTCAATGGTGTTGTGTTTTATTCGGTGCTGCAGATATGTAAAGATAAAATTATTTGTTTTAAACTCCCATCTTTATGTGTGAAGTTTTTATTCTTTTTCTCCCCCCTGCCAATTTTGTAGTTACGCTACTTTGTTGACTGTTGAAAATAGCTTTTTAATGAAAAGAAGTGTAAATTCATTTAGTCTCAGGGAAGGACTCTCTGATGATTTCTATTATATAAGTATCCGATTTTCAGAAAGTTGCATCTAGTTGAGCCTGGTTGTCAGAAATATTTAAATTTTTACTGCTTTTCTCTCTGATTTTCTCTATGATTCTACCCAGAATTGTATATATCTGCAGTTTTATGTACATTATTGCATCATCTTTTGACGGTGGGTATAAATATTATACTTTTCTTCATTTCAGCAGTATCTGGAATTTATGTTGTGAAATGTCTTGATGCTTTCTCAGAGTATCTCATTGTCACTGTTGGAGGCATCCATACATAGCTTCAAAAGCCATGATTGGGTTTAAGTTTGGCACCTCTTGCAGTTGACCAGTGGGCAACATCCATGGTTTATTCCCTAATGGATCCCATAAACCCTGCTTTTGGTACGAATATTTCTATAAATCTTTTCGAATTTGGATTTATCTTTTGAAATGCTGGTATAGATCATTATATCTGTTGACGCTGCCAATAAATCAGTATAATATTAGGAGACACCCTTCAGTTTTAGTATGTAAATCAATAGGCTGCTGTTGCACTTTAAAAAAAATCAAGTTGTAATAACCATAAATTTTGGTATTTCTGGGTGATCATTTTCAATAACAGAACCTTAATGCGTCATAATTGATTAATTGCTCCAAACCTCCCCTAATCTCTCTGCGGGAACACTTGTATTAACTGCGTGGAATCGATGTTTATGTACCATTATGAAACGGGGCTTTTAACTTCACAACTGGTTGTTTGATATTGCGAGATGGGCACTTCTGAGCCCCTTCAAAGGACACTCCCAGTTTGAAAATCATCACCTGTCCGTGAGGGTGAAGGTAAGAGAGATTCCTTTATTATGCAATATTGTCTGTTTTCTTTTTAATGGATTCTGCATGACAAAAGATCCATGCTGTGGTTGAAATGTCGGTTTGCCGTTATTCAGTTCAGTGCATGAGAGAAAATGCAGGTAACCCATTCTTTTCTCTAATCATTATTGGCAGTCGATGCTTAGTGAGACATTTTAGATTGATGTTTGACTAGAAGAGGTTTATTAGAAGTTCAGATATTGGATTCCTATTTATTGTTGTTGCATGCAGTCTGGACTTCGGTTGCGTCAGTTCATACCCTTTGGTACTAGGTAGGTTCCTTCGAATTTGTAAGCTCTGTTTGCTAGTATTTGGTATTTACATGCGTCGTTCCACCTTTACCATTTTTCTTTTAATACTTTTGGGTGGTTACCAGTTAATTACATGTTTGAGAAATATGAATGCTTTGGCTAAGGTATGTTATCAACAAGCCTCTTATTCTCATAATCATAATATACCGTGGTTAATTGGCCTTCAATTTAAAGTCGTCCTTATTTATTGTTTACGTGATTAGTGCATGTGAAACTATGGGACACGAGGCAGAGACATACCAATAGAGGAGCCTAACTGTTGTTTCTACCGACGTCAAATTACAATTTGATACTGAGTCATGAAGTTACAATCCTTTTGATATTGGTTTGTTGCCTAATGCATTGTCTAACTCTAAATGTGGAACATGTTAATATTTGAACATCGTTTACAAAAAGAAGATTGTAATTGTATTTTCCAGTGTAATCTCATGATTTCACTCTGTTAGGCATCCGAAGAATGCCAACCTCATGGAGAGTATGATTAAGGCTTGTGCTCTAGTCGTTTCAAGTGCACAGGTGATATTGTTCATTGAGCTTCAATCATGTATATATTTTTAGTAGCCATTTTTATCAGCACCCGCAGAAGGCAAGTTATGCTTGCTCCCTATATTTCAGTTGCCAAACATGTACGTTGTTTTCCTCATTGTTCACCAGTGTTTTAAAAGGCGCACCTAGGCGCTGAGGCGAGGTGCAAGCAAAGTGCCTTATTTTGTCTAGGCGAGGTGACTTCAAGTGTGCATGAGGCGCTGAAAGGTGACGCCTAGTGTAAACTTTTTGTTTTTATTGTCTTTTACATACTAACTTGGGCCACATCTGGAACACACAAAATAACATTAATCAAATGAAATTTAATCAACTTGGTCTAGTTTCAAGTTCAAATTAAAATTGATTGTTTGATACACTGCAATGTTATTTCAAGTTTGAGTTACTTAAATTCAAAATAATCTTGGTTCAAGTTGTTTTTATTCATGAGTTGTCCAACGATATTAAAACATAATGTATAATTTGAACTTAAAGCATACCACGCTATTTTTCCTTTTGATATATTATCATAATATCCTCTCAATACATATGATGTTATTGTAATAATGTTTCCTTTTTATCATTACTTGTCTAATGATACTAGAGCATAATGTGTTATTTTAAGATTACACATGATGTTATATTATCATTTATCCTTTATGACATTATCATATAGTTAGGTTTGTCTATTTATAGTATATATACTTCCTATTACACGGTTAAATACGATGTTATAAGCTTTTTGATTGGAAAATTAAAGGTAATTAATGAAATATAGAGCTTTCGTTGAGCTATTATATGGTTTAATGGTCTTTTTTAATGTTATATATGTAGATTAGTAAAGTTTATCATATTTTTCACAAGGTGCTCCTTGTTTCAATAAGGCGTGCGCCCTGCGACTGGGCTATAAGATTCCTACCGTCTTAATGCGTCTTGTGCCATTATTTACATTGTTGTTCACTTGTAAGCTCGTTGAAGCAAGTAAATATTAGTATGTAAGTTTTGGTTCTGTTCATTTTTGTTCTTAGGTTGGCCTTGTACAGTGCACTTGGGCTGTAAAGGTGACGGTATAGATTGTGAGCCACTTGACTCAACTTGAATTTTGCTCGAGTTTTTAACGAGCTGAGTCGAGTTTAAAAATTTAATATATTAAAATTTTTAATTTTAAAATTTAAAATATTAAAATTTTTAATTTTAAAATTTAAAATCTAAATTCTTGAACATGAAACCTTAAAATTAACACCTTAAACTCTAGAATTAATAAGCTTGTGTTAACCAAGTTTGTGCATCAAAGTTTTTTAATAAGATTTTAAATGAGATGAATTGGGAGCTATTCGAGTTTGACTCGGTCAAAGCTAGGTTAATACTTGACTTCAGCTTGTATTCTTAATGAGTCGAGTCAAACTTTGATTATTCAGGCTTATTAAAAACTACCTAATTTTGAAATCAAGTTAAATTTTTAACGAACTGAGTCAAGTTTATCACTACTCGAGCTTGGCTTGTTTACCCTCATATTTTATTGTGGGAAAAGTAAATGTGCAATGGACTTCAATTACAATTGTTCTAAATGGATGGAGCACGTTAATCATTTTTCAAACAGTTCTAATGACATTCACAGGTGATGCGGTTTTCGGACACGCAACACTGTTCGTGGTTTCAATCCCCCTTTGCCCTTCGAGTCCTACGGAACCTTGGTGTGTTTCTGCCATTCACATGCATAGTTGTAATGATTGGTATACCTAATCGTGAATTTTTAAACAAACAAGAGTTCGGTTGAGATAATATTTCTTTTATTTGCTTAATTAATTACTTTCTAATTTACCATGGGTTCATTTGTTATATAAGTAATAATAAACTAACAATGAAATTTATTTGAAATAAATATTAAAACAATTGATTTTATACCCGCAATTAATGATAATGATAATAAAAATTGATTTTGACAAAATATAATTAAAACATTATATTACAAATTTATAACGAAAGTCACTAAAAATAATAAATTAATAATTTCTATCTAGATGTAAATATTTAAATTACACAGATGTAATAATAATATGATGTAAAAAGCCAAAATTATTATAACGTAAAACAAAGTTGAATCAAACTCAAAATAATTCAATCCAAACCTACTTTGGCCGTCGGATTACTTTTTTTAATATAATCTGTAAATATAAGCGGATTGCCGCCTCTAATCCTACGTCGGCATAAAGAAATTATATCACATGTTAGACTGGTTATGTTATTTATAGTTTTATCCAACTAATAAAAATGTTCATTTTATTAATTTTTTTCATATTATCTTTTGTTAAAAAGTGTTTTAATTTAATTTACGGTAAATAAGATTGTTATAAAAAAATTTAATAAAATTAATATTTTTTATCAGTTGTGACCATGGTTGATGTAGATAATTTTTAGCTGAAAGGGAGTTTTCAGCGAGCTACAAATAAGAAGTGAATTTAACGGAGCCTGAATCTCATTTAATTTGTCAAATAAATTTATTTAGCTTTTTAATTGGGTTAGAGAAATTTTATATTTGAAGATAAATATTAAGATTCAGGCCAAATAATATGAACTTCATTAATTACCAAATCAATTGATGGATCTCGTTTACTTTGTTGGTAGACAATAATTGTAAAGTCGGAAAGAGTCTGGGAATTAATGCATGAGACTGAACTCTAGTAATTTGTGATACGGTGGCGGTGCCGGCTGCTTTATGGGTTCTACCTGGAATTGCATGTCTGCAGTTTTATTACTTATATATGTTATTATGCTTGCTGCTAAGCAAACCCTAAACCGTGTAATGTGTACTTACTAACAACTAATATTGTTATCGACAATTTGATAGTCTAGTAGGATAAAATATTAAATTTTTTAAATAAAGTTGTATGTTAAAATATTTATCTTATGAATGAAGCAAATTGGATTGAAAAAGTCAAGTTGAGTCAAAAAATTATCTCAAACATAGTATTAAATTGCGGATGCGGTTGCAACATCGTCGTTGTGGCCGTTGCGATTCTTTTCTAAAAAATAACTATAATTTTTAGGGTAAACTATCTGAATGACCACCAATCTATTGGGAAAGTTTTAAAATGACCACCATAAAAAAAACGCGTCATTTGACTACCCAAACTATTAAAATGGGATCAATTTGACCACCAGCCGTTAATGGGCTAACGGAAAGTGACGTGGCAGTTAAAAAATTAAAGGTATAATCACACATTTGGTCCTTATTATTTACACATTCTTTCAATTTAGTCCCTCTGAAGAAAAATCACTCAAATCCTACATAAAAAGACTCTCCCATTCATCTTCTTCCCCACAACACCCAAAGCTTCATTTCTTTCCCGCACCACAACACCCAGATGTGCCATGAAAATGAAGAAGAAGAAGATTCAGCTTACTTCGACTGCCCCCCAGATGCTATTCTTCTTCTCATCTTCAACAAACTACACGACCTCAAATCTTTCACCAAATGCCTTTCAGTCTCAAAGCGTTTCAATTCCCTCGTTCCTTTAATCGACGCCGCTTCCATCTCAATCCCACCGCTCAAACACCCCACCTCCTCCATTGCAACTTCATATGTCAACACTGCTTTCAGACTTTTGTTTAGGGGCGTCGAGTTTTCGGACACAAATATTGGTTCCACCGACGACAACCATTCCCCAAGTGAAACTCCACCCGTTGGCGTGAAACATGGGGAGTGTCCATAAGTAGACAGGTTGTTTTGGGATTTCCCAATCGATTGAAGAATCAAGCGTGATGGTGAAAATCGCCCTATGGCAATGAACCACTCCTTTAGGAGATGAGGTGGTGTCTGATGTGTAGTTCAACACAATCGGATCCCATTCACTTTTGGGTCGAACCCAGTTGAAAAAGGGGTCACCTTTCTCCACCAGGCTCTCGTACGTGTAACAAAACCGAGAATCAACGCCACCATCACCTTCGTAATCATCTTTGATTAAGACCAGAAGTGGGGGGTTTTGGTTAGGGGGGAACAAAGATATGGCTTCCAAGGCTAGAGACTGAGAAAAGATGTCCACAAACAGGAGCTTTGATTCACAGTGGCGTAGTAGAATGGAGATCGTACGGGCGTCGAGGCGGGTGTTGATGCTGTTGAGGACAGCACCGACCATGGGAACGGCGAAATGAAGCTCGTACATGGCTGGGATGTTGGGGGCCAAAACGGAAACAACATGTCCGGATTTGATTCCGGTAGATGAGAGGGAAGAAGCTAACTGGAGACATCGACGGTGGGTTTGTGACCAAGTGTAGGAATTGAACATGAAACTGTGGTATTCGCCGGTGCTGGAGTTGCCAGAGTCCAGGTATGTGATGGAAGGGGCAACGCTTGTGCTTATCAGGCCTGTTGCCGATGGGATGATTGAAAACGACGGCGGTGATTCACGTTGCCGATAGGATTTGGGTGATTTTTCTTCAGAGGGACTAAATTGAAAGAATGTGTAAATAATAAGGACCAAATGTGTGATTATACCTTTAATTTTTTAACTGCCACGTCACCTTTCGTTATCCCATTAACGGCTGATGGTCAAATTGATCCCATTTTAATAGTTTGGGTAGTCAAATGATGCATTTTTTTATGGTGGTCATTTTAAAACTTTCCCAATAAATTGGTGGTCATTCAGATAGTTTACCCTAATTTTTAAGGCAGTCGTAGTTTGCAGTGTTGCAGCGACCTTCAAAACTATTACAATGCAGCTGCAACACAATTTAATACTATGATCTCAAATTATCAATTAAGAAACTAGCAACCCAAGTTTCCATTCAGTTAGACAAGTGAAGAAAGGTGTAAAAACTTCAATTAAACCCTCATTGTTTCTGCTGACATTCATTTGTTGCCTAAGCAATGCAACGATCATTGTTCAAACAGTTTAATTACAGGTGATGCAATTTCCGTACACTAAGCAGCTTCACATTGTCCAAAACCGGTCCACAAAGCGACCCCGAGTTGTCACTCCTCATGGTGTAAAATGTGCTATAGAACATAATCCGAGTTCGTGTCGACTCCGCCCTGAACTTGAGAATGGCCGGTTTGAATCCTCCTTTGCCCTTGGAGTTATATGACACCTTGACAGTGTTTTTGCCGGCAAATGCTTCTACCATCATGGGACCTTCGCATCCGTTGTTAGCATCACCGACGGCAAATGTGAGCGCGTAGGTCCTCCCGATTGTCGTCTTAACGATTTGCGCGACCGCACTTTCTTTACCGCCTATCAGTTCGATGGCCCGTTTGCCCTCGGGGACAGAGTAATGTTCACTGTCAATGTACTTAATGGCTTTCAGGGATTCGATTATCCATCCGGGTAAAGGACTGTGGTCGTCTTCGATTTGGGGTGGAATTATAACTCCTTCGGAGGTCGGTTTCGGGAGGATATAAGGGCCTTCTTCGAAATTTCCATTCTTTAGTAGATTGGCTGCAAATAGTTGAATCAAACGATCAATTAGTGAATCATGAACTTCAATTTCAAACATCAATACGAAATTACGAACTAATATCGACCGGTTTTACGTACCTCGGGTACGTTTCGGAGGGTTCAAGGTCTTCAATGCGACAGAATCAATAAGAGGGCCACAAGCTGCATCTTCCTCCACACCTGGATTATGAATCGAAACCTCGATTTCGGAGTCATCGGCTTGGAAAGCCCATGCATACGAATCCCATCCATTGCTGCTATACATTGTTTGAATCGGAAGTAAACCGAAGTCGTTTTTCTCGTAGTTCGGTGAGACCGAAACGTTCAATCGTTCCTCTTGTGCACATGTGCGAGCCGCACTGAAGGTTAGAGAGTAAAACATGCCCTTAATGACCTTGATCTTCTGCTTAATGAGGGCCTCATTGCCTAACCTAACAGCAAATGCACCTTCGGGGACTACTAGCAACATGTCACCTTGTTTATGACCTGATTTTATGTACTCAACATAGCCTGAGATTTCCCAGTTAGGAATGGCTTTGGGGCTCATCACTTTTGTTCCTTTCAGTTCCGATGGCTTTGGCCCGTACTCGAAGTTCCCGTTCGGCAATAAACCTGAAAACCATTTTCAATCACCATATGCAGATCCATCAGCATTTCGTATGATCACATCGGAAAAATTGAAAATCGATTTAAATCGTAATATTTGCTTTGATTTCAAATAAATGTACTTAAATATTCATGAAGTTCAAACAACCATGCACATGCACATGCGTTGTGGTCATTTTGGAAGGATTGGTGTGTGGAAAATGCATGGTATTGGTAAATGTGCAGACCGATCTGGGTTTCACATGGCTCAAGGCTGCATTATACAGCGAATGCAGATTATTTTACTATTTTTCTTATACTGATTCATTTTCGTTCATACGTCATACAGATAAAATTATTCGAATTTAAATTACTCTTAAGTGAATACGATTATAATGAATTTTATTCTTTACGACTATTCCTTGAATTCGATGCCTCTTATTAATAGATCTCGATGCATTTAAGGGTTGGCTCTTTCGTAAAAGCTAAATTCATTGCTCGAGGACCAAACAACTCAGCTTTACAGCAAATCATTTAAAGTAAAGCCTCGGCTTCTTTAAAAAAATCTTCTTCGAGTACTCCTATATCGTATGATCACATTCCATTAATAAAATGATGTTTTCTGAAGGGTGAGTTGAACAGCTCACAAGCAGTTTAAATTCGATTCAATCAAAATTTAATTAATGTTAGATTTTAGTTGACTCAACTCGAATTTGACTTAAGATCTTAATGAGTTGAGTTGAACCCTGCAAAGTCTAACTCGACTGTTGACTCAACTCAATAAATTCGCGAACAACTCGCTAGTTTGATGTAATTTGTGGATTATTATTTTAGAGTTTAGATTTTTGAATTAGTTCATACAATACTTTTAATATTTTTTTGTTAAATTTGTTAATTTCTTTTTATACTAAGCTATATATAATATTACTAGATTTTACGTAAAACTCTGGCGAGCTTAACGAGTTTTTTAACAAGCACGAGTCGAGTAAAAGTTTATTAACCTAACCGGGTGTTGAGTTGAGCCAAACACAAATCGAATAGTTTACGAGTAAAGTCGACCACTGCTCAGCTCGTGATCCAGCATCCCTATACTCATTCATTCACTATGTGTGCTAAAACTAATGATCCCGTGCAGAAAATGACATATTTGCTTAATTTAGAGCATTTTGTAAAGTTTTAAAGCATGCATGAAGTAATTAGGTTAAATTCTGTAGTTCATGCAGAAAGTGAGAGGCTTAGCTTACCATCTTTGACAGATGAAGCTATTTGAGAAGTGGCGCAAAGCAGCAACAAGAACACCGCCATCTTCTTCTCCATTGTGCTGTTTGCTGTTTTCTGTTTGTGAAGAAAACCAGAAAGAGAGAATGGAGATGACGACTGCCGCTGTGGGATTTTATGTGCTTCGCTCTATACAAAAGCCATTGGTATTCACTCAAACTACATCACTGCCATTGCAATAACTATCAAATATTCCTCTGCAAATCGGACAATTTATTCAAAACCACATGGGTTAATCGACACACTGTTGCCTTGTCGGTTAAGGCCTAATTCATTTTGTTATTTTCAAATCGTTTTTTCAATATATAAGGGTTAATTAAACTTCAAGTCTAATTATTCCTTCCCAATTTAAAAAAAAAAAACACGTTTTTTTTAACAAGAAAGGGTTTATAGACGGGGTTAAGATATACCCTTGACATCATAGAAGGTCATACAAGGAAAAAAATTAAAAATTTAATTAAAAAATTCGAACAAAATATAGATATAAACAATATTATAGATTAATGATGAAAGGTGAAGAAAAAACTATTCACACAAACATAAAAAAAACATATGATAATGAAGATTGTGAGTACGTATCAAAGTCTAGCTTGAGGGTCCAAAGCAGAGAAGATCAACGAGATAATCATATAACCGCCATGTTGAGTAGTTGAGACGACCGCGAATTTAATCTTAAAAAAGTAAAAAATAGAAAGAAAGATCAAACAACCGAACAAACACCAAAAACGTGCCACAAGACAATTTTTTGTATTAAAAACTAAAAAAAACAAATATTGAATATAATAAAGCAAAAAAAAACAAACATTAATGTTGTGGCCGGTTAAATAAAGATAAAAAAATATAACGCTCAAGTTAGAGAGAAAAAGAAACTTTAGAGTAAATAAAATAAAATTTATTAAGTATATCAAGTACATGTTTATTTTGTGGTTCATATTTAGAACTTATGGCTCTTCCTTCTTGCCAGGGGCAGAATCTATAGGCTAGAGGGGGCTATGGCCCCTAAAATTTTAAAAAATTCGAATTTAACTTTAAATATTTTAATTTGATACTTTCAAAAAAATTTAAAAATCATTTTAAGTTTCAGAAGTTTGAATATTTTTAATTCAATACTCTCTTAATTTAAAAAAAAATTATAATTAAATCTCTCAAATGATTAAAGATTTTATTTAAACCCTTAAAATTTTCAAAAATTTTAGTTAAGCTTCTAAATTTTCAAAAAAAATTATTTTGGTCACCCCAAACTCTAAGTTTTGCCGTTGCTCCTACCGTATTATTTGCAAGATTTAAATTTAGATTTTCTTCTTGAGAGAACAATGTGCCTTGCTATTGTACTCAATTCTTACTGTATCATTTTTATAATATTTAAACTTTTTAACTAGTGGAGTGGTCCCAGTGGTAAATGATAATGTATTTTATTCAAATGACCTGAATTCGAGCACTATGTGTACATGGTGTGTATACCTTATTAAAGAGCTAAAAAAATTAAACATATATTCTCTTATAATCACATCAGTATATTAAAAAAATTGTGTCTAAGCACATTCAAATACACAATCTTCGTAATGTGTCAACCGATACAAGGATCAATCAATATTTGTTATATTATTTTTTATTAAATATGTTACCGGTTTAAAATTAAAAGAAAATAAGATATTTTGAGAAAGTCACATGGCTAAGGGAAAGATATACCTTGAGTGAATGGAATCGGTCTGTCAAAGCCGGATTAGTAATCCATTTTTTTAATTAAGTTGCTCGTGGGGAGGTTAACAGCAAAACATGAGAATCAAACTAAAATGTGACATTTGGAAGGGGAAATGTATATATAAGGCAAATTCAGATCATCGATGTATTTAAATAATGGTCCACAACCGTAATAATAATCGTTATATAATGGTTTTGACATTGTCGGGACTATGATATCCGTAATAGTATTTATTTTTAAAAAATTTACGATTACGATACCTGCAGTGATTATAATAACATTTGTTATGTCTGTAACTGCAATAAACGTCATGTCCGCAACCATGATAAACACAACGTGATAAAAAAAACGTGATTGCACTCGCAATTTAAATCGCTTAATTCATAATATTATCCCATGCAAGCAAGGCATGTGCATGTGCAACTGCAGGTGAGAATTCTGATTGCTTGCCCTCTCATTTTATTAGTTTAATGCTTCTTCTTTTTGATTCTTTCCTTTGTTGGTCGGCAATAGTGTTGTAGTTTATTATTGTTGGCATGTGCCATATGAGACTCAGAGATTGGAATTTGGGAGGAAGCTTTCAAGAAGTTGCACTTGTTGCGTATGTTAACAGATTTTCCCAGGAAAATCTGGGTTTCGAGAAGAAAATTTTATACATTTCCCTGGAAATCTGGAACTTGATTTCCCGGAGTAGAAAACAAATAAATTCCAGAAGAACATGTGCCCTAATTTAGCATTAAAATTAAACACTTTATTGTATGCCCTTGACAAACACTTCAATTATAAAATAATCACATCCATAATCCTAAAGCAAAGCTGAAAACAAACACTTGTTGTATGCCCTTGACAAACTTACTACTATGTCCTGCATCTGCTTCCTTATCCCCTCTCCACCGCGTTCCCTTCCTTCCCAGTCTGAGCGCTCTGGAGCTTACGGTAAACCTCATCAGCCACCGCCTTCACCTTCGGATTTGGTGCATTACTAGGAACTGGATCACTCTCTTCACGACTCACTGGGCTTGTCTGCCATATTCTAATGGTACCGTCTTCGGATCCTGAGGCATAGGATTCCCCTCCCGGTGCAAAACGTACACAGTGGATGGGACCGTGGTGACCCTTGTTGCAACCTACAGTGATAAAAGCACAATTTCAACTCTTAACATGTTGTAATGCACCTTAGTGTGCCATTCAAAGACAAGGCCAAAATGGTCCGATCTCGGCATTAGCTAATATGGAAACCCCATATAGTCTGAATTGATATTTCAGTTCATCCCACAAACTCAAGAGGCACGTACCAAGCTCTTCTCCGGTATGGAAATCAAACACGTGCACCCACATGTCTTCTCCCCCAGCAATGAACATATTGCCATTCTTTGGTTCCAATGAAGCTGATTCTACATTGCATGGCATGTTGTAGCTTTTCACCAACCCGAAACTAATAAGAGCAAATACAAAATGTCAGCAACCATGGTGGCAAAAGAATAAAGTTTTGCGCAAACAGTCCAGCTTATAACTTACTGATTTGAATCCCAGAACTTAACAGTAGATCCATCAGCTGTGGTTATATAGCGACCATCACGACTCACTTCAGCACTTGTGACAGGTGATTTTGTCTCTAGTATTTGAACAATTTTGCCACTTCTAAGATCCCACAACCTATAGAAGTACAAGGTTCCAGAAATCATTTAGACAAGCAATGGATGTCTTCCTACAAATCTATTGTCTATTTTCAATAAACTAGTGCATTAAAGGTATGAGAAGACGGCAATCAATCAAATATGGAAGACATGGTTTACGAGTAGAAGCAGTATTCTTAAAAAACTAGAGAAACCAGAACCAAGTTAAGATGATACGGATCAGTGCCTTTTCAGTATAATACATGCATGCATACATACATACATATATGATATATATGCGTGTGTATACACATGTAATATTTACCAGTAACCTAAGCGAAAATCAGTTTTACTTTTTTCCCTTTTGTTTACTTGGAAAAATCCCACCAAGCATCTAGAAAAATTTACAACCTTCTATCTGGCCCTATACTAAAAATCAATTTATAATGTCAACTATCAGACCAGCATTTCCTGCAGCTGATTAAACTGAACCCGATGAATATTTCGTAGCAAGGATGAATAACCTGCAAACTGCCCTAAAATTTCCTTGCTTGACTTTTAAATTTAAGAAGTGATATGCATCCATTAAACTAAGTTGGTGCTAAGCAAGCAGATATTAGTCTACCTACCAAACACCTTAACTCAAAGTCCTCGGCTGAATATACTAATTCAGGACATAAATGATACTCATAAAAATGAAAATTAGCTAGACTATAACAAGCTCCTAACTAGAAAAAGGAATTACAGAAACCACATAAGAAAAATGAAAAAGGTGATAACAACAGAATACATTCATACCTTACACCATTAGTATCAGTGCAAGAACTTAAAATGGTCTGGTCGCTCTGGAGCCATGCAACAGTTCTAATTGAACCAGGAGAATTATCCACTTCTCTTGGTGCTGCATCTAGACGATTCAAATCAAATATTCGAAGGATTTTCTCAATTCCACCCGTGAGTAAATGGCGTGTATCCTGTACAAATGACAATTTACTCAGATGATGCAAACAGATGATGAAAGGGGAAGGCAAAGATAGATAAATTTATATTCAGCTCAAGAGTATATTAATGAGCCAGGAAAGAAAGTGCAAGCTTCGAGAAGTTAATTGCAATCTAAACTCAATATTTTCATTATTATTGTGCATTAAGTGCAAACAAAAATTTTAAATTTGTGAAGGTCTCATGAAAAAAGATAAAGCACATACTGAAGCCCACTTAAATGACTTTGAAACTTCAGTCCATCAAACAAGAAGGATATGCAATTAGACCAAGCAAATGATTCAAGTCACAAAGTCCCACATGGAAAATAAAACATATAAAAGTATGCAAAAATATTTTCAATGGTACATGAAATGTATACACATTTCAAAATAAGAATTCAAACCATTGAATTAATGCAGTTCTTTCAAAGTCAGTTGCTTTGAAGCTTTCTTATATTGGGCCAACACACTTGCATAACATTGAAAGAACTTTAACTACTGGTATTTCAAGAAATACAACCTTAGTGCAATAATATCTAAATAGAAAGAAGTGGTGTTTATATATCATCATAAATAAAATTGCCCGTGAGAAACAAATCTGATGGAGTACTTGCTATTCAGGTCATCCCTATAAGAAATAACATTGCAATGGGCATAAGCATTAAATGCTGGGGGGAAATAGTATTATTTTAAAATAATTAAACTTTACCTCCGAAAAGGCACATGCTCGAACAATATGCTTGTGTTCAAATGAGTGCAATTCATCTCCAGTCAGCGCATCCCATAGTTTCCTGGAAATTTGGAGAAAAATGATAAATCCCAGTTTTCAAACAACCATCCTCACTGAAATGACATTGCGAGTATGCGCCCTCGCGCGTGTGTGTGTGTGTGTGAGAGAGAGAGAGAGAGGTGTTAGAACAACAATAAGAAAACCAATATAAGTGTTTAGTAGTTTATACACATGTAATTCCTCATTTTCTATACTTAGAAAGACGAGCACTTTGGTAATTATACCATTTTGGAAGGGATCATCAGTAGATACCTTCCGATCAATAATATGATTAGCAGTGCGCAAGTAGTTGAACTTATCAAGTAAAAGAAAATCAAACACGCGAAAATAACCGATCACATGGGGCCTATATCTTTCATGCTGCATGTATTAAATTTATTTTTGCATCTCAGAAAAGATCAATCTCACAAACATACAGGAAAAGACAACTTCTCCTAACACCTAGTTAATAAGGGACACAAAGTGTAGTAGTCCACAAGGAAGAGGCCCCTTTATTTTATGGAGAGTGCTTAATAGAAAATAAATGCAGCGGCGAAAGAAAATGGGTTGCAAACATGGAACTTGGTATCCCTTTGCACACTGAAAATGTCTTCCAAACAAAAAAGTTATTTTAGAGCTGAACAAAAAGTGCGTACGCAGAAAAATCAGCCGAGGCAGATGCAGCACGTAATGCTTTGGTATCTAGACAGGAGCTCCATACTGCACCTTTATGCCCTTCAAATGTGCCAATCCAATCTCCAGTCTCCCCATTTCTTAACATTGGAGTGGAGTCTGAATTTCCAATGCATCATTAGAAAGAGAGTTGATAAACAAGAGGCTAAATACAGTCAACCAACATCACAGTATAAAACATAATCACTGTCATCTGCTACGACTTCTCGGAAAAACAGAAATTAGAAAATGCTAACATAGATAGAAATTATGGCAGAAAATGGATTATTGAATTGTGAATTTGTGATACTATAACCTATAAAAATGGATTGTAGCAGAAGAAATTATCAACAAGAACATCAAAACAAATCCCATAAACAGTAATCCGTTTTCGAGTTGCTAACATGATCATTGCATTTCATGTGACATAACAATGATAGTTTTCGAGTTGCTAACGGCCTAGGGTAAACAATAGCAAAATGTCAGCTCAAAGCAATCATATTTCGATTCAAGCAACTCGAAAACTAATTAAGAGTTTGCAATTCAGTCTGCCTAAAACGATTACTGCTCGATTAATCAAATAAAAAAGGCAATTCAAAACAGTAAAAACAAATAATTAAAAGCTGAGAATCAATACGATCCAGAACAGATTAAATCAAACGAAAAAAAACCCAAACCCAAATCATCATTCCTGCATCTAAATTCATATACATAGCTGATTATACCAAAACAAAATTCTAAAGACAACCCAAATTTAATGAACAAAAAATAAAAAGGCCACACCTTTACTGGCACTGATAAGGAAAAAGCCATCAGGGGTGATGGGGCTGTAGAACAAATCAACTACCGGCCTTGAATGCCCATGGCAAACTAATGGTACAGCCACCTTTTTCTTCTCCATTTCTCCAAATAAACAACAATGGAAAATTTAAACAAGAATTTCCTAATTTGATCCTTGTAGATCAAATTCTTTGGAAAAAGAAAAAGGGATTTATTTTCGTTATGTTAATTTTACAGAGCTAAAAGCACAATTATTGTTGTCAGGAATTATGTATTTAAATAAAAAAATTAAATAGTTTGAAATAATAAAAAAAATTAAAAGTTGATCCATTAAGTTACTCGTGCATTGATTTAGTATTTGTAATTGTACCTAATCCAATAATGAAAAAATAAGTTTTTTTTTCAGAGAATAATATATTTAAAACAATTGGTCTATACGGACTCGCAAGTTAATTTAATATTCAGTACTATCAACGAACAAATATTTGATTTTGGTGGATATCTTCTGCTTGCTGTTTCAACAGGATTGGCTCTCCTTTGTATTTTGTTGTTTCTGTTTCGGTCTTTGACGGTGTTTTTGTGTCGGTTGTTGTCTGTCGTTTGATGCTGAGTGCCTACTGGTGCCTTTGTTTTCTTCTTTCGTGCATGGCCCTTGCATGGTTGTGGGGCCCGTTTATGGTCTAATTTAATTTGGAAGTATCTCTGGTCAAAAAAAAATATTTGTTTTTATATGTTTTTGTTTATATTTAACTTTGTTTGTATCTAGGTAGTTATTTAAAAAAAGTGTAAACTATTGTAGGGGTCACTTACGTTTAGCGTCTGTACAGAGTTAGTCACCACTTTTGAAAAGTGTCAATTAGTAGTCATCTACGTTTTCGATGTGTAAATACTTGGTCACTCCGACGTTATACTCCGTTAGTCCCCTAACGGATTGCTGATGAGACGAAATTAAAATAAGGATAAATTACTGCAATAGCCATTAAAATTTATCTCATGTACATTTTTTCTCCTCAATTTAAAAAAGTAAACATTATAGTCACTAATAAAAATGTTTCTTTATAATTTCATCCTTAAATTTTAAAAATTTATTTTCAATCCTAAAACTTTACAATCAATTAACACAATAATATTATAAATGCTTAGATGAAAAATAGGTGCCCAAAGTATACCCTTTGAAACTTAGGTGCCCAAATTGCTCCTATTTAATAACTCAAACTTAAAAATTTAGTCCACTAACTACTAAAAAATTCGAGTTATTGAAATTTCTATTTTATAATTCAAACTTTATTTTGAATTTTTGAGTCGAGTTTATGAAATTATGAGTCGAGTATTTTCACATCAAACCAAAAAATTTAATTTTTTCGAGTCAAGTCGAGTTATTGGAATTTTTATTTTATAATTCAAACTTTATTTTGAATTTTTGAGTCGAGTTTATGAAATTATAAGTCGAGTATTTTCACATCAAACTTAAAAATGTACATGGAGAATGAACTAGGAAGTAAACCTGGAAGGATCACGGTAATTAAAAAATAGCAATCTGAAAGAAATATTCTAGGCATTCTCCTGTAGCTTAAATTTGTATTTAACAATTACTTGGTTATAAAAAGCAGGAAATCTATAACATGGAAAAACATGAACATGAAACTTTTATCAGTATTCTGGAAATTGACAAAGAAAGATGGTAAAATTCACTCACTTGTGCTGGCAAAGAAACAACCGCTAGCCAAGCAAAGCATTGCAAGTGCATACGAAGAAAGACGTTTTCCATATTCTCTGAAAACTGCTACTACTAGAGTAGCATCTGAAATAACAGATAGAAGACCAAGAAAGAGTCTCACTGCATAGAAAACTTTCACCTAATAGATAAAAAAAGGCAAATATAAGGAATGTTAACAAAAAAAACACAGAAACTTAACTTTTTTCTAAGGGCGAATATATTGTTTGTTTTTTCTTTCTTCGTATGTATAACACATATATTATTATTAGTATTGCATATTATAAGTTTATATTTGGCTTGATGGCAAACTCACGCGCACTATACCCTCAAGGTCCCATGTTCGATTCTTACCAAGGAGGTAGTTCCTTAGTTTTCATTTTTCCTACTCCAATCAGAGTGACACGTGTCATCATCTTATTGAATAATTAATTTATTTTATTATATTAAAATTAGGACTAAATTGATATATTGTATAAATATAGAGGACCAAATGTATAATTATACCAATTTTTTAACTATTCTGTCAACTTTTTAATTTTTTTTAACGGCGTGTGGCTAAAATGGAATCATTTAAATAGTTGTGTGGTGCATTTACGGCAAAAAATAATATAGTGGTCATTTTAATACCAAACACATAGTTCAGTGGTCATCTGTGTAGTTTACCTTAATATTTTTTTTGCCAACAAATCATGAGAGTTGTGTACAACGACGAGCCAGAAATCAAGATTAAAAAGCAAAGTATAATTAATCATAAAAATAAAAAGGGTAAATTCAAATAAATTGAAAATTGGAGAACAAAAGAAAAAAATTCATTATATTTTGTAGGGTAAAGTAAACATACGGTCATTGAATTTCGGTAAAAAAAATGGTAACCAAACTTTCAAAAATCACGAAATGGCAATTAAACTTTATGTTTTATAACAAAATGGTAACTAAACGTTAAATTCCGTTGAGTGTCTGTTATAAAATTTGGTATAATAACACATTTAGTCCTTTATATTTATACATTCAATCAATTTAGTCCTAATTCGAAACAATTCACTAAATTTAGCCATCGTTATTTACACATTCTTTCAATTTGGTCCTTAAAGCAAAATTCCAAAGTATGATAACATGATAAATAATTACAATTAAATTTTCTGAGTATTAATATTTTTTGATTTCGGCCCTCTTATTCCACTACCACCAGCAGTATATGGGAACCTGCCGTATATGGGAACCTGCCGCATTGGTTCAAAGCTGTTTTTCTCTTTGAATTTCTTATTTACAGCCGTCGCTTATATAGAAACCAATGAGTCTAAATTTATTCCTTTTGGGATGTTATACACTCTTAAACCATTTTACCACTTGTTGTCCATCTCCATCTTGTCTATCTAACAGAAATTTGTCTAAATATGAACCTCTTAGGCGACAGAAATGGAAGAGCATGTTATACTTAACCGATGTAGTGCACTTATAAATCTTATGACATGAAAGAATTTTTATGTGCTTTGCACTGAATGTGAAAAAAAAGGCTTTAAGCTCTAAGAACATATTCAGAATTCAAAGATTACAAGTACCATCTTGGCTTGTTTCACATGTCGAAACTTCATTTCAGTTTCTTGGATTGTTCAATCAAAAGATATTGTTGATGTTGTAGTGTTACCTTGTTTAAATACTACTTATTGAAGAGTTTTTCATATACTTTTCCATTTTTTCAAGGCGCGGGAACAACCAAGAACGAAGCAGTGATGAACAGAAGCTGGGTTAGTGCTTCCGGATCTTTGAATTTGCCAGGTCGTGGATCTTAGGGTGATGCAGCTGTGATATTGCTTTGGAATTTTAAGTGCAAGGCAGAAACACTCCCAGAGAGACTCATTTTCTTCAAAAATCCCCAAGCTCAGATGACCCAATTCAACTGCAGATGTTGCAAATTAGCAAAAACGAGAATTGGGTAATTGTCGTTTATCAACATAAACAACAAAAAGCAAAATAAACCCTTTTTGGTTTTGCCTAAACAAAGCCGACAAAACATTACTTGCATCGAAAAGAGGAGAAAAGGGTGTTGCAGAAGCTAATTGAACATGAACAAAGTAAAGAAACAGATTGAGTTCCAGTCCAACAAAGAGAAACTATTGAGTGGAAAAAAGAAAGAAAAAAAAAAACTTGACTTGCCTTAAGATTAAGAATGGAAAGTGGGCTGGGCAGATCCAAGAGAAACAAACTATTGAGTGGAAAAAAAGAAAGAAAGAAAAAAAAAACTTGACTTGCCTTTGTATCATTGTATGTGAGGCTTTATATTTTACAACTCAAATTTTATTTGAAATTTTTTCGATTCGAGTCGAGTTTTTGAGTTCTTATAAAAATTTAATTGTAATTATTTATCATGTTATCATACTTTGGAATTTTGCTTTAAGGACCAAATTGAAAGAATGCGTAAATAACGAGGGCTAAATTTAGTGAATTGTTTTGAATTAGAACTAAATTGATTGAATGTATAAGTATAAAGGACTAAATGTGTTATTATACTAATTTTTATAACAGACACTAACGGGATTTAACGTCTAGTTACCATTTTATTATAAAACATAAAGTTTAATTGTCATTTTGTGATTTCTAAAAGTTTGATTATCATTTTGTTTTTTTTTTTACCAAAGTTCAATGACCATCTGTGTACTTTACCTTATTATTTAACTGGCTTAACTATAAAATAGGTCTGCAAACTTTATCACTTTTTGCAATAGGTGCTTAAACGATTTTTTAGCTGAAATAGTTATCAAATGTTTCATTTTTGCTTGTTTTAAAGTTATTTTGTCAAAAAAAATCATCACCCAATTATAGCTTAACAGTGCGGCTTTTATTTTTTTATTTATAAAAATAAACTAAAAATAAAATAAATTAAAAATATCCCAAGATTTTAAAAAAAATTACAAAACAGTCCGAAATTCCTAAAACCTCGAACCCCAAATTTCAAAATTAGAGTCATTTTCGCCATTGATAGCCTACCGAACCTCACAACCGCCGTCGCCAGAGTCCCCCGCCCATTTCCCAGAACCACTCATCTCTAATAACCGACGGGAAGCGCGTCAATCGAACGAAGAACGATGAACACAAAATGCTCCAATCATTCGTCGTTTTATTGGCACGCCTCTCGTCGATTACTGGCGATGGGTGGTTGGGAGAAATGGGCGGGGGACTCCGACGACAGAGGTGGTGAGGTCCGGCGAGGCTATCTGCGGCGACAATGATACCAATTTTGAAATTTGGGTGTTTGAATTTGGGATTGTGTTGAAAATTTTGAGAAGTTTCTGATTTTTTTAAAATATTTTTTTTTCAATTTTTTTTGAAAAAATTAATAAAATAAAATAAAAAACACGTTTCAAATTTTGATTGGGTGTTAAATTTTTAAGGACGTTACCTATATCTGGAAATCGGCGGGAAGCGCGTCAATCGGACGAAGAACGATGAACATGAAATGCTCCAACCATTCGGCGTCCAATTGGCACGCCTCCCGCCAGTTACCAACGATAGGTGGTTAGGAGAAATGGGCGGGAGACTCTGACGACATCGATGGTAAGGTCCGACAAAGCTATTTGCGGCAACAATAACACTAATTTTAAAATTTGGGTGTTTGGATTTGGAATTGTGTTGAAAATTTTGAGAAGTTTATGATTTTTTAGAAATATTTTCTTTTTTCAATTTTTTGAAGAAAAAAAACACACGCCAAATTTTGATTGAGTGTTAATTTTTTTAACGACGTTACCTTAAAATAATAACGAAATGAAACTTTAGGCACCTATTTCAGATAAAAAAGAACATTAGACACCTATTACAAAAAATAAGCAAATTTTGAGCACCTATTTTATAGTTAAGCCTTTTTATTTTGATCTCTGTATTTGGATTTTATTCCTTCCGATGATATGGACTTATTTAAGAAAGTTGTCAAGTTTAGGGATTAACATGGATAAAAAAATTAAGGACCAAGTTATGAGTAGTTATGAAGTGGAGGGAGTTAAATGTTAGTTTATTCCTTTTTACTAAATAGTAAATTGAAGGGTAAACAACTTAAATAACCACTTAACTATGGGATGGTTTGATACGACCATTATACTTTCAATTATGTCAGTTTGACCACTCAACTATTTAAGTGGTATCAATCATGTTACTAGTCGTTAAAACCTAACGGAAAAGATGACGTGGAAATTAATAAATCTTTGTATAATTACACATTTAAACATTTAATCATTATTATTTGCTCGTCCTATCAATTTAGTCTTAATTTTAATTTATTTTAATAAATTTAACTAATTAACATGATCCGGACACGTATTACAATCTAGTTGAAGGAAAATAGAACTCCCTATGCGATATGCGTTGTTGCAGGGATTCGAATCTAATTAGACTATAAGTTTTACACGCACATCACCACAGAACCAAGCTAATTTCTTGGAATAATATGGACAACATTTTCATAGATCTTATATGGCTTCTATTTTCAAACCTACTTTTCCATCTTCTTCATACATACGGCATTTGTGCTCCCAGACCCAAAGGCACCCTTGTTCCAATTTCAAACCCCCTTTTTTGTATTTATTACAAATTTACGACCACCCCCATTCTCTCATTCGTTACCATTTATTGTAGGGGCGTTTAAAAATATTCAACCCGAACTATCTGACCCGTCGACCCGCCTACCCAATTAAAAATTACCGAATATTTATTTAAAAATACTTAAAATTTTTGAATTGGATACTCGACTCGTATTTTTCCCGGGTAGTCAAGCCGTATTATATAAACATGCTGTCCGTATTATACCGAGAAATTACCTTAGTTTAGTGGTTATGTGCTTGTTAATCTAATATCTCAACCATGTTTGAATCCCTGCAACACCATTTAGCGAGTTTTATTTTCTTTCAACTAAATTGTGACATGTGTCATGTTCTAGTTGATTGGAAGAAAATAAAAATAATAATAAACTCAGGACTAATCATACTATGATTACATGGATTAGGATTGGGTTGGTTGGATTAAATTTATTAAATTAAATTAAAATTAAGATCAAACTGATAAGTTAAGCAAGTAATAAGGATCAAATGTATAATTAAACAAATTTTTTTAACTGTCACGCCGCATTTTCCATTAGGTTTTAACATTGGTGGCTTAATTGATACCACTTAAATCGTTTAAGTGGTTAAACTTACACAATTGAAACTCATTGAAAGTAGAGGTGGCAAACATGTCAATCAGTTTGGGTTCGGTTCGAGTCATTTCGATTTCAGTTATTTCAGGTTTGATGTCATTTGGTTCAGTTCAGTTCGGTTCTATTGTGCTTCGGGTCATTTCGGGTCGGTTGATTTTCAGTTCGGTTCAATTTCGGGTCAACGAAAGATCAGTCTGTTTTAATCAAGCTTTTAGGTTGATCAATTTTTTACACCCTTATATGACTTTATAAAACCAATATATTTGATTTTTTGCTGAGTTGTACGGTTGTTCATGTCTCATCTTTCTTTATTTCTATTAATATCTTTTATTTATTTCGAGTTGTCTTCGGTTCGGGTCTATTCAGTCTGGGTCCATTCAGTTCGGGTCCATTTCGGTTCAACTATAAATTGGTTCATTTTCGGTTCAATTTCGAGTTTCGGGTCAAATTTCAAGTCATTATGTTCGGTTTGATTTTAAATTCGGTTCGGATAAATCAACTCGAATCTTAGGTTTCGGATCATATCGAAAACCATAGGCGGTAATTTAAGTAGTTTACCCTAAATTGAAAGAGGCAAAAAGGGTAATATCGTGAAAGTGGAGGGCACCAAAAAGTCGAGATCTGGGGAGTCTTCAAAGAGTCTTTCGTTCTCGTTTCTCGCATTTGCCTAAAAAACCTTCTTCGCTCTCCGGAAGTATCTTTTTTCTCTTCATCGTCATCCGCCTCAGAACACTGATTTTCTTTTTCAGGCCCTCGTAATTTGGCCGGAAAATGTCGGGTAAAGGAGCGAAAGGGTTGATTACGGCTGGAAAATCCACTAAGGATAAAGACAAGGACAAGAAGAGACCTACCTCTCGTTCTTCTCGCGCTGGTCTCCAGGTCCTCCTCCTCCTATCTTTCTCTCTTTCTTTCTTTCACGATTTTCTGCTTGAATCAGCTTCTCTTGTGATGGATTCCATGAATTACATTTATTTATTTATTTCATTGTTCGAAGCATTCTATAATTGTAGGCAAAATTTTAGTTTCATATCAAGAAAATAAGATGTTGTTTGTTGATTTTATTCTCCGGTTTTTGTTTTCAAAAGATTGGCGTTAATTGTTACAATTGTGCAACAGAGTTTGATCTTTTAAATTGTTGCTTACAAGATGCGTGCGATCTTAGAAGTTGTTCATTTTTTGTTGTTTACTTGTATCGGCCGGCTGTTCTCTTTCATCTAATGTATTAATTGGTGTATTGCTTGAAATTTGCATGTAATTTCCTTATTTCCAATGAGCTGGAGTATTTTTTCTGAAGGGTTGAGACTTTTGCTGGTCTAAAATGTGCTAATGTGCCATTTGCCATGTTTTGTCTGCTGGTAGGATATATTATGATACCTACAAGTACAACAGGTTTTGTAAACAGATTTGTTGGCTGTAACTTTTATAAGGGATGATGCTCGATTTTATGCAATGCTTCCTATTGTAATTTCTTTAATGTACTTTATTGGAACAGCAAAATTGGACTAGAACCCTGTTGCATTAGTAACAGCATGTGTGAATTTGAATTCGATGGTGAAATCACAGGGATATAGATTACTTGTTTCTTTATTGTCTGGATTTACTATTTTATGTCGAAAAGGAGTGTGGATTGACTACTGGATGGTTTGTAGTAGCACCAGAGCATTTTCTGTAGCTTGGATCCCGAGTTAACGTTTTTGAGTGTTTCCGTCAAGGCTTATTGAACTGGAAACATAACTATAACTATTATAAATGTCAGGTGTTAGTGATAAAACTGAAATAAAATAGAAGAATTCATGCTTGGAATGGTTCTTGCTAAAGAACTAAGCATTTGATGATTGACCAAGTGTTGGCATTCATGTTTAGCAGTTCTGAATCTTCCGTATGAATGTTTAAACTATTGATTATATTGTTTTAGTCTCCAACTTTTAGTAGATCCTAACGGTTGAACTGATATTTATCCTCATGTTATCTGCTTCATTATTCTGTGGGAGCGTGGACGTTAAAAACATATTTTGATCTAAAATCCTTGCATTTCAGAGGATGAGCAACTTGCTCATGAATGCTGTTGGGATGTCTGTTAACGTCTTGTCAATTGTGATAGCTGCCATGTATGTTACTTTCATGTATCAGCATTTAGGCCACTTAAAACCATTAACTTTTTCCGATAGATAGTTGTAGGTAGGTATGCTGGCTGAATTTGTTGTATTCTTCAAAAACAGTTTGGATAGGCCAGATAATGCTAGCAAGTCTTCTGTATCCTGATTCTGTGTTTGTGTTTGTTTTGATTAGTAGATTCTGGAGTCTTCCAAATCAGCATCTTTTTCCATGTTCAATTGAAGAATGTATTCTGCAACCTAAGCTGTTCTATCATAATCTGTTATGTACCGAATACTTTATACGTGATAGACTGAATATTTTATTCTACTTGTCACTCTAGGAGAAATACAGTTAATTCATTGTAATTATATCGAGTTGCTTCTTATTGTTTTACATAAACTCCCTATAGTTCCCTGTGGGTCGGGTCCACCGATTGCTGAAGACTAGGGCTCAAGCAAATGGAAGGGTTGGAGCAACAGCTGCTGTGTACACAGCTGCCATACTGGAGTACCTGACTGCAGAAGTGCTAGAACTGGCGGGTAACGCAAGTAAGGATCTGAAGGTTAAGCGTATTACCCCTAGACATCTGCAGCTTGCAATCAGGGGAGATGAAGAACTCGACACCTTGATCAAGGGAACCATAGCAGGCGGTGGCGTTATCCCGCACATTCACAAATCACTTATCAACAAATCTTCAAAGGAGTAGTTCATCTAATTGATCTCTGTTAGCGTTGGTATTGGCTTGTACCCAGAAACCTCATTAAAAATGAAATGTTGTGGCCTGTCTTTTGCGTGACAATGTGGATACTTTTTCTTTTCAGTAGACAATTATGGTGATTTCAGGATTTGAATTAGAAAGGTGGCTTCAATTTGCAATTCTATGATAAAATCCCAGTATTTTATGTGAAGGGCTTAGATATATTGAAATTATTTCAAGGTATTTGTTTTGAAGACCTTTTTAAATCACAAATTCTCATGTACTTGTTTTAAGTTGTGATTAATTATTTTAGAACTAAAAAAGGTATTTAGTCACAAACTGAATAATTCAATGAATAAATTGAGTATTAAGCTTTATCATTATACTATAGTGGTTAGGGATGGGCATTTTTCCCAGACCTGACGGGTTCCGACTCGACTTAGTCTGTTCGGGTCGGATTTTTTAATGAAAAAATTAGGCTCGGGTCGGGTTGGTTTTTGTTGATGATAAACTTGGGTCGGGTTGGGTTCGAGTTTAGGGTGGAAAATATCCGACCCGACCTGGGACTAATACTGTAATTTTCCTTTAAAATTTTTAGAGATATTTATAATAATACCTCTTTTTATATATTTTTTTATAATTAACTCCTTAAAATTGTATTTTTATTTATAATTTAGTCCTTTAAATTATATTTTTTTACAATTAAGTCCATTAAAATTACTTTTTTTACAATTAGGTCCCTAAAATTAATTTATTTTATATAGGTCGGGTCGGTGTCGGATTTAGTATATTTGTTTTCGGGTCGGGTCGGACTTTTTAAAGAATATGTTCGGGTGCGGGTTTAGGGTGTTTATTTTCGGGTCGGGTCTGAGTGGGCCAAAAACCTGACCCTACCCAACTCGTGCTTATCCCTAATAGTGGTCGAGGGTTCGATCTTTGTTCTAGTTATGAAATAATTTTAAAATTTGTGGTCAGTGTCTACCCTTATATGAACCAACTCACTCCGATGGATACATTGGGAACGAAGAAAAACTTATCTTTATACTCGCACGCACAAAAAGGGTTGGTGGACGGACCTAAGGAAAAGACCAAAATTTTAATCAATCTATAATAAAGAAAGGTCCGTAATATAACATTGGACATATATTATCATGTAATCACACCAGTATATTAAAAAAAAACGATTGAACACTGTCTAAAATAAGTAATTTCCTTGCTACCAAGCCAGACCATCTTTCTTCTAACAACCTAAAAGCCTCTCAGCAACTTGGAAAATCTAAAACCAAATGAAGAAGACATGTTCGATAGAAGAAAATTATCTTCCATTGTGCTAATAACCCAAAATATCAAACGCAAGGGAAGAAAAAAGAACATATTCTAAAGAGCATTGTTTCTTTGTGCTGCATGCTTATCCTTATGATAAAAACAACTTTTAGTCTCTAAACTTGACAGTTTTTATTAATTTAGTTCTTAAACCTTATTTTGATACAGATTAGTTTATGAACTAGACAACTTTTTTTTTCATTAAAAATGAGCCAAAAGTCCAAATTCAAGGACTAATATGGATAAAAAACAAGTTAAGAGACCAAAATTAAAAATTGTTTTATCCGAGTGGTGGAAAGTAGTAGAGACTAGGGGCTATGACCCTGAAATTTTGAGAAATTAAAACTTGGTCACTCAAAAATTTCAAAACATTTAATTAGTCCCCTCAAAATTTCTATAAATTTATCTTAAGCTTAAAAACTTGAATGTTTTAATTAAATATCTTCCCATAATTTTAAAAAATCTGGTTAAACCTCTCAAAATTATTTAAAAAAATTTAGTCCCCCAATTTTTTTCATAAAAGTTATATATTATATTAAACCATTAAAAAAATTTAGTTTAAACTTCTAAATAGGCATAAAGCTAAAATTATCCCATAACGTTTGCCGTTTGGTCACTTTGGCCTATGTTTGATTTTTGGAAGCATTTAATCCCTTCACGTTTTAATTTATGTCAAATTAAAATTTTATTTTTTTGTTGATGTGGCACTTTCATGTGGACTAGATTAATGACATGGCATGTCCACGTGTAACTAGCTGATGATGTGACATTATAAATATTTTTAAATTAATTATAAATATTTTTTATTAAATTAATTTAAACCGATCAAATGATGGGCATGTGGCATCATCCGATTGGTTTAAATTAATTATATTTATTCATGATCTCATATTTTAAAAGTAAAGAAGTAAAAAATAGTGGGTAATAGGAATTGAACCTAGGACTCTTGGATGAAAAGACAAAAAAAACTTGCCACTAAACTAACTACTTTATAATTAGTTTGTATTGTAATTATAACATAAATTAAAGTATATTTATGAAATAGACTTTGTGTTTTGTTTATAATATAATATTTCTAAATTATTGAAATTGATATTTTTTCTTTTAAATTTTAATTAATTATTTGACAAAAAAATAAAAATAATTAAAATTTTTAAAAAATAACATTTATTAGAAAATATATTTAATTTTTTAATTTATTGAGAATGACATTTTTATTTTTATATTTGAATTAATGTTGCTTTTTTATTTTTAATTATTTTTATATTGATGCCAAATATTTAATTAAAATTAGAAATAATTTAAAAAATTCTATTTTAATAATTTAAAAGTATATATTAAAAAAATCATCTCATAAATATACTTTAATTTATATTTTAATTAGAGATAATTACAAAATTTAATCTTTCATAATAACAAATTGAAGATATTTAATTGATTTGGTGGCAAGATGTTAGTCCTATTTCCATGAGTTTTAGGTTCAATTCCCTTTACCCATGATTTTTTTTTTTACTTCTTCACTTTTAAAATATAAGGTAAAAATAAATATAATAAGGAGTAATTAAACTACACAATAGTAGATTAGCTTGGTGGTTAGACATTTAGCCCTTTATGCACAAGGACTGGGTTCGATTATAATTAATTTAATTTAAAAATATTTATAACGTCACATCATCACGGACATGTCACGTGATTAATTCAATTCAATTTATAATAGAAACACCAAAAAAACGCATAATTTTTTTTGTTCATTTAACCATTGCTTTATCTTACCTTAGAGATCATACCCCTAAAAGAGTTGGTGAAAATATCTATTAAAAGATCCCTTGTTGAAACAAGGGATATTCTATGTAAACAAGCAGCACGTGCATACAAAACAAGAGTAAAAATCCCACAAGAAAAAGGAGGGGTCCAAGTCCAACCATGAAAGTGAGACGACGACAAGATCTCAACGGTGTTCTGTTCTGTTCTGTTCGGGAGGTAGCCCCAAACCCCCTTTTAATGATGAGAATGGTAGAGACTCAATTACCTGACGTGTGTGTGCGCTGTGCCAACTGCCGACAAAATACCGTTCCTGTCCTGTGTTTTGGCCTCTGCGTGCATCGGTGATATTTGCCATTGCCGTCGCTATCGTAGCCAATTTCCCATCCCTTCACTTTTTAGCAGCCGACGTGGGTTGAGCAGCATCGCTCCTTCGTCTGTGATGGGAATATTTGGACAGTCAGCCACCGGCATGAATGGTTTTTGGACCCTTCACCTCAACCCTAAAATGGTGAAACCAAATGGAGTACAAAGAAGGGAAGGTTTGTTTTTGTTACTACTCTTATGGTGGGACTTGGGGCCCTTCAAGTTGCTTTAAAGTGTCAAGCAGGAAAGGAACCAGGAACACTAAAAATTTTAAACTTAATTTTAGTGTGGAGCATAACTATTCGTTTGTTTTGTCCCTAGTTGCATCGTCCACCTTACTCGATGGCTAGATGGGTTTTATGAAAAATTTATGCTAATAAAATCTCATCTGTTAATAAAATCTCAATTTAACGAGAAAAGGTGACAAATTAACTAAAATGATACAGAATGATTTGTGTTTTAAGTCTAAACAAGTTAAAAAATATTATATCCCATAACATTATCATGCAAGATATAAGATAGCATTGTTATACAATTTTGAGAATATAAAGACGCCCATATATATATATATAGGGTAATCTTCACTCGTGGTCACTTTTGTTTTGGGCTTGTTTTATTTTGGTCACCAGAATTCAAAAAAGACTATTCTAGTCACTTACGTTCGAAATCATTTTTATTTTGGTCACTGGACCGTTAACATCCGTTAATTAAAAATAATAATTTCTAATTTGACCCCTAAACTTTCAAAACTTCATTTTTTACCATCTTCCCCAAAACTCAATGAACTTCCCCGCATATAAATTCTCCAATTCTACATCACCAAGCCCTTCAAACAAGGGGAAGCATTCGGATTTGACTCTTGCCTTTGGTATTTCTGCTGGCTTATTGGATTTTGTTATAATATTTGTGCTTATAATTTGTTCCTGTGCTTTCCGTGGGGGAAAGGCAAAAACATCTCCTCAAGAACCTGGTATGTAGACATGACCATCAATGGCAAAAATTAAATAAAAAGAAAAAGAAAGGGAGCGAAAAAGGCTCACCGCAGGGAAAGTGTTGCTGGTGTAGGAAATCAGCAAGTAGGTTTTGCCGACGGCACCATCGCCGACAGTGACGCACTTGATGAATTTCGAGGCGCTCATATTTCTTCGACAGTATACCTAATCGCCTAAAGCTTTATTCTTTTTGCTCCTTTTGTTCTCCAAATCTTGAAATTCCTCGCAACAATGTGGTGATTTAGTTTCTTAGATTTGCTTCACGGTCAAGTAGTTGTTAAAGAAAGAAAGAGATCCAGAGGCGCAAGCTCCATGGTTTTGTGTTGGCGAAGCAAATCCAAATGGGGAAATATTGATTGGAAAGTGGGGAGTGAGTGAACAAAGAGAAGATGGAGAGGGGGAGAGAGAAAGAGAGAAGAATGGCGAAAATGTGGGGATGTAGAATTGGAGGATTTATGTGCTGGGGAAAGTTCATTAAATTTTGGGGAAGATGATAAAAATGAAGTTTTGAAAGTTTGGTGGTTAAATTAAAAATTATTATTTTTAATTAACGGAGATTAACGGTCCAGTGACCAAAACAGAAACGGTTTCGAACGTAAGTGATCAGAATAATATTTTTTAAATTCTGGTGATCAAAATAGAACAGACCCAAAACAAAAGTGACCACGAGTGAAGATTACCCATATATATATTATTTTTTTTGTTTCAAAGGGAAGACGCCCATATATTTAAACATTAAATAAATCTAATTATTTTTAATTAGATAAATATGATTATTATATAAAATAAGTAAACATAAAAATAGTGTCACATTACATTAGTGATGATATTGGTGACATGAAAATTGAACAAAAAATAGTTTCACGTATAAGGGCGCGTTACAATGGTATGATATTCATGGGCGAATGTATGTAGGTGGTACATGGTAGGTCACGTGAGTTGTGACCCACTATTAATTTTTGGGTAAATTATAATAGAGATCACTTAATTATGGGTAATGTTATGTTTGAGTTATTTAATTTTTAAAAGTTACATTTCAGTCACTCGAATATGGGTAATATTACATTTGAGTCACTGGATAAGATTACATTTCAGTCACTCAATTATGGGTAAAGTTACACTTGAGTCACCCTTCATACTTAAAAAGATTACTGCTACAAAAATTACATTTGGGTTAATCTTCAAATGCTTGAACTTTTGATAATCTTTGTCTTTAAAACTCGAATGAACTTCCACAATATCACACTTATCTCTTTAAATGTTCTATTTGACAAGAAAAAAATGATTGATCCTGAATTTCTCTACTCATCCATTTATCAATTCAACTTTCTTGTCACTTTTACCAATTGGGGATTGTTATTACTTTTTTATTTTATTTTTTTCAAGTAGAGAGATTTTTTTAACAAAATGTAATTTGTTTAGTATGTTGTAACCATATTGATTGCCTGGAAGGATTCGAAACCTTAAACATCTAAATAAGATAAATTGGTAAACCACCAAACTTAAATTCCTGGATTCGCCCCAATGATATTTTTAGTCGGTCATTACAATTTGTAGGTAACGTTTAATTAAAGAGGTCATTAATGATTTTTTTTGTCTAACAGTAATTTTAGTTGTTGATAGTTTGAAAATTTGTTAAGTTATCTCTCAAATTTTAAATTAAATACTTATTAGATCTTTGCTAATTTTGAAGTTGGGCGACTTTTCGCCTCTCACTATCTAATCCGACTCCATCCACACATTGAATTGGATGTAATTGGCGGCCTCAATTACATTTTTTAATTTTTAAAAAATATTAAAAATTGATATAATTATATATATATGGTTACACTTTTTTATTATTAAATAGATCTTACATTCTCATACCGAAATTTGAACCCATATAAAATAAGATAATATAAACATCTTTAGCTATTAGGTCAATGAGTGAATTTTGTATGGTTACACTCTTCAATTATTCTTATGATTATATGTGATGAGATTTTAATAATAAAACAATAATTTTCGCATATAAGGTCAACTTCATCTTTTTATAACACGGACTTCTAATATGAATATGTTGATTTTTTATGTTAGTAATTAATATGAGTTTAGTTTTATAAAGTTTCTTTTTAGACTTAAATATTATCGATACTTCAATGTCATAATTTCATGAGATAAAAGAGAGAAAAAGTTATCATAAATACTTAATGATGTTAAAATGAGAAACTAACAGCAGTGATACAAAACAATGAACTTAAAGATGATGTTGTGAACTGCAGCACACTATTATTCATCAAACAAAGCTTTAAATAAGCAAGGATAAAACAAGAATATTCTAAAAATAGAAGCATAAATAATTGAAGGTGAAACAAACTAATATCACTAACAACACAATCCCTAAAAATAAGGTCTGCAGACTCCACGTTAAACCCAACAAATCCTCCCTTAAACCAAATATTTTGTAAATATTGGTTTAAAAGGAAAAAATCAAACTCGTAGATCTTCTAAAGCGTAAACTCCAAGCAATTTCCTCAGCTTCTGAAATGTAGCTCTCTTTAGAGATTTGGTGAAGATATCAGCAACTTGGTCTTCACTTCTACAGAAAACTAGATCAATGACTCCATTATTTGTGAGGTCTCTCAAATAATGAAATTTGACATCTATATGCTTGCTTCTTCCATGTAACACTGGGTTTTTAGAAAGTTTAATTGCTGAATTATTATCACAAAAAATTGTTGTTGCTCCTTGCTGTAGAAAGTGTAGTTCTTCAAGAACATTTCTTAACCAAATGGCTTGAGAGGCACAAGCTGTAACAGCTACAAACTCAGCTTCAGTAGTAGATAAAGTGACTATTGGTTGCTTCTTTGAGGACCATGAAACAGCCCCTGTACCTAGCATAAAAGCATAACCTGAAGTACTCTTTCTATCATCAGGATCACCAGCATAATCATTGTCTGTGAAGCCAAATAAATTTGTCTTTTCACCCCTCTTGTAGAACAATCCGTAACTAGCAGTGCCTTTCAAATACCGAAGTATTCTTTTTGCAGCTAAGAGATGCATCTCCTTTGGGCACTCCATAAACCTGCTAATGAGACTTACAGCATGCATAATATCTGGTCTTGTTGCAGTCAAATACATCAAGCTTCCCACTATTTGCTTGTAAGAAGTGTTGTTAATCTCCTTTCCTCCAGGATCTCGAACAAGCTTTAAACCAACTTCAGTTGGTGTGCAAACATGGTTGCAGTTTTTCATCCCAAACCTGTCCAACATATCTTGCACATATTTTTTTTTTTTGAGAAATGAAAATTTCAGCATCGGATTGAATTACTTCAATACCCAAAAAATAATGTAACATTCCAAGGTTAGTCATATCAAACTCAACCATCATGGAATTTTTGAATTCATTAAACATGGCAACGTCACTCCCAGTAAATATAAGATCGTCAACATAGAGGCAAACAATAATAATCGTACCTCCTTCACCAACCTTGGTAAATAGTGTATGCTCGTATGGACATTTCTGGAAACCTTCTTTTAAAAAATAAGCTTCGATGCAACTATACCAGGCCCTCGGAGCTTGTTTCAATCCATACAATGCCTTTTTTAACCTGTACACTTTGTTCTCATTTTCAAGTTTCACATATCCGGGCGGTTGGTCAAGAAACACTTGTTCTTTTAAATCACCATGTAAAAACGCCGATTTCCCATCTAATTGAAAAATAGGCCATGAATTTTGGGCAGCAAGGGAAATTACCAACCTGATTGTATCATGCCGAGCAATAGGAGCAAAAACTTCCTTATAATCGACGCCGAATTCTTGCTTGTAGCCTTTAGCAACTAAGCGCGCTTTGTACTTGTCTATTTCGCCGTTTTCTTTTAGCTTTGTCTTGTACACCCACTTTACACCAATAGTTTTTTGTCCTTCTGGAAGATCTGTCAATTCCCAAGTGTTATTTTTTTCAATAGAAACCATTTCATCATCCATGGCCTTCCGCCATTTTGAGTCTTTGACAGCATCTTCAAAGACCGTAGGATCACAGTCTGAAAATAGAGTAAAGTGAGTGAGAATGTTTTCACTTTGATCAAATCCTTGTACCTCATAATCTTCCATCCATGCAGGTCGTCTTCGAACTCGTTGAGGTCGATCCTCTCCCGTAATAGAGGTTGTAATTCGTTGAGTGTCCGCTGATTGTTGCACATTTTCTGAAGGTTGTGCCCTTTCCAAGGGCTGCTACACTTGTTCTCCTTCTTCACCATCGAAATCTGCTAGGATTTGACCTTGATCATTGTTTTCATAACCAAACCAGAATTGTTCTTCATCAAAAATCACGTCCCGACTGATAACAATTTTCTTGGTGATAGGATTGTACAATTTGTACGCTTTCGACTGTTCACTGACACCAAGAAAAATGCACTTCTCAGCTTTGTCATCAAGTTTGGTCCTCTTTTGATCCGGAATGTGTGCATATGCAACGCAACCAAAGATTCTGAAATGCTCAATACTCGGCCGTTTTCCACTCCACGCTTCTTCAGGCGTCATATTTTGAACAGTTATTGTAGGACTTCTGTTCAACACATGAATACTCCAATTGACAACTTCAGGCCAAAAACTTCTTGGAATACCACTTCTTGTTAAAATGGTTCGTACCATATTTAATATTGTACGATTCTTCCTCTCCGAGATGCCATTTTGTTGCGAGGTGTAAGCTGTTGTTAGCTGCTTTTGAATTACATGCTCCTCACAAAAAACAATAAATTCTTATGAGTTATACTCTCCACCACGATCACTACGGAGAGTTTTAATAGGCATTCCTGCTTCTTTTTCAACGATTGCCTTAAAAGTTTTGAAAGCTAAAAAAGCTTCAGACTTAACCTGTAAAAATAAACCCAAGTTTTCCGGCTATAATCATTAGTAAATGTTATAAAATAACGTTTACCACCATTTGATGTCGGATTGATAGGCCCGCATATATCGGAATGAATCAACTCCAGCACCTTCTTTGCTCTCGTTGATTTTCCTTTCGGAAAATGATCTCGATGTTGTTTGCCAACAACACATTCTTCACAGACTTGAGACGGACTCTCAATTTTAGGAAGACCAATTACCATCCTTTTCTGCTGTAACAATTTTAGACCACCAAAATTTAGATGTCCGTATCGAAAATGCCATAGCCATGCTTCATTTTTCATTCTTGTTGAAAAGCAAGATTGAGTGGCGTTGTTGAGATATAATGGGAACATCCGGTTTGTTGTCATGTTTACTTGAGCAATTAAGCCCAAATTTTCATCTTGAATGCAACAAACTCCATCTTTGATAAAAATTTCATATCCCTTCTCTTGAAGCTGACCAACGCTAAGCAGGTTAGTTTTCAAATCAGGAACAAAGAAAACATTGGAAATAACCTGCGTAGTATTCTCATTGGTGTGAATTTTCACATTGCCTTTGCCCATGACAGAAACTTTAGAATTGTCTCCAAATGAAACAGTGCTTCGAAATGCTTCATCTAATTCAGAAAACATCATCATATCTCCACACATATGATTGCTGCAGCCTGTGTCTAAATACCACAGCTTTTGATCAATTTCTTCCTTCCCATGACATGCCATCAAGAGAGAAATTTCTTCTTTTTCTGCAAAATTGGATTTCACACCACGATTTCTGTTCATATTAGTTCTGCATTTTGATTTGTAATGACCATACCTGTGACATCTGTAACATTCAATTTTTGACTTGTCTACCGATTTTTGCTTGTAACCATATGAATGATTATTGTCACGACCCTTTGTTTTTCCTCTGAAATGAGTAGAATAAGAATAATCCTCATCTGCATTGTGATGATCCTTGTCTTTCCATCTTGGTTTCCCACCTCCAGGTCCTTTTGGATTGATTGCTGCCTTCAACGCATGTTCCTCTTTATCTTGCTGGACAATCTTTTGTTCATGAACTAGCAAAGAACTTTGTAGTTCATCAAGTGTAAGAGAACCAACATCTCTTGATTCTTCTATTGAACAAACAACAAAATTAAATTTTGTTGTCATTGATCTAAGAATTTTCTCAATAATGACAACATCCTCCATTTTTTCTCCATGGATTCTCATCTTGTTGGTGATCACCATCGTTCTTGATAAAAAATCAGTAACTGACTCATTGGACTTCATTCTTAAGTTTTCGATTTCAGTTCGAAAACTTTGCAACTACGCACGCTTCGCTCTTGCATTCCCTTGATGCTTTCTCTTCATCGAGTCCCATATCTGTTTGGACGTATCTTTGCAAAGAATCGTCTCCAAAGTGACTCGATCAATGGCTTGGAAGAGATAGTTCTTGGCTTTAAGATCCTTCAACTTTAATACTTCCAATTCTATTTTTTGTGCATCTGTCATTGCAACATCTTGCTCCAGTTCTGTAACTCCAGATTCAACAACATGCCAATACTCTTTAGACCTTAAAAAGTTCTCCATTAGCATGCTCCAATGGTCATAGTGACCATCAAAACGAGGAATAGCAGGTTGAACGAAGTTTTCTGATGTCATCATATACTTATGAACTGGCTCTGATACCACTATTAAAATGAGAAACTAACAACAGTGATACAAAACAATGAACTTAAAGATGATGTTGTGAACTGCAGCACACTATTATTCATCAAACAAAGCTTTAAATAAGCAAGGACAAAACAAGAATATTCTAAAAATAGAAGCATAAATAATTGAAGGTGAAACAAACTAATATCACTAACAACACAATCCCTAAAAATAAGGTCTGCAGACTCCACGTTAAACCCAACAAATTAAACGTTAGGGGGTGATATTAGGGTTTGTAGTTGTTTTTTTATAATAATTAATAGTATTTTAAAATTTATATTTAAATATATATTTGGTAGCTGAACTAAACACATTCTCCCAAGTTAATATTTAAAGAATTTTTTCTCCAAAGTTGATATCTAATTTTTTTTTCTCCCAAGTTAATACTTGAACTAGGTACTTTCTCGCACTTTGCTACCTAAAGAATATTATATTTGCCCCCAAGTTGGTACTCAAACTTTAATTTCATCCACTACTTTGGTACTTCTATTAGTAGTTTAGTCCGAAAAGCATATATATTCGATCAATTTGGTTATAATTCAAAAAAAAATTAATAAATTTAACTATTCATATTTAAATATTTCATCAATTTAATCATTTTTTGCGATGTCAAACCAAGTGAGTCTATCATATCAAAACAACAGTTAGATAACTGAATTCTACCATAAATCAATAAGTGACTTCTAAATTTTACTATACCAAGAAAGTATTATAACATTTCTAGGAGAAGAACAAACAATTTAGGTGAATAATAAAGAGTAATTTGATATAAATTTTAAACAAAATGGTTAAATTTATTGAATTGTTTTAAATTAGAACCAAATTTGTAAAATGTATAAGTTTTAGTACCAAATTAAGAGAATGTTGCTAGTTCATGTATTAATTTGGGAGTAAAAATTCTTTAGGTACCAATTTGTGAGAATCTGTATAGTTTAGGTACCAATTTGAGAGTAAAATTTCTATACGTATTTATTTAGGAGAAGATGCATAGTTCAGGTACCAAATGTACATTTAAGTCTAAAATTTAAATATATACGTCGATGTTTAAAGTAGTATACATTGAACAAGGAAAGTGGAAGAGGAGGCAAAGGTGATCGGTGGCGATTTCAGACGATTCACCTCGACTGATTTGAGACGGAGAGCCGCAGACAATATGATAGCCAAAACATAGAAGAGATGGGAAGAGAGAGAGAGAGAGGAGGAAGAGGAGGAGGAAGTCATTCCTCTTGTTCCGTTATGCCATTCTTTGTGACCACATGAGTATATATAGAGTCACTGGTACTGTTATTGATGGGACGACATCGGACCTAGTGACAACTTATGGGTGTAAGTTGGTAGAGATAGGCTCAACTTCCAAGTATCAAGCTCTACAACCTGAGAACGTGGGTGAAATGTTATATCATATGACATTGTCTATTCTCAAAATTATGTAAACCTCCGGTAATACTGGTTTCCGGTGTAACTTGCCTTTAAAGGAGCTGTTATCATATGTCGCTTTTGAAATCGCTAAGTGCGATGGCATTGGATGTCATTTTTGCACTCTAAATGTAAAAATGACAAAATATCAGTATATAATGATGTAATTACAATTTGTGCAGCTAAATACAACATTTTCTAATAAAATTGGATTTTATTCACTACAAATACATAAATTTACCCTTATATGATGAACCGGAACTATTTATTTTGTTATATGAACTTCTATATATTCTTCGGTACAAATTAGGGATGTAAAAACAGGTCAACAGTTGGGTTTCAGGTCGGGCTCTGTCAGGTCAGGTCAAATCGGTTACAGGTCATTTCAGGTCATTTTTTGTTTTGACTCGATTCGGTTCGGGTTCGGGTTCATTTCGGGTCGGGTTCAATTCAGGTCGGGTTCATTTTGGGTCGGGTTCATTTCAGGTCGGTTCATTTCAGGTCAGGCCAAAATGGTTAATTGACAGGTTGATTTCAGGTCGGTTTCGTTTCAGGTCGGGTTCATTTCAGGTCGGTTTCGTTTCAGGTCGGGTTCATTTCAGGTCGGTTTCATTTCAGGTCGGGTTCGTTTCAGGTCAGGTTCGTTTCAGGTCGGGTTCGTTTCAGGTCGGGTTCGTTTCAGGTCGGTTTCGTTTCAGGTCGGGTTCTTTTCAGGTCAATTTTGTTTCAGGTCGGGTTCATTTCAGGTCGGGTTCCTTCGGGTTTATGGTTTATTGTGTTATGTGTATTATATATATTGACGGATTATGGTTTTAATTTTTACGGTTTAGGGTTTACATATTAGGGTTTAGGGTTTATGGTTTAGAGATTGGGGATTACGCATATGTGATATATATATAGTTGGGATTATGGGTTTTATTTTTAGGGTTTAGGGTTTAGGGTTTAGGGTTTAGGGTTTAGGGTATATTGTTCATAAATTGATACATACATACGTACATATGTTGTATTTATATTGATGGATTAGGGTTTTTTATTTTTAGGGTTTAGGGTTTACTGTTCATAAAATGATACGTACATACGTACATGTGTTATATTTATATTGATGGATTAGGGGTTTTTTAGGGTTTAGGATTTATAGATTATGGTTAACGGTTTACTATTCATAAATTGGTACATACATACGTACATGTATTATATATATTAATGGATTAGGGTTTTTATTTTTAGGGTTTAGGGTTTAGGGTTCAGAAATTGGTATATACATGCGTACATGTATTATATATATATTGAAGGATTATGGTTTTTGTTTTTATGGTTTAGGGTTTAGGGTTTAGGATTTACTGATCTTAAATTAATACAAACATACCTACATGTATTATATATATATTGATGGATTATGGTTTTTAGGGTTTACTGATCTTAAATTAATACAAACATACCTACATGTATTATATATATTGATGGATTATGGGTTTTATGGTTTATAGTTTAGGGTTTAGGGTTTACTGTTCATAAAATGATACGTACATACGTACATGTAATATATATATATATATATTGATGGATTATGGTTTTTGTTTTTAGTGTTTAGGGTTTAGGGTTTAGTGTTCATTAAACCATAAACCCTAAACCATAAGCATTAAACCATAAACCATAACTTATGAACCCTAACCACTAAACCCTAAAGCATACTTACATGCATTATATTAATATATATATTGATAGATTAGGGTATTTATTTTTAGGGATTAATGTTTAGGGCTTAAGGTGTATGATTTAGGGTTTTGGGTTTAGTGTTCAAAAATTGATACTTACGTAAGTTAGGGTTCATTTATTATCTATATAATGATAGATTAGTGTTTCTATTTTAGGGTTGTACGGTTTAGAGATTAGTGGTTATTGTTTAGGGTTTAGGGTGTAGGGTTTAGTGGTTAGTGCTTTAGGGATTATTATTATTATTATTATTATATACTTAAATACAATTATTATTATTATTATATATTTACTATGCTTATTATTATTATTAGTTTTATTATTATTATTATTATTATTATTATTTGTAATTAAATGTATAGGGTTTAGGGTTTATGGTTTAGAGAGTAGTTGTTATTGTTTAGGGTTTAGGGTTTAGGGTCGATAATTATCCACCCTAAGCAATAAACCCTAAAGCATAAGTAATTAACCCTAACCATTAAACCCCCGATCTACGATTACGGACTATGAACTATATATTAAATATTAGGGTTTTACGGTTTATAGAGTATTGGTTATTGTTTAGGGTTTAGGATTAGGGACTATGGTTCATTGATTAAAGATTGAGGTTTGGTGTTTAAACGCCTAATGTCTAATTATCGACCCTAAGCATTAAACCCTAAAGCATAAGTAATTAACCCTAACCACTAAACCCCCGATCTAGGATTACGGACTATGAGCTATAGATTAAATATTAGGGTTTTATGGTTTAGAGAGTTGTGGTTATTGTTTAGGGTTTAGGATTAGGGACTATGGTTCATTGATTAAAGATTGAGGTTTGGTGTTTAAACCCCTAATGTCTAATTATCGACCCTGAGCATTAAACCCTAAAGCATAAGTAATTAACCCTAACCACTAAACCCCCGATCTAGGATTACAGACTATGAGCTATAGATTAAATATTAGGGTTTTATGGTTTAGAGAGTAGTGGTTATTGTTTATGGTTTAGGATTAGGGACTATGGTTCATTGATTAAAGATTGAGGTTTGGTGTTTAAACCCCTAATGTCTAATTATCGACCCTAAGCACTAAACCCCTAATCTAGGATTAAAGACTATGAGTTATAGATTAAAGATTAAGGTTTTACGGTTTAGAGAGTAGTGGTTATTGTAACACCCCAAAATTCCCCTAATTCGGAAATTTAAAATTTGAAAACCCTAATTTGGAAACCCTAAAATTTGGGAATTTTTAATCTTGAAACCTTAATTTGATTAAGGGATTAATTTGATTAGATTTAGAATTTGAGGTTTAATTTTAGAAATTTGTGGGGTCGATTTATAATGCGGGTAAAGTTTTGGTATCGTTTTATAAACTCTAAAAGGCTCAATGACCTTTTATGTGATTTACCTTTTGGCAAGGGTATTTATACCCCATTATAACACCCAAAACCCTATTCAGCTTCCATTGGAAATCTATCAACCGCTCTCTCTCACCCCACACTCTCTCGATAGCACCCATCTCCCGCACCATCTCCGGCAAGCTTCGATAAAGCTCCATTCACCGGCCTAAAGTCTTCCGTAGCTCACACGGTCACTTCCGTCGAGACTGTCTTAAACCCACGATCAAACCCCACCCACCGGACCAACCTTATCAGTCGTCGTTTGGTCGAAAACGTAGAAAACCGTTCAGCTTTCCTGTTGCTCGACTCCATCGTTTCTCGCTCCGCCGTCCGCTCCTCTTCCTTCCTTCATTCGTGTGTGTGTGGGTAAGCTTGAAATTCGAGGTTTGGTTTAAATTATGGTTTTGAGTTGTGGATTTTGTTTTGATTTCGTGTTGTTGGCCGGAATGATCGTTGCAGTTGCTTTCGCATGTTTAAATGAGTGCTGCCGTCCTTGTCACGGTTGTGCCGTCCCTGCTGTCCTTGTCACGGTTGTGCCGTCGCTGCCGTCGGACTATTGTCGTTGTCATTTTGAGTCTGCGCCGCTGTTGTGGTGTGAAAGATTGAGTGTGAAGATGTCGCCGTCGTTTGGTTGTGCCGCTGCCGACGTCGTGTCTTTTCCGACGAGGTTGCACCGCCGCCGTTCGTGCATCTGCGTCGCCACCGTTTTAGGTGCTGAAAAGCCTAAATCATATCAGTTGAAAAAGCATCATGGGTTGAGTTATGCGAGTGTTGGGCTTCTGTGTATGTTAATGTGGCTTGGGAGAGCCCAGCTGTGAGTGTTGATCAAAATTCAATAAATGGCTTGTTGTAAAAGTGGAACCAATTTCGGATAAGAGCCCAAATGGTGAACCGGACCTTGGTGGATGAACCGAATATGTTCTTAGACCGAACCGGTCTTGTGATCCAATTGAACCGAACCGGATCAGTGAAACTTGGACCAAACCGAACCGAACCATAAGTCTTGAACCGAACCGTTTGACTTGTTGACCTTGACCAGATCTGAATTGTTGACTAGTTTGACCTTTGACCTGTTTAACCGGAGTTGACTTTGACCTGAGTTGACCTTGAACAGTTGACTTTGACCAGTTTGACCTTGGACAATTATCGACCCTAAGCATTAAACCCTAAAGCATAAGTAATTAACCCTAAGCACTAAACCCTTGATCTAGGATTAAGGACTATGAGTTATATATTAAAGATTAGGGTTTAAACCCTAAATCATAACTTACATGTATTATATTTATATATATATATTGGTGGATTAGGGTTTTTATTTTTAGAGATTCATGTTTAGGGCTTAGGGTTTTTAGGGTTTAAACCCTAATTCCATCCAAAGTTAAACTCAAACATTATTCTCTCCAAAGTTTAACCTTATTTTGTAAGTTCATTAGGCTTATTATAATGATTTAAACGACACAACTTAATTAAGACATTTAAGTTCTTGTAAAAGTTATGTAAGTTTTTATATATTCACTGTTAATTATAATGTTTTAAACAACTTAACTTAATTAAGTCATTTAAGTATGTTAAGTTAATAAAAAAATTAGTCATCTTATGTTAATTAAGTATACAGATTTAGTTTAATAATCTTTATTCATTTAACTAAATTTAATTAAGTATAAAAATTTAATTTAATAATGGTTATTCATTCAACTTAAGTAAATTAAGTATAATAATTTATCTTTGAAGTTACTTTAAAATAAAAGTTAAGTTAAATAGAAAGACAATTTGATTTAATAATGTTTAATTATTTAACTTAAAATGAATGCAAGTTAATTAAACTTATTTTTAATCTTAAGTTAAATTAGCATTAATTTATTCATATAATAAAAAATTTAAGTCATCTTATCTTAATTAAGAATACAGATTTAATTTAATAATCTTTATTCATTTAACTTAATTTAATTAAGTATAAAAATTTAATTTAATAATGGTTATTCATCCACTTAAATTAATTAAGTATAATAATTTATCTTTGAAGTTATTTTAAAATAAAAGTTAAGTTAATTAGAAAGACAATTTATTAATACTTAGACATTATTATTAATTCAATTTATCTTTTAATTGAAGTTAAGTTAGTTAATTTATTAATACTTAACATTATTATTAATTTTAAAATTTATCAATACTTGACATTATTTTATATTCATTAAATATAACTTCTTCAAATGTCAGATAATTATCATTATCAGCAAATCAAATACTAGTATTAGTTCAGGTTAATATCAGTTCAGGTCAATATCAGTTCAGGTCAAGACCAGTTCAGGTCAATAACAGTTCAGGTCAATATCAGTTCAGGTCAAGAACAGTTCAGGTCAATAACAGTTCAGGTCAATAACAGTTCATGTTCAAAACAGGTCGGGTTCAAAACAGGTCGGGTTCAAAACAGGTCGGTTTCAAAACAGGTCGGGTCCAAACAGGTCGGGTTAAATCGGTTATCTGGCAGGTTAGTCTCGGGTTCGGGTTCGTTTCGGTCGGGTGCAGGTCGGGTTCAGTTACTATAGTAACATGTCAAATTCGGGTTCGGGTTCACTTCGGTCGGGTGCAGTTCAGGTTTAGTTTCTACAGTTACAGGTCAAATTCGAGTTCGAGTTCGTTTCGGTCGGGTGCAGGTCGGGTTCGGTCTTTAAATTCTTGGGTTAAACCAAGTTCTGACTCGATTGGGTTTCAGCCAGGTTACCAGGTCGGGTCAGTTTTTCACACCCCTAAGTACAATACCATTGGTTGACTTCCCTTGCCCCACCGCCCCAACCCCCCTCTCTTGTATCACGTTTAACAAAAAAAAAAAAAACTTCGGAAAAGGAGACAATTGACGATAATAACGAGGGTGGTCACAGACACAGTCAGCGGTTACCGTTACCTTTAAGCAACGGACAAATCGGTTTGCACTTTGCACCCGTGACCGCAACCACAGTGGAGTGCGACGGGGAGCGTTACTCGCCATTTCCCACGCCTTTTCCTCAATCCTCCCTTCCCATCACCGTCCACCTTAACCCCGTGCGGGTAGTGGAAGTGAAAAGGTTTGTTTTATTTCTTCTTCAATCACGTGTTTGTATTTCTTTATAATATATCTCCATTTTATAATTTATGGAAGGGATTTATGGTTCTCTTTCTTCGGTGAAGGAACCAGAATTTTTATATAATAAGATTAGAGTGGTGTATAAGATACGTAAAATTTTATATTATTTTAATTAGTATTGTTGATTTTGTATCCTAATAAATCATATGAGGTTAATTCTAATATTTCCTATAAAATATTTTGCATTAATTTATTGAAAACCTTATTTAATTTTTTTTATATAAAAAAGGAATTTGAAAACATTCCTTAAGAAAATTAACGTATTTGGAAACATTCCTTAATAAAATTAACGTATTTGGATCATAAACATGATCATACAAAGAAAAGATAAAAATCTTAACTCAAAGACTTGAACAATGGTAGAGCCACGTTTAGTTTATGGGGTCAATTGACCCCACTTGATTTGTTGTGGTATGAGATTTTCAAAGAGTTATGTGGGATTTTTGAGGACTTAATATAAAATTTTTCATGAAAATATTATAATTGACCCCACTTGATTTGTTTGGGTTTGAGGTCAAGAATTTTTAAATGTAGTGATATAGGAATCCTCGTACCTCAAAGTCTACTGTGGCCCCACTATATGAAAATCCTGACTCCGCTACTGGACTTTAAAGTTGAAACAAAATAGATACAAACATCACCAAAGCTCGACAATGAAAGATAAAAACCAACATTAAAAATGCATGTTACAATAATAAGGCACGTTGACAACACGTTCATTACCGCAACTCAAGTGCGAACAAGAGTAGTGACTGTGAGGTCGTATTCAGATCCAGTTCGAGGGTCTAAAACAAGGAGGTCAACAGGATAATAAAAAAACGTCATCTTGATCAGTTGTGGCGACGTCAAATCTAACCCTGATAGAAAAAAAATGAAACAAAGGCGGCCAAGCAACTGATTAAGAGAGAAAAAACGTGCAAAAATGTAGAAAAAAATGTGTCACAAGAACAAAATTATTGAATTAAAAAATAAAAACAAAACAAATAAACAAAAAAAGATTATTGGCAGCCGGCAACCAACACCAAAACTAATATCATCGTCAGTCACATAAAAATTAAAAGCAAAGAAAAAGTTGCAGCGGTTTAAAGGGAAAAATAACAGAGCGGCTAGATTAAAATAAAAATCAAACAAACACAACATTTCATGTAGATTATTGTCTGCCACTAGATTTGAAAGTTGAAACAGAATAGATACAAACATCACACTACAAGAATATAGACTTTTAGTGATAATTTGACAGTAACTAGCAGTAATTTTGTCACAAATATTAAATTTTTGTAACTGATTTTTTGTGCGACACTATTAGCATAAGTAATTGTGATGTATTTTTATTTGGTCACTATTATAGTAGTAATTGTGACGATTATATTTTTCACAATTAAATTCTCACTATAAGTCTATAATTATGACACAAATTTCATTGCCACTAAAACTTTGACACATGATAGTGACGATATATAAAGTGGTCACTATAATTTGATATTTGTTGTGACAATGCAATTGTTTGTCACTTTAAATTTTACTTTTGTTGTGATAAATTTTGTCACCAATAAAAAAATAAACTTAATGACAAGTTATATATTGTCACAATAATAAATTTATTTTTATAATTATAATAATAATAACAATTATAAAAAATTAAAGTTACCATAAAGGCATAAACTAGTTTATCAAAAGGTAAAATAATTCTATTAGTCTCTACACTATGTGTAAATTGTTGTTTTAGTTATTCTATTTTGATAAATTTTAGTCCCTATATTTTTGAAATTTTAAAACTTCAATCCTAATCCAAATGGGACAACGACAATATGATTAAATTACAATGACTAAAAATGATTGAACAAAAGAATAAAAATCAAAAGTTTTACTTAACATATTTAAAGATTATCATTCATGTCAAGATCGAAATTTCAAAATTTTAAAAATACATATTTTTTGAATAGAAAGTACATAAACTTAAAGTAAACAAATTAAAGTAAAAAGACTAATATGTAATCTTGGCATAATATGTGATAGCAAAATTTTACCTTGTGAAAAATTTTACACTTTATATTTGTTTTAACATTTCTTGTGAAGGTAAAATTTGCATTGTCAGTATAGTAAATAATTATCACATAAAGGATAATTCTATCAATAATTTAGGTGTAAATCTTAATATTCATATGTTTATATTTTAAAACCAACTCAATTATTTTTATATATTTTCTTCAACAAACGTATTTTGTATAAGAAACAATATAAAATTAATTAAATTATTGTTATATTAATTATTGTTATAATTAATACATACTTTTAAAATAAATAAAATTAATTTCCATTAGAATTTAACCTAAATAATATTTTACTTTCAAAATAATATTAAATTTCTTGCCTAGCTTAGTGGATAGATATTGCACTCTCCCCCTAAAGGTTCTAGGTTCGATCCCCTACGAAATCATGCATTGTATTTATTTATTAAAAATAGATATTTAGTGTGCGTGTTGCCTAAATAAAATAATATAATTATTTTATTATTATTGAAAGCGACAATGTATTTTAGACACTATTTCAATATGTATTTGTGATAAAATGTTTGTCACTAATAAGAATAACATTAGTGTCTAAATTTTAGTCAATGTTATTAATCTTTTGTGTCAAAAAATATAGTCATAAAAAGTATAACTTATTGTAACAAAATGCATAAAAGTTGTCTCTAATATAATAGTGACGGAGTTATTAGTGACGACAGGTGACGACTCAGAAAAATAGTCACTGTAAATTTTAGTGACTAAATTTAATACTTTTAGTGACTATTTTTTATGTCAGTAAAAATCTATTTTCTTGTAGTATCACCAAAGCTCGACAATGAAAGGTAAAAACCAACAAAACCAATATTAAAAATGCATATTACAATAATAAGGCACGTTGACAACACAGTCATTATCACATCTCAATGCGAACAACACTAGTGATTGTGAGCTCGTATCAAAATTAAGTTCGAGGGTCTAAAACAAGATAGTCAAAAGAGCGCTATTTTAATCAGTCGCGGCGACGTCAAATCCAACCCTGATAGAAAAAAATAAAACATAGGCAACCAAGCAACGGATTAAAAGAGAGAAAAAAACGTGTCAAAAGGTAGAAAAAAACGTATCATAAGGATAAAATTATTGAATTAAAAACTAAAAAATAAAAAACAAAACAAATAAATAAAAAAAATTATTGGCAGCCGGCAACCAACACCAAAACTAATATCTTCGCCGGTCACATAAAAATTAAAAGTAAAGAAAAAGTTGCAGCGGTTTAAAGGGAAAAACAGCAGAGCGGCTAGGTTAAAATGAAGATCAAACAAACACAACATTTCATGCAAATGATGTAGATTGTATAACATTTTCAAGGGTCACACCAACATTTTTGTGGCTACAATAAATATTTGAAATATTCTAAAGGCAAAGGGGAAAAAGATTTAGGGTATTGCTCAAAATGGAGGCGTTCATTTTGAAGCCTGAGGCTTCAAAGAAACCAGTGCCCCAAGTTTGATTCTTTATTTGTTAGTAAAGAATGATATTGTTCTTTTTAAGGATAAGCTATTTTTTATATGGCTTAATTAGAAAATAAGTGTTTAAATTATGTTTTTTAAATAAGTACTTAAAATATTTTTTGATTAAAATATGTGTTTAAAATTTTATTTTTAGTTGAAATAGGTGCTTAAAGTTTCATTTTTAGTAGAAATAAGTGTCAAAGAAGGTGTCTCAGTTGACAATTAAAACAAACCAAAAAAAAAATTTAAGCACCTATTTCAGCCAAAAAATATTTTAGGTATTGAAAAAAAAATGTATTTTGAGCACTTATTTTATAGTTAAACTTTTTTTTATATTTTTATTGATTTTTTTTGGATCTATTGCACCCTTTTTATTTTTAGATCTATTGCACTTTTTAGAATAAAAAGTGAAACCATGCAAATTATATATTGACTTTTAACGCCATTATATTTATAATAAAAATCATCGGTTATCTCATTAATGTGATGAAAATCAGCATACATCATTAAATAAAAATAAAACGACGCTAGATTTTGAAATAAAAACTATAACAATAATTTTCAAACAATCATCCTTATGTAAATCACATCAAAATATTATATAAAAAAAAGCAATGCCCCACGTTTGATTGTTTATTGGTAAGTGGGAGACCTTTATTTCCACCCTTCATTCATTCACGGCTATTATCGCATACGTTGGTCCCATTTTTATAAACTATTTAAATTGATTAATTAATAGATAATTATTTGATACATTAGTATTAAAATTTTTTAGTTTTTACAAGCGCCTTAGTTTTAGAGTTTAAGAATTCGGTTTAAGATGTATGATTTAGAGGTTATGTTTAATAGTTTAGAATATAGGGTTTATAGGTTAAAACTTAAATCTATCGACATATTATCCTAAAATATAAATTATAATCTCCAAACCCTAAATTATAACTATTACCCCTAAATTCTAAACCACTACACCCAAACCCCTAAACCCTATACCCTAAACTAAGTCTATAAACCCTAAAACTAGGATGCTTGTGGAAATTAAAAAATTCTACCACCTATGTATTAGATATAAATTCTTAATTAATATGCTAAATGTGTAGATTTGTTCAATATTTTAATTTAGTTACAAGATGTTATTTTAATTTGATTTAAACTTTAAATAAACTTATGTATATTTGTAGATTATATTGTTCGAATCTTGACTCTTTAGAAAAAAAAACAACACCATCATTTATTATTGAACGAGTTTAATTGTGTAAGTAGATTTAAAATATATTGAGATAATATAGAAAAGAACTATGAAAATAAATTAATAAAATATATACTTTTTGATGAATTGAGGAATTAATGTAAAATATCAACAATCAATTGGTCTTGTACGATGAGAGGTTAAGTCTCTTAAATGAAGTTAGATGTTCGAATTCTGACGTTGTGAGTGAAAAAACTGGATTGGAAGAATCGCCCCCATAATGAACTTTTACAAAACCTGACCCGAATTAATCAATCAATAAGTCAAATATATATCGATGATTAAACCTAAAAAATAATATATGATATATATTGACATAAGGACTTGAAATATTTAATACCGTAGGTTTGCCAATTATAATAAAAGAGAAGGATTAAACGTTTTTTATTTTTTATGATAGAAAGAAAGAACATTAGTCCTTTTAAATAAAATTAAAAATTTTAATATTAATATTAAAAGCAAAGATAATTATATTAAGAGTGTTATCTCATAAAATCTAACAACACTTTGCCAACTTTTATTTGTAATCAAGATGCAGAATTGACTTAATTCAGAAAAATTTAAAGCTTTACTATTAAATTGGTCCTTAGATAATATTACCTGGACTATCATTTTTCTCATTCTAACTCATATGAGATCAAATAAAAATGTATCATGTATCACATTCTAATTTGATGATATTATTTTCTAGTTAATCTGAGAACAATTTGATAAATTTTTTGATTAAATAGAGATATATATTACATTTCTAAAACAATGTTGGAATTCAAACACATACAAGATGAGACAACATGAACATCTTTGATTACTCGATTAATTAATAAATTTCAGAACAAATTGACAATTTATTAATAAATTGGTCCTTAATTATATCTTGATTTCCAGATTGGTCCGTACTTTTTATTTATAAAAAACAATGCTTAAACTATCACTTTTTCTCTTTTTTCCTAGTACGAATTCAAATAAAAACGTATCATTATCACATTCTTATTTGCTGGTATTGTTTTCTAGCTAAACTGGGAACAAATTGATAATTTAAATATCACTTTTGAACAAAAAAAAAACTTAAAGGACCAATCTGAGAGTTAGGATATAATTTAGGGATCATTTTACCAATAAAGCGTCCTTTATATGATGTGACCGGCCCAGATGAAAATTCTCTATCCTTTTCGGAGTTAGGATATAATTTAGGGATCATTTTACCAATAAAGCGTCCTTTATATGATGTGACCGGCCCAGATGAAAATTCTCTATCCTTTTCGGTGCCCCTATATATGTTCCCACGCTCAAAATTAATTTTAGAGTTTTAGATTTTAGGTTAAAAGTTGTGGTTAGAGTTTAGGGAATTTAGGGTAGGGTGTATTTTTTAGGGTATAGGGTATAGGGTATAGGGTGTAGGGTTTAGAATTTAGGGTTAGAACTTAAAATTTAATTTTATAGTATTTTTTAATGTTGGAATATATGTAGAGGCACTGAAAAGGGGCAGATTAATTTTATCCGGGCAGAAAAGAAAATGAAAGAAAAAGTGAAAAATATCTAAAAAATTTCCATATAAACCAAACTGATATTTTCTAATAAAAAATGGCAAGTTGGTCAAATCTTGGGTAGTTGTGTTGTGTAAATGGTAATTTCGCAATTCAATAGTTGTTTCTTTCTCACACTTTCTCCTACTTATCTCTTTATCTTCCTTCCTCTCTCCCTCTCTCTCTGAAAGCTTTCTTCTCTGTTTCTCTTATGTTCTGAAAAAGTTCAAATCTTTTTTAGGGGATTTGAGTTTGATTTCTCAGTTCTTTTCAAAGGAACCCTTAAGAGAGAAATGGAAGCTGTTCTACAAACCAGAGGGCTTCTTTCATTGCCGCCAAACCCAACCAGAGTCCGAAGCCTTTTGAACCCATCCCAAGGCTTAAAGCAGAGGCTTTTCGCCGCAAAACCCTTAGGCCTCAATGGCTTATCTCTCTCTTACAAAAGGGTTCCAACCGTTGTAGCAAAACCCATCGGTTTATCCCATAAAGGGAGGAGCTTTATTTGCAAGGCGGAGGCTGCCGCCGCTGCAGCCGATGGGCAGCCTTTGTATGGTGAAAGTGAAACTCAGTCTCCAAAGTTTCTGGGTATCGAGCTTGTGACTCTTAAGAAGATTATCCCGCTGGGGTTGATGTTCTTTTGCATCCTTTTCAATTACACAATCCTTAGGGACACAAAGGATGTGTTGGTCGTGACGGCTAAAGGAAGCAGTGCTGAGATTATACCCTTTTTAAAGACATGGGTTAATTTGCCTATGGCTGTTGGGTTCATGTTGTTGTACACCAAGTTGGCTGATGTGTTGCCAAAGAAGGCTCTTTTCTACACTGTTATTCTTCCCTTCATAGCCTTTTTTGGTGCATTTGGGTTCCTGTTGTATCCTCTCAGCAATTACATCCACCCTGAAGCCCTTGCTGATAAGCTTCTTGCAGTTCTTGGACCCAGATTCCTTGGTCCTCTTGCAATTATGAGGATTTGGAGCTTCTGTTTGTTCTATGTCATGGCTGAACTTTGGGGCAGTGTGGTCATTTCTGTTCTGTTTTGGGGGTTTGCCAATCAGGTGAATGAATATATTATCTATGGAATTGAATTTTTGAAGTTATTTATCCTCATGATTTTATAAGCATGTTGGTTTTATCTATACTGATTCTTGTGTCAGAAATTATTAGTTTTTAATTAAAAAAATTGTAAATCTGATAGGTTTTGGAAGTTTTCTATGCTTCCTTTAACACGCAGATCTCATGATAGAGGCTCCTTAAACATCCCTAGTTAGTATTGGTTTAAGCGTTTCCCACTAGTCAGCATCTTCAATGATATGTTTGCATCAATGATTTTGCTTCTTTTGATCAGTTCTGCTTGATTTCTATGTATTAAAACTAGTTAGTATGTTCGATGATATGTTTGCCTCGAAAGATTTTGTTTCAGTCCTTTAGTTCTAATTTCTTTTCATTTGGACATCCGCTAATGGTCAGAAAATTGTTTTATAAATCTCCTTACTCTTGTCTTGATGAGATAGAAGTTAAAGTTCTACATTTCATGAATGCCATTATGCCATGTAACTTCTGCTTGCTGATTTGGACAAGAAAAAAGTGATATTGTTTGCTTGGCTTACTGTGTGCTCATTTTATTTGGACAAAGTTGGGAATGGGAGCGATGAAGTCGTTCGATTTTTCCCTCTTCGAATTCATGTTCTTTCTCCTTATTCTAACATGCTATTTACTAGGAAAATTGTTCTTTCAAGTTTGATCTTTCAAATTCATAACTGGTTCCTTATGTAAAATTATTCTATCTTTGACCTGAAAATTCTTCTTTCGGATCATCTTTGTTTGTGGCATGTTTATTCACAACCTATTACTTGTATTTCTGTTCTTTTGTTTGGTGCATTTTGTCTAGTCTTTCTGTTTTGTTGCATCTCTGAAACCGTAACATGGTTTTGAGAATTAAAGCTGTATTTTCCTGCTGCTGTATTTTTCTTGAGCAGATAACTACTATAGACGAAGCAAAAAGATTCTACCCTCTGTTTGGACTGGGAGCCAATATAGCCCTCATTTTCTCTGGTCGAACTGTTAAGTACTTTTCTACTATGAGGCAAAATTTGGGTCCTGGAGTTGATGGTTGGGCCGTCTCCTTGAAGGGAATGATGAGCATTGTTGTGCTGATGGGGCTTACCATCTGCTTCCTGTACTGGTGGGTGAATAAGTTTGTTCCTCTTCCCACACGTAGCAAGAAGAAGAAGGTAATCCATTTTTTGAATTATTTTTCTTGTTTTTCATATTTGTTTACTGAGATTCATAGGCTCCATGATCTGCCAATTGCCCAATTTGATTCCAAATGTTCATTTTAAATCTTTTTAGTCGCTGAGATATTATGAGTTAAAAGAAAAAAACTTTTCACCATGCTTGTGTTGTGTATGCATTTAAAGTGATAAGCCTTGTTTCTTTTTATTGTCAATCGGTTTGCAGGAAAAGCCTAAGATGGGAACAATGGAGAGCTTGAAATTCTTGGTGTCTTCCCGGTACATTCGGGATCTTGCCACTTTGGTGGTTGCATACGGTATTAGCATCAACCTCGTTGAAGTTACTTGGAAATCGAAGCTTAAAGCTCAGGTAAAACTATTTGGTTATTCTTCTGCTCTTGTCTTTTGTTCCGTTTATATTTTATATCATAACTGGCTTGGTAACTAATGATTTCCCCTCCATATTGCAGTTTCCAAGCCCGAACGAATACTCCTCTTTCATGGGTGACTTCTCAACTGCCACTGGAATTGCGACATTCATTATGATGCTACTAAGTCAATTTATCTTTGACAAATACGGATGGGGAGTTGCAGCCAGCATTACACCCACTGTCCTGCTTCTGACCGGAGTTGGTTTCTTCTCCTTGATCTTATTTGGCGGTCCTCTCGCACCAACTCTTGCACAGTTTGGCATGACTCCTCTTCTTGCGGCTGTATATGTGGGTGCCATGCAAAACATTTTCAGCAAAAGTGCAAAGTATAGTTTGTTCGATCCCTGCAAAGAAATGGCCTATATTCCTTTGGACGAGGACACTAAGGTTTGGAATCTTTACTCACAATTCGAACATCTGATTTTCTCGTGCAACTTCTGGTCGTTTAACATAGAATGTATTTGATGCTTTCTTTAGGTTAAAGGGAAGGCTGCCATCGATGTCGTTTGCAATCCACTTGGGAAATCCGGAGGTGCTCTGATTCAGCAGTTTATGATCTTGTCCTTCGGATCACTTGCGAATTCAACCCCATACCTCGGAGGGATACTTCTGGTGATCGTTCTTGCATGGCTAGCTGCAGCAAGGTCTTTGGATACTCAATTCACAGAATTGCGCAGGGAAGAAGAACTCGAGAAGGAGATGGAAAGAGCTTCTGTTAAGATCCCGGTCGTGTCTGAAAGCGGAAACGGTTCTCTTGCAAGTGGTTCATCGTTAAACTCTGCTGCAGGTGACTCGACTGGAAGTTCATCGGAAACATCAGCTCCAAGCAATATCTAGAAAAAATTTCTTCCATTTGTTGCCCAACAGGAAGAATAAGACGCTGAGAAGAAGCAGTGGTAGGTGACTGTTGGCTCTAGAATTTAATTTTATCTATACAAAGAACAATAGCCGAAAACAAAAATGCTCGACTTCGTTACAAGCCCATTTCCTTAGATGTTGAGCTTAGTGTTTGTTTAGTTAATCTTGTAGAATTTCATTTGGATTCACATAATTTGAAACCCCTTTTTGATCCAATTTCACATCTTTTAGCTGTTTTGTGAGCTTCCATGAGTTTATATTTTCTGCATGTTAAAGCCGCTTTTAGCCATAGAGAAGAAACCCAATATTTTGGGGAGTTTAACGCCGAAGCATCAATTGAAATGTTATAAAATATCAAATTTAAAATACTTAAAATGTTATCAAAATGTATTATATTTTGATAATAGTTTAGGTTAGTAGTTTTACGACAAGTATCGATATTCAGGAATAGGTTTTGATACTTAACACTAATTTAAAATGTTATCAGAAGTAACAAGTATCGATATTTAGTAGATGATATTTTAAGTTTCGTGTTTTGTATTATTTTGATCGGTGCCACACTGTAACCATACCGTGACCCTGCTTCACCCTAGAATCACCGCAGTATTTTGGTTATACTTGGCAAGTCGTGCACGTGTTATGTTCATGTATTTTCATGCGTAATACAATCTGATTTAAGCCCAAGGTTGATGAATCGGGCCTTGACAGACCGAGAAAAGTTTTTCTTCACTGGTATTGCTTTACATGTTCAGAGCAGAGCCAGAGTTGAGCAAAAACTAGGGTTCATGTGTTCACTGTCCCATATTGCAGAAAGTAACAAATCTTTGATCTTTGGCTTTGTGTATGTCTCAGTCATTCTAATATGGACATTTCCCAGCAAAATGTTCGTAGTTTTTGTTCCTCCATGTTAACTTGCTTTAGTCCTTTTCATTAGGAAAAATATGAAGACCTAATGGATTCTCCCATTCCTATGTAAAAAGAAATTGATTTAGAACCGTCCCTTTCCCAGGAAAGCCGAACCAATCCATGGCTGAATGCTGGTTCGATGATGTATGTATACTTGACATGGACTACTTTGTGAAGACCATCTGAGGGATTAAGTCCAAGGGGGTTCGTCCCGATTTAATAGGCTCGATCATCGTGCATTATGCATCGAAATGGTTACCTGATCTCCAGCGATGACGCCGAAAAGGGCCCTACCAGTCTTGAAGATGTTGTAAAATTATAAGTTTAATTAGTATATTTCAAAGAATCCCACATCTCTCTTTTATATTATTTGTACATATGTCTTCATAATTCATATCCTTAAGGACAGTGTCTAGTGCACGCCTCAAGCAACTCTTATTTTCAACCTTTTCGGTTTAACTAAACATTTTTCCTACAGAAGAGTCATTGCCGGAGAGTGCGACGGCTTTGTGGATGAAAAAGAGCTCATGATTCCTTGTTTAGTCACACTTGTGGCACTCTGTTGGACGTCGAGCTTGTGACAAGGCTGGTTAAGAGATTTGCTGGCCTCGATGAAGGAGCAAGAAGCGGCATTGCCGCGGTTAAAATAGCTAAGCTTGTGGATTTCTACTTGGCAGAGGCAGCTATGGATACCAATCTGAGTTTGTAGCACTTGGTGCTGCTCTTCCTAGCCATGCCCGAACCATGGATGACGGCTTGTACCATGCCATCGACACTTACCTCAAAGTAAGTTCATGTTATTTCCAATTCTTTCTAGTTCAAACATTATTTGTTACTAATTAGATCAGATTCTGATTTTAAAATCATGTTTCGGACCCAGAGTTTTAATTCAGCTAACTTTTCACCTCAGATTCCAACATTTGTAATTTGATCATTTCTAATATAGTCAAATTGTATTACTTTAAATTAAGAAAACAACATATTACATTGTTGCAGGCAAATCCAGGTGTGTCGAAGCAAGACAGGAAGGTTCTTTGCAGATTGATAGACTGTCGAAAACTCTCACCACAACCATCCCTGCACGCTGCTCAAAACGAACGTTTGCCCGTTCGAGCCGTTATTCAAGTGTTGTTCTCCGAACAAACCAAGCTCAACCGACATGTCGATTGGAACGGATCCTTTGGCGGAACGAGGAGTCCGAACGCAGCCGGACTCGAACTCCCGGCTCGGTGCATGTCGAAACGGGAAATCAACGCTCAACAAATGGAGACAAAGAGGCTGAAAGAAGAGCTGTTGAGAGTCCAGAGCCAATGCCTGGCAATGCAGTCATGCAGATGCAAATGGCCCGAATTTAATTTTATCTTTGATTTGTTTAATAAAATTTTAACAAAAAATGCATTGTCTTAAAAAGTAAATTATGTTAGCATTAATTTTGTCCGGATCCATTCTTTAGGCCTGAATTTAAACCCAAACAACTATGCCTAGAACATAAAACCTACAACCTTTACCCATATCAGACATGGCCCAAGCCCATAACTAAACTTAAGTCATCATGTTTCAAAAACCTAAAAAAACATGTTTTGAAATTGACCGGTGAAATGTTGGTAACTTTAGAGAAAATCCAACTTTTAGCCACTTATGTTTTGAATTAGTTTAATTCTGCCCTTAAGTTTCATTTTAATTCGTTTGAGTCCTTTAATGCATTTTTATTCCATTACTTACCATTATTAATTTATTATATGCCGTTATGGCATACTATTATTATATAGGGGTGTTCAAAAATATTCGGCCCGAATTATTCGACCCGTCGTCTATCCGATTTAAAATTTATCGGGTATTTGTATTAAAGTATCCGAATTTTTCGGGCTAGGTACCCAACCCATAATTTTTTCCGGGTAGTTAGGCGGAGTCAAGGCTGATTTTTTTATAATCGGGTACCCTACCAGACCCACTAATTTTAACATTTATATATTTTATATTTTAAATTCTATTTTTATTTTATCTTTCTTATTATTTTTCTTTAAAATTAATTTTAATTTCCTAACTTCTTTTTATACTTGTATTATATACTTTTAAGTTTACATTTTTTCAAAAATATTTATATTAATTTGTCAATATGAGAGTCGAAAGAAAAATCATGATCGAAATTAATATTTTTAATACCTTCTTTTGTCGATAAACTTTACTATATATACATATATATATCCAAATATTTCTCTCTTAATTTTTGTGTTTGAAATATATATCATGAAATTTTATGTGTTTCCTATGTATTGTTTTTTAAAAATAGATTAAAAAAAATATAAAAAAATAAACCGGGTACCCGAATTTTGCGGGTACCTATTTTGTGGGTACCCAGTTCTTATGGGCCGGGTCAAGGGCCGACTTTTAGGTACCCGAAATTTAGGGTACCCGAATATGAACAACCCTAGTTATATATTATTATCATCCTAATATATATATATATATATATATATATATATATATATATATATTATTTCTTGTTCAAAAAAACATATTTACTATTTATTATTATTTATGCATATATATATATTTACTACTATTACTATAATGTTGTTTATTATTACAATTATTATTATTATTTACTCAATAAATTATAGTTAAACGGGATCTTTAGGGATGGAAATCGTCTACCCCTAACTATGCTCCCATTGATGTTTCCATTTTAAAATAGTGAGTTTAGGGTTTGGGGGTTTAATATTGGAGTTTAGGGTTAGGGCGTAGGGAATTAAGGATATGGTGTATTTTTAGGGTTTAGGATATAAAAATTAGAGTTAGAGCTTATAATTTGATTTAAGGTGTTTTTAGTAGGGGGCATATAAGGAGTCATGGTTAGAGCATGAAATTTTTATTCGATCTTTAGGCTTTAAATTCCAATCACCTAACCACTTGCATTTAAATTCGTAAAACATGCTTATTCTTCCATTTATTTTTTACATCGCACTTGCATTTCGTATTTATCATTAAAAAGTGCTATTGATTTGATTTTTGTGTTTTTTTAGAAACAATTCAAGTTTTTAGGTATTAATTTTGGCGTTGTAAGGTGCTTTAATCTTCTATACTCGTAATGATCTATGACAACTCCAATTCATGAAGAGTTTTTAAAAGTCAAACAAATTTTGACTCGTGGACAAATGATTGGATGTTTATCATCCATAATTAATCTACATGGTTATGTCAACCGTTTGCATGTGTCACGGACCGCACCCTACGGCCCGATCTCACGCACACCAGGGGGCTAGAAGCAGCCCAAGCACCGTGCAGGCCGATCCCGCTGCACACCAGGGGCCCGATCCAGCCGACCACGCCGCACCCTAGGGTGCGACAGCAGCACGCGCGGAAGAACCGGACAAGACCGCCCAACCGCACCCCACGGGCCCAAGCACGATCCGCACACAAGCTTGGGCCTGCCTTCCGCGCACCCAAGGCTTCCCTTAGGGTTTTAGGGACTTAGAATCCATTTAGGACTAGGATAACTTCTCCTTGAAGGACAAGTATACTAGCTATCCTAATTAGAGTAGGAATAGGATTAGAGGGGCTATTTAAGGAGGCTTACCCCTGCCTCATTATTTGCTTTTTGTCTTAGTTTTCGAATTGCTTTAAGCTTTGTTAGGTTTCAGCCTTTATTTCCATTCAATCAAATAAAACTTTAGGGGGCTTCGCCCAAACTATCTCGTGTTCCCTTTTCTTACCGTCAACATCTCGTTTCCGCACCGATCTAAGCATTCTAGCTTAGATCCGTCAGACTAACCTAGGCGCCGCACCATCTCACGAGCACTTAGAGCCGCACGTCTCAGTTACAAAGTCCAGGGGCGTGACAAGTGGTATCAGAGCTACGGTAATTGCTCGTTATGGCAAAGAAAGACGAGATCAGTTCAGCACCAAAGGGCGTGGAGGCCCAGACCACCGACAAGGTTCCCGAGAAGGTTCCCGACAAAGTTGCGGACAAAGGCCATGATAAGAAAAGAGCTGCTTTAAAGGATCGTTTTACATCGCTCGAAGATAAAATAGAGCGTCTCGAGATCAATGCCAAAGGGACGGTTGAGTCGCTCGACTCTGTTAATGATCGCTTGGAAGAGCTGGAAAAAAGGTTCGTTCCTCTAAAAGACGAACTCAAGGAAGGGGTTCAAAGTCTCCTCGATTCCTCATACGAGAAGCTGAACCAACAGGACGTCTCCCTTCAAGTTGCAATGGAGGCAATGAGGGGGGAATTGTTGGGGGAGATCGAAAAGCTCAATGCCGAGCTGACCCTCTACAAGAATGTCGTATTGTCCGGCATGGTGGGCAAGACAATGGATGTCAAACCCAAGATCGATGTGCCAAAACCGAAGGAGTTCAAAGGGGCAAGGGACGCCCAAGAAGTGGACAACTTCATATGGGGGTTGGAGCAGTACTTCCGACTCACGGGCATCGATGACGAGAACACCAAGGTAAACACCGCTTCTGTCTACTTGGTTGATGCCGCACTACTATGGTGGCGACATAGTTGTTCTCAATCGAGGGATGGGACGATTCCCATCAAAACGTGGAAGGAGTTCCAGTTCCAGTTCAAGGAGCACTTCTATCCAAAGAATGCTCAAGAGGAAGCTCGCGAGAAGCTTCACCAGCTAAAGCATGACGGCGCGATCCGGGAATATGTCAACAAGTTCACTGAACTTAGGCTTCAAATCCGAGGTATGAGTGAAGCCGATGCCCTCTTTGCCTTTAAAAACGGACTACAACGTTGGGCAAAGATGGAACTACACCGAGCAGGAGTCCATGAACTTGCCAAAGCATTAGAGGTAGCCGACTCCCTTGCAGAATTTGAATATCGGAAGTCAGACACTCCTAAACAAAAACCGAAGCACAAGAGCAACGGCGGAAAGGGTAAAGAAGTAGTTACCAAGGACGGAAATAGGAAGGCAGCAAATGGAGACTTCAAATTCCGAAAGCCCTGGGAAAAGAACACCAACTTTAGTTGCTACAGTTGCGGGGGTAATCACATGAAAAGGGACTGTCCCCAGCTCGAAAAAGCAGCAGCCATCCAAGAGGAAGAATCCGAGGATGTCGAGGATGAGAAGGAGGTCCCCAAACTAAATTCCATCATCAGTTCCATGGAAATTAAGAAGGGCTCCAAGAAAAAGGGGCTGATGTTCGTGGACATCACCGTAGCGGGCCGAAAACTAAGTGCGTTAGTAGACACCGACGCCTCCGACTTGTTTATGTCAGAACAGACTGCCAAGAGACTTGGCCTTACCGTTGAAAAGGCAGGAGGATTCATTAAAACCGTAAATTCCAAGGAGACTCCAATTACCGGGGTAGCAAAAGGAATCAAGCTTGTCATAGGCTTAATGGACCGGTAAAGAAGCAATCAAGGTAATTCCCCTTGACGACTTTGATTTAGTAATGGGCATTAGTTTTCTTGATCGGGTTAAGGCCTTCCCCGTCCCTTTTGCAAACTGCTTGTGCATACTAGACTCAACACACCCTTGTATGGTCCCGATGAACCGACAAACGGGAGTTAATGCCAAAGTAGTGTCAGCCATACAATTCAACAAGGGGATGCGCAAGGAAGAACCCGCATACTTAGCATCGTTGGTGCACAAAGAGCCACCCCTAGCCCAGAGGGTCCCCGACGAAGTCAAAACAGTGCTAGCCGAGTTTAGGAATGTTATGCCCCCAGAACTGCCCAAAACTCTCCCACCAAAGCGGGAAGTGGACCACAAAATCGAGCTTGTTCCAAATGCAAAGCCACCAGCCCGGGCCCCTTATCGGATGGCTCCACCCGAGCTTGAAGAGTTACGTCGCCAACTAAAAGAACTCCTCGATTCAGGATACATCCGACCCTCTAAAGCACCCTACGGTGCGCCAGTACTCTTTCAACGGAAACAAGACGGGACCCTACGAATGTGCATCGACTATCGGGCATTGAACAAGCTCACCATCAAGAATAAATACCCGATTCCCTTAATAGCCGATTTGTTCGACCAGCTTGGTGGTGCGAGGTGGTTCACCAAGCTAGACTTGCGGTCCGGATATTACCAAGTAAGGATCGCCGAAGGAGACGAACCAAAGACAGCTTGTGTGATACGGTACGGTTCGTATGAATTCTTAGTGATGCCTTTCGGCCTCACAAACGCTCCCGCCACATTCTGCACACTTATGAACAAGGTACTACAACCCTTTCTTGATCGATTCGTTGTAGTTTACCTTGATGATATCGTGATCTATAGCAAGACCATCGAGGAGCATGTTGAACACTTGCGGAAGGTGTTCGAAGTCTTACGGCAAAACGAGCTATATGTCAAGGAAGAAAAGTGCTCGTTTGCCCAGGAAGAAGTTCCATTCCTCGGCCACATTGTCGGAGGAGGGAAAATCCGAATGGATGTATCCAAAATTCAAGCCATTGTGAACTGGGAACCGCCAACCAAAGTAACGGAGTTAAGGTCCTTTTTGGGGCTAGCCAATTATTATCGGAAGTTCGTCAAAGACTATTCTAAAATCGCCACACCCTTGACCAATTTGCTGAAAAAGGACAAGGCATGGGATTGGAACCAAGACTGCAAGCGAGCCTTTGAGAACTTGAAACAAGCCATGGCAAGTGAACCAGTGCTGGCGTTACCAGATCACAACAAACCTTTCGAAGTTCACACCGATGCATCCGACGTAGCCATCGGAGGGGTCCTTATGCAAGAAGGACATCCAGTCGCATATGAAAGCCGAAAGCTAAATGACACCAAGAAGAGATACTCGGTTCATGAGAAGGAGATGACCGCAGTAGTGCACTGTCTACGCACTTGGCGACACTACATACTTGGGTCTCGGTTCGTTGTTTACACAGACAACGTCGCTAACAGCTACTTCCAGACCCAGAAAAAGCTGTCCTCAAAGCAAGCTCGTTGGCAAGAATTCCTTGCCGAATTCGATTTTATCTTGGAATACAAACCGGGAAAAATCAACTTAGTTGCTGATGCCTTAAGTCGAAGGTATGCCATAGAGTTTGTAAGCTCGCCAAACGGACAATTACTAGATCGCATCAAGGAAGGGCTGCCCCACGACCCAACCGCCAAAATGCTCATCAACTATGCAAAAGAAGGCAAAACCTGAAGATTCTGGCTCGAGGAAGACTTACTTTATGCCCGAGGTCACCGCCTCTACATTCCTCAATTCGGTGAGCTACGCAAAGAAATCATAAAGGAATGCCATGATTCAAAGTGGGCTGGACACCCAGGGATGGACCGAACGTTGGCCCTAATTAGCGAACAGTACTATTGGCCACACATGAGCGAGGATGTGGGGACTTATGTGAAAACTTGTCTTGTATGCCAACAAGACAAGATCGAGATGAAAAAACCCGCAGGATTGCTACAACCGCTGCCCATTCCCGAGAGACCATGGGAAAGCATATCCATGGACTTCATAGTCGGCTTGCCCAACACCGACGGCCTGTTTAGCATCATGGTAGTTGTGGACAGGTTTTCCAAGTACGGCACATTTATCCCAGCATCGAAAGTATGCCCAGCCGAAGAAGCAGCCCGCCTCTTCTTCAAATACGTGGTAAAGTATTGGGGATTGCCCAAGACAATCATTAGTGACCGAGACACACGGTTCACAGGAAGATTCTGGTCGGAATTGTTCAAACTCATGGGGTCAAGTTTGAACTTTTCAACAAGTGTCCACCCCCAAACCGACGGACAAACCGAACGGGTAAACGCCTTGTTGGAAATCTATCTCAGACACTACGTAAACATCAACCAGCGCAACTGGCCAAAATTATTAGACGTGGCTCAATTCTCCTACAATCTTCAACGAAGTGAAGCAACCAACCAAAGCCCATTCGAAATCGTGACGGGACAACAACCGCTCACACCTCACACGGTTGCAACCAAATACGACGGGCCAAATCCAGCAGCACACAAGTTCACCACGGAGTGGCATGAACATCATGAACTAGCCCGAGCTTGTTTGCACAAGGCGGGAAAACGAACCAAGAAGTGGGCGGATACAAAGCGTCGAGACGTAAACTTTCAAGAAGGGGATTTAGTCCTTGCCAAGTTAACCGGGATTTTGCGCAATCCCACAGTACACAAGGGACTTGTGCGAAGGTATGAAGGGCCATTCAAAGTTGTAAAGCGAATAGGCACTATGGCCTATCGACTAGAGTTACCGGCGACGATCCGAGCTCATCCGGTGTTTCATGTAAGTTTACTCAAACCCTTCCATCAAGACGAGTCAGACCCTGATCGAGCCCAATCACATCGAGCACCCGTTGGAGTAAAAGTCTCCTACGACAATGAAGTTCAGGACATCCAAGCGGAAAGATCCATTCGACGAGTGGGCCATCCACTGAGACACGAGTACTTTGTCCTTTGGAAGGGGCTTCCCGACAGCGAAGGGAGTTGGGAACCAGCCTTGGATCTATGGCAATTCAAGGACCAAATAAATCGATACCACCTTAGCCGAGCGACGAGGGCGTCGCCAGAACCAGTGGGGGAGAATGTCACGGACCGCACCCTACGGCCCGATCTCACCGCACACCAGGGGGCTAGAAGCAGCCCAAGCACCGTGCAGGCTGATCCCGCTGCACACCAGGGGCCCGATCCAGCTGACCACGCCGCACCCTAGGGTGCGACAGCAGCACGCGCGGAAGAACCGGACAAGACCGCCCAACCGCACCCCACGGGCCCAAGCACGATCCGCACACAAGCTTGGGCCTGCCTTCCGTGCACCCAAGGCTTCCCTTAGGGTTTTAGGGACTTAGAATCCATTTAGGACTAGGATAACTTCTCCTTGAAGGACAAGTATACTAGCTATCCTAATTGGAGTAGGAATAGGATTAGAGGGGCTATTTAAGGAGGCTTACCCCTGCCTCATTATTTGCTTTTTGTCTTAGTTTTCGAATTGCTTTAAGCTTTGTTAGGTTTCAGCCTTTATTTCCATTCAATCAAATAAAACTTTAGGGGGCTTCGCCCAAACTATCTCGTGTTCCCTTTTCTTGCCGTCAACATCTCGTTTCCGCCCCGATCTAAGCATTCTAGCTTAGATCCGTCAGGCTAACCTAGGCGCCGCACCATCTCACGAGCACCTAGAGCCGCACGTCTCGGTTACAAAGTCCAGGGGCGTGACACATGCAAGAAAATGATTAGATCTTGCTAATTTTGGCTAAGTTTCAGCTAGGAACCAGGGCCTGCCTATTAACGTAAGAGATTTCCATGCACGATCACAACATGCTGGGCCTATTTATGCTACCCTTTATACCAATTGAGAACAAAATCCAATCCAATTCCACAAGAATTATGTATTCCTAATTTCCTATGCCATTCTCGTCTTACATTGCCTTTTATCGACAACCAAAAGAGTTATTCGAATCATAAAATATAAGATCATGTAGGAAACTTCCATTTGAAATACTAAAGAATCTAAAAGCAAAGATATTATCATAAATTTTGATCAATTTAAACATGAATCCAACTTAATTCAAGTAGATCATAAATTGTTAATGGTTCGTTTCCGTTTAAATTAAACTCGAAAATATTTGAACTTAAGATTTTAAAAACTAAAAATGATTCAAATATATGAACAATCTTAACAGGTTGCAGCCTTACCTTGGAAGTATTCCGAGATAGGTATGTTAGGACTCGACGCCCTTTCTTGCCAACTAACAGCATCACAATCTGCCACAAAACAAAATGGCACAATATATACAACCAACCTTATACAAAATAAAAGAAAAAATCATGTACTTTTTAAAGCATTTTTTTTATCAGCCAATGATGTTGGGGTAGTTGTACATTTATTTTCTTTAGTAATGGTATCTGCCACATTTAATTTTTTTGCTTGAATTTGGTGTGCTTTTAATATAGCTCTTTGTGCGTGAGAATGTAAAACGAGACGGTGTGCAGAAACACTAAAAATAGAGATAAAGCTCAAACATTCGAGAGAGAAAAAGAAAGGAGAAAGGCCATTTTTGTGATCAACTCTTCGGTTGGAGTTTCATACGTAGTTTGATAAAGCTTATTTTCTGACAGCAGCTAGGTGACTTGGTGTTTTTAATTCTATACGGTTGAATTTTTCGTCCGAGCTTTATAGCATCGAAAATTCAGGTTTTACAGCATCTTTGTTTTGAGGTAATATTCTTACTTTCTCTCTTATTTGTTAAAAATTACTTGTTATCGGCTTTGTTAGAGCTATATACTCGTTGTTGGCTGGATATTTTGATTATAGTAGAATTTTTGATCGGACTCTAAAATTACGTGATTTTTACTCTTGATTTAAAGGAGTTTCTCATGTAATATTTAGTGTCTTGATTTATATGCTTTTATGATTTTATTAGATGATTTTTTTATGGTATTAAACTTGTCATAATTATCAGCTTTTGTTGTCGGTAGAGAAAGAACACCGATTATGTTTCCGCTAAATTCTGGCCGTCTTTTTTCTTCCCAACAAACTTGTATCAGAGTTACAATAGTAAAGATTCCTAAAAGTTTGTTTAATTATATGCGGACTAGGTTATAAAGTGAATTGGAAGTGTTTAGTGACTAAAACATAAAAAGAATCAAACTTTGAAGCTTAAAGTATAAAGTTAAAATTAGAGTGCTAAAAGTGAGAATTAAAAAAAGATGAATGGCTAGTGGTTGAATTAGTATAAGACGTAATGAATTTTGATTAGTGACATGCTATGTGTTTTCGGGTGGAAATCGTCTGCCTCTTAATTATGCCTCTAAAATAAAATTAGGGGTTTAGACTTTAAGGTTTAGGGTTAGGGTATAGTGAATTTAGAATAGAATGTATTTTTAGAGCGTAGGGTTTAAAATTTTAAATTTAGGGTTAAAGTTCCTAATTTAATTTTTAAGTGTGTTTTTAATGGGAAACATAAATGAATGCATGGTTAAGGGCAAAGGATTTTTATTCTGTGTTTTCATGTTATAATTTTGATAATTATGCTATGTGTTTTCATGTTAAATTTTGCATTGTCTTCTTCAACCTCGAAATCCACCTATGAACCCTAAACATTATATCTAGATTTTATGCAATTCTAACCTTATTTTCTCTCTCTAGGTTTAATTTCCTACAATCTGGTGTACTAATTTCATCAACCTTTAGTATACATGGAAACCCTAAAATTATTTAAGGATTATATGCCAAATTAGGGTTCATAGAAACCCAATACGATCACTATAGCCAATTTCAGTAAGATGATAGAAAGGAGCCATGAACCTCAGTAGACAAACCTAAGGTGCGAGGCCTAAAATATTGGTGTTTCGGGAACTGTTCGAAGAACCCAAAGCTGTTTGCCGGTTAACTCTTGCTGCTTCCTTTGTTCCTACGACATCCGCCTCAGACCGAAAATTTTCCGGTCCAGTAGCTTCTACAAGTCTTGGGCATTTGCTGCTTCCAATCCCGGAGAACATAAACATGCAGGAAGCAACAAATGCCCAAAATGTGAATCGAAAAACACCAACTAAACACTTTTGCAAGACTTGTACAAGTTACTGGACATTGTCAGCGGCAAACAACTTAGGGTTCTTCCTCCACCGAGGTTCATTGCTCCTTTGCACCTTGTTACTGAATTTGTCGGCAGTGATCATATTGGGATGGTCCCATAAAACCAAATCTTAAACCCTAAAACTAAAGCACAGATGAAAACTTTTCATTTTTACCGCCCGGGCATAGTATTACTATCGGTATCAAAGTTGGGTGTAATAAAATTTCCAAGCAAAGTATGCAGGAATAATAATAAAAACACCAAGTTCTAAGTTCAATAACATAAAACGAAAGCGTGAGACTGATAAAGAAATAAAATCCTGAGAGATTGGAGCATTTCTTCGGTGAATGAGGAGATTGTTATGCTTGATAGATGCATTTTATTTTCTCAAGCTTCTCAACCTCTGACTTAAGGCGAGCAATCGCTCTATCCTTCAAGTCAAGCTCTTCAGCCTGTTTCCCATTCTTCAATTTAAGGACAGCAATCTCTTTAGCCTGTTTCCCATTCTCCAATTTAAGGACAACAATCTGTTCAGCCTGTTTCCCGTTCTCCGATTCAATGCGAGCAAGCTCTTCATCAACCTTTTGTCTTTTGGCTTTGACACGCTGCCTGTACTTTCTATCTTTGAATGGGTCTCTTTTGCGCGCCCGATGATTTTGTGCTGCATCAGAATTCAGAACCAAAAGCTTGTAGGTTAAACCCCAGAGGAGTATACATATTCAGTTTTTGTAAGGAAAAAAAAGAAGAAGAATTGAGTGTTCATAAAGGAAATCCAGGTTCTTATCCATACTGGTAGTCCGGTTTGTGTTCATTTAGGTTTTGTGTTTTATTTTGGGCAGATTTTGACAAAATGCTATTGATGTATTTGAGCTTTAATGTGGGGGTGAGTTTAACGTGCGGCGTGTCTAGTGTGCGGCTAAAAGACAACAAGTTTTGAAATTTGTTCTCAAACTAAAAATGTTAGACTTTTTGATAACATAAAGCTCTTGTTCGTATTCGAAACACCTCGTGATCTTTAACCAATTCTGCGCTTCAATATAATTACTAGGAGTAAGCGCTATAGCTTGTTTCCAATACTCAGCGGTTTGATCGGACAAAGCCTCCACTATTTCTGAATCCTTCTGTTGAATAGCCTGTTCTCCCCGGTCGAAATAAGCGGTTCAATTCCTTTCCTTAGAACCGTAATTGAAAGTTTCCTACCTCATACGGCTCGACTAACATTTTCAGTTGGTTTTTTGAGTTTTTTCTGCAAATATTGATGCTTTTTTTTGTAAGCTTCGATACTTTATCCCAAACTAAAAATTTATGTCGATGCTTACAAAACAAGTATCTATACTTGTAGAAAAACTAAAAAAAAAATATCAACTGAAAATGTTATCAAGAAGTTCAACATTTTCAATTCGAGGACAAATTTCGAAACTTGTCGTCTTTTAGCCGCACACTAGAGTTACATATTATAAGAAGCTGAAATCTCCAAAATTCTATGCACCTTATTTGACAATTGCATAACCATAAACTTCTTACATTACATAATTTTGGCCAAGCTCTGTTTACGGTCCCTCCACCTTACTCAAATTTGCTAGTATTAAATTTTTGTATTTTAATTTGATACCTCTATTTTTGCAATATAATTTACTATATTCCTAATGACTAATTTATGCAAATAATCCCTTTAAAATAATTATTTAAATAAATACCCCTTCCAACCCACTTATGACAAAACTCGCATCTTACTAAAATGGAGTTCTTTGTTGAGTGGGTAAATAAGAATGAAAAAAATTTAATTTTAGTTGCAATCTAAATAATCTTGGATGGGGTTATTTATCTTGCAATCTAAATTTAATTTCATTTTGCTGTATAATGAAACCATCGGCGTAACCTTGCATAGGTTGCGCCCTTGCGGCAGAAGACTCGCAGATTCTGCACCATGACTGAATGAGATGGTCCGGTCCTGACCACAATGGAACCATTCTGCCACAAAACGGAACAAAATATATACAACTCCAACACTCTAAACCTGGTCTTTCTCAATACTGCAAACTCCAATCAAGCATTTGTTCAATCTTCACAAATCTTCCTCCTCAACATGTCCATTGATGCGTTTGAGGCTCTTCCCATCCCTCGCACAAGCCTCGTTAGCTACCTGGTCTGACCCACTCGAACCACCAGTGTCTTTTGATTCAACCTTCGATACGCCAATATTCCTTTTAGAGGTTCTGTTTGTTATCAAGTTAATACTTTGAGGGGCTATGTTAAGTATGGTTCATATATTGTAAAAGGATATTGTAAAAGGATAGATGAATAACCAACCGACTTGAGGGATCCTTGGAGGTTAAGGAGTACGAATCCTTGGAGGATAAGGAATACTATTTCCCGAAGGGTTAGAACAATTGTAATCCTAATTAAAGTGGATTGAGTAGTAGTTATCCTAGTTAGAATAGGACTTGGATGTAGGGGGCTATACACTACACCAGATTTGTGCTTTAGCGGCGTTTTTTAGCCTATTGCGGCGTTTCTTAGCGCCGCTAAAAACGCCCATGGCGCTAATAAAAACGCCGCCAAAAACGCCGTTGATAATTGCGCCGCAAAAGTTCGCGGCGTTTGTGGTGAAAAAACGCCACAATAGATCGTGTTCTTTAGCGGCGTTTGTTTGACAAACACCTCGAAAAACTTGTTCTCTAGCGACGTTTTGTTAATAAAACGCCGCAGAAGGTCCTACTCTCTAGCGGCGTTTGGCTAGTAAAACATCACAAAAAGTCTGTTCTTTAGCGGCGCTTGTCTTGAAAAACGCCGAAAACACTTCCTGTGTAGCGGCGCTTTATTAACAAACGCCGCAATATGGTCGTGATTTTTATGGTGTTTTTTATATAAATGCCGCAATAGAGTAGGTATTTGCGGTGTTTACAACTCAAAACGCCGCGAATCTTACTGCCCATTAAAAGTACAATTTTCATTATATTTACTACTCAAATTTAACCCGTTATATATCCAATCTAAGAAATAATTACAGAATTTAAGAAAAAAAACTTAACAACAAAAAAATAAGTCCAAGTGTATAACATTAAAGTTACTTGTCTTTATTATAATTATCATTTAAAGATATTCAAGGCGTTTCCATTTAATTAATAGGTTGACAATTCAATACAATTTTAACATTGTTAACAAGTACTTGTCCAATATACTAATTAATATAGTTTGCATACGAAACAAAGTTCACATATTACAGAAAATTCTAAGAAATAGGCACGTGATAAATTATCTATACTATTATTAAGCTTCAACTTGTCGCGTCCTAAATCAGAAAAAGGGGCAAAGAAGTAACCTTTTGCATCAGTTGGTTTGCTGCAAACGGAGATGGTTTTCTCCACCCCGACCTCATCAACAGCTTTACATGTTATTGTTGCCAAAGAAAGAAAAGAATTTACTACAAAGAAAGAAAAAAAGTGTAAAATCACGTTATTTTGCTCTTGTATATTAATAACTAATAAATTATTCAAATAAATATTGAATATAATCACGTTATTTTGCTTGTTCAAATAATCAAACAAATATAAGTCATTAAATGATTTTACCAAATACTTTTATACAAACAATTACTCCAATTTACTAATCAAATCAACAAATACTATCGGCTAATATAATCTGCTATCAACTATATCTGCTAATTATCAAACAATACCATTATAACTTTGATTTTTGCTAAGTGTGATGTGTTGAAAGAAAAGGTCAGGGAAGTCTTAAAATTCTACATCACAGTAGGAGGTCTTTTGGTTACCGAAAATAGGAAGAAACAAAGAGTAGGATATAGATGGTACTGATAAAAGTCGAAAGAAGTTGATATGTAGATATAGAAATCTTAATTATCATCATTGTGGAAAGAAAGATCCCATCAAAATAATATTGCTATAAGTAGAAGAGAGAGAACTAATAATGGAACTAATAAAAGTTTGATTAATTAAAGGCCGTTAAGTGTTTGATATCACAATAATAAGTACCTTGTTGGGGAAGACGCATAGCTTGAATGCAGTTGTCCGAAGAAGATTGGGGATGAACATGGCCATTTACTTGTGAATAAAACATCTGGTTAAAGCCTAAAAACAGAAAGCATAAATGCCATCACTTTCAACTGTCAAGTTTTTGAGTGAAATATGTATATGAACAATCTTAACCTTGTACAGGTGGAAGCTCCACAATTGGGGAAAGACAATCAAACAAGGCCGATAAAGATGGTGAAAGGGGTGGGGAAATGACATTTCCCCTTTCTTGCCTACTAAGAGGAAAAGTATCTGCCACAAAACATAGATAATTAGATATTGAGACATTGAGAGCTATTTTTATATGGAAAATGGAGAATGGAAGTAGACAGTGGAGAGCTTAAGGTGATTTTTTAAGGAAGTTTTTATGATGGGGCAGAAAAAGGAAAAATAATCGACGCCAGTTTTACAGTATCGTTATTCTTCCCTTGTATCAGGAATCAGGATAGTTTGAACAACCAGGTTGCAGCCTTACCATCCAAATAATATTGCTATAAGTAGAAGAGAGAGAACAAAGATCCCGTTTTCTCTCTCTAGAATAAATTTAAGGGTTTTCCAGTCACCTCTTTGCTTCTTTTTGTCCTACGATATCGGAATCTGGTCCAGTACACTACCTTCTACAAGTCTTGCAAAAGTGCCGAGGTTGTGTGAGGCTGTAGTTGTTGAAGTAGGACAGTCTTGGACATTTGCAAGACTTATAGAAGTTACTGGAGCAGAGAGGGTGTCTTGAGAATTGTTGCTATCGGAGGCGGATACGTAGGAACAAAAGAAGCAAAGGAAGCAGCGACATTGTCATCGGCAAACAATTTAGGGTTCTTTGTAGGCGGAACAGTCCCTTGTTCTGATAGAAAAAGATTTGAAGATAGTGTCTAAGCAGACGATGAACGGCGTGTGAGTCGTTTGGCGAGGGAAAAGCGCTTCATTTCGTCGCCGGAAATGCGACCAACGCTGGTGGGATTGGCCGGATTTGGGCTTTAGGGACTATTATGAGATTATTTGAAAATTTCAGCATATTTAAAAAATTCTGATTTATTTTAAAAAAATAAAATTCAGAAAATGTTTAATATTGTCACATATTCGCTTTTGATTGGATAATAGAAAAAAAATTAACGTCTGTCACGGCCAAACCTTAAATGGGTCACGAAATAAAACGTTAGGTACTTATTTGGCTCAAAAATATAGTTTAGACACTTAATTGAAAAAAAATGGTACAGTTTAGGCTCTTATCAATGATTAAGCCTAGTTTTTAAAGTAATTTTTTTTTATCAGCCGATGAACCAATTGAAATAGTCTTTAGGTGTGAAAAAACCATCACCCGTTGACCCGAAATTTATAGTGTTAGTTGCACATTTATTTTCTCTGGTGAAGGTGTCTGGCACATTTATGAGCGTGAGAGTTGATGGTGTCCAGAAAAACTAAAAAGAGAAAGCTCAAATCTCCCGGAGAGAAAACAAAGAGAAAGACATTTTTTTCCAGCTTTGAGCTAATGTGATTTTCGATCGGAATTTCATTCGTGGTTCAACTCTGAGCTGATTTTCGGATCCAAAATTCAGGTTTTACATCAATTCTGTTTTATGATGATATTTTTGTTTTCACTCTTATTTGTTAAAGATTATGTTAAAGTTATATACTTGTTTTGTGATTTTATATGAAAGACTTATTATTTGTAAAGGCTTTACATCTTTCTCTGCTACTAAAAAACTTGAGCTGAAAAATGAAAAAGGAATGAAAATTTTAGCATCATCAAGTGTGTGGTTTTGTTAGAAAATTTGTTGAAGAAAATGTATACAACCACGTTGATCAAGAGATAGGGTGAAAAACTTGTAGGCAATAACAAATTATTTTTGTTTGAAAAATATGACATTGAGATACAAGGAAGGAATATCTACTGACCATCTTAATGAATCAAAATTAGAGGTTTGAATTATTTTTATTGTTTTGACTCATCAAATCATTTGTTTTAGATGTTTGTAAATAGAATATTGTAATAGCGGATTGAAGTAAAACATCTCAATTTGAAAAAGCTATTTTCGGTAGTTTTTGAGTTAGAGATTTCGAAAATAAAAAATAATTGAAAAAACTCTTTTGTCATGGATTAGGGGTGTAAGCGAGTCAGGTGGAGCTCGAGAAGTTGATTATGAGAGATTTTATATAACATTTATAATAAGAGGCTGAAAATCGATCTAAATTTTTTTTGACCTCTGATGATCGAAAAGTGTTTTTCAGGGAATTACCACAGTAGTAAAGACTCCTAAAAGTCTGATTAATTAAATGCCTATTAGATTATAAAGTGAATTGGAAAGTGCTTAGTGACTAAAATGTAAAAGAATCAAAGTTTGAAGTTTAAAGTGGAAGTTAGAGTGCTATAAGTGAGAAATGAAGAAATATGAATATCTAGTGGTTGAGTTAGACCAAGAAGTGATGGAAGATGTGAATGGAAAAGATCAAGGGCTAACCCTTGAATTAGACCGTTGATAAAAAAAGGGTTTTAATCATTGGCATGGTCTTTCTTCAACCTAAAGATCCACCATTGTTGAGTGCTCTAAGAACCCTAAACCCTTTATCCAGATTTTATGCAATTCTAACCAATAAAACTCAAATCCAATTATATATTTGTTAACTTTTAGTTTACACAAGCTTGTTAACTTTAGGGTCTAGGGTGTTTGTTTAGGGTTTAGAGGTTTAGGTTGTTGAGTTTAGGATTTAGGATTTAGATTTGAGAGTTTAGGACTTTTGTTTAGGGTTTATGTTTTAAGGTTTTAGGTTTAGGAATTTAGATTTTAAATTTAAAAAATTAAAAAAAATTAGTATATTATATTTTTGAGTAGCTCGTGAGCTTTTTGAGTCGGGTATCAAGTAGCTCGACTAGACTCGTTAAGAACTCAAGCCGAGTTTAATCGAGTCGAATTAGAGTAGCTCGCGATCTGTCTCATCTCATTTATAACCCTATCATGGACAATTACAAAAAATTTCACTAAATAACATAAATTTGAATACTAACAAAATTTAAAAATAATTTCATAAATAAGAAATTAATATATGCATATAAATTTAATAATTAATAAAAATACATTTAAAATATAATTTTATAAATAAAAAATTAACATATACATCTAAATTTAATAATTATTAAGATTATTTTAAAAAATATAATTTCACAAATAAGAAATTAATAGGTACATTCTTGATATATACTTAGTAACTAAAGGTGCCAAACGAGTCATTCGGTTCGGGTCATTTCGGTTTCGGTTATTTCAGGTCTGATATCATTCGGTTCAAATTCGGTTTCGGTTCAATTTTATTTTGGGTCTATTGTGATTCGGGTCATTTTGGGTCAGTTGATTTTCGGGTCGGTTAATATCACTTCGTTTGATTTCGGTTCGGGTCAGTGGGAGATTGGTCGGTTTTAATCCAGTTTTTAAATCGGTCAGTTTTTTATACCTTATATATGGCTTTATAAAGTCAATATATTTGACTTTTTGGTGGGTCGTGTGGTTGTTCATATCTCATCTTTCTTTATTTCTATTCCTATCTTTTTTTTTTCATTTTCGGGTTGTCTTCGGTTCAGGTTGCTTTTGGTTCGGGTCCATTCAGTTTGGTTGAAAATCGGTTCGGGTTCATTTCGGTTATGCTAAAATTCGGGTCGATTTCGGTTCGGTTCGTTTCGGGTTTCGGATCAAACGGTCATCAGTCGATTTAGGGTAATTCGGTTCTGGTCTCAGGTCAAGTTTGTCAGGTCTACTTAGTAATGATATTTAAAAAAATCATAATCTAATTAATATTAATAGATGCAAAATATTAATAACTAATACATTATTCAAACAAATATTGAATATAATCACGTTATTTTGCTTGTTCAAATAATCAAACAACTATAAGTCAATAAATGATTTTACCAAATACTTTTATACAAACAATTACTCCAATTTACTAATCAAATCAACAAATACTGTCAACTAATATAATGTGCTATCAACTATATCCGCTAATTATCAAACAATATTATTATAACTTTGATTTTTGCTAAGTGTGATGTGTTGAAAGAAAAGGTGAAGGAAGTCTTAAAATTCCACATCACAGTAGGAGGTCTTTTGGTTACCGAAAATAGGAAGAAACAAAGAGTAGGATATAGATGGTACTGATAAAAGTCGAAAGAAGTTGAGATGTAGATATAGAAATCTTAATTATCATCATTGTGGAAAGAAAGATCCCATCAAAATAATATTGCTATAAGTAGAAGAGAGAGAACTAATAATGGAACAAAGTTAGTTCATAAGAATGTTACTCATGCATCAGATATCTGTCTGAATTTAATCTCTGTAATAAAGTTGATTATGAGAGATTTTATATAACATTTATAATAAGAGGCTGAAAATCGATCTAATTTTTTTTGACCTCTGATGATCGAAAAGTGTTTTTCAGGGAATTACAACAGTAGTAAAGACTCCTAAAAGTTTGATTAACTAAAAAAAAGGGTTTTAATCATTGGCATGGTCTTTCTTCAACCTAAAAATCCACCATTGTTGAGTGCTCTAAGAACCCTAAACCCTTTATCCAGATTTTATGCAATTCTAACCAATAAAACTCAAATCCAATTGTATATTTGTGATCAAGTACTCATCAAGACATTTCTATTGGTATCCTCGGATCATTAAATTAGATAAGTCTTTTCTAAACCCCATTTTCTCTCTCTAGAATAAATTTAAGGGTTTTCAGGTCACCTTCTTTGCTTCTGTTTGTCCGACGATATCGGAAAATTCCTCAAGACACCCAATCTGGTCCAGCCAGTACACTACCTTGTACAAGTGTTGCAAAAGTGCCGAGGTTGTGTGAGACTGTAGTTGTTGAAGTAAGACAATGTTGGACATTTGCAAGACTTGTAGAAGTTACTGGAGCAGAGAGGGTGTGTTGAGAATTGTTGCTGTCGGAGGAACAAAAGAAGCAAAGGAAGCAGCGACATTGTGAATTTAGGGTTGTTTGTAGTGAATGGATGTAAAAGAAATACCTGGATGTTGATCATCTGATGAGCCCCAGTTATCTCCCAACATTTGTCAATTCATTCCATCTCTCCATAAAAATGAAAGCTTCATACTTATTGGCTATAGCAGCAGAGGCCGATCTTGGGGTTGGAATTATCTCCCAACATTGGCCCCATTTCATCCCCTAAAGCACTATAAAGTGTCAGAAGGAAAGGTGGTATCAACTTTATTAAATAAATATTATAAGATTTTTATGTATTCTCTATCAAAATATTATATGTTAGAAAAATGGATTTTAAAAAGTTATTTGTACTTTTTATTTTAAATATTTCGTATTTTTTAGATTTTTTTAAAAGTAAACCATTTTAATTTTAGGGGAAAGAAGGAGAGTGTTTCTACCGCGTTTATAACTCATAATATAAGAGAATATAAGAAAATAAAAATAAATAATATAACAACTGTTCAAATTTGCTTTATAAAAGAATCCTTTTGGGTTTTAACAGTTTACGCTAGGGATGTAAAAATAGGTAATCAGATGGGTTTCAGGTCGGGTACTGTCAGGTCGGGTAAAATCGGGTACATGTCATTTCAGGTCATTTTTCTATTTTGACTCGACTCGGGTCGTGTGCGAGTCCATTTCAGGTCGGGTCCATTTCAGATCAGGTCCATTTCAGGTCGGGTGCATTTCAGGTCGGGTTCATTTCAGGTCGGGTCAAAACGGGTCGGGTCCGAAGCAGATAATTGACAGGTTAATTCGGGTTCGGATACACTTCAAGTTGGGTCCATTTCAGTTCGGGTCCATTTCAGGTCGGGTCCGTTTCAGGTCGGGTCCATTTCAGGTCGGGTCCATTTCAGGTTGGGTTCATTTCAGGTCGGGTAATTTTAGGTCGGGTAGTTTCAGGTCGGGTAATTCAGGTCGGGGTATTTTTAGGATTGGAATTCGTATTGAGTTTGAGTTCGGTACAACCGTATAAGTAGTCGATAGACTTTAGGTTGACCTTCGTCAATCGTCATTGATTTGAAGTTAATTATTTAAAGTCATATCAAATTAAAATTATAAAACATTGGAGTAATTAAAAAATAATGAAAAGTGGTCAATTTGGACTGAAAATGGGTCAATTTGGATTAAAAATAAAGTTTCACGGATTATAATGAACAAAAATATCAAATTAAAATTATAAAACGTTAGACAAATTTAAAAGAAAACAATAAAAATGGGTCAATTTGGAATAAAAATAAAATTTTGGGGACTGCAATGAACAAAAATATCAAATTAAAAGTATAAAAATTAGAGTAATTAAAAAACAATAAGTAGATGTCAATTTAGAATAAAAATAAAGTTTTCGGATCTAGAATGAACAAAATTTCAAATTAAAATTATAAAACATGATGAATTAATATATATATAGGGGTTAATATGGAATTAAAATAAAGTTAAGGGACTAGAATGAAGAAAATACTAAAACACACATGTATACATACATACTAAAACACATATATATGCATGTATTTAAGTTTTAATATATATATACATGTATGTATGTAAGTTTTAGTATATATATATTGTTATAATTATATATATATGTATGTATGTAAGTTTTAGTATGCGTGTATTGTTATATATATATATATATATATATATATATATATATATATATATATATATATATATATATATATATATATATATATTAGAACATACATATTTGTATGTATATATGTATACCCCTAAATAATACACATAAACCTCAACCCTTAAATCTTATAATCACTAATAATTAGAGTACAAGCCTAATCCCCTAATCCTTAAACTAATCTCATAACCCCAAATAATTAAGTTGACACATTTACCCCTAAACCCCAAACATGAATATCTAAATCTTACAAACACTATTCACTAATAATTAGAGTGCAAGTCTAATCACATAATCCCTAAATTAATCTCATAGCTCCAAACAATCAACTTGACACACTTACCCTTAAACCCTAAACATAAACTCATAAATCTAACAAACAAACAAAATTAAAACATAAAAAGGACAAATCTAAAAATAAATTATTAATTAGAGCCTAAATCACAAATGAATAAAATTATTAAACCTAATTACTTACCAAATCTTTATGCGAGGACCAAATCAAATTTAAAGCAAACCAAAATCTTAATAATTAATTTATTTATGAAGCATGGCCTAATTAAATAAAATTTAAAGAAACTAAACCAAAAGTTAAGACTAAAAAAATAAACTAAAACCTAAAAGACCTAAACCCTAACCATCTAATTAATAAAGGACCTAAAGGATAATTAACTATAAATAAATAAAAAATCCCAATGGCGCCAAAATTCCCGCCCATTCCCCCCCCCCCCACCAACCCCACCCCCACCCCCATTTTGTTTTGTTTGATATGATGTCAAAATCCCCCCATAATTTTCTATCAATCAAAAAAACTTTTCTCCTATTAATTCAAAAAAAACTCCCCTAAACTAAATAATATTTTTTTTATCATTTTAATAGTTATAATTAAAATTTTTAATAAAATATTTCTTAAATTTAATGATCACAATTAATAAATTGATTTAAAATTTAAATAATTTGTTTTAAATTCATCCATCACAACTTATTAATTTAATAAAAAATTTAAATTTTAAATATTTTTAATAAAATAAATTTAAGTATGTCAATTCTTATTAAACTTCACAAATAATTTATATTGAACGAGTTAGTATTAAATGAATTTAATAAATTAATACTTTACATTTATCAACACTTTAAATTTATCAAATCGTAGACTTCTTCAACTATATATCAGGTAAATATCAAGTCAGATCAATATCAGTTCAGGTTAAAAATAGGTCAGGTTCAAAGCAGGTCGGGTCAATTAACATGTCGGGTTCAAAACAGGTCGGGTAATATCGGATCTTGGGTCAATTCAGTCGGGTAAAATCAGTTATCTGCCAGGTCGGCTTCAGGTTCGGGTTCGTTTCAATCGGGCGCAGGTCGGGTTTCAGGTCCACAGTAACAGGTCCAATTCGGGTTCAGGTAGTTTTCAGTCGGACGCAGGTCGGGTTCGGTCACTACAGTAACAGGTCGAATTCAGGTTCGGGTCAACAACAGTCAGTTACAGATCGAATTCGGGTCATTAAATTTTCAGGTCAAATCAGGTTCTGACTCGAACAGGTTTTAGTCGGATTTTCAGGTCGGATCAGCTTTTTACATCCTTAGTTTACGCTGGTGGGGTGGGGAGTTTGTCTGAAAATGACCTTTTTTTTAATATATACAAACCACTTTCTAAATGTGAAAAGAAATCAAATATCATTCAAACTTCAAAGTGAATTTTATTTCATTTTTCTCCAAATGCAATCGCGCGATTGTCTTTCGTTACCGAACGACTTATCTAACGCTCTCGCTCGTCACCACGCAAATGAATTTTATTTCATTTTTCTCCAAATGCAATCGCACATCTTTAAATTTTAAACTATTGTCGTACATATTTGCGTAATTTTACTTAATTGTGGATTTTGTGAACTACACAAGTGATTCGGTCTTTATTCAATGTTTAATTTAAATGTATAAATATAAAATATTTTAAAAGTTAAAATTTCTCAAATTCCAATTTGAGATGGTGCATAATATTAAAGTTTTTAATGTAAGATATCATTTTTTTATTGTTCATGAATATCAAAAGTTAATAATTAACAATAAATACTATAAAGAATTGTAGAATATAAATAAATATAAGACGTTCTAAGAATTTTTTAAATTATAATTTGAATGATTTTTAATTTTAAAAAAAGTCTCTATTTTTAATATTTTTTATCTAAAGAATTTCTTTTAAAAATTGTCTAACATTTTATTTTTCAAAAAATTATTTTTTTAATATCAAATCAGGTTAATTAATTGGGTAAACTACACTGGTGGTCACCTAACTATCACAGTTTTCTTGTTTTGGTCCCCCAATTATTTTTTTTCCGTCAAAACCGTCCATTCCGTTAGATACCTTTCATGTTTTGGTCCCCCAACGTTAACAACTAACGGAATTGCTTACGTGCATTTTTTAATATTATTTTATTATTTTCTCTCTCTTCCTTATATTATTTTTAAAATTTTATTTGAACCAATGTGGTGGTGACACGAGATAAAATTGGATTTCATTAGGGGAGCGTTTGGATTCAAACCCATGCCCCGAAGAGAAGAAGCAAACGTGTTTAGCCGCTGGGCTAAGCACTATATAGTGATTTGTTTACCACAAATTTATGTTAAATTAAAGAAACGAACCCAAAAATATATTAAATAATCATTTATTTTATTATTTTATAAATTTAATATTAAATTATTTAAAAAGGATCTTAGATCATTTAAAAATAATAAATAAATAAAATTTAAAATTTATATTCTATGATAATAAATATTATTAATTTAATTTTTAATGTAATTTAGTATTACTTTTCTAAAATAAATAAATAATGATTTAATTAATTTTATCGAACAAAGGGAAAAGATAAAATCTAATTTAATTTTTAATTTTAATCACAAATTAGTTAAATATAATTTAAATTAAAAGTATTACAATTTTTTAGTTTAATTTGGTGTTTAAATATTTATCAATAAGATTTTGTGTTCAAATAAGATAAATGATTATTTAATATATTTTTTGGGTTCGTTTCTTTAATTTAACATTAATTAGTGGTAAAACAAATCAATATATAGTGCTTAAGCTAGAGGCTAAACATGTTTGCTTCTACTCTTGGGGGCGTGATTTTGAATCCTAACACTTCCCCTTAATGAAATCCATTTTTATTTCTTTGTTCTGGTGGTGACACCTAAGTCATATACTTTTGTGGTTCAAATAAAAACTTTAAAAATAATATTTGGAGGAGAGAGAAAATAATAAAAATAATATTTTATAATATTAAAAAAATACACGTAAGCAATTCCGTTAATAAAATCCCAACACCCCCTTAATGAAATCCAATTTTATTTCTTTGTTCTGGTGGTGACACCTAAGTCATATACTTTTGTAGTTCAAATAAAAACTTTAAAAATAATATAAGGAGGAGAGAGAAAATAATAAAATAATGTTTTAAAATATTAAAAAAATACACGTCAGCAATTTCGTTAGTTTTTAACGATGAGGAACCAAAACAGGAAAGGTATCTAATAGAAGGGACGGTTTTGACGAAAAAATTAGTTGGAGAACCAAAACAGAAAAACAATGATAGTTGGGTGACCACCAGTGTAGTTTACCCTAATTAATTTAAGGGTAAGCTACTTAAATAATCACCTAATTATATGGTGATTTCAGTTTGACCATTATTCTTTCAATTTTGTTAATAAAACTACTTAACTATTTAACTTTAAGTTGTATCAATCAAGCTACTGTTAAAGAAATATTTGGAGAATAAGATAATCATATTATTCGAATGAATCTCAAATGTTAATTTACAAGAGTTTATATACAAGAAATTATAAGCTAACAACCTATCAACAACTTTCAGCTAATCTAACTAAATAACTGAAAAAGAATAACTGCTCTCAACACTCTCCTTCAATTTGGTGGTTTAAAAATGGATCGAATTCCCAACTTGAAAGTTAAGTATTCATGCTGTTGAACACCCAATCCTTTTGTAATGACATCTGCAAGTTGTTCTGTTGTAGCAACATGACTTGTTTCGATTACGTTCTCTTGAATTTTTTTCCTGATGAAATGGCAATCGATCTCAATGTGTTTGGTCCTTTCATAATAAACTGTGTTCGCTTCAATTTGTAACGCAGCTTTACTGTCACAAAATAGTTTAGCAGGATACATTTTGGTAACATCCAGCTCCATCAACATTCCTCTTAACCATACCAACTCTGAAGCTGTAACTGTCATACTCATGTATTCTGCTTCAGCAGAAGAACGGGCTACTGTTGTTTGTTTTTTTAGATTTCCACCAAATCAAAGAATCTCCAAGTTTTATACAGAATTCAGTAATTGATCTCCTGGTCATTGGACATGTGGCCCAATCAAAATCGTAAAAAGCATTTAATTGGCAGTTACTTGTTGCACTCAGTAGAATCCCTTGACCTGGATCTTTCTTCAAATATCTTACTACTTTGAGAGCTACTTCTAGATGAACTTTCTTTGGTTGATGCATGAATTGACTCAGATGCTGGACAGAGAAACTGATATCTGGTCTGCTGTGTGCTAGATAAATTAGTTTCCCAATTAGCTTTTGGTACATCACTTTATCTTCTAAGAGATCTTTATCATTAATTTTTTGCACTGACTTATCATAATCTACAGAAGTAAGTATGCGGTTTTGTTCAAGAGGTGTAGATGCTGGTTTGGCTCCCCCTAGACCAGTGCTTTCGATAAGCTCAAGTGCATACTTTCGCTAATTTAGGAGTATTCTTTCCTTTGATCGTAACACTTCAAGTCCAAGGAAAATTTTCAATTCTCCCAAATCTTTCATTTTGAAGTTGCTATGAAAAATACCTTTTAATTCTGCTACCATTCTTTCGTCACAACCAGTGATCAACAGATCATCAACATACACTAGTAGTATAACTATCTTTGATCCTTGATTCCTTGTAAAAAGTGAGTAATCATGTTTACTTTGCTGAAATCCAGCAAGTAACAAAGCTTCTGTCAGTTTAGCTTTCCACTGTCTAGAAGCCAATTTTAGCCCATACAAAGACTTTTGCAACCGACAAACCATGCCCTCCCCCTGGCTGCAAAAGCCATATGAAAGCTCCATGTAAACCTCCTTAAGAAGATCACCTTGTAAAAAAGCATTATACACATCCATTTGAAAGAGAGGCCACTGAAAGATTGAAGCAAGGGCAATAACAAGACGCACGGTAGTCATCTTGGCCACAGGTGAGAAGGTTTCAACAAAATCCACACCTTCACGTTGACTATATCCTTTAGCCACAAGCCTGGCTTTACATCTCTCAACTTCACCAGTGGACTTATACTTAATCCGGAATATCCACTTGCAGCCAATGGGCACTTTCCCAACAGGTAAAGGAACAATAGTCCAAGTATTGTTAGACTCCAAAGCTTGAATTTTTCATTCATGGTTCGAACCCAAAGGAGATGTTTAACAACTTCAGAAAAGGATTGGGGCTCATGGTAAACATTAGAAGAAGTGATGAAAGATTGAGTAGAAGGAGGTAAATGGGAATAAGAAACATAAGTGGAAATAGGGAGCTGACCAGAGGAAGCTGGAGGAGAAGAGGATTGGCAATAATGGACACTTTTAGGAACAATGAAGTCTTTCAACCAACCAGGTGGTTTAGGCACACGAGAAGAGTGTCTAGGTAAAGTTTGAGTAGGAGGTGACTCACATGGGATAGTAGACTCGAGTGGGGTGGAAGAAGTAGGTAAATGAGAAACAAAAGTAGAGGATGAAGGTGGGACAATGGGAACAGAAGATGCAGGTGGGACAGTGGACTCAGGTGTAGAAGATGCAGGGGAAACAAATGAAGGAGGTGAAACAGTGGGAATAACAAGGAACTCAGAATCAGGGACAGAAACATAAGGGAAAAAAGAAGAAGAATATTGAGGTAAAGAGAAAGGGAAAACAATTTCATAGAAAATGACATCTCTGTTAACAAAAAAATGTGAGTGGTCAAATTAAAAAGAAGATAACCCTTTTGTGTGCTAGAATACCCAAAAAAAAACAGAAGGTATAGCCCGTGGAAAAAAATTGTCAGTTCGATGAGGATGAGGAGTTGTAGCATAAGCTAAGCAAACAAAGACACGCAAATGGGACAAAGACGACACAAAAACCCCTTTTACAGCTGAAAATCAGACCAAAGAACATCAAAACCCCCTAACATCATCAGAATCCAATCCAACCACCAACTAGAGAGTTGTTCACTTTGTCGGTCAACAAATTTAATCACCAATTTAACATAATGCAAAAGATTAAGAGTCAAAATAGTAAAAGGAATAATTTCAAAATGACAAAAAGAATAAATATTAGGAAACAAGTCTTTTATCAACAAGTCTTTTTATTTTTTATACTTGAAAATAATGTGAAACAAAATATGATTTTAAAATTTTAAAATTAAATCGTTATTATATGTTATACAAAATATGTTATTAAGACATCACGGGGAAAAGGAAACAAAAATATGTAAGGCAAACTCTTCTTTAGATTGAATCGTTGCAATAATCACGTATAAAACAGTAAAACACAAATGTAAAACGAATACACAAATTTTTAATGTAAATTTATAATATTTAGAAAATAAAAAAAATGATATTAATTTTTTTTGCTTTTTCCTTTGAAAAAAAGTACAAGCCAAGACAAAAGCAAAAGAAACAATTTTTATATGGAGAGGTTGCTCGTGTAATTTTTTTTAATTATACTTGTCCAAGTGCTTGAAAAAGATAATCAATTTGAATCAATTTCGTTCTCCTTAAATAATATTTAATAATAATAATTATACGAATGTCTAAATCTTAATATATAAATTCTATTAATTATTTTATTATTTTAAAATGATAAATAGACTACTCATATTAACCTTTTCAGGCTGGCCAACTACCATCACCCAAGTTGGTATAGAAATGGCTTAAATATAACTTTGGTACCTAAACTATACACATGCTCCCAAGTTAGTACCTAAAGAATTTTTTCTCCCAAGTTGGTACTTAAAGAATTTTTTCTCCCAAATTGGTATTTGAACTATACACTTTCTCCCAATGTGGCACCTAAAGAACTTTTCCTCCCAAGTTGGTACCCAAACTTTAATTCCATCCACTATTTTAATACTTTTAGTAACAATTTTAGTCCCCAAAACTTATGTATTCAATCAATTTAGCCATAATTCAAAATAATTTAATAAATTTAACATTTCATATTTACAAATTCTATCAATTTAATCATTTTTGTGAGAATATCAAATCAAGCGAGTCCATCAAATCAAAGCAACAATTGGATAACTAAATTCTATCAACAAGTTATGTTTAAACTTTTATTATACCAAGAAAGTAATATAACATTTCTAAGAGAAGAACAAACAATTTAGGTGGATAACACATAGTAAATTGATAGAATTTTTAAATACTGAGAGTTATATTTATTGAATTGTTTCAAATTAGGACCAAAATTGATAGAATGTATAAGTTTTGGTACCAACTTGGGATAAGGTGTCTAGTTTAAGTACCAACTTGGGAGCAAAAATTCTTTAGGTACCAAGTTGGGAGAAAGTGTATAGTTCAAATACCAATGTGGGAGAAAATTTTCTTTAGGTGCCAACTTGGGAGAATGTATCTAGTTCAGGTACCAAATATATATTTAAGCCAATAGAAATCATCTACTTTTTTTGTGCCTCTATCTAAGCTTTCATATTAAAAATAGAGTTTAGGGTTTGAAGTTAGAGTTTAGGATTTAGAATATAAGAGTTAATTTTTAAGATTTAAATTTTGAGATTTTAAAATTTAGAATTAAAGTATAGAGTTTAATTTTTTTAGTATTGAGACATAAAAAAATACAAAGATTTTTGTCCCCCAAGCTGCCACAAGTTAATCACCAATGAGCCAATTTTCTGGAATAGGCCATAATTGCTAATATTTTTTTTTTGGGTACAATGTGTAAAATATAAGAAGTAAATTTTAAATAATGTAGAGACCTATATATATAATATATATAAGTGTAAACTACCTGAAATACCACTCAACTTTAATGTGTGACTCTAATATGCAACTGAACTAAAATTCGATACTATAATACCATTGAACTTCACTGTGTGATTCAAAGTTAGCACTCCACCGTTACTCCCATTATGGAATTCTGACGTGGACTCTAACTCCCGTTACAGGGATGACGTGGCCGATAAAAAAATAATATCTTTTTCCAGATATGATCCACCTCATTATATTTTATGTTTTATTTTTATTGTAAAACGACGTAGTTTTGTTAAAGACTCTTTATCTCCTCAAAATTAGGTTAATGAAATTTCAAACTTCAGAAATCACTCTGAAATTAGACGCAAAAAAAATCAGTGGGTTTTCTATGGATTGTTATTGATTATTCAAGTGGGTTTCTCTGGGTTTTCTCTGAAAGAAGATTGTAGTGATCGATTGTTAGAAAGAAATCAAATGGAAAAACGTGGGTTTCTCTGGGTTTTCTCTGAAAGAAGATTGTAGATGATGATGTAGAAGAGACTGGAGATGATGATGTAGAAGAGGATGATGATTATGTAGAGGATGAGATTGAACAAACTGATAGTGATAGTGGATATGAAAATAATGATGATGCCTTAAATGATGAAGCTCGAGAAGAAGAGGTGGATCTGATAGATTTGGAGTTTGGTAATGAGACACATTTGAATGGATATGTTAGTGATGGATCAGATTCATTGCATAGTGTTACTGTGTTAGTGCAAATGAATCTGATGAAGATGATCGAAAGAAAAACCCCAAATGTCCTGTATTTAATGTTGAGGTGGATATGGAAAATCCGAAATTTAAAAAGGGGATGAAATTTAGTGATAAAGAGATTCTGAAAAAAGCTATAAGGGAGTATGGGATTAAGACCAGACATGATATCAAATTCAAAAGGGTTGACAAAGGTAGGATACATGTAATTTGCAAGGAAAATTGTCCTTGGTATATTTGGGCATCAAAGGTTGACCCTAAAGATCTTATGAACAACACATGGCAGATTAAGTCTTATATTGAAGAGCATAACTGTCTCAAAGATTTTAGAAATAAAAATGTTACTTACAAGTGGTTGGCTAAAACATATTTGGAACAATGGAAGGCTGATCCTACCTTTTCAATTAGTTAGTTGTATTTCTTTTTTTTTGATCGATTAGTTGTATTTCTTTTATTCTTTCTTTAAGTCTTATACCGGTACAAGTTGTATTTCTTTTATTCTTTCTTTAAGTCTTATACCGGTATAAGTTGTATTTCCACTCCCCTTAGTGCATTAAGTACCACAGTAGTACAATACTGATAATCAAAACAAAAATCCAAACAAATCTCTCATTCCTTCTTTGGATGTTATTCGTCTTGATTTTGTTTAGCAGTCCGACGAGAACAACTCTTGCACGTGGGCTCATTGGAGGATCAAACCAACAAAAAAATCTACAATGTTTATGAAGAAAACTCCCGTAATTTTTGCAGCCAAAGAATCTCCTTCCAGGGTTGGCATTAGACCACGATGTAGTCAGCTTTGTCGGATATCCGCATCCACACACCGGAATTGAAATGGGTTCTTCTACTTCAACCCTGCGTTCACTTGATCTTTGCCATTCTACCTCCATTGATTTGGATCAGCTTCGAAATCTATGTTGGGAAATAGAAAATAGGAAATTAGGGTTTTGTTTTCAGCCAAAAGAGATTTTATAGTAAAAATAAAACATAAAATATAATGAGATGGATCATATCTGGAAAAAGATATTATTTTTTTATCGGCCACGTCATCCCTGTAACGGGAGTTAGAGTCCACGTCAGAATTCCGTAATGGGAGTAACGGTGGAGTGCTAACTTTGAATCACACAGTGAAGTTCAATGGTATTATAGTATCGAATTTTAGTTCAGTAGCATATTAGAGTCACACATTAAAGTTGAGTGGTATTTCAGGTAGTTTACCCTATATATAAACCTTATTTCATTGGCAAAAGTCTACTGAGACTTGGTGTGTGTAAATAGGGATTGGGAAAACACACGAATTCGATCCGATAGAGCACTCTATTTTTTAAAAGGGGTTTTCGACATATTAATTGAGTTTGAATTAGAAATTTTAGAGTCAGAATTGAGCTTCAACTCGAGATACTTTTAAAAATGTCACTACATATATTTTTATTGTAAGTTATCTTTTTGATAAACAAACTGTGTAAAATAAATTTAAAACTTAGAACTTAAATCTTTAACCTTAAAAACCGAAATGTTAATTTAATTATTCATATCTTATTTTGTAATTAGAAGATTATGTTTAGTATTTCTTTTAATATTTTGGTTGCATTTGCCAAAGGAATTAATAAGATCAACGAGAAAGGATCTGGTAAGACATTTTTCACTATAACAGGGATGAAGTTAGAATATTAGTTTGAGTAGACTTTAGTAAATTTGATCCGAGATTCGAGACTTTAATCGATTTATTTGATCTGAGACTCGATATTGAACCAAACATAATGATATGAACTTGATCCGAAACTTGAAATAAACCAAAACGAACCGAAACCGACTTAATTTTTAGTTGAATTGATATGGACCCGAATTAAAAGTAACCTAAAATTATTTTACACAAATCTTATTTGAATCGAACATTAATCTCATTTTAACCCGTGATGATTAAGATACCCATTTATTAAAAGAAGGATATAATTTTAGAGGTTAATAATTAAAATTAAATTTATTCCTATTAAACACGTGATATTTAAATTTCAAACATCGAATTATGTCTAATTCTGCTGCTATATATCCACTAGACATGAAAGTGATGCAGATCTTTAACATAATTAAAAGATAAACTCTAAATCCCGATGAAAAACATGAAACAAAGGGATCATGGAACTAGTTTTCATGATTAGATGGTTGTAGTGGCAGAGCTTTCCCCTTTTATTAAACCAACAAATTTTCCTAGTTTGTAGCGGGTTATATATAATAATATCTAAAAAATGAGTTTTGCATAAACAATATATCATTTATGTTTAAGAACCAAAGTCTTCTTTTTAAAATTAAAGAATAACCTAAATATAATTGAAAAATAAAAAGATGTTTTTTTACTAAAATATACCAATATATCGATTTGACTCATATTCAACTCGAAGATCCAAAGGTTGACCTGAATCAAAAATCGATTGATCTGTTATTGGCTCAATATCGTCATGACTCAAAATGAATAACCATAAACTCAAACTAAAACCAAACCAGCCCCAAACTAAATGTATTCAAACAAAAAAATACCCGACTTGAACCTAACCCAAACGATATGTTTGTCACCTCTAAGTTTGAGGGGGACAAAACATTAATTTTTAAAAATTTAGGAGAACAAAATACAATCATATTGTTAAAAAAATTATAATAATATTTAAAGGTAAACTTTTGTTTGGGGAGACCACATATCATCCCGCAACAGTGGCGAATCCAGAAATATATCATTGACCGGACCAATATAAATAGAACAAAAATTTTATCTAATATAATTTATATATATAATTTTTAATTGAAAATATAATAACTTACTAAAAATATAGAGAGCCTATAAGAGTAAAAAATATGCATATAAAGAATAAACCAACTGCAACATCAAAGCATCTAACAATAGTAGCAGATTTGAAGACAATGATATATTCAAATAAAAAGGTTTTAAGAAGCAAAATTATCTATTAAGGTGCACAATAAAATAAAACACTTGATTCTCAAAAAGTATCACTGACAAACTTAAAGTGCATTATCGATTTTAATTCCTTCAATTTTTTCTTTTAAAATTTTATGTTTATTATTTGATTACATATAAAGTTTTAACACATACTTTTTTCTTCTAATTTTATCACATATTTTAATTTTTACTATAAATTTAATCCTTTATTAATGTTTATATATGCTAAATTTAAACTATAACTAGACGAAACTTAAATTTTATTTTTTATACATAATATTCCCTTTTAACTTGTTTTGAGAGCAAGTGTTGATGGCCAGTTGGTTAGAGCTGCCCACCTGTTTCATTCCTTTTTCTTAAGTCCCGAGTTTAAGACCCAGCAGGAACATTCCTTCCCCTAAAATATCCTCTTTTCCCTCTAGAAATAAAAGTAATATTTGTAAAAAAAAACTTGTTTTGAAATAGTTGTTTTCTCCTTTAATTCTATCATCTACTATATATATAATTCTAAAAGTATTCTCGGCAAAAATTAAATTTTACAAGTATTTATAATTCAATTTATTCATGAGACATGGAGTTATCTTTCAAAATATATAATAAAAACAAATCTAATACCCAATAACAAAAGTTGATTTTCCCGCAAAATTGAAAAAATAGAAAAAAATTATAACAAAATTAAAAAACCTACCTCATTGAAAAGATAAAAAAAAAACATAAAAAATTTTAATTTTCATGTTTATCGTCGAGAGTAATAGAACAAAAATAATAATAAAAAAATAATAAAAAAAATAATGCTTTACTTTTAAAATTTTAATTTTAAGTTTCTTGAGAAAAAAAATTAGGCATGGGGTGGGCCATGGCCTAGGTAGGCTAGGCCCACATTCGCCCCTGTCCCGCAACATGCGTAACGTGCTCTGTCCCTGAATTACAAGGAATGACTGAGCGCGCGAAGTGTTACCACTTGCTCGACGTAGTTCATTGTATTTGTCGGGTCGGGAAAGAGATGTGTGTTACAGTGTTAGTGCCTAGTGGGCTTAATGTCTTTTGACTCACCCGGATGTTAGAATTTTTTTATTAAATAAAAATATTATATTTTTATATTGAGATTAAAATTTATATATAATTAAGTAAGTTGAACATTCTTAACTATTATGTCAATTAGTGGATCTATGATTTTTTTTTCTTTGACTAATAAGCATTTTACATATATCAGTGGTCCTACTTTTATTTATATCTATAATATCTATTATCTATATATTAATTAATATATAAAATTATAAGTTAGGGAAAATTGAATCAACTGAAATACCCTTTATTTTTTAATATATTTCTAATTTGACATTTTAAAATAAATTTTGAAACGTGTAAATTAAAATTAAAATCTCTTTGAAAAATAGAATTTGATATAATGTCTATACTATCCAGACTCTTCTCTATTTATAAGTCGGAGAATCTTGAGTACTTAAATATATTCAATCTCACATGTCCTTGTATATTATACTGATGAAAATCTTAACCGAATTAAACTCAATCGACAAAAATAAAATTCTTATAAGATAAATTGTAGTAAAATAATTATAAATATAAATATATACTAATAGAAATTCATTTATGCATAAACTTGATTAGTTTAAATTAACCCCAGCTACATTCACTTAGTTTTCCTATAATTTTTCTATCGTAGACAACGATCCCAATTTTAGGTTGGTAGCTGACTGTTGAATTTTCCTTTTATTCTTTTTTCATGGCTGGTTTTTGGCATGTTCTTTGTTTGTTTGTTTTTTTTCTCAAATCGTATGATTTTTATTGAGATGAAAAATCATACAACGTATCCTCCCGGGCCTCATTAAAAACCTCCCTACACCTAAATGGAGGAAAAGAGTACCCGAAAAGGATATACGACAAAACAACGCCTTAAGCACGACACATGGTCCATGCCACCACGAAACCCTACCCCGACATGCCTACACACGGTGTGCAAGCCCCACCCCAAGGCACACACTGCCCAGCATTGACTCACTGCCTAGCATCCAGCAGCCACCCACCCCACAACACTCAGGACCTCGCAGCAAGCCCCCTGCCTCGCCCAGCCTTGCCCCCTCCAACGCGTAGCACACACGGCACCAACCATCCTCAAATCCCAACCCGCAACCAATCCTTCCGGTCCACCCCACCCTTCGCCAATACGTCGGCCACACCATTTACCTCACGTACAACATGGTGAAAAACATAATTCATTGCTAGGCAAGCATCATCGACGCGTCGAAACAAATGGAACAACCTCCACGGTCTTGTTTCCCCATAACTAACCCAAGAAGTCGCTACCAATGAATCGGACTCAATAATACAAGGTGTCTCGTACCATTTCGACGTCCTAAAGGATTCCAATGCGAACAAAATTGCATGTAACTCCGCCTCATTAGAATCCAACACACCCAAAGGACACGAGAACAATGCCAACACTTTCCCCATCTCATCGCGCAACACCCCACCACATCCCGCCGGGCCCAGTTTCCCTCGAGCCGAGCCATCGACATTAAACTTCACACAACCGGCCACCGGAGGGGACCATACATAGCCCACTCGTGGCACCTGTGGCTGATTCGACTCTACACCCCACCTCGGACAATCCCACCATTGGGACTCAATGAGTAATGCGTGTGGCTCAAAAGCCCTCACCCAATAAAATGCACGAAGCTTAATGAGGAAAATTAAGTCCCCCACCGATATCCTTTTATCCTGAAAAATTAATTCATCACGCACTAACCATAACGACCACAATGTTGCAACACACCCCGTCAACCACCTATCTCGCAAAGGTCCCCAAAAGGTGCCTTCCAACACCACTCTCATGAACTCTAACACGGTTGCTGGTCGCACAAACTCAACCCACCACCACGCAAAAAACCACAACCAAATTTCCTATGCAACCGAACAATGATATAAGATATGATCCACTGCATCCTCCCCCTCCCCACACCATCGGCAACTATAATTATTTCCCTCCAGCCGCATCCCCCTATCCCTCAAGAAGCATAGCATAGGCAACCGACCCAACAAAATGAACCAAACAAAGCATTGTATTTTTGGTGGAATTCTCAACGACCAAATTGCCGATACTGTCCGATCACTCTCCAACCCAAAAGACGCCATCAACCTATACAAACTTGCCACTAAGAATTGTCCTGTCGTCGTATGCTTCCACACTAACATATCCTCCTTCTCGACTATCAATACTACCGATCCCACTATACAACGTAACTCTCTCAACATGTGTACCTCGAAAGATCAAAGTATACCTCAAAAGATCGAAGCGAACGCAAGAAAAAATCATCCCACCTCTCATGTGACAACAAGGTCCTCGAAGCATAATCCTGCACCAATGCCCAAGTATTCGTAGCAAGACGGAACAGCCGAGGAAACATCATACATAATGGCACATCCGAACACCCATTATCTCGCCAAAACAGAATCTTGCAACCATTCCCAACCAGCCATACAAAATTGGACATCACCATATAGCGATGCACCTCTTCTCGCTCTTGTAATGTCACTATCTGTTTCCAAACTGACGACATCGACCGTTGCCGCACCAAAGTCAACCGCCTATCCAAAACATCCGCCCCATACTTAGCAATCAAAACTGATCGCCACAACGATTCCCCCTCCACCGCAAACCGCTATCGCCATTTCTCCAGAAGAGCCAAGTTTCGCTGATGTAAATCCACTACCCCCAACCCCCCAAATTTCTGCGGTCGACACACCACCTTCCAATTCACCCGGCTCATTCGACGACGTTCCTCCGAACCTCCCCATAAAACGACCTCCTTATCCTGTCAATTCTTCTAATAATATCCTTTGGGACCAAAAACATACCCATATAATAAATTGGCAAGGCGGATAACACCAAATTTAACAAAGTCAGTCGTGCCGCAAAAGATAACGAATCCCTTTTCCACCCGGCCAAACTCTTCCTAAAATGCTGTAGCAGCGGCTCCCACATACCTAAACTACGAGGGTCCACGCCAAGGGGCAGCCCAAGATAGACCATCGGCAGCTCACCCTTCTTACAACCCATAATATCCGCCATCATATTCACCACCTCCTCCTCCACTCCCACACCATACATGCATGATTTCATATAGTTAATATGCAACCCCGAATAATATTCAAAGCAAGTTAAAACCCTCTTTAAATTGGTGACATAACGCACCTCACCTTGTAAAAAGATAACTGTGTCATCCGCAAACTGAAGGTGTGACACCCGACATTCATTCACCACACGGACACCCCAGGTCAAACCTGACCTCTCCGCCTCACTTAACAAGCGATGTAACAATTCCGCCACTATCACAAATAACAGGGGCGATAGTGGGTCCCCTTTCCGCAGACCACGCTGCATTGGGAATTCCGGAGTCGGACTCCCATTTAGTAAAATCGAAAGCCTCGCCGTACTCGTACAAATACTCATCCAATTCCGCCACTTCAAGCCAAAACCCATACGATATTGTATCGCCTCTAAACACTCCCATTTAACACAGTCATAAGCTTTGGCAAAGTCAAGCTTCAACAACACTCCTCCCTCACCACACGATCGCTATTGCACCGAATGTAGAACTTCATTAGCTAACATAATTCCATCCAAAATTTGACGGCCCTTCAAATAGGCAAATGGGCCTATAGTCTCCCAATTGTCGCGGCTGTTCAAATTTTGGAATTTGAACCACGAACGTCGAATTACTCCCTTTCGGCATCGAACTTGTCTCATAAAAACAGTGCATCACCTCCATCACATCCCCCTTCAAGAACTCCCAACCCTTCTTGTAGAACTCGAAGGTAAACCCATCCGGCCCCGGTGCCTTCGAGCCCTCGCATCCCTATATAACGGTCCTCACTTCCTCCTCCCCGAACGGTTTCTCCAAATCTACCACCACCCCCTCGGATAAGCATGTAAAATTCACACCCATCTCCATTGCACCCAAATTCTTATGTAGCGAGAAATGAGCTCTAAACTCATTGAACACTGCCTATCGCAATCTATCTGGATTGGTCTCCCATACCCCCTCAATCATCAACCCGGAAATACAATTTCGCATCGCTCTCAATTTTTCCGTTCTATTAAAGAAAGCCGTGTTACCATCCCCCTCCCTCAACCATCTCACACATGATTTCTGCTTCCATACCGATTCCCTTAGCCTCGACAATGTCCATAGCCTATTCTGAGTCTCTCTTTTATGTGCCATTTGTGCTTCGGACACGTTGCCCGCACTCACAGCCCCATCTATCACATCTAAATCCTTTGTCGCCAATTCAATTTGCTGCTCAAGATTGCCAAAAACGGCATTATTCCACCCTCGCAAAAATTGTTTCATCAACCTCAATTTGATGCTCATATCAACCTGCCCCGAGATGCTTGAGATTCGCCTCCATTCCTCCTGTAAATCTAGTACAAACTTCCGTTCACCTACCCATGCATTAAGGAAACGAAATGGCCTCGGACCCCAATCCAACACATTACTTACCAGTAGCAAATGTGTATGGTCCGATATCCCACACGACAATGCCGATAAACACAAATTCTCAAAGTGATCTATCCAATTCGGCGAGACCAAACAACGGTCAATCCTGCTACATCGATTATCGGGACCAAACCAAGTGAAAGAATGGCCACCGACCTCCATATCCACCAAGCCACTACATTGAATAAAATCCACAAATGCTTCCATTCCGCGCCTCGTCGCAGCACATCACTGTCTATCCGCCAAACACGTGACCATGTTAAAGTCCCATGTTCTTTGTTTTTTGTTGTGATATATTGTATTTTTTTGGTGTTTCTGTAGTAAACTAAAATTAGTAAGGTTGTCTCTTTTTTTATGCTTCAGTTTTGTCCTCGAAGTAATTCAAATACATCAATTTTGTCCCTTGACCTGTAACACCCGTGTTTTGGGGTTAGGAGTTAACCGAGTTTATAGTTCGAGTCAATAAAAATTTAATTAAAACAATTCAACCTAAAATGTGGTGTAATTGAGCTTTAGTAAAAAAGGGAAGGACTTATGTTGTAATTTGACCCTAAAGTCTTTAAAAGCAAGACAACTTTAAAACAAAAGTTGTCATCTTCCTCCCAAAAACCTTTCCAACGTTAAAAAAGGGTAAACCACCATTTTCAAAACCTCTCAAAAGCTAGTTACTATTCCATTTGATTTCAACTTCAATCCAAGGTGTTTTTGAAAGGTAAACATGTTTTCTTACTCTCCTCTTTATCCCCTATCTACTTATGGTCTTAAATTTCAAAGTTATGGAGTTTTGAAAATTAGGGTTTGTATCAAAGTTTGGGTTTTTAAGGGGGTTTTCATTTTGTTTTGATAAATTGAGTTGGGGTTTTGTTTACTCATGTTAAAATACACATTATATGTTAATTTGGTTGAATTTTGGTAAAAATCCGAAGTGAGCTCTTATACCCATTTTTGAGTTGTCAAAAACACCATATTTGGTGGGTTTTAGGTTGAAAACAAAGGGCTGATGGTTTAGGTATGTTAGGAGGGTGATTTGGGACATTTTGGAGGTCTTTTGGGTGTTTGGAAATGAGTGTTTCAGCCAAGGTTTGTTGGAGTACGAATTTGAGATATTTGGGGGTTTAATTTGGTTGGAAATTTTGGATGGAGTTGGTTTGAATTAAAAGGTTATGTGTTGATTGAATATTAGCATTGATTTTGGTTATCGGTTGTGTTTTTGGTTGGCTAGAAGCAAGAGGGATCATCGGAGGAGCTTTGGGACCGAATCCGGGTTCGTAGGAGGATTGTTTCGTTTTGCTAAGGAATGGCGGTGAGTGGTTTCAAACTTGTTTTAAAGTTTGGTTCGATTATGTGTAGTGTGTGTGTGTAAAGTGTGCTTGGTAGGCCACTTATAGTTAATTCAAGTTGTTAATTTAACCATTGATATCCATAAATGCTATTATGCTTGCTTAACTATGCTCTTGTGATTGTGGATAATTGGTGCATGTATATCATGATGAGTATATATGTGATGAGCATGAGTTGTAGTTGATGATATGTGTTGTGATAATGAAAATTGGCACTAAATTAATTACCGGTTGTAGATGATCGATCATTAGGATTAGTGTGCATACAAATTGAGTCAAAACGTACGTGGCCTTGATGGCGTTAAGTCATCAAGGAGGAGTACGGTGATGTAACATTCCACCGAAAGCTTTTTATACATTTCTACGGGATGATGAGTGGAATCCCATCCGTAGGGCATGTGGCGATGAGTGGAATCCTGCACATGCAAGGTCCGGTGATGAGTGTAATCCCACCGAGGTAAAGTGTTGTTGAGGTTTAAATCCACACAATCGGGGTAATTAATAGTGGCCAATTAAACGTGTTCATGTATTGTGATATATGATTGTGGTATATGGTGTTATTACATGATGTTGATATTGATGGTTGAGCTTGGTAGGATTGAGAAACCATATTATGCCACTCGAAAGACTAGCTAGGTCTACTTGATTTATGCCTATGCATGATGTATGTAAGATTAGGATTTACATGCTTGAACCCTGCATTGTTGATGTTTTTCGTTTTAGAGCACCCTCACTAAGCTATTAGCTTACGCTCTCAATGTTCAACAATGCAGATCATTAGCGTGGTGTTAGCTCGAGGCAAGGCAAGAAGGGCTTTCCAAGTTTTATGGCTCAAGTACGGATTACAATTTCGTATTAGTTAGCAATGTGGCAATGGTTTTTGTATGAGTTTGTATGACTCATTGAATGTGGATGTTTTGAGTTTGATTATCGATTGTAAAGCATGTAATACTATGTTGAATGATGGTGTGTGATGGCATGCTTTAGATGTTTAGGTTGCCTTGTGCATGAGTGCAAACCTCTTATGATGACTTGTGCCTTTTGAGACCTTTTGAGCCTTTATGTATGCACAATATTGCCTAAAATGCTCTTTGGTGGGAATGCTATGTATGAACGCTTTGATCCATGTATGAATGCTTCCTTTGGCTTAAGTATGTTTGCTTATATGTGTGTATACGCTTAGGTGAGTCGAGAAATGCATTTAGAGTCGTGTATGGGTCGTTAATGTTGAAAATTTTGGTGTTGCAGTGCAGGGCGTATCGATACGGTCTTGCCCAAAGACCACAAATTTTGCCTGGCGTACCGATACCCTAAGGGTATCGATACCCTCTAAAGTTACTGGAATTTGGAGTTTTGGGTGAGAGTCGAGCGTACCGATACTGGGGTCACGAGTATCGATACGGGTCTACGCTGTTGACCAAGAAGGGTTGACCAAGAAGGGCGTATCGATACGCTCGAGGGCTGTATCGATACGGTCTTCCCGGAGTTGACTCCTTGGGTTGACTTGGACAGGGCATATCGATACCCCTAGTTAGGGTACCGATACGGTCTGCCCTGTAAACTTAAATATGGACTGTTATGCATGGCCGTGGTTCAAATGTGTTTTCCTTCAATTGTTTTCCGCTGTCATGACCACTTAGGACTTAACATTCCTCTAGACAAGATTAAAATGAAAGAAAAAAATAGGGTTGCTAACCGAGGGGGAATCCTTTGGGTTTCGCTTCGGTTTTCCCTGTGTGGCCCACTCGGACCGGTCATCCGGCCAGACCGGGACGAGGAGGTTACATTTGTTGGTATCAGAGCCTGAGTTTACCGAGACCTCGGGTAGGTAAGTGAGGTAAGCTTAATGTGTTAAATGGTTGTATTGTTCGATGCATGTTTTGCCATGAATTCTTGATGCTTGATTGATCGTATGATGATTTGAATGCATGAACTGTTGTGGCTGGTGTAGAGTGTGTGCCCATTGCTACTATTACTTAATTTAAAAAGATTTTTGGAAAGAGGAGTACTTGAGCACTATTGGACCCTTGCTTTGGCTAATGTAATCCTTATCTGTTTCTTGTTGTAGTTTATACCTTGCTAGCTGTATCATGAGACCACGTGGGAGGCCTAGGATGGTTCGACCGGAACCACGGGCAGAGGCTCCGAGAGTTGAGCCAGTAGTAAGAGTTGAGGCTCAAGTGGGAGAGCCTATGGTTGGAGTTGGAGCTCCTCCACCACCTCCACCACCACCACCTCCTCCACTTGGAGTAGGAGGTGAGGCCGGGGCTGAAGAAGAGGGACCACAAGGAGGCCAAGGTGGCCAAGGACCGGTTGGGATTGACTTAGCTCCGTTGGTTCAGGCAATAGCCGGGGCATTTCAGGCTGCAGTAGCTGGGGGTCAGGCAGCACACCATCAGGGTGAGGGCACCGGATTACCTTTAGAGAGACTTCGGGGGCTTGGGGCCGAAGAGTTTAGAGGAGCTACTCCGGAGAGGTCAGTGTTGTGGTTTGAGAAGACTGTCTGTATTCTTGCTCAGATGGGGTGTACTAGTGAGCGCAAGTTAGGATGTGTTGAGTCTCTGCTTCAGGGTGATGCCTACACTTGGTGGGTCACCATCACTACGGGTATGGATGAGGCCCAGATCACTTGGGAGTTCTTTGAGACAGCTTTCCGTAAGAAGTATTTTGGTCCGCAATACCTCGATGAGAGGAAGAGGGAGTTTATGGCTTTGCTTCAGGGGAGTATGTCTGTGACCGATTATGAGATCCGATTTGTCAAATTGAGTCAGTATGCACCTGAGCTTGTACCTACTGAGGTAGAGCGTTGTAACCGCTTCCGTTATGGGCTGAGTGAAGAGATCAAGATGTACACACTAGCTTCAGATTACACTGATTTTGATGTCTTGGTCGCGAGGGCCAAGGATTTAGAGCACAACTTGAGTTTGACCAGGCGGTCAGGTGGATCTAGTTCAGGTAAGAGGTCCAACAACTTTGATAGAGGTGATGCCAAGAGGCATCGGGACAACAGACATCATTTTGATTATAGGCGTGGTGGCGGTAACCACGGTAGGGGCCATCAGGGTCAAAGAGCTGGTGGGAAGTTTCCCACATGTACTACTTGCGGGAGGAACCACTCCGGTGAGTGTTGGGGAAATTTTCATTCTTGTTGGAGTTGTGGGGCTAGAGACCATATTAGGCGTGACTGTCCACATCAGGTGGGACAGGCACCAGCTCAGGCTCCTGCTAGAGCCAATGACTTTCAGAGAGGCCGCAGACGCGGTAGAGGTAATTTCCAGCTGAGGAACGATGGTCAGAGGAACATAGCACATGTAGTTGCAGTTCAGCCAGAGGGCGGAGGTCAGGCCAGAGTTTATACTCAGCGTGGAGATCATCATGACACCGATGTGATCGCAGGTAACTTCTCAATACAGTCTTTGGATTTGCTTTCTTTGATTGACTCTGGGTCTACACATTCCTACATATTGAGTGAGCATGCACGGTCTTTGAATTTGCCTTGTGAGATGTTAGAGGTAGGAGTTAGTGTTACTAGTTCCTTTAGGGGACACGGTAGTAGTTAAGAAGATGTACCGGAGGTGTCCGTTGATGGTTCAGGGGCATGTGTTTCCAGTGGATATGATGGAACTTCCTTTCTATGGTTTTGATGTGATTCTGGGTATGAACTGGCTCACGGAGCATAGAGCTAGGATAGATTTTGAAACTAAGCGGATTTCTTTGAGGCTCACAGATGACTATGAGATTGTAGTGGTGGGTGAGAACGTGAAGTTCTTATCCAATGTGGTTTTAGTGTTAGAGGCTAAGAGATTAGTTGAGTTGGGGTGTGAAGCATACCTAGCGTATGTGATGAACCCTAACATGAGTGAGGTTAGACCTCAGGACATTCGGACAGTATGTGACTTTCCTAGTGTGTTTCCGGAAGAATTGCCAGGGTTACCACCGGACAGAGAGGTAGAGTTCAGCATTGAGACTTATTTTGATTCAGCTCCTGTTTCGATTGCTCCGTATCGCATGACACCAAAAGAATTGAAAAAGTTGAAGACTCAGTTGCAGGAGTTGACAGATAGAGGTTTTATTCGACCTAGTTCTTCACCTTGGGGTGCACCAGTTTTGTTTGTGAAGAAGAAAGATGGAAGCATGAGGATGTGTATAGATTACAGGCAGTTAAATCAGTTGACAGTGAAGAATAAATATCCGTTGCCTAGAATTGATGACTTGTTTGATCAGTTGAGGGGAGCATCGGTCTTTTCGAAGATTGATTTGAGATCGGGTTATTACCAGCTAAAGGTAAGAGAGGTTGATGTACCGAAGACAACCTTTAGGACTAGGTATGGTCATTATGAGTTTTTAGTCATGCCATTCGGGTTGACTAATGCATCGACTGCTTTCATGGACATGATGAATAGGATCTTTCATCAGTATCTAGATCAGTTTGTAGTTGTATTTATTGGTGACATTTTGGTGTACTCGCGAACTGAAGAAGACCATGACCAACACTTGAGACTTGTCTTGAAGACTTTGCTAGATCATCAGTTGTATGCGAAGCTCAGCAAGTGTGAGTTCTGGATCCGTGAGGTAGTCTTCTTAGGTCATGTAGTGTCAGCCGATGAGATTAGAGTTGATCCGAAGAAGATTGAAGCCATTGTGGAGTGGAAGCAACCGAAGTCTGTGATAGAGGCACGTAGCTTCCTAGGCTTAGCCGGATACTATAGAAGGTTCGTAGAGGGTTTCTCTAAGTTAGCCGCTCCTTTGACACAGTTACTTCAGAAGAGTGTTCAGTTTGAGTGGACAGATTCAAGACAGAAAGCCTTTGAGAAATTGAAAGAAGCTTTGACCCAAGCTCCGATCTTGATTCAGCCTGAGTCCGGGAAGAACTATGTAGTTTACAGTGATGCTTCCTTTGTAGGACTAGGATGTGTTCTTATGCAAGACCGGAGAGTAGTGGCTTATGCCTCAAGACAGTTGAAGACCCATGAGCGCAACTACCCGACCCATGACATAGAGTTAGCTGCAGTTGTGTTTGCTCTGAAGATTTGGAGGCATTATTTGTACGGTGAGAAATGCACAGTGTACACCGATCACAAGAGTTTGAAATACATTATGACCCAGCGAGATTTGAATCTCAGACAGCGTAGATGGTTAGAGTTGCTAAAGGACTATGATCTTACTATTGAGTACCATCCGGGTAAGGCCAATGTAGTGGCCGATGCATTGAGTAGGAAGGTGGCCGTGGACTTGAGAGCTATGTTTGCTAGATTGAGTTTGTCCGGAGATGGTGGCTTGGTAGCCGAGCTTCAGGTTAGGCCTACTCTAGGTCAGTTGATTCGAGATAAATAGCTTTTAGATAGATCTTTGGCACCTCACATGCAAGATGTAGCCGACGGTAGATCTTCAGACTACAATTTCAGTACTGATGGGGTTTTGTATTTCAAAGATAGAATAGTTGTGCCAGAGGACAGTGACTTGAGACGTACGATCTTGACTGAAACCCACAGTAGTCCGTTTGCTATGCATCCTGGAAGTACAAAGATGTACCGTGATTTGAAGAATGAGTATTTTTGGGTTGGCTTGAAGAGAGATGTAGTCGACTTTGTGAGTAAGTGCTTAGTGTGTCAGAGAGTGAAAGCGGAACATCAGGTTCCCTCAGGTTTGTTACAGCCATTGAGAATTCCGGAATGGAAGTGGGAGAACATCACCATGGATTTTGTTTCGGGTTTACCTTTGACTTCTACGAAGAAGAACTCAGTTTGGGTGATAGTGGATCGTTTTACGAAGTGTGCTCACTTCTTGGCAGTCAACACTACATACACTTTAGATAGATTGGCCGATTTGTACATTGGTGAGATTGTTAGACTGCATGGTGTGCCGAAATCCATTGTATCAGATAGAGATCCGAGATTTACTTCTAGATTTTGGGAGTGTCTGCATACAGCTTTGAGTACCCGTTTGAACTTCAGCAGATCTTATCGTCCTCAGTCAGATGGTCAGTCAGAGAGGGTTATTCAGATCTTAGAGGATATGTTGCGTTGTTGTATCATTGACTTTCAGGGTACTTGGGAGAAGCATTTGCCTCTCGTAGAGTTCGCGTACAATAATAGCTTTCAGTCGAGCATTCAAATGGCTCCGTATGAGGCCTTGTATGGCCGGAAGTGTAGGACTCCAGTGTGTTGGGCCGAGGTAGGACAGAAATTGTTACCTATGCCGGATTTGCTCAAGGGGACAACTGACAAGGTAAAATTGATTTGTGACCATTTGAAGGCTGCTTCGGATAGGCAGAAGTCCTATGCCGATTTGAAGAGGAAGGAAGTTGAGTTCTTAGTGGGTGAGAAGGTATTCTTGAAGGTATCTCCGTGGAAGAAGGTGATGAGATTTGGCCGAAAAGGGAAGTTGAGTCCAAGGTACATAGGACCGTATGAGATTGTGAAGAGGGTTGGTCCGGTTGCTTATCAGTTGCGTTTGCCATCCGAGCTTGAGAAGATACATGATGTGTTCCATGTTTCGATGCTTCGTAAGTATAGGTCCGATCCATCACATGTTATGCCCGTAGAAGAAATTGAATTGAATCCGGATTTGACTTATGAGGAAGAACCAGTGGAGATCTTAGCTTCTGACAGTAAGGTATTGAGGGGTAGATCGATTGAGTTAGTAAAGGTGCGGTGGCAACGTAGAGGTGTGGACGAGGCCACTTGGGAGAGGAAGGGGGATATGGAAAAGCAGTTTCCGTATCTCTTTCAGTCAGGTAATTTCGGGGATGAAATTCCTTAAGTGGGAGAGAGTTGTAACACCCGTGTTTTAGGGTTAGGAGTTAACCGAGTTTATAGTTCGAGTCAATAAAAATTTAATTAAAACAATTCAACATAAAATGTGGTGTAATTGAGCTTTAGTAAAAAAAGGAAGGACTTATATTGTAATTTGACCCTAAAGTCTTTAAAAGCAAGACAACTTTAAAACAAAAGTTGTCATCTTCCTCCCAAAAACCTTTCCAACGTTAAAAAGGGGTAAACCACCATTTTCAAAACCTCTCAAAAGCTAGTTACTATTCCATTTGATTTCAACTTCAATCCAAGGTATTTTTGAAAGGTAAACATGTTTTCTTACTCTCCTCTTTATCCCCTATCTACTTATGGTCTTAAATTTCAAAGTTATGGAGTTTTGAAAATTAGGGTTTGTATCAAAGTTTGGGGTTTTAAGGGGTTTTTCATTTTGTTTTGATAAATTGAGTTGGGGTTTTGTTTACTCATGTTAAAATACACATTATATGTTAATTTGGTTGAATTTTGGTAAAAATCCGAAGTGAGCTCTTATACCCATTTTTGAGTTGTCAAAAACACCATTTTTGGTGGGTTTTAGGTTGAAAACAAAGGGCTGATGGTTTAGGTATGTTAGGAGGGTGATTTGGGACATTTTGGAGGTCTTTTGGGTGTTTGGAAATGGGTGTTTCAGCCAAGGTTTGTTGGAGTACGAATTTGAGATATTTGGGGGTTTAATTTGGTTGGAAATTTTGGATGGAGTTGGTTTGAATTAAAAGGTTATGTGTTGATTGAATATTAGCATTGATTTTGGTTATCGATTGTGTTTTTGGTTGTCTAGAAGCAAGAGGGATCATCGGAGGAGCTTTGGGACCGAATCCGGGTTCGTAGGAGGATTGTTTCGTTTTGCTAAGGAAGGGCGGTGAGTGGTTTCAAACTTGTTTTAAAGTTTGGTTCGAGTATGTGTAGTGTGTGTGTGTGTAAAGTGTGCTTGGTAGGCCACTTATAGTTAATTCAAGTTGTTAATTTAACCATTGATATCCATAAATGCTATTATGCTTGCTTAACTATGCTCTTGTGATTGTGGATAATTGGTGCATGTATATCATGATGAGTATATATGTGATGAGCATGAGTTGTGGTTGATGATATGTGTTGTGATAATGAAAATTGACACTAAATTAATTACCGGTTGTAGATGATCGATCATTAGGATTAGTGTGCACACAAATTGAGTCAAAACGTACGTGGCCTTGATGGCGTTAAGTCATTAAGGAGGAGTACGGTGATGTAACATTCCACCGGAAGCTTTTTATACATTTCTACGGAATGATGAGTGGAATCCCATCCGTAGGGCATGTGGCAATGAGTGGAATCCCGCACATGCAAGGTCCGGTGATGAGTGTAATCCCACCGAGGTAAAGTGTTGTTGAGGTTTAAATTCGCACAATCGGGGTAATTAATAGTGGCCAATTAAACTTGTTCATGTATTGTGATATATGATTGTGGTATATGGTGTTACTACATGATGTTGATATTGATGGTTGAGCTTGGTAGGATTGAGAAACCATATTATGCCACTCGAAAGACTAGCTAGGTCTACTTGATTTATGTCTATGCATGATGTATGTAAGATTAGGATTTACATGCTTGAACCCTGCATTGTTGATGTTTTTCGTTTTAGAGCACCCTCACTAAGCTATTAGCTTACGCTCTCAATGTTCAACAGTGCAGATCATTAGCGTGGTGTTAGCTCGAGACAAGGCAAGAAGGGCTTTCCAAGTTTTGTGGCTCAAGTACGGATTACAATTTCGTATTAGTTAGCAATGTGGCAATGGTTTTTGTATGAGTTTGTATGACTCATTGAATGTGGATGTTTTGAGTTTGATTATGGATTGTAAAGCATGTAATACTATGTTGAATGATGGTGTGTGATGGCATGCTTTAGATGTTTAGGTTGCCTTGTGCATGAGTGCAAACCTCTTATGATGACTTGTGCCTTTTGAGACCTTTTGAGCCTTTATGTATGCACAATATTGCCTAAAATGCTCTTTGGTGGGAATGCTATGTATGAACGCTTTGATCCATGTATAAATGCTTCCTTTGGCTTAAGTATGTTTGCTTATATGTGTGTATACGCTTAGGTGAGTCGAGAAATGCATTTAGAGTCGTGTATGGGTCGTTAATGTTGAAAATTATGGTGTTGCAGTGCAGGGCGTATCGATACGCCTCAGGGTCGTATCGATACGGTCTTGCCCAAAGACCACAAATTTTGCCTGGCGTACCGATGCCCTAAGGGTATCGATACCCTCCAAAGTTACTGGAATTTGGAGTTTTGGGTGAGAGTAGAGCGTAACGATACTGGGGTCACGAGTATCGATACAGGTCTACGTTGTTGACTAAGAAGGGTTGACTGTGAAGGGCGTATCGATACGCTCAAGGGCTGTATCGATACGGTCTTCATGGAGTTGACTCCTTGGGTTGACCTAGACAGGGCATATCGATACCCCTAGTTAGGGTACCGATACGGTCTGCCCTGTAAACTTAAATATGGACTGTTATGCATGGTCGTGGTTCGAATGAGTTCTCCTTCAATCGTTTTCCGCTGTCATGACCACTTAGGACTTAACAATCCTCTAGACAAGATTAAAATGAAAGAAAAAAAATAGGGTTGCTAACCGAGGGGGAATCCTTTGGGTTTCGCTTCCGTTTTCCCCGTGTGGCCCACTCGGACCGGTCATCCGGTCAGACCGGGACGAGGGGGTTACATGACCGACGTTGACCGTTAACGTGTTGATGTGACAGTTAACGGTGCTAACATAATGGTCTACTGTGTTGACGTGATGGTCAACGGTGTTGACGTGACATTACACATGTAATGATGATGTATGTGACAGAGGAGCTGAATTGATTTTTAACTGATTTCGAGAGTATAATTAATATTCTTGTCGAGTTCAAGGGCATAATTGATATTAATTAAAAGTTTAATAACTTATCTAATGTTTAAACTAAAAAAAATAAGAATTTCAAAAATTATTAAATCTGGATAAATAATTTATTTAAAATTTAAGTTAAGTTAATTATTTATTTAGTTTATTAACAAAATTGAATAAATAATTTAATTTTTTGAGTTGAGCTTTTATTTTTTCGCTTAGCAATATATGATTTTTATTGGTGGAAAGAGACATACATATTTAGCATATACCAGTTAAAAAATTCCTCTATATTAAAAGGAGAAAACAGTGGATAATGATAATCTAAAATACAAAGAGAACAAACACCTAAAAAACAAATTTTCTCTTAACCCTTGATGATGACAAACACCAACCATAAAATCCACCCCTAAATAAAAAAACAAAGCCTCGTAAGAACCATAAAGAACAGTCAGCACTTCACTGTTTGCAAAACACCTACTCACCAAAGCCACCCCTAAACACATCTAACATTCACCCATCTTACAATTATTTTAGGATATATGAAAAATTATTTAACAAATTGTATAAATATTTTTTGAGTCCCTGATAACTTTAAAAATAAGTAAAAAGGGAACTCTCACAAAAAAAAATTAAAATATTCTTTAATATTTTAAAAATTCATAAACTTAATGAAAATAAATAAAATATTCCAAAAATATTATTGAAAATAAAAATAAAAAATGTATTAGAAATTATGAAATGATAAAAAATAAATATAAAAATTAAAACTTAAATATATATATATAAAATAATTAAAAAATATTAACACTTTCATTAAAAAAATCTTCGAGTATTACCATTCGTAAAAAAATTCAGTGGAATCAACCATGTATTAGAGTAATAATAAATTCATTTTTTTTGTTTTTCTACATCAAACTGATGCTCATTAATATTTGATGTAGAAGAACGAAGAAAGAATTTTGATTTTATTACGACTCTAATAGAAATATGATTGTAACCCCCTCGACCCGGCCTAGCCGCAAGACCGAATCGGGAGAGTTACACGGGGATAACCGGAGAAAAATCCGAGAATTTCCCCCCGATTAACAACCCTAAATTAAAATTATCTTGTCTAAATGCAATTTAACGGTCCTATGGTGTTAAGGATCACATCGGAAGAAACAACGTCTCACTCGGATGTCCAATTGGAGACAAACATTCACGAAGGACCATTTCGCAAAAACCACACAAATCAGGGGCACAAAGGTAATTTAACCTTACCAAGTAGTTTATTAGTCAAGTTTCAAGCACACGAAGCAAAATAGCTCAAACGTCACATAAAAACTCATTTTAGGAAGCATACGGGCATTAGGGACTAAAACGCAATATTTGGGAACCTTCAAAGATGCCCTTTAATCGTTTTAACTAGACCTAGCAAACTTGACCCGAGACCCGATTTTGACCAGAACATGATGATCCGAAGTTGACCCGAAACTCGAAATAAACCGAATTGAACCGAAACCGAACCAAAAATTTTTGTTGAACCGAAATGGACCCGAACTGAAAGCTGAACCGAATATCGACCCGATTTTAACCCGAAAATTAAGGTAAAATAAATGAATAATTTATTTTTAATATTATCTATTTTTAACAATATAATAAATAATAAAATGAAGTATGTTTTATTATCTTTTTGTATTATACCATGGAAGAGACCGTTTCTCTTGTCAAAGTTGTGGTATAATAACATTTTATGTCATTTTACATTTAACTATTAATTAAATAAAACTTTTATCCTTACTAATTTTTAAATTTAGAATTTTAATGTACGATTTTTTCTCCCAATATTTAATCTTAAGCCATAAATCCTAATCAATAAACCTTAAGCCATAAAAATTAATCTTATGAACCAATAACCTTAAACTAAACCATAAACCCTAAATCATTAACCTTAAGCCCTAAAAACCTAAATTGTTAACCTTTAAGCCATAGAAATTAATCTAAAATCAATAACCCTAAATTATTAACACTAAAGCCTAAACCATAAACCATAAACTGAAATTAGAGACAATTTTTACAATCTTACCATAAAATATAGCTAAAACTGGAATTAGAGACCATCTTGAGAATTTGAAAGTAGAGAAATTTGAGAGCTTGATGACCAATTTTATAATTTCACCATAAAATATAGCATAAAACTGAAATTGTGGACTAAATTGACAATTTGGAAGTGGAGAAATTTGAGAGTTAAATGGCCAATTTAATAATTATAACATATAAATAAATAGGGGTCAATTTTGCCTAAAAATTAAATCTTAGAAATTAAAATGAACAAAAATATCATTATATTAAATTAATAGACTAAATTACAAAGATTAGTTAATTTTGACGAAAAGTAAATTTTTAGAGACTAAATATCACTACAAGGAGGGGATTTCTATATTCGAAGTCTAAACCGTGGGGATACTTGTGACTAAATTAAATTAAACTAAAACTTAAAGTTAAATATTAGTACTAAAATGTAACATTTTAAATGCAACATGACCTAAAAAGTAATTAATCTCTAGCTTAAATAATTGGTGGCTTATTTCCCTCCAAAATTTTGTCTTTTCCCTCTCTATTTTTACCAATTGTCTTTTTTTCAATCTAGCTTAAAAAATTGGTGGCTTATTTCCCTTCAAAATTGTCTTTTCTCTATTTTTACCAATTGTCTTTCTCCTTTTCTTTTTCTTAATTTAATTGAGTTTCAATTTAGATTAATTTAATTGAAATTTCACATTTAGTTTTAGAATTATTTTAATTATGTCTGTGATTTATGCTTCTAGATTTTAGATAGCTCAATTAGATCCTAAGTTTAATAAACTAATTCATTTCATACATTATTATTATTATTATTATTATTATTATTATTATTATTATTATTATTATTATTACATATAATAAACTTTGATTTAATATAATTATACACAAAATTTTGATATGGATACATGAAGCTTTGATTTAAATATTTAATCAAATTCAAATGCATAGATTAACAAGTTGAATCAGAATTAATCTCATACACCAATAACTCTAAACTAAACCATAAATACTAAACCTCAAACCCTAAACCCAACTCAAACCGAATTGACTCAAAAATTCAAATGTTGACCTGACCCGAAATCGACCCGAACGACCCGATTTTGACCCAAACCGAAAGCGTCGGATCCGATATTGACCCGACCCGATCCAATACCCGAATCAGATCCGACTCATCACAAAACCGAATTAGACCCGAACTCGAACCGACCCGAAGCGAATCTAAACCGATTTTAGATAGACCCAAAATGACCCAAACCGAAACGACCCGAACTCGAACCGAACGACTCGAACCGAACGATCCGATTGCCACATCTAGTTTTAACTACATGCGTTTCAAAACAGGACTGCCCATTCCAAAATACGGGATCTCATTCAAAAAGCAACATTAGGCCGTTCCAGAACGGTTTCTCATAGTTCCGAAATGGAAGTCTCTAGAGGCAAAACGTACCGAAACGACACCACCCTCATTCTGATATGGGTGCGTCAAAAGCTTGGTCGTTCCGAAACAACATCAGACGTTCTGAAACGCCTGGGCACAGATTGGCCCAAAAATACATTTTGGCATCCCCAAACATTTCCAAACTTACCTCGAAAGATCACAAACCACATGGAAACATATTAAACAAACAATCTAGATGCAAAACACCCTAAAGACAAGCTTCAAACATGCATACACGCAAATACGGATCTCAACCACAAAAGCTCATAAGAACACTTAGCTCTAAAAACACCAACAAGCCAAAACACATTGCAATCAACTAACAGACAAAGCAAGCCTCAAAATGACATGGCATCAAAATTTAAAACATGTAGCAAAAGGGTCAAACACATGGGAGTCTACAACAACCTCCTTAAAGACAACTACAAGTATCCTCATTGCTAAATCATTATTACAACATAAAAACCATACTTGATCTTAAGCTACAAACACCGGTTCTTTCCCTCGCCTTCATTTGCTTCCCGAAACACTAATGATCTGCATTGTTGGAAAAGGAACGCGTAAGCATAAAGCTTAGTGAGTGGTGCTCAAAACCACAACAACAACAATGCGGTTTTTGGATAAACCATTTATGAGTTGAAACCATTCCACAAGCATGAAAATCTGACAACATGATTATCAATAAGCTTACATATGCTTGGCATCTTACATCAAGCAATGCATCAATGCATAACAACAAGGCATGACTTATCAAACATCAACATGACAACATTCAACCTTCCAACACAAGAGTATAATGGCAATTATGGTTACATTACTCGGATACGCGAATTGGATTCGATGGCATCTGACATCACCGAATCTATTAAGAACAACAAGACTCACAATGGCATCTTACATCACTGAGGTCTAACAATAAAGCTTCCGGTGGCATCTTACTTCACCGTACTCCTCCCTAATGGCATCTTACATCACTAGGGCCACGCGCGAATTTTACAAGTGCACTCTAATCCTATGGTCGACCAATTATACCCGGTAAGACTCACATATTTGCCAGTACTCAACATCACATAAACCATCACAATAATACCATGTTCATCAATCACATACACACAATCATCTCATAACCACAAGGCATAACATGATTTATAAATTAGAAATTCAAAAAAGTAAAACGTAAACACTTAAATACTTACTCTCGAGCTTAGGTTGGCCTTTCAAGCTCAACATAAACTCTCAAAACATTTCCACTCACTGATAGGACCCAAACGATAGCCGAAACACTGATTCAAGCCTCCGAACTACCCGGTCTCGCGTCCAACGAACCCAAACTTGTTTTTCCTATTTCTAGCCAATCCAAAAACGATGCATTAGACCCAAAACAAACCCCCAAACTTGCAGCAACATAGAAACTCATCAATCATCATCAAAACCAAGTCGATTCCTACCCGAAACACTTGGAACTACCATCAAAACGACCCCAAACAACTAGTAGCCAAAACCCAACAATTTCACCATCAAAACTACTTCTTTAAGCATCCAAAATACTTGCCCAAAGTCTACAAACCATCAGCCCAAGATTCCACACAAGAACAACCCCAAAACCCACATTTTCAACTTTAAAAACCCCTTCTTTTTACTAGTTTCAGGTTTCCTACTATTAGCCACTATTTTAGCATTTTAGGGCATCAAAACAAGATTAAAACTCCCTTAAACATGGCATCAAAATACCCAACCAAAAACTCCTTCATTTTTCCTCTTTTCAAACTTATGACATTTTGGAAAAACTTTACACAATGTGTTTTAAGGAAAATTTAAACAACAACAAGCTCAAGGAAAGGAAAATCGAAACAGAGGAGGAATTAACTTGTAAACTTGTGGGATGATGAGCTTTCTCCAATGGAATAGTTGAAAATGGTGTATTTGGGGAAAACAACGTGAAAAAGAGGTTGAAGAAGATGATGATTTTCTTTTTAATTAAAGCCCCCCTTTTTAAAAAAAACTTTCTGAAATCCCTCTTTTGCCCTTATTCCTTAAAAACCCCTTTTTGGTTCAATAAAAATGTTTTTATTCAATTAAATTAATATGAATCGATTTTACCAAACCCGGTTATCTCCCGGCCCTATATTCGGGGCGTTACAACTCTCCCCCACTTAAGGAATTTCATCCTCAAAATTTACCTGATGGAAAAAGGTACAGAAACTGCTCTTCCGTGTCCGACTTTCTCTCCCAAGTGGCTTCTTCCACACCCCGATGTCTCCACAAGACCTTGACTAACTCTATGGTCCTCCCACGTAAAACCTTACTATCGGTAGATAGAATCTCAACTGGTTCTTCATCGTACGACAAATTTTGATTCAATTTAATCTCTTCCACTGGCATAACATGAGACAGATCTGATCTATACTTTCGGAGCATCGAAACATGAAACACACCATGAATCTTCTCAAGCTCGGATGACAATCTCAACCTATACGCAACAGGACCAATCCTCTCAACTACCTCGTAAGGACCAATGAATCTCGGACTTAACTTCCCTTTCTTACCAAACCTCATTACCTTTTTTCGAGGGGAAACCTTCAAGAACACTTTGTTACCGATGGCATACTCAATCTCTTTTCTCTTCAAATCGGCATACAATTTATGTCTGTCCAAAGCTGGCTTCAAGCGATCACAAATCAGTTTTACCTTCTCGGTAGTGCCCTTAAGCAAGTCTGGCATCGATACAAGTTTATGTCCGACCTCGGCCCAACAAACAGGAGTTCTACATTTCCTACCATACAGAGCTTCATACGGTGCCATCTGTATACTAGCATGATAACTGTTATTGTACGCAAACTCTACAAACGGTAGGTGTTTCTCCCATGAACCCTGAAAGTCGATGATGCAACACCTCAACATGTCCTCTAACACCTGAATAACTCTCTCTGACTGACCATCCGACTGTGGGTGATACGAAGTACTGAAGTTCAACCAAGTTCCCAAGGTACGATGCAAACACTCCCAAAATTTGGCTGTAAACCTCAGATCTCTATCAGACACAATCGACTTCGGTACACCGTGTAGCCTCACAATCTCACTGATATACAACTCGGCCAACTTGTCTAAGGTGTAAATAATATGAACATGTATGAAATGAGCACACTTGGTGAATCTGTCAACTGTCACCCATACAGAATTCTTCTTCGAAGAAGTCAACGGTAAACCCGATACAAAATCCACGGTGATCCGTTCCCACTTCCATTCCGAAATCTTTAACGGTTGCAACAAACCTGAAGGAAATTGATGCTCGGCCTTAACTCGTTGACAAACCATACACTTAATCACAAACTCAGCCACATCTTTCTTTAACCCAATCCAGAAGTACTCGTCTTTTAACCGACGGTACATCTTCGTACTACCCAGATGCATAGCAAAAGGACTGTTATGAGCTTCATTTAAGATAGTACGTCTCAACTCGACATCTTCTGGAACAACTACTCTATTCTTGAAACATAATATCCCATTCTCACCAAAGCAGAAATCTGTGGGTTTACCCTCTGCTATATCTTGCACGTGAGGTGCCAAAGATATGTCTTGCAACTGTTTCTCTCAAATCAAATGAACTAACGAAGGTTTAACCTGTAGCTCGGCTATCAAACCGCCATCCCGTGACACACTCAATCTCGCAAACATAGCTCGCAACTCCACTGCCACCTTCCTACTCAGAGCATCGGCTACTACATTCGCTTTACCTGGATGGGACTCTATGGTGAGGTCATAGTCCTTAAGAAGCTCTAACCACCTACGATGTCTCAAGTTCAACTCCCTCTGAGTCATAAGGTACTTCAAACACTTGTGGTCGGTGTAAACTGTGCATTTCTCACCATAAAGGTGGTGTTTCCAAATCTTCAAAGCAAAGACTACAACCGCTAACTCTATGTCGTGGGTAGGGTAGTTCTTCTCGTGAACCTTAAATTGTCTCAAAGCGTAAGCTACAACTTTTCCTTCTTGCATAAGCACACAACCTAAACCTACATATGACGCATCACTGTAGATTACGAACTCTTTCCCTAGTTCAGGCTGAATCAAAATAGAAGCTTCTGTCAACGCTTTCTTCAACTTCTCAAACGCTTGTTGCCTTGCATATGTCGACTCATACGGAACATTTTTTTTTGTAATAGCTTAGTCAAAGGTCTCGCAATCTTCGAGAACCCCTCAACAAATCTTCGGTAATACCCGGCCAAACCTAGAAAACTACGGATTTCTATCACTGACTTTGGTTGTTTCCAACTCACTATTTCTTCTATCTTCTTGGGATCCACACTAATCTCATCGGCTGAGATCACATGACCTAGGAAGACTACTTCCCTAATCCAAAACTCACATTTACTCAACTTGGCATACAACTGATTTTCAAGCAAAGTCTGTAGCACTAATCGCAAATGCTCATCATGTTCTTCCTCAGTTCTAGAGTACACTAAAATGTCATCTATGAACACTACTACAAACCTATCCAAAAACTCGAGAAACACTCGGTTCATCATGTCCATAAATGCAGCTGGGGCATTAGTCAAACCGAAGGGCATTACCAAGAACTCATAGTGCCCATATCGCATACAGAAAGTTGTCTTCGGTTCCACATCCTTTACCTTCAACTGATAGTAACCCGATCCCAAATCAATCTTCGAAAACACTGTAGCACCTCTCAACTGGTCAAGCAAATCATCTATCCGTGGCAAAGGATACTTGTTCTTCAATGTTACCTTGTTCAACTGCCTATAATCTATGCACATCCTCATACTGCCATCATTCTTCTTTACAAAAAAAATCGGAGCACCCAAGGCGAGATACTAGGCCTAATAAAACCTCTATCTGACAGTTCCTGAAGTTGTATCTTCAACTCTTTTAACTCTTTATGTGCCATTCTATACGGAGCAATCGATACGGGAGCAGAATCTGAATACGTCTCAATAGCAAACTTAACATCCCTATCTGGAGGCAAACTAGACAACTCTTCTGGGAAAACACTCAGAAAATCACAAATTGTTCTAATATCTTGTGGTCTAACCTCACTCATATTCGGATTCATCATATAGGCCAAATACGCTTGACAACCCAAATCCATCATCCTTTGAGCCTCTAAAGATGAAACAACATTGGACAAGAACTTAAAGTTCTCGCCAACTACTACTACCTCGTAGTCATCAGAAAGTCTCAAGGAAACTCTTTTAGTCTCAAAATCTATCCTAGCTCTATGATCCATTAGCCAATCCATATCCAATATCACATCGAAACAATAAAACGGCAGTTCCATCATATCAACGGGAAACACATGACCCTGAACCATCAAAGGAATCCTCATGAACACTTTCCTAACTATAATTGTCACACCAAATGAACTCGTAACATTCATACCTATATCTAACAACTCAAAAGGCAAACCTAACGATCTTGCATGCTCACCTAAAATGTATGAATGTGTCGAGCCTGAATCAATCAACGAAAGCAAAGACAAGGATTGTAACACAAAATTACATGCGATCACATTTGTCTCATTCCCAGCCTCACGTTGTGCATAAACCCTAGTCGGTCCACCTCCATCGGGCTGCACCGCGACACCATGAGCCACATTCTTTTAACCATCATTTCTCAGCTGGAAGTTACCTCGGCCGCACCCACGACCTCTCTGATACTCAACAGCTCTAGCAGGTGCCTGGCCATCCCTAGCTGGATGAGGACACTCATGCCTCAAATGTGTCTGAGATACACAGTTCCAGCAAGCATGAAAAGTACCCCAACACTCTCTGGAATGGTTCCTCCCACATCTAGCACACTCGGGTGTGCGAGCAACAAAACCTCGACCCTGATGGCCTTGTCCAATGTTACCACCTCCACGCCTGAAGTCCGATTGGTGACTTCTATCCTTGTGCCTCTTGTTACAGTCTCGCCCCCACTCGGTGGACCTTTTTCCTGAACCGGATCCACCCGATCGAGCAGCCAAACTTAGACTTTGTTGAATGTCCTTGGCTCTAGAGACCAAGACGTCGAACTCGGTGTACATAGAAGCAAGCATGTAAGTCTTTACCTCCGTAACCAACCCGTAACGGAACTGTTCACACCTTTCCCTCTCAGTGGGAACCAACTCTGAAGCATACTAACTCAAGCGCACAAACTGTACTTCATACTCGGATACAGACATACTGCCTTGCACTAAAGCCATGAACTCCCTCTTTTTCTCGTCCTGATAACGAACACCAATATACTTTTTGCGGAATGCAATACGGAAGAACTCCCAAGTAACCTCGGCCTCGGGTATACTTGAGATAATTGTGGTCCACCAAGCATACGTATCTCTTTAAAGCAACGAGACAATACAATCCAACTTACGAGTGTCTGAGCACTCCATCTTACCCAAGATGCGTGTAGTGTAGTACTCTCAAGCCATGCCTCCGAACCCTCGGGAGACATACCACGAAACTTGACTCTGCCTAGGCTACAAAGTCGCTCAAGGGGCAAACTCGTCCCTGCACCCTGAGGTGGTGCAGCAGCATAAAGACCAGCAACAACCGTCTGAAAAGCTCCGACTAAAGTCTGAAGTAATTGGGCCATATCCACACCAGCATGACCCTAGCCAACCTGAGGCCCATTACCATCACCTCCAATATTGGCACCAGCCTGAGGTGCATTACCTTCGACATTCTCCCTATTACCATCGGGAGCAGGAGAAGGAAGAGTCGCATTCTCGGGGTGCCTAGTCACCCGCTCTAGGCCATCCACTCGGTCTCATCATAACAAATAAACAATCTAAACAACAAACAAAAATCACGAGATAAACATTGGGTCAACAAAGGCAGGGATCCATGTGTTAATCTCTCTTAATTCAAAACCACTTTTTCATAATAATACCTATAAATGGGAATGCTTAACCAACTTCCAAACATCAACAGGAACACAAGGTCATGCTCACAAACATCGTGCAATTCAGTCAAACATACACAGAATCAACTTACCTGACTTACCTTCTCGAGGAAACCTCGTAACTTAGGCTCTGATTACCACCAAATGTAACCCTCTCGACCCGACCTAGCTGCAAGACCGAATCGGAAGAGTTACACGGGGATAACCGGAGAAAAATCCAAGAATTTCCCTATGATTAACAACCCTAAATTAAAATTATCTTGTCTAAATGCAATTTAACGGTCCTATGGTGTTAAGGATCACAACGGAGGACCATTTCGCAAAAACCACACAAATCAGGGGTACAAAGGTAATTCAACCTTACCAAGTAGTTTGTTATTCAAGTTTCACGCACACGAGACAAAACAACTCAAACTTCACATAAAAACTCATTTTAGGAAGCATACGAGCATTAGGGACTAAACCGCAACATTTGGGAACCTTCAAAGATGCCCTTTATCCGTTTTAACTAGACCTGGCAAACTTGACCCGAAACCCAAATCGAGACTCGATTTTGACCAGAACATGATGATCCGAAGTTGACCCGAAACCCGAAATAAACCGAATCGACGCGATAAACAAGGCGTCTTGGATGTTGAAGGGTTTATACAGTGTACCGAATACTCCATCCAAGTACCCTAACGATTGAAAAATATGTGTGGTGTCCCGTCTCTCGTTAGTGGGGTTATACATCTACCGATGAGTGGTGTCGAGGGGTTTATATGGTGTACCGAATACTCCACCACGGGTGTCATAACGGTGAAGGGTAGCTCCCGTGTGTGAACCTTGAGATGCCAGTGAGAATGTATGAAGTGCTGGGACAACACTTGTGAATCCGTGTATCTGATGTTGTGTTTTGAGAATGAATCTTGGTTAATGATCACATGTGAGCCAATTTTCTTAAAATGTTCCTCTACAGTAGGGGTGAGCGTTCGATCGAGTCAAAAAATTTCGAGTTATTCGAATTGACGCATCATATTTTACAACTCAAATTTTATTTTAAATTTTTTCGATTCGAGTCGAGTTTTTGAGTTCATATATGAATTTAATTGTAATTATTTATCATGTTATAGTACAGTTTGATTCTAATTTAAACGAATTTCTCTAATCATATAAGATATGCATATATATATATTTTTTCTATCGGTCTATATATATATATATATATCAAGAAAAATTGAGGGATTCGACTCAAACTTTAAAATCAATTCACTAGTTACAAAAAATTTCGAGTCATTCTAATTTCTATTTTACAACTCAAACTTTATTTGAAATTTTTTCGAGTAGAGTTTTGCTCACCCCTACTCTACAATTCACCATAACTAGACAATGGGAAAAGGAAATCTGAAACTAAAAAATAGTAGGAACTAAGAATTAAACTTTGATCATGTATACGAGGAAAGGGCACGATCGGGTTCAAGAGTTTAAGGATTTAGGGTTTTAGTTTTAGGGTTAAATTATTTTTAATTAAAAATAGGTCTAATGGAAATAATGTGTAAATAGTGAGGGTTAAATTTATATTTTTTTGAATTAGGACTAAATTCTTTGAATGCACAAACGTGGATGACTAAATGTGTTATTATAAAAATATTTTAATTATCATGTCACCCTTTTAACGGTTGTTAACGGGTTAATGGTCAAATTGGAGCAAAACTAAAAGTTTAAGGGTAACATTGAAGCAATTGAAAATTTAGTTACCAAATTGAATAATTGATCAAAATTTAGTGACCATTTGTGAACTTTACCCTAAAATAAAATTATATTACACTGTACAACCCTCCTTGAAAAAAAACTTATTGAATTTTTTTTAAATAGTCTAAAGGTGATTACAAGAAAGTATTTGTTTATAGATATTATTGACAATGCACATGCACCTTGTTAACAAAGAGATTTGAACTCGTGTCTCCTAGGATGAACATTATCCACTTTTCCATTGGGACACTTGTTGGGTTCAAAAAAACCTTATTGAACTTAAACAATCATTTAAGTGAGATATAAGATAATTTTTTAATTTAGATTTGAAAAATGAAGTGTAACACCCTGAAATTTAAGTTACAAAAAAGAGAGAGAAAATGGGAAAAGATGTAAAATGACAGTTAATGAGCTTTAACCCTTGGCGTCTAGAGTGGTAAGCATAAGTGTTAACCATCTGAGCCAAGGCTAAGTCTAGTTAAAAGATACCCCAGCTTTGTTTTAAGCTTATTTGGTGTGGTTACCACCAAACATTAATTAAAGGTCAGTCAACCTCTCCATCTACCGCATTAATTATTGAACCATTTTGAATCTGAAAGCTATCCTCTCACCAACTTCCCTCACAGTCACCCTTCAATCTCCCCCACTGCACGGCCGTATCTGACACCCCCACTATCGGCATGTTCTTCGTCCAACCCTGAACCTAACATCGTCAGCCACTCACCGTTTAGCATCATCGTTCGCCATGGTGAATGAGTCGAAGATTCGCCTGAAACCTTGGCTCATCGGTTCTGTTTTTGGTGTTTTTAGCCACCTCTATTGTCCTTTTGAGACGCGTCACCACAAGTGGACTCCGGGTGTCAGGGCGAGCAAAGCCCAGCCAGCCGATCATACGTTCGACATCGACGGAGGCTTCGGAGTTATGTTTCTTTTTGGCCATTTTGTTTCATTTTGGGTAAGTTCTCACTTGGTTGAGTTGAGTGATTTATGGGTTTTGTTTTTTCGGCAGAATCGTGGCCATTATAGTCGCCAGCGAGGAATCCGATGTACCACCAACGAGTCTGGTAAGTGTGTTGTAGGTTTGTAGAATAATCATGCTTTAAGTGCAAGTGTACATTGATGCCTAGTTGTAATATAAAAGATATCGTCTCCACATGGATTGGGAAATTCTTCAGAATTTATCTTTCTGCACAAGTAAAAGTAAAAACACAAGTGATTGAGATTTGATTTGAATTGACTAAAACTAAAAGCAAGTAAATTAAAAGGTTGAGAAATCATATTGAGAGAATAAGCCGGTATTGGAATGCATCGTAGTGTGGATATTGAATGTTTTGTCTTGGTTCAAGTGCTGCAAAATTGATTCAGCCGTCTTGACAGTTGTCAAAGTGATGTCTCGGTAGATGACCCGCCACAGTAGAGAATGATGCGCTGCTCGGGCGGCTGAATGATGCTTCATAGTTTGGCAAGGCTTTCTTCAGTGACTCCTTCTTATCCCTAAGTCGAAGTGCTATTGGCGATCACGTCTTGATAATACCTCCCGACGTGAATCTAAGGATGAACACCAACCAATCTAAAGCCTCATTTAGCTGCTGAACTTCTAACTTATTCCTAAGCCGAAGTAGTTTCACCCCAAGTTGGATAAAACCGTGTTTACTCGTTTCATGAGTCTAACTCTCCTGATATTAGACAAATCGATAATTGCTCTCTTGTCTCTTGATTTGATTGTATACAAGAATAATGCCAAGAGTAAACAAACTTTGAAGTTTTATCGCAAACACTGAAAACCTAAACAAATACAATCAATCTCTCACAACTACTCAAGAAAACCAACCCTTAGCCCTAGGAAAAGTTTAGAACATGGTGGATGAATGGAATCACTAGGGTTTTCTCCAAGATACTCTTGATCTCCCTTCCTAGTTGGCTAGGTTACATATTAATAAGGCATGGCCTAGGTCAAAGTCGGTATAGGGTAGGAGTACTAGTTAGAATCATATTACAACTCATTAAAAGAACAAATCTATCATTAATTCTTCCTAGATTTTCGTTTGACTTTTTCCACCATAGCTTTGACCGTGGCTTTTCTTGGGATTTTGGGCTCTGATCTGCATGCAAGTGGTCTCTAAAAATCGGGATTGATGTGTTCTTCCAATCGCATACCACTTTGCATATTTTTAGTTGCCTTGGGGTGCTGCCTCGATGGCATACAGTCTGATGCCTCGGTAGAGGTCTGTGTTGGTGTGAGTAACTCAGAATGGCTCCTTACTCTGGGCTTTTCCTTCTTAGCTTAGTCTGACCAGCTCTTCAGCAGGTACATCAGCATCTTCCATCGATTTTCCAGCTCATTCCTTATGCCCTTCTTGCTGCCTCGGCATGGTCTATCTGGGCGAGTACCTGCACACAGTAAAACACATACCTAAGCAGTATCTTTTATAGAGAAAAATAGTAAAATTCATCAAACATGGAAAATTATCTAATCTATGCAATTTTGTGTATGGTTACCTAATAAATGCAACTAAAACATGCTTAAGTGCAACAATAATTGAGCTCAACTAGGGCTAAAATGTAGGACTTTTACACACTTAACATGGGTGGTGAGACTGAACCGAGTTGCCTCTGAACCGGTTAAACCAATCAAAACCCATTATCACCCAAGCCCAAGTCTGAGATTTTCGGCCCAATTCGAGCCCGAGTCCAACTCGTTTGACATGAATCACTTCTCATCGAGTCAACTCGCCAAGTCAGCTTACCGAGTCAACTCGTCCAAATCAACTCAATTGACTTTACCCAAAGAGTCAACTTTTTATAAAAATCCTTATTTTATGTTATTCAACATCCTAAATCCGTTTTTGAAGTCTGTTTCGCAAAATTTTAACTCGAAAGCCTTCAAAATCCGGCCTTAAACCCGAGCACGCATATGTATTAAGTTATTTTATTTAAGAGAGCTTATGTTAAGTAAAGGACCTATGCGAATTATTATATGTTTAAAGGTACCCTAGACTCTCTCGACTGCTCGTTTGCTCAACCCAGCTCCTTCCGATTCGCTCCCCAGCGTGCACCAGTTGTAACCCGTATGATCTTAGAAACCCAATAAAATTATTAGGTTAGAATTTATTTATCTTGTAGTAACTTTGTTCAGTTATGATCTATGATCTATCACCGCTGTAGAGCATAACGAGACAGGTGTCCAATAGACCCTTTTGACAAGCTTTTTGAGGTGTGCTCCTTGTGTGCTATTTTACTGTATTTCAAAAAATGTTGAAATGATTTCTCTAAATATATTATGGGATGTTGTTTTTCACAAATTGTTGAAATGATTTCTCTAAATATATTATGGGATGCTTTCTGATTCGAAAATGATTACTTTTCAGTTTTGAAAGCATGCATACCTTATCTTTTTGAAAGTATGGCCTATGTTTGGTTGGAGATTGAAATATCTAATTTCTGTATTACTGAAATAAATACATGTCTGCCACCTGATGTCTGATTATATTACCTTCTGTTCTGAACTGATTTACTTGAGGTATAGGGTTGTAAATGAGACGAAATAGACCGCGAGCTACTCGAGTCCGACTCGGTCAAATATCGGTCAAAGCTCGACTTGATTGGACTCGATTCGAGCTTGAACTCGGCTCGAATTCTTAACGAGGCGAGCCGAGCCGAGCTACTTGATACCCGCCTCGAAAAGCTCACAAGCTACTCGAAAATATAATATACTAATTTTTTATTTTTTATAATTTAAAATATAAATAACTAAACTTAAAACCTTAAAATATAAACCCTAAACATAAGTCTCAAACCTTAAAATCTAAATCCTAAAGTCTAAACCTTTAAAACTAAACTAATACCATAAACCTTAAAATTAACAAGCTTGAGTTTCCACAGCTTGTGTATCAATTTTTTTTCTTGACAGAGCTTTAAATTAGACATGACAGATGGTGAGCTACTCGAGTCTGACAAGGTCAAATATTGGTCAATACTTGACTCGATTTGGCTCGAATCAAGCTCAAACTCGACTCGAGTTCTTAACGAATCGAGCCGAGCTCAGATTTCTCAACATTGTTAAAAATTACTCGAACTCGATTCAAAATCTTAACGAGCCGAGTCGAGCTCAGCCCTACTCGAGCTCAACTCGGCTCGTTTACACCCCTATTGGGGTATACTCTTGGGGTATGATATGAAGTTTCTACAGATACAACCATGATCAAGCTGGTAAGTCCTTCTAGACCTAAGGTATCCCCTTAGGTAGGCTCCTACGCCTACGAGCCTAGGGTAAGTACTTCAGGATGCATTTCATGGGGGACTGCATATCAATGTACGGTTTGAGGGTAGTTAGGTTTTAAATGAAAACTTTGGTTGCCCTTATAACATGATTTTACTAAAATTATTTCTGCATATCCGAAATATTTAAATGCTTTATCTGCACTTTTTGGAACACGCTGAGCTCCCTAGCTTACACCCTCAAACTTTCTCTTTTAGATTTTGGATAAGCTTCCTCGGGACTTGGCACTTTGAGGATCAACACATTCAGTTCTCATATTTTATTGTAATGTTTCTATCTTTCAGATTGTCTATATTTGGGTGGTACGAGTCTATATTTTGATACTGCTTACCTTACTACCTTGCCCGAGGTGGCCTTATTTTGTAACCTAATTTTGATGTAGTTTGTAACTGATTAACTATTATTACATATGCATGGTTTAATTATTGCTATATGAATTGAAATTTAAATCCTTATATTTTTCTTGGAATTTTTAGGGAATGAAATGGGATGTGACATCCTGAAAATATACTTAACGCATAGACGGGTCTAAGAGGTTACACGAAGACTACATAAACTAAAATAAGAACATAAAAACATAATACATTAAAAAACTCTCACTATTTATGTCTAATATCACTTTTTTATTTTGAAAATTTATCGGCCTTGTTTGGCAATTAGCGGACAGTGGATTATATTAGCTGATAGCGGATAGTTGATAGCATTAGCTGGTTTGACAAACGGATTACATTAGTTGATTGTATAAAAGTGTTTGGTAAAATTAACTGATAGATGTTTGATTATTTGAACAAGCAAAATGACATATAAGGACATGATTATATATGATACTTGTTTGAATAATTTATTTGTTATTGACATTTTGTATCTATTACTCCCTCTGTCCCACTCAAATTGTCCCTTGTTGAGTTTTTAAAAGTCAATTTTTTTTAAATTTTAACCACACTTATTTTAAATATTATAAAATATTTAATTTTACAAAATATATATTTTAAAACTAGTTGATTGAAAGTTTTTTAAAATATATATTTTTCATATTTTTACTAATAATAAATTTTAAATAATAGATAGTCAAATTTGAAAAAAATTTGACCCAAAATAAGTCAACAAGGGACAATTTAAGTGGGACAGATGGAGTAATATTAATTAAATTATGAAAATTATTTTTCTAATATCATTATAGAGCATATATGAGGGTGTACATATTAATTTTTTATTTGTGAAATTATCTTTTAAATATAATTTTAATAATTTTATGAAAATATATTTTGAATATAATTTTATTAATTATTAAATTTATATTTATTCATTAATTTATATATTGATTTCTTATTTATGAAATTATTTTTTAAAATTTTATTAGTTAATCAAATTTGTGTTAATTAGAGATTTTTTAAAATTATCAAGGACAAAATTGTCTTTACAAGTATTTTATCTAAACCTCTAACTCAAAACTTTTTTCAAAATGAGATGTTTCACCTCAATCTGCCATTATAATCCTCTATTTACCAAACATCCAAATGAGCGGATTTGACTAGTCAAACCTCTAAAAATGCTTCAAACCTCTAATTTTAGCTTAAAAGCTATTTACCAAACAAGGGCATCTTATATATAGATCGTGTAAATTTTAGTTTAAATAGTTTATTTATGTTAGGGTTTACTGGTTTTATTTATGGTTTAATAATTAAATTTAGAGTTGAGGATTTAATGTTTATAATTTAAGGTTTTAGAATTTTATATTTTAAGATTCAAATAAGTAAGGTTGAGTAAACTAAGGTTTGCAAACATGTGTATTTAAAATATATTTTTTATTTTTTATAATAATATATATAAAATAGGCTTAACTATAAAATTAGGTGCCCAAACTTTGCCTCTTTTTTGCAATAAGTGTCTAAAGTATTTTTTGGCTAAAATGTGTTTAACGTTTCATTTTGACTCGTTTTAACGTCAATTTGTCAAAAAAATCCATCAACCAGTTGTAGCGTGAAACGTGGCTTTTATTTTTTATTTCAAAATCAAACTGAAAATAAAATATATTAAAAATGTCCCAAAAGTTCCAGAAATTATAAAACAGACATAAACCCATAAATCCCAAAATTGACATCGTTACCGTCACTGGTAGCCTCATCGGACCCCACCACAATCGTCATCGAAGGCCCACATGCATTCCCCCAACCACCCATCGTCGATAGCCGGCATGAGGCGTGTCAATCGAACGACGAATGCGAAAGGCTCCAATCGTTCTACTTTCGACTGACACGACTTTTGCTGATTATGGGTCAATCGGTTCGGGTTCGGTTCGGGTCATTTCGGTTTCGGTTATTTCGGGTCTGATATTTTCGGTTCAGATTTGGTTTCGGTTTCGGTTTTAGTTCGGGTCTATTGTGTTTCGGGCCATTTCGGGTCGGTTGATTTTCGGTTCGGTTATTTTTGGTTCGTTTAATTTCGGTTCGGTTATTTTCGATTCAATGAGAGATTAGTTGATTTTAATCAAATTTTTAGGTTGGTCAGATTTGTACACCCTATATATGACTTTATAAAGTCAATATATTTGACATTTTAGTGACTTGTGCGGCTGTTCATATTTTATCTTTCTTTATTTCTATTAATTGGCTCCATTCGGTTCGAGTCTATTTGGTTCGGGTCCATTCGGTTCAGGTCTATTCGGTTCGGGTCCATTCATTTCAACTAAATTCGGTTCAGTTTCGGTTCGATTTATTTCGGGTTTCTAATCAAATTTCGAATCAGATTTTGGGTCCATTTCGGGTTGATTTTCAGTTTCGGTCTCGGGTCAAATTTGCCAGGTCTAGCGGTGGGGCTATCTATGGCGGTAACAACGTTAATTTTGGGATTTGGGGGTTTGGGTTTTAGGGTTTTAAGATTATTTTGTAATTTTTTGAAAAGTTTGGGTTGTTAAAAAATATTTTCTTTTTTTGGGAAAAAATAAAAATAATATAAAAGACATGTGTCAAATTTTGCTAGGGTGATGATTTTTTAACGTGTTACCTTAAAACAGTAACATAATGAAACATTAGACACATATTCCAGCCAAAAAAAAAATATTAGGCACCTATTCTAGCCAAAATATATTTTAAGCACCTATTATAAAAAAGATGTATAGTTTTAGCACTTATTTTATAGTTAAAACTATAAAATATGCATCATCAATATTTTCTGATCGAAGAGCATAATATCATACTTCATCGTCTCCATTACCATAATAATGATGGGCAATCAGAGTCTCTAATATCATATTGTTATATTGGAGATTTACCAGAGACGAGCAATAACGACAAATAACGAAAATGATTATTGCAAACAAAATACAAAAATTAAATAACACCTAAATTTATGTGGAAACCCCTAACAAGAAAAATCACTGATAAAGGATGAGAACTTTCACTATGTTAGAAAAAAATTATAAGGGTGGTGTTATCATGTGATACTACGCACTATAGGATGAATGATAGAAAATCACAATCCATAACTGTCTATTTATAAGAATAGAGTACTTGTTTACAAAAGGAAACTTACATATAAAACAATTCTATTCAACATAGGTTAAAGTTGAGTTTCACTTGAATTTGAATTTATTCATATTACGGAATATATATCTATATATAGTGGAAGACATTAGTCTACGGAGGATAACAACGAAGAACACCAACTTGAATGACACCAATTAACATAGAACATATATCTCTTTCGCAGTGGGGGTTTTAGATGTAAAGGATTTGTATATTTGATAAATGATAATGTTTACAATTTACCTATATATAGGCTTACAAATGAATATACAAGAATATGGGAAATCAAATATTAAATACAAATAAAACATTAAATTTGAGATAGAGATAGGATAAGATAGGATTTGAATGAGATTTGACTAAAAGTTATCTCATCTTATCTTTATCCTTAATACGCCCCTGCAAGATAGAGGATCCATCAGAGACTCCAATCTTGGACCGAAAATAGATGAAGAGATTACGACCAAACAGTTTGGTAAATGTGTCCACAATCTGAGCTTTGGAGGGAATGTTTTGAACAAGTAGGAAACTCGCTGCAACTAAGTCACGAACAAAGAAGTAATCAAGGGAAAGATGCTTCATACGAGAGTGAAAGACTGGATTTTTGCAAACATATATGGCATTGAGATCGTCGCAGAAGAGAAATGGTGGTTTTGGTAATGCGACAACAATTTCTTGAAGAAGATGTTGGACCCAAAGCACTTCAGCAGTTGCATTTTCCACAACACAATATTCAACTTCTATGGAGGAACGAGAAACAGTTTTCTAACGAGCTGACTTCCAAGAAATAAGATTAGATCCAAGATAAAGAGCATATCCAGTATTGGATCGACCGTCCGTAGAGGATCCCCCAGTCCGCATCGATAAAAGCGGTAAAATGAAGGAAAGATGGTGAACGAAAAAGAATGACATGGCATAATGTTCCTTTGAGATAACGCAGGAAGCGCTTAGCTGCTGTCTAATGTGAAAGTGAAGGGCCACATATGTATTGCGACAGACGATTCGCGACAAAAGAAATATCCGAACGAGTAAGTGTGAGATACTGAAGAAGACCAAGTAATCGGCGATACCCAGAAATATCAAGTGTCGTGGATGGCTCCGACGGAGGTAGCTTTTTGGAAGAGGACATAGTTGTGGAAATTGCCTTGGCATTTTCCTTCTGAAACTTACTCAAGATGTCTGAGATATATTGCGCCTATGATAAAAACAACCCCGTAGGAGTAGAAATAGCATCAATGCTAAGAAAATGGTTGAGCAAGCCCATATCCTTCAAAGCAGACTTCGTAGATAATATGTTGGTGAAATAAGCAATAAAATCAGTGTCATTTCCAGTAAGCACAATATTATCCACGTAGAGTAAAAAGTATAAAATAACTCCCTTTGCATTATAGAGGAAGAGAGAGGCAGCAATCTTTGATTTTGTAAAACCAAAGTGAATGAGAAATTGAGAGAGTTCAACATACCATGCCCTCAGGTCTTGCTTGAGTCCATACAAGGCTTTACCCAACCGAAAAATATGAGAGGGGTGAGTAGAATTAACATACCCCGGAGGTTGTTCTAGATAGACTTCCTCATGTAAGGTGTTATTTAAGAAGGCATGATTAATGCCAAGTTGCTTGATCAGCCATGCATGATGGAGGGAAAGAGTGAAAATAATACACACTGTAACAAGTTTCATCACAAGACAAAAAGTCTCAAAGTAGTCACAATCAGCCTTTTGAGAATTCACTTTCGCTACTATTCGAGCCTTGTATCGATCAACAGAGTCATCAGAACGCTGTTTCACACGGAATACCCATTTGCACCCTACGACAGATTGTGTAGAAGATCCCATGTTTGGTTGCGTTGCAAGGCATTAAACTCATCATCAATGGCTTGTCTCCATAGTGGGTATTTGAGAGCTTGAGTAACAGTCTTTGGCTCTATTGTGGAAGGCAAAAGATGACATGTAGTAGTATTAACAAATGAAAGATCAAAGTACGTCGGATTTGGCCGGTTAATCCGCTGTTGCAGAGGATCATGTTGTGGGAAGTCAGGGAGACAAATTGTTATGGCAAGTCAGGAGCGACATCTTGTTGTGGAAAATCAGCCAAGGTAACTGGTGTGGCAATAAAATCATCAAGTTGTCATAGCATATTAGACAATGAAACATCAGGTTGTCGTGGCATAGGAGGCAATGAAGCATCAGATTGTCGTGGCATAGTAGGCAATGAAGCATTAGGTTGTCGTAGCATAGTAGACAATGAAGCATCTGGTTGTCGTGACATAGGGAGGAAACGTCGTGTAGCAAAAGGGAAGATATGAGGAACAAACCGAACATGGCGAGAGGCATAGATTCTGTTAGTGGTCGGCTCCAAGCATTTATAAGAGACTGCGTCATAGAGTATCCAAGGAAAACACATTCAGCGGACCGTGGCTCAAGTTTATGCGTCGTGTATGGTCTCATCCAATGAAAGCACAAGCATTCGAATGGTTGAAGCTTGTCATAGTTCGGTGCTTGTTGATGATGGATAATATAAGGCGGGACATTATCTAGTATTGGTGTTGGCATTCGATTAATAAGATAAGCAGTTGCCTGAAAAGCATGAGGCCAATACTCTGTTGGGAGAGATGTAAAGTGAAGTAGAGAGAGTCCAGTCTCCACTATGTGACGATGTCTCTGTTCAGTAGTCCCATTATGTTCTGGAGTATGAAGAAGTGAAATAAAGTGAGAAATACTGCCCAAATTCAAACTGGGCGCTTAACAAACTCACCTCCATTATCAGAGAATAGAGACCCAATGTTCTGATGAAAAAAGCTTTCAACAAGCCTTTTAAATTGAGGAAATATCGCCGCAACATCATATTTCTTCTTCATCGGGTATAGCCAGATATACTTTGTAAAATGATCAACAAACACTACATAGTATGAATATCCATCATAAGACACATGTTTAGTGCTCCAAACATCAGAGTAAAGCAATTTAAGAGGACGAAAGCTTGACATAGTATTTTGACCAAATGATAGTTTATGACTCTTATTAATAAGACATGAATTACAATGATAGTTCCTCAAACTAGTTGGGTCATAAGATATATTACAAGTGCGTAATAAAGAGGCTAAGAATTTATCAGATGGATGACCAAACTTGTGATGCATCCGATGCACGAACAATCAATTGATTGAGTTGACTTGGGGATAAAAGGATCGCGGAGCATAGTAGACACCGCCAATTTTATTTCCTCAAAGAAGGGGAATTCTCGTGGGTCGATCCTTAACAAGAAAATAAGAGTTAAAGAATTCATCATACACATAATTAGTCTGACATAATTTAGAAACCAACACTAAATTTTTATTTAACTGTGGAACACATAAGACATTTGTGAGAGAAACAGGCTTGGTAGTCGTGGGAACAGTGCATCGGCCAATATGATATATGTAAAGAGTTACCATTACCCAGATGAACTGTATCTGGACCATCATAAGATGAGATATCTTGAAGAGAGGCGGTGGTCATGGTGATATGATGCAAGGCACCACTATCAAACATCTTAGGAGCTGGATCAAATGATGAAAGATCAGTAGTAGTGTTAACAACCGATGAATCAGATGGTAGCTGCTGATAAAAGTTGTTATTGTGAAGGAACCGTACAAGCTTACGGCAATCTCGAACAACATGTCCTGGAAAATTACAGAAATTGCACACATCTTTTCGTCTAGAATGATAAGATTGAGGAACAAGACTACAACCGCCACCAGAAAAAGAATGGCCAGAGTGACCACCCTTCCCTCGAGAATGGTTGGTCGAATAACCATGATTTGAATTAGCCCATTGCGCAAAATATGCCATGGCAAGAGGTGTAGCTTGGTCAGATTCTTGTAGGAGTCTTTCATGATCAGTTAAGATCTGAAACAACTCAAGCATGGATGTCGATGTGTTACGTACACGAAGGGTAGCAACAATTGGACGATAATCATCAAGGATGCGACTTGGAGATGCTCGAACATAACTTGCAATTAGAGTACCCCAATGAAATTTTGGCGGTGATAGCGAATGAAATAAGTAGTTGAACTTGATCATCATAAATGCTAAGAAGAGCACCGATAAGAATTTGATCTTGACGATACCATCATAGATATTCAGGATTAACAATTGTTGTCGTGGCATCGGTAAACTTAGATGGGGAAGGCCGTGAACCATCAATATAACCAAGTAGCCCAAAACCAATGAAAGTAGCCTCCACTTGGCGACACCAAACAGGGAAGTTGGCAAACGTAAGTTTGATTGGGAAGTTGGTCGGTGCACTGAGATGCACAAGATCAGTGGAAGAAGAAGACGAAGCCATGAAAGGAGATCCAGTTTAAAGAAGAACGGAAAAGAGAGGGAAAAAGAGTAGAGAAATTCTACTTGGCTCTGATAAAAGTTATCTCATGGATTTGAATGAGATAAAAGTTATCTCATCTTATTTTTATCCTTAATATTAGACATGTGTAAGATGAGCGACCGCACAAGGTCCTTAAATGAGTTGAATTAAATGTTTATAAGGAAAAAACAAAAGATTTTGGTTTTATTTATTACAATAAAAAATGACTTTAAAGAGGGATACATAATATATTTTTTACAAAGATAAAATTATTTTTTGAAAAAAAATCTTTATATTTTGGGATTATAAATTAAAACACATCATTTTAATAAATTGCACAGGGCCCCATAAACCTTTGAACTGCCCTTGCTCTTTCAAACAAAATTTGGGGCACAACTCTAACATACTCAAAATGAGAGTTTGTCGGTTTGAGCTGTGTGTCAAATGTTATTCTCCAAACATACCAAGCTCAACCGACATGTCTATTGGAGTGGATCATTCAGCGGAACGAGAAATCTGAACTTGATCGGGCTCGAATGTCTGTCGAAAGGACTCAAAACAATAATTCAAGTATTCAACGTTCAACAAATGGAGATAACAGAACTAAAAGAGAGTTACCAAAGGTGCTTGTTTCTAATTTGGGGCTTTGTCTAAGGGAGCTATAATGGCTTCAGTAGTAGAAAATGGAGATTTTTGTGAGTTTGATTTGTAGAAACTGTTTTCAAGACCATTACTTAATAGAGAAATGATGCTTCTTTCTTCTATTAAAGTCATGATATGGAGACGAAGAATAAATAAGGAGATCCAAGATAAAATCTACTGGATTCACGATCAAGCTGGATTTTTTCTGTTAGTAAACTTACAGATTTGCTGGTAAATGCAGACTTGGAAGAACTTGACTTTAATTTCAATCTAATTTGGAAGATGAAAGTCCCTCCAAAAGTCAATAATTTTCTTTGGATGTGGAAGCTCAAGAGAATTCCAACTAAAGACTTTCTTTTAGCCAAAGGCTTGAAGTTGGAAGAATTATCTCAAGGTTGCTCCTGGTGCGGGGAAGAAGTGGAGAACGTGTCTCATTTATTTGTGGCTTGCATCTATGCCAGGAACTTCTGGAGAATTTTCTGCGAGTGGTGGTCGATTCCCTAGACTAATGTATTGACTATTGATGTTTTTTTCTTGTTTTGCTTTTCTTCTTCTTGGACAGGTTTATCTAAAACTGTTTGGTTCATTACAATTGCAGCCGCCCTTTGGAGATTTTTGCTAGCACGAAATGAGAAGGTTTTTAGGGGCAAATCCATCTCCCACAAAGACCTCTTGTTCTATTCGAAGATGAGGGCCTTGATCTAGATTAAAGCGGTGAATGTAGATTTGATCTTAAATGATGAGAACTGGTGGACTAATCTATTATGCTGCCTTGTTTCGAACTCGAAAGAAGTTTCTGCTAAATCCCTCTAAAAGCTGGGTCAGTAAAATTCAACGTGGATGGTTCCTTTCATAACAATGCAGAGCAGGGTGTGGGGGTGCCCTAAGATCAAGTGCTGGTGATGTGAGAGCATTGTTCTCTGGTCTCGTTGATAACTTTGGATCCGATTTCGCAAAATTAATGGCGATTCAGACTGCCCTTTCGGTGTTTATTGATGCAGGTTGGATTGAAATGGCTAAATTGATGGTTGAATCAGACTCACAAGTCATTTTAAACTAGATTGCGAATCTTCTTCTCAGACCTCGGCGATGGTGGAGTTATTTCGAAGATATAGATAATCTAGTAAAGAAAATTACCCTGGTGACATTCGAGTATGTTCCAAGATCAAGGAACAAGCTAGCTGATAATTTGGCAAAATTCGGTGTGGGTAGAAGTGTTCTTTTTAAAGCATGGTGGTGAAATGTTTCATACTATAATGGCTCAAGGTGTATTTTGTGTGAAAATCCCATAGACTTGTAAGCCATGTTGGGGTGTACTCTTTTCCTCCATTAGGTTTAGGGAGGTTTTTAATGAGGCTCCCAACTATGGAAAAAAAGTTCGTTAAATAAAATTAGCTAAAGGGGTTATTTTGCCCCTGAGTTCGACCCAAATTAGCAATGTTGTCCCTCGCGCGAAAACACATTCAATTAGGTCCTCCAGTTCGCACATTGTAGCAAATTAGCCCCTTGACCAATGTTGACCGTTACGGTGCTGACGTAGCAGTTAACGGTGATGATGTGGCAGTCTACTGTGTTGATGTGGCGGACAACTATACTGACATGGCAGTGCATGTGTGATGATGACATGGCAGAGGGACTGATTTGATTTTTTAAACTGAATTCGAGGGCATAATTGATTTTTTTGCCGAATTTAGGGGCATAATTCATTTTAATTGAAAGTTCGATAACTTATTTAATATTTAAGCTAAAAAATAAGAATTTAAGAAAATATTAAAATGAATTATGCCCCTAAATTCAGTGAAAAATTCAATTATGCCCTCGAATTTGGTTTAAAAAATCAATTTAGCCCCTCTGTCACGTCATCATCACACATGCACTGCCACGTCAGCATAGTTGACTGCCACGTTAGCACCGTTAACTGTCACACCAGCACCGTAACGGTCAACGTTGGTCAATGAGCTAATTTGCTACAATGTGCGAACTGGAGGGCCTAATTGAACGCGTTTTCGCACGAGGAGCAACATTGCTAATTTGGGTCGAACTCGGGGGCAAAATAACCCCTTTAGCCAATAAAATTACTTGCTTAGCAAAAAAAAGAAAAACTAAAGGTGAAAAGCCAATGCAGTACGATGCAGATGCAAATGCAAATAGATAAATTAATAGATAAGAATGAAGGGTTTTTCAGGTGTAGAAACATCGGGTAATGCCTTCAGTTAAGAGCAGTGCAATTGTATCTATGCAGCTATGCCAGTACCAATCGCACAAAGTATATGGTAATGAAAATAAGAGTACCAAGTTTTAAGTTCAATAACATACTCTAAACGAAAGTCATGAAACTGATGAAGCCATAATTTAGAAAATGAAACATCGATTATATAAAGTAGACGAGATTAGATCAAATAGATATTCGAGCATTCCTTCAATGAACAAGCAGGTTGTTGAGCTCGATAAATATAATTTATTTTCTCAGCATCTCAATCTCTGATATAAGGCGAGCAATTTGTTCATCCTTCAATACAAGCTCCGATTTGAGGCGAGCAAGCTGTATATCTTCCAAGTCTTATGGCGTGGTCGTAGTTATGATAAGGCTACGTTGGAGCTCAAGGCTGTCGTCAAAGATCAGTATCCGCATCTTTTTGTTCCAAGTAAATTTCGAGGCCAAAATTTCTTTTAACGGGGAAGACTCTAAATGTAACCCCTTAAACTCGGCCCAGAAGAATTGGGCCGAATGTAGGAAGTCAGGTTTGAAACTTGTCCCTCAAGTAAAGTAATTAGGTTTGAAAACGTTACATTCGTAGTAAATAATAATATCACATAATACGTAATCATATAATAATATCCTGAAAAGTGATAAAATATCCAGAAATACATATGCATGATAAAAGTAGTAAACTCCCAAATAAAATGTATGAGTCTGTAATCATACATAATCCGATAATAATAAATAAAATCCATAAGTCAAAGTAATCCATACTGATAATATGAAATGTGTCTGATAAACGAGGTCCTCCAAGTACCGTAGCCTAAGTCTGAGTATCTGAAATAGAAACTAAGGGGGAGTCAGCTATAACGCTCAGTGTGTCTCTATAGTGTAAACAGAATCTAATAGAGTCAAACAAAGTCAAACAATATAACATCCGAATATCATTCTCAACTAAATAGTCATTCCAATAAACAGATATGTATGAATGTAATGTGTGAGTCAACATGACATGTACCCAACTACATCACCGTCTGAAAAGTAAGGTTCCTAGAATCAATCTCTATATCGTCACCATCCGAAGTGAAACTCAGCCCGAAGGGCGGAACCACTAATCCGAAGCAGGCTTCAACCCGAAGGAAGAAACTGCTAAACTTTCCCGTACGAAATCTCAACCAAATGAGATGACATAATATCCGATTTTCTGAATCCGAATGCATTCTTATTTATTAACGAAAATGCATGTTCACATAGTCCGATATTAAACAATCCGATTCTTATACATGTTGCATAGCATACCTACATACTAGACATGTCATACACAACAGATCAACAGAACATATCATAACCATACAACAAACAGATCATGTCATAATCACAATTAAGCCTATCAATCATGTATACATACATAGCACTGTAAATCAGATAGCACAATAGAGCACACACCTCAGACAACTAAAAAATCAACGTCGATGATGACGTCTCCCACGCTCAGCTTTAGCACTAGGTCGGACAGAGTCAGCACCTACGATAATAAATACTACATCAGATACACTACTACTATTCCATGTCACCGTTAATAATAATACTAAATAATATTAATTAAACTCACTAGCAGATCCCGAAGATTGAGCACCAGGAGGTCGCCCAAGTGGAAGAGGAGGAAGAATGTCAATGTCCGAGTCAAAGTCGCCTGAATACAAGAATAACTTGAATTAATTTCCGATATTCGAAATTCTCAAAATACTAAGCATAATTGAACATAATTGGTCAAAACAGTCTTTCGGGTTCGAATTTGGAAAAAAATGACAGCGGATTCAGAATTAGGACGTCAAAAACCTAAAGTTGACTTTGACTGAAAAATTCAACGGTCAACGGTCAACGGCTGACGTCATCAAGTCAACACTGACATCATCGCACACATCAGCCGATTCGGTTCTAGAAAAAGGTCTGGTTTGTTTAGTTTGGTCGGCTCAATTTGGTTTAATATTTTGGACCGGTTCAGACTCTTTTTTCCTCTTTTTCGACCGAAATCAAAATTTAGTTTTAAAAACCCCTAATCGGTGTCGTCGTCGGTGACCCCAAATGCACTCATTTCCGGCCAATTTACACCATTTCAACACATGCCATACTCAACCCACACAATCCAAACCATTTCGAGGCTTACCCAACTCGAAAACACAACAAAACGGCGAAAGAACCACGATGCGGCGGAAGAACACGAACGGTTTTTGAACCGTTTCCAAGCAACGGTAACGGAGAAGGAAAACGGAGAGGAGGGTTTTGGTCACGCGGCCACGGAGAACCGATTGACGGTCTCAAACGATGAACGGTCGCCGGCTTGAGTCTGACCGGAGCGTTACTAGAGATGGGTAAGGGAAGATGAATATCGAGAGAGAGAGAGAGAAAGATGAGAGGGGGTGCGACTGAAATTGAAACCAAATTTGAAAAGGGTGCAAACTTGGGTATAAATACCCTAGTGAAAATGGAAAATCCCTTATATGACCATCGAACTTTTTAGAGTTTATGAAACGGCACCAAAATTTTGCTACATTTGCAAATTGGTCACCAAAAGCACAAGAAATTTCAATTTAACCACTGAAATTCAATTAAGTTTTCAAATTAAAAATTCTCAATTATTAGGGTTCCGAATTAGGAATTTTAACCAATTTAGAGTTTTAATTTAGGGCAAAATTTGGGGTGTTACAAGTACATATCAGGACATGTCATTTATCGTAAAATTTTCCTAATCATGTCTCCTTACATACCTCACACTAAAAAAACACATAGAAATTAAATTATAAACCCTAACCCTAATTTTCACACCATAAACCCTAAAAATACATCTTACCCCTAATTCCTTAAATCCTAACCCAAACCTTACATCATAATTCTCAAACCCTAAACCTACTATTTTAAAGTGGAAGCATCAAAAGATGCATGATTAGGAGGCAGGCGATTTTCATACTTGTTTCAGCCCTTTCAAGTCTACTCTTTCTGATAATGTAACAATAATATGACTTGTACTGCAATAAATGTATTTGTACGATTCCTAATCCATATGGCACGTAGCCATGCACGTCTGGTAACTCATAGCATGTTTGTCATATGTAATTAATCCACGTTGTTACGTCAACTGCTCAAGTCTTAACAACAAAATCTGATTCCACAAAACTATTGTACCATTGGACTTATCTCTTCTTCTTTTTTTCTCAAAACGTATGATTTTTAGTAAAATGAAAAATCATAAAACGTATCCTCCCGAGCCTCATTAAAAACCTCCCTACACCTAAATGGAGGAAAAGAGTACCCGAAAAGGATATACGACACAACTCCGTAACTACGACACAAAGACCATGCCACCACAGACCCCATCCCGGCGGGCCTACACCCGATGTGCAAGCCCCACCCCAATCCGCACACTGCTCAGTTGTGGCTCGCTGCCTCACAGCACCTAGCATCCAGCAGCCACCCACCCCACAGCACTCATGACTCCGCAGCAGGCCCTCTGCCTCACCCAGCCGTACCCCCTCCCTCATGTATCACACGCTGCACCAACCCTCCTCAAATCCCAATCCGCAACCAAGCCTTCCGATCCACCCCACCCTTCGCCAATACGTCGGCCACACCATTTACCTCACGTACCACATGGTGAAAAACATAATTCATTCCTAGGAAAGCATCATCGACGCGTTGAAACAAATGAAAAAGCCTCCATGGTCTTGTTTCCCCATGACTAACCCACGAAGTCGCTACCAACGAATCAGACTCAATAATACAAGGTAACTCGTACCATTGCGACGTCCGAAAGGACTCCAATTTGAACAAAATTACATTCAACTCCGCCTCATTGGAATCCAACACACCCAAAGGACCTGAAAACAAAGCCAACACTCTCCCCATCTCATCACGCAACACCCCACCACATCTCGTCGGGCCTGGTTTCCCTCGCGCCGAGCCATCGACATTAAACTTCACACAACCAGCCACCGGAGAGGACCATACATAGCCCACTTGTGGCATCCGTGCCCGATTCGGCTCCACACCCCACCTCGGACAATCCCACCATTTTGATTCAAGAAGTAAAACGTGCGGCTCAAAAGCCCTCACACAATAAAATGCACGAAGCTTAATTAGAAAAATTAAGTCCCCCACCGATATCCTCTTATCCTGAAAAATTAATTCATTCCGCGCTAACCATAGCGACCACAATGTTGCAGCACAACTCGTCAACCACCTATCTCGCAAAGGTCCCCGAAAGGTACCTTCCAGCACCACTTTCATGAACTCTAGCACGGTTGTTGGTCGCACAAATTCAACCTGCCACCACGCAAAAAAACACGACCAAATATCCCATGCAACCGAACAATGATATAAGATATGATTCACTACATCCTCCCCCTCCCCACACCATCGGCAACTATAATTATTTCCCTCCAGCCTCATCCCCCTATCCCTCAAGAAGCATAACGTAGGCAATCGACCCAACAAAATAAACCAAACAAAGCATTGTATTTTAGGTGGAATTCTCACCGACCAAATTGCCGATACTGTCCGATCACATTCCAACCCAAAAGACGCCATCATCCTATACAAGCTTGCTACTGAAAATTGTCCCGTCGTCGTATGCTTCCACACTAACATATCCTCCTTCTCGACATTCAATACGACTGATCCCACTATACCACGTAACTCTCGCAACATGTGTACCTCAAAGGATCAAAGTGAGCGCGAGAAAAACACATCCCACCTCCCATGTGACAACAAGGTCCCCGAAGCATAATCTTGTACCAACGCCCAACTATTCTTAGCAATACGGAACAGTCGAGGGAACAACATACATAACGGCACATCCGCGCACCAATTATCCCGCCAAAACAGAATCTTGCAACCATTCCCAACCAGCCATACAAAATTAGAACTCGCCATATAGCAATGCACCTCCTCTCGCTCTTGCAATGTTACTATCTGCTTCCACACTGTCGACATCGACCTTTACCGTACCAAAGTCAGCCTCCTATCTAAAACATTCGCCCCATACTTAGCAATCAAAACTGATTACATTGAATTTCGGATATTTGATCGAAAAGTTATTCTAATTAAAAAAATATAATATTAATATTCAAAAAATTAAGGTGCGTTTGGTTCTAAAGAATGAAGTTCGTTTTCATTCTCTTGGAAAAAGGAAATTCGATGGAGAAAACGTGTTTAGTTGCAAAAAATAAAAATAAAAATCGAATCCTTCTAATGCCATTTTTAAAACTTTAGAAATATTTTCTAAAATGAAACTGTTGGGTTTTAAGGTGCTCGATTCATTCAACCGGTCTTGCTCACCAAGTTGTGGAGAGGTGGAATTTTGGGTGGAAGTGGTGTGGAAGCTAAAAGATCAAAGACACAATGATTTTAGAGTGGTTCAACCTTCTAACCAAGGTCTACATCCACTACCTTAGCTTCCCACTAAGGATTTCCAATCAATCCACTATTGATTCGTCCCCTTTTCTAGGCTTAGGAGGAAACCCTTATACACCGATCAAACTTTCTACCCAAAGCCTTGATCAAACCCTCTTTACAAAGAGAAATAATAAGCAAACTTAAATCCCTCCAATAGGTGATTGTTTGCACAAATAAGCTCTCACCCAAAACCTAAAATACTTGAGCAAATATGACAATTTTGGCTCACTAGTGTTTGTCTATACAAAGAAATGAAAATTTAGCTCTAAGACAATTTCTTGATCATTTGTTGTTTGACAACTGAAGCATTAACCATATCTTGATGCTTGGAGGTCCCTTTTATACTCCTTAATGAGTTTATAGCCGTTACTAGCTGTTAGGGTTGAATTGGAGCCGTTGAGGACTTTATTTCCCATCATAAATGCAGTTCTGCTGCTACCCATATCAAAATGTTCGAACCTGTTTCGATACGTTCTTCAAGTAGAAAGAGCCGTTGCAGTCTGATGAGTATCCGTATCGAAACGCCATGGGCCGTATCGAAACGCTCTGCATTTAAATGTTAGTTGGAAAATAGTCGTTGGGGTTTATGATCGTTGTGGTCGATGCCACGTAGACGTATCGAAACGGCATAGCCCGTATCGAAACGCTGGGCAAAATTCTCATCCAGAAAACACCCGTTTCGATACCCGTATCGGAACGTTTTGACACTGGAAGACACCGTATCGAAACACCTAAAAGTGTTTCGAAACACCTGGATGGTTTTGTGTAGTTTGGCTTTGAAAAACATATAAAACCCTTTGAAAACTTCCATCAAACATAGTTTCAAGTTATTTGGACTTTAGAAATAGTTTTGAATTCTTTTTAACTTAGTCCAAAATATTTTTCAATTATTACATCAAAACATTAGTTCTACAATCTCCCTCTTTTGATATAATAAATCTAACTTGAAAAATTGTTTGGGATTCTCCCCCTTTAACTTTAAAAATGTGAATAAGAGTTTAAAGATGTGAAATCAAGTAAAGCTCCCCCTTATGCATTTGAAAAATCAATTTTTCAAAATCATTTCTCCCCATTTTTGTTATATCAAAAAGAATTTAAAACATTAAGTTCAAAATAACTATAGAGAGAAAAAATTGACAAAAATAAGAATTTGGTTTTAAAATGGCTCCCCCTTACTCAAAGCATCATAAGAATGTTAGTCCAACATTTATGATAATATAGTTGACATAAATAAAAATAAATCAAATAAAAGAAAAAAGCAACTAGATTTTACCACACTTGAACTCATGGGAGGATGTGTAGCCTTCCTTCTTCAAGTGTTCTTTCTTTGTGTGCATGGAGCTCCCCCTCAAAGTTTGACTTGTTGATCACTCTCCATCACACCTAACAAAAGACAATCAAGTAATTTTTGGTATCCAAATTGCTTTGGATCCATAGACGTTAGTAGCACAAACTTTAGTCCCCTTACGAATCCATTTTTCAATTTCATTCTTTTTAGTTGAAGTATTAAGTCCTTTTGGGACCCAAATACTTCTAAAACATTTACCATTCACAAATCTAGGGGCACTAGATTGTCTTATGTAAAAATTTGATTTTCCAAAACTATTTTTCTTTTCAAGCTCTTTGGAATTCAAATCTTTTTCTTCTTGAACTTTTTGAAGCAAATTTTGTAAATTAAAACATTTTTGTTCAAACTCTTCTAGTTTTGCTTCAAGTTCAAGTTTGGTTTTAGAAATCAAATCATTTTGAATTTTTAACTTTGAAATCAATTTATTGTTTTTCAAAATGTAATTTTTAAACTCTAAAACAAAATCATCGTAGGCATCTTGTAATTCATCAAAAGAGTAAGAACATGAAGTAGATGAATTAGAAGTTACCATTGAATCTTCTTCGATGGCCATAAGGCAAAGGTTGGCTTGTTCATCATCGGTGGAGTCCTCATCACTCCAAGTAGCCACATATGCCTTTTTCTCATGGCTTGAAGTGCTTGCCCTCTTCTTATTCATGGATTCTCATTCAAGCTCCCTCAAAACTTTCTTCATGAACGGGGCACACTTCTTGAAGAGATGAACTATCTCTTCTTCTTCATCATCCTTTTCACTTGAATCAACATGATGGCAAGTGGAGGATTTGAGAGCAATGGCATTGGTGTTGATACCAATCCCTTTGAGCTTCTTCTCTCCCATGGCTCTAATTTCTTCCCTCTTCTTCTCATATTCTTTGTTCTTCTTCATAATTTGATGAGTAAGGAGTGACCCCATGAGTTCATCAAGCTTTAAGGTCTTCAAATTCTTGGCTTCGATGATGGCGATCCTTTTTTAGTCCCGTGACTCGAGAAGTGAGTAGATGAGCTTTCGGACAAGTTTTTCCTTCGGGATGGCTTCTCCATAACCTTTGAGACCATTGGTTATAGTGGAGAACCTATCAAACATCTTCTCGATGTTCTCTTTCGGATCCATCTTGAAGTTCTCATACTCTAAGGTGAGGAGCCCAATTTTGGTCTCATTGACTTCATCGGTTCCCTCGTATGTGACTTCAAGATTGTCCCATACCTCCTTGGCACTCTCACAAGAAGACATCTTCTCATAGATGGTTAGGCCAAATGCACAAAAGAGGATGTGCAAGGCCTTGCAATTTAGCTCCATCTTCTTGCGATCGTCGGCACTCCACTCCGCTTTGCTTCGTTGAGGCACGAACGGATCATCTTCAACTATGTCTCATAGCTTGTAATCTCTAGACTTGATGAAGAACTTCATCTTTGACTTCCAATGGGCATAGTGGGTTCCGTCAAAGAAGGGCGGTTTTTCGATGGATTGTGCCATTGAGCCGGTTGTATGAAATGATGATCGAGCTTGTCGGATCTTCTCAATAGGATGTTAATCCCCTTTGATTGAGCCAAGCTCTAATACCAATTGTTGGGTTTTAAGGTGCTCGATTCCTTCAACCGATCTTGCTCACCAAGTTGTGGAGAGGTGGAATTTTGGGTGGAAGTGGTGTGGAAGCTAAAAGATCAAAGACACAATGATTTTAGAGTGGTTCAACCTTCTAACCAAGGTCTACATGCACTACCTTAGCTTCCCACTAAGGATTTCCAATCAATCCACTATTGATTCGTCCCATTTTCTAGGCTTAGGAGGAAACCCTTATACACTGATCAAGCTTTCTACCCAAAGCCTTGATCAAACCCTCTTTACAAAAAGAAAGAATAAGCAAACTTAAATCCCTCTAATAGGTGATTGTTTGCACAAATAAGCTCTCACCCAAAACCTAAAACACTAGACCAAATTTGACAATTTTGGCTCACTAGTGTTTGTCTATACAAAGAAATGACAATTTAGCTCTAAGACAATTTATTGATCATTTGTTGTTTGACAATTGAAGCATTAACCATATCTTGATGCTTGGAGGTCCCTTTTATACTCCTTAATGAGTTTATAGTCGTTACTAGTCGTTGGGGTTGAATTGGAGCCGTTGAAGACTTTATTTCCCACCATAAATGCAGTTCTGCTGCTACCCTTATCGAAACGTTCGAACCCGTTTCGATGCGCTCTTAGTAGAAAGAGTCGTTACAGTCTGATGAGCATCCGTATCGAAACGCCATGGGCCGTATCGAAACGCTAGGCACCGTATCGAAACGCTCTGCATTTAAATGTTAGTTGGAAAATAGTCGTTGGGGTTTATGACCGTTGTGGTCGATGCCACGTAGGCGTATCGAAACGGCATAGCCCGTATCGAAACGCTGGGCAAACTTCTCATCCAAAAAACACTCGTTTTGATACCCGTATCGAAACGTTTTGACACTTGAAAACACCGTATCGAAACACATAAAAGTGTTTCGAAACACCTGGATGGTTTTGTGTAGTTTGGCTTTGAAAAACATATAAAGCCCTTTGAAAACTTCCCTTAAACATAGTTTCAAGTTATTTGGACTTTAAAAATAGTTTTGAATTCTTTTTAACTTAGTCCAAAATATTTTTCAATTATTATATCAAAAAAATAGTTTCTATAGAAACAGACCCTTAATTTTGTAATCACACTATCACGTTCAAGCATCTCAAAACAATAATGTATCATTATTTATATGTACCACAATGTACCATTAATTGTTTGAATTAATTTTAAAATTCTAGAGACCGAATGTGTTATTATCCCCTTTTAGAATAAATTCTTAAAAAATAATGTTATATTACTTTTTATTTTATTTTATTTTTTAATTTAAAAAATAATTAAACTTTTATTACTATAATAATTCTTACATTCATTTTAATTTGAGGGTAAAGTTCACTGATGATCACTAAACTTTGTTCAATTATTCAATATGTTAACCAAACTTCCAATTACTTCAATGTTACCATTAAATTTTTAATTTTGTTTCAATTTGGCCACTGACCCGTTAACAACCGTTAAAAGAGTGACCGTTAAAAGAGTGACGTTAATGCTATTGCTAGACTTTAGATTGAGAAAAAAAATTATTCAGTTCACTAAATATAAAATTATCGATAAAAAAAACTTACATTATTACATCTGATTCTATAATATTTCTTTCAAGTCGGTAATATGATATTACCATCAATAGTACCAAAGTTCGGTGCAAGAAAATTTTGAAGCAAAGTACGTGAGAATACTATAACAGTATTAGGTTCATTAACATACCCAAAATGAAAGCCAGAGATTCGAGCATTTCTTCAATGAATGAGCAGGTTGCTATTCTTTTCTCAGCTTCTCAATCTATGCTGCAAGGCGAGCAATCTGTTCATCCTTATTATTTTTCAGAATCTCATTCTCTGATCTAAGGCGAGCAAGTTCCGATATAAGGTGAGCAAGCTGTTCATCCTTCAATGCAAGCTGTATATCCTTTTTCTCACTCTCCGATATAAGGTGAGCAAGTTGTTCATCTTTGTTTCGCTCTTTTGCTTTGCGACGCAGCCTGTATTTTTGGTCTTTGCTTAGTGATCTTTGCAAAGGCTGACGTTTTTGTTCTGCGTTAGAACCAAAAGCTTGTTGATCTTCATGTTGTTGGTTAAACCCCAGAGGTGGAGTAGAAGTACACATATTCAATTTTTGTAAGGAAAAAGAAGAAAGAGAGCGAGCTACATTAATTTCACAAGGAGAACTGTTCAACGACATACCTAAACGTTGGTTGCGGTTAACAAGGTCATTTGGCCGTGAAGCTTGTGAACTTGAGGGTATATCCAGCAGCTGGTTAGAGGCCGAAGACCCTGAAAGATTGAAACACGATCACTACCATCACTTGAAGTCGTTAAATATTTGATGTTTCAATCATAAGTAGCTCTGCAGGGACGGAATCAGGATTCTAACTCGAATGAGAGTGAAAAATATGTATGAAAAAACCTAACCTTGTACAGGTGGCAGCTCCACAAGTGGGGAAAGACTGTCAAACAAGGCCAATGAAGATGGTGAAAGGGGTGGGGGTATGGCATTCCCTTCATTAACAGGACTCCGCTCCCTTTCTTGCCTACTACCACGAAAAAAATCTGCCACAAAATATAGCTATTGAGACACGAAGAGCTAGTTTTATAAGGAGAATGGAGAAAGGAAATAGAAATTGGAGAGCCATAGGAGATTTTTTTAAGGAAGTTTTTATGATGAATCTGAAAAGGATAAAATAACTATGTTAGTTTTTAAGCGTGATTACTATTTTGTCTTTTTTGGACTAATTCGATAAGAAAAATAAAAGAGGAATATAATAAAAATTTAAGAGCTAAAATAACTAAACTGTGTAATCTGTAACTAGGTCTTTGTGGCGACTATGTGAAATATTCATAAAATATGAGTTGATTGGTAAATGTTTCAAGGGTTGAAGATAGGGATAGTTGTTTTCTTTGACTTGATTGTCGTTTGAGATGTTATTTTTGGGGCGACTAGTCGAATTAGAGCCAAGCATAAATGCTGAATTGGATTGGTAATCCTTTACATTGAAAATCATGGAGATTAATTAATTGTTGCAAAAGATCGGAAACATGCAATTTGATCTTGTTACAAGAAAAAATAATGGGATGGCTTGCGAATGATGGAATGCGAAGACTGGAGCTGTTTAAAGCATAGTGGGGAACGATTAAATCTTGGCAAGCTTGTGACTTTTGTTTTGAGGCGTTAGCTCAATGCAAGATTGCATGTTGTTTTAATGCTCTAGTCAAGTGATTTGAGGTGTAAGTCGGGAAGTGTTTCGTGTTGCTTTGTGTGTTGTAGTTACTTTTCTAGTGTTGTTATTGGCCTACATGTGTTGTACTCTTTTCCTCCAATTAAGTTTAGAGAGATTTTTAACGAGACACACATGTAGGTGTTGGCTATTTTAATAAAAAAAAATCATTGCCGAGCAAAAAAATGTCATTTAAATTAAATTTCCTACGAAAAAAGCAATGATATTATTATAAATTATGATAGATTCTCGATTTTCATAAAGAAGTAATTATTCATGAATCCTCATGTGTTACTAGAATAGAAATTATCTGCCCCTTTTCGGTTCCTCTATTATGCCCTCATATTAAAAATTAAGTTTAGGATTTAGAGTTTAGGAATTGTAATTAGGGTTTAGGGTATGTGTATTTTTAGGGTTTATGATTTAAAATTTAGGGTCATGACTTAAATTTTAACTTTTTAATATTTTTTAGTGTCATAAAAAGAGAAACCAAAAATGACAGAGAATTTTTATCCGTGTTATCACCCACAACAATAGATCTGAGTGAAAAAAAATGTCCTTATCCTAAAATTCAGTAGAAAATAAAAATCTCCTATTCGTGCTACTATTTCATTTTACCAAAAATTATCTGTAAGCAAATATCCGACAAAATTCCCAACCAATGACAGTATCACACCAAATATTATGCTAGAAAATAAAAACTCAAACACCGATGACCTGCACATTGCCCTAAGGAAAGGAAAAAGGATTTGCACGAAACATCCACTATATCTTTTTTGTCCTATCAGAATCTATTGCAGAACCATACAATTTTTCTAACCAATTTTCATACAATACATGTAACAAAAATCTGGAATTTTTTCATGTTGATTGCTTGAGGAGAATTTGTGTTCGAATGTGATTGGAAGCTTTGTAAGTAAAGTTGGGGTGTGCTCTTTTTCTTCGTTTAAGATTAGAGAAGTTTTTAGCGATATTTCCAACTTAGGCATCTATCTTCATTAATAAAATCTTTTACTTAGCAAAAAAAAAAGGAAAATCTTATTCATATGCTCACACACATGAGATTAAAGAAAAAATTGGTGCAACCAAAAAAAGGAAAGTCGGGGCCTAAAAACAGAAAACAGTACAAAAGCATAAATACAATCCCTATTCCCTTTACACTGTCAAGTTTTGAGTGAAAAATCCTAACCTTGTACAAAAGCATAAATTATTTGTAACAAAATTCCCAACCAATGACAGTATCATACCAGTTTTTTTCTCGGCAAAAAAGAAATTATTAAGCGGGAATCATACATGACTTTTTCTTGAATTTTGTGCTTCATTAAAAATTTCTTTATCCTAAATAGAAAAAAATAGTACAACACAACAAAAAATAAAACTAACCAGACTCGAACATTAAAAAGCAAAGAACACAAAACCCTTCCCAGCAAGAAATATCGTCTGTCCGCTAAGAAGTCCATTGTCTCAGGAGTCTAAACCTGATGTACCCTCCACATAAAACCCTTGTCGGTTTTTTTTAGTTTAACTCGTGTACCTAGTTGTGTTGTTCTCTTTTCTTTTATTTAGGATTATAGAGTATTCTAATGAGCATGCAATATAAGTTTAAGATGGTATGCTTAATCTTAATTAATAAATTCATTTTACGGAGAAAAAAATATAAATAAGAATAACAATCACACCAAATAAAAGGGTCGGTTACTTAATATATTCATAAAAGGGTTGTCAAGTAAAAGTTGGGAATGTCGGACATTCATTCACTCTCTTTTTAATACCATTATTAGCTATAGTTTTAATAGTTAACAACATTAATTATTCTAACTAAGTTGAATTTATTTTTAAAAAACAAATAACGAAGAATAAATATCACCGTATAATCATATTAAAATATTTAAAAAAATGTCTAATGAGTACCTAAATGTGGGTGGCTCGAGAGGTCATTTGGCTGTATAATTGCACCATCGGCATAACCATGCATAGGTTGCGGCAGAAGACTCTCATATTCTGCATCTTGACTGAATGAGATGGTCCACTCCCGACCACAATGTAACCCTTCTGCCACAAAAATTGTACAAAATATATATAACTCCAACACTGTAAGCTTGGTCTGTATACATGCTTTATTCTCGTATTTGGATTTAGGGATGAGTAAAAGTTTATTCGATTTAAAAAATCGAATTTTTCAATATGAGTTGTAATTTTATAAATTTGACTCGAAAAAACTTTAAATAAAATCTGAGTTGTAAGTAGGACTTTGGATAACTTAAATAACTCGAAATTTTAGTAATTAGTTTATCGGTTTTCAAGTTCGAGTCAAGTCTCTCAACTTTACCTAATATAAAAAAAATATGAAGATATATACATATATATAGTATATGGTTATAGAAAACATATCATTGCATTATAAATATTTACAATTAAATGTGAACAAAAATTCAAACAACTCGACTCAAATTTCATAAACTTAGATTGAGTCGAAAAATATTCAAAGAAAATTCAATTTATAAAACAGGATATGTCAACTCGAATAACTTGAAATTCTTTTACTCGATTGAGTGCTCAACCCTACTTCTAACAGAGTTGAAAATGTTATGTCATATATATTCTTATGAAATTGCATTGTGTAACAAATAATTGATGTGTATCCGGTGATTAGAGGTGAGCAAAACTCAATTCTAAAGAAATCGAATTATTCGAGTCGATTTGATGAGAAAATACTTGACTCGTAATTTCATAAACTCAACTCGACTCGAAATTTTTTTAAATAAAGTTTGAGTTATAAAATGGAAATTCGAATAACTCAAAATATTTAGTAATTTGTGGGCCGGTTTTGAAATTTAAGTCGAGTCGCATATAAGAAAATACAAAGAAATATATATGTGTATCGTATATGGTTCTAGAAAACAGTTTAAAATTAAAACTATAACATTATATATATGTTTACGATTAAATTTAACTCAAAACTCGGACAACTCGAAAAAAAATTCAAATAAACTTTGAGTTAACAAAACATGACTCTTCAACTCTATTAACTCGAAACTTTTTAACTCGACTCGATCTAACCGATGAACACAACATCTGGTGAAAGCCGGTAAGGCCTAAAAACGGAGAAGTTGAAGGTTTTCATTAATATATGAACATTCGTAACAGGCTGCGCCTTACCATCCGAAAACAGAAAGGGTGAGGGGGGTTCTTGTGGAATGCCAGAACCACCATCTGCTACAAAACAAAACGACAGAATTATGATCTTTTTTGTGTGTCGTAAGTGGTAATGAATGAAGTTGTAGCGAATAAATGTAAAACAAAAACCTGAAACTGAAGACTGATCCTTTGCCGATCCCATCGTGTATCAGCTTCCTTCTAGCTCTCCGTCGGCTTGCTTTGCGTACACCATGTCGCCATATATACTAAACAGCGATACAAATGAGGAATGTTGTTTTTTTTTTTTTTTGTTATTTGAAAATTTCCAACTTATTTACTATTTTGACATCCTGCGAAATATAAGTCTAATGATGGGAATTAATGTCATTTTCGGTGTTTGTTAACAAACCCAACCAAAATCTTCTACCTTTTTCGATATCTTTATTTATGCCCTACGCTCAAAGTTAGGTTTAGGATTTGGGGAATTTATGGTATAGTATATTTTTTAAGGTATATGGTGTAGGTTTAGATTTAAAATTTACGGTTAGAGCATGAAATTTAATTTTATAATATTTTTTAGTTTTGGGGCATAAGTAGGGGCACCAAAAAGAGCAGAAGATTTTTATCCCAAAAACCTAAGACGGCAGGTTCTAAGTTTATTAACATCTCTCATTCTTTCAGGACATGCTTATAACAATTACACGAAAAATTATTGCATGCTCCTAAACCACCACGTCATTTATGGTCCCTCCCACAAAAAATCAGTCACATAATTTATTTATTTTTATGTTTTTTTCAAGAATGAATCTTCACCTTTTTAACCAATGTAAATAGGGAGTGGGTGGTTACATAGAAGTTAATTGTAAATAAAATAATGATATGAAAAAAAAATTGTGTGACTTATTTTTAGTAGATAGGGACTATAGATGACGTGGTGGTCCGGGACCATGTAATAATTTCTCCAATTACACGGGGTTTAATTATAAGAATTTTTACTATTTTAGATGTGATTAATCGGTAGAGTGTAATTACATCTTGATTACTTATGTCATACCGGTAATTTAAATTGTATTTATATAATTATATAAGTTTATATTTTAAAATAATACTCTTCCTCCAAACAAGATCTCTCAATAGTCAATACCTCTCATGGGTTCAACACCTCCTTCTCTCTCTAAGTAGAATTTTTCAAAAATAATAATATTCCATCCGAGTCTTACTCATCTCTTTAGAAATTGAGGAGAATAACTAAAGGCCTTCAATTAAATTTAATTCAGCAAAATCTATAAATTATAATTAGGGATGAGCACGGGTCGGGTTTTTGGCCTAATTATAAATAAAAAATTACTCGAAGAGGGTATTATTACAAAGAGAGGGTATTATTACAAATATTCCTAAAAAATTTAACTAAAAACTCGAACTCCCTGTACTAAACCAACACCAACATTCACCCTCCCTCTATCAGGACCTTCAAACACTTGAAGCAGAAAAGAATCAATCCACAATAGAATCAACAACCAAGCTTGCAGGTTCAAGCATAAGTTTTCAGACATGAACATTCCTAACAGGTTGCAGCTTAGGACTTGCAATTTTCACTATTAATTTCAGATAAGAAGATTTGACAGTTCTTATCTATAATGGCATAGGAAGATGGAAGTTGGAACCCTTTGACTGTCCAAACTTTCCAACACAAGCTGGTAATGAATGAAGTTTGTAGTGAAAGAAAAACCTGAACTCCAGTTGTCTGAGTCTCCCATGATGATGATCTATCAGCTTCCTTGGAGCTATCTGTCCAAATGACGCTTTTCCAGCTTCCTTGGAGCTCTCTCAGACTCATTTGCATACAGCATGTCGGCATATCTTTACTTGACAAAAATGGAGATGGGGATGGTTTTACTTTTGAAGAAACAACCAAATACATATAAGTGAAACTGATAGATCCAAAATACGAATCCCACCACTTGTGCTAGATCCAAATTAAGATTATATAAATGACAAAACCAGTGAATCTTTTCAGAACTTCTGATTATATATATATATACACGCACTTCAAAACTTCTTTTATCAAAAGATAATATAGAGAGTTGCATATTTACGCTATAAAACTTAAATCTTAAATTTTTAATCTTAAACTTTAAATCTTACTTCTTAGATTCTAAACACTAACCTTAAATTCTAAACCTTACAACATTAAACTTTAAACTAAAACTTTAACCCCTAAAACTAAAAAACGATAAATTATAGTTTACACGGCCTATGTATCAAAGTTTACACGACATCAATGACATAAGGGAATAAAAAAAGTTGAGTTTGGGGTTTTTGATTAAGTCATAGTATTGGATTTTATGGATGACGATAAAAAGTTCAAGGACAAAAATAAAACTTATTTTTCGCCTTTTTGATATTTAAGTTTTTTTTTTTTTAGTTTTCATTTGTTTTTTTAACTTTGTTTCCAAGATTTTATGTCAATTAGGGTCTGTATATATATTTTACATTCAGTGTTTTACGGCGGTAACATTTTTTCAGGCCGTTAGACAAATTTAAGAAAACAAGGAGTTGAAGAAGTGAACAAATATTTTTAGAATTTTTTGGGGGATAAAAATATATATTTAGAAGTTGCTATGTGAAATTGGCAGTAAAAATAGTGGGAATGAAGTGGCAAATAATTGGTTAATGGATTATAGGGATGCTGCTGTTAAAGGTGAGAAATCCTTGTTTTTAGTTCAATTAAATAAAGATCATCATAGTATAAATAACATAGTACCTTAAAATAACTTTTCACATATTCTCCAACAAAAAAAAAACTTTTCACACTGTTTATGTCTGAAATCATTTCTGAAAAGTCAAGGAAGTTAAAATGTGAAACTAAAAAATTAGTATCACTTTTATTTTTAGTTTTAAAAAGTTGTGTTCCATTAAACTAGTATGTTTAATGTAATTAATATTTATTCTAAAAGGGTCTAGGGTTTATTATTTATTATTTAGTTTTATGGTTTAGTGTTTATGTTTTATAATTTATAGTTTAGGGTTTAGGGTTTTAATGTATGTGTTTATGATTTAGTGTTTTAATTTTAGTATATGGTTTTAGGGTTTAGGGTTTATGTTGGTTTTAGTATTTAGGGTTTAGAAGGGTTTTAGTATTTAAAGTTTAGAGTTTAGGGTTTAGATTTTATTTGAGAGTTTTATGGTTTAATTACGTTAAACAGTCTAAATTAATGAAACCCAACTTTTTAAGACTGTAATTAATTATATTCTATTAGATTCTAATAAAAAATATAATAAGCATTAATCATCAGAATTTATGTTGTTCTTATTGACAGCTTAGCAAAACCCTTGTTTTATATAAAAATTTACCGTGTATATAAATCCTAATTATTTTAGGATTTAAGATTTTTATGATTTAGAATTTTAAAATTTAAGGTAGAATTTAATGTTTATAATTTACAATTTTAGAATTTAGAATTTTATAGTCTAGAATTCAAATAAAAATGGTTGTGGAAATTAAAGCTCGTCAATCCATGTATTAAAAATGTTTTATTTTATCTTATAACAATATATAATAAAATATACACCAACTTACTAGGGGCCTAAACCCGTAAACAGAACATTAATCAATAACATCTTAAAATTAAATTAAAAAATGTTTCTTAGATTCTTAGAGAGCGACCAGCGTTGTAAATTGTAATTTTTCAAATAATTATTCTTTAATTTCAGAATAAATATAAAATAGCGTAGTATAGAGAAAAGAATGATCAATTCGCAGGAACTTTAAAGCTCCTGATATTTGAAGATTTTGGTTCTTATTTTTGTGTGAAAATAAAAATATGGGGGGAGGGTTGGTCGACAAAACTAGAGAATAAATGTAGAGTAAAAGTGAAAATAATTGCGAGAATAAATGTAGTAAAAATAAATCAATGAATTAATTAGTCTCAAGCTTTTGTTCTGCTTCAAATCAAGATGATCATTGAAAAAGAATTTTACTCTGGATACATGTCAGTTACAGCCTACAAGGTGCAACCCTTGTAACTTGTTTTTCTCTATGGTAAACCGATAATCTAAAATTAATTTTTAGATTTCAGTTTTCTGGTTAAACTAACCATGACTATCGCCGTTAGAAATAAACAGTTTTAAAGTTCTAAAAAAATCCGACTCGAATTATGTTGTCTCAATGAGAATCGAATCCGATCTCAATTTTCCCTTAGCGAATCAGTTGCTAAGTGTGTTTATAGGAAGTTGAAACCACGACTACCGTCGATTCTTCCTCCCACTGTAAATCTCAACAACAATCAAATTAACGTGCACTTTTAAAATGAAAGCGAAATTTTTTTAATAGAAAGGCTGATTGCCGATCTAAGTTTTTAAAAATTGAGAATGTAAAACAAAGTTATTAAGCGCTTTTTAATTCCCACAAGGTGAATTGAAGCTTCGCTTTAAGCCTTTGGCTAATAGAAAATTTAGCTAAGCATGATTATGGAAGAAATCATTCTTAGGATTTTCAAAATAAAGTAAAAAACTAAAAGAAACAAAAAAAAAATTAAAAAGAAAGGAAATTTTATAGACTTCAAAAGTAAAAATAAGCTAAGAATAAGAGATATTTTTGAGTTTACCCTAGAGGGGTATTTATAATATTCTAAAAACCCTAAAATAACTCTAAAGTGATAGAATATAAATCCTAAAATATTTAAATTACATACAAAAGATAATTTTCAAGTTCAAATTTTAAATATTAGTTGTTAAGTTATCGAAAAGCGGCTGATAAGCTATTCGACATAGCTGATATCATCTTCTAGAAGCTGCTAACGTGGCGTCCAGTCAGTCTTTCATGTCCAGATTCATGCCCACTAATTTGGCCTTGACTCCAGAAAAATAAAAATTACAGAATTCCGCCTCTTTCCAGTGTGTTTTCCAGAATTACAAACCTGCACGAAAAACACATAATAAAATCCAAATCAACACCATATTCCAACCATTAGAGGCCTAATTAAAGATGAAATAGTGACTATTTTAGCTACTTATCAAATTCCCCCTCACTTATTCGACGTTTGTCCTCAAGTGTCTCTCAACTAAACATATCAAAGCTCAAGTCATCATCCTTAATGTCACGAAGTCTCTAAGATTTCGGTACGACTTAGTATCTAAACATGTATGAAATTAAAGACGCAATCGAAAAATGGCAAGACTAAAAAATGTTTTAGCAAAAAATTAGACATTCCAATAAACTGTTAATATCAATGAAACTAAACCTAGTACCCTCACAAGTATTCATTCATTTCGCTCAAGGCGTTTAGGATAGAATAAATCACTCAAACCAAAACTAATCAAAGCATTATCATAGGCTTGTAACTAAATCCAATCTCCACTACTAAATATAAATATGATGCAAAAAACAAAAGGTCTTTGAAAATGGTTGTAATGGGGCTAAGATTTATATAGGATAAAAGCCAAAAAACAGGGTTAAAATTCAAGACAAAAAAAATATTCTAAAGAAATCAAAATCAACGCTTAATTTCATGGATTTTAGAATTTAGAATAATAAAATATTATTTTGGGCCTCGGGTTTTCAAAACAAATATTTTATGTTAAACTTGTTTAATTTAAAGCCCAATTCCATGGATTTTAGAATTTTTGATATAGTCATCTCATTAATGACATACTTGTAATTAAATGGACTTATGGAATTAAAAACCTTTTTTTAATTTTAAAAGAGTTATTCATCATCTTCTTCCCTCTTCACTTCCCCATTTCAACGTTAAAAGCTCTCCTTACCCCAAATCATTATTTCATCATCTCCCTTGCTCATTGTTGGAGATTTTTCAAAGGTAAAACCATTTTTGACTTGTCCTTTCTTTCCTTTACATGTTGGTACCATTAATTTTCATAAAGCTTGTGGTTTTTATATTTTGGTGTTTTGAAAGTTTAGATTAAAAATGTCATATTTGTTGTCTTAAACTTGAGCCTTTGATTTATTAGTGTTAGATAAGATGTTTACAACCTAAAAAGTCCAACATATCCGATTTTTGCAAGGTTTTATGGTGAATCCCGAAATGAGTTTTTAGGGGTATATTTAAAGTGTCAAAATTTGTGTTTTTGGGATGGTTTTGTAAAAAATGAAGGGTTGATGGTTATACTATGTTTTGGTAGTGTTTTGAACACGTTTAAGAGTGCTTTGGATGACTACATTACTGATTTTTTATGTGTTTTTGTGGAAGTACGAAAATAAGAATTTGAAGAATGAACTTGGCTTTGAACTGTGAGGATTGTAGTGGAATTGTGTGTTGATGTTAAACTTTGGGTTTGTGGCTGATTTTGAGGTTAATGTACTATTTTTAAATCGTTAGAGGCAAGAGGAAACAATGGAGAAGCTTCGGGCTCGAACGCGGACTTGGATGCTTGGTAGGCTAGTCAGCTTGTGCTAATGGAGTGGTCGGTGAGTGGTTATTGTTTTCAAATAGTTTTTAAACATTGGTTCAAGCATGTGGACCTAGGTTGGGCTTGGTAAACCCACATAGAGTTGAGATTAGGGTGGTAGCCTAATCTTAAGCTTTAGTTAGAAGCTTTTGGTTGAACTCCTAATTGCTAGTTATGCCTCTTGTTTACTTGTGTTTATGGTAGATATGTATATTGTGTTATACATGTTGATGATGCATGATTTCATGCACTGTTATGCATGTGGTTTGGATTGTAAATTGTGCATGATAGTGATCATGGTGAGTACGTGCTAAGCACGGAAGTGATATGAAATGACGTGGTGAAAGGTTATGGATTGTATTTAATGTTGGCACTAGTACGCTAGGGTACAATGATCGATCATTAGGATTAGTGTGCACACGAGAGTTAAAGTCGTGTGTGGCCTTGGTGGCGTTAAGGCACCAAGGAGAAGTACGGGTTCGCCCGGAAATCTTTATATTAGTCGATGATGAGTGGAATCCCATCGACGGGGCGTGAGGATGAGTGGAATCCCCTCAGTGAGAACCGGTGATGAGTGTAATCCCACCGAAGATAATGGTTGTGTTGGAAATGCGTTCCAACGTGTTATCCGCGTATTCGAGTCATAACTAGGTGCCAACATGAGATTATACATATATGCCAATATGATATGAAATGGGATTTCCAATATAGATTGAGATACGTTGTTGATAATACATTGATATATGTAACTTCATGTGTTGGGCTTATGAATTGTTGATCATGACATAGTGATGATTATATGTTCATGCATCATGTATATTTTGGCTCATGTGGAACGGAGGTAAGATCATGCATTCCATCATGGTAGTTGCTTGTGCTTGGACCCTGCATTGTCGAAGGTTTGTTTTATGAACTTACCCTCACTAAGTTTTTATGCTTACGCTCCTCCTTTTTGTTCGACAATGCAGATCAATAGCTTGTGGGTGGCAAGGGCAAGGAAAGGTCTCCAAGTGTCGTTTTTGGTTAGCTCAAGTATGAACTTTAAATTGAAAGATTGTAATAGTCAAGCAATGGGATAGGTATTGTTGATTTGAGTTTTGAAGCATGTTGATGTTGGTTGTTAAGAGCATGCTAGACTCATTTTATATGTTATGTTGATTTTTGGCTTTTGGATGATGGATTTGCCTACCTTGAATGCCTAAGTGCTGGCCTTGTTGAAGCATGTTATCTTTAATGTTTTGTATGGATGTATGATTCATATGTTGTTGATTCCTTCGATGTATGGTTTTAACTTGATTGATGTGTGTAAGCATGCTTGTTATGTTCGGTCTGCCTTAGTTTTGTTGTATGTATGTTGTGAGAGGCTTTAGTGGGGTTTGGGGCATCATTGTGCCTTAAAACCAGTTAAAACCAATCTACAGACATAGGGCGTTTCGAAACGATCGACCCCGTTCTAATACGGCCCCTTTGTTTCTGGCCAGGCGTTTCGATGCGTCTAAGGAACGCTTCGATACGATTTTGCCACTGGAAATCTGAGGATTTGACGATAAATTGATGTATCGAAACGGGCCATAACGTTTCGGAACGGTCTTCGTATCGTTGACCACGAGAAGTTGACCGTTGACCTCGTTTCAATACGGTCCACCCCTGTTTCAAAACGGTCTCATCGGGTTGACTTTGGCCAATTGATCAAGTCAAGGCGTATCGAAACACTCTAAGGGCATTCCGATACGGCCTGCTGTAAAGGATTAAAATGGGTTGTTTTAATGTGTTGTTTTGGATGGTCGTTGTTATATTGTTTGTGTTTCCGCTGTCGTGTTTCACATATGACTTAATAATGCATTTAGACAAGATATAAATAAAATAAAAATTCTAGGGTTGCTAACCGAGGTGGGACCTTAACGGGTTTCACATCAGTTTTCCCCGTGTAGCCTACTCGAACTGGTCAGTCGACTAGACCTGGGTGAGGGGGTTACAAGACGTGCCCGACTGAAGATAAGAGAGAATTTCGGCAATATTGGTTTCAACGGAGTTGAGCTACTCGTTAACGTCCGACTGTGGATTATCTTCTTGTGCTGGATTAGGTATGTGCCTCCAAAGGAACAAAGTGTAGTAGTGCCCGGAGAAACAATATATGGCGCATCAAGAGTGTCGGCAAGAAGGCCTATTGTGTCCAAACACCTCGCATCCAAAGCATTCATGGAAAAAGTATAAGTAAATTGTGAAGGGTCAAATGTCGAAGGAAAGAGACGAGATGCGAGGTGAGTGATGTAAGGACCAAGAATGACTGGGCGTTTGGTTTGCACAACACGCTCAAAAGTGTGGGCAAACCAAAAACCTAAATTTACCTTAATGCCGACTTCCATACACCACAAGAAAAAAAGTTCAAACTTACTTAAAGTGGAAGAAGTGTCGTTAAGGCTTGAATAGTTGTATGCAAGAAACCGATGTATGTAACAGAGAGCCGGATTATGAATATCCCATCCTTTTGTCTCACGAGGATCATATTAGGAACACGCTTCGCCAGTAAAAGTTACATTGAATTACAGGATAAGTTGTCCATCCAATCGCATCAAAAAGTTGCAGAACAGACTCGCGCAAGTGTAAACTTTCCAAAGTTCGGGGAGGAATATACTTACAGACTTGAAACTGGCAATGTCGAATGCGATGAAACCGCAACAAGTCGTCGCCATCAAAGTGCAAATAGCCATGCAAAACCTCCTCGATCAGAACTAAAGACTTACGGCCACGACGGTAACGTTCTGATCACTCTTCCTGACCGGGTTGATCATTCGGAATGACACTGTCACCTGAACTCGCTGCGAATGGAGGTGACTGCGGACGTTCGTTATTCGAATGGGATGACGTGGGTTGATCGCTTTCAACATACGGTTGGTCCGTTCCCATGTGAAAACCGGTGTCGAAATTTTCTGCGAAACCATAAATAAGATGTAACATTAGAAAAGAGGGAACCGAAATGGGGTCAGAGTTTACCTCGTTTTCTTAGGGGTTTGGGCCGCCAAGAGAGAATAAAGGAGCAGTGTTCACAAAGGAGTGAAAAGATGGCGATGTTGTCATCCGTGAATTATGGCTTGGTTGGGACTGGGAAGACCCGGCAACGTCCGACATAGACTGGGAGGATGCGGAAGACGGCATAGAATGGAAAGACATGGACGACGGCGCTGGCGAAGTACGTGGCCGCCAATCGCGTAAAGAACCAATAGCCACACTACTGTCCGTGGACTGCACAGATCGGCCAACACTTAGAATAGGGGATGGGTCTGGCTGGGATACAGCAGACCGCTGTTGTTGTCCCCTGCCGCAATGTGGAGGAGGCGGCGGTGGTGCAGGAAGCGAGTCGGAGTCGCTAGGGACGGCCATGAACTGCAGCGGCGCAAAACTCTGACTGGCACTAAAGACGATCGGTGCAGGCGTTTGAGAAAGGCGGCGAGCTTGTTCCATGGTGCGCACCATGTTGGGTGAAAGGTAAGGAAACGAGATTGATGGTGAAGAGAAGGTGCGGCTAACAGAAAACAAAAGGAAAAGTGGCTTAAAAAAAATGAGTAAAAATCTCTAACCCCTAACCATGCCTCTTTCTATGCCTCTTGTCTAAAAATACTTAAAAATTAAATCTTGTCCCATAATCCTAATTTTCATATCCTAAACCCCAAACCCTAAACTCTAAAAAATACACCCTAGCCCTAATTCCTTACACCCTAACCCTAAGCCCCAACCTTAAACCTCAAAACTTAAACCCTAAACCCACTATTTTAAAGTGGGAGCACAAATGAGGTATACTTTGGGGCAGATGATTTCCATCCTAAAAAAATAGGTCACATGGGGGTTGTAAGGGGAATTGAAATGTGATAGCTTATCACAATTGTGGGATCTACGGAAATATTGTGAAAAAGCGATGGGAATGAGTCACGTAAATTGAAACAAATGGTGGTGGCAGATTCGGTGTTGGGCTCCGCAATGATGCACCGTGTTGTTCTAATTGGACCAAAAATGCAACATTTTAATATTATATTTAAAATACTTGGGTATTTGAAAATTCAAATTTTAAAATAAATTAAAAATAAAATAGAATAAAACTAAACGAATAAAAACTTAGCAAAATAAAATGAGTTGCCTCTCATTCATGACTTTAGTTAATGTCGTTTAGCCCGACGACCTGATTTAGACTATAGGTTCTTCTAAATTGAATTCTTCGATTAAACCAATCGGAGCATTTTTATAATATGGTTTCAGCCACTGACCGTTAACTTTAAATTGAGATCCCGAATCATCTTTAATTTCGATTGCGCCATGGGGAAAGATTTAAACAACTGTATAGGGTTCGAGCCACTTGGATCATAGTTTACCTGCAAAAAGCTTAAGTTTGGAGTTAAATAGCAAAATCTTTTGACCGACAGAAAAAGATTTATAAGTAATGTTACGATTATAAAAATCCTTAGTGTTTTCTTTAAATATTTGTGCCTTGTCATAAGCGTTTCTACGAATTTCCTCAAGTTTCTGGATGTGTAATTTACGTGCTTTGCTGATTGCATCCATTTCCATGTTACATTGTTGGACCGCCCAATGCGCGCGGTGTTCTAATTCAACCGGCAAATGACACAGCTTACCGAAAATAAGGTGATATAGAGACATTCCAATAGGGCTTTTATACGCAGTTCGGTATGTCCATAACGCATCGATTAATTTAACACTCGAGTCTTTACAATCCAGCTTGACGATTCTTTCAAGTATCAATTTAATCTCACGGTTTGAAACCTCCACTTGCCTGTTGGTTTACAAATGATAAGACGTTGCAATTCGCCGCGTGACACCAAATTTCTTCATGAAAGCGTCAATTACTAGATTGATAAAGTTTTTTCCTCTATCGTTTATCATTGCTCGTGGTGTGCCAAACCTGGAAAAAAATAAAATCTTTAAGAAAGTTAATTGTGGTTTTTGCATCATTGTTTCGGGTAGCCTTAGCCTCCACCCACCGAGACACATAATCTACAACAAGAATAATGTAAAAATTCCCAAATGAAAAAACAAAAGAACCCATGTAATCAATTCCCCACACATCAAATATTTCGCACACATAAATTGGGGTAAGAGGCATTTTATTTTTACGATTCAGATTTCCTACTCGTTGACATCTTTCACAAGATTTACAGAAAAAATATGTGTCACGAAAGATGTTAGGCCAGAAGAAACCGCATTCAAAAATTTTGTGCATAGTTCGCTTTGGTCCAAAGTGACCGCCAAAAGAATAAGTATGACAAAAGTTCAAGATGGAATTTACCTCATCTTCGGCGATACATCACCTAATTACCTGATCTGAGCAGTTCTTCCAAAGATAAGGATCATCCCAAATATAAAATTTGGACTCTCGCTTTAGTCGGTTAATTTCAGCTCTTGGTGGATCTTGTAGTAACTTACTTGTGGCCAAGTAATTGACCATATCTGCGAACCACGGTGTTGTTCCTTGCGCCAACATTAATCTTTCTTCAAGGAACTCATCGTTAACCGACAGATCGGATGTAGTAAGGGGAATGCGACTCAAGTGATCAGCTACGAGATTTTTGCATCCCTTTTTATCTTTAATCTCCAGATTGAACTCCTAAAGAAGTAAGATCCATCGAATAAGTCTTGGTTTTGCCTCATTTTTGCTATTCAAATATCGCAAGGCTGCATGATCAGAAAACACAATGATTTTAGTGCCAAGCAAATATGAACGAAACTTTTCTAGAGCAAAAATAATAGCAAACAGTTCTTTTTCTATTGTTGAGTAATTTGCTGGGCTAGATCCAAGGAACGAGATGCGTAAGCTATAACATGGGGTTCTTTTCCAATCTTTTGGCTGAGAACGGCTCGAACACATGTATTTAACGCGTCACACATTAGCTCGAACGAATAATCCCAGTTCGATGGTTGAATGATTGGTGTTGTCACAAGTTTTTCCTTTAGCATATCGAATGAATCCTTGCACTTCTTTTCGAAATCAAAGGCTTGATCCTTATGAAGTAACCGGCATAGTGGTTGTGCTATTTTTGAGAAATCCTTGATGAATCTACGGTTGTGGGGTAAGGTAGTAAGCGTATAATATCGGTTTTCACCTTATCGACAACGATTCCATTTAAAGAAACTATACGGCCTAGAACTAACCCTTTGTCGACCATAAAATGGCATTTTTCATAATTTAACACAAGATTAAACTCTAAGCAACGTCTAAGTATATTGTTTAAATTTAAAAGGCATTCGTTAAATGAACTACCGTATACGGTGAAGTCATCCATGAAAACCTCAATTCCTTTCTTGACGTAGTCCGGAAAGATGCTAAACATGCACCTCTAAAATGTCACATGAGCGTTACAAAGGTCCAAGGGCATCCATCGATAAGCGAAAGTGTCGAAGGAACAAGTAAAAGTCGTTTTTTCTTGATCTTCAGGTACCACAGGGATTTGGAAGAAACTTGAAAATCCATAAGGCATCAATAATGAGATTTATCGGCTAAACGTTCTATCATTTGATCTATGAAAGAACGTGGAAAATGATCTTTCCGAGTTAAAGAATTCAACTTCCTATATTCGATGCAGACTCTCCAACCATTTTGTACTTTTGTTGGAACTAACTCACCTTCCGGGTTTCGGATTACCGTAACTCTGGTTTTCTTTTGAACTGCGTGGATTGGGCTTACCCAGTTACTATCCGAGATTGGGTAGATTATGTATGCATCTAGGAGTTTTTGTATCTCCTTTTTCACAACTTCCACCATTGGTTGGTTCAATCGGCACTGGCCTTGTCGTGACAGATTTGCCCCTTCTTCAATTGTTACCTTGTGCATACAAGTTGAGGGACTAAGTCATTTTATATCTGCGATGGTCCATCCGATGGCCTCTTTGTGTGCGCGCAATACTGTGACTAGGTCATCTTCCTATTTTTCAGACAACTTATTCGAGATAATTACCGATAAGGTTTTGTTTTCTCCCAAAAATGCATATTTGAAGTGATCCGAAAATTGCTTAAGCTCGACTTCTGGTGCCTACAATACCGAAGGTAAAAGTTTAGATTTTGACGGAGTCAGTTATAATTCATTATTGATGGAAAAAAAATTCTCGCACTCTATGATGTTGTCATCAAAACTTTCGATTTCTCTGCACATATTATCAATAAAGTTAGATTCAAAAAAATATTCAATGGAAGGTTCAATATTATTTACAAAGTTTAAACTAGCGACATTATCTGGGTATCTCATTGCTTTGTAAACATCGAATTCAACAACAACACCATCGAATTCCATTGTAAGAATTTCGTTTCTTGCATCTATTTTCATATGGGCTGTGCTTAGAAAGGGACAACCGAGAAGAATTTCTGACGAAGTGTTGGACCGATCATTTTCCATGTCTATTACATAGAAATTTGCCAGAAAGATTAGGTCATTTACCTTTACTAGAACATTTTCGAGGAGTCTTTCTGGGTATATTACGGATCGGTCAGCTAGCTGTATGGTCACCTTTGTATCCTTCAAGGGTTCAGCAGATAGTGAGTTATATAAAGAAAGAGGCATAACGTTAATAGAAGCCCTCAAATTGCACATTGCACGTTTAATACCAACATTACAAATTTTACAGGGAATGGCTAACATACCTTGGTCCTTTAACTTTGACGATAGCCTTCGCTGAAAAACTATTGAGACGTATTCTCCAACATTTACTTTTTCGTTCCCGGTAAGACGTCGTTTGTTAGTACATGGATCTTTTAAGAATTTAGCATACCTTGGTACCTTTTGGATTACCTCAAGCAGTGGAATATTAATTTCTACTTTCTGAAAGACATCTAAGATCTCCTTTTCTTCAGCTTGTTTGTCTCGCTTTACCAACCTCGATGGAAAAGAAGGCGGTACGGCATAAGGAGAGAGAGTAGAGGACGAACCTGATGTACTATTTTGGGTCGATGGTTGCACTTTCTCCTTGTTTTTCTTTTGGTCGCCTTCTTTTGTGGCTTTTGGTTCAACAATGGTGCCACTTCGGAATATGATGGCGTTGATGTTCTCCTTTGGGTTAGGATCGGATTGAGAGGGCAATTTACCTTGAGTTTCGAGTCGCCCTACTGTCTGAGCCAATTGGCTCATTTGCTTGTCCAACTCTTGTAAATGGGCCTTTGTGCTGTTCTGAAACTTTTCTTAGGATATTGCCAAACGTTCAACAATGGACTCTAAGTATGATTTTGGCTGCTGATATGGTTGTCTCTACTGGTATGCTTGATTTGGCCTTTGGTTTTGTGCATAATTGAAGTTCGGATGATCTTTCATCTATGGTTGTATGTATTAGCACTGGGATTGTATTGTCTCTATGGAGGTCCGGGAAAACTGCCCATGACGTTTAATTGCGCAGTATCCTCCTCTTGAATCATCGGCCAGCAATCCGTTGGATGTTCTGGACTCGTGTATATCCCACAAAGTTTAGTCGCGACTTTTTTATCTGCAACAAGAGATTGAATAATTTCAGCCAATTTGTTGATTTTATATTCTAATGAAACATTACTTACCTCGTGAACTCATCGAGAGGGTTCAGTAGAAGGGCGAAATTGCTGGGAGTTAGTGGCCATCGAAGAGATTAGAGTTCTTGCCATTGTCGAGGTCATGTTCATAAGTGCTCTTCCACTTGCTGTGTCGATCATCTTCATTTTCATATGAGATAGGTCTTCGTAGAAATACTGAAGAAGCGTTTGTTTCGTAGCCCGTGTTGTGGGCAATTTTGCGCATTTCTTGAATCTCTCTCAGTATTCGTATAACGACTCAATATCCTTTTGTCGGATACTCAAGATGCTCTGCCTTTGTTTGCTCGCTTTGGCTGCAGGGTAAAACCTGTCAAGAAAAAGTCATGCTATGTCAGTTCAAATTGTAACAGAATTGGAAGGTAGATCAAATAATCAATCCTTGGCAATATCAACTAAAGAAAAAGGAAATGTGCGAAGTTTTATTTTGTCTTCTGATACTCTTTGTGGTTATGTACTCAAACAAACCATATGGAATTTTTTGAGGTGTTTGTGCGGATTTTCACTCGGCAAACCATGGTAGGTTGGTAGAAGATGTACCAAACCCGTCTTTAGTTCGAATGGTGTTTCACCATTCGAGAATGTAACGTGTTGAGTGGATCGTTGAATCGATAAATGCCAAGAGGGGGTGAATTGGATTTTTAAAATACTAGGTAGTGAAGTGGTAAAATAAAATTTGAAAACAAAGGCACTTATAGTGGTTCAAGTTCTAAATGAACTCTACATCCATTACCTTAGCTCCCATTAAGGATTTTCCAAACAACTTCACTAGTTGATCTTCCCCTTTTCTAGGCTTAGGAGGGGAACCTTTACACAAATGATCAATTTTCTACCCAAAATTGACCAAACCCTCTCACAAGTTTACAAAGAAGAATAATCCAAATATAATGTATCTCTCAAGACTATTTTTTCCCAAATTACAAGCACTCAACTCAATTGAATCTAAAAAATAGGAATTACAAAGAATGACAATTGGGGTTTTACAAGAATATAGGAATTTAAGCACTTGAGCTTGGATTTGATGTAAGATTGTTTCTCTTAGGATCAATAGTTGTTGATGGTTGTTTTTGGACCTCTTTTATACCTTCTCATTCAATTCTAGCCGTTGAGGTTGTTGTCATCATAAATACAATCGTTGGGATGCAATCTTCCCACTATAAATGCACTTCTGCAACTACCCGTTTTGAAACATCTGTACCAGTTTCAAAACAAACCAAAATAGAAATAGCTGATGGGGTGTAATTAAGAGACCGTATCAAAACGAATACGATTATTTCGATACGCTAAGAGCCTGTTCCAAAACGTGCTTGATGTCATTTCGAAACAATTTGAAACTGCCAAAATCCGTATCGAAATGTGCTTAAATCGTTTTGACACGTCTTAACCGTTTTGTGAAAATCAGTTATAAATTGCAACATTCATAAAATTTAAATCCAAGTTTAAATTTCGTTTCGAAATGTTTGAGATCGTTTCGATACGACATTATCAAAACGGATCTGCCCGTTCCGTTGTTCTTCATCCGTTTCGAAACATAGGGTCTTGTTTCGATACTACCGTATCGAAATGGGAAGACTCGTTCCGAAATGAATGTTAATAGTTTCAAAACGTTCTGAAACGCTTAAGGGCTGTTTTGAAACGGTGACTCAAAAATCACTGTTTTGACTTAGAAAAATTTGTATAAACATTTGATTTTGACTTGACTACTTTGCTTAAAATTTTTGAGAAATAATGAGGACTTAAAAATTTGTTTTTTATTTTCAATTTAGTCCTTAAGTCCTTTGTTATATCAAAATCAATTCTTTAGTTTTACCGCTTTAAGTTAAAATTATAAAAATAAGATAATTTGATTATAAGAAGAAAATATGAGAAATTTTGAGATTTTAAATTTAAAATTCGAGTTTGATATAAAATGGTGGGATGATTAATTCCAATTATTAAGATTGAAACATATAACTAGAAGGAATTGATTGGAAGGCGTGCTCAATTTAAGTGCACTCATTCAGTAGTATACATTCCTTATCAAAAAGCCGAAATGCTCCCATCTACAATTAGGAGAATTTTTAATAAGGCTCGTATTAATATCTCATTATTAATAAAAGAAAAAAAAGCAAAAAAACCAAATGCTCCCGGCTTTCCATACACGCGAAGAGCCAACTTTTGTTCATGTTGCCCAACTTCCTAGATCTCTTAAAAGTCAAAACTCTCATCTATAAGGTTCAATTTAGTATCCCAACTTTTTTTTTGCACAATTAGATACTTAAACTTGGCTTTAACGTTTAACTTTGATACCTAAAGGTTCTTTGTCCAATTAGATACTTGGACTTTGCTTCTTATTTTAAATTGATATTTGAACTTAACTTTCTAGTCCAAATTGTACTTATAAATGATGTTTCATTTGAACCATAAAACATATTTATGTATCAATTTGAACAAAAATACAAGTTCCAAATACCTAGTTTAACAAAGAAAAAAGTCCAATACCAAATTGAACCATGGGACCAAGTTCATGTATCTAAATGGACCAAAAAAAAACTTAATTACCAAATTGAACCTTGAAACCAAATTCAGGCACCATAATATATTTTTACCCTAGATATAACATACAGTATTCTTTCGATGGTTTAAATATGTACAGGAATTTAATTACGTAGAAATAAACAATATGGATTAAATTTTAAATTTTATAATAGTACAGGGACCTAATACATATTTAGACCTATTTCAATTATTAATCTTTATAAATATCGTACCGTACCTAATCATCGGAGCAACTTGAAAAATCCGAAGAACAAATTATTTCCATTCTGTCCACAATCCTAAGCTCTCTACTCCAATCATGGACCAACCATCTCCTTCCTCCTCCTCGACCACCGCCTCCACCACCACTCCTCTCCTCCAACACCAGCAGCCATGGTGGCGCCGCCGTTTCCAAATGAAAAACAACCTCTCCTCCGAAATATCAGGAGCAGTAGGAGACTTGGGCACTTTCATCCCAATAGTCCTAACCCTCACCTTGGTTTCCCACTTAGATCTCTCCACGACTCTCATCTTCACCGCCTTTTACAACATAATCACCGGCCTATTCTTCGAAATGCCCATGCCCGTCCAACCCATGAAATCCATAGCTGCCGTCGCCGTCTCCGAAACCCCACACCTTACCACTTCCCAAATCGCCACCGCAGGTGCATCTACTGCTGCCATCCTCCTCCTCCTTGGGGTTACCGGTCTGATGTCGACCCTTTACCGTATTCTTCCTCTCCCCGTTGTCCGTGGGGTCCAGCTCTCTCAAGGCCTCGCCTTTGCCTTCTCGGCCATCAAGTATATCCGTTACAATCAAGACTTCGTAGCTTCTAAATCGACCACCGCACGGGATTGGTTGGGCCTTGATGGTCTTGTTGTGGCCCTTTCAAGTCTCCTCTTTCTGATAATCTTCACCGGCTCCGGTGACCATAACGATAGACATGATTCGGATGACGACCAGCCTCGTCGGAGAAGCTCAAAGAGGTTGAGAATTATGGGTTCAATTCCGGCTGCCCTGATAGTGTTCCTACTTGGGTTGGTTTTATGTTTTATACGTGATCCTTCCATTTTTGGCGATCTTAAGTTCGGTCCATCAAAGATTGGACTTTTGAGTATTACTTGGAATGATTGGAAAGTTGGGTTTTTGAAAGGAGCAGTGCCACAAATTCCACTGTCTGTATTGAACTCGGTTATTGCGGTTTGTAAGTTGTCTGGTGATTTGTTTCCAGACAGGACGGAACTGTCTGCTGCTAAGGTTTCTGCGAGTGTTGGGGCTATGAATTTGGTGGGATGTTGGTTTGGGGCAATGCCGGTGTGCCATGGTGCAGGTGGGCTAGCTGGTCAGTATAGGTTTGGAGCAAGGAGTGGATGGTCGGTGGTATTTTTGGGGATCGGAAAGTTGGTAATTGGTTTGGTGTTTGGGAACTCATTTGTCAGGATTTTGAATCAGTTTCCTATAGGGATTCTTGGAGTCCTTTTACTATTTGCAGGTATTGAGTTGGCCATGGCCTCGAGGGATATGAACTCGAAGGAGGAGTCTTTTGTTATGCTAATTTGTGCCGCTGTTTCATTGACTGGTTCTAGTGCTGCATTGGGGTTTGTGTGTGGGATTTTGCTGTTTTTGTTGCTGAAGCTAAGAAAAATGGAGTTTTCTGGTTCTGGTTTTAACAAATTCAAGTTTGGGTCTGCCGTTGATGCTGAAACCAGTTCAATTCCTTGAAGCTGCTTTATTTCGGCTGGATGTTCGATGATGAAGCAATGTACGGTATGTTGCACCTTAAAATGCTATCGTAAGATGTAGATTCTTGTGCTGATGATATTTTATCAGCAGATGTGTTATGTATGTTCTAGACTAGCAGAATACAATCAGGATCATATGATAGATAATAATATACTTTGTTGTATTTAATTCTAGCCTAGCAGTTAGTACATGTTGCTCGATGCGTTGTTTCAATTCTTTAGCCAATTGGAGTTTAATGTATCATCTTCCTTGGAAAACTAGTTGTAAATTATTTTCTGGTAGGAGCCAAGTTTCTAAAACTTGTATCCTAGGTGAAGTTTTTCATTTGGTTATAGAAATCGTGGTTAGCAGAGTTATTGCTTCTATGTTGTCGGATTCAAAGTTGAAGTTCTTTAGAAATTACTTGGTTTCCACGTAGTTGAAACTTGAAAGGGTGAGAATGTTCTTTTCATAAGAGTACGTTGATCAGAAATCTTAAGTGATCAGAATGAATAAAGTGTCACTAAAAGTGAAATATGATGGTAGAACTTTTTATGATGGATCAATTTTAAGTTTTCTGTGGGATTCTTATGCAACATTATGAAGTGAGAGTTTCAAGATTCAGAGATCCTTAAGATTTGCTGGAGAGTGTGATTGATATTTGTCATTAAGTACAAAATTTCCATTACAGTTGAACACAAAATTATCTGGAATTAGCATGATCCAGACGAGCCTTGATGTGAAAAGAAATGACCACTTCTTTCGGTCGATTTCTTCACCGTAGTTTACAATGTGGTTCCTGTACTTCTAATGTATGTGGTCTAACAAGGTAGAATCGCCAAGCTTGTAGGCCGAAGATTGTTGTTCATTGTTCGAGTAGATATTGTCATTTGGTATATTTTGAACTTTCCAATGGTCTTCACCGACATCTGGTAGCATTCTTCTAACAAATTCTTTGGACATGAGACTAACTTCAAAAACATTAAGGCGTTTCTTATGGCAGATGTCGAATGGCAGCTTCAACTGTGGACAAGACACAATGAAGAGATGGTCAACAAGGCGCGGTGCATTTTTGTCCATTTTCAGTCTATTCAACATATCCAACCTCTAGAAGAGGAAAATCTTGAATGCCAGAAAGCATCCATCCTCGAAATGCAGTTTTGTTTCATTGTACCCCTTGCAAAGAGAAAGTTCCAACAACTTGGGCAATTCACCAAGAATGTTGAGATAGTTGCGACCAAAACATTCGAATCCGAACTAGGCATTTGAGATCAGAAACCCAATGTGGCAACTTTTCCAATCGTCCTTGAAGCCGAAAGCAACACAAAAGAGGTGGAGATGGCATCTATTGCAGCTGTGGAGGTTCCTCCTCTTTTGCCGAGAGAACCTGCAGTGATTCAAGGAGGGACATCTGCACAATAGCATTGCACATTTCAGGTTGGTAATTCCCAACTTTCTCAAATGCTTCATCTTTCCCAACTCATTAACCAAATCAAAGCTCTTTACTGCATCCACGTGTACAGGATAAAGCTTTTCTAGGGAGTTTAAACTTTGAACATTGGCATGTACTTTCATCCCTCGTCGAGTCCGGTAATGGATATCGTAGTAAGCTATAAGATACTTTAGATTGGAAAGCTTATTGATCTCAACAGGTAAGTGGTGCACATGGGAATGTTTCAAATCAAAGTTTCTAGCTAGTGCAACTTACCTAAGGTCTTTGTGCCGCTAGTGTTCCATGCCAAGGTGCTTCTGAATTGAGAGGCGCCGAGCTGTCTGGTTAAGAGTTGTTAATTGTATTGCTGAAGTTTGAATCAAGAGATTCAGTTCATCTGCCTTGGAGAGAATAAGCTCGTGCTCGTGGACTCGACATTCTCTAACCACACCATCAAAACCAGCCAATTGAAGTTTCATCTGCCTTTGGAGAGAATGAGCTCATGTTGTTTCACAAAGCACTCTGCAAGCCACAACCATGCCAATCTTGCACAATTCACAGCATAATCTAGCAGAAACATGTCGAGGAACAAGAAACAAGATTTGAGATGATAAGGCAAATATCAAAAGACATCTCCGCCTTTAGTCGACAGCAGTCCGTCCACCAACGGCCGCAACTGCAAGAGCTAAGCCTTCACATTTTTTTGGCAATATCAAAAGACAAATCCTTCATCTCCAAAGGCCATTTTTTGATTGACTGTATAAGACGGGCATTTTTCTTTACGATAGGTAAGGTTGCTATGGCTGTTAAAACACCTTCTCATCCTAGCTTTCTTTCGTTTACAATTTCAAAATTTGAACTTTAAACATTATTTATTTGAAGAATTTAATGTCTTATACAATTAAATTAATTATGAAAAAAAAATATTACACTTATTTGAAAAGAAATTAATTATGAAATTTATATATTTAAAATATCAATATCACATAATATTTAAATTACCTATTCATAATTAAGTTTCTCATGGTTGAATAAGTAAAATTTGGATATTAAAAATGTTTATATTTACCGACAAATGTTGGGTCTATTAGTAAGGCACATTGTACTCTTAAGAAGAGGACACAAGTTTAAACTTTAAAGACGACATTGTTGGGAGGGATAGTCCCGCACCCCAAACATAGAATAAGACGAACATATATACTATCAAAAAATATTAATGGCAGAAAGTCTATGGGACTGACCCCAAAAGTTTTGAGAAATTTTAATTTTATCCTTAATTTTTTTTAAAAATTTTAATTTATTCCCTCAAGATTTTAAAAAATTCATATTAAGCTTCAAAAGTTTGGATATTTTTAATTAAATTTCCTCTTAAAATTTTTAAAATTATGATTAAATCTCTCAAAATTATTAAAATTTTTAGTTAAACCCTCAAAATTTTTAAAAATTTTCTTTTAAGCCTCTAAATTTTAAAAAAAATTAATTTGGTCCTAAACTTTTACTCTAAATTCCGCCACCATCGACATGTGTAATTTTACGCACTATTTGTGAATCAGATGATGACAAATCATCCAAAAAATTTTAAATTAAATTTATTCTTAATGGTGTCAACATTTTATTCACTAATTGTACATAAAGTTGTACACTATCAGTACACCAAATACTCACTAATTAAAATTCGTGCTCGACTAAGGTTAATTTTGTTTGTAAAACTTTAAAAAACCATTTCAGCATACATAAAATAATCTTAACTCTTATTTAAAAATTATATAAAAATCAGAAAACGATAAAATAAGAATATTATCAATTCACCAATTATTCAGTACACGTTCTATGTTTATAAAAAAATTCAATACACGCGCCAGCATTGGCCATTAAATTTGGGTAAAATTAATTATATAAAAAAAAGGGAAAAAGACCGAGAAACCAAAATAGAAGTTGACCTGTTACGCTACAACTACTTTGCGAAGACTTTCATTTTAAGTATTCTCTTAGATCCAACTCAAGTTCCCAAAAATCTTTGCAACAACTTTAACAGTCACTGCCAGAATTTCAGGTTTGTTTTTCTTCTGCTAAATCTGCTTCATTGAATTTGCAAACCACAAGCTTTAATCCAATACTCTCCCTTTAGATCAAATACACTACTTATGCAGTGACTGCAGTTTCAGTTTTGATGGGAAAATAGCAAATCTGCAGTTTTTGTAGCTTAGATTTTGTTATTTGAGAATTTGGGTCTTGATTTTTAGTGGTTTTTAAGAATTGGGTAGCTGAGAAATATTGAAAATTTGGAACTATGAGGAGTGTGTATCTGGCTGTTGTTGTTTGTATAATGTTTGAGATGTTCATCTTAGGGTTAGCAAATTATGTTCCAGAAATGGAGTTTGAGTTTAAAAGGGAATCTTCTGTGGAAGTGGAACATAATTATGAAAGAATCGGCGAGGTTAAGAAACATTGTAAGTCAGTTTTATCATCTGCTTCTGAATTTAAAGCTGGAGATAATCGGATAGCTGATATAAAAGAGGAGCTCAATTTCGGGTATGGGGATTGGCGGCAGGATGTCGGTGATGCTCCCATTATGCCGTTTGATGATAGAGATATCCCTGAGAAGTTGTCACAGGCTCCATCGAACATATCTTCTTTCTGGATCACGGATGTTGATCACGAACATCGGACTAAGAAGTCTGTAAGTGTCAGTGGGGTTTTGATGTTGGGGATTACTCTGGATACTTCATTTGCAGAGAGGCCGTTCGAGGGTAGTCCTCGGTTTCAGATATGGCCTGCTCATACTCAGCTTGCCATTTCGTTCGAAGGGGTTTACACGGAAACTAAACAGAATGGTGGGGAAAGAGTGTTGTGTTTGTTGGGGAGTGCGATGTTGCCGTCTCGGGAGTCTGAGTCGAATAATCCATGGGAATGGCTGAAGGACTCCTCTGATCAAAACGATAACCAGGTACCCCTTTTGCAAGATGATCAGATATTGCTTGTTCTTCATTACCCATTGACGCATACTTTGACGAATAGGGTGATACGAGGGGAGTTGAAAAGTTTAAATCCAAAATCAAATGCTAAGTACTTTGATCAAGTTCACATTTTGGCCCAGATGATCAAGTCGACAAAATATGAATTTGGCTCTGACAAGATTGTATCCAAGGCATGTGATCCTTATCCGTATCAGGATAACATGATGAATTCTGGCATCGATGTCTACACAGGAGATAGCTTCTGTGCAATTCTTGAGCAAGTTACAAATAGTGGAGCTTTCACTGTTGTGCCGAACTGGAAATGCAATGGCACTGACGACTACTGTAGTAAGCTGGGTCCTTTTGTCTCAGATAAAGAGATTAAGGCTACAAATGGCAGCTTCAAGGATGTCATACTTTACATGCAGGATGTCAGATGCAAGCCAACTAACGGGCATCGAAATGCTAGTGTGGCCAGAGTTGCTGCAGTTTTCCGGGCTGCTCCTGCATCGGAGGATCAGTATAGAGTGCAATGGAGGAGGTCCGGACTTAGCAACATGACTCTAGCTGCTGAAGGAATCTGGAATTCTTCTAGTGGGCAGCTTTGCATGGTTGGTTGTCTTGGCATAGTAGATGTAGAGGGGAGTAGCTGTAACTCACGTATCTGTTTGTATGTTCCTCTGTCGTTCTCCTTAAAGCAGCGAAGCATACTTTTGGGGAGTATATCGAGTATTGATAGAAGTAATAAGCAGTACTACCCTTTATCATTTGAAAGATTAGTGAGGCCAACAGAGTTCTGGAATTATTTCAGAACATCGAATCCTTATTATAGTTACTCAAAGATCCGATCAGCTGGTGCGATCCTAGAGAAAAACGAGCCCTTCAGTTTTGGAACTCTAGTCAAGAAATCCTTGCTGCAGTATCCTAAACTAGACGATACAGATGACTTTTTATCCAGCCTGTCTTTTCTTGCAGAAGATCTGACCCTTCAAATCTCTGCTGTGCCCGATCCATTTTCAAACTCTCATCCTCCAAGAGTTGATATTCAGATGGATATTTTCTCACTTGGTCCTTTGTTCGGACGCTATTGGAATTCAAGAAATGCGACCACCGCAGAAAAAGAGGCACCTTCCCATGTTAAAGCTGAATACACCGAAAAACAGCTCCTTTTGAATGTATCGGCTCAACTAACAATTATTGGAAAAGATTATAGCAATTTTTCTGTTCTTTTTCTGGAGGGTCTTTATGATCCACATTTTGGACGAATGTACCTTGTTGGCTGCAGGGATGTTCGAGCTTCATGGACGATCTTATCTCAGACCATGGATCTAGAATCAGGGTTGGATTGCTCGATCGAAGTCATAGTGTCTTACCCACCAACAACGGCTCGGTGGTTGGTCAATCCAACTGCAAGAATTTCCATATCCAGTCAGAGAACTGAAGATGACCCACTATATTTTGGAACGATTAAGCTTCAAACTCTTCCAATCATGTACAGGAAACAAAGGGAAGATATTCTCTCTCGCCGGGGCGTTGAGGGAATCCTCCGTGTTTTGACCCTTTCATTTGCTATTGCTTGCATTTCAAGTCAGTTGTTTTACCTCAAGCATGATGTTGATTCCTCTCCTTTTATTTCCCTTGTCATGCTGGGTGTCCAAGCCCTTGGGTACAGTCTTCCTCTTATTACCGGTGCCGAAGCTCTCTTCAAGAGAGAGGCTTCTGATTCTTATGAAACGCAATCTTATGACCTTGAGAAGAGTCAGTGGCTGAGTTTGATTGATTACACGGTGAAGCTTCTTGTGCTGGTGATGTTCCTTCTGACACTGAGGCTCTGTCAGAAGGTGTGGAAATCTCGTATCAGATTACTTTCACGAGCACCGCTTGAATCACATCGTGTCCCAAGTGACAAGCGGGTACTTATTGCAACTGTTACCGTACATGTCATTGGATACATCATTGTTCTGATCATTCATACCTTTAAAACCAAACAGATGCCACTTCAAACAGATAGGTTTATAGATTCAAGGGGTAACTCCCAGACGCTGCGGGAATGGGAAATTGAACTAGAGGAGTATATTGGCCTTGCTCAAGATTTCTTCTTGCTCCCTCAAGTCATCGGTAACTTCATGTGGCAAATCGATTGTAAACCTCTCAGGAAACTATATTTTATCGGGATTACAGCAGTCAGACTTCTCCCTCATTTATATGACTACATACGAGCTCCGGTTCCCAATCCTTACTTCGTAGAGGAGTACGTGTTTGCGAATCCAACAATGGACTTCTTCTCAAATTTCGGGGATGTTGCCATTCCCATCACCGCAGTTTTTCTTGCAGCCGTTGTCTATTGTCAGCAAAGGTGGAATTATGATCAGCTTAGCCAGATTCTCACCTTCAGGCAACGCAGGCTTCTGCCTGCAGGATCAAGAACTTATGAGAGGTTGTCTTCCAAGCCATTTGAAGCCGAGCTCGCCTCCGACGTTAATCGGAGTGCCTCAAATAAGCTAGAGGACGATGATGAAGAATAAGTTCAATTCCTTCTCAACATTACTGACAGAATAGTTGTTGCTAAACATGTGTGAATGTAGGTAATAATTTCATGTTTGTTTTCCAGGTATAACATGCTGGCATCGAAAATTACGACTAAAAGCTTGGTTCTATCCTGCATGTTTTGATAATTAACAAAAACAATTGTCCGAACTTTCGTGTTGGTTTTATGTTTGTTTAATGTCCGCGTTCCTGCTGCAAATTCTACCTGGGTTTGTTTCTAACAACACTTAAATGTTACTGAATGTGCAACCTATTATGTTTATATCATGGTTATCTTGGTGACATATTGTTGATATTTGATAATATGGTTGATTTTCCCGGGCGACGTGGTTGGTATAATAACATTTTAGGTCATTTTTTATTTAAATATTAGTTAAATAGACCTTTACCCCTCTCTATCTTTACATTTAAAGGCTTAATAGACTATTGTCCTAATATTTAATCTTAAATCTATCTGTGTGACACGTACAAAGATAAAACAAAAACCAAATGTAAAGTTGTTCGCCCAAAATAATTTTTACGAGCAAGCAAAATCCGACTTAATCTTTTTATTCGACTTGATTAAATGCTCAAATCCTTAAATAATCCTCATAAGTCAATCATATAAAATAGTCATAAATCTTTCATCTTCATGTTAATCTCTCTCTTTATTTTCGTCTAAATAATCATTTCATAAATAATGAAGAAATGAATAAATTCATTCGGCGACCAGGAGAATCACGAATGAAATAGAACTCTTGTCTTACATCTCTAAAGTCTTGGTCAATTGGACTCTTCTCTTTGAATGATTTTTTGGTCGATTATTCATTATAGGAATTTTTTTCATTTAATTTTTTCTATTTATAACGTTAAGATTTGAACTCTTGATCTTATGATTTTACGTATGGCCGATTTTAGGGCAAGTCGAACCAATCAACTGCCTAGGGCCTCATTTTCCCTAATTTTTACTACTTAAATAATTATAATAGAAAAATCCCAAAATTTAGTTATAATATTAGATAGAGGCCTCCGAATTGAGCTATAAATAACAAGTAAACAAAATAATAATTTGTTTATAATATTAGATATGGGCCTCTCTTTTTTTTTTCTTGAATTTTTACTACTTAAATAGTTAGTTTAATTTTTTCTAATACTAGATTAGGGTCTATTTTTTTCAATACTTGTTATTTGGGCTCAAATTTTTCGATACTTGTAATTAGAGGCTCATTTTTTTTTCAATATTTATTATTATGAGCCTACTCTTAATTTGTTTTTCAATATTTGTTATTAAGGGTCTAATTTTTTTTCAATATTTGTCATTTGGGCTGAATTTTTTTTGATATTTGTTATTAGGGACATACTCTTCAAATTCATTTTTTAATATTTATTATTTGAGGTTTATTGTTTCCTTATTTGTTATTAGAGGCTCAATTTTCTCAATATTTTATTACAATAAGCTACTCTTAAAATTTATTTTTTCAATAGTTATTATTAAGGGTTCAATTTTTTCCCAACACATATTATTTGATATCCAATTTTTTCCTGATATTTTTTCTTAGGGACCTGCTCTTAAAGTTAAATTTTTTCAATACCTATTACTCCATTTAGGGTCTAATTTATGCAATACTTGCTATTACTTATTAGAGACTCTTTTTTCTCTAACATTTTTTATTAGGGGCATACGCATAAAATTAAAAAAAATTAATATTTGTTTAAGGTATATTCTTAAAATTTATTTTTTAAATATTATTATTAAGGGTCTACTCTTAAAATTTAATTTTTTTCAAAACTTATTGTTAGATACTTAATTTTTCCGTCTATTCGGGGTCCAAAATCTCAATACCAGCCCTGATTTTACGTCTCATCCATAAGTCTAACCAAAATTGAATGGAATCTATTAAAAGAAAGTAGGGTTTGAATGTAATTTAAAGAGAAGGATGAGAGGGATTTGATACATAAAGCCTAAAGTCTTTACAAATGTCATTATCGAGGTGGACAACAAAGTTGTTATTAATAGGTTGCGCACTGGTGTTTGTGCGAATTGGGTTACCTCAGTTTTGAAGAAAATATCAAGGATACAGTCAAGTTGTTTGATTCTTGTTGTTTTTCCTTTGTGTGTCGTTCTTGTAACCAGGCAGTTGACTGGCTTGCCAAGGTTGCGAAGACAGAACAAGACCAAGTTGTTTGGAACCCTGTAGTCTTCCCTCCTCATCTTTTGTGTTCTTATTTTCTATGATACAAAAGTTTATTCGATAAAAAAAATACATAAAGCCTAAAAAGTTCAAAGTGTAGGCAAAATGCAATGCTCAAACTCTTACAACATTTAATTTCGTATAGAAAGCAATGCAACCGCATGAATAATGGGGACGGCTGCACCCTAGGTCTACTCGGTCACCGTCTCACTCTCTCTTCTTTATTTCTTTTTTTTTTTTTTAAATAATTAGGTTATGTAATGCTCTAACTTTTTAAAATGGTCACAAAAGAGTTTTGACATTTTTTTAATATATTCAAATAAAGATTTAAATTTCAAATCAGTTTAATAAAAGTTTAATGTTTGTCAATAACCTCTAGAACAAATGGTTAAAAGTTTTTTGTTGACACCTCTGCCCTTCTTAGGTTGTAGCTTCTAAACCTAGTAAAAGTAAATTAACCCTCTCTGCCCCTAAGTAAGAATTATTCAAAAAAAGTTTAACGTTTTTAAATATGTACAAATAAAAGTATAAAGTTTTTGATAAAAAAAAGTCCTCTTTTATTTAAGTAGTTTCAGAAATATTAGGCATTTATCAGTTTAAAATGCTGGTGATATGCATTTGTATGATCTATTCTATAATAAAATCATACTTATCGATCAAAAAAATAAATCTCTTATTGAACATATTTGAAAATGTTAAATTCTTATTCGAGTGTTTAAAAGTTTAGGTCTTATGTAAATAAACTTTAAAAGGTTAAACTCTTATTTCATATTAGAAAATGTTAAATAATGAATGGGAAAAAGAAATAGAAGGTTCCGACTTCTGAGCTTATGTTCATTGAATAATCCTCAGTTCTAATAGGAAAATTCTACAACGTGCGACGAACACCGATGAACACCACTAATGATAAACACCGATGAACACCATTAAATTAATTCATAAAGATTTAAAATTTTAAGGATCCATCAAATAATTAATAATTACTTTAAAAAATTCAATTAAATTATTTTTTATATATATTAAAATTTTATTTTTTAATAAGGGTAAATTATATATTTAGTACCTCACTTATTTCCGTATTTCTATTGAACCCTCATTATTTAAATATTATTTCAATTTGACCCTATTCTTTATAAAAATAATTTAACCCTTCACCCTCAACCTAAAACCCTAAACTATTAAACCTTAAACCCAAACTCTTAACCCTAAACCATATACCATTAAAAATAATTTTACCATCATCGACTCAATTCAATTCAATGAATTGTTGAATTCTCCTAAAAAATTCAATAATCAACAATTTGAAGAAAAAAAGTGATGATCAAAGTCGGTACAAGTTATTCATTATGTGATATCACAAAGATTAAAAAAAAAGCATGGACTTGAGCTCTTTAAATATGATATCACCGTTTTTAAAACTTCTAAAGAGAAGTCTTGACAGTTGATTCAGCTTTTCTAACAAAGGCACTTTTTCATCTAACTAAAGTAAATTCAGATTTGAAACATTAGACATTGAAATCGGGATTTGTCAAGAGAATTGGTTTTCCCTTATAGAGAAGAGCTCAACATATGGCATAGAGAATGAAGAGTACCTTGAATATTGTTGCTACCAATATCAAAATGCCTTATATAGTAGAGATTGAACATTGGAAGAGGAAGAGTACCAGAAATCGAGAAAAATGAAAGATTTGTTAGTTGTCTAAGTGCTTCATGTATAATCCCAGTTAATCCATTTATCTGCAAAAACATGTACCTCTAGGGATGACATGTTCCCCAAGGAAGGTGGTATTAGCCAGTTCAAGTTTTTCCAGTCTTCTTAAACGACCAATCTATTGTGGAATCTCGTTACTGTCTGAACCTAGAGACCTCATCGAACTTTATCACTCATTCTCTAGAGGTCTCAAATCTCATTTATACTTGTTTTACAATATTTTTCTAGTTTGTACATTTTTACTTAACGAACTAGGGCTTGAAAACTATTTGGACTTAAAATTATTCTGGAACTTGTTTTGGACTTCTAAAGGACTGTTTTAGACATTGTTTTAAAATTATTTGTTGAATATTTTTGCTGTAAATTACACGAGTGAATTCGTAAACATATTTCTAAAGGACTGTTATTTATATATTCACTTCTAAAGGACTGTTTTAGACATTGTTTTAATTAAAATTATTTTTAATGGTATATGGTTTAGGGTATAGGTTTAAGAGTTTAAGGGTTTAAGATTTAATAATTTAGGGTTTTAGGTTGAGGGTTAAGGGTTAAATTATTTTTATAAAGAATAGGGTCAAATTGAAATAATATTTAAATAATGAGGGTTCAATAGAAATACGGAAATAGGTGAGGTACTAAATATATAGTTTACCTTTATTAAAAAATAAAATTTTAATATATATAAAAAATAATTTAATTGAATTTTTTAAAATAATTATTAATTGTGTGATGAGTCCTTGAAATTTTAAATCTTTATTAATTAATTTAATAGTGTTCATCAGTGTTTATCATTAGTGGTGTTTATCGGTGTTCGTCGCACGTTGCAGAATTTTCCTATTAGAAAATGTTAAATAATGAATGGGAAAAAGAAATAGAAGGTTCCGACTTCTGAGCTTATGTTCATTGAATAATCCCCAGTTCTAAATATATATGGAAGGGAAAATCTATTTTCACAGATAATAAGACTTTTTAGATAAAGATGAATAAACATTTATTACATATGATTTTATCATTTACTTTTATGATGTCATATGTTTTCTTTCTTGCCTCCTGTTAATGAAATTATTAATAAATTATTTAAAAAGAAAAGACTTTGAGCATGTAATTTATAAATGCCACACATTTTTATTTAAAATAAAAGATTGAAATCAACCTTTAAGATAATTATAAAATTAGAAATAAAAGATAAACACGATGCCAATTAAAGAAAGAGTAATTATTTGATGCACAGTAAATTTTTCTTTTCTTTTTTGCAAGCGAGCTTTTTAAAATTATTATATGTCTCTTTTAAAGGCTCTAAACCCTAATTTTTAAAATCTAAACTTTAAACCATCAAACATATTCTTAAACCTTAAAACCTAACTATAAACATTAAAACTCTAAAAAATAAGGCATGTGGTAAACAAATTTTCCACCACCTGTGCGTAGAATATTTCCTCTTAAAGAAATCTTTAAAAATTACCGAGTATAAGATAATAAATGTGGAAAAAACAAAATGTTCTGAGCTTGTGTTCATCGAATAATCCTCAAATATCTTAGATTTCATTCATGGATGATAATATTTTTGAGATAAGAGTGAATAATTATTTATTACAGATGATTTTATCATTTACTTTTACAATGTTATATGTTTTTTTACCTTTTATTAATGAAATTTTATATTTTATTTTACAAAGAAAAGATTTTAAGCACGTAATGTATATATGCCATCCATTTTTTACAAAGATTGAAAACAACCTTTAAACTAAATGTAATAAAAATGTGTTGTAAGATAAGTAATATGCAATATTCCCAATAAAAGAAAAATCCTTAAAATTATCGAGTATGAGGTAATGAAGTGAGAAAAAAAGGTTATGAAGGTGGGTCAAAAAGAGAAGTTCTTCTAAGTTTATGTTCATTGAATTGTTTTCAAATTTCGTAGATCTCATTTTGACAAATGAAAAGATTTTATTAGATAAGATTAATATAATATATACGTATCTAAAGTATATTCATTTTTTCATTTAAATATTTACTGTGTATTTTTTGTAAAAAAGAGTATAGATAATTAATGTATTTTTTTTAATCAATGTCGTAAGCCAATTTTTAAGAACCTAAATAAAAAATATACACTTAAGATACTTATTTTCATAAAAAAAATATACTTTTAATACTTTGACAAAAAATACTTTAAGTACCTAAATAAAAAATAGTATACTTTAAGTACTTATTTTTTATATAAGCCTTAGATAATAATAAATATACATTTATTATAAATGATTTTATTTGCCACTTACTTTTATGATGTTATATGCTTTTGCCTCTTGTTAATTAAAGTGTATTTTAAAAACTCTAGTTGATCTCTATTTTTCTTCTAACACAACCATCTTTATTTATCGAGTATCGTAATTTTTTTCATTTTATTTAACTGGCGACGATACTAATTTTGATGCTGATTGCTGACCGTCGGATCTGTTTTCTTTATTTTTTTAAGTTTTTTAATAAAAATAACGTTACTTTTGTGGCATGTTTTTTTCTGCCTTTGTGACACGTTTATTTATGTTTTTGGTATGTTTTTTTTCTTCTTCGATCATTTGGTCGTTTTTTTATTTTATGTTTTTTTCATGGTTGGATTTGACGACGTCGCAATGGCGCTTATTTGTAATCATGCTGATCTTCCCTGCTCTTGACCCTCTGATTGAATTTGGATACGCGGTTTGCGCTCGTGGATAGTTTCTGATGACGTTTGGCTCTGATTTGCGATTCTCGGTGGTCTTTCAATAGCTTAATCCTTTTTGTGGTTTGTTTGCCGATGCGGTCAGATTTGTTCGTGTCTATTTTTTGTTCGAGTTATTTGGATGAGTTTTTTTAACTTTTTTCATATATGGTCCTTATCTAAAGTGGCTAGTTTTAAGGAAAATGTCCAACTTATGTATTTAATTTACGATAATAGTTGTAAACTCTTATTATAATTTTGGGTATTTTCTCATTTAATAAAACTAACTACTTATATTAAAAAAATTAAAATGTATATTTTTTATCAAAAGAAAGACGGTTTTGAACTAATAACACATAAATGTCATGTATTCTTATTTAATTTAAAAGATTGAAAATCACATTATATAATTTAAAAATATATTTGTGAAAAGTTTGGTTTAATATTTAAAATATCAACTTAAAATAAGATAAATATATAAATATATTCATAAAAATAATAATTTTATAATGATTGTATGTGTTGTATAAAAATATATAAAATTTTAAATAGTTTTATCTGACAAACATACTTGATATTATAATATATGAAATATAATAATTTATTTATTTTTAAAAAAAAAATCATTAAAAACTTCAAAATTGATAAAATCCTAAAATTTATTTTTAAAAAAGTATCTTAAATTACCAAATAAAATTAAGGTGGGAAAAAAGAACAAAAAAGGCTTCTAGAAGAATTGCTATATAAATAGCCACATCCAGCTTAATATTCATGCATCTTCATACATACTGTTTCTATTTTCTTCTGTTGTGTGTTCAGTTTCAGTTTTAGAACTTTGAGTGAATACTTCACATTCCTTGACCAGTGCCTGATTAGAAGATAATAACCACACTTCTCCTCAAATTTGATTCTCTGAGTTTTTCTTGGTTTTGAACATGAAAAACTAAAACCACAATCTTTTTTCTTTGGATTCATTGAAGTTTTTGATATAGCTTTGGTGGGTGCTTGTTAGTTTGATAATGGAGGGTGGTGAGATTTTCGGAGCGAGTAGTCATTTACGTGGGAGTTTACGTTCGGTCGGTAGTTCTTCGGTATGGAGAAACAATGATGTGGTTGAGGCATTTTCAAGTTCTTACCGAGAAGAAGATGATGAAGAAGCTTTAATGTGGGCTGCACTTGAGAAACTGCCCACCGTTTCTCGTCTCAGGAAAGGTATATTGACTAGCTCCGATGGCGGTGCCGATGAAATCGATGTTCACGGCCTCGGGTGGCAACAACGGAGGGCTTTGCTTGAGAGGTTGGTCAAAGTTGCAGAGGAAGATAATGAGAAGTTCTTGTTGAAGCTCAAGAACCGTATAGACAGGTATCAATTTTCCTACTTTTTTCATGTTTGGTTACTAGGAAAATGAAATGGAATTATGAAATGGTCCCTTTTTTTCAGGGTTGGCATTGATCTTCCCACAATTGAAGTCAGGTTTGAACATCTAAACATTGAAGCTCAAGCTTTTGTTGGAACCAGTGCTTTGCCTACAGTTCTTAATTTCACAACTAGAATATTTGAGGTAGCAATCTGAAAAAAAAAAATACTCTTTTACTTTCACAATTTCATAGTTTTGTTTTCTTAGGATCATATCTCATGTTTCATTTTGTATTGGGATTACAGGGATTCTTGAATTATATTGGTATTCTTTCTAGTAGAAAGAAAAAGCTGACCATACTCAATGATGTAAATGGAATCATTAAGCCGGGCAGGTAACAATGGCGATATGAATTTTCTTTTTTTTACTCTGAAATTAAAATTTGCAGAGATTGTGGAATTTCTTAACCATTGTTGTTCTCATGTGTTTATTAAAGGATGACATTGCTTTTGGGTCCTCCAAGTTCTGGGAAGACCACTCTCTTGTTGGCTTTAGCTGGGAAGCTTGATCCTGCTCTCAAGGTGCTTGACAAAATTTTCACTTTTCTTTCAAATGTCATTAATTTAGTTCTGTTTTCATTGTTTTGATTTCTAATTTGAGACTGTGTTTCGCTTCCAGTGTTCGGGGACTGTGACTTACAACGGGCATGTCATGGATGAATTTGTGACACAGAGAACAGCTGCCTATATCAGTCAACATGATCTTCACATTGGAGAAATGACTGTGAGGGAAACTTTGGCCTTTTCTGCTAGATGCCAAGGGGTTGGAGACCGATATCGTATGTTCGATTGATTTGCAGCCATTTTTATTTTTATTTTTGGAACCATATGAATGCCTCTTTTTATCCTTCAAAGCATGAAATCTGTTGTTTACAGAGATGTTGGAAGAATTGTCAAGAAGAGAGAAACGGGCTAATATTAAACCTGATCCTGATATGGATGTCTTCATGAAGGTAAGAACTAAGAACTAAAATACCATTGTAATATTTCATGCATATGATTTACTTTGTCTTTTCTAATATTTCAGGCAGTAGCAACAGAAGGTCAGGAAGCAAATGTAATCACAGACTATATTATAAAGGTAAAAGTTACGAAAAAAAAAGTTGAAGTATATTGAAAGATATACAATAAGAACTGTGATTAAAAGAAAATTTCATTACTTACTGAATGGTTTTGCCATAAATTTTGCAGGTTTTGGGACTGGAAGTATGTGCAGACACTATGGTAGGAGATGAAATGATAAGGGGTATCTCTGGAGGACAGAAGAAGCGTGTCACAACAGGTAATTGATGATATCGAATAAACCATTAATTTAATATGTAAATTACCTTGAACTTCTTATGATGAATTCTAAATATGTTAATCCAATTAGGTGAAATGATGGTTGGACCTGCGAAGGCATTGTTTATGGATGAGATATCCACTGGTCTGGACAGCTCCACAACTTACCAAATTGTCAACTCACTCAAGCAAAGTGTTCACATCCTTAATGAAACTGCAGTCATCTCTCTTCTCCAACCAGCTCCAGAGACTTATGATCTTTTTGATGACATTATTCTACTTTCTGATGGTCAGATAGTATATCAGGGTCCTCGTGAAGACGTGCTGAGTTTCTTTGAATATATGGGCTTCAAGTGTCCGCAGAGAAAAGGCGTGGCTGACTTCTTGCAAGAAGTAAGTTTGATCCATTTTTCTTTGGGACCAAAGTTGCTCTTCTATCACATTTAATTCGACTGTGTTCATTGCAGGTTACATCAAGGAAAGATCAAAAGCAGTATTGGGTACGTAAAGACAGACCGTACAGGTTTGTCACGGTCAATGAATTCTCTGAGGCATTCCGATCATTTCCCGTGGGAAAGAAACTCAGAGTTGAACTTGGTACTCCATATGAAAAAACAAAGAGCCACCCGGCTGCATTGATGACCAGAAAGTATGGTGTTGGAAAGAAAGAGTTGCTCAAAGCTTGCATATCCAGGGAATATCTGCTGATGAAGAGAAACTCTTTCGTTTACATTTTCAAGTTCATAGAGGTATGTACTAATGGAACTCAATTCTTGTACCACAATCATTAAAGTTTAAACCGTGACTCTTAACTTATTTTCTTTGTGTATCAGCTCACAATGATGGCATTCATTACCATGACACTCTTTCTGAGGACTAAGATGAGGCACGATTCGATTGTAGGGGGAGGAATCTATATGGGGGCCTTGTTTTTTGGCTTGGCTACAATCATGTTTAATGGGATGTCTGAGATTTCTATGACAATCGTTAAGCTTCCCGTCTTTTATAAGCAGAGAGACCTCCTGTTCTTTCCTTCATGGGCATATGGTCTACCAACATGGATACTCAGGATCCCTATCTCATTTGCAGAAGTTTCCATATGGGTATTTCTTACCTACTATGTCATTGGATTTGATCCAAATGTTGAAAGGTAAAGAACAAAATAGACAATAAAAATTTCAAGGGGAACTTAACTAGTACCATATATAGTATCATTGCTTATTTATTAACTCCGATCCAAATTGAGGTGAAATTGATTTTTCTGGTACAGGTTGTTTAAGCAGTACCTCATCCTAGTTTTAGTTAATCAGGTGGCTTCAGGATTGTTCCGATTTATTGGTGCAGCTGGTAGAAATATGGTTGTTGCTAACACTTTCGGGGCATTTGCCTTGCTCATACTTTTTGCATTGGGTGGCTTTGTCCTGTCACGAGGTATGAATGAGGAGTTTTAGACATATCACCAAAAAAAATCAAACTTTTGATAAAAATGAAAAATAATAATTGATTTTCTTTGTTTAATTTGACAGAGGACATAAAAAAATGGTGGATATGGGGCTACTGGATTTCGCCTATGATGTATGGACAAAATGCATTGATGGTTAATGAATTCCTAGGAAACCGGTGGAGACGAGTAATGCTTTGAATTTACAATGTCTATTGATTTTTCAGTTTGTTTCTTAACAATGTGATGATATTTTTGATGTTGTTTTATATTGAAGGTTCTTCCAGGCTCAAATGAATCACTGGGGATTCAAGTTTTGAAGTCTAGGGGTTTCTTCCATGATCCGAAGTGGTATTGGATCGGAGTAGGGGGGTTGCTTGGATTCATACTATTGTTCAACATCTTTTATACTCTTGCTCTTGCCTATCTAAAGCGTGAGTATAGCTTTATTGACACTTACTTAAAGTCTTAAACTTATGCTTCTTTTGAAGGAAGAGCTAATCTTTTACCTTTTTGCAAATAAATATGCAGCATTCGAGAAGAATCATGCTATAATATCAGAAAAACCAGAAGAGATCGAACAAACCGATGGAGTTGGTGAAAAGCTTCAGTTATCAAACAATGAAAGTAACTCAAGCGGTGTAACCAGATCAGGTACCATGGTTCATTTAGTTTTTGCATCCTTGGGTTTGTCTACAAGCCAATGTTTACATTCTAAATATATTTGAAATGCAGAGGTTCAAGATGACACTCAAAGAAGCATCTCGTCTAAGTCGTCGTCTATGTTCGAGGCTACTGCTGAGAACAAGAAAAAGGGGATGGTTCTTCCGTTTGAGCCACATTCCATCACATTTGATGAAGTTATCTATTCAGTTGATATGCCACAGGTAACATAAGATCCATGTATGGATATCATATACCTGTTCAGTTAATGTCCAAGTAAGGGAGTTTATTGGATTGTTTTAAATTGCAGGAAATAAAAGAACAAGGTGCCAATGAAGATAAATTGGTGCTATTGAAGAGTGTTAGTGGTTCATTCAGACCAGGCGTTCTCACAGCCCTCATGGGTGTCAGTGGTGCTGGCAAAACCACTCTGATGGATGTGCTTGCCGGTAGAAAAACTGGTGGTTATATCGAGGGGAACATCACTGTTTCAGGTTTCCCGAAGAAGCAAGAAACGTTTGCTCGAGTATCTGGATACTGTGAGCAAAATGACATTCACTCTCCTCATGTCACTGTGTATGAATCCTTGCTCTATTCTGCTTGGCTTCGACTACCAAAAGAAGTCGATGCAGAAACCAGAAAGGTTGGCATTCATGAAACCATAAGCTTTTTCAAGTCTCTTATTCTACAGAAGCCAACAAAATAACACATTGTCCTAATGATACTTTCGCTTTAATTAAGTTGATGATTTTATTTGATCCTTTGTTATCAGATGTTCATAGACGAAGTCATGGATCTTGTGGAACTGAATCCATTAAGGCAAGCACAAGTTGGCTTACCTGGTGTAAATGGTTTATCAACTGAGCAGCGAAAAAGGCTTACTATAGCGGTTGAGCTTGTGGCGAACCCCTCTATCATCTTCATGGATGAGCCAACTTCAGGGCTTGATGCAAGAGCTGCCGCAATTGTTATGAGAACAGTTAGGAACACAGTGGACACTGAAAGAACAGTTGTGTGCACCATTCATCAGCCAAGTATCGACATATTTGAAGCGTTTGATGAGGTGAGACTGAGAAGCATGCTAGATTGAAAACGATTTAGTTCCGTGTAATTGTATAACTGAATGAATATGCTATTGCAGCTGTTCCTTATGAAGCGCGGGGGACAAGAGATATATGTGGGGCCGTTAGGACACCATTCGAAACATCTTATTGATTATTTTGAGGTGAGTTGAAATGAAATACCAGAAATTACTAAGTTTGTCAGCCTATTCATTTCTCAACTCATATGAACTATATCTATAACTATAACATGATATCTTTTCATCTCCCTCAGGGAATTGAAGGAGTTAGCAAAATCAAAGATGGCTACAATCCAGCAACTTGGATGTTGGAAGTTAGCACAACAGCACAGGAATTAGCTTTAGGTGTTGATTTTGCTGATATCTACAAAAAGTCGGACTTATACAGGTAATAATCAACATTTCAAGAAGCATTTTAGTTTAATTCAGCATAGGATCTATATATGACCTCGAATTTAACACTGATGGATGCCATTTGTTCAGGAGAAACAAAGCTCTTATTGAAAACTTAAGCAAACCTCCTCCTGGTTCAAAGGAACTCTATTTTCCAACTCAGTTCTCTCAGCCATTCTTGACTCAGTGTGCAGCTTGTTTATGGAAGCAACACTGGTCATATTGGCGCAACCCCGCTTATACTGCTGTGAGATTACTTTTTACAACCGGCATAGCATTGATGTTTGGGACACTGTTCTGGGACCTTGGGACTAAAACGTAAGCTACAACAACTATAAATGCTCAGCTTCTTTGTGGGTCATTTATCATATTCTTATATCTCATTGTCACATTCTAAAATTACAGAAAAAAGAAGCAAGATCTGGCCAATGCAATGGGTTCAATGTATGCTGCTGTTCTTTTCCTTGGCATCCAAAATGCTGCATCCGTGCAGCCCGTGGTGGCGGTTGAGAGGACGGTCTTTTATAGAGAAAGAGCTGCTGGAATGTATTCTGCCATGCCATATGCCATTGCCCAGGCATGTTTTTATCCTTTCTGTTTCTGTTATAGAGTTTATACACCGGAAAGAAAGTTGTGCAAAATGTAATACATTCGAACTGACTTTCGCACTTGGCAAATGCAGGTCTTAATCGAGATACCTTATATTTTCATTCAAACCACTGTGTATGGTCTTATAGTGTATGCGATGATCGCATTCGAATGGACTGCTGCCAAGTTCTTTTGGTATCTCTTCTTCATGTACTTCACCTTACTGTACTTTACCTTCTATGGCATGATGGCAGTGGCTGTCACACCAAACCACCACATTGCAGCCATAGTTTCCTCGGCGTTCTATGGATTATGGGACGTGTTCTCCGGATTCATCATCCCGAAACTGGTAAGTGTTTTTCTCTTAAGTTGTTTCGATATTCACTGATATTCGAAAATACTTGAACTTTTTCCCACTCTTTCCAACTGCTGAAATCACAGAGCATTCCAATATGGTGGAGATGGTACTACTATATTTGTCCGGTATCTTGGACACTGTATGGTTTGGTTGTTTCACAATTCGGAGATATTCAGGATGTCCTTGAGGATGGTCAGACAGTTGAACAATACTTGAGAAACTATTTCGATTTCAGACATGAATTCATTGGAGTTGTGGCAGCTATAATTATTGCTTTTACAGTACTATTTGGAGCCATCTTCACTGTCTCCATTAAGTTGTTTAATTTCCAGAAACGTTAGATTCAAAAGATCATCTTTGTAATATGCTAAGATATTAGGAAAGACGCAAGTCCTGTATGTATAGATGTATATGATTTCGAAACGATAATATTTTAATGGTTTATATAGTAATATGTAGATTGCTTGACTTCAATGATTTATATGATATGTAAAAATTGAAACTTTCAGTAAAAAAATCTGGCCTTTGATAACAAAAAGGAAAACCAAAACTAATTATCTGAAACTGAGAGCGAACATGGAGAAGATAGAGCACACCACGGTGGCCACCAACGGCATAAACATGCACGTGGCGTCCATTGGTTCCGGCCCGGTTATTCTTTTCTTGCACGGCTTTCCGGAGCTTTGGTACTCTTGGCGCCACCAGCTTCTTTCACTCTCATCCCTTGGCTACCGTTGCGTGGCTCCGGATCTCCGTGGGTTCGGCGACACCGACGCTCCCACTTCGGCGGCTTTGTACACCGTTTTCCACATCGTGGGGGATCTCGTTGGCCTCCTCGACTCCCTCGGTGTTGACCGGGTGTTTTTGGTCGGACATGATTGGGGTGCGATGATCGCTTGGTCTTTTTGCCAGCTCCGGCCTGATAGAGTCAAGGCTTTGGTGAACCTGAGCGTCGCGTTTCAGCCTTGGAACCCTAAGGTCAAGCCGGTGGAAGGGCTCAGGGCTTTGTTTGGCGACGATTACTATATTTGCAGGTTCCAGGTAATTGACTCAGCCACATGATTTCTCCTCTGTTTCGAACTGTAAGTCATTAGAATGATTTTTGTTAATTGAAGGAAACTACAATAGGCCCTGTCTTGAACATTTAAGATAACAAAATCCCCCAACTATTAACATATATGAGGACAATTTCACAGGGATAGATCGAGCGGTGTTAGGGTACAACCGGCCTTCTGAAAATTTCAAATTCTCGTATAGTTTAGAAATTTTCTGTTATTGTCAACTCTGCTCTAGGAATTTAGATTATGCTGAATCTTGTTACCTTGCAAAGGAACTGCTGTCATGTTCTTCTCCTTTCATACCCTAGGCCGGCCTCGAGGACGAATGTTTCGATCGAGGGTGTTACATATATAGCTTGCTTTGATATGAAATCATGGATATCTGAAGTACTTTCTCTTGATGTCTCTTAATAGGAACCTGGGGAGATTGAAGAGGAGTTTGCTCAGGTGGACACCAGAAAACTTATGAAGATTTTTCTTACATCTCGCAATCCAAAACCGCCTCGTGTGCCTAAAGAAACGGGGTACAGAGGGAGGCCTGATCCCCCTCCCTTGCCCTCTTGGCTTTCGGAAAAAGACATCGATTACTTTGCTAGCAAGTTTAATCAGAAGGGATTCACCGGAGGACTGAACTATTATCGAGCTTTGAATCGAAACTGGGAGCTTATGGCACCATGGACTGGATTACAAATCAAAGTACTGGTTAAATTCATCGTAGGCGACCTTGACGTTACCTACCACATACCTGGTGTCAAGGAATACATACACAATGGCCGATTCAAGAAAGACGTGCCGTTCTTGCAAGAACTAGTTGTGATGGAGGGAGTAGCCCACTTTCTGAACCAAGAAAAACCCGAGGAGATTAGCATGCACATTTACGACTTCATTAAGAAATTCTGACTCTTGCCCTCCTTCTGTATGTTACTTCCCTTAAAGTTCTAACTCTAAAATAATGTGTCTTGACATTGCAATACACCTGCTTATCTGTCTTTGATGATTTTCAGCTAGAGGCATTGCTATTACTGTAGTGCTTTGTTTAAGCTTATGGAACTCAGTGTAGATGATTGCATATGGGAAATACAGATGCTGAATTTAAGACAAAATTAATGGACTTGTTTCTGGTTCTGTGTATTTGAAACGGTGGTGGTGTCCCATTTGGCTTGTTTATGTTTGCATTGCTGGTTTCTTTCTTTAGGCTCTGTGTTTGTTGTTTGCGGTTTCCTTCAAGGAGTTATGGTTGATTTGTGCTGTATGGTTTGTGAGTCCTTATCCCTCTGCTCCCAGTGGTCTTTGTGGAGTAATAAATTTGATGCTATCTGTTTTTTAACCATAGGTATTTAATTTATTGGTAGACTAATTTGTGAGTCCATTACGGTGGCGGCTCTATCAATTCAATTTATTTCATTCACAATGTCACATGGCTTAAAGGATTTAGTGTCTTATACGATTAAATCAATTGATTGTTGGTTTGTTAGTATCTTGTTATATATGTTACTGATGTGTTTGGGTGCTTATCGAGCTGAGTTGATCACGAGCTGAGGACTGCTCGACTCGACTTGAAAATTGTTCGACTCATGCTAGACTCGACTCGATAAGTTCGACAAAGTTTTGATCGAGTCGACCCATGCTCCTTAATAAAACTCGTTGCTCGTTAAGCTTGTAAAAAATTTTACCTTGTTTTTTTAAAAATATATGTAAAATCTAGTAATACTATATAGAGCTTAATATAAACATAAATTAACAAATTTTACATAAAAAATATTAAAATAATGTGTAAAACAATTTCAAAATCAAAACTCAAAAGTAACAATACACAAATATATCAAACCAACATATTATAAAAAAAAACATTAACGAGTTGTTCGTGAACTTATCGAGTCAGTTTGGACTTACTCGACTCGGCTCGTTAAAGTCTCGAATTAAACTCAAATTCGAATTGAATCAAATATCAATTTTTGACTGAGTCGAACTCAACTGCTCACAAGCTACTCAACTCAATTATCACCCTTATTGTGTTAGCAGCTTTGTTTCCTTCTTTACCTTGGAAGGACGGTTGGATCTCCGTTTGTATCGGAGTGATTGCCTCGCAATTCCGAGACTCTATGCTTCACAATTCACACAAAAGAGATATAGGTAACATTTGACAATTAGCGGATAGCTGATAGCTGATAGCGGATTACTTTAGTTGATTGTATTAGTTGATTTGATTAGTGAATTGTATTAGCTGGTTGTGTAAAAGTGTTTGGTAAATTTAACCGATAACTGATGGTTGTTTGATTATTTAAACAAGCAAAATGACATGTAAGACATTATTATATTTGATACTTGTTTAAATAATTTATTAGTTATCAATATTTTGTATATGTTAATATTAATTAGATTATGAAAAAAAATTAATATAACATTATTAAGCATATCTGAATGATATATATATATATATATATTAATTTATTGTTTATATAATTATTTTTAATACAATTCGATTAATTAATAAATTTAAATAAAAATATAAATTTGTGAGAATAAAAAGGAAAAATATTGATTTACAAATGTCACAATGTAAATACGTGAGAGTGAGAATTAAAATATAAAATGTTAAATTTATGTCATTTGAAGATTTTTTTATAATTGTTAAGGGTAAAAGTGTCTTTATAACTCTAATGTCAAAAATTTTAATTTCAAAAAGCTCCTATTAGCAGCTTTTTTAAAATTAGAGATTTCAGCCCAATCCGTTATTTCAATTCGCTCTTTACCAAACATCCAAATTAGCGGATTTGACCGTTAAACTTTTAATTTTAACTCAAACCTCTAATTTTGGCTTAAACTTCTCTTTACCAAATAAGGTCATAACGTAAATGTTTTTCAAATATATTTTAGGTAACATACGCAAATAATCTCTCAAAGTATTATATTGATCCCGTTAAAGTTTGAACGTTAGATGACGTGACAGTTAATAAGAATTGAGATAATAAAATTTAGGGTAATATTCACTCATGGTTTTTTTTATTTGGGATTTGTTCTATTTTGGTCACCCGAATTTAAAAAAATTATTCTTACCATTTATATTTTGAATCGTGTCTATTTTGGTCTCTTGTTCGTTAACCTCCGTGGCTCCGTTAATAAAAAAAATAATTTCTAATTTAACCCCAAATTTATAACACTTCCCGGATTTCGTCACCCTTGTCACCATTTTCCTTTTTTTCATCCAATCAGATTGTATACACGTAGAGATTTATAGCACTTCCCGGATTTCGTAGGAGCAGGCAATGAATAAAACTGCTTACCAGCTACATTTTTATTCAAATTGAAGTTACCTGAAAACCATCAGTGGAAGTTGCTTGTTACTGCTAATTATTTATGCGAACCATATTGATAGCATATGGTCTTAGTGGTTGAGTAAATCAATGTTGATACTGTATACTGTCTTTGTTTCGTGTATTTTAAATAATGAAATTAATTTCTGTTTAAGAAGTTTAAAGTTTTGGGGCGGAGGATAGTGACGGACCCATGACAGTGGAAGGAGGGCTAGAATCGGGTGGTGGACGGAGAAATAAAATTTTAAATTTTTTTGGGGAAGATGGTGAAAAATAAAGTTTTAAAAGTTTGGGGGTTAAATTAAAAATTAATTAATTTTATTAACGGGAGTTAACGGCCAAAGGACCAAAATAAACACGATTCAAAACGTAAGTGACAATAATAATCTTTTCTGAATTCGAGTGACCAAAATAGAACAAACCCTAAATAAAAGAGACCATAGGTGAAAATTACTCTAAAATTTATCATGTCGTTAAAATGCAATCAATCAATTTGTTACTTTTTCAATATTAATTGATCATTTTGTAATTTCTCATAATAATAGAATTCAACAAAAAATACTATAATTGGAACTATTTACGTATTTTACTCATATATTTTTATGGTCAATTGTATAATTCATATCTAAGTACCCATGGTAATTTGATAAATATAGATGAGAATCATATCTAATGAAATTCAAAATGAAATTAAAGAAAGATGAGTTTTGGCCCGTTTTGTTATAATATAGAAATATAAAAAAAATTCGCTAAACTTATTGCACAAACTTTTCATTGATCTATTTTTTTTCATTGGAATTCAATTTAAATCACGATGTCATTTTCTTGTTCCTGAATGGGTTTTATAAATTTTTTATTCAATTTTTTTTAGGTTATGCTCTACTCCGAGTAAAAATCTGCCCGATTTTAGTTTGCGCATATAGGACAAATGACCTAATACCACATCTTTTTGCTATGAGAAATTAGGGGAATATTGCCCCTTGAAATTATATTTAGGGAAATAGGGTATTTAAGTTTTATTTTAAAAACTACGACGAATTGAACAGTGGAGGTAGAAGTCGCCACTTACAAGTAGTATCCTGAGTTTATTTAATATTTTTTTAGGTAAAAGACGTCACATGCAGGTGGCGTCCTGAGTTTGTTTAACATTTTTTTAACGTAAAGTGTTCAGTGCATGGCAGCTTTGGGGAGAAATAATTAAAAAATAGCAGGACGCCTTTCACCCAATGTTCATTTTACCGTTGATTCTTAAATATTTTTTAATGTACCCTGTTTCCATAAATTTAATCTCTAAACACCCAAGGAAGCCTCAATCGCAAGTTGATCACTCTTTCAACCATCCTAAAAAGAGTAGGGGGCTAAAAAAGAATTTCCCCTATTTCTTCTAAAATGGGAAGGCAACCCCATATTCATCCCCTGGACTCTCCCTGTCCTAGCCCAATCCATTTTTATCAGCAATTCCACCATGATGAGGCCTGCCACCGCCGTTCTTACTGGCCCAATCCAATTAAAATGAACCATCGACTTCTACCCCTTTGTCCCACTAAAACTGTCACATGCTAATATTTTTTGGGTCAAAATTTTTTAATTTTGATCTCTTATAATTTAAAATTTATTATTGATAAAAATATGAAAAAAAAATATTTTAAAAATTTCAATCAAGTAGTTTTAAATATATATTTTTTATAAAATTTAATTAATTAAAATATTTAAATAAATTATAGTCAAAGTTAAAAAAATTGACCAGAAAAATATCAACATCTGACAGTTTTAGTGGGACGTGAGAAATATTTTGTTAAAGTTTACACAAAAGCTCTTCCGGTCCTCAGAAAAAAACTTTTCACCAAATAATTTTCAGTTCTTATAGTTCCTTTGTACTTTTAACAATGGAGGTATACACAACACAATTTTCACATAATTTTTTAAGCATTTTATGACAAGTTTTAACGTTGTTAAATATCATATTTTTTGCATAGATTCCTTCAATTATAAGTAAATAGATGTATATATATCTAATGGTTGTTGGATTTTTTAATAAAGACATTAAATTCCCTTAAAATAATTAATCGTACAATATATTCTCAGATTGTGATCGTATTCTTTAACTCTATATACTTGAAAACGAAATAGAAATAAAAAAATCGAAACCGAAACGACATATAGACAATCAAAAAGCAAAAAAATAAATAAATCCAGTCATCAAAAGATACCCAAGATTCCTATACAACAATAACAAGACAATACTAACAAATGTAACGTATAATGATAATGAAAATATTATTGTTGTTGTTGTTAAAAAAAACACATGATTAAGAATATTAAAGATATCGTTAAATTGTACCCTCATTTTAATTATTTCATTAATAATAATGATAAAAATGGAACATTCTTGTCTTTCTTATGCGGGGACCAAAATAATTATCAGCCCCACGATAGATTGAACGTGGTCCTCTCCTGGTCTACATATTACGTATATAAATCATTTTTTTAATAGTCTAAAAGTGATTATAAAGTAATATTTGTTTATAAATATTTTAAACTATTTGACAATACAAAATGTAGATATAACGATTTGAATTTGTATCTCTAAAATAATATCATCCGTTTTTCTGGACACTTGTTAGGTTTATAAACTAAATTATTATAATACCAATAATAATCAAAATTTAATTAATAATTTAATACGAACATGATACCTATGTTTCTATTGACTAATAAGTCCAGCCTTAACGTTCATTAATTTATGCACTTCAATTATAATAGAGCTACTTATCAATTTGATCATAATAGAACCTTACAGTTCCTGCTATACGATAGTTTACGTATTAATTTTTTTATCAATCTGATTTTTAAACTTTAAAACAAATAAAAAAATTTATTAATTGAACAATATAATTTTTTAATCATCTACGATTGTAACTTTTAACGGCGAAACTAACTATTAGTTTAAGGCAGTGAAAATAAATTTTAATAACCTTTCTTTTTCTCTGCGAGCGCCGCAACCCTTTTCTGCTTTTATTTCCTTAACCGCTAGTTGGCTACCAGTTTTAATATGAGTTGTCGACTACTGGGTTTACTATTTTTTATTTTTTTTATTTTTATTAAAAATTTCCGCTCTTGTCACGCTTTTTTCTCTGCTTTTGTGGCACGTTTTTCTTTGTTTTGTGGTGTTGTTTTGACATGACTTCAGCATACCGTAGCGGCCGCTTGGCGCTCGCACAAAGATTTAATGGCGCTAGTTTCTGATTATGATTCTGTCGATGGTCATAGAAAGTTAGATCCCCACTCGAATGATGGTTGTTTATCAATATAATCAGTCTTGGGTAGCAGAACATTCTGCTTAATAATTTGGGTCACTCTCCAGTCTTTCTTCACCTCGTTATGTGTCTCAATTGGATAGAGATAATCAGATTTAAGAAGGCTTTTGAATTTTGATGGTATGCTATTCTCTATGTAAGTATTCACTTTCTTTGCACTTTTGGATTTGTAAGAGATTTTCGTGAATTAGCCCCATTATTCATCCTTCTAAATGCGTTGTATTTGTAATATTTTTATAATTTTTTAATAAAAATTCAGTGGTCATTATAAAAAAAACTTTTAAGGGCGAAACTGGAAAAGAAATTAGGGGAGTGGCCAAGATTTTTAAATAAAAAATAATGTACGAACTCAATTTCAAAAAGCAAATAGAGGGACTAAATTTTAAATTTTGAAATAGTACAAGTACGCTTGACATATTTAAACCTTTGATTTTTTTTAGACACACATGCTCCTATATAAGAAATTGTTCCAATTCGAGCCCCAGAAATTGTTCCTCTGTTGTTTGCTTCATTCAGTAAAGTTGACAGTCTTTCAGCACATATTAAGAATAGATATGGACTCAACGGATCGCCTTGCCGCAATCTACGAGTCGGGTAAAACTGATCCCCCTTGCTTCCATTAATGCTTACACAATAAGACAATGTGTTTACGCATCGCATAACCATTTGAATCCAACGTGTCTCAAAGCCTAGCTTGTGCATCATCGCCTCCAAAAACGACCACTCAACGCGATCATAGGCTTTACTCATGTCAGCTTTCAAAGCAAAGGAACCATGCTTGCCTTTCCTGTTAGTCTTCATCGAGTGCAAAATTTCATAGGCTATAATCACGTTATCAAAAATGCATCTGCCATGGATGAAAGCTCCTTGGGATTTATCAATACAAACATGCAACACCTCAGATAAACGGTTCGTTAAGACTTTCGATACAATCTTATAAACGACCGTGCTCAAGCTTATGGGCCTGAATTGGGCAAGGTTCTGTGGATTATTAACTTTTGGTATTAAAACTATATGTGTTGTGTTTATAGTTCTAATATCAGTTTGCATATTTAGAATCGACAAGCAGTATCGAGTTACCTCCTCTCCTACAATGTGCCAGTATTTTTGGAAGAAGAATGCTGGGAAGCCATCCATCCCACTTGCTTTCATTGGAGCCATGCTAAATAATGCCACTTTAACCTCGTCTGCCTTGAAAGGTTTGAGTAGGTTTTCATTCATAGCTGGTGTTACTTTAGTCTGTACCAAGTCTAAGATTTCATCTGCATCACTCGGTTGCGAAGATGCAAATAAGGCCTGGAAATAATTGGTGGCTAACTGTGCGAGATCTTCACTTTCGGATACCCAGTTACCTTGCTCATCATGTAAGCCATTTACCATGTTAATCTTCTTTCGAAAGGATGCAAAATTATGGAAATAAGGAGTGTTTTTATCCCCGTGACGTAACCAATTGGCACGTGCGCGCTGCTCCCAGTACATCTCTTTCTTGTCGGCATCCATGTTCAATCGAAGCTTCACCTCAATGAGCTCACTTAATGCTGCTTCATCTGGATCTGCCAAAGACAATTCATGCAGCCTATCTTGCATTTGTCGTTTTGCAATAGAGTTTGAACGCCTTAGATCTTTACTCCAAGAACTCAAGGATTGTCCCAGGGTTGTGAGCCGTTCAGGTAGGTCTACATTCATACTTTCCCATGCAGAGTTAATTACTTGCTCGATACCATCTTCAAGGGCCCAGCTTGTTTCAAAGCGAAATTCTGCATTTAGTGGCCGTAGTGGATTTCGAAGGTTGTGGCCAATGTTGATTAAGACCGGGCAGTGGTCCGATATGGAGTGAGTTAAGTGCACCACTGAGAAATCGGGATGCATCTCCAACCAACTCAAGTTTGCTACTGCCCTATCAAGCCTTTCCCTTACATTTGTTGCTTCCGTTCGACCTCTCTCCCACGTGTACCATGTGCCCTTAAAGCCTAAATCATAGAGTTCACAATCATCCAGTGCCTCTCGGAATTGGGCCATATTGCGTTCCGATCTCAGCCGTCCACCTTGCTTTTCAAAGGAGAACATGAGTTCATTAAAGTCACCTGCCACAAGCCAGGGTGTTTGCTGATCCGAACTTAACTGTCGTAAGAGATCCCAGGAGATATGTCGAAAGCGTTCCTCCGAACAACCATAGAACCCAGTAAAGCGCCAAACCATCAAATCATTCTCTTTGACTAATACATCGATATGATTCCGTGAGTAGCTTTGCAACGTTATGTCGATGTCCGGTTTCCACCCTAAAGATAAACCACCTTTGGTTCCTGCAGCACCAACCTCTATCCCAAACAAGAAACCGCATTTCCTTCTCACTCGTTCCATTCTTTTTACATCGAGTTTTGTTTCCATCAGAAACAAAACCTGGGGAGGGTTACGCCTTAAGGAATTCTTGAGACGATTCACCGTCCGAGGCTTCCCCAACCCACGGACGTTCCAACATGTCACCTTCATTGGGCCCGGCTGCTCTGTTCCACAGAGCTTGCCGATACAAAGTTTCCATCACCAGGTGCAGGTAAATCCAACTGTCCAGAAATATCTTGCACCTCCTTTGCTGTTTGTGGCCTCTTTTTCCCGTCAACAACGTCTATTGGATTGTCCTCCATGTCCGACCCAATGTCCATGTGGCCATGTTCATTGGTCAACGTGTCTGCTTTGTTGAGCCCCATTGAATTGACCCACGTTGTATTCCAGTACGAGGGAATAGTGGTCCCAGATTTTGTTGCACTCTCACGTGCATTAACCGGTTGCACAATATTTCCCACACTGCCACTTCTTCTCAACTGTCCATGCACGTTCCTAGCTTCACTGACGCACACCAATGGAACCCCCGTAACCTCCTCTCTCAGCCATTTACTTGGCGTCGGCGGCCCTCGCCGTGGCGGTGCTCTGAGGGTCAAGTCCCAGCCAAAGGTTATCTCCTTTGGATCCAACGACAGTCGAAGGGGGCAGTAACTCTCCCCGTGTCCAAGCTTTCCGCAAATGAAACAATAGAGTGTGATCTTTTCATATTGGAATTTGGCAATTACTGATTTATCCTTCGCAACCATGACCTTCTTTTTCCTTTTTAATGGCATATTGACATTCAGACCAACCTTCACCCTCATATACTGTTTCCTTCCCGAAAGTATCAGACTTGAGTCATACTCAATATATGAACCAATGAAGTTCCCAAATTGTTTTGCCATCGGTTCGGACATAAAACCCGGTGGGAGTTCATGAACTTGAACCCAGAATATTGCCGTCTCTAATGGAACCAGCAGAGGATCTTCATTGCTCGTTAGTTTATGTAATAATAAGAGGTGGTTATTAAAAAACCAAGGGGAACCTTCAATGACTCTGTTCATGTCAACTTCATGGAAGAACTTGAAGCAGAACCTGTTATCGCCTATATCAGTAATTGAGATACCTCCAAGCGGCCACCATATATCGGCTAATGTATTTCTCATCGCCAGGAAATGAATTACACTTGTTGTTAGAAACCGTCCCACTAAACACAGCCCCACTTCAGCCGAAACCTGTCCCACCTCCGGTGGAATTTCCAAAGCCTCCTCCTCACCATCATCTATAGACAAATTTGCAATATCATTTTCCATTGTTGAGGGCGAAATCAAAAATTAGCGTGCAATACTGCAGACTTAAGGCGTGCAAAGATGCAGATAATATACAATAGAGTGGCCAAGATTTTTAAATAAAAGATAATGTACGAACTCAATTTCAAAAGGCAAATACAGTTATAGGGACTAAATTTTAAATTTTGAAATAGCACAAGGACGTTTGACATATTTAAACCTTTGATTTTTTTAGACGCACATGCTCCTACATAAGAAACTGGAAACTTGAAGAAATCTTGAACTTAGGCATCAATTATGGGTTCCGAATCATCTCCCAACATTCCTATTCTAAATTTCTCCGACGCAGAATTGAAGCCCGGAACAGATTCTTGGTCGGAAACATGCAAAAAGGTTACAGAAGCACTGGAAGAGTACGGGTGTTTTGTAATAGAATACGATAAATTCCCATTACAACTTCACAACCAAGTGTTCTCCCTCTTGGAACAACTGTTCGATCTCCCAACAGAGACGAAAATGAAGAACCGATACGACAAGCCCTTGAATGGCTACGTCGGACAAATCCCCAAGCTGCCTCTACACGAAAGCTTGGGCATCGACAACGCTACATCTCTACAGGGAACTCAGTTCTTCACCAACTTAATGTGGCCCCAAGGAAATGATCGTTTCTGGTATACAAAATCTATTTTCGCCCCCTAACATAAAATACTGTGTCCGTCTCTGTCTCGAAACATGTTTTGATTTGTTAACTAATGCTGGGTTTTCTGTTTTGTTGGTGCTTAGTGAATATATCTGCGAGTATGCAAAGGTGGCGGCGGAGTTGGATCATATTGTGACTCGCATGATATTTGAGAGCTATGGTGTGGAGAAATACCATGATGCTTATATCGATACGACGACCTACCTTCTACGGCTGCTGAAGAACCGAGCACCACGGCAGGATGAGCCCAGTCTAGGGTTTATTACTCATACCGACAAGAGTTTCACCACGATACTTCATCAGAATCAAGTGAATGCTTTAGAGGTCGAGACGAGGGACGGAAGTCGGATTAATGTGGACTTCTCGTCGCCTTCATCCTTCGTGGTCATCGCCGGTGACGCACTAATGGTGAGCATTGAACTTAAGGTTTGATTTATTCTTTTTTGGTAAACTAGATCAGATACCATTAAATTAAAAATAGATATTATTTTAGCATTGAACTTCCGTTAAGCCTTCAATTATACCACTTGCGCGATGACGTGGAGATTTTACGGCCAATGGAAATAATTAAAGCATAAACTTTATAATATTTATTTTTAGTTTAGTAGTATAATCGATAACAAATTTATACTTCGGTGGTGTCTAATGTAGTTTTTTTTGGTACACCGATACTAAGTTCGAACCACTTGCTTCCTAGGCATGGAGCAATGATCGGGTACTTTCTCCAACACACCAGGTGGTGATGAGCGGGAACATAGACAGGTATTCTCTGGGGCTGTTTGCCTTCAACAATGGAACAATTCAAGTGCCCGAAGAACTGGTTGACGACCAGAATCCACTCAAATATAAACCCTTCGACCATTTGGGGCTCCTTCGCTTCTATCGCACGGACGAGGGCTACACCTCTAAATGTCCTATCAAAGCCTATTGTGGTGTTTGATTTTTGTTTTCTTTTGTTCAGTTGATGTAATAATATTACAACTTTGTCGTGTGACATCTCTGTTGTATGTTTGGTAAATTTCTGAGTTTGGGTCTTGTTCTGTACAAATCCTTAAACTAGCATGGGTGCTGCCATTGCTTTGTAAACTTCTTTATTTTGCAATCAATAAAGTAATGGACTTCAAAATAATGGAAAATTGTAATCTTCTTTTCTTTTTTGTTCTACGGATGATGGTAGTCTTCACCTAATGAGCATTTAGCTCAACTAAAATTGTAAACTTCTTTATTTTGCAATCAATAAAGTAATGGACATTCACGTGTACGGATAAAAATCATTTGTTCTTTTTTCGGTGCCTCTTTTTATATCTCAACACTAAAAAATATTAAAAAATTAAATTCTAAGTTATAACCTTAAATTTTAAATCTTAAACCCTACACCATATACCCTAAAAATACACCATACCCTAAACTCCCTAAACCCTAACCACAAAATCTAACTTTAAACTCTAAACCCTAAACTTAATTTTTAGTGTAAGGGCATAAATAGGAGCACTAAGAATGGACAAAAAATTTCTATTCTCACGTACATATTCGTTGTTCAAACTCTAATCCTTAAATATTAAGCCCTTGGTTGGTTAATAGTGACATTTGAAATTGTTTTCTGTCAAACTAGATAATTGTAAGAGATGTGTAAGAGAAGTACAAAAATACATACATACATAAAGCATTTGTTAGTATTTTATAAGCAAAAAAGAAAAATAACATGAGATCAACACAGAATAAGACACGTATAAGAGGTGAGGCTTAACACAGTTCGGTCGTGCCTACTTCAACCAATGAGAGAAATAAATAATCCACTATAAACGTAGAGATTACGAAGAGTACAAATACATGATGTTATGATTCAATCATGCATGCCTCTATGAATAAGAGAAATAGGTAATCCACTATAAACGTAGAGATAACGAAGAGTACAGATACATGATGTTGTATGTATTATATAACTTGGTATATCTCAAAACATTGTCCTATCATCCCTACAAGACTCGTTTTTGCAATATAATCGCAACAGTCGTAAAGACCATTAAATCTCTCCAAAATAATTATCTCTCATGATTCAAGTAATCTTCAACGACTAGAAGTACAATAAAATTTAACTTAATCACTAATCAAAATTTGAGTCATATGTAACAACAATCTAATTAATAAGAGAACATAGATTCAAATATCAAAAACAATATTGTCAAAAGAAACATCCGATTTTTTCTGTGTTGAAAAAAATAAAAATAAAAGTGGTCTTACTATGAAAATTGAAAAGTACAGGCCCTCGACTGCAAAAATAAATAAAGATGGAGGAAAAAAACAAAATGCAGAAGGTATTGCTTCGTTTTCCATCGAATTCGTATGGCCATATTTAACTAATTTCCCGCTGTATTTTCCAAAATGTGGTCCTAATAATTATTTTGCAAATTATGATCAAGAACAAAGAATTATGTCCTTCTCGGTGTCATTGTGTATGTCCCAACGGTTAAAATTATAAAATTAAATCTTAAATCATAAATTATAAATTTTAAAAATTAAATATTATTATCTAAACATTAAACACTAACTCTAAATTTTAACCTTAACTCAAAATTTTAATGTTAAGATAAACATAAAAACACCAGAAAGAGAGATATTTTTGATCTTGAAATAATTAATAAGCTTCATACTTTATAAATAATATTTTAAGATCATGAAATAAGTGAGGTATTTTATTTTATGACATAATTAAGGAATAATATTAATCTTGGTTGATGTGGCTTGGTTATATTAATTCAATTATCGAACCAGTTGATCCAGCTCCTCTTTCGGGTCCCCTACTGGCACTATCAAGCTAAATTTGGAGTAGTTGTATGAGAAGGAAATAAACATACTTCATCCTTGTGGGGAAAATTTTCTAGGACAGGACACAGTTCAAAGAATCTTTTCTCCCCCGATTCGTATACCTAAAACAATAATTCATTGAAATATTCTCTATTTTTTTAATTGGATTTTATTATCGAATGGAACTTATTATCATCTTTCATTTGTCACCTATAGGTAGAGTGAATAAAACTCAATTCGATTTAAAAAATTAATTTTTTTGATTCAATACGATTGGAATTTTTTTCAAATAAAATTAAGTTATAAAGTGGGACTTGAATAACTTGAATTTTTTAGTAATTAATGATCAATTTTAAAGTTCAAGTTGAGTCTCTATATCACGAACATAAATAATTTGTTTATTTTTGGTGTCTTTATCCATTATCAACATTAAAAAATGAGTTTAGGGTTCGAGTGTAGGGTTTAGTTTTTAAGGTTTATGATTTAGAATTTACAGTTTAAGATTTAATTTTTTAGTGTTGGGCATAGATAGGGGCACCAAAAAGAGGTAGAAGATTTTTATTCCTATATCACATATGAAAAACATATATGTATATCATGGATAAAATCTTCTAATCCTTTTCGGTGCCCCTTTCTATACCCAACACTAAAAAAATTAAATTCAAAGTCCTAACCTTAAATTCTAAATCCTAAACACTACACCCTAAAAAATACACCATATCCTAAATTCCTTAAACCCTAACCACAAACTTCAACCTTAAACTCTAAACTCTAAACCTAATTTTTAGGTTGGGGCATGAAAATGGGAAGAGAATTTTTATTTGTATATCATATATGGTTATAAAAATGTTGTTTAAATTGGAACCAATTAATATCATAACATTATAAATATTTATAATTAAAATTTAATAGAAATTGAAACAACTCGACTCCAAAAAAAATTAAATAAAGTTTGATTTATAAAATAAAATTCGTCAACTCAATTTTTTTTATTCGATTCGATTGAATCGAATACTCACCCCTATCTAAGTGTACAACGCTATATAATCGGTTCATTTACATGAACTTTCTTCAAACCAACACAAACTTGTGCAGTAATTTGTGAACGTTTCCAGATCAGAAATGGGCTCTCAAACTCCTCTTAAGCTCCCAGTCATTGATTTCAGTAAGCCAGACCTTAAACCAGGCACCAATGAATGGGACCTGGTGAAAGGCCAAGTCCGCGTAGCCCTCGAAGACTATGGTTGCTTCGAGGCTACGTTCGACAAGATCCCTCTCGATCTTCGAGAGGCGATATTCGGATCCTTGGAAGAGCTTTTCGATCTCCCTCTACAGACCAAACTCCGCAATGTTTCCAACAAGCCTTATCATGGCTACGTCGGCCAATACCCTCAGGTCCCGTTGTACGAAAGCATGGGCATTGATGATGCAAACATTATTGAAAAAGTCGAAGCCCTCACCTCTACTTTATGGCCTCAAGGAAATTCAAGTTTCAGGTTCTTTCTTTCCCCCATAACTCTTGCAAAAACAAATTTGCTTCTAATTTTCCAGCTAATATTGCTAGGGTGAGCATTTGATCGAGTCGAGGAGTCAAAAAAATCTGAATTAGTTGAGTTGACGTGTCATATTTTATAACTCGAACTTTATTTAAAGTTTTTTTAAGTCGAGTTGTTCGAGTTTCTATTCAAAGTTAATTGTAAACATTTATAATGTTTTGGTACTAATTGATTTCAATTTAAACGATTTTCTATAATCATATACAATACACATATATATTTCTTCATATTTTTCATAAGTAATATATATATATATCAGGTAGAATTGAGGGACTCACTCGAGCTTGAGATCTGTCGACTAATTGTTAAAATTTTCGAGTTATTTGAATTTTTATTTCACAGCAAAACTATACAATCCTTCTCGGAGCAATTGTCTGAGTTAGATCAAACTATTAGGAGGATGGTGTTAGAGAGTTTTGGTCTTGAAAATTATATGGATGAACACATGGATTCAACGAATTACCTTCTGAGGGTAATGAAATACAAAGGGCCAAAAACCACTGAAACAAAGCTGGGATTAAACAGTCACACCGACAAGAACATAGTCACCATATTGTACCAAAACCAGGTTGATGGTTTGGAGGTTCAGACAAAAGAAGGAGAATGGATCATCGTGAACCCCTCCAAGCACTCTTTCATTGTCATGATCGGAGAATCTCTCCATGTAAGTCTCTTCTGATTTTTACAAACTGATCCGATCGGTTCGGTCGAGAAAGTAAATTTAATGGAATTCATGTGTCATGAACGTTGCAGGCATGGTTAAATGGTCGACTGCATGCTCCTTATCATCGTGTCATGATGACCGGAGACAAGGCGAGGTACTCGACCGGACTGTTTTCGATCCCGAAAGCGGGTTACATGATAAAGGCTCCCGATGAGATGGTGGATGAAGCACACCCTTTGCTCTTTAAGCCCTTCGATCACGTTGAGTTCTTGGGGTTCTATTACACCGAGGCTGGCCAAAAAGCTGAATCTGCTCTTAAAGTTTTCTGTGGTCTCTAGGCTTTAATTTGGCTGTGCTAGTTTTTCACTGGTTTTTTTATTGCATCCCGATTTTCTATAACCTTGCCTTGACTAATTCGAACTGACTTGCGTCCACTCCAGGACGTGGTCTCTTAGTTTTTTACTTGTTTAATGTCAAATATCAAGCCCTTTGTTAAATAAACAATTTGTGGGGGTGAAAATAAGGGTTAATCTACTTTATTATGGTTTGTAATTTATTAGGAGATATGTTGGTTTTGTAATTTGAATTTTCTATAATGAATTATATTTGAGTGTTATAGTGTATCGATTTGGTTAAAATTGATTATTATTAGAAAACTTCATTTTAATAGAGTAGAATAATTATCGAAGTTTTGAAAGGTTATTAAATTTATAGAACTGTTACAAAATATTCACAATAAGTTATAAAAAAGTGATAAGTTTTGATAAGTTTAAGGATCATTTTGTACCAGTTCAATAAGTTTTAATAATTATTTTGCAGTAATTTGATAAAATTCGGTGACTAATTTAAAATCTTATTATCAATTTATATGTATAATATATTGGCCATGTTTGGCAATTAGCGGATATCGGATATCGGATTATATTAGTTGATAGCTTATTGAATTAGCTAATTTGACCAGCGGATTGTATTAGTTGATTGTATAAAAGTGTTTGATAAAATTAATTGATAGCTGATAGCTGTTAGATTATTTAAACAAACAAAATGACATATAAAGACATAATTATATTCAATACTTGTTTGAATAGTTTATTAGTTATTAAAATTTTGTATCTAATTAATATTAATTAGATCTATAAAATTATTTTTAATATAATTTTTCTAAACATATTTGAATGATTTATATATTAATTTATTATGTATATAACTATTTTAATATAATTTAATTAATTAATAAATTTAAATACATATATAAATATGTGATAATAAAATAATAAAAGTAAATAGGATTAACTTATAAATAGGGTGAGAAAATATTTAATTTATGTTATTTTGTGATTTTTGGTAACTGGTAAAGGTAAAAGAGTCTTTACAACTGTAATATCAAACCTTTAATTTCAAAAAGCTCATATTATAAGCTTTTTCAAAATTAGTGGTTTCACCTCAATTCGTTCTTTCAATCCGTTGTTCACCAAACAACAATATTAGCGGATTTGATTGGTCAAACCTCTAATTATACCTCAAACCTCTAATTTTTGCTCAAACCTCTCTTTAGCGAACAAGGCCATAAGTTGTAGATTTAGTGCATATACTATAATTTGAACGTCATACTCATCTGCAAAAAAATCTCGATTTCAGAACCTAACAAGTGTCCTAATAAAAAAGCGATTGATCTTTATCCTAAAAGACACAAATTTAATCACAATGTCTGTAAAGTCTCGATTTCATATAAACCATTGAGTAATCGCTATATTTGAATGCTTAAAAACTACACACACAAAAATCAGCATCTCGAACAAATATCAGTAACTACTTTTTAATTTCACCATGATTTGATTTACCGACAATAAATATCAATTAATTAATTTGATATATTAAATTATTTTATATGATTTATTAATGATGTAACTATATTATCTTTGAATATATTCATAATTGATATTTTTAAATTAAAGTTTTTAGATAATCACACACGCAATTTAACAAATTAGTTAAGAACTTAATATGGTAAGTCTTAAGCAGAAGCTTTTATTTGTAATCTTGTTCAATGGCTGAAGCCAATTGAACTTTACGCGAGAATTGTATATTATGACAAAAGTGGCTATTTATTTATAGAAAATGCAGCTTTGGAAGGTTTTCTTTCTTTCTATTGATTTATGGCTAAAAGTTACCATTTCTTGAGTTTTTCATTAAAATGGGGAATGGCCTATGAGGCACAATGGAGCCACAATAATCCATGTTTGCATATGTTTTTCTTTATAGTTCTATTCAAGTATAAAGTCATGTAAACATGTAGATTGGAAGGGTGTCACGTGTCATCTTTTTAGTGGCCGTTATTTCAAAAACTTAGTTTAAAAAAAAAATTATTCTTACGTGACATCGAGGCCACATCATATGAAACGTGGTAGTGCCACATCATCTCCCCATGCCATGTCTACATACCACGTCAGCCATAGATGGTCAACATCTTTTGACTGACAGTTTTCATCCAACCGGGGTAAAAATTGTACGAAACAGAAACGTCAGGAAGTTGGTTGCACAAAAAAAAAGAATAGGGAGTAAAGTGACCAAAAGGTCAAATGTTGGGGGTTACTTTTAACTTTATGTCAAATTTTTTTTGTTCTAAGGTTTATGGTCATTAATACTTATTTTGCTTTTCAATAGAATCTAGTAAGATGTAATTGACTGCGTTCTTAAAAATTACATTTCATTAATCATGGATACTCACCTAAAAAGATTTAGGATTTTAGGGAGTTTTGGTTTTACGGTATTGATTGTATAGTTTGGGGTTTTGTGTTTTATGATTTAGAGTTTTTGTTTTTGTTTTAGAGTTTAGGTATTTGTAGTTTATGGTTAGAATTTATTTAAATCTTAAACCATGAAATCATAAACTATAAACCTTAAACTCTAAATCATTAAATCATAAATGAAACCCATAAAAACCTTAAATTTTAAACACAAAAACCTTTTTAAGTGAGTATTAATGACATTAAGCACCCTATATTAAAGGAATACAAATTTTTATGAATGTAATTAATTATATTTTACTAAATTCCATTTAAAAGGAAAATAAGCATTACTGATAAAAAAATTACTGAAATGCCACTCATGTTTTGCATTGCTTTTCAAATGAGCTTTTGGAGTCAAAAGTTGGTTTGAGACCAAAAGTAAACATTGATTATGAAACTTGCGGTGAAAAAGTGATTTTAAAAAGTGTTAGTAGAAAAGTGATTTTAAAAGGTTATGTTTAAGAATTTAGTATTTAATATTTCTGTCAAAAAGTGTTGTTGTAAAGATAAAATGTCTATTTTAAACATGCTGTCAAAAAGTGTTCTTGAGAAAAGTAAAAATTGAATATAAGAATTAATAAGAGTTATCTTAAATTCAAATGAGATATTCAACTCCAAAATGCTAAAAATATATATATATATATAACTTTTTAAAAGTGATTTTTCTATCAAAATTTAAGTATTTTTTATTGATTATTAAGTGGAAAAGTGGTTTTAGCCCTCTAAACTCAATCAAAATATTTGTGTTTTCAGGTTAAAACTGTTTTTAAGTTTGGTTTTAAAAGTACTATTCAAAAGTTGAAATTTTTAGCTTACAGCTTTTTTAAAAATAATTTTAAGTAAAATTATTCATATAATCTCGTTTATATATCCTTTTATATTTTTAAAAATAATATCTAAATCAGATATTGTAACACCCGTGTTTTGGGCCTAGGAGTTAACCGGGTTTCTAGTTCGAGTCAATAAAATTTAATTAAAAATCATTTCAACCTAAATTGGATCTAATAGAACTTTGGAAATAAAGGGGAAGGACCCATGTTGTAATTTTACCCAAGATTTTTCAAAAAAGCTAGACAACCTTTAATTAAAAGAAGAAAATTGTCTTCTCTCTCTCCACTCCCCCTTTTCTTCCCAACGTCAAACTCTCTCCAAAACCTCTCCAAACTTGGTTCACTATTCCATTCATTTTTCTTCCTCAATCCAAGTCGTTTTTCAAAGGTAATTATGTTTTCTAACTCTCCTTTTCAACCTCTATCTAATCATGGTCTTGGATTTCAAAAACATTGGGTTTTGAAAATTAGGGTTTATATTAAAGTTTGGATTTTTAAGGGGTTTTCTAATTGGTTTTGATAAATTGAGTTGGGGTTTTAGTTAATCATGTTAAAAGGTGTAACATATGTCAATTTGGTCGAATTTGGGTAAAAATTCGTAGCATGCTCTTGAGGTAGATTTTAGAGTATGAAAACTTAGGTTTTTGGGAGGTTTAATGTTGTAAATGAAGGGCTGATGGTCTACCTAGGTAAGGAGGGTGTTTTGGGATGCTTTGGAAGTCATTTGGGTGTTTGGAAGTGGGTATTTCAGCAAGGGTTTTGGGAAGCACGAAAATTGAGTTTTGGGAGATTTTGTGATTTGGGGAATTTGTGAAATTTGGTTTATGGTTGTGAAGTGAATTGATAGTTGAACTTTAGCATTGAATTGTGGTGTAATAAGTGTGTTTTGCTTGGCTAGAAGCAAGGGGAAACGTTGAAGGAGCTTTGGGACCGAATCCGGGTGCGTAGGAGGATTGTTCGATTCGCTAAGGAAGGGCGGTGAGTGGTTTCAACTTGATTTAAAGTGTGGTTCGAGTGTGTTTAGTGTGTGAGAGAAATGTGCTTGGTAGGCCATTTCCATTTAATTCATGTTGTTGATTTTAGCTATTGATTTCCCTTGAATGCTTGTGTTGGCCTATCTATGCTCTTGAGAAATGTGGATAAGTTATGCATGTATGTCATGATATGTATATGTATGTGATGAGCATGAGTGTGGTTGATGATATGTGATGTGATAATGATAATTGGCACTAAGATAATTACCGGTTGTAAATGATTGATCATTAGGATAGTGTGCACACAAATTGAGTCAAAACGTACGTGGCCTTGATGGCGTTAAGTCATCAAGGAGGAGTACGGTGATGTAACATTCCACCGGAAGCTTTTTATATATTTCTACGGGATGATGAGTGGAATCCCATCCGTAGGGCATGTGGCGATGAGTGGAATCCCGCACATGCAAGGTCCGGTGATGAGTGGAATCCCACCGAGGTAAAGTGTTGTCAAGGTTTTAATCCGCACAATCGGGGTAATTAAAGTGGCCAATTAACTTGTTCATGTATTGTGATATATGATGGTGATATGTGATTGAGGCATATGGTGTTGTTGCATGATGATCTATATTGATGTTTAAATCTTGCTAGGATTGAGAGACCATATTTGCCACTTGAAAGACTAGCTAGGTCTACTTGATTATATGCAATGCTTGATATGTGTGAGATTAGGATTACATGCTTGAACCCTGCATTGTTGATGTTTTCGTTTTAGAGCACCCTCACTAAGCTTATAGCTTACGCTCTCAATGTTCAACAATGCAGATCATTAGCGTGGTGTTAGCTCGAGGCAAGGCAAGAAGGGCTTCCAAGTTTGTAGCTCAAGTATGGTTATCGATTTTGTAATAGTTAGCAATGTGGCAAGGGTCTTTGTATGAGCGTGTGTGACTCATTTGATTGATGTTGTTTTTGGTTTGATCATGGTTTGTAAGCATGTTACACTATGATGAATGTTTGATGTTTGATGGCATGTTTTAGAATGTTTAGGTTGCATAGTGTATGAGTGCAAACCTTTCAAGATGTCTTGTTCCTTTTAAGGTCCTTTGTGTTTTGAGTATGCCAATATTGCATGAATTGCTCTTTAACTAGAATGCTATGTATGAATGCTTTAATCCATGTTTGATTGACTCCCTTGGCTTAAATATGTATGCTTTTATGGTTGGTTTGCCTTAGGGATTGATGTTAGTGTGTTGGTTGAAGTGTTAGAGGGATTTAGGGGCCTCCTTGTGCTCTAAATCAGCTCAAACCTGCAGATTCGTAGCTGGGGTATCGATACCGTTGGTCTGGTATCGATACTGCCCCTTTGGCTTCAGGCCTCGTGTATCGATACTCGAGGAGAGTATCGATACTTTTTGGCCACTGGAGCCACTGTCGATTTCGGTATCGATACTGGCCTCTAGGGTATCGATACCGTTGTCTTAGCTTTGACCGTGGGAAGTCAACTTTAGGGGAGGGTATCGATACCCTCATTGGGGGTATCGATACTGTCTCCTCAGGTTGACCAAACCCTGTTGACTTAGTCAAGGGGTATCGATACCCCCTTAAGAGTATCGATACCGCCTGCAGTTTAACTTTAAACATGGGCTTTTAAGTGTTAGTTTGGGTTCGATTGATTGCTTCGTAAATATTGTTCCGCTGTATGATCACTTAGGATGTAATTCTCATCTAGGCAAGATTAAAATGAAAAGAAAAAAAAATATAGGGTTGCTAACCGAGGGAGAGTTCCTTAGGGAGTTTTCGCTTCGGTTTTCCCCGTGTGGCCCACTCGGACCGGTCATCCGACCAGACCGGGACGAGGGGGTTACAGATATTTTATCTACTTAAAAGTACTTATTAACAACAATATCAAACACTTTAAACTAAACAATCCAAAAGCACTTTTTAAAATAACTTTCCTACCACAATACCACATTTTCCGAAAAGCAATACCAAAGTAACAAAATTCAAAACTAGCACCCTCTATCCTTGGAATTTAGGGCCATTGGTTATGCTGAACCCATTAAAGGAAGTTGAACGGAAGGCAGGGGCCATCAATCTAAGGTGAAAAAAAATACCATGTTTAAGGCCCGACTCTTGTAGGTCAGACCTACAGAACCGTCTAATCTATGAACATGTCCATCTCAATCAGGGACGGAGCTAGGATTTGAAGTTAGGGGAACAAAACATAAATTTTAAAAGGTGGGAGGGGCAAATTCACAATTATCCCATTTTTTTCAGAAAAATATAAAGAATCAAAGGATAACAAAAAATTTCCCCCCTACCGGGGGGCCACAGCCCCACGCATTGGTGCTCTGGCTCCGTCCCTGATCTCAATGACAATAAATTAAGGTCAGTACCTAAAGATATCAATGTTCAACTTAATTTAACTGTTCTTGGTCGGGTCTATTTCAAAGACAATGACGACTCGAGTCCCAAAAGGTATCAAATTCAGTATAACTAATCAATGTTTGAAGTTAGGTCAAATTGTATGAACAGTACCTGTACTATTCATTATATATGGATTCAGTCCCTCTAGTATTATTTGATCAAACTTACTCCCAATACTTAACCTAGATTGGAGCATAGGTAATATATTGTTTATGTCGTTGCTGCTGCTGCAAGCAAAGCTTTTGATTCTTTTTAGTTGGATAAAGGGCTAACAAAAAGCAAGCATTAATATTAATGGGCGATTAAGAGGAATTGTGTTTTTCCAATCATGTGGGTCCAAATCAACTTGGAAGATAACATATTCAATGAATCATAAAAGCTGCAATCTCATGTGATCATTCTTCCTACTTCTTTTTCTTACATTTCTCCTCTTTCAAAATTTCAAATCATTTTGCTTGCCCGGCTATTGCCTTTAAATAAATCTCTTACTATATTTTTTATATTTAATAATGCTTTATAATACTAATTTTGTTACAAGAAAAGTTCTCAAATTCCATGAGGTTGACGGACAGTGGCATATTTTCGTGGAAGGGTGGGTGGGCTTGGCTCCTAAAATTTTGAGATTTTTTTTAAATTTGTATCTTTCCTCAAAAATATTTTGGATTCGCTATTATTGACAAAAGTTTTACTTACTTTTTTTATTTTTAATAGTATGGAGAATATCGGGATAAGGGCAAAAATAGGAATTTTGAATCCCATTTCTTCCTTTGCAGGATCTAAAATCGTAAAATACTCTATATAGGACCCTAACAGTGAACTCGTCGCACTACCACGACGATTTCCAAAAAATAATCTTTTGTATTCAAATTTGACATCCCTTCGTGGCAAGTTTTATTTCTTTTCCTTTAATCTTGTTTAAATCGTAATCAGCTGATTAACGGAGGGTCAAACTGAACTCGTCGTATGGGTATGGCGAGTTTTCGCCTGGCATAACGTCCGTCCAACGACATTTTCAAAAGTCGTGACTTGGGAAGCTAAAAGTCATCGTGTATGTATGGCGAGTTGGGTAAAATTTTAGGGATTTTTTAGTAATTAAATTTTATGGTTATTTCGGTTTGAAATTTTGTTTGATTTGGGTCAGTAAATTATTTACATGTATGTTAGTGGTAGTCAATGTGTTAGAATAATTGAGGTAAATTTTATCTCCCTGCCGTAACGTGCTGAAAAAGATAATTTAGGATGATTTGTACTAAACAACATTTCACATAAATAAAAGAAGGGTAAACTGCAGCGTTGCACATACTTATGACATTAATAAAAGACGAAAAACCAATGCATAAAACATAATTTGACGGTGAATTGAGGAGTGAAAGGTTAATCGGTATCATCATAGTCAGTTGATACGTCTGAACTTAAGTTAAGTTCTTCGATTAGTTGTTGTTTTTGTTGCTTGCGCCTGTACATAAAAAGTTGCAGCTGCATCAACATTCGGTGAAGATGGAGCTTTTTCAGTGGTTCTGCGAGTGCGGATGGAGAAACTTTTATGGGCGTAGACGTACTACCTTTGCCGGCGTCGACCTCATCAAACTTAACATTTAAGTGTATGTCTTTAGCTCCTACAAAATTGAGCTGGCTATACAAGTTGCATACGTCGGTTTCATTGGTAAGCTTCATAATGTAGTGCATTTCAGCTGCCGTCGGTGTTGAGATTTTACATTCCAAGTAAAAATTTACTTGTTAATACGTTTACCAACCTCGTTTGATATCAACTGCAACAAATCGTAAAGTGACATATTGGTGGTGATTATTGAGTTGAAATAGGTACTGAAAAATAAAATGTCACGAAAAACTTAGCCATAAGGGGAGTAAAGTGTTGGATGTATTGGTGAAATAGACACAATTGGAGTGTAGGTTTTATAGTGAAAGAAAATGACGTGAAACTTGTCAAGTTGTAAAGGCAAATTTAAAAATTCTTCATATTTAATTTTATCAAATAAGAATTATCACCGCATGCGTAAAAATAGTGATTACAACTTAATGAAAATCATAAATTCCAAATAAAAAACCCGTAAATTTTAGAAATGTTAAATAGGATGTAGACATTACAATTATTTCAATGTCGTGGTCGTTTAATATTAGATTATTTTGGGGGCACGCGTCCGTAAATACACTGATTTGTCATGCTTGGTAAACCTATAAATTCCCAATGAATCAAGACCATGGCTTTGGACTCATTACACAAAGTTCTCCTTACAACATGAAGTTTCGCAATACCTTCGAGGGAAAAAAAGGAATAACGATATGTCATGGTGCAAGGAGAATTTTATGTAACTTGTCCGAATCTATGGTCCGTAAAATATTCTTGGTTCGTTTGAAATTGACTGGAATAATAAGCTCATCTTCTCGGAATAACGTTGCTCCAAAATAACACTAACATGGTCAGTTGGACAGAAAAGGTTGAAGGTAAAAACTTGAAATTTATATGTATTTTTACGAATATTTTACCTGCAAAAGCATGCAAAGGGGGGCGACATGATAAGTGGAACTTCTTATCAGGATGAAGTAGTACATTGATGATATCCTGCAAAACCGTTGTTTCTTTTGCAACTTGTTTATTGGAACCCGTCGGCCTCATCAACTTCTTATCGGGATGAAGCAGCACATTGATGATATTTTACGTGCATCGCCGCCTCAAACGATTATAAAATCGGCTTCAAAAGGCCAAATGTTCACTTAAAATTGATGAGCACTAGTAAATGTGTGGCGTACGACCTCGTGAGTTTGATGATCTCATCATTAGCTGCAACTGATGTTTCTTTTACAACTGATTTTATTAAACTCTCCCGTGCGTGTACGACATAATATTTACATGAATGTTTACATTTATTTATTTATAACCATTGCAAACGGTAAAATATTTACACGAATATATTATATTTATGTAAAGTTAAATATATGTTGGGCTTGAAATTCGTCGACAAAATTGTAAAATAAATTAGTTCCAATTTAAAGTTCTTCTAACAACAATAAAAAATTAATATTTAAAAAACATTCGTTTAATATTTTCATAACTAATTGAACAAAAAAAACAACTACTACAATATTTATTTATTACAAACAAACAACTTCGACATTTATCATCCTCTTCTTTGTCATTTTCCTCTTTTCGGCCTTAGTGTTTGTCGGTGCCCCGAGTGCTCTGGTCATACAAACACGACCCTCGTCGAATTTTCGGTTGAATCGGGGTTTGTTCATCATCGTCGTGGTCTGTATAATCATTATCATCGACACCTCCTCCTCTAAAATCCCCACTTTTCTCATCATCATGATTAGGAGTCATACGACGCAATTGACTAAACATACTCTGACCTATTCCCCTAAAATCGTCGGGAAAATAGGACCTGAAATGGACTTCGTTGACAATAATGTTGTCATGGACTCCACATCAGAATACTGCATTTCTTGATATTGAGCTTGCGAGACCATAAACTCACGCTCATAAATAGCTTCAGCAGAATTACATATTGAACCTTGCACATGCACTTGTGATGCATCTTCTTCTCCTTGACTCGCCCAATTACCAGGCATACCTCTCCACACGCCTGGTTCATATGAAATTTGTAAATTTCATGACTCTTGTGTCATGGAAACATCTTGATCCCAACTGGGGACCCATATGACGTGTAACATCCTAAAAATTAGCCTAGAAGATTAGGATATTTAATTAAGCAATTAGATAAATTATTAAGATTAATTTCTTAATTGAGTTTAATTGAAATTAGGTTCATAAGGACCCAAATCGAATTTTGAAGTAAATGTTCAAGGAAATTCGGTCAATATGCCCAATGACCAAACCGAATAAGAGGGAAAATATGAGGCTTGCATGCTAAAGTTAAAATGCATGGATTAACACTTGAAGTAATATGAAATCATAATATATTTAAGACTTTTTATATGATTAAGTAGTATTATTAAGGATGTTAATAAGGGAATTGGTTGGGACATGACTTAGTTGTCATATCTCATTTAATTTGTCCCCTTCCCTTTCTTACTTTCCTTAGCCGGCTACCCCAAACCAACTCACCTAGCTCAATTGCTCATTCACACCAAAAACATAAACACAAAACTAGAGAAAAAATCTGGAAGCTTTCGGTGAAGATGGAAGAAGAGCTTGCATGGTGTTGAAATTTCCTTAAAAAATTCAAAAGAAAATTGGAAGTAAGTAGCTTACTCCCTTCTTAGTTCGATTATGGTAGAAATTCCAATAGATCAAATGTTTAAATGTAATTAGAAAATCATGAAAATGATGTCATTAGATGTTGTTGCTGAAAATTTCTAAGTTTATAAGAAACCTTAAGAAAATTTAAAAGAGATAAAAGCTTATGAACATGCATGAAGTTATTTTGACAGATTTGGCAAGTTACATGACATGCAACTTTATAAAATTATAGAAAATTCACTAGTAAAAGTTTAGTGCTGAATTTTTTATATGTTCTACCTTGATATGTCTAAAATGGTAGAAAAATTTTAAATAGGAGTTTTGATGGCTGTGCTAAAATCTGGAAAACACATTTTGAACAGCATGCAAAACTGTCCAGCAATGCTTCTAGCTAGACAGTGAACTTTGTAAAATTGTAGAAAATAATTTACTAGAAGTTTCGATCTGAATTTTTGATATGTTGAAATTGGGTATGTTAATTGAATTTAGGAACAAACGGTGTTCGAATTGGAATTGTGTACAGGAAATACGAAATGAATTAAATTAGGTGGGCAGAAATGTGTATAAATGAAAAGAAGGAAAAATTTAGAATTTGTAAATTATTAAAGATGTAAAATTGGATTAAATGGAGTGTTAATAAATTGATTAACAATATGTAGGATGTGAAATCCACCAATTTTAGTGATCAATTTGAAAGTTTAAGTGATTAATTAAAGAAATTAGGAAAATGAAAATTAGTCTTATCGAACCGTAAAAGTATAGGGACTGTTTTGAATAAAATATGAAATTCAGCCTCAAAATGCATGAAATGAATTCTGAAAATTTCCTATTGTTGGCTTGAATGCCTTAGATCCTAGAAGCGAAAGAGTCGAAGAGGAAATTGCACCGGGAACGGCTTCGGATCGAACGAAGGGCATTCGGATACAAAATTAGCTCGGGGAACAGTGAGTGAAACGACTTTAGAGTTGGGATTAGAGTCCTAACTGCCTTAATTTGATTTTTAATTATGTTAAGCATGCAATTGGATTAATTAATTATCTGATTTTAGTAAGGGAAGAAGGATTAATGGAAAAATGATTGTATGCATGTGATATGTGAATTTTGGTGTTCTATATGCTTGAATTGAGATATGATGTTTGTTATGATGATTTCGAATTGAAATTTAGGTCTATTGGACTGCTTAGATTAATGAAATTCTGGTTGTTAGCATGATTGATATGATGATCGAATGACCAATGTTTGATTGAATTTTGTTGATACAATATGTATGTTGATAAGCTCAAATGGAATTTGAGTTATGATATGTGGATTGAATCATGTGATATGAAAATTGATGATATGTATATGTTGAATTGATGACATGTTAATTGGATTGAAACTCATTATATGATATATGTGATATCATGATAAAATTGAAATTGAAAATTCATGATTTCAATCGAAAGGATTGAGAAGTGAATTCTGAAAATTCTGAATATTTATACGACTTAAATTAAATGTCAATAAGCAAAGCCCTTGGTGTGTATAGTCTGTCCAGGTAGTACGGCTAGCCTAGAGTCTGAGCTCGATAAGAAAATCGGTACGTTAGTGTACTCGATATTGTGGTACGTAAGTGTACCTTCTTGCTTAATGTCTGCGGACATTATGATATGTTATATGTTGACACGATTTTGGTACGTGGTACCTATTACATGGTGAATTTTGATTCACACATTCAGTTACATGTGACTTGATTACCTAGCATACTCTACTATCCAAGGCATTGCTAATTGAGATAATATGAAAATTAAAGAAATGAAATCTGAAATTGAATTTGATTGGGTGTATTCTTTGAATTAAATAGCAGAAAGTTAAATTTGAATTATAAATAAATAAATTATCTGCTACAGTTTGCTGCTGCTTGTCTAATGTAATTGTTTAAATTGAATTCATGAAATTGGTGCAATTGGAGTGTTCGATTATGATGTTGAAATAACATGAATTATTGTTCTTGTTATGCCATGCAATTCGAATATATGATGGATTGATAATTTGATAAGATTAATTTGGGTTTCATGACTTGTATGTATATTTATGATATGATTGGTATGAAATTACTTGCATTCGAATGGAATTACATGTCTCACTATGCATATATTCGAATGATTGCTAGTGTGTATCTACTAATTGTGAAATTGTTGTATTGCTTGAAACATTCGAATGAACTAATGTGCAAAGTGAAATATATTGTTTGATTATAAGAAATTTTAAATGGAAATCGAATAGATTAGGGTTTCCTCGCTAAGTACGAGAAGTACTTACCACTCGAACCCTTCCTTCCTTCCCCTAAATTTCAGGTTCTAGCATTGTCGACCTCCACCTTTATTCTCCTCACACGAAGATTAAGTATGATTTTCCTTGTCTTTGTCGTGCTTATGTTGGGTGGCCTAGCGTTCTGCATGTTAGTTCAGTTCAGTCTGATGGTGATGTTTATGAATTATTACTTTGGTTCAGTATGAACTTTTCTAATATGTTTCCCTATATTTTGATATGTATGTAAGGGGTAAATATTTGGGTATAGATTGCCCAAGTATATGTTTGGGGCTTAATTCTTTTTGTGGGAATTTCTTTTTGTATAGGCAACCTTTAGGTTTAGCCGTTGTAGTACCCCGGGTATATTTTGTACAAGGGAAACTAAAAACGATATGGATGATATAATTCGGATATGATATGATAATATATATAAGTATGACGAATGTTTCGGTTATATTATGATTGGAATTGTTTTTATGTGCTAACATGAAAAGTAAATTAAGTTATTGGAAATTGGACTGTGTGTGTATTAACCGAATGTTGTAAGTTATTGAAATTAGGAGATTATAATTTAAAACCAATTCAGATTAATTAAATGATATTCGAATGGAATAGAAATTGGAATTGATTCATTCGAATGAAGTGTAGCTAATGAACTTAGGAATTAAATGTATAGTACAAATGTACATGTTAAATTATATGCAACTTGTAATTCAATTAGATTTGGTATAAAATTAAAAGTTGGAAATCGAATTGTATGAACTCACCTTAGTGCCAATAGAACTATGATATGAGATTTCGTATGATGCATGTATAATGTTCGTAATTGATATGGTTGATTAGACATGGGTAATGATTGAATATAAGATAGCTAAGTTATATATGTTTGTATTCGAAAAAAAATATTACACGGATTTGATAAACCCCTTCCGCTGCTAATCCGAATCAGTTATATGTTAATATAATGCTCCTTGCCTCTAATCCGGGGTGAGGGGTGTTATATGACGGTTGAAAAAAGGCGACATCAAATGGATGCAATGTTGATTCAGGTTTCGATTTTAATTTCGGTTCAGCTTGTCTTGTGCCACGACTGCCTTTACATGTACCTCTCCTTCTCTCGGATCTGCATCTAGATGACTCCGCACTAGATGCTGACGCTTCTTAAGCTTGTCAAAATAACAGTACAGCTTCTCGTTTGGGTTGGCTCGTCAAGTACAGTTTGTTGTTCGCAGCAAACTACTGATGGTATTCAGAAATAGAAAAATCAAAATCATCCGCTCGAATGGATTCGACAAGAGACAACGCGTTTGCCCTTCTATGCCACTAATCGGTGTACGGCGAATGTTTGGTTGGCCAGTCCTTTTCACTCTTGCCACGTCTGTTTAAGTCTTCCAAATGATCCAAGATGCGCAGATCAACCGGCACTAGCTGATGGAATTCGAATTGCCTAAGGACCAGATCGTCGTAAAACATCTCAATAATTGTAAAATGTATCAACGACATTACAAAAAAAAACAATTCTTAACATCATCGTACGCAATGGCCGGAATCAGGACTTCAGAATCAACATCCAAATATAGAATCCATACGAACTGTACCACTTTGTCCATTAAAAAAAGTCATTCGCATACAAAATAACATAATTTTCTAACTACCAACGAAAACCAAATATGGGATAAAAATTACAAATTACAAATTTGTATTATCTGATCTTGACAGTAGAGGCCAATCATCGCTCTCACTTTGAGAATTAATTTTGTATGATACACATCATTTTTGTTGTTTTTTTTTCATCTACATAATACAAATACATATATACATCATGGTTTTTCTAAAAAATATTAAAAATAATTATGGAAATGAATATTATTACCTTGTTGCGAGTGAGAATTCATACAAAGATTTGAAAATTGGAGCCAAGAATGGAAGTCTACACCAATCCCATGATTGAAGGAGCACCAAACACCCACCAATATCGACATGTACGAATCTATCGTTCACGAATGTCTGGGTTGCTGCCTTGCACAACTCTCGGTAGAGAAAAACTAGTATTGCAGATCCCCAACTGTATTTTCTTGCTTCTTGCGCAGTATTCAAGAACCAGAGGTATTGTGTGTGTGCGTGGGAAGTCGATTTTTCTGGCATTAGCATCCCACCAATTAGGCGCAATATATATTGACACGCGTCGTATAGTGTCAAAAATAAAACCTTAAACTCAAAATAAATAAGATTTAAATTAATATAGCGAGAGTAAGGGTCGATCCGCAGGGAATAGGAACTCTAACACCTTTCTTCTGATTTAGACCAATAACCTGTAGAAAATAAAGGGGGACTTTAGAATAGTGATTTGAATGAGAAAAATAGTAAAAACGTAAAAATAAATTGAGAATGAATTATGGATAGAAATAACCTCAAGCCACGCTTTGCCACGACATCTTCGATCACTGAAGTTGATTTTTCTTCGACTTTCCTGCAGGTTACAGTCTACAAGGCCCAACCCTTGTAACTTACTTCTCGTTGGTAGATTCGACTCCCAGGGCAATCCTTGAAGTCAAACTTTAGTGAATTAGCCACGGCAATCGATGCTAACCCAGATCTGAGTTAGTGCTGGAGAAGCCCGTGTTCGGATATTCGTCTCGATGAGAATTGTTTCCGATTTCGATTCCCCTTAGTGGACCGCCACTAAGTTTGTTCTTAGGGAGTTGAATTGGCTACAAGCTTTTCCTCGTCCCCAACGATGGATCTAAACCACTTCAAGCCGATGCGCGCTCTCGGAATGAAACAATTGCGATGCCTAAAGATTAGGCCGATTGCCTAATCAATTTTACAGAGAATCTAAAAAGGAGTTGTCGAAGGATTGAAGTATTTTCCTAATCTCACGAGGTTTGTCGGGTTTGGCGTTGCTTTTGGCTAAAGGAAATTTAGTTAAGCATGGTTTGTGAAAAAACCATACTTAATAAAATAAATGAAGAAAATGGAGAAAAGAAAATGGAGAAAAATGGAGAGCTTTATTACTCAAGGAAGAAGAGAACAATGGAAAATGTTTGATGAATAATTCACCCTCAAAGTGGGGTATTTATAGTAGTTGAAAAACCCTAAAAACCTAAGATGATAAATCCTAAAAAATTTAAATAAAATTACAAAAGATAAATATCAAAGTTTTGAATTTAAAAGATAAAATTCGGATGATAGGCTATCTTGATAAGTGGACTGATAGGTTATCAAGCTTGCTGACATCATCTTCTAGAAGGTGCTGATGTGGCGCCCAGTCAACATTCATGCCCTGGTTCATGCCCATGAATCTGCCCATGAATTCAGTATTTTCTGCAACACTTCAACTCGTTTCTGGCATTACGTAACCTGCACAAGAACAACACAAAAACAGCCCAATTAAGTCCTTCAAACATATATATTCGATCTAAACAAGGACTAAAAACATAACCAAAATAAATACTTATCAAATTCCCCCTCACTTATCCGATGCTTGTCCTCAAGTATCTCAAAATTAAATAATCTTAAGTTCAAGTTTTCATCCTTAATTTCACAAAGTCTCAAAAGTTCTCAATATGATTAAGCATCTAAATATGAGAGAAAACTAAGGAGCAAAAATAGATAAATGGCAAGACTAATAATTTAAAGCTAAGACGACATTCTAAAACTCTACTAACATCAATGATGCAAACCAAGTACCCTCACAAGGAATCGCTCATGTCACTCAAAGTGTTTAAGGGTAAGAAAAATCACTCGAGCCAAAGCTAATTAGAGCATAACCATAAGCTTGTGTTTAAATCTAATCTCCACTACTAACATGAATATGATGCAAAAATCAAGAGGTCTTAAATAAGGGTTGTAATGGGGCTAAGGTAAGGGTAGGATAAAGGCTGAAAATAAGGGCTAAAACTCAAGACAAAAAAAAATCATCTCAAAAAATATATTCGAAACCTTTTTTTTCATTCGAACCAAAACTGCTCGACAGTGTACCTTTTTCTTTCTTTCTTTTCGAACTGCACTGTTTTTTTTTCTGGTTTTATTTTTCTGCAGACTCGAACAATTTCCTGCACTGTATATTCGAATCAATTCTGCACTGTATATTCGAATCAATTATGCACAGTTTGTTTTTTTTTCTCTCTGCACAGTGTAATACACTGCTGCACTGCACTTATTCGAATCTTTTTTTTTGAAGACGATTTTTGTCTTGAAAAAGGGAACAAAAGTGATGGATTTGAGAAGAAAATTGGATTAGGCTTAAAATGTGGTAATTTTCAAGAAAAAGGCTAAGGCTCAAAGATTGTTTCACTAGGGGAAATTAATTAAAGGGTAGGTGATTTATTTGGGAAGAGAAGTGGTTAAAACCTAGTGCCTCTATCATATTAAAGCATCATAATCAATCAATGTAATCTCAAAAAGAATTTAAAAACAAGTTCTAGAATGCAACTAATTTAGCTAGGCACACTCAAAGAAACAAAGAGCAAATATCATGCATGCTCATTAGGCTCAAAAACTCACAAATATGTCTTGTGTACTTAGGTAAGCATCATGTGGATTAATAGAGAAATAAAATGTCATATAAAAGATTAAAAATTAATCATGCCAAAAATCTACCATGCAACCTAGAGTTTTCTAACAAGATAGATTCAGAACCATGTGAAAACAGTGAGACAAGGCGAAATTAAGGATTTAAACAAAGAAATTAAATTAATAAATCTAAGATTTCAAGCGAACAATCAAGACGGATAAGCAAGATAAAAATTGATAAGCATATCTCCCTCCCCCTCACTTAGATGCATTTTGTCCCAAAATGAAAAATTAAAATAAAAGAGAGGAAAGGAGAGACTCCCCTAATCAATTGCGGCCACGACCGCGGCCACGTCGTCCACGGGAGGTGTCGGGGCGAAGATAGGATAAGATCTCAGCCAAGTTGGTTTCGATGGAATGTAGGCGCTCATCCATATCTCTTTGGGGTTGGTCGTCCTGTGTTGGTTGTGATTGGGCTCGTCTACGAAACACTCGTTCTCGACGAGTTGGGAGAGTGCCCAGGGGAACAATATAAGGTGCATCAGGGGTGCCTGCAAGTAAGCCCATTGCATCTAGGCATCTCTCATCTAGAGCACTCATAGAAAACGCATAAGTAAACTGAGATGGATCAAAAGTAGCAGAAAAAATACGCAAGGCTAAATGGGTAATATAGGGGCCTAGAATTAATGGTCGTGACCTAGAGGTTCGGGGGACACGATGAAATGTGTGGGCCAACCAAAAACCAAGATTTACCTTAATATTTACCTGCATACACCATAGAAAGAATAACTCAGTTCTACTCACGGTTGATGGAGTGTCGTTTCTGCCGGACAGGTTGTAAACGAGAAAACGATGGATATATCGTAAAGCAGGGCTATGAATAGTGTGGTCCTTAGTTGTTTTCGGATTGTATTGCACCCCTGCTAAACCTGTCAAAGTCTCGAGAGAAAGGTCGTTATCGAAATCTTCCGGTATGTCTAAAAGTGCAGATTGATAGTTAGGGTCCGAAACATTAGTGACGAAACCCATATAAACATTAAACTCAGTGATGGACAACCGAAAGTATTGACCCAGTAATCGAAAAGATATTATATTTGGTGTATCAAGAGACCTAGCGCGACTACGATTAAACGAAAATGTAGAATAAAATTCAAGAACTAATTCGTAGTACGTGTCACAAGTAATAATATGAAATCGACGCCATCCAATATTATCAAAATGGGCTAGGACCGACTCACGTATATGCAAACGATCTAAAGTTTGATCGGGAATGTACTTACAGACCGGAAGTGGGCGATGTCGAATATGATTAAACATATCGAGTTCGTCTCCAGTAAATTGTAAAAACCCTTTCAAGTTGTCATCGTTAGGTGTCGTAAATCGTTGGCTACGTCGTGGATGTTCTTCATGGTCCGATGGAATATCATTGTGTTCGTGAGGCGGTGATTCCGGTTGGGCAGCGTCCGAGGGATTTTGGGCAGCAAAATTAGCGTGCATGTGATCTGCATATTCAGAGATAGGGTTAATAACAAATAATGGTGGAAAAAATTCAGAACTTACCTCATCGGCTGCCGAATAGTTATCCGAGTGCCCGGACGTGTTGGTGTGCATGTGATAGGAGGGCACACAGGTTGGTGACTGCATGGGCATGTGATGACGCTGTGAGGAGCCGCCAGCCGCATCGGACGCCAAGGGGTGGTAAGGGGAAGGTGGCGGCGATGGTGGACGTGATGAATGGCGGAGTGATGACGGTGGCGTTTCGCCATTGTCGGTCACACGAGCAGTGCGGCCGGTGCTGGTCTGTCCGGATCTATGCGTGGGGGTGCCCCTCGCCATGGCCGGATCGTCGTGGTGCGAGGGAGATGAGTGGTGCGTGCGGGCAGTGGCGGTGTGCATGGATGTGGTCGGCGTCGCAAGGGAGTGGAAGGAAGGGGATGGGGGTGACGGTGGTCGCTGCGGTTGGTGGTGCGGCGGTGCATGGTCGACGGAATGGGGGTGGTGATGGGATGTTCGGGAGAAGGGATGGTGGTGGGCTGCTGCTGTGGATGCTCGGAGTTGCTGCTGAGGGCGACGTACTGCGGCGGCTGGAAATGCCGGCGGACACCGATGACGAGCGGCGGCTGCTGTGGAAGCCGGCGAGCCTGGTTCCTGGTGCGAGGCATGGTGGTGTGTAGGGTGTTTCGGGTGGTTGGTAAAAGAAATAAAGAAAGGAGGTAGGGTTTTATTTGCGGGTCTGGTGAAGAAGTAAAGAGAGGGTAGGGGTTTTGGGAAATATGCGGCTGGTGACTATAAAGGGAAATAAAGCTATGGGTTTAATGGGGGGCCCACGGGATTTGATTGGGTGAAAGTTTAGGTGAGGGAATATATATAAAAGGAAAAAGCTGCGGCTAGGGAGGTTTAATTGGGTGTTTGACCGGGTGGGGTCCACGAATGGTGATTGGGTTGAAAAAGGAGTCTTGACCGGTGGTGGATAAGGTATATAAGGTGATGTATATGTTTAAGATATGGACGGGTGATAACAAACCATTTAAAAATTGGGTCCACCGAATCTTGTTGAAAAGGATAGCTTCTCATCTTTTATTCGACCTAACTTATCTGCAAAAATAAAGGAGAGATAAAATAAAATTCAAAATAAAAATAAAAATAAAATGATGAGATAATAAATTCGAAAAGATAGATAGAATGAGATAAAAATAAATTTAAAAGTAGATAAGAAAATATTAAAGATAATGAAAATAAATTTGATAAAAGATAAAATCAAAATTAAAAAATCTTTAAACAGATTAGTTGATTTCGATTCTTCTCTTTTTATTATTATTTTTTTTATTTTTAAAAAAAAAAAGAAAAAGAAAATTTAAATAACATTAAAATAAAGAAAAATAAAATAAAAAGAAATGGGTTGCCTCCCATCTAGCGCTTGTTTATCGTCGCTAGCTTGACGACCTCATTTATGCATTTGGTTCCTCGAAATAAATTTCTTCAACCAAACCAACTGGAACATTTTCGAAAAATTGTTTTAACCGTTGTCCATTAACTTTAAAGCTATGTCCTTCGGTGTCTTGAATTTCTACTGCTCCATGTGGAAAAGATTGAACAACAGTGAACGGTTCGAGCCATTTGGAACGCAATTTTCCTGCAAAAAGTTTAAATTTAGAATTAAATAATAGAACCTTTTGACCAACGGAAAAAGATTTAAATGAAATATTTTTATCATGGAAATCCTTTGTTTTGTCTTTAAAAATTTGTGCACTATCGTAGGCATGTTTCCGGATTTCCTTGAGCTCTTGAATGTGTAACTTGCGTTCCCTTCCAATCGCATCCATTTCCATGTTACATTGCTGAATTGCCCAAAATGCGCGATGTTCCAGCTCGACTGGTAAGTGACATGGTTTACCGTAAACGAGACGGTAAGGTGACATCCCTATGGGGCCTTTGTACGCGGTACGGTATGCCTATAACGCATCAGATAGCTTAATGCTCCAATCTTTGCGATCCGGCTTCACGATTTTTTCGAGTATGGTCTTTATCTCTCGATTCGACACCTCCGCTTGACCATTCGTTTGCGGATGGTAAGATGTTGAAATCCGGTGAGTGACACCGAACTTTTTCATGAGAGTATCAATCACTCGGTTAATGAAATGCTTCCCTCTGTCGCTTATTATCGCTCGCGGTGTGCCAAACCTGCAAAAGATAGATTCTTTTAGAAACTTAACAGTGGTTTTAGCATCATTATTTCGGGTTGCTCTAGCTTCAACCCATTTAGAAACATAATCTACCGCAAGAATTATATAAAAGTTACCGAATGAAGAGACAAAGGGACCCATATAATCTAATCCCCAAACATCGAATATCTCACATACAATAATGAGATTAAGTGGCATCTCGTTTCGTCGACTCAAATTACCAACCCTTTGACATTTTTCACAAGATTTACAAAATAAATATGCATCACGAAAAATGTTGGGCCAGTAGAAACCACACTCAAGAATTTTATGTGCAGTACGTTTAGGCCCGAAGTGACCACCGCAAGAATAAGAATGACAGAAATTTAGGATAGAGTTTACCTCGCTTTCTGCTACACGTCGTCTAATTACCTCATCCGAACAATGTTTCCAAAGATAGGGATCATCCCAAATGAAGAACCGAGACTCCCTCTTTATCCGTTTCACTTCCGCTCTCGGTAAATCTTGTGGCATCTTACCTGTGGCTAAGTAATTCACAATGTCTGCGAACCATGGAACGTTAAGCTGAGCTGCCATCAATCCTTCGTCAGGGAACTCCTCTCTAACTGGTGGATCCGACATAGATAATGGGATGCGACTCAAATGATCAGCAACAAGGTTTTCACATCCCTTCTTATCTTTAATTTCTAGGTTGAATTCCTGGAGTAATAGTATCCACCGGATCAGTCTCGGTTTTGCCTCCTTTTTGCTCATCAGAAAGCGTAAAGCTGCATGATCAGAAAAGACAACGATTTTAGTACCGAGTAAATAAGATCTAAACTTTTCTAAGGCAAAAACAATAGCAAAGAGTTCTTTTTCCGTTGTCGAATAATTTTTCTGCGCAGGATCCAAGGTACGTGATGCATAGGCTATAACATGCGGTTCTTTGTCGATTCTTTGACCCAACACTGCTCCAACGCTAAAATCGGAAGCATCGCACATTAATTCGAATGGGTGGTTCCAATTCGGTGGTTGAACGATAGGTGCGTTTACAAGCTTCTCCTTGAGTATGTCAAATGCCTCCTTGCATTTCTCGTCAAAATTGAAGGGTTGATCCTTTTGTAATAGACTGCAGAGAGGTTGCGCCAACTTTGAAAAATCCTTAATAAACCTGCGGTAAAACCCTGCATGACCAAGAAATGATCGAATATCCCTCACAGTTATGGGGTATGGGAGTGAGCGTATAACATCTATTTTAGCTTTATCAACAGTAATACCTTTTGAGGAAACAATATGTCCTAGAATTAACCCTTTATCTACCATGAAATGACATTTTTCATAATTTAAAACAAGGTTGAATTCAAGGCATCTTTTTAGCACATTTGTTAAGTTTAATAAACATTCTCCAAAGGAATTACCGTAAACTGTAAAGTCATCCATGAATACCTCTATACCTTTTTCGATAAAATCTGAGAAAATGCTCACCATGCATCTTTGGAATGTGGTCGGCGCATTACAAAGCCCGAATGGCATTCGACGATAGGCGAACGTGCCAAAAGGACATGTAAAGGTTGTCTTCTCTTGATCCTCGTGCGCCACATGAATTTGGAAAAAACCTAAAAATCCGTCAAGACAACAGTAGTGAGTTTTACCGGCTAATCTTTCAATCATTTGGTCTATAAAAGGAAGTGGAAAATGATCTTTTCGAGTTAGAGAGTTCAACTTCCTGTAGTCTATACAGACTCGCCAACCATTTTGGACTCTTGTTGGAACCAACTCACCTTCTGCGTTTTTAACCACCGTGACTCATGTTTTCTTAGGGACTACATGGATCGGGCTTACCCAGTCACTATCCGAAATTGGATAGATTATATCCGCATCTAGAAGCTTTTGTATTTCTTCTTTAACTACGTCCATCATAGGTTGATTCAGGCGGCGTTGTCCTTGTCGAGATGGCTTAGCCCCATCTTCGGTTTTTACCTTATGCATGCAAGTGGAGGGACTAAGGCCCTTGATGTCTGCGACGGTCCACCCAATGGCTTCCTTATGTGCTCGCAATACTGTTAGCAAGTCCTCCTCTTCTTCGTTTGATAGTGTGAAACAAATATTTTAATTTTGATATAACTAAAAACCTAAGGACTAAATTGAAAAAGTCAAAACGAATTTTAAGTCCTAAAAATATCCCCATATAATTTTTATATTATGCCTAAGTTAAAAACATACTATTCCAAATATTTTTCTAAGTGTTTCAAGCCAAAACAGTGTTTTTCAAGTACCCGTTTCGAAACGGCCCTAAAGCGTTTCGAAACACTTTCACCACTGTCGACCACCGTTCCGAAACGCGTATCGAAACACTTGAAAACGTTTCGAAACGGATCAACTCGTTTCTAAACTGTTCTTCATGTAGGATTTAAAAAGGGTTATTTTACTTCAAATATTTCAGATTTTTAAATATAAAAGGGGTGTTTCGAAACGGATCATGCCCGTTCCGAAACGACCCTTTGACAGTAGCCATTCCGTTTCGAAACGGATCAATCCCGTTCCGAAACAAAGGCTAGATTTTATTTTGAATAATATGACCGTTGTATGTTTTAACTGATTTTCTTAAAACCGTTAAGGCGTTTCGAAACGGGCTAGGACCGTTCCGAAACGACCCTTTACAGTGGCAAAACCGTTCCGAAACGGCCATAAGGCATTTCGAAACGGGCTCTTAAATGCACCCCAACGGCTCTTTCTATTTTAGTCCGTTCCGAAACAGGTTTCCCGTGTTCCGAAACGGGTTGGTGCAGACAGCATTAATGGTGGCAAGAGAGGGTTCCAACGGCTCCATTTATGTTCCCAACCACCCAAACGGCTAGAAATCAATGAGAAGGTATAAAAGGAACATCCAAAAGCATCAGCAACAACTATTGAACTTCAAGCAAACATCCAAACATCAAATTCAAGCATTTGAGCAAAAATCCCAAATTTGTGTAAAATCCCAATTTGTGTTCTTCATTCATATTTTGTAAAATTGGGTTGAGTGCTTGTATCGGGGCTATCATTTGTATTGAGAGATACCTAATTAGCCTACAAATTCCTTTGTTCTCTTGTGTGAGGGTTGGGTTGATTTTTGGGTAGAAAAATCAACCGATATTGTAAAGGGTTGCCTCCTTGTCCTAGAAAAGGGGAAGATCAATTTAGTGAAATTGTTGCAAATCCTTAGTGAGACTAAGGTAGTGGATGTAGAGTTCATTTGGAACTTGAACCACTCTAAATTCCTTGTTCTTCAATTTTAATTTGCCAATTTCCACTACAATCCTTCAAATTTCCAATTCACCCCCCCTCTTGGTAAATATCGATCTTTCGATCCACTCAACAGATAGCTTGGTTGAGATAATAACCGGCAAGGTCTCTCTTTCCCTTAAAAATGCATACTTTAGATGCTCGGGTAATTGTTTAAGTTCGATCTTGGGTGCCTGCAATACAGAAGGTAAAGGTTTAGTCTTAGATGCAGTAAGTATTAAGTCTTTATTTATCGAACAAAGATTTTCAAACTTCCTGTCTTCTTCGTCGGAATCCGCGATTTCTCTGTACAAATCATCAATGAAGTCAGTAAAACTATTGTCAAAGAAATCATTTATGGCAGGTTCAATGACATCGACAAAATTTAAACTAGCAACATTTTCAGGATGTCTCATAGCTTTGTAAACGTCAAATTTTACTACCTCACCATCGAATTCCATTGTAAGGATCCCACTTCTTACATCGATTTTTGTGTTTGCAGTGCTCAAAAATGGGCGGCCAAGGAGGATCTCATAAGAGTTGTTTGCTCGGTCGTTTTCCATGTCAATGACATAGAAATCCGCTGGGAAGATTAAATCATTTACCTTTACGAGAACGTTTTCCAATAATCCTTCCGGGTAGATTATGGATCTGCCCGCCAGTTGTATTGTTACCCTCGTATCCTTCAAAGGCTCAGCAGAAAGTGAGTTATAAAATGAAAGGGGCATAACATTAATTGAGGCCCCTAAATCACACATTGCTCGTTTAATACCCACTTTACCTATTTTGCAGGGAATGGCGAACATACCTTGGTCATTCAATTTTGGTGGAAACTTACGCTGGAAGACCGCCGATACATATTCTCCTAGATTAACCTTTTCAACTCCAATAAGACAACGTTTATTAGAACACAAATCTTTAAGGAACTTAGCATACCTTGGAATTTTTCAGATTACGTCGAGGAGAGGAATGTTGATCTCTACTTTCTGGAACACATCTAGGATTTCCTTTTCTTCTGCTTGTTTGTCTCTTTTCATCAATCTTGACGGGAATGGTGGTTGGACATCATAAGGGGATGGTTTAGGGGTTGGATTTGATGTATCTTTTTCGACTGGTGGAGTTGGTTTATCTTTTTGGGTGTTTACCTCTAAGGTTTTGGGTTCTATCACGGTGCCACTTCTAAGGGTGATGGCATTAACATTTTCTTTTGGGTTTATCTCTGTTTGTGAAGGGAGTTTACCTTTGGATTCAAGACGACTTACTGTTTGGGCTAGCTGGCTCATTTGCTTGTCTAACTCTTGTAAGTGGATTTCGGTACGGTTCTGGAACTTCTCTTGGGATATCGCTAGTCGTTCAACCAAGGTTTCTAGAGACGTCTTTTGTTGTGGGTAGGGTTGTCTTTGTTGGTACGGTTGATTTGGCCTTTGGTTGTTCGCGTACCCATAATTTGATTGGTTCCTCCACCCAGAATTATAAGCATTCCCTATGGCGTTGGCTTGGGCGACATCATCTTCTTGAATCATCGGACAACAGTCTGTCGGATGTTCTGGGCCGGTACAGATTCCACAAAGTCTAGCTGTTTTTCTCTTATCTGCAACAAGAGTTTGCACTATTTCAGCTAATTTATCGATTTTGTTTTCTAATGAAACTGTACTTACCTCTCGAACCCTTCGAGATGGTTCGTTAGACTGATTGAATCTTTGAGAGTTGGCGGCCATGGTTGATATCAGTGTTTTAGCCGCCGTTGGTGTCATGTTGACTAGAGCTCCGCCACTTGCTGCATCTATCACTTTCATGTCCATAGGCGTCAATCCTTCGTAAAAATATTGGAGGAGGGTTTGTTCCGACAGCCCATGTTGTGGACAATTTGCACACAACTTTTTAAACCTCTCCCAATATTCATACAAGGATTCAACTTCTTTTTGTTGAATGCTTAGGATGTTGCGCCTGATTTCGCTTGCTTTCGTTGCAGGGAAGAACCTGTCAAGAAAAAGTTTAGCCATGTCAGTCCATGTTGTAACAGAATTATGGGGTAAATCAAATAACCAATATTTCGCTATATCAGCTAAGGAAAATGGAAAAGCTCTAAGTTTGATTTGGTCATCGGATACTCCCTGTGGCTTTGTACTTAGACAAACCATGTGAAATTCCTTCAAATGTTTATGAGGATTTTCTGTCGGTAAGCCGTGAAAGGTGGGCAAGAGATGGATCAAACCCGTTTTTAGCACGAACGGTGTTTCGCCATTCGGGAAAGTTATGCACATAGGTTGTTGGCCATCGGGCGTCGCATTTAGTTGGCGAATGGTTTGATTTTTGTCTCCCATCGGATTGGGCTCGTAACTCGATTCTGCTTCGGATGTGATTTCTAGATCGCGTTCGAGTCTCTGTTGGCGTCTTTTGTTTTTCTTTTCCCGAAGTGTTTGTGCGTTCAACTTTCGGGCTAGTGCTTCGATTTCCGGGATGAGATCAAATTGTTCTCCCGGATTGCTCTTGGTCATAAATCAAATAAAACGATATTAGTAATTTGTCGTATTCCCCGGCAACGGCGCCAATTTTGACACGCGTCATATAGTGTCAAAAATAAAACCTTAAACTCAAAATAAATAAGATTTAAATTAATATAGCGAGAGTAAGGGTCGATCCGCAGGGAATAGGAACTCTAACACCTTTCTTCTGATTTAGACCAATAACCTATAGAAAATAAAGGGGGATTTTAGAATAGTGATTTGAATGAAAAAAATAGTAAAAACGTAAAAATAAATTGAGAATGAATTATGGATAGAAATAGCCTCAAGCCACGCTTTGCCACGACATCTTCGATCACTGAAGTTGATTTTTCTTCGACTTTCCTGCAGGTTACAGTCTACAAGGCCCAACCCTTGTAACTTACTTCTCGTTGGTAGATTCGACTCCCAGGGCAATCCTTGAAGTCAAACTTTAGTGAATTAGCCACGGCAATCGATGCTAACCCAGATCTGAGTTAGTGCTGGAGAAGCCCGTGCTCGGATATTCGTCTCGATGAGAATTGTTTCCGATTTCGATTCCCCTTAGTGGACCGCCACTAAGTTTATTCTTAGGGAGTTGAATTGGCTACAAGCTTTTCCTCGTCCCCAACGATGGATCTAAACCACTTCAAGCCGATGCGCGCTCTCGGAATGAAACAATTGCGATGCCTAAAGATTAGGTCGATTGCCTAATCAATTTTACAGAGAATCTAAAACGGAGTTGTCGAAGGATTGAAGTATTTTCCTAATCTCACGAGGTTTGTCGGGTTTGGCGTTGCTTTTGGCTAAAGGAAATTTAGTTAAGCATGGTTTGTGAAAAAACCATACTTAATAAAATAAATGAAGAAAATGGAGAAAAATGGAGAGCTTTATTACTCAAGGAAGAAGAGAACAATGGAAAATGTTTGATGAATAATTCACCCTCAAAGTGGGGTATTTATAGTAGTTGAAAAACCCTAAAAACCTAAGATGATAAATCCTAAAAAATTTAAATAAAATTACAAAAGATAAATATCAAAGTTTTGAATTTAAAAGATAAAATTCGGATGATAGGCTATCTTGATAAGTGGACTGATAGGTTATCAAGCTTGCTGACGTCATCTTCTAGAAGGTGCTGATGTGGCGCCCAGTCAACATTCATGCCCTGGTTCATGCCCATGAATCTGCCCATGAATTCAGTATTTTCTGCAGCACTTCAACTCGTTTCTGGCATTACGTAACCTGCACAAGAACAACACAAAAACAGCCCAATTAAGTCCTTCAAACATATATATTCGATCTAAACAAGGACTAAAAACATAACCAAAATAAATACTTATCATATATGCTCGGGCATCATTTACAATTTCGGCCGTTGTGGAATTTTGATTCATGTGAAACTTATTCTTGAGCCATGTCATCCTCACCCGTTTGCCACTTATTTTCGTTCCCATTGGTGCCTTCCCCAACTGTTGAATACAAAGGTATTCTAGAATATAGTTATTGTACGCAATGACTGTCAATCCCGAAATTGGGACGTTGAGATGCATAGATACATCTTAGATGGTGATTGTGCACTCCCCGCACGACATGTGGAAGGTGTGCGTCTCTAGTCTCTAACGCTTCACCAACGCATTAATCATCTGTGGCACGATATCAAAATCACGAATCTCCGCTGCATAATTAAATCTGGTTGTCTCTAGAAATCCCAAATTTCTAGGCATGGCGGCTCGTTTCATAGAATCTGGTGCCGAAATTTGCTCTCCTCCCTTTAGAAACATAACATTCAAATTAAATTACTAGCATACCTTTTAGAAACTACAAATTAAAATTAAAATTAAAAAAATATCAATCAATTATTACCAATAAGTTCATGTTGTTCGTGATGTGATCCTCTTATCGTCTTAAAAACGTCATTTTTTGTTCTAATAATTCTCCGCCAAAAAACGTTAAATCGTAACAACGCAACCGAATAACAAATATTTTTATCAAATAAACTCAAAAACACCACAATAAAAAATCAAAAAATCGTTACCTTGAATCTTCAGAATTTTTTTTGCGTGCTTAATTCTGGGCCTCTACAAAACTCACACAGCTTAACAAAAATATCACTTGCATTGCTCGAACTAAAGATGTTGAAGAATATTTACTATTTATGTGCTCAACACTCTGCACCAAGCTTACTATTTATGCTACAAAACTTAAAGCCTTAAGTTGAAAAATTGACTGTTGGCCAACGGGTTAAAAAATGGAACTCGTCAGGGCTCCACGGCGAGTTTCTAATTTATAGCCATTATCTAACGGTCATATGTCCCAGTCACGGCGTTTGGAAATGTCGTTGGACGAACGTTAGGCCAGACGAAACTCGTCATACCCATACGACGAGTTCGGTTTAACCCTCCGTTAATCACCTAATTACGATTTAAACAGGATTAAAGGGAAAAAATAGAACTCACCACGGCGAGACGACGAGTTTGAATAAAAAAAGATTATTTTTTTGAAACTCGTCGTGGTAGTACGGCGAGTTCACTGTTAAGGTCATATATAGGGCATTTTACGATTCTAAATCCTGCAAATGGCAAAATAGGATTCAAAGATCTTATTTTTGCCCTTATCTCGAGAATACTTACTTATTTCTCTAATATTAAATAAAAAATACACTAACCGGTCTATTTAAATAAAAGTACAATTATACCCTTATTGCTATTTATTTATATTTAATGTTATACTCAGCATCTTTGTCTCTATAAAATTTTGAAAATAACATTTAGCGACTCCGCACCTGATAACTCTGGAGGACTTTCCCGGAACCTTGCAATACTGGTGACGATGAAATTTGAGGTCTATACACGATCTCAAGAACAAATACTGTCAGGTACTATAATAATTCCACCCACGTTTTTTAAAATTTTTAAACTTTAAAATTAGACTAAAATATTATCTTATAATTGGATCAAAATGCTAAAATGAATATTACATTTATTAAAACTTTTTAAACTTTAAATTTAGTTAAGTTAAATATTCCAATTATTAAATTTAAAGCCCTATCAGTATCTAAGCATGTTGCCTTCAAGACACTTACCGTTGGTCCCATCTTCTGCTAATATTTTATTACTTTAATCTTCATTAAAACCGATTTTCTATTGAATTGTTTAATTTGGATTTTGGACCACCACCAACAATGCTAGCTGTATCAGTTGAATATCGGGACAAAATTTTCAAAATCAGTAATTTTGAATCAGTGACTAATTTCAAAAAGCATGTTTCCAAGCTCCTAACCGCCCGTTTTTAATTTGTAGTATAAGTAGTGATATTTAATTTATTATTTGATTAATATAAATCGAGTAGCACGTAGATTTATTACAAGGATGGCCTTTTTTTTTTAATTTAGTGTTATTCATTCATAACGTTAAAATTTGAATTTTTATATTGTTTACGAAATATGTCTCGTCTTGATAGATCAATCGACATACGACTATTCTCATTTTTTTAACTTATAGTTTGATGCAGTTAAATATTATATAAATTTAAGAATATTTTGAATTTTGTATAATATAATTTAATAAAATATTATATATAATATTTTAAATACGATTACGATATAAAAATATATAAGTACAATAATCTACCTTTTAACCGTTAAGCCTTTTGGGTTACAGAAGAGATAAAAAAAGATTTGTGTTGTCAGACATACCAAGACACAAGATTTGACTAGTTAAAATTCAAACACTCTAGGACCAGCATTCAAATTTCACACAGTATTTGGTTCAAAAAAATTCACTTATGGTTCATCATTAAATAGTTTTAAAATGGAATCAATCCATATTCAAAAAAAAATGAATCAATCCAACTCATTCGACACATAATTTACATTAAAATAAAATTGGCTTAAGACTATCATAAGCCATTAATTTTTTTTTAAAAAAATAAGCCCTTAATTTTTTTACTTAATTAAGTTCTTATACTTCAAAATTTTACCAATTCACTCATTTGACCAATGTTAACTGTTAAATTTAATAATTCTTTTGGATCAATTGGTATAACATGTCGTATTATAATGTTGCCACTTAGCATTTCTAGAATTTTTTTATTTTATTAAAAAATCTTTAAAGTTCTATAAATTTTAAAAAAACTTACAAAATTATTTAAAAAAATCTGAAAAATATGTAAATGTGGAGTACATGATAGAACTGTACTGTATCACATGGCAATGATATCTCAAGAAAAAATCGTCAAAAATTGATGGTCAAAGCGTTTAATTGATGAAATTTTGGAGTATAAGAGCTTAATTGGGTGCAAAAATTGTTTAGTAGCTTAATTAATTTTTTTTAAGTTTAAGAGCTTCTAATACCCTTAAGCGAATAAAATTCTTTGAGTTATTTTAGTAAAAATAAATATTATCTTTAAAAAATCAGGTTTAAACCGTTTATCTTTAAAATGTGTGTACATTATCCTACAATAAGATCACATCCCACCAAATGCAAATATATATATATATATATATATATATATATATATATATATATATATATATATATATATATATATATATATATTAAACATTAAGGTTAAGTTTGAATTGAAACAAATTTATACTAATTGCTCGAAATGATTGATGGTTATTATAGAAAATTTTGTACTATATCTTATGGTACATTGGTCCCTTTATTAAAAAATGAACAAACTAATTTATGTATCCTTCGAACAGGAGCAAAATAATTACTCAATTAAAATTGTCATCCATTTTACTATTAAGTATTGATGTGATATGTTCATAATTTTTTTTGGTATAAATGACTTAGGATTTAATTTTGATTAGGACTTTTTTTAATAAGTGTTTATTAGGATTAGACAATATTTTATATATTTATATTAAATTTATTATATATATTTACATTACCCATTTATTATAATCTTCCTCTAAATTCATAATTCAAAATTCCAAGTGAACCCAACAATCTCCTACAAATATGAAAAGGTTTGAGAAGAAACAGAAAAGATTGAATGAGTAAATATATACAATGGGGTTATGAAAGTAAATATATAAAAGTATATAAATATTTTTCAATTCTAATCAACATTAATTTTAATGTTTTTTTTTTATAAATATTGTTTTATTCATCCAAAAACTTCCAATAAAAAATTAAGTATCAGCCGCACGAACCAACTTGCCTAAGTGGTTAAGAGAACGGTTGTTGTTCTTAGAGGTCACGGGTTCGAGCACCAGCAGCTGCAGCAGGGTGATTGAGCGTTCATTGTCAAATGGTTGAGAGTATATTTAGAACAGATACTACTTGTAATCACTCTAGCTTTCATCAAAAAAAAAATAAGTATCAGCCGTTTGAGGAGTCCGTCCATGCAACCTTGAGTTCCTTTCTTGCCAAGCTAAATAGTTAAAACAACACTATGCAAACCGCAAGATAACATCCACCAAAGTTTTTCCCTTACCCCTCAACTGTATCCAAAGCTGCAGTTCAATCAACCTATTGTAGTTGAATTGAATACCACAATGCATGAAAATCATGTCCAATAGCATGCCTTGCAAATCCACACTCAGCAAACATGTGATCTCTCGATTCCATTTCTTCATCACAAAAATTAAAAATTTCATACCAACTTTTAACAACAAAATGGATGAAAATCTAATGAACCTTTTTACTAGGATGGTAAAATAATCTGTCCTCGTCGGGTCTCGATCCGACCTGATAAGAGAAGATTTTTTTATTAAAAAATCGAGTTCGGGCGGGACGGGACAGGACATGGCGGATGGTTTAAATTTCGGGGCGGATCGGGACAGCAAAAAAACCCACCCTGTTGCCATCTCTACTCCTATTTGACATGTATGACGATAATTTGCTCATTTTTTTCATTAAAGGGACCAAAATATTAATTGAAGTATAGTTAGGGAAGGTCTAAGGGTCAGATCGGATTGAGATCTTGACCGACTTGTACCTAATCAAAAAATTGAAAACTTTCATTTAAACTCGACCCAATATTTGGAGATGTTTCATCTTATCCAAATTTAATCTGGATTTTGAGATAAAAACTTGCCCTTTATCCATTCTGATACAAATAAAAATTTTGGTTTCATTAGACAAAATATGAAATTATTATTATTTTGGATCCTATTGAAAATTTTCAGCCAAATTCAAATTTGACCCGACCTGAGATGAATTTTCTCAAAAAATGATCCTGTAGAGTTAGGTCAGATTATGACTCGTCGGATTCCAACAAATTGGCTATCCCTAACTATATTATAAGACATGTTGTGGTACTTTTACCGGTGGATATTTGAGCAAATTACAACGGTATATATTAATTAAATAAGTTATAATATGATACATAAGCTATGTAAAAAAATTTATACAACCTTTTATATTTAAATTATAAAGATTTAAAACCTAAATTCATAACCTTAACACCATAAATTTTAATTCTAAACTATAAAGGCTAAAAAGTCATTTTTGCTCCTGTAGTAGTCTCAATTTATCGATTTCACCCTTATAGTATTTTCGCATCAATTTGACCTCTAAAGTAGTCGAATTGCATCACCATTTGCCCTTTGACTGACGAAGCCAACATTGACTGTTACGGTGCTGACGTGGCAAAGGGGCAAAATTAATTTTTTGACCTAGTTTGAGGAAAAATTTATTTTTTAGGTGCAAAATATGAATTTAATAAAATATTAAAGTACTAAAATGATGTAAAAATAATAAAACATTAAATTTTTTTATTAATATATGGCTAAAATATAACAAAAATTGAAAAATTGAAAATAAGTAAAAATTATAAAATTAAAATATCAGAAGCTATTAAATTATAAATTATTTAAAAATCAAAACTTGAAAAATAAATTTTACTCTTTAATCTTAATTTTTAAATTTCAAACCCTAAAAATTTCAAACTCTAAATTGCAAATCTTAAATCGTAATTGAAAATTTTATCAATATAAAGTGAGTATAAATCATAAAAATATATGTATAAATTTGATCGAGTAAAAAGTTTAAATTTTAAGGTTTAAGGTTTGTGATTTAGAAATTAGACTTAGAGTGTAAGTTTAGTTTTTTAGTATTGAGAGATAGGGACACCAAAAATGATAGAAGATTTTTATTCGGTTGAGAAAATTACATTAATCCTATTTTAGGATTCTTTCTTCCTTACATTTTTTTGAAGAGAAAGAAAACCAAAATCATCTAAATTTTTTAGGAAGGTTTTTATATTTTTAATAATTTATAAATATTTTAAAATTTAATTATTTTATAATTTATTAACTTATGATATTTTAAATATATATTTTAGATATTTTTAATTATTTTATTTTTAGTCATATATTAATAAAAATTATTTTTTATTAATATTTATGTTATTTTAATATTTTGTATTTTATTCATATTTTTTTGCCTAAAATTCAATTTTGCCCTCGTATTCAACCAGAACACTAATTTTGCCATCGAACTTGCTTGAAAAATCAATTTTGCCCCTCGACCATGTCATTGTAAACTACCACGTTAGCACCGTAACGGTCAACGTTGGCTTCCGTCAATCAAAGGGCAAACTACTTTAGGGGTCAAATTGATGTGAAAATAACATAGGGGCAAAATTGATAAATTGATACTACTGCAGTGGCAAAAGTAACTCTTTAACCAACTATAAACTCTAAATTTTAACCACAAACTTTAAAGTTTAAACTATATAACCTAAATCAATCAACTCTAAATCTCAACCTAAACTCCTATACCTTAAAATTAAAAAGATTTTGTAAACTTAAAGTTTTTTCCTTAAAATATTTTATTATTCATGTATATCTTTTGCTAAGCAATATAAGTCTAAGAAGTAAGAACTTATAAGCAATCATATTATCACTCCATAAAATAAAATAGTACTCCATATAAAAAGGACTTATAAGTTATAACCTCTATTGTGATATTTCCCCTTACCAACGAAAATCTCTATGGAACAAAAATATTTTATATAAAAAATATTAACTTATAACATATCTAGGAAAAGACCATAAAAATAAAATAAAATGAATTACCGACCAATAATAATTGTCAAAGTTATATTTAGACTTTTAATAAAAACTACGAATTTATAAATAAAGTTTGCAAAGGACAAGTACAACTCATAAAAACATCGACTGTAGAAGAAATTGACTTTCTAATACTATTGGTTGATATTGATCACAAATCAACTATTTGAAAATTTTACAAATAATGATTGGTGTTCAAATGAAAAAAATATATTTTTATCTATAATGCTTAAATTTAAATTATAAATTTTATCGTAAATGAGCAACTTAATTTATGTATTATAAAAATACAAACAAAAATATATTAAGGGACATTTTCCAAAAAGTTTGGGGGATTAAATCAATCTGGCTTTGGTTATGACTGACTGTATATAAAATTGTGTCCAACGATTAGATTTGACCAAAAATAGGGCGAGTTTAATGAATAGAAAATTTTTTATCTCTATTTATGTCCCTGCACTAAAAATTAGGTTTGTAGTTTAGAGTTTAAGATTAGTGTTTATAGTTAGAGTTTAGAAAATTTAAAATAGTGTGTATTTTTTAAGGTATATGATGTAGGGTTTATGATTTAAAATTTAGGGTTAGAGCTTGAAATTTATTTTTTAGTATTTTATAGTTGTGGCATAGGAAGGGGCATCGAAAAAGAGCAAAAGGATTTTTATCCAAATCTAACGTACTACAAGTCTGGTATGCGGCAAAAAAAACAACAAATTTCGATAATTCTCTAAAAATTCAAAATATTAAATTTTTTGATAATATTTTAGGTTGATTTTTATAACCATATAATACACATATATATTTCTTTATATTTTTTTCTGTATGTAATATATATATAAAGCCATAATTGAGAGATTTGACTCAAACTTGAAAATTGATCTATTAATTATTAAAAAATTCTAGTTATTCGAATCTACATTTTATAACTCAATTTTTATTTAATTTTTTTTCGAGTCTAATTTATAAAATTACGAATCAAGTTAAAACAAGTCAAATATTTTCTCATCGATTCGAGTTTTGCCCACCTCTAAGTAATCTACTCAAGGAGTGAAGAAATGAGGGTCAAACATGTAAAAACATTAAAAATTGAATCAAAGCATCATAACCAATATATTTATTTTTTTGAACAACGCATCATAACCAATTTAGCAGACTCTGAACTGTCTGTCTGTCTTCATCTTTCTTTTTTAATGTTGTAGTCGTAGACCAATTTAAATACTTTTTTAAACCCATTTTAATCTTTTAAATTTCCAAGTTTAAACACGCACTGTCCCGCTCACCTTACTCCTGCTTTTCTTCCTTCAAAGCTCTAAGCTATGTTCTTGGAGCTCAGAAAGGATAAAAATCAGGTCAAATTCTCTATCTTTATGAACATTCTTTTGATTCTATAAGATACCCATTTTCAGTTTCCTTTTCTTTTTCATTGTTTTTGCGGTTGAATTTCAATCTCTAATGGTTTATAAGCCACCATATGGATCTGGGATTTCTTGGTTTACTTCAAATTTTGAAAAATTTCAAGCCTTTGAGTGAAATGATTGTTTAAGAAAAATGTGGCTTTAAAGATATTAACTTTCTAAGTTGAAATATATTTTCAAACTACTTTACATTTGGAAACATTTTCTAGACACAAAAATTTGTTTCCTTTGATCCTTTAATATTTAAAAATTTGGAAGAACTCAAATCTACAGTTTGTAGGTTCTTAAAGATGTCTGATTCAATATAAGATTTGTTTTCTTTATTCAAATTTCAAGGTCATTGGTTTAGTTCTTTGCACTGCCTTACCCTTAGATTTCTCACTTCTTGTTTCTTCTTGGGAGAGGACAACTTGAAAGGAGCTAAAGTTTCCTAAATGCATTGCTTGATTCACTAGGTGGTGTATGGTTTGGAAAAGTTATAGCATTTTCATGTTCAAATCTGATAGATCAAATGGAAAATAAGTGATGGAGAAACATTATCTTGGATGAATTGCTAACATGTATTAGTTAGAAGCATCAAAAGTTCATTTTTTGAGGCATCATTAACTTGCACTATGTTGTTAACATGTTAGATTATCTGCTCGTGAGATCTGTTATGTCTGACATTGCCATTTTTACTCAAATCTGAAGTTTTAATGGATGTTGTTGCTTGATCTGCTTATTTGATGTTCACTTAGTGTGATTTCGACCATTGATGCAGGCTTCACTTTTCTAGCTTCATTTGAGTGCCCTGTCTTGTAATTTTCCAAGACTTGCAAAGATGAGGAAGGAAAATGTAGTTTCTGCTAATGTTGGAGAATTTAATGGTCGACTCACACGTGCTCGAGCAGCTGCATTGTGTGCATCTCTAGAGCTGCCTCCTCTAAAGGCACATACTAAACCAGATCAGAAACGCGCTTTGCGAGCAAATTTAAAAAGATCATCCTTAGACGAAAACAACACCAATGGAGCTGAGAAGACAAGTCATCAATCTAAGAAAAGAGCAATGCTTCAGGATGTCACGAATGTTTGCTGCAATAATTCAAATATAAAGTGCTTTAATGCAACCAAAATCCAGGTTATATGCCGTCCGTAGTCAATTGTAATATTGTCCATGGATTTACATTTTGAAGTATTATGGTATGATTATTGAAGTTGTTGATGAAAAATGTTTTTGAATGCTCAAATGTTTTAGTTTCACATGTTTCTATATATTTTTATTGCAACATTATAAGAAGCACAATAAGACCTATTACTTATTTATGATTTTGTCACTTCCAGTCTAAGGGCAGTAAGCAGGCTCGAAAGGCACCGGCCAAAGCATCCAAAGTGGCCCCAGATGTAGCACCTCAAGTCCAGCCAACGGAATCCAAGTTACATAAAGAAGGCATTCAAGAGACTGGAATAATAGATCCTAAATTAAAACAAGTTACACGCTCGGTTAATGTTAGAGGAGATCATACTCTTCCATTAGATAGCGTAAAGGATGAGGGCGTACATTATGACCGGCTTGCAAATCAAAATTCCACAATACCTTTACAACCACAAAGTCCTCTAAGAAATGGTTAGCAAGCAATGTGTTTTTTTCCTGATTGCAGAACCAAATTTACAATGCATAGTTTGCTTTCTTGTGTTGGTAATGGTTCTAAGCTGGATATATACAGGCTAACATAATTCTTGTATTTTTTGTTTTGAAATGGTTACAGTAGAGAAGGTTAGCTTTTCTGGGACCTCAACAACATCTAGTGACCCCGACTTTGAAGACATTGATTCAGATAAGAAGGACCCTCAATTGTGCAGCCTCTATGCCCAAGAAATCTATAACAACTTGCGTGTTGCTGAGGTATGTGCTATAGATGCCATCTTATATTTGTTCATTTTATGTTCCGAGCATCCGTTATTATTCATTTTACATCGAGCAAGGAGCTAATGAATTTCATTTCCTTAACTTTCAAAATCGGTAACATGAGTAACTGCATCTAGCCCAAGCTAAATCTAACTATGTGACTTGGGGTGCATATAATGAATGCATTCTGTCTCATGGTATGTCTTGCAGTTCTTGGCTCCCCTGTGACTTTATTCATGAGTTCTTGGGGTACAAGTCAAATGTTATACCTTTATGTTCTAAAATCTAATATGTTGTGAGTGCATAATCTCTTTATTTCTTCAGCTTGTTCGAAGGCCATATCCTTATTTTATGGAGAATATACAGCAAGATATCACTCAAAGCATGAGGGCAATTTTGGTTGATTGGCTTGTGGAGGTTAGTCTAGTTCTGCTATTTATATCGTTTAATCGCGTAAAATGTTCGGTCAGGAAGTTTGAGTTTTTAGATTTTTGAACTATCAACTACAAACAAACAAGCATTCCCAATGTAATTTCTCACCTGTGTTTATGAGAAATGGTTTGCTAGTTGGTATATTTTTTACTGTTTGTAATGGATATTTAATGAAATAATTCTTTTATTTGTTCCCATACAAATGTTCAAAGCAAGTTCCATCTTGGTTTCAGGTATCTGAAGAATATAAGTTGGTCCCCGACACACTGTATCTCACAGTGTATATAATTGATTGGTTTCTCTCCCAAAACTACATCGAAAGAAAGAGACTTCAACTTCTTGGGATCACCTGCATGCTGATAGCCTCGTAAGTTATTTCATCGGTAGCAGAGTTTGATGCGTGATTTCTTTCATTAGAAAATTCGAACTTCTAGTCCGTGTTTAGCACTGCAAATACAACAGGTGCTGCAATTAGAAAACGAAGACGAACACTCGAACAGCAATGAATCTAAATGATCATTTGCGCTAAGCACTATTATGTTTATGTCAGAGCATCACAATGATTACAATGGCGCATTCATCATGAAATAGCGTCGGTATTTTCTTTCCTATATGTATCTAACATTAGTTTCTCGTTATATACTTGAAGCAAGTACGAAGAAATATGCGCCCCTCGTGTCGAAGAATTTTGCTTCATCACAGACAACACTTATGTTAGAGAGGAGGTATGACATTGTTATCTCATTAACATACATCTACTTCAGCATTTATCGAATTTTCGGCATAGGCTGTTACTACTCCCCTTGTCCACTTTTGGTTATATTTTTTACTTGTAAATTGGCAGGTGTTAGAAATGGAGAGTCAAGTATTGAAGTATTTTGGTTTCCAACTATTTGCACCTACTGCAAAAACTTTTCTCAGGTATTTTAGCTCAATCCCGGACATCCGATGCATCCGTAGGAAGTACTGACAGTCTTGGAATACTCCATTGTTATCCTAATTCTCTTCCTTGCACAACTTTCTGATTTTCAGGAGATTTCTTAGAGCAGCACAAGCTTCTTACACGGTAAACTAGCCTTAATTCAGACAGTACTGAATACCGATTTCGGTTTATTTAGCATATGACTGACTTTTCTACACCTAATTGCCAATTGCAGACCCCTAGTTTAGAACTGGAATACCTGGCAAATTATCTAGCAGAACTGACACTAATGGACTACGGTTTCTTAAATTTCGCTCCTTCGATGGTGGCTGCATCAGCTGTATTTCTTGCGAGATGGACTTTGGATCAATCATGTCATCCATGGGTCTGCATTCTTTTTTCATTGGTCCTTGGTTTAGTTCTATGACCTTGATCGACATATTCGACCTTAACTCTATTTTCCGTTTCCGCAGAGTCCGACACTTGAACACTACACCGCATACAATGCATCTGATCTCAAGACCACAGCTCTCGCATTACAAGATTTACAGTTGAACACCAACGGTTGTCCTCTAACTGCTATCCGTGTGAAATACAGACAACAAAAGGTAACAGACTTAAATATTTGAAGCTCGATTTTGCATCTTCGAAAACTTTTGTAGGAACTTACATACTATTGATTCAAGAGTTTCCTGTATGATATGTAATGATCTTGTTTTCATTCCAGTTCAAATCGGTGGCAACATTTACGTCTCCGAAACTGCTCGAAACACTATTCTGAAAAGGAAAAAAGGCTACTTCCCGATGACCCAACGAGCTGTTCAGTAGATACACAGAGATTTCTCAGGAGGTTTGGCTAATGACTAATGTTTCATATTCTGACCTCTTCATTAATGTTCAGTACTAATGCTTAGTATTCCTCGAAATCTTGTCCATAACAAACTCTCAGGTTTTGGTTCTTCCAAAACTGTATCTTTGTAAGGAGAAAAACTGTAACCGGCTAAATGTAATGTTAGCAGATGAAGCCTCTGAATGGAAAGAGATGATGTTTCTTTGTACTTCATTGTTCTTCCTTTATATTGCTTGTTTCTAGTATTAGGAAACAAAAGAAAGTTGCTTTTCTTTTGTACTTCTTACATTTTAAAATATATTATAAAATTAAGATTAAAATCAAATTATAATAAACATATTTCACAAACTTTACTATTGAAAAAACATTAATAAACCACAAGATATGCACATCTTTCCATTATTTTGGTATTGTTGTTGCACAATGTACAAAAGTATAAAATAATATTTTATAATGATTTCTTTTGAACATATTATAATTTTACTTGTAATATTAACCCTGTTTTTTTTTTTCTTTCACTTATTCAAAATCTCTTTTTATCGGTCAAAATTAATAAATTTACTCTATTTCAATCGCCATTCATCTAAAGGCCAATCATCGTTCATTTTTATCTTTTTATATTTTTCCTTCACCTTATTTTTTTTTGTTTTCATCTTGTTTTTTGTTTGAGTTGTGATAAAGTTAGGAAAATACTTTGATGCACAAGCTGTGTAAACTAAAGTTTACACAAGCCCTTTAATTTTAGGGTTTAGGGTTTTATGTTAGGGTTTAGGGGTTTAGTACGTAGGGTATATAATTTAAGGTTTATGGTTAGAATTTAGAGTTTAGAGTTTAGAGTTTAGAGTTTAGGGCTTAGGGTTTAGGGTTTAGGTTGCTAGGGTTTTTGATTTAGATTTTAATTTTTATAAAAGAATTGTGTAAAAAAAATTTACACAGCTTGTGCATCAAAATAAGGGTTTTATTTTGATGCACAAGCTGTGTAAATTTTTTTTACACAATCCTTTTATAAAATTTAAAATCTAAATTAAAAACCCTAGCAACCTAAAACCTAAACTCTAAGCCCTAAACCCTAAACCCTAAACTCTAAATTCTAACCATAAACCTTAAATTATATACCCTACATACTAAATCCCTAAACCCTAACATAAAACCCTAAACCATAAACCCTAAAATTAAAGGGCTTGTGTAAACTAAAGTTTACACAGCTTGTGCATCAAAGTATTTTCCTCAAAATAAAACCCATAAAGTTAATATATTAAGGGTTTTATTTTGATGCACAGGCTGTGTAAATTTTTTTTACACATTCCTTTTATAAAATTTAAAATCTAAATCAGAAACCCTAGCAACCTAAAACCTAAGCCCTAAATCTTAAACTCTAAATTCTAAATTCTACCCATAAACCTTAAATTATATACCCTACATACTAAACCCCTAAACCCTAACCTAAAACCATAAACCCTAAACCCTAAAATTAAAGGGCTTGTGTAAACTAAAGTTTACACAAGCTTGTGCATCAAAGTATTTTCCATATATTAATGTATTATCATGTTCTACATTATATTAATGCTGATATTCATCAATCACTATCTAGTATTTATTTGTATCTTTTATTTTATTTAAATTGTTTGGTTATGTTTTTTAACACTTTTCTTATACGGTTATATTTCAATTGTTTCATATTTAGTATTTATTAAATAAAATTATCTATTATTATTATTATTTAAAAAAATTCTGACCTGACATTACCGGCCATTGACAACCCTTGTTGCGGATTAGTGAATTGCTAGAAATAGAGGAAAAAGTGAAGGGAAAACACATGGATTTCATTTTTGGCGATCTCAAATAGATCCGACCCGTCGGATCACCAGAACAAAATCCAACCAATTGAATTAATCGAACGGTCCAAGAATTTTCACTTTCCCCCCTCCTCTCTTCTTTCTAAAAAAATAGAAATATAAATTAAAAAGAAGAAACTGCGTTGGCGTAAGCAATGGAGCAGAAAAGCTGACGCTATATTTTCTCAAGAAAATGAGAGAAAAGGGAAGAAAAAGATTTGGGCTTTGAATTCAAAAGCTTTTTCTGTTTATCGGAACTTCTCTTTTTCATTTTCTTGCATATACTATCAAATATTTAATTTTTGAAAAACTTAGGTAAGTTTCCTATCATTCCCCTCTAATTATTGTTTCCAAATTTCTCATTCATTTACTTCGCTATTAATTAATCTTGATTCTCCAAAATCCAGATTGGTTTTTTTTTTTTGAATTCTTGTTCTTAACCAATGAATTGATTTGATCATATTAAATTTTTATTTGTTTTTCGGTTGATATCAAGTTATTCTGGAAACATTATGCTAATAATGTCTAGGGTCATCAAAATTATAACAGGAAATGTAATGTTTGATTTACACTAATCATGATCCATTGAAAATCTGGATTTTTTTTTGGTTTACTTGCATTTATTATCGGATTTTTAACATCCGAAATCTTTTGGTAAGGTTCCTATGTTTTTCTCTAATTATTATTATTTTCGTTCAGGGCTTTACTTTCCTGTTCATTTATCGTGATTCTGCATAATTAAATATGTTTTTTCGTTTTCTTTTGTTATGTCTCGTCAATGGATTGATTGAATTTGCTTGAATAGTAGCTTAAATATTAAAATTTTGAAATTTTATTTGTTCTTCGGTCGAGGTCAATTTATGATGAAAATTTTATGCTCACAACTCGAAATTATAACCGGAAATGTAATGTCTTGTTACCTTAATCATCATGATTGTTTAAAAAGTTGAATTCTTTTGCTTGGATTTTTATTTATGAGTAATTTTAGTTTACTTTGGTATGAATGTAGTAGAAATGTCTGATATTTTCTTCAGAAAGTCTTGCTGGTGCTTAATTTCTTATTGCGCCGTACTTTACTCTTTAAGGATCTTGCTTCTCCTCACAAATTGATTTTATTGACACATTGGTAATAAGAGCAATCTTCTGTATGCTGTTGTTGATTTGTTGTCTACTTATGATATTGGTGCTTCGTTTTGGTATGCTGTCAATGCTTAGTTTTAGTATAAGTTATGCATTGTTGTAACCATTTTGTAAGTAGTTACATACACGCTTATGCACTCGCTAAAATTTCACGACACAGGCGTTGTTGATGTGATTGTTATAATTGATTTTGCACTTGATTCTGTGGCAGCTTTTGTGTATAAAAAAGGAATAAAGTTGGTGGATTTGTAGCTTTTGCAGTGCCAAGCGTTTTAAGTTGCTTGGCACAGCTTACTAAGTCTGGCGAGGGGAAACTGTATAGATCTAGAAAGCTATAAGCGACCTACGCTTTTATACCTTCTAATTGGGTCGCCAGAGTTAGATGGACAGTTCCTCTCCAAAAGAATGCACTGAACAAACTGACAAATATCCGTTGCTAATGGAACGTGTGGAAGGCCGTAACGATCAAGAGCATATAATTGACATTGTGAGGCATGATGATGCTTCATCAAGTAGATCTCATGATGAGCAATCTTCGGGAGTGGACTTGACACAGAGTGAGGATAGACCTTCAAGCAGCTCACAAACTCCCACAAATCAGACTTCTTTGGACTCGCACAGATTAAACTCGAGGACTTCATTCCCGGGGAATAGTGACGGGTATGGCCGTCGTCGCAGGAGCCCTTTAAATTCGGGATTATGGATTTCTGTTGAGTTAATTGTCACTGTCAGTCAGATTATAGTATCTATTGCCGTCCTATATTTGTCAAGAGATGAAAAGCCAAAAGCTCCATTGTTTGCATGGATTGTTGGTTATGCATCTGGTTGTATTGCAACACTTCCTATTCTATATTGGCGCTTTCAGAACCGCAATCGGGGTATTATTGAGCAAGATGTATCACACTCGCATCAAGATTCTTCCCTTGACAATCCCAATGAGTCTTCAACCTATGCAGCTATCTCAGTTACTCAAGCTTCAGATGAGAATAATGGGAACACTCAGACTGCAGGAACCTCAAGCGCAAGGTGTGTTTCCATTTATTTTTCAGTCGCTACTTTACATCTACTTTTGGGTTACAAAACCTCCACATTGTTCTAACTTTATATTTAATAAAGTCAGATAGAGCGGATTAGGAAATACTCCTACTTTTCATCATAAACTTCCTTGGATCTATCATCATTGATGAATACGCTAATCAATAGTATATTTTTTAGTAGCATAAAAAAATGTTTTGCTTCCCGCTATTTTTGGTTGGTTTATGTTATTTTACACCATTTGGTATTTTATTTTATTTGCACAAAAGAGAACTATGCCTTCTGTTATCTGAGAATCTATTTTTATTTAGTTTGTTTTCCTCCTTTTACGTTTGAACTTCAATTTTGCATTTTGTACATGATAAAATTAAGAAAAATAGGTAGCAAGAATTGCAGCTTGATGTGGTTACCTGGAAAATAATTTTTTGGTTAGCAACAGATTCCAATATACGCTCCAAATTATTGTTCTTGTGTGATAACTTATATGTTTTGGATTAATGTGACCATCAAAATGTAAGTTGGAGTAGGCAATAGTAGCCTAGTTATCTTGTCAAATAAGATAAATGAACACAAATTTAATATTGGTAACTTTCAAAAAAATATTAGTAGACTTATATCTCATTTAGAATTAAACAACCATTCTTGTTTTTGGATGCTTTGAGGATCGGGTGAGATTGGAATGAAACACTCCCATTGTATGCTTCAGTTAGTATTTGAGCTTATTTGTAAATTATTGCTCAAAAGGAGAACATGTAAAATTTAAACCCTTATGTTATAAAAAAGAGTGAAGCCTAAACTTTTGGCAGAATAAAGTTTAGGAACTCTCATGGCCATAAAAAAGGTAATATGGTTAAAAAATATTGGTATGCATATAAACTATAATATTAACTGTTGTTATAGTAACTCCGAAGTTTCTGTAGAGTATATATTATGATTTAGATGTCACTGATTGAAGAATTGGCATCAAATATGTAGGCTCAGTGGATTAGTTGAGCGTTGGAAGATGGCCCTAGATTTTTTTTTTGCTGTGTGGTTTGTTGTCGGCAGCGTCTGGATACTTGGAGGTAACACATCTCCTTCTGATGCTCCTAAATTGTACAGGTATGACAGGGACTAAACTCTTGATTGTTCTGCTTCGACTGATATTCACAATTTCTTAATGGTTTGTGAACTGCTTATTGGTTTCATTGCAGATTATGTGTAGTGTTCCTTACTTTTAGCTGTATCGGATATGCAATGCCATTCATACTATGTGCAACCATTTGTTGCTGCTTGCCTTGCATAATTTCTGTTCTTGGTGCTCGGGAGGATTTTTCACCAACTAGAGGAGCCACCACGGAATCTATAAATGCATTGCCAATCTACAAGTTTAAATCGAAGAAAACCGAAAACGTTGATGATGAGGAAGATTCAAACAGTGAAGGCGGAATCCTGGCTGCAGGGACAGAAAAGGAGCGTGTGATATCAGGAGAAGATGCAGTAAGTTTAATGCTAAGAATTGCTTACAGTTTACTGGTTTTTACATTTAAACTGCAACCACTTAAACTTGCATCCATAGAACTTAACTGAATGGAACTGAACTAGATAATTATATATATAATGAATTTTTTGGAGCATCTAGGGTAGTTTTGTCTCCATTGGTTTTACTTGATAAATTGAACTCTTAGTCACTTTACTCTACTTCGGAAGTACAATTCCGGTTAGCAATGCTCTAAAACCGTATAACTTAGTTGAGGGATTGCAGACTTGTTGCATTTGCTTGGTGGACTATGCCGACGATGATGAGCTGAGGGAGCTGCCATGCAAGCATGTCTTCCATGTGGAGTGCATAGATAAGTGGTTGAAAATCAATGCAACTTGTCCTCTATGTAAAAGCGAGATTGGTGAGAGCAGCAGTGCTTCGCCGTTGGCTGGAGACTCGAATCAAGAAGGGCAAGCAAACAGTTGAAGATGGGACAGCATCTTCAACGCTCAGCTCCTGCTCCTGCTGCTGTTGCAGTTTATGTGATTGTTAACACGACATGTAAAATCCTTGAGGACCTTTAACCTTGTTCTGCGAATTCTTGCGTTTTAAGCTCGAGTCGAGCCCTCACACAATCGGCAAAGTGACATTCTCCCAGCCGCGGTAATTGTATACGCGGCGAGTATATTATGAAGAAAAAAAAAAGGTTTATAAGTCCTACGTAAGTAACACAGATTGATTCTTCACGTGTTCGTTTTTCCCTCAACTATTTTTGCCACGAAATTGCTTTAATAGATCAACGGCATATTGCCTTTTACAATGTAAACCTGAATTGTGTCATGAATTGCCTCATTTATCTATGCTCAGCCTATATCAGAAAATCATTTTTAAAAAGAAACCATTCACTAGACACCCTTTACCCCCAACACACTTGTAATTGCACTTTAAAATCAACAATTGAAATAAAAATAAGGGTAAAGTGCACCAATGGTCACTGAATTTTCAGGGTGCGTTCATTTTGGTCACCAAACTTTTAAATTTTTTATTGGGTCACTCAACTTTTATTTTACTTTTATTTTGATCTCTTAGCTTTTACTTCGCTTTCATTTTGGTCCCTCATGTTATCTTTCGTTAGAAAATGATGACGTGACCCGTTAGTTTTTATTTTTTTTCAAGGGTAAACTATATAAATGGTCACTGAACTTTTAAAATACTTTCATTTTGGTTACCGAAATTTTAAAATTTTTATTTGAGTCACCAACTTTTGCTTTACTTTAAAGCAACCCCATTGGTTTAAAAAAACTCTTTCAATGTATTAAACAAAAGCAAGAAGTATATTTTACCTTATTGGTTATTATGGGTGTTAAAAAAATACCCGACTCGACCCGATCTGTCGACCCGAACCTTTAAAAAATGGGTAATTCTTTTATAAAATGCCCTGACCAGTGTTTTTCTCGGGTAGTTGGGTCGGGTATGGGCCAAAAATTTTGTGTAGCCGAGTACCCGACCCGATACTTTTAATGTATTTGTTTTTTAGTTTTAAATTGTATTTTTATTTTAGATTCTTAATATTTTTACCCTCGAACTAAATTTAAATCTCTAAATTTTTTCTAAGTTTGAGTTATGTATTATGAACTTTTTAAATTTTTATGTTTGGTAATTGGTTTAGAAATATAATAAATCACGTTGTTGTAAGAAAATATAGTTAAAATTATTGAATAATAAGGATGACATTTTATTGGTTTCTCTACTGAAATTATTACAATAAGCAATTATCAAAAGCATTTAAATTCAAACTAACGGGTTGGTCCAAGTGGTAAGCAGCTTGGTTTCGCTTAAGCAGGTCTTGAGTTTGAGCCGATGTGTCTACAGAAAATTCTCGCTGGGAGACTCACCCACCAAAATCAAGTGTGCAACACGGTCAATTTGCATTAGTCAAGGTGAAGTCTAAAAACCAAAATGGCAACAAAAAAACATTTAAATCAACTTGTACAGGAAAACAAAAATTAAAGCAAACCAATTACAAAACTAGTTAATATTTTTAAAAATGTTAATTTAAGCATTAATTTATGTACCGGGTAAAAATTTAGAGAATTTAAATTTATTTTGAGGGTAAAAATATCAAGAAATCTAAAATAAAAATATAATTTTAAATTAAAAATATCAGGTTGGGTCGGATACCGGACTACACAAAATTTTTGACCTAGACCCAACCCAACTACACGAAAAAAATATCGGGTCGAGTAATTTTTTAAAAGAATTAACCAATTTTTAAAAGTTCGGGTCGGCGAGTCGAGTCAATCGGATCAATTATTTTTTTCTTAATCATAAGATAAAATCTACTTCTTATTTTTATTTTTAATACAATAAAAGAGTTTTTTTTCTTAAACTAATGGGTTGCTTTAAAGTAAAATAAAAGTTAGTGACTAATAAAAGTTTTAAAACTTCAATAACCAAAATGAAAGCATTTTAAAAGTTTGATGACCATTTATATAATTTACCCTTGAAGAAAATAAAAATTAAAAAGCAGGTAATATGAGGGACCAAAATGAATACACCCTAAAAGTTCAATGACCAAAATAAAAGTAAAATAATAATTAAGTGACCCAATAAAATTTTTAAAAGCCCAGTGACCAAAATGAACACACCCTAAAAGTTCAATTAGGTAACTATTGGTATACTTTACCCTAAAAATAAACCTAGAGATCCATTTTAACAAATTACTTTTTCCCAACCTTTTAATACAGTACACGGCAAGCCATAAAAGATAAAATTAGGAAATCATGATAATATAAATATCTAATTTGAACGTAGCAAAAATTTCCAAATTTATGAAGGGTGTTTATACATGACGAGAAGTAATGAAACAACATGCTGCTCCAAACATTAGCTCTAAAACAGTTCAAATCTTTTTCTAGGCTAAACCCACAAGATTTCAGAACCATTTACCCAAAAATTCTCTATATGGCCGGCCACCCTCTCCCAAAGTTTTGGGGCACAGCCATGGAGCCAGACATCTCAACCAAATGGGTGAGGAAATTTAAAAAAAAAAACATAACTGCGAATAAATTATACACACTTGCAAAGGAATGCCTTTGACAGCCAACACCCGCAAAGAAAGTTCTGATCTCAAAACTAAAACAAGGTATTGCCTGTTCAGAATATTTTCTTTCCTCAGCAGCAGCTGTAAAGGCACACTCTTTGCAGTGTCAAATTAATGCCATCCAATCCATCAGTACAAACACATTGAGCTCTGCTGTGGCTCAATGCACATTAAAGCATCACAGCATCTTCAAATAGCAAGGTTCTTGAATGCTTCCAGCTTCCCGTTTGATGCGACTGAATTTTCACTTCCACTGATTTCGGGATGGCTTGCACCATCATTCACACTGGTTTCTCTGTCCAGATTGTTCAATGAGCTGCGACTACCTTCAAAGTAGGTGGAGTAAGGGAAGTACTCCGCACATCTTACTTTCCATCCTGCAGTGTAAACAAAGTTTTCATGCCAAAATAATTTATTCTTTCAGCCCGCACACAATCTTTACATTAAACAAATTGCCTGTCACCACCATCAGAAGACGTTTGTATGACAGACAACTCTTCTAATGAGAATGAACTAAAGGAGTAATCAGAGACTAGAAACCTAAGCACATACTACTACAAATTGTCTAACAAGACACCTACGTATAGGGTTTAATCAGAGAGATAATTTTGAAACCATGTAAAAAAACACTAAATAATGTTGAAACCACATATACATCTATATATATAGTAAAGAAATGATTTAATGTATTATATTTAGACAGCTAATCCTACAATATATAATAACAGTATACTAAAATTGCAATATCATTAAGATTCTTGTTAAAAAACTTGAGAAAACAACAGAGCAATTAATTTCAATGTTGTTAATGGACTCGGTCAAAATTTTAGTAAACCCCAATTTATGTGGAGAAAAATACTTACTCAAAGCAGCATCTTGATCAGAAAGAACCTTATCTAAGAGTTTATGGACTGCAATACAGTCCTTTAGTTTCCACCCCATCACTGGTCCAAGTGCTCCGTTCCTGGATAAGTAAGAGAAACAATCAAGATTAAGCTTGCATTGCACGGAATCAACATAAAAAAGCCACAAAAGTTGATACACTAAAAGCATTACGTTGGCAAAACTTTATTGGATGAATCTTCAATTAACTTAACAGCTTCGAGTTTCTTAGTGGAATCCAAGACATACAACATTTCAGCAACTGCCACTCTATGCATCAAAGAATCTGCAGAACGAAAAAGTGTATATTAAACGACTATTCAAAGTACCTCATGGAATCCGAAAAGTGTATCATATTAAGTAAGTCCAATTACCTTCATGTTTACCCAGGAAAACTTTGTTTGCTTCACTAAGAGTTTTATCCTGCAATTGACTGCAGAAAAGAAAATAAAGGGATTTGATGCATCAGGGATCAAAAATTCAAAACTGTAATACTAATAATAAAATGAAATTCCAGTTGGGAGAATAACTATCATTTCAAAGAGAACCTTATGGATGGGCGCTCAGCTTCTAAGACACTCCAAACAAGTTTTTCTGCATCAGTCACTGGTGCAGGCATTGAATCCACCTTATGGAAAAATTTAATCTGTGCATTGCATTAAATTCAAATGAGCATCAAAAGAATGGATGATCTTTGTATCTAAATAAAAAAGGAATAAAAAAATTATCTGTGCATGCTAGTTCATAATATGGTAATTAAAAATAGCAGATGTCAAATACCAAGCAGCGATGTGAATCTGGATTCTCAGCATCCAACCTTAACAGTTGCTTTACAGCCTTCATGAAAAAGAAAATAAAAACACACACATTAATATGAGATCATGAACTAATAAAAATACATCTGAGCAAAACCATTGGTCTTCAACTCAAAGATATGTTTGAAATGCAAACATCTAATTGCAAATTACCGAATTAGTTAAAATTCACATGCCTATCTAGCTATTTCTACCACTAAAAAGGGATTCAACAACCCATAACTTTAAAAATAATCACGAAACTATATATACATGACTTCTTTCAACGATTGGTTCAACAGTACAGTTGGTCAAGCAAGATATCAAGGCAGCAAGGGAAAAAGAGAGGATGGGGCTGCCTTGCAAATTACACTGCTCAAAAACATTTCATCACTTTTTTTTAGAAGTCGCATTTAAATATTAGTTCTCTAGTTGGCCAAACACAATAAAGAGAAGCATACTTGTTTCAATTCTTGGGAAATAAAAGTACCTGAAAGGCAAGCAAAACCTTCTGCTTTCTCAAATTTACTTCAAAAGAGAGCAAGTGTGTCTCCAAAGAATGAGGTGAGTGCTTCTGAAGCAATTTCAAGTACTTCGTTGCTTCAGACAAGGGATCCTCTGTCTATAAAACCACATTAAACAGAGCCATAGCTTAATAGGCAATAAAGAAACATGTATTTACAACACAAAAGACCTTCAATCAGGTAAATAAAACATAACAAGCGATAATAATAGGTAACCTTCAATAACTTTTCTCCATGAGGATCTGGATCTACAGGTTTAATATGTCGTTTCCCAAACTTGGAGTTACCACTAGCATTTGATTCTTCATTTTTCTCCTCTGCCTCCTGAAATAAAGCAGAGCATTAGATGAAATCAACAAAGAGAGTGTTATCCAAGAATCATTGAAACAAGCTGGTATACTTTCTTAGCTCGTTCTGCCTTTCTCTGCTTCTTCATTTTCTTTTTCTGAGAAGCAGTCTTTGATGTGTTATCCTCCTCTTCAGAAGGTGAGTTTAAAGGAGAATCGTACAACTTTAGATAGCATCTGCATTCAAAATCCAATAGTTATCACAAAGCAGAAAGAATAAGTTTGAAAATGCAAGTCATTACCAATTTCAAGGAAAGTTTTCGGAAATAGAAACATGACATGCAAACTCTACAACGGATCACTCAGAAAGTATTTAACTTAATTGTTGAGTTGCTCATAGCTGCACCAACAAATACCCTGGTACATGCAACTCTATCCTTGACCCAATAGCAAACCAGGAATCACCTTCCTCTCATTTAACTAGCCACAATCTCAAATTACAAGATACAAACAACGGGCATGCAACTCTTTCACTAAAAGTATTATGAGAATATAAACATACAAAAAATAGAAGAGAAGAAATTGAGACTATCAAGCAAAATACTCTTGTCATCATGTGAATCTTCTACAGACAACATGACACTCAGCAAATTACAGAAGTAGAATGCTGAAAAAGGGAGACATCATAGTTGATAATAGTTGTTAAATTAAAGTTGAATCCGGCATCATCGGAACAATTTTTTAAGCAAATTTATATATTTGCACCTTTCGGCAATTAACAGTTAAAAAGATTGAGGGAGAACGATTTGATCTTGAGACCTCTTTACTGAACAAGTGGAGTTATTATAACTAAGGTATGTGTCAAGCAAGAAAAATATTTACTTTCTAAGTTAAACGTAATGAAAATTTTGCATACTTTTAAAGCAAGGTCCAGCAAGCATAGTTGTGACTTTCAACTAACGCATAATTTTTATTTTATAATTGAGGTTGCTAGTGTTTCAGCTTTGGCCAGTAGAACTAAGAGTAAAGCACTCTGCCAAAAGATCTTCAACCAACACATGATGAATGCAACTGAAATCTATGCAATCATTTCCACAAAAAAAGGAAAAAAGGGAGGCAAAGATGAACCCAAACCTAACAGAGATTACAGAGCATTTCATACCAACAGAGATTACAGAGCATGTATTGATCAACAATATGAGGCAAGACAGTAAAAGCACCATAATAAGATGACAACAGAGATTACAGAGCATTTCATACCAACCACAACCTAACAGAATAAGTCTATAGTGAATCATTTAAAAGCTTGCAGAACCCAAGAAAAATGCTTCACCTGATGGCACCAGCCGCTGCTTTGTGAAAATAAGCATGTGAATGCAACCGATCTTGAAATTTTAACATTTCAACATATGCACGGAGTGTCATTTTCCGTAAACAATATGAATGGAAATCAAATTGATCTTCAGTAATATCAGCATAGTGCTTCTCCACAGCTAGAAATTTCTTCAAGGCCCGTCCAAGATCACTTTGTCGAAAGTAACTTTCACCCGAAGCAAGTTCATACCTTCCACAGATGAAAACCACTCAGTGGGAGTATCGAAATTACAATTAGGGATAACATGCCCAAGGAATTAAAACACATATAGAGGGAAAGAAAAGAAAAAGTACCACATGCACTGCATGTCATGAAGGTTGTTGTGCTGGTCCCCATCTTTTGTGAACAATACAGCAGTTTTTTCTGCCAAAGCCACCTTCAAGAGTGGAAAATATTCGGGGAGATTACTGAATTAGTGAAAGAAATTCAACAGTGACAAATATCAAATCAGAGAAAAGATGGGAGAGAACAGCTTTAGCACCTGATCGGCCTGCAACATGCGCTTGACACATTCACTGTTAACGTAACGATCTGCAAGATCCATACACCTAGCTTCATCTGCCAATGAAGCCGCAGCTGAGAGATCACCAGCATGTTTCAAAATCCGGCTCTGTCACCAAAGAAGCAACTAATATAAACCTGATCCAGCTTCAAGAAAACTCCAAGAATTTTTCCAAAAGACATTTAAGGGAAAAAGTTCACAAAAGATGCAACAGCATTGTATCCAAATACTAAACCTGTGAAAGGAGGTCATATACTTGCCCAATGGCCATCAGGACTTATGTTCAACAAAGAAAACCTAGTACCCATTCTATATGAATATGTATATCAACTTAGCAAAATTTATTGCATGATACAAAATATTTGAAGTCAGTACAGTAAGTGATAAATTTTACAAGTAATAACCCCAAGGATATATACATCTTGAAGAGTTTTCAGGCAATGCTATTTCTCATTAGACGTGCGACGTACAATACGATACAGATTCAAAAATACTTTCTTTTTATAAAATTATTTTAATAAAAGGTACAGCTAACACAGATATAAAACCCATCAGATGAAGCCAATGTGAAGCGTTTTAAGATCAATGACAAGAACAAACCTTGACAGAATATAAATCAATTACAGTTGGTGTGTGCTGTATAGCCTCATCAATCTTTGAAAGAGCAACATCATACTGTCCTCTTCTGTCATAATGCTGCAGCAATTGGCAATAAGTTCAAAGTTGGTTAAATTAAGATGCAAAGAAAGCGCCAAATATTTAATCAACGAAAGAAGAAAGGACCACGGCCAATGGGGTACAGAAAACTGATTATACCTACCTGAGCCAAAAAGAATAAAATCCATAGAAGTGTTGAAGGGGGCTCCTTCTCTGTCCTGCCCTCAATAGGAAGCACAAGGAAACAAATAACTCAGCATAATAACAAATGCATGCTTGTGTATTAGAAAAGACAACAAAAACACACAGAACTTTACACACAATCGTATGGAATAACCATTATGTACTTAAGATACAAGCAATAATAGATAAATATGCACTCAAACCTACCAAATATCTAAATATTTTGACACTGTCAAGGCCCACACAAGGGCTGAAAATATATATTATCTCCAAGGTAGGCAAATCTAAATATTGATTTGCTTTCAAGACTTACAATAGTATAGTTAGGGTTGAACGCATACAGTACCTATCAGGATATCTCCCATCAATCCTAATTGAATGCTCCAACTCAAGAACAAGTTGCTCTATTATGTCTGCCTGGAGAAGCAAACAGGGCAGGAAAATCAGACCTAATTAAATCAAGCTCCAAACCAGTTGCCAAGTAGTTTAGGAGAATTTATGTTTAAAGACTATACTACATTTAGGAAAAATGTATGTAAGCAAACTTGCCTTGCCAGGGTGATCATACAAAGGAGAAAGATCTGAGAATAAAGATGGAACCCCCTGAGAATGCAGAGAAAATGTATCATTATTTCACCCAAGAAAATATAAATACCAGTCAAGCTAGCACCGAAAAGAAAAAAGATTATCATTTGCACATATACCTTTGTTAGAAGAGGCTTTATATAATTAACTGCTGCTTCACGGAACTTGTCTCCTTGCAGAAAATCAAGTGGTATCCTCTAAAATTTGGGAAAACAAAATTCCAATGTAAGTCCTGGAAAATTCATCATGCATCATAAAGAAAGTAGGCATTCATTGACAATGACGCACATAGTAACAGCAATAAATACAATTCTCACACATGAATGCGTAACAAAAATATATACAGGATGAAAACAATTTAATTGTCCTCAGTGCAAGAATCAAATTTCTAAAATCCCTACAGTTAAGACACTTCATTTCAACTATGCACCATGCAGTAACAGGGCCTTGTCAACTTGTGGTCTTGTCCCACCCTTAAAGGTTGATATAGGAAAACAAATTGGAAGCTTAACCGAAGAATGAGGCAAAGATAGTCATTAGTAAAATAGTTAGCTATCAAATTTGCAATGCTACCACCCATCAACTTCTAAGGGAGAGGCAACAGCTTGGAGAAAATAAAGCATATGATACTAGCATATTAACAATTAGAGAGATTTTGCAATATGAACATAGCATAACAAACCATATATGAAAATAGAAGCACGAAGCAAATGCATCACCTTAACTGCAGATGACCAAGTGTACTCTTTTGCAAGCGATTTGTATAATGCATCCAATTGATCAGTTTCATCAGCAGAATATTTGCCATTTTCAGAATACAGGACAAAACATTTCTGCAAGCCTTCATAATATCTGGACATATACAATATAGAAGATATAAACGGGTAACGCTTCCCACTAACCAGCACTAAAAGCAATAAATTACACTGATATACAAGGTTATATTAATTATTAAGGAGATGAAATTTAACAATTTCCTTCATTTCCCAATCTGCAAAAACACCTTAGCACAGTTTGATGAAACACGGTTTAAAGACACAAAAAGATGATTGTGTGAGCTGAAACATAAGAGATATACTAAGAAACACCAATAATAGAATATAAAAAAATAACGTTGTTTTTCTAGTCCTTATAACCCCCCATAAACAAATTAAAGGTAAAGGAATTGTGAGCAATCCTACAAGTAGGATGGGCACAAAGCTATTAGTACAAAAGATATAATTTTAAGCGCATCCAATATTCAGAAAAAAATTAATAATTCTTCCTTAGAATAATAATACACCGTGGCAATGAGAAAAGAATTTAATATCCTCAAGAAGCCCTAGATAATAAAATTCAGTCATTTGCTATGAAAAAATCATTAATGAGTTTAGCTAGGTCTATCAAAGTGATATCGCATGCGTAAGGTTCACCTGTAATTGTCAGGATTCATGATGAGCAAAGCCTTGTAAAGATTGGCACCTTCTTCTAGGCGACCAAGCTTCACCAGGAGAGAAACCTCTTGTTCTTTGTAAGTCAATTTATCAACCTAGAAGAGCAGAATTGGTTGGATTTTTAAAGTCAAGACTCAAAAACATTCTAAAATTTTAAAACATAGAACGTGTTTTAGCATTATGTATGTTGGCACTTACTATTTTTGGCTCCTTTTTGTGCAATTCCTCAAGCGCTCTCTCAAGAAACCCGCATTCCTCTAGCAAAGAGATCTGGAGAAAGATACCATAACATATAAACATCCAAAAAATTGTCCACCCCTTCTCTATTAATGTATCTATTATGCAAAATATATGCGGTTAGTATGTATCTGAGCAGATATATTATCTTTTGCAGGGGCTTCTAGATACTGGTGAATTATCAAACCAATTAAGCTATTTCCAATTCTTATTACTGGTGTTAAACCAAAAAAGAGTCCATAAAAAGGAAAGCGCTGGTTAGTCCTCTGTCATAGAATAAAGTAAACTTGGAACTACTTAATTTTAGTTATCTGCTATACAAACAGAATCATGAAAAGCCATGCTAAAGTAGAAAGGTCAGGCTTGCTTCTATGTAGGCTAATTTTACACTAGACTTTGGCAGAAATACAAGAGGACGGAAAAATGAACTCAAGAAGAATAGGTAGTTTTTATGCTTGCATGTGAAAAATAAACTTAATTCAAGATAGAACCCCGTTCATAGAGAAGGTAAAAAGACATTAGTATCTTCAAATTTGTATGTTTGTTACTTTATTTGGTTATGGATAATTCAAACCATGCCCAGTTGGGCTCACTAGTGACACCAAGTCAGTCACTCAAATAATACATTAGTATATATTCTAAACTTGGAATGTCCATATATAATGGATTTTTGGACATGTGTCAGCCAGCCACATCCATCTGCATGCAAAAACATACAAGCAGTAATGACCAATACCTTATATAAAAGCATTTCACCATGCTCACAACGTTCATTATCCGGTGGATAATCATCTTCTAATGTCCCTTCATATGCTTCCAAAATTTCAACAGCTTTTGCACCACTGATATTGACCAATAAAAAAGGTGTTTAGCATATATATCTTAAAGATAAGAAATTAATAAGTAAAGCTTCATTCACTTGGAACCAGCTGATGCAAAGACAGAACGATAACTTATCTGTCAAATGCCAATGCAATAATTCAATTAAATACCCAACATGAAATCATTTGATATCAACTGGTAAAAGCCAAAAGAAAATATAGCATATTCATTGTTTACAGATAACACCATTGGGAAAAAAACAACAGAACTCTGCAGTTAACTAGCAAGTGAAGGTATTGTTTAAGGATTGTTTGTAAAAAATCGGCAACAAAATTTTATAAATGGATGTGTTCTCATCTTCCTGGGAGAGTAGCGGGATATAATCTATTTGCCCACTAACCTATATATATTATTGACAGCTTCCACATGATATACACTCACCATATATTGCCACAAAAAGATTCTGATACCTTTAAAAAAACCTTGTTTTTTTCAACCTTTCATGAAACCTTTTTGGATGATTAGCTAAAATCATATAAACCACATTCTAAGATTGGCAGTAAATCCACCCATGTTATCACCCTTTAATTATGTAATTATAAACATAGAGTTCTGATCTGTACGGATTTAATCTAAAGAAGACAAATTATAATGAAAAAATGTTTCAAATCTCCAATAATAACAGGCCCTTCAACTCCAACCTCCAAATATAGCATGACAATAATATTCATAAACATGTTTCACAAAATAAAAAGGCACACACTGAAATGTAAGCATTGCATTGATCTCTTTTTATTATTTGAAGAAAAATAAAGAATGAAAAATACTTGGAGTTCAAATGGTGGGATACAGCAAAGCCAATCCAATTCATGCGATGATTTGGTTTCAAAGTCAAAAGTTGTTGTCTTGTCTCAACAAATCCCGTCAAATCTCGCATTTGCGCCTGCAATAAAACAATAAAATAAAAATATAATAAATTCTGAAACAACCTGAAATGAGAAATATCAGAAAATTCAAAATACAAAACCATGATCAAATCCAAATAATAATAATTCTATCAAGCATCATATCTTAGTATAAAGACAATTGCAGTATAACAAGAATGAACGGATAAAATCAGATTGGTTGCTTCTGCAAACTACTTTATTTTGGGAGTACATTGAAACAAAACCTTCTGTTAAGAAGCTAAATCTGACCCCATCACTCAAAAATATGCCTCCAAATATCAGATTATGTCCATCAGATCTTTTTCCTTCCATTAAAGGAATAACTTTTCCATAAAAACTATTGTCCAAATTTGAAACATTAAAAAAAAACAAGCCAATTTATCTAAGCTTAAGAAGATTTTTACAGTCTAATACAGCTTCTCTGGTAAATTCGTTATCTCTACATGTTCCTTTTTTTGAAACATGTCTTCAATGTTTTGTTACCATCTCAATATAACTTGGTTCTTTCTATCTATCTACTAGAAAATTCCATCAAGCAAACTTAAACAGCTTCAATTTCTTTTCAATATAAATTTGTTATTTCTTGAAGTTCAAGAAACCTTTTAGGCCAACCACAGAGCTTACAAGAGAAACTCCTTTGACTGTTCAGGAAAATTCCATGCTGAGTATTGATCTTAAGAACTTATGCAGGCAAGTGTTCTTCAGTATCAAGCATAATTCTTAGATTAAACCCTGAGTCTAGAAGTACAAAAAACCAAAAGGAAGGTAACTCGGGTATACCTGCAAGAGCGACAAGTCCCGTAGTATTTCAATGTTGTCTGGATCTATTCTCAGAGCATTTCTATAGCATTTGATAGCCTCCCTGTATTCTCTATCAGATCGATAGAGAAGACCATAAACATGCCAGCAAACATGACTTTTCAAATCATTCTACATTAAGACAAACAAGAAAACAATGTTAGGAAAGACTGTCACTGCTTTGACGTTACATGGGTTGAAAGAAAAGAAACAAGACAACCTTCAAACCTAGCCGGACAAGTTCATATGCTTCAGATTTACGATCCATGCAATTTAAAGTCAACCCCTTCATCGACAATGTTTCTGACAATAAGGAAGAAAAGCTCATAAAAAAATATACAAAGACAATAAACAACAGGTAGTAAGAATATAGAGTATAAAATACTACTTTGAAGCTGTTTATTTATATAGATGGATAATTACATAAAATGCAGAAAGGGAAAACAACTTATACTATACCAATAATGCATTAACGAATACCTAATAAAAAAACAACCAAGATAAAGCATCATACATCATGGAATAATCACTATAAAGCTAGTGCTTTAAAAAATGCAATTGACAGCTACCACAAGATGTAAGAGACAAACCCAAAGAAACAATCATGTCAGGTTCAGGGTATAATTGTAAATATAATCCAAACTGATAACACGGGCACCAGCACTAACTATCTAAAGGATAGCCCCTTTTCCTTGTAAGTATAAAGTACTTTTTTTGTTTCACAGTTCTTGCATCTTTACACAGGTACATCTGAAAAAACATGTCAATATAAGCACTAAACAGTTGCATCTTGACCAGAAAAAGTGCATCAATTAAACTACCTCCATGATCAGGAAATTTTTTCAGTATCTGATCTGCAGCCTTTAGTCCTTTCTTGTATTGCTTAGTTTCATATGATTTCTGCAATGATAAAAAAATTATACACGAGCTTTAGCAAGAGCACATGAACCTCGAAGTCAATAATATAAAATCAATAATGGGAGCTGGCTAGAGTATAGTCACATAAAAATTAATTGCATCAAAATCGTGCTAAGAGGAAAAAGCTCTGTCGAGAATTTATATACCATAGGAAGTTAAAAAGTGAAAGAATCACCAGAAAGTTCTAGTTTTCACTAATATCATAGAAGAGAAACCGGAAAACTGTTTTATATCTAATACAAACAAGTTCTTAAAATATATAAATCTTCACATTTTAACCTGTGAAGCTAAAAAATTCCTTCAAGTATTAGCTTGGCCGATATATCAAATCCTCGAATAGATTGCTTCTCAAATGTCATGCAATGTCTTAAATGGTTGTGTCAAAAGCCAAAAGAAGAGAAGGATCATCGTTTAAAAACTGTCCAAATAAAATTTAAATTTTTTACATTGCTTTTTGAAAAAACTGAACTCATTGACCTGATTTAAGCAAAGCTGATTAACTTAATTAAGCTTCAATAGCTATTACCAGAAAAAACGAATTTAAATAATAAATAAATAAACAAACTTGCTAAAAACTAATTGATAAACAAGCACATCTAGTCCAAATTTCTATTTATCATTCGATATCCACAGATTTCTTCAGCAACCAAAGAGACCAGCATCCAGCTAGGGTTTCACAAGCAAAGAACAAAGCAATACAAGAAGTGCGATCGAATAAACACAAAATAGGAAAACCAATACGATAATGGATACCGATTAGAAATACGAATTGAAACGTAAGAGAGAACAGAGAATCGAAGCCTTACAACGATGAGTTTGAAGAGGTTAGCTTCTTTCGGAGGCAAGGAAGCTCCCATTGTTTTCTCTGAGGAAGAAAAAAATTAAGATTCGTACGACGGAGAAAAAAGGTTTTAAGATAAACGAAGAGATTGGGAGAGTTAGGGGTTTGTAAGAGAGAAGAGAGGGGTGGCGTTTATCTGCTTCTTCAACCCTACTGTGAAACAACATGCGTAAAAATAAAAGATAAATTTAAAAATGGTTAAATTACTAAATTATAATTGTACTTTACTCTTAAATTTATTATGGTCATTGAAGATTCAAAACGTTTAATTTACTCATTAAAGTTTAGACTTTAAATATTTTTTGTCACTCTTTCGTTAATTTTTTGACAGCATTTATTTACCCGCGAATGAAAGAACTTTTTTTAAAATTTAAACGGTAGAAAATTTTATCGGCACAAGAAAAACAATATATTGAGAAATGAGCTTCATTCGATGGCAAAAGAAGGAGGTCGACGAGAGAGAAATTGTAAATTTTTACTCGTTTCGTGAACTTTATGGTACTTTTCAATAAAATGGAGGTCAAATTCGAACCCAAAAATTAAAAAGAAATGACTCGTAAAATTTAAGACCGAACGACCACCATCTATAATCGTCGACGGTGGCGTCCGATGACATAGAATGATAGGTGTCGTCCACGTCATAATCTCGTCTAAAAGTTAACAAAGAGTGATAAAAAAATTTAATATCTAAATTTCAATGAGTATATTAAATTTTTTAAAGATTTAATATCTCAAATAGGTTTAAGAGTAAGATTCGGTGATGATTTGTGTAATTTATCCTTTAAAAGTATATAACCTATTCTCCAATATAAAAAGCACTGTGTGACTGTGTCCATTTGAACTATGACAGACCCGAATGCCTATTTCACAATTTCAAAACAATAAAAAATAAGAAAATTTTGTTATGAATATTTATCTTTGTGAACGTCTATCATGATTAGAACTTTATCTAAAGAGTTTGATTTATTTATTATTATGAATATTATCTCTATTAATTAGAGTTTAATGCTTTATTTACTTCTTATGCCTATAAATAGATGAAGGCATTGTATATAATTCTAGTTTTGATAATAATATGAATCTCCCTCTTTCTCTCATCTCTTTATTCTTTTATACTTGTTCGTTGTTTTTCATTATTTTATTCACAGCACGTTATCAGCACGAGACTCTAATCAACTGAGATCTTCATCGTTTGAATCCAAAAGAAGTTACCGAAAAGAATGAATTCGATTATAGAATGAAACTAAAGATAATTTTTTTTCTTTCATTTTTAGCTATTGCTTGTCTTTCTCTTTATATTTTAATTTTTATTTATTTTTTTGAAAAGAATGAAAACATGCTTAATCGCATCGAATCCAATCTCGCTCAAAGAATTGATCTCTCAAGCGACCCAAATCCATATCAAGGGGATCGTGGGGGAGAAGATTATTATCTTTACAAATAAGTATATTTTTTATGGATTCATGATATATAATATGGTGAATATTTTTTTTAATTTTATTTAACCATATTTTAAGTTTTGCATGATATGCTTAAATGGCTTGAAAAGAGACGTGACGTAAAGAAATCATAAGAAGTTGTTTCGGTCATTTTCTATGTCTCCATTGTCCTCGAGAAGAAAATTATTATCGGTAAACTTTTTTCTCTTTAAATTATGATTTTAATGTGCGATAAATCATGGTGAATTTCAATCTATAAAAAGATTGTTATAAAGTATATATTTGCTTGAAAGCAATATTTTTTCTTCGTCGAAAAACTCGACCATAGACTTCTCCCAATTTCAAGTTACGAAAATTCGTCTTGATCCAAAAAAATTTATGGGAGGCATTCCCTGAAGTGAATGCAAAGCATGATGTTTATTTCATGGGATTATCAATGATGGGACATTCCCTAAGTGAATGCAAGCATGATGTTTATTCCATGCGATTATTGGAACTTTTTCATTCCCTGAAGTGAATGCAAACATGGTAAATCATTATTCAATTAGAGACATAATTTCGATATAATCAAAGTATATTGGGTGGACATCCCGTACTACGAGGTTACTAGTCTCAAAGAAGGTTTTTAAAGGACCTTGTAGACTGGTTTAACAATGCCGCGTACGAGGATTAAATATTTCTTCTCTGTGATAAGGATGTGTGAAAAAAAGTTTTAAAGGCCCACTGGCTCAACTCCATTCCCTGAAGTGAATGTGAGATTATATTATGGAAGGAACAAAAACCACATTAGAAGTTGTGGTCGTGGTCGAGGCTATATAGACATGAAAAATATGATCATTTTAAGAATACTTCTACCCACCGGTAGTAAGGTTATAAGGATGACAAAAGTGATAAAGATCAATCTAATGAAGTAAAATTCTTCTTATTACCAATGCGATGTTACAAACCATTGGTCTCGTACGTGTTGTATGTTGAAAAATCAGCAATCATTGAATGATAAAGGAAAGAAAATAGAAGCAAAATTTGTTTGCGAAACATGACGAAGATGATACTGGTCCAACTTTATTTGGACATTTTAGTCCAACTCATTTGGACGTTGTTGATTTTCTTATAACCCTCAAAGGGAATAAATCATCTTCTAATTATTCTCATAACTTTGAAGAGAATTATTTATCTTTTTATTTTTCTTTATATTTATTTACTTTACACACATTAATTATTTATGTTTTATACTTATATTTATATATTATGATATTTATTTATTTTATTTAACATGATTATATGTGAAATATAATCTATGATGACGATTTATGTTCAACATAAGCATAAAATATATTATCTCATTTAAATACAAGAGAATAATGTGAGTATTATATCTCAAAGTACTAAAAATATTGATGTTCTAGAAGAACAATAAATTCCTGAGAGAAAGCACATTATAAAAAGTGCATAATTACGAATATTCCAATGATTACCACTAAAGGTAATAATATCGTCACAACTATAAGTGAAAATTTTAAGAGAGCAATATGAGTTCGTAAAATATCCCTTTAGAAATTATAAATAACATATGTTATCAATTAGCATTTGAAATAAGCCAATATGGATATAAGTTTTGGTAGCCAAAAAGTGAGTTGAAAGCTCTAAAAGAGCTATATATTCCTACCAAAAGATAATTTCAATTGAAAGCTCCGAAAGAGCTAAATATATTCTTATTTAAAAGAACAAATTTGATGGTCGTACTAGACATGTACGAGTGAGATTGAATTACATGTTATGGTAAACAAAAAATTTACAAATTCAGAGATACACACACACACACACATATATATATATATATATATAGTTGGCATGATCAGTTAGACCATCCTGATCAGTAATGGTGTAAAAATTATTGAGACTTACATATACATGTATTAAAAGAACATGTAGTTCTTGTGGTGTTTATTCTCAAAGGAATTGATTAAATTTCACTTATTAAAGAACATGAAGTTCTTATGTTGCTTAAAAGAATTGATTAAATTCCACTTAGTAAAAGAACCTGTAGTTCTTGTGTTGTTTGTTCTCAAAGAATATAGTTGATCTCACTTACCAAAAGAATTAGAACTTGAAGTTTTTGTGCTGAAGTTGAGACTGCATGTCTTGCATATCTGAATGAAATATGGGCTCATATATTCACAAATGTGGAAAGTTTTATATGATTTTAGTAGATGCATCTACAATGTTTTATCAACTTACAACTAGAAGTTTGTGAGATTGATTATAAAAGGATTCAGATTATGCAGTCAGACTATTCGTCTTGCAAAAGCTAATGGCTTATATTTTAGGCTATATCAGTTATTACAAAGCCTATTGATTATGAAAAATATAGTTTAGCAAAATTTCAATTGGATGCCTCCTATTTAATAGCTAAACTATGAGAACAAAATAGTTATTATTTATATGGTGTTTCCATATAGCAACATTTATACGCATCAAGCCAACGAGTTATAATAAACTCTCTGTTATGATTGGTTTTTGGTTAGAAGCCATACATTTTCCATTTTATAATTTTTGAATGTGCGATATGAATTGCTCCACCACAACGCACAAAATGAGTAAATAAAAGGGGTTGAGAATATATATTGAATATGAGTCTTCTTTTATGTTTAAACTCTTAAACATTAATTGAAGAATCATTTATGACATGTTTTTTTCTCAACATCAAGGGATATAATAATCAGCTGGATAAAATAAAATGAATTATCGTTATATAGATCCTCGTATATGAATCATAAGTTCATAAGATAATTCATGTTATTACATGTCAACTGCCAGACATATTTATTGACCCGATGAGAATAATTAAGTCTCATATACCAGCTAAAATGCTCTAAATTTAATTTACATGTTAGAGCGAGGGATGTAAATCATGCTTGAAGCATGATAGTTGAAATGATTCCAATGATCAAAATTCTCGTAAATGGAAAGTAATATGAGATGGTCATATATTGGAGGTGGGTGCTCCTGAAGAGACCCAAGACATAACTAATAATAAAACTTTTGAAGAGTATTAGGTATCTGAAATAAAGATTGAAATCTTGAAGAGATCTCGATGAGTTATGTCACTACGAGAATGAAACCAGAAAATTGAAAAGTTGTCGACAACGATTTTACAAATATTTTAAATAGAATACTTCTATAGAAGTAAAGAAAGAAAACGGGGATCTTATATAGAAATCTATCGAGAATTATAGATATTAATTTGCCAATATAGAAAGGTGCTTTGAACTTCTAAAATAGAAGTATTTGGACCAATAGTCCAAACACCTAAAGATGTAATGCAAGTGAGACACAAATAAATAGTCGTAAATACTACAAATTATAATTTATGAAGAATTCTAAATACTTCATGGTGGATGCAATTAATTTTGCAGTTATGAAATATATTACATGCGTCTAATTATTTATAAATCCTTATTTATCCTTAAAGATTTAAAATGCTAGAAGCATTTAGAAATTTTTGAGGAATTTTATTTAGACATGTCTCATTAAATATTTTGGCGCATTTGGTATAATCTCCTTAGTGAGTACTAATTGAGGAAATACTATAAGAATGGTCATATTTCCTTATGCTTTTGTAAAAGGAGTTTGGATCAAGATTCATTATGATAATTTAAATATTATTAGAACTCCTAAAGAGCTTTCAAAGCATTTGGTTATTTAAGGAAAGGATTTGAGAAAAAAATCTTGAAATGTGGTTTTGTCTCGATCTAAAGATCGAGCACTTAAATATGCGTTTTTGTCTATAAATGGACATAAGTTGAAAGAATCTTAAAGAGGATTCAATATGGATAAAGCATATTTATTGTAAGATCGTTGGATGTGAATAAAGATAATTATATCTTTTTTTTGTCTTGAAGCACCATATATTAGTTGGTCAAGAAATATCTATGGATATACAAAGATCATTACCTTTAGATCTTCAAATATTCGTCGATGCCTCCTCAAATCTTGAAGAAATAATTATTATGCACGAGACAAACAAAAAATGTGTTTGGCTAAGACCATTAACCCAACATATCTAGAATATATGTGATTTACTTTCACAAGATATGATACAAATGCTATCTTGTGTAGAGATAATGAAAGGTGGATACCATCATGAAACATATTACTCCAAAGTTTCATCTCTTGCGATCTTTAGAAAAAATATTCAAGATTGATTATGAAGATTCAAAGATCTTTTGTGGTGTTTTCATGAGGGGGAGTAAATACGCATTGCACTCTTTTTCCCTTAACCGAGGTTTTGTCCCAATGAGTTTTCCTGGTAAGGTTTTTAATGAGGCATCATGTTATGCATGTCAAAGATGTGTGTACTTTTTTTCCTTCACTAAAGAATTTTTTTCCCACTGAATTTTTATCTTAGTAAGGTTTTTAACAAGACACATTATCTTCATAGACATCCAAGACAGAGTGTTATGAATATTTATCTATGTGGATGTCTATCATGATTAGAACTTTATTTAAAGAGTTTGATTTATTTATTATTATGAATATTATCTCTATTAATTAGAGTTTAATGCATTATGTACTTTTTATGTCTATAAATAGATGAAGGCATTGTACACAATTCTAGTTTTGATAATAATATGAATCTCCCTCTTTCTCTCATCTCTTTATTCTTTTATACTTGTTCGTTGTTCTTAATTATTTTATTCACAACGAAAACCATATTAATATCTATTTTATAAATTAATAATACAAAGAACACAAAAACATTCGGAGTCTAAAGTATGGCAGGTCTAGGGTACGACTAAAACGGTAAGTTCCGAAATTTGTCCAAAAACTTAAAATGTTTGACTTTTTGATAATATTTTAAGTTGATTTTCTCGTGATTTTTGACAAGTTTTGATACTTATTTATTCTAATAACATTTTAGGTTTTTAGATAAAATATCGAAACTTGTTTTGTAAGTATCAAAACATGTCAAAAATCGTGAAAAAATAACATAAAATGTTGTTTAAAAGTCTAATATTTTAAGTTCTTAGAAAAGTTTTGAAACTTACTATTTTTAGCCGCATTCCAGATTCACCTAAAAACAAACAAAAATAAGAATAAGAAGGTTTTATTATATTTTTCAACATCATTGCAAGAAGTATAGTCCAAAATTAAAGAAAGACTAAATGATATCATGATAGACATTCATTTAATAGTTAGTAACATTAAATAATACTCTTGTTAAAAATCTTACTAAATAAATCTAGTGGGACAAAACTTAGCAGAAAAAAAATATGATATTTTTATACTTAAAATGTTATTTTTTTCATGTATGTGTGACTTAAGATTTTTGAATGTTGAAAATTAACTTTTTTTAATATAGCCATAAAAATCATCTTAGTAAATAGATTTATTAAAATTTCACTTAAACGAATCTGATGAACATTTATATCTTCATTGTTTTATAGATTATGCGTGAAGAAAAATTTTCATGCTTATCTAGCCAACATTTAAATCCGATTTTACCCGAACTTTTCTGATTCACTCTAACATCTTCAAATGTTCGACTGTTGCTGAGTAATTTTTAGATATCAATGAAATATTCTTTAAATTGTGCAATACAAATATATGTTCTTATAAAAATTTTGAAGCTTTTTTTCATAGCACAACCACAATTTTTATATAAGACAAATTACATACTTTAACCACACATATCCACGACTAGCATCGTGAATTGAGATTTTGATTATAATAAATGATAACAATTATTTGTTTCATATAGCATCAAGATATTACAATTTTAGAACATAGCCACTTCACAACCTAGCATTATAAGAATCATACAAGTATTTTACATCTACAAAAACAACCAAATTCATTTTGAGAAATTTGGGAAACAACAAACTACATCTCTCGTACATTGAAGATAATAAAAAATAAAGGCTAAAGGGGTACTTTTGCCCTTGAGTTCGACCCAAAAATGCAATTTCGCCCCTCGCCGAAAAGTGCACTCAATGTGGCCCTCCAGTTCATGAAATCAATCAAATTGACCCTTTGACCGACGTTGACCGTTACGGTGCTGACGTGGCAATTAACGGTGATGACGTGGCAACCCATGATGCTGACGTGGCAGTACACGTGGGATGATGACGTGGGATGAGGGGCTGAATTGATTATTTTAACTAAATTCGAGGGCATAATTGATTTTTTCCTGAGTTTAGGGGCATAATTGATTTTAATTAAAAGTTCGATAACTTATTTAATATTTAAGTTGAAAAATAAGAATTTATGAAATTATTAAAATTTTAAAATATTAAAACTAGATAAATAAATTTATTAAGTGAGAATAATTTAAAAAAAACAAAGTGAAGACTCTTACCGAAGATCAAAATATTCTTCAATTTATTTTATAAAAATTCATAAAGTTAATAAAAATAAATAAAATATTCTAAAAGTTACTGAAAATAAAAATTATATAAAAATTAAAATATATTATGAATTAAAAAGATAAAATTTAACCTAAAAATTTAATAATTTTTTTATAAATTATTAAAAAATTAAACACTTTTATAGTAAAAAATCGACTTCGTCATTTTGAGTATTACTATTCGTTAGATTTTTTTAGTAGAATCAACATTGTACTAGAGTAACAATAGAATTCAATTTTTTCCGCTTTTTTACATCAAATTTATGCTCATTAATATTTGATGTACAGAAATGAAAGAGAATTTTGGCTTTATTAATACTTTAATATAAGGATGTCTCAATTGAAAATATGTTCAAGAAACATTAGTACGCGCAGCATAACGAGAAACAATCGAAAGATTCTCTAATAGTTTATAAATATTTTTTAACTTTTTTATATTTATAACTTTAACGTTTTTACTTATATTTAATTCATTATGGTGTTTTTATTTTTTTTAATAGTTTATGAATATTTAAATATTAATATTTTTTATTTTTTTAGCTTAAAGATTAAATAAGTTATTGAACTTTTAATTTTGCCCCTAAACTCAGGAAAAAAATCAATTATGACCTTGAATTCGGTTAAAATAATCAATTCAGCCCCTCCTGCCACGTCATCATCCCACGTGTACTGCCACATCAACATCATTGACCACCACGTCAGCATCATGGACTGCCACGTCATCACCGTTAACTGCCACGTCAGCACCGTAACGGTCAACATCGGTCAAAGGGCCAATTTGATCAATTTTATGGACTAGAGGGCCACATTGAGTGCACTTTTTGACGAGGGGTGAAATTTTTGGGTCGAACTCAGGGGTAAAAGTACCCCTTTAGCCAAAAATAAATTTAATCTTATTTTAATTTCTTCAGACCAGATAAGAGCTATTTCTTATTAATAAGTTGACAATAAATGACATAATATGTAATACTAACGAGATGCAACAATAGTACTTAAGTTAGATACTTATGACTAGAAAAATCTTTATCATTTATTAGCTGATTGTATAAAAATGTTTGGTAAAATTAATTGATAGCTGTTAGATTATTTAAACAAGTAAAATGACATATAAAGACATATTTATATTCAATACTTGTTTGAATACTTTATTAGTTATCAATATTTGGTATCTAATTATTATTAATTAGATCTATAAAATTATTTTTAATATAACTTTTCTAGACATATTCAAATGATTTATATATTAATTTATTATTTATATAATTATTTTAATATAATTTAATTAATTAATTAATAAATTTAAATACACATATAAATATGTGATAATAAAAAGAAAAAAAAGTAAATATGATTAGCTTATAAATAGGGTGAGAAAATATTTAATTTAGGTTATTTTGAGATTTTTGATAACTGGTAAGGGTAAAACAGTCTTTACAACTTTAATATCAAACATCTAATCTCAAAAAGCTCATATTATGAGCTTTTTCAAAATCAGCGTTTTCACCTCAATCCGCTCTTTCAATCCGCTATTTACCAAATAACAATATTAGCGGATTTGATTGGTCAAACCTCTAATTATGCCCCAAACCTTTAATTTTTGCCCAAACCTCTCTTTACCAAACAGAGCCATACTTTTTATGTATGTTGTTTGGTGCATAAATATTCTATTTTGTAAGTGACTGATATATAACTTTAGACATGTTCTTACATTTTTAAGATCTTTTGTTTCAGATTTTTTTAAAGTCTTTTATTGTCACTAAAATTTAAAACATGATCAAAATCTCTTTATAAAAATATGAAAAAATGAGATCACTATTTTTATCATTTTTTAATAAGCTGATAGCTGATAGCGGATTACATTAGTTGATAGCTGATAGCTGATTGCATTAGCTGATTTGACTAGCGGATTGTATTAGCTGATTGTATAAAAGTGTTTGGTAAAATTAACTGATAGCTGATAGTTGTTTGATTATTTAAACAAACAAAATGACATATAAGGACATGATTATATTTAATATTTGTTTGAATAATTTATCAGTTATTAATATTTTGTATCTAATTAATATTAACTAGATTTGTAAAAATTATTTTTTAATATAAATTTCCTAAACATATTTGAAAGATTTATATATTAATTTATTATTTATATAATTATTAAATTTTCTATATGCACATATAAATATGTGATAATAAAAAAATAGAATTAACTTACAAATGTCACCATATAAATTAGTAGTAACAATAAATAAGTCCAATATTTAATATGTTGTTATTTATATTAAAAATATTATTATTTAATTTAAGTTATTTGGAGATTTTTGGTAATTGTTAAGGGTAAAAGAGTCATTACAACTCTAATATCAAACCTCTAATCTCAAAAAGCTCATATTAGGAGCTTTTTCAAAATTAGCTTTTTCACCCCAATCCGCTCTTTCAATCCGCTATTTACCAAACATCAATATTAGCGAATTTGACTAGTCAAACCTCTAATTATACCTCAAACCTCTAATTTTTGCCCAAACCGCTATTTACCAAACAGGGCCTATATAGCATTATGTAATATTTATAAAAAAATATGAAAACATGATCATTCTTTTTACATTTAATTCCATTAAGTAATATTTTTAAGAACTTGAACTAGTTACTTCTGATAATTTTAAAGTTTACGAGAGTTTATGTAAATGTCATTATCAAGAGGATCATACAAACAGGTTGCAACTATATTCATTAGGCGTATATCAAGTCATCTTATTGTAATACTAATAAAAATATTTATAAAAGAAATTACATTCATCACATAAGAGTAAGTCGTTTCATAATCAATACCAACATTTGTAAAGTATGTGTGCAACCAAACACGATTTACATCTCACAATTTCTCAATTTTGATTTTATTTTCTTACCAAAAAAAATCTAATTTGTATCCAACAAGTTTTACACCTTTAAGTGTTAAAACTACGTATCTGAATACTTTTTTTTGTCTATACTCTCCAATTGACATTAATTCATAATCTGCATTATCATGTATTTTGTGTTACATTACATGCAAATATGTCATCAATGCTAAATTAAATTTGAGAAATGACCATATTCTTAAAAGAAAATAAATAAATATGTTACATAAATATTTAAATATTTTTTTATAAATAATTTAAAATAAAATATAACAATCATGTTATTAATAATCTAATAAACTAATATGAAATATATTTTTAGGACTACAATAATAAAATTAAAAGATCAGCTATTCCTTTTAAGGGTGGTTAAGAAATCAATAATTTCCAATAGAGTTGTACAACAATACTATATAAACATATTTGACATTCTCACAACCAAAACTCGTCTCTATTTTCTCCTCTTTATCATTCAATAATTGTTAGAAAGTTGTACAAGATGTTTTGATATACGTGAAATATGTTACTAATTATGATTTTTATTTTCATAATAAGAACACAAGGACTTCACTTTTTCAATTGTATCTTTATCGTACTTTTTCATCCTTATGATCATACTTAAACTTTTTGTATCTAAGTGTATTTCAGACATCCAAAATAATTAATTATGTCCACTAACATTAAGAGCCACAAATTACATTATGAAGAATTAACATTGATATACTTAATCCGAACAAACGGAATTTACAAAACTTTTAGATTTTTTTGATAAAGCAGAACTTAAGGAATACTAGTTAAAATCTTGCAAATCTTTTAGCATGGTTGCAACAGATTCTCTAGGAGGGTCTTCAAAAATGGTCTTGCCAACTGATGTTCCATGACTAAGTCGGGCTCCGTCACTCTATTTGCCTCGCGTCGAATATACAAAATTACCAATTCCTAATCAGGAAACGAAAAATTATATGGTTAACACAAAGTTATCAGCGAAAAGAAAGATATGATAGCCCAGGACCATTCCTAGATAAATAGATGGTCCCACAGTGGCCATTCTTTTGGTAAAAAACAACAGGCAGACCATCATAACCCAGTGCCTTTAACGGAGCTATTTGAAACACAATACGTTGGAATTCATCCATTGAAACGGGCACACTAAAGTCACTCATTTCACTCTTCTCAAAAATATGAAAATTGTCGCAGTAGCTAACATCCGAGCCTAATCTTTGTAAGTGAATGACCTCATATGACGAAAATAAATCGTACCACTCCTTGTTACATATGCAACGATCCAAACGCTGCGACATATCCCCGCATTTCCATGTCAAAGTAAGGCCATTGCACCTCATATCTATAAGACCGATGTTGAAAAAGAATTCATTGTAATGAGAGTAAATCTCGGTGCAACGATCTGATCCCCAATCTTTTTCTGTTATATTACTAATGATGTTTAAGTCCCCTACAATTTCCCAAGACTACCCATGTCTAGGATTTAAGGCCCCTAATTGGCTCCATAACTCCATTCTTTGAGTTTTATCGGGGATAACATAGATCTTTACATGACATTTTCACATAACCCAAATTCCTCAGAAAAACCCGTGGCCTCCACCCTATAAGAGTAATCAAACCCCGAGCGTCAAATAAAAGAGTCAGCACTCGTGCCACTTATTTGTGGTTCCATCACAACAAAAACATCTGGCTTCTGTACCTTCACAAAATGCTTAAAATACCGGTTAAAAATAAGGCAAATAGCACCCTATGAATTCCATAAAATAATTCTAATCATAATTAAAGGTGTAAAAGAAAGCAACAAAAACACCTCAAACCTGCATATTGACCTTTGATGTCGATTCAAAAGTTGTGTTTTCTCGTCACACAACCGCACCCTCAATAGCCTCTAGCCTGTACCATGATTTTCGAATGATACTCTGCGGATGTGGAAAAGTTTCTAGTCCATGGTTGTACAGTCAAATATGCTTCATAGTTCACCCATGAACCCCCGAAAAGGACAATGTTACAATCATCTTCAAGATAGAATCGTACCAAGTAGTATTCATTTTCGAGATCGATAAGGTGCATTTGCCCTTTTGGTCGCCATAAGTTTTCGATTCAATTCAGCAAGGCTTTTATATCCAATTGATTTTTCCAGAAGTCGGATAATAACTCAATTCTCCAATTTCTGGTCAATGGTACAATGGACTCTTTTCGAGAATCGTATCTCAGGCAGCGTGTTGTCGGTGATAATCTGGATATCCTCCTCAAGAACTTCCACATCCAAATCTTCAATGATCGTATGCTTAACCTGTTGCGAGGCCGCACCCGCTAGATATCGTTTTTCACATTTTCTCCCCATCATTAGTTTCCATTAGGTTTAATTCCAAAGCACTATTAGCAGCGTTAGCCTCCAATATCTGCTCATCAAATACAATAACACCATGATCACCCATTGATGATTTGGCAACAACCGATTCCTCAACGTTCCTCTCTTCCTTTGTCACTCTCTGATCGCTCAACGGAATCGACGATCCAGGTCTCTCAAGGGATGGAGAAATCTCCAGATTAACCATCGTTTCCGGCGACTGTCCTCGTGAATTTTTCGAAAGAATTCAGACTAGGGCTTTCAATGTTCTCACTAGGGTTTTCCATTCTAAGATATCACAGAAAATTAATTTAATATAAATTAATTCGTAATAGGTAAAATATTCACATGCCCAACTGATCTGAATATTTACGTCACCCATATTATATCAGTTTAAGTTATTCCTTTCAGAAAAAATTTAAAAATAAGTTGTAGCTTTCACTGATAATCTAATAATACTTTTAGTCTGCTCTCTGTGGCACGTTTTAGTCTGCTCTCTGTGGCACGTTTTTCATCTTTTTCTTCTGGTTTCTTTCCACGTCTTGTTTGCTGTCGAGATGGCTGGTGTGGAACAAGATCTTGCTGCTCTTTCTATTGATAATGGGGAGGAAGAGGGCATCCAGTTGGAGGTGGCTGATCCGCTGTCCCAGACTCATCTAGGCCTATGTTTTGTAGGTTCATTCCTCACCTCCAGCATTGTGAGTCTTCCAGCGATGCGATCCACAATGGCCAATTTATGGCATCCACCGGGTGGTATCTCGATTTTCGATTTGGGGGAGGGTAGATATCTGTTTCGTCTCTACCATATCGTGGATGTTGAAAGGATTGAAAAAGGAGGCCCCTGGAGTTTTAACTCCCATCTTTTGATATTGCATCGGTTAAAGGAGGATGAGGACCCCTTAACAGTTCCATTGTTCTATGTGAATTTCTGGGTGAATATACATGATATTCCGGTGGGTTTTATGACGAGTAAAGTGGCACGCGCTCTGGGGGATTTTATTGGTGTTTTCATAGATTACGACTCTACGGCGACCTCATTGGGCTATAGACGAATCATGAAGGTAAGATCACAAGTGGATGTTAGGATACCGCTTAAGAGGAAGAAGAAACTTATCTTGCAGAATGGGAAATCACAGTTTGTCCGATTTGAGTATGAACGATTGACCTTGTTCTGTTTTCTGTGTGGTCGTTTGGGCCACGGTGAGAGTTATTGCGCTCTACGCTTCACTGAGGGGGGTCGGGATATTCCATTGGGGTGGGATGCTTCTTTACGTGCTCCACCGCGCAGAGCGGCTCCGGTGCAGAGTAGGTGGTTGAGGGAGGAGAATTCGGAAGATCTGTTGCATGGTCCCGGAATTTCGCAATCGTTAGCGAGATCTATGGATTTGCTCAACGGTTACTATCCCACTAATTCCGCTTTTAATTCTCGGCAGAATAATTTTAGCGGTTACCCCCCAAATCCCTCCCAGGGTGATCCTAATGATGATAAGGAGAATATCCTGCCTAATTCAGGAAATCCCGGAGGCAGTGATGGCCTGCATGAATCTCGCTTATCCAATGGCGTTACTCCCCCTATTCCCAGTTTTGACGAAATTATGGGAGTCGAGGATGAAGCTTTGCCTATGTCCGGTTCTGAAAACACTAAACGACCGCGCACACTTGTTTCTTTGCCAGGAGTTTCTGCTCAACCTGATTCGAATGGCAGTTCTACATCTTTATCGGCAGGTCTCGCTCAGCGAGCCGGCCGTCCGCAATGAAACTGATATGTTGGAACGTTCGGGGACTGGGGATGCCCCGATCGGTTCGTCGGATGTGCGCTTCTTTGCGCGATTTTTCCCCGTCTTTAATTTTCTTATCGGAAACTAAACTTCATTCGTCAAAAATGGAAAGGATTCGCCGCCAGTGTGGGTTTGCTAATGGTATTGATGTGAGCTCTATGGGACGCAGTGGTGGTCTCTCTCTCGGGTGGAAGGATAATATTTCTGTTTCGCTTCGGTCTTTTTCTTCTCGTCATATTGATGTTATGATAGACTCGGATACAGAGGGTTTATGTTGGAGGTTCACAGGTTTCTATGGTGCTCCTGAGGTTAGTAATCGTCAGGCTTGTTGGGATTTTTTAAGGTCTTTAAATGATTCCCCAGAAACGCCTTGGTGTGTTATGGGGTACTTCAATGAAATTCTTAGTTTGGATGAGAAACAGGGAGGTCTTTTACGAAGTAGATGGCAAATGGAGAATTTTCGGAATGCCCTTTTCGATTGTAATTTGGAGGACTTGGGATTTCGAGGATCGTGGTTTACTTGGGAATGGGGGAGACATGCATCTAATAACATCCGAGAATGGTTGGATAGAGGTGTGGCAAACCCGGCCTGGTGGAGTGCCTTCCCAAACTTTCAGGTCGATCACCTCCCGCATTCAATTTCGGATCACTGTCTTGTTTTGTTAAATTCGAATGGGATGGCTTCTGGTTCTAATAGGATATGGCATTTCCGGTTTGAAGCTGCATGGCTGTTAGAACAATCTTGTGAGGATGAGGTGAAGGTGCTGTGGTCGGAGACATCCGGCACCTTGGTGGAAAAATTAGCCCATGTGGGGCGTGGTTTGGAGATATGGTTCAGGAAACTGCGGAAGGAAAAGAAGCTTTCGGCTCGCGAGCTCCAACAGAAAATTGACCAACTTAATTCTAATCCGGTTTCGGACGACTTGTTGGGAGAATTATTGGAGACAAAACTTGCTTTGAACATGGAACTAGACAAAGAAGAAATATACTGGAAACAGAGGGCAAGCGCTAACTGGCTAAAAAACGGGGACCGGAATACAACTTTTTTCCACCGTTATGCTAGCCAACGCCGTCGCAAGAATAGAATTGCTAGGCTTGATTCTGGTAATGGAGACTATGTGGAGGAAGAGGAGGAGTTACAGGAGGTGGCAAAGAATTACTTTATGACTCTTTTCTTATCTTCTGGTTCGGCGGATGCGTCATCTATCTTGGGAGATATTCCCACGTGCATTAATGGGGATATGAACAACGAACTGTTAAGAGAGTTTACTAGAGAGGATGTTTGGGCAGCCTTGCAGTCCATGAGCCCTCTAAAGGCTTCTGGGCAAGATGGGCTTGGGGCCATATTTTATCAACGGTTTTGGAGCATTGTAGGGAATGAAGTTTCAGATTTCTGTATTGGGCTGGCCAGGGGAGAGGTTATGGTTTCGGAGATAAATCAGACGCATATAGTTCTAATTCCGAAAGTGAACAACCCGAGTACAATGGCCCAATTCCGCCCCATAAGCCTGTGCAACGTTCTCTATAAAATCTATTCTAAGATGTTAGCGAATAGATTCAAAGTTGTTCTTGATACTTGCATAGATGAGGCCCAAAGTGCCTTTATCCCTGGAAGGCTTATATCGGATAACATCTTAGCTGCCTACGAAATTCTTCACTCTTTTCAGAAGCGTCGAACGGGCTCCAAAGGCTATTTTGCGTTTAAAATGGACATGAGTAAGGCCTATGACAGAGTAGAGTGGGCTTTCCTAGAAGCTGTTATGTTGAAAATGGGTTTCTCTAGGCTATGGGTTGATCGTTTGATGGTTTGTGTAACCTCGGTTTCCTATTCGGTTGTTCTAAATGGTCTTGTGGGTGACAGATTCTATCCATCTAGGGGTCTTCGTCAAGGTGACCCGATTAGCCCATATTTGTTCCTCATTTGTGGAGAAGGATTGTCTGCTCTTTTTCGAAGGGCTACTCGGCTCGGTTCTTTACAAGGAGTACGAATCACTCGTGGAGCCCCGCTCGTCACCCATCTCCTATTTGCTGACGATAGTCTCGTGTTTGGTGAGGCTACGCAAGAGGGGGCACAGTCTGTTTTGGATCTGCTTTCTGTCTATGCATCATGTTCGGGACAGTTAGTGAATTATGAAAAATCTAATGTCTTCTTTAGCAGGAACGTTTGTCCCAATAACCGAAATACTTTCTGTGTTGCTCTGGGTGTGACTGAAATTACTTCTCCAGAAACTTATCTCGGGTTACCATCAATGGTGGGTCGAAATAAGAGGCAAGCATTTAAAAGACTTGTAGATACAACTGAATCCCGTTCGCAAAGCTGGAATCATATTAACTTATCCTATGGAGGTAAAGAAGTCTTTATTAAGTCAATTTTACAGGCTCTTCCCCTGTTTGTCATGTCTTGTTTTCTGTTGCCCCTAACCCTTTGTCGTGAATTGGAGGCCATTATGGCGCGGTTTTGGTGGAGAAATGCAACTACGAAAAAGGGGATACATTGGTGTGTTTGGTCAGACCTCTGTATTTTAAAGAGTGAAGGTGGAATGGGCTTTAGGGACCTAGCAAAGTTCAATGTGGCTTTACTAGCTAAACAAGGCTATCGGTTGCTGACTAATCCAAATTCTTTAACTGCCAGATTACTACGGGCGAAGTATTTTCCGTCCTCTAACTTTCTAAGGGCAGAATTGGGGAACTCTCCCTCTTTAATATGGAAAAGTATTTGGAGTTCACGAAAGTTGTTAGAGATGGGCATGGGGTGGAGAATTGGAGATGGTCAATCCGTTTCCATTTGGAACGATTTCTGGCTGCCATCCTTTCCTTCGATACGGATATCGTCCCCTCGGCTGCCGCATTTAAACATGGTGTCGGATCTCATATCCCTCCCGGCTAGGTGCTGGAATGAGCCGTTGATTCGTTCAAGCTTTTCACAGTCTGAAGCAGATTGTATTCTCCAATTACCAATCTCGTCCTCGGGTCAGGAGGATGTTTTTGTTTGGTTTGGGGAAGGGTCGGGTGTCTATTCCGTCCGTAGTGGTTACAAGTTACTTCTAAGCCCATCTACGAGTCCTCCTATGGGAAACATCTTTACCTATCTCTGGGGTATAAAAGGCCCTTCTAAAATCAAGATTTTGGTCTGGAGATTTATCAAGAACTATGTTCCTACGTTCTGTAATCTGTTTATTAAGAGAGTTTCCTCCCATTCTATGTGTATCCGATGTTCGATTGGGGTGGAGGATGTGAATCATATCATCAAAGAATGTTTCTATGCTATACAGGTTTGGTCTAACCTAGGGATCTCGTGGCCATCGCACTTGAACCAAGAGAACCTAGATGTTTGGCTTCTATGGTTATTTCAACACAGTGACAATAAGCGTAGAAGGAAAATAATTACGGCTATCTGGGCACTATGGTATTCCAGAAATAAGTACATCCATGAGGGTTTAACCACAAGTATTACAGATATAACGAGCTTTATCATCAGCTACTGTGAGGAAATTTCTGTGCTCACCTCGATGTTGACGCACCCAGTTCCAAATGTCAATGCCCGTTGGAAGCTTCCGGCGACTGGTTCGGTAAAACTGAATGTTGATGCGAGTTTTGATGGTTCCACAAGGAGGTCGGTTTCGGGATTTCTGTTGCGAGACGACGAGGGCTTCATTGTCGGGTCAGGGGTCCGGCATAACACAGGAATCTCCAGCGCGTTTCAGGCGGAAGCAACGGCGGTCCTCCAAGGGATTGAGTTTGCATGTGACATCGGGTTCCGTTCCATTGAGGCAGAGAGAGATTCGAGGTCAGTAATTAAGAAATTAATATCACCAAAGCCAGATCTATCGGAGATAGGGGTTATTACCAGTGATATTCGAGCCGCCGCCCGGAGATTGGACTCGTGTGTTTTTCTCTTCTGTGGCCGTCACCAGAACCGAGCGGCACACGAGCTGGCTTTAGAAGGACGATCGTTGCGGGCTGATCGTTTCTGGGTGGAGGATGCTCCAGCGAAGGTCCTGCATGTGGCCGATGAAGATCGCCGATTTAGGGATCCGCCGTGATTTTTTTCACCGGGGTTGTCTTGCTGATTTTTGGGGATTTTGGTTCTGAACAGTTACCCATGGAACACTCCCCTTTTTCTGCTTCTCTCATACGCTTAAGGGTATAATCTCTCGATTTTGGGAAGCTGAGTCGGTTGAGCTATCTGAGTTTTTTCTCCCCTTGTTTTATTTATTGTCTTTCGTTTATTTTTTGAGTTTCTTTGTCTTGTAATATTTATTGCTTTGTCTGCTTTTCCCTACTTAATAAAGCTTGACCGTCTTTTAGTCAAAAAAAAAAGAATAATTTGAGCGCTTGTGCAAATAATATTTTTATAATTTGATAATGTAAATAACACAAGGAGATGAAAATGGAAAGATTAATCCTAATAGACATATACTTAATAATATTTATTATAATTTACTTATTTTATAATGGATGAGTATACCACGTGCCACGAACACCGTTCAACACCACTAACGCTGAACAATGCTAAACACGTTAAATTGAATAATAAAAATTAAAAATTTTAAGGACTCAACATATAATTAATAATTATTTAAAAAATCAATTAAATTATTTTTCATATATATTAAATTTTGAAATTTTTAATAAGGGTAAACTACATATTTAGTACCTCACATATTTCTGTATTTCTATTTTGGTACCCAAACTAATTTTTTAGCAAAATAGTACCTAAAGTTACGCATTGTTTCTATTTTGGTACCCCGACTGTTAAAAATAAACGGAAACAGTGGCGTTGCTTGGTCAAATAACAATTTTAGTCCCTAAAACTTATACAACCTATCAATTTAGTCCAAAATATTATCAATTTAAACATTATTTTTAATTTTTGGATTAAAAATGTAAATTTATTCTTTCTTCTTCTTCCATTCAAAGTATGAAAAACTAGGCATCAAACATCTTCTTCATTGTCACTACAGTTTCCTGCAATTTTTCATCGATTACTTTTTTTAATTCCTCCAAAACAATATCAACTTTAATAACAAAAAAAAGCAAAGTTTAATTTTTTTTTGGCTAGATTCAGTTTGACTCGACTCAACTCTAATCGTAATTTCATAAACTTGACTCAATTTTTTTAATAAAGTTTAAGTTATAAAATGAGAATTCGAATAATTCAAAATTTTTAGTAATTGATGGATTAGTTTTTAAGTTTGAGTTGAGTCCCACAATTTTACCTTATGTATATATATTACATATGAAAGTATATGAAGAAATATATATGTATATCGTATATGGTTATGGAAAGCCATTTAAATTGTAACAAATTAGTGATTACTATCAAACGTTATAAATATCTCCCATTAAATCTGAATAGAAATTCGAACAACTCGACTTGACTCAAACATTTTTAAAATAAAACTTAAGTTATAAAATGATTATATTTTGAATTTTTGATACACAAGCTGTGTATAAAAAAATTTACACACCTTTCATATTTAAAACTATAAAATCTAAATCTCTAACCCTAACACACTAAACTCTAATTTTAACCACGACACCTTAATTTTAAACCATATAACATAAACCCTAAATCCTAAACTCCAACCTAAATCTTTAGACTATATAATTAAAGGATTAATATCCTATACACTGGCGGTGGAAACTAAAAGTTTTCACAAGCGCCTTTGTAACACCCGTGTTTTGGGGCTAGGAGTTAGCCGGGTTTATAGTTCGAGTCATTAAGATCAAATTAAATGAATTCAACCTTAATTTGGACCTAATTGAACTTTAGTAAAAAGGGAAGGGACCCATATTGCAATTTCCCCCAAAGATTTTAAAAGGATGACAACTTTTGAAAGTTGTCATCTTCTCCTCCTTTTCAACATATTCCCAACGTGAAAACCCCCTCCCCCTCTCCAAACTCTCTCAAACTTCAAGTTACTATTCCATTCGATTTCAACTTCATTTCAAGGTGTTTTTGAAAGGTAAAATCATTTTCTTACTCTCCTCTTTATCCCCTATCAACCCATGGTCTTGGATTTTAAAGATATGGGTTTTGAAAATTAGGGTTTGTTTTAAAGTTTGGGGTTTTAAAGGGTTTTTCATCTTGTTTTGATAAATTGAGTTGGGGTTTTGTTTATTCATGTTAAAAGGTGCAACATATATTAATTTGGTTGGGTTTTGTGGAAAATCCGAAGTAGGGTCTTAGGGCAAATTTTAAGGTGTCAAAACTTGGGTTTTTGGGAGGTTTAAGGTTGAAGTTGAAGGGCTGTTGATTTAGGTATGTTAGGAGGGTGATTTGAGATATTTTAGGAGTCATTTGGGTGTTTGAAAATGGGTATTTCAGCCAAGGTTTGAATGAGTACGAAATTGAGGTATTTGGAGATTATGTGGATTGGGAATTTGTGGAACTTGGCTTGTGTTTGTAAAGTAAGTTAATGGTTGGGTTTTAGCATTGAATTGTGAAGTAATGTATGTGTTTTGCTTGGCTAGAAACAAGAGGAGTCGTTGAAGGAGCATTGGGACCGAATCCGGGTTCGTAGGAGTTTGGCTTGGTAGCTAAGGAAGGGCGGTGAGTGGTTTCAAACTTGATTTAAAGTTTGGTTCGAGTATGTGTAGTGTGTGTGTAAAGTGTGCTTGGTAGGCCACTTCTATTCAACTCAAGTAGTTAATTTAGCCTTTGTTCTCCATAAATGCTATTGTGCTTATTTAGCTATGCTCGTGTGATTGTGGTTAATTGGTGCATGTATATTCATGAAATGTATATATATGTGATGATCATGGAATGTGGATGATGATATATAATGTGGTTATGATAATTGGAACTAATTAAATTACCGGTTGTAAATGATCGATCATTAGGATTAGTGTGCACACAAATTGAGTCAAAACGTATGTGGCCTTGATGCGTTAAGTCATCAAGGAGGAGTACGGTGATGTAATATTCCACCGGAAGTTTTTATTTATTTCTACGGGATGATGAGTGGAATCCCATCCGTAGGGCATGTGGCGATGAGTGGAATCCCGCACATGCAAGGTCCGGTGATGAGTGTAATCCCACCGAGGTAAAGTGTTGTTGAGGTTTAAATCCGCACAATCGGGGTAATTTAAAGTGGCCAATTAACTTGTTCATGTATTGTGTTATGTGATGTTGATTTATGATTGATGATTATTGATGCTTAGTATGAAGTAAGATGTCATACTATGCCACTTGAAAGACTAGCTAGGTCTACTTGATTATATGTCAATGTTTGATACGTGTGAGATTAGGATTTACATGCTTGAACCATGCATTGTTGATGTTTTTCGTTTTAGAGCACCCTCGCTAAGCTTATGGCTTACGCTCTCGATGTTCAACAATGCAGACCATTAGCGTGGTGTTAGCTCGAGGCAGGGCAAGAAGGGCTTTCCAAGTTTGTGGCTCAAGTACGATGGTTAATTTTGTATTAGTTAGCAATGTGGCAAGGGTTTTTGTATGAGCTATGTATGACTCATGTATGTTGATGTTTGATTTGGCCTTGGTTTGTAAAACATGTTACGCTATGATGTATGCTTGTGTGTGTGGCATGTATTTAGATGTTTAGGTTGCCTTGTTATGGTGCAAACCTCTTTTATGTTATCTTGTGCCTTCTAAGGCCTTTAAGCACCATGTATGACCTTAAATGCTAACTTGCCCTTTTGTTGGAATGCCAAGTATGGATGCCTTGTTCATGTTTGAATGCTAAGTTGCTTGTATGATCTATGCATCACCTTGTGTTGATTGGTGCCCTTTGGCTTCATGTGAATGCATGCTTTTATGGTTGGGTGCCTTAGGATTGATGATAGTGTGCTGATTGATGTTTTAGAGGGATTTAGGGGCCTTCTTGTGCCTTAAATCAGCTCAAACCTGTAAGTTCGTAGCAGGGGTATCGATACGGTTGGTCCCGTATCGATACCGCCTTCTTGTTTCAGGCCTCGTGTTTCGATACGCGAGGGGGCGTATCGATACCTTTTTGGTCACTGGAGCTACTGTCCATTTCGGTATCGATACGAGCCCTTGGCGTATCGATATGGTCATTTTAGCGTTGACCGTGGGAAGTCAACCGTTGGGGAGGGTATCGATACACTCCTTGGGCGTATCGATACGGTCTCCACGGGTTGACTCTGACCAGTTGACCTAGTCAAGGGGTATCGATACACCCCTTAAGTGTATCGATACCACCTGCAGTTTAAGTTTAAAATTGGGCTGTAAAATGTTGGGTTGAGTTCGTTTGTTGTCTTGTGAATGTTGTTCCGCTGTATGATCACATATGATCTAATACTCCTCTAGACAAGATTTAAAATGAAAAAAATAGGGTTGCTAACCGAGGGGGAATCCTTAAGGGGTTTTCACTCGGTTTTCCCCATGTAGCTCACTCGGACCGGTCATCCGGCCAGACCGGGACAAGGGGGTTACAGCCTTAGTTTTAGGGTATAGGGAATTAGTTTAGGGTATAGGGTTTAGGGGCATGAGTTTAGAATTCAGGGATAGTTGTTTCAATTTAATGTTTAGGGTTTAGTTTTTAGGGTAATATGGTGAAAATTTAGGTTTTAACCTATAAACCCTAAATTATAACCCTAAACATTAAATTGAAACAACTATCCCTAAATTCTACCTCTACACTTAAACCCTTATACCCTAAACTAACTCCCTATACGCTAAAACTAAAGCGCTTTTGGAAACTTTCAGTTTTCACCCGATAGAATATTTATCCATAATTAAAATGTTTGTGTAAATGTAAACAACATTGTGTATTAAAATATTTCTCATTATAAAATAAAAACTGTTATCTTAATCAACTCAAAATTTATAATTTTAACTCAATTTAATTTGATTGAATGCTGGTAGGCCGTAAATGCAGACATACATTTGCAAAAACCAATAGAGCCCCGTAGACCCACAGTAACCACAAAATCTTCTGAACCGACTCAATTCCATGCGATTCCCGCTCAGTTTCCTTTTTCGAATCACAAATTCCAAACTCCCCTTTCCAAAGCCGCAGTCTCCCCTCTCGTCCGACTCGACCGAGTCAACACTCGGCTCAGTCTCAATCCCATAGAAACAAAGCAGATGTCTCTCCACACTCTCCCTCCGGATCCGCTGGAGGCCTATTCGGGTCTCGCGCTCTTCCCTCGGACCTTCGCTTCCTTTCCAAACCCTCCGCCATCTCATCACCCCGACGATCTTCAGCACTCGCACGATTTCCTCAAATCCATGGTTTCTCTTCTTTTTTTCTTTGAATTTTGTTCCTCACTGTTAAATTTCCGTTATGCTGTTTTGTACTACGAGAAAAATGCTAATTTAGTGTTGATTTTTCTTCCCCAATAATTTTCAGCCAGTGCAAAGTCATAATGAGCTTATCGAGCAAGCCAAAGCAATTGTGGATAATAATAGTTCAGAGCTCTTGAACTTGGATATGTCAAACTCCGATTCTGAAGTTATTGAAAATCCTCGAGAACGAAGACCGGCTTTAGGTCGTAAACGACCTCGTTTCTCTTTGAAACCTAACTCAAGGTTAATGTTACTTGAAACTGCTTATTTTAATTCATTTTATTTGATTTTTGTGGTAATGCCTATTAAATTTCATTTCATTTCTTCAATTTTTTTATAGTCAGCCTACTGTGAATTTGGAACCGAGTTTAGACATTGATAAATTGGCAGATCCCGAGGACTTTTTTGTGGCATTTGAAAGGGCTGAAAGTAAGTTTTGCTGCTCGATTTCATTTTTTATTGGTAAATATAATATGCTGATATTTTTTTATGAACTTAGATTTCCATGTACGTATGTATTGTTTTATAGATGCCAAAAGAGAAATAGAGAAGCAGACAGGTACTGCTTTGATGGATTTGGATCAGAATTTTCAGTCCATGTTTGCAAGGCCTCGCCGTCCTGGAATGTTGCGGTCCGATCAGTGTTTCCTGTTACAAAATTTCTGTTGTATTCAATTTTTTCTTAGGCGTGCATGTATCTAACATAGCCTTATGAATTTATGTTCAGGAGATCGGTTAAATATAAACATTGCTATTCTTCTGCTTTCTCCGATGTAGAAAGCTTTGAAGAGGAAATTCCAAGTCCAGTTTGCAATTCGCAACCAGAAAATTCTGACCCGAATGTTGAATTACAAGAGAAGGAATTGAGTGGTAAGTTGGGAAAGGTTGATTTGCCCTAAGGTGTTACTTTCTTCTGTCCATGCTATCCCATTCTTGGTGTCTTCTTTAAAAGACTAAAACCAACCTTCCATATAACTTGATTTTCATGCAACAACATAATGCTTTATGCTCTCTTTCTTAGTGGCCAATGCAGAGAACAATGTTAGTGAACTTCTGGACCATTTGCTTACCAATACCTGTGATGGGGATGACACAATCAATCTTCTTCAAGAGCAGTTGAAGATTAAACCTATTGATCTGGAGAATATATGCCTTCCTGACTTGCAAGATATTCGAAAGATTGATTTGAAGGCTCCTAGAGAAAGCTTGGCAAAGCCTAGAAACTCGCTATCGGACATACAAAATTTGATGGAAGGGTTCAGTAAAAGGACACTGAAACAAAAGCCCGAAACTTCAGTTAATCAGTTAGTTTCTCCCACTCCATCAAGAAGTCCATTGGCTTCGATATCGTTGCTGAAGAAACAAATATTGCAGTCCGATGTACTAACTGATCCATTTTCAACTGATGGTGCTAACCGATCACCGGTGAGAAATGCATCTGGCATTGAAAGTAATAGTAAACAATCTGATCAGGTTATTACAGAGAAGGAACTAAGTGTGTCTGACAACAATGATAGACAAACACCACAACAGCAGCCAGAAAGTTCAGTTCTTAATTTAGCTTCTCCTACACCTCCAAGAAATCCATTCGCTTCAATATCATTGCAAAATAAACAGTTGTTGCAGTCAGATCCAAAATGCAATTCCTTTTCAACTGATAATATTGATCAATCACCTGGGAGAAACACATCTCCTATTGAAAGTGTCAACAAACAATCTAGTCAGGCTGATGAAATGGAACTCAACAGGTCTCATCTACTAAGGTCTCCATTGTTAGAAGCAAATCAAACTGCAACTGCTAATGCAAGTTCTGAGCTAGATGGGAGAGATTTTGCTGGTCTCTTTGACAAATTTGTAAATGATAATGCAAGAAGCTTTGATTCTGGTATTAATGTGTCTAGTGGATCTCAGACCAACTTAGAGAATAACAGTTTAAGAAGGCCTGAAAGGGAATCAGATAGTCATACAATCCAACCAGATGACACTGGTGGAAGGGTGAGCTTTCCTATTGGTTTTTCAAGAAAGTCATTTGCAACTTAGTGGAAATAATTGTTTCTGATTGTTGTACTCCGGGGTATTGGATAAAACACAGGTGGAAGATATACCACTGGAAGCAGTTGTTTCCTCTCAGATCGAAGTTAACGTGGAAGGCTCAACCATTGATAACTCAGGTGCCATTCAGAGAGAGTCGGGTAAGAATGTTTTCTCTGTTGTCAATGAGATATTGTTGTGGGAGGGTGATGCAAATGACTGATGCTAAAATGTCTGAATTATAAGGTTTATTTTTTTGTCGCATATTAGCATACTTATCATCTTTCAAAATTCAAAGTTATTTTATTATGATTTTTGCAAACTAGAATGAAAGTTTCTTCCTTATCAGCCTTTTCCTTTTATCACTTATGTCTACTGGAATAGAGAGCAAAATCACATGTATATGTATGTATGTGTGTGTGTGTGTAGAGGGAGAGAGAGAGAGAACTAAGTTAATGCTACTGGAGCAACTCCCAGAATTTTCACAAGTACTTTGGGATCTTTCATATCTTCTGAAAGAAGTCCCATATTCTTTCTTCTTGGTTTCCATGTATTTAGCACAAGTTAAAAGGGTCATATCCCATATCAATTGAACTTGCAGTTTTGTACTCCACAAGATGAGCTGATATGTCCTAGTTGTTCTATTTTGGTAACCCTGGAGGGAGAATGCTAAGTGGTATTATGACCTTTATCACGGTCTTCAGTTGCTTTACTTTTAGGTTATGGCTCTCCTTTTCTTGTCAATTAGTCTTGAGATTTCTTCCTGCATGATTATGATGAATTGGCTTATTATCTGATTATGCGAAGGGAAATAAACCTGAGTTTCAGTTGACAGTCCACAGAAACACTTGCTGCTTATGCTAATTGCTAATGTATTAAATGTCTAGTGCTTTTGGTTGGTCTTGCCTGTCAATGTCCTGGAGTATTTATTATTCCGCATAGATCTTCAAGTCACTGCAGCAAGACCCTTGCTCATCCTTGTCAAATGGGATTTCCTACTTTCATGCTTTGGCTTGTATAGCTAGTGAAGATTAATTCCTTGTACCGTTGAATACACAAACTGCTTTACAGATACAAATTTATATTTGATATACCCATTTAACTAACGGTTCAACATATGCAGCATTGTTGGTTGTGTTATAAATCAGAAATGTCATATTATAGTCTAAAGATAGTTCAGGCAGTAATTTTTTGCTTTTGAAGCATAACCAACATATGGGTCAATTTTACCTGTTGTTTTGCTTTAAATAAATTACCATTGAAATATTTTTTCTTAATTTATTATTATTGGATTTGAACTGTGACATTTCTGCTTGGTAAATTATAAATTTCTTCTTTTAGTTGCCTTGGATGTGGTACATCTTGAATCAGATTTACCTTAGTCATCGATATGCTTTGATGGTTTCTATTTATTAATTTCCTTTGTGCACATTTCCATTCCCCTAACAGATGAATTTAATCCTGCTATTGACGAGGACCACTCCATGAATGAATCTTTAAAAGTGGCAGAAAGTGGTGAGAGGTTGCATGAGGTTTGTACTTTCAAAGATTCTTTATCTTGCTTAATTTCCACTTTATCACGCAGTCAACTTCCATGAGTAGGGACTATGGAGTTCTGCAGTGCTTTTTGGGGCTTACATATAGAAGCTATCCTATTACCTTTGTATCTTTGGAATATCGGTTATTTCTCTGATTTTGCTTAATTTTCTCAGTCTTGTATTCTTTGGTCTCTCTCTCTAATGCTGAAAGAGCTATATAACATATTGATATCAACTCAAAACTGTTTCTGTAATTACCAATCTTTTAGAATTGGCAGTTTGGCACCTCAAAGATTGATTTTATGGCAATGAAATCGGATACACTTCCACCTAGACTATTGTAGGATTAATGTTTATTGCCTTTTCTACTACTGAAGCTTTAAACATTTTGTGTTCTGTTGGCTGTTATTAGTTCATGATAATAATTAAAATTGACAGTTGACAGATACAATGTTGTTAACTCTATTTATTGACAAGCAGTTTGATATATTATAGTATATAAGAATAATCATTCTGAAAACTTAGCTTTGGTCCGTTAACTCCTTATGGGTTTAATTAAAGAAATGAAAATGTTTAAAACCACCATGAGGTTAAAGCCTGAAACTTGATCTGGAAGTCTTGGTAGGAAACTTCACTTACTGAAGATGGTGCTTCTGTGTTACCTAGCAATGGCTGATTGTCATTTTGAATAAAAAAACGTTACAAGGTTGTGAATAGTGGCAGTTTCTATTAGATGATTATATCTACTTAGCATGCTTCTGTTTTCCGTCTGGAACCCCTTCAAATTTTGTTAGTCTATGACTCTATGCCTATGGACCTATGAATGTAATCATTTCATCCATTTGCTGAAGAAAAAGAAGTAAAATTGATATGCCTGTTTTTGGCTTATTTCCGTTATTTTAAAAGTTTCTCAAGTTTATCTGTTTTTTTTCTTTTCCACTTTCTAATTTGCTTATTTAGCAACAGAATAAGAAGGCCAAATTAAAACCACAGCCAGGCAATAAACGTAAGGGGAAAAAACTTTCTCGAAGACAAAGCTTTGCAGGTGTTACTAATACCAAAAACTCAACTTGCATCTTTAAAACTATTTGGTAATTCTATTGGAATGAATAGCCGTGTTCTTTCTTTCCAGGTGGTACGACATTTGATGCAGAAGGGAAGAGACGAAGCACAAGGATCAGGTCAAGACCTTTGGAATTCTGGAAGGGCGAAAGATTCTTATATGGACGCATACATTCAAGTGAGTACCTTGCCTTATGGGTTTTTACTATGCCAGGAGTTCATTATGCCATTATAAATCAAAATATCATCTGCCATGCGTTCTGATTCTGAAGATTTGCTAATTTCACTGGAACTGTTCTTTAAAGGCGGATGTTTACTTCATGAGTTTGTTTTAGTTGTATTATAATTTATTCATGACAAGAATTCAGTTTGATATAGTTTGAGACTTTGAGTTTCAGTTCATTACTATAATTTGCACTGAACATGTACGAGCCCTTTATCTCAAATTATTTCAGATCAGTGCCTAAACTATATTTGCCCCAAGTCTGGCACCATACTTTATGGAAGTTATAACTTATAAGAGATAGAAGTTTATCATATAACTTCAGACAATCCGATTTTTGGTATCCCTCAACCTGGTGTCATTTCATCATATATTTTGAGTGTTCTATAAAATTGTAACATACCTTTTGTCGAATCTGAGTTCTACCAGACTACCAATTAGAAACTATGCCATATAGTAAATAAATCCCTTCATTTGGCTTCAAACACAATTTCCAAACATGGCTATTTTTCAATTTAATCTGCAATAAGAGGCCTTGTCTTTGTTCAGGTTTGGAAACCGTAATCGGGATAAAGTACGAGTCTCCAGGGAAGGGTGATGGCCTCAAAGTGAAGTCTTTTGTAGGTGAGGAGCACAAAAAACTGATTGAACAGGCTGCCAGGTTTTGAGATGGGCGTAATTGTTGTTTATGGACCGACCATGAACCCGGATTGCAAAGTGAGTTTAGCATCCTTTGATGAACTGACCATTAGACATTAGTTCCCCGGATCTCTCTCTCGTTTATTCAATATATGTATGTTGTGAATTACTTGTAGAACTAGTAGGGATATCTGTTGTGGATAACAAATTTGTGAAATTTTATGATCTTTAAGAACTGAAAACCTATTTACCAGACAAAGAGAGCATTTGCTTCCAAAGGATCCCGGAAGGTATCAACCTTATAGGGTTTTGGGAGTCTACCAGTTGACTTGCATCGAATTTTGGAGGAGATGGTGTAAAGCTTCCACAAAGGTGGGGCTTTTGATCAGAGGTGAATTCGATTCGTTTTTATTGGATTTAAAGGATTTCTTTTTAAAGTTGTCCATGATAATTCAGTTCGGATTGGTTCGGTTCTTGGTTTTTTCATATTAGTTGAGTTAACTTTTAAAACTTTATTTTGAAAAATTGACGTTGTTTAAAGATTTTTTAAAAATGTTATTTGGTAAAAAATTTAAAGGAAAATATGTTATGCACCGGAGGTGGAAACGAAAAGTTTCCGCAAGTGCTTTTGTTTTAGAGTTTAGGGATTTGGTTCAGGGTTCAAGGGTATGTGTTTAGAATTTAGAGCTTAAAAGTTTTGGTTTAAGACTAGAATTTAGAGTGTAGAGGTTAAGTTTTAGTTTTAGGGTAACATGGTTAGGGATTTAGGTTTTAACCTATAGACCTTAAATTTCAACCCTAAAACCTAAATTCAAACCACACCCCTAAATTTAAAAATTGTACATTTAAACCCCTAAACACTGAATCCTAAATGAAATTTATAAATTATAAAACTAAGGCATTTGTGAAAACAAGGTTTACACAAGTGATTGTGCATGAAATAATTACCTAATTTTTAAAATCTTGTTTTTTAAAATCATTTTCCAAGTAAATTCAATCAATTTATAAGTCTTATATAGTATTTTTTTTTTGAAAAATGTTACTTTCATTATTTGGAATATAAAATGTCTTTTTATATTATACACAAAAATAATAATTGCAAATTTAATATAAAATAGAATTTGATACATATGAGTAATCATGATTTGTAAACTTATAAATCATTATACAGCCCTCGATTAATTGGAATAATTTGGTTTAGGTTGAAAGTTGGTTTAAGTATGCTAATCCAATGGGACAACCGAACCTACACAAAAAAGCCAATTTAATATCATTATATCATTTATAAATAAAAAATACGTAAAAATACTTTTGCTAATCGATTTAATCAATCTCTCTAAGTCTTGGACTCTTGGTTTGGTTATTTTGATTTTCCCTTCAATTTTCTATCAATGAAATCGATTTTTGTTTTTTTAACTGAATCGATCATACATTTCTAACTAATGTTTTTATAATTAAATAAAATAAAAATATTGCTTAAACATTTGGATTATTAAATTGGTGTAAATTAGACCAATTTTATGGGATAAACAAATAAGTTGCAAAGAAATGTAGCTGTAAGATAGCTAACGAGAATATTCATATTCTTCTTTCATTTTTTTTTGGTTTAGTTAGAAGTTTAAAGAAATGATAGCCAAAGCTTTCAAAAAGCTTAGTAATACCACTAAACTAATAGTACCAAACCATCGGTCCAGTTTATATTATTTTTTTGGAACGGTTTGGGTCTTATTAAGATATTATTATTTAATATATTACACCCATTTGTCACCTTTTAAGAACAATTACCTGCTTCATATTCCTCGGTTTTTTAGATTCGACAGCTGATATACAATATTATAAAACAAAGTAAATGAAAACATAAAATCATGATATGTACATGCATATATATATATTAAATAATAATATATTAAATAATCATGATCCAGTTACACAATGTAATAATTTTTAATTTTTACATGTTTGTAGGATCATTGGACGAATGAAATAGATGTCTGAGATTAACAATGTGTTATGTGAAGATTACTACTCCGGTAAAAAAAAGTAATGAGTTAATCTCAGCCACCCATTTTATTCATCAAACGATCCAAAAACCTATAAAATTATGAGTTTTATAGTAGAAAATGTGAAGATTATTAGAGGAAAAAAAGATAAATAAATAAATTTAGATATTTATTATTTTTATCCAACGATCTAAAAAACGTGTAAAGCTAATTGAGTTTTACATATTGTAAGTAGATCTTATCCAATTATTATTATTATTATTATTATTATTATTATTATTATTATTATTATTATTATTATTATAGGGATGAGTCTAGAACGGGTGACGCACATCACTGAACACCACTAATGTAATACACCGCTGGACACCAATAATTTTTTAATGACATTTGAATAATTATTAAAAATCTCAAAGGCTCACATACAATTAATCATATTTTAAAATAAAATTAGAAGGAATTATTCCATGAATACTTTCTTACAATCTCATCCATGGTCTTACCTAATTAAATAAATTCACATCATCTTTATTTTCTGCATAATATTTTCTTATAAATTAAAATTTATAATTTATCATATTTTTCCTCACATCTCATATATTTATTCTAATATGTTAATAAATAAAATCGTTAAAATAAAAAACACCTATAAACTTAACCCACGAATTAAAATAAATAAAAATATTACTAATGAAATCAGTACATTCCAATCACAACACAATCTTCGATGAGATCACTGCATTCATCCTCCATCACATTCAGATGTGTTTTCTATTTTCTTGATTTGAGAGTAAAAGACAATAAAAAACTTGTTTGATTTATTTTAACATTTTTTAAGCAAAACTTGTGAATTCCCTTTGTTTTTCATGGCTTCCATAGGATCATCAAACCCAAACTAATTTTTTCAAGTAAAAAATTAAACCTTAAAATTTAAATATTAAATTAAAATTTTAAACTTTAAAATAAAGAATTGTGTGTAATATCATTATTATTCTAAATTATTTTGGTTGGATATTCAGATCCATGGAAATCATTTCAATTCAAAAAAATAAGTCGATTTCCTTAACATTTCAACTGTATGCAAATACAGATTTATTCAAGTTTGATCTGTATTCATCTCACATTGTTTTGAGCGGCATGTTCATCTTTTGTAATAAAGCTGATGGTATCAACCATGTTTCTGTTGGCTCCTTGTTTGAGTTTGGATGGTTTAATTAATAAAGATTAATTATTTAATTGCTTTGACTTTACTTCTCTAATTATTATTCAATTTGCTAGTTCAAACTTCTGTTGGTCAACGAAAAATTTAACCTTCAACTTGTGAGGGTTTAGAAAAGGGGCAAAACTACCCTAAATTTAAGAGAATGAATTTATAACAATCACATTATTTTCTTAACCATTAACTATCGTATTATTCTAGAAATATCATCGTTGGAGATCAACTGAAAATTTGAAAATTCATTATCTTAACCATACCATCAGCTATCACATTAATTTTACGATAATCCATATTATCTCTATTACCTAACATTACACACAAAATTTTAAAATAATTCGACTCAACTAGGGCTGTAAACGAACCAAACGGTTACCGAATCGTCCGGCGGGAACTTCGTTTATTTATTAAAAAAATGAACATGAACAAGATTTTATGTTCGTTTAATTAAATGAACGAATACGAACAACGAACTTGTTCATTTATTTACGTTTGTGAACATTTAATAATTCGTTTGTTTATGTTCGTTTAAATTTATTCACATATGTCCATTTATATTTATATTTATTATTTTTCATAACAAAAGTATTATCTTTAAAAAATTTAAAAACATATATATATTACAAATATGAAATAAAAAAGGAAAAAATAAACAAATACTCAATGTACGGGACTTTAGATTTCTTAAGAAAAAAATTAAACAATACTCAATGTTCGTTCGCGTTCGTTTATTATTAACGAACGAACACGGACAAAAAATTATGTTTGTTTAGTTGTTCGTATTCGTTCACTTATTCGGTTAAAATTAAACAAACGAACATGAACATTTTATCGTTCGCGTTCGTTCAGTTCGTTTACATTCCTAGACCTAACAACAACAAATGAGAAACATGGAGAGAACTATACTAATCCCACCACCTTTCACCTAAATTTTCGAAAAGTTTTAGTAAAAATATTTAAGTATTAACATCTGTAATGCATGGATTACAATTTTAATCCTTTTTTATTTTCTTGTGTGTATTAAATTTATTTTTCTTTTTCCTTTTGTTTGGTTAATTCGGCCCATAAAATTAAAAGAAAGTTTAGCATATATATATATGGACATAACTTGTGCCAGATATTCTTTGCTCTTCAGTTGATTGTGGATGAAAATTAATACTAAAAATAAGACATCTGCATCTATTTTTCCATAATGACATATAAATTTTATTAATTATTATAAAAGATAATACAAAAAAATGTATTGAAAAGAAAAAAAATAGACAAATTCACTAAAAATCTCTTACAATAGTGCAAAGAAAAGTAGACATTTCCATCGAGATTGACATACCAAAATTTAAAAACCTTCATGAATCTCCTTGTCTCTATCCAAACGAGACGCTTTACGGGGTAAAAAATGAGTGATGAGCGAACCAAGCTATCAGACAGATTGCTCCGTTACCCAGGTCTGATTATATCAGAAACCAACCATCAACCGAGTGAGGATCTATTTTTCTAAGACCATCGACAAAACCATAACCAGAGATTAGAGTTGTGAAGATATCTGTACGAGCACCAACTAACTGCTAAGGTATGCTGAAATCATGCCACAAAGACATATGAAACGAATCATATTTTTTTTAAAAACGTGCCAAAAGGACAAGGAAAATGCGTGTCACAAAGGTAGAGATTCTTATTAAAATATAAAAAAACAAGAAAAATAATAAACTCGGTGGTCGACAATCAATACTAAAAATAATTACCGACCACCAACCAAATGAAAAAAAATAAAATTACAGACGACAAATATTTGAGAGATAGCGATTAGGTAAAGAAATATATTTTAAGACATTTGCATCTATTCACATATATAAATAAAATGTTTGATTATTAATTTCATAACTCTAGTTCGAGATGTTAGTCTCTATTTTAATTTATAAGAATTTAACCATAATATTTTATGAAAGTTGAAAAAGTTAGTCCAATAGGAAAACACTGTTAAATATTGCCATTCAATTGCAAACCTGAAAATCAGCAATTCCACAATTTATACGAAAAGAATTAATAAAATTTAATAATTTAAAATTTCATATGCAACGATTTATTGAAATCAACTGTTCAAATTCACATGTTTACAAACATCTTAGACTAACTTCTTGGTTTCTATTAAGTACTGAGTACTAAATTCTGACAAATTGAAATAAATAAACTAACTTTCTAATTTTTGAACAGAGAATTATGTTTGAATATTGAAAACAATATTGTCGGGAGAATAACACAACCATTGAATATGAACTATAAAAAGTGGTAATTAGGTTCTGTCGATAAAGAAAAGCTCCCCAATCACTTCAATAAGAGAACAGGTTGGCACTAGGCATAAAATTGTGCTTAAATTATTTACTAAAAGTATTCAATTATCTTATTTTAATCAGACAAAAGCCTAAACTTAGGCCTCAATTAAGGTCAATGAATAACATTAAGTTATATAGATTATAGATAAAGGAATTTGTTCAAGTGAGTTGTCAATTAATTGCCAAATGCCCATCAATTTGACATTTTGGTGTTTTTTGTTGCCTCCCTGTTTTTTAAGGTTATTGTCTTCTTAATTTTTCAGGATTTTTCTCATACTAATCTGGACTGACCTTTGGTCGCACACTTAATTTCGGTGGTTGAGTATCCCAACAAAGATTTTCTACATACACAAAGTCTTGAACTCGATACTTACTTAAACAATACCAACCTACTCATCGCTTGGACCGATCCAATTAATGTCATGCTTTTAAAATTAGGGTCAAATGATATTTTTTCACAGTAATATAATTTTTATTGACCAAATGTAAAATCATCATAAAATGAATTACAAAGACACCAAATACAGAAATCACGCAACGGCAAAACACCTTAGGCACGACTCAAACCATACAACTCTTAAGACATATATAGTAACAAAATAAATTGGGTCAAAAAAATCAAAATGTCGTAAGATGTTAAACGCAACGCTACCGCAAAGAACAAGACCCTCCAAAAATACCTTCATCACCCTTATACACAAGTACACAACTTATGGTAACTCTGCAAAGCCACAAAATGAAAACAACCTGTCTGGTAAACAATTTTTTGAGATAAAATTAGAGGTTTGAATTATTTTTAGAGGTTTAACCAGTCAAATTCGTTAATTTGAATGTTTGATAAATAGCGGATTGAGATGAAACATCTTATTTTGAAAAAGTTCATTTTAGGAGCTTTTTAAGTTAGATGTTTGGATAAAAGACTTGTAAAGACTATTTTATCTTTTATAATTATAAAAAATTTCTCTAAATAACATAAAATTGATTAACTAATAAAAGTAAAAATAAATCATAAATAAGAAATTAATATATAAATCAATAAATAGATATAAATTTAATAATTAATAAACTTATATTCAAAATATAATTTCGTAGATAAGAAATTAATCTATACATTTAAATTTAATAATTATTAAAATTATATTAAAAAATAATTTCACAAATAAAAAATTAATATTTACATCCTCATATATTCTTAGTAATGATATTAAAAAATTAATTTTTATAATCTAATTAATATTAATATATACAAAAGGTTAATAACTAATAAATTATTCAAACACGTTTCAAATATAATTATGTCCTTATATGTCATTTTGCTTGTTCAACTAATCAAACAGCTATCCGTTAATTGCCAAACATGGACAATAAAAATCAACATACAAAATAAACAATGAATTATTCCTAAACCTAAGCCATATAAAAAGAATTGAACATTCCAATCATTAAACATAAACATAATACAAGTAATTAAACATTTTAAAGTTTTGAACATAAATGTCATAACATATTAAACCCAAGCCATGTTGGTTGTCATTATGATATTTGAATATACATATTTGGAGTTTTTTCTGTCCAAAATTATGGAATTATTTTAGTGTGGCTTAAAAAAACAAAAAGAACATCATTGCTTTGAACATGGTTTCCATATCTAAAGAAAAGTAGAAAGCTACAACAAGATTTACTTGGAAGCTATCCATTTAGCATCAACATTATTGGACTATAGAGTTAAAATCAAGACAAAAACAGTTCAACATTATCTAACAAACTCTAGTGCGACTGAGAATATATATTTATTTTATGATTTTTGTTCAGATTTTATAATTAATTTTTTCAACAATATATAATGTTTAGGGTAAACAATAACATTGGTCATTAAATTATTCCCGCTTTCCTGTTTTGATCACTAAATTATTATTTTTGACAAAATCGTCACTAATGTTACGTTATATTCTTATTTTGGTACCCACCGTTAAAAAACTCACGAAAAATTTGATAATTTGATGACCAAAACAGGAAAGAAGCAATAGACTAGTGAACAAAACAAGAAAAAAAGTAACATTGGTGACCAAAATAGAAAAAAATATAGCATTAGTGATAATTTTGCATAAAATAATAGCTTGATGACCAAAATAGAAAAATAAGAATAATTTAGTAATTAATATTATTGTTTACCCTAATGTTTATTTACTTGAAAAAAAAAACAATATATACTGTTTGGTGTACTCTACAAAACAACTTTCATAAAGAGCATTTTGAGAATGGATTTTTTTTTTCTAACAGTACTTACGATTTAGGGGAGGGAGAAAGTGGAAATATCTATGTTAAATATTGAACTCAAGAATTAAGGAAAGAAGGGGATGTCAACAAAAATTTAACAGGGTGTTTATGGTTAATTAAAATACTACAACGATTAATATGTAGGTTATGTTTTTAGTGTAATAAGAACACGTTATTTTTAGATATTATCATTTAATTACACTAATTACATAACTTACATGTTAACCGTTTTACATCTCTACGACTCTATGTAAATAATTTCGTTAGAAATCAGGTAGAGAGTTAAAATTTAACAAAGATCCATATGAAAAATTAGTAATTTTGGTATAATTATTGACATCCAATTTATTAGCTGATTAATTTGAGTCATATACTATAAAAATTTATTATGAGATAACATTTTTATTCCAATTTAATTATATCTGTTTTTCGTTGAAATATATAAAATTTCATCAATTACTCTTTCGGAACCTAACAATTACCCGGACCGGTAAATAAAAATTTAAAAGAGATAACGCAATTTTTACATTCGTATAATCAGGGACGGACACACGATTTTATGTTAGGATGGCGAACCTATAAAATTTTAGGGGGTAAACTTATAAAATTTTAGGGGGCGGAAATAGATTCTCAATAAAAAATTTCTAAAAATCTCTAAATCATATATAAAATTTAAAATTTTCAGGGGAGCAACCGCCCCTTCTGACTCTCCCTCGGTCCATTTCTGCATAACCTCTATAATATCTTATCCGAAATGTTTAATTTTTATTTTCTAAAAAGTTAATACTTACAACTTTATAATTAAAAGATATTTTGGACAAATGGACTTTTAAGATAACAGAAGAGCCAAATTCTTATCCATTTAAGTGATGTTTATCCTTTTCGTCGTCTCAAGTGTAAACAGACAGATATCAATTATTGCATGTGTTTCCAACTCACATGAGTTGAATTGTAGAACTACCTTTTTTTTCCAATTTACAGAACCTTCCAAATAAATATACTTGCTACATTTTTTAAATTTTTTTAACATAATATTATTAGTGGGAATATCATATTAAACGTAATAATTGAATATTTAACCTACATTTTTGTAAAATAATTTAAAATTTTGTTATAAAATAATTTGGATGTTTTCTGAAGAGTAAAAGAAGTAAAAACATGGTTTCTGTACATTGTCAGTGAAGATTTTGATTTCACAATTTTTTATTATCCAATTTCACATTATTTTTATATATTTAATTACATTTTTAAGTATAACTCATATGTTACAAATTTACAATCCCTAATTTATTATGTGAAAATCTTAAACTTTGTTGGTCTCGAGAAAAATTCTAATTTTTTATGGTAAAAGTATGTATTTTTTTTTTGACAAATATTAGTATAACATTAATCTTAATTTTACTTAGAGAAGAGGAGGATGAAAATTATATGAGAAAGGAAGGAAAGTACTCTAGATGTATTTATTTGGAAGATGACCAACTTGACCAACTGGCCAAATGTATTTGTTCAAAAGTGTAAAATTATTTTATTACAAGTTGAAGTTATAATTATAATACTTATTTTAATAAGATATAATTATAATTATTAATAATGTATATTTAAAAATTTTATATTAAAATTAATTATTGCATATTTTAATATTAATAATATATATTCAAATTCAGGTTAAAATAAAACAAAGTTTAAATTTTTTATAATTTATATAGGCCCTGTTTGACAATTAGTGGGTAGCGGATTACATTAGCTGATAGCTTATTGCATTAGCTAATTTGAATAGCGTATTGTATTAGCTGATTGTATAAAAGTGTTTGCTAAAATTAACTGATAGCTGATAGCTGTTAGATTATTTAAACAAGTAAAATGACATATAAGGACATGATTATATTCAATACTTGTTTGAATAGTTTATTAGTTATAAATATTTTGTATCTAATCAATATTAATTAGATCTATAAAATTATTTTTTTTTTTGAAAATGCCAGCTAGCTTTAATTATTAGGAAACCGAAAAGTCGGATTGAAAACCGACCGACACACAGAGTCTTAAAGCAATAACCACACATCTGTCTCAACAAAACTTTAAAGCAAAAATAAATAAAACGCTTAAAAACAAAACCCCCTCCCGGCGATGAAAAAGGGGGAAAGCTAGACCGACCATGGACGCACTCCGACCACCACTTCACGGCGAAGAGAAGAGATAAACAGTGAAAAAGATCTGGGTGGAGACGACACCTACTAAGAATCTGGGACGAAACATGCAGAGGGATCCTGATTCTTAGAAGAAGAAAAAACGAGGATTGAGCCTCACGATGGTTCTGCACAGCGGCGATCTTCGGCGGCTAGGGCTTCTATACGATCTGGAGCGTCTTCAACCCATGTTGTGTCGACGGTGATGTTGAGACGCTCTCGGGCCAGTTCGTGTGCAACTCTGTTCCCTCTCCGGCGAATGAAGAAGATCTGGTAAGTTTCCAAACACCTTAGTAATTGTTTTGCGTCAGCTATAATCGCACTGATGTTTGATGAATCTGGGCTCTTGGTCCGTAACTTTTTAATCACTGTCAAAGAGTCCCCTTCTATCACCAGCTTCTTAAACCCTAAATCGATTGCTAATTCGATTCCTTTTTTTGCTGCCCATGCTTCCGCCGCAAAACTGGAGGGGACATGATTCACAAGGAGGCATTGAGCCCCTAGAATAAAGCCCTCCTCGTCACGGATGACCAAGCCCAAACATGCAACCCTTTCTGAGCTCTTGAAACTTGCATCGAAGTTCAACTTGACCGAGTTTGGTGGTGGAAAAGACCAAGGCTTCGTATCAGCACTCTGTTGATGTTGCAACCTTGCCGATATTAAACCCAGTTCCATCAGGTAACTTTTAACCCAGCTAATGACATCCTCAGGTTTCTGTATAATATTCTCAAAAACATATTTATTTCGTGCATGCCACAAAGCCCATATCGTTAACAGTATACCTTCATGGTTCGTAGTGCCAAAGTGATCTAGTAAACTAATAAGCCAAGCCGGTAAATCATTTAAAAACGAAATAGGAATAGGGTACGTTGTCTGAAAATTCATACCTCTCCAAACTTCTTTCGCGAAAAAACAATCTCGAATCACATGAATTGAGTCCTCTGGCTCTTGGTTGCATCTTGCACACACCGCATTATTTGTAACTCGTTTGTGGCAAAGATTGACCTTAGTTGGAACAAAATTCTTAATAAATTTCTAACATTGAATGTTTACTTTTGATGGGCATTTTGACTTCCACAGTTTTCTGAGCACCACTTGTTCTTCGTTTCTAATGTGTACTGCTGGGATTAGTTTTTTGTAGCCACTCTTTACTGTATAGATGCCTGTTTGTTCTCCACACCACACCTGTCGATCCGGTGTTACTTGATTAGCTATAGGAATACTTAAGATATCCTCAGCTTCCGTTGCACTGAAAACTGAAAGAATTAGCTCCTTTTTCCAAACTCTAGATTCCGGTTCGATTAGGTCCGCTACATGGGTCAGGCCTGCACACTCCGCCGAATAGACTAACTTAGGTTCCTGGGCCGGCAACCAAAAGTCATTCCAAATGGATATCGAGCTTCCCGAACCCACTTGCCATCGCAGCCCTTTCTCAAGGAGACCCCGGGCACTCCATATACTCCTCCACGTTAAGGAAGGGGTAGTCCCTAAACGGGCCTTCATAAATGTACCTTCTGGGAAATAACGGGCCCGAAGAAGTCTTGCTACAAGTGAAGACGGATTCTGAAGGATTCGCCAACCCTGTTTCGCAAGGAGTGCTACATTGAATTTTGCAAAATCTCTAAACCCTAGTCCTCCCATATCCTTCGTTAAACACATATCTCGCCATGAGCACCAGTGAATACCTCGACGTTCCTGTGAGTGCTGCCACCAAAAACGTACAAGGATTTGCTCCAACTCGTGACAGAAGGAAAGCGGTAATAAGAAACAGCTCATGGAGTACATCGGAATAGCCTGCAATATAGACTTTATGAACACTTCCTTCCCCCCTGAGATAAAACTCTAACACATCTTGTAGATAGGCAGTTTATAAACCGGTCCCGTAGAGACATGAACGCCTTTCTTTTATTCCTACCAACTATCAACGGTAGACCTAGATATTTTTCTGGGTTTATACTGTGTCTCACTCCCAGAATGCGGCGGACATCCTCTGCTGTATCTTCTAATACATTCGAGCTGAAAACCCCCCCCGACTTTTCCATATTTATAACCTGTCCCGAACTTCTTTCATAACTCTGGAGAATGCCATTGATTTGGGTAGCACCCCGAGTAGAGGCTTCACAGAAGATAAGGCTATCATCTGCGAAAAACAAGTGAGATATTAAAGGGGCTCCTCTTGTAATGCGGATACCGATGTAATTATCTTTTGACGCAGCTTGTCTTAACAGAGCAGAAAGTCCCTCACTACAAATGACGAAGAGGAACGGGCTTAATGGATCCCCCTGCCTTAGGCCCCTCAAGGGTATGAAACTCTCCCCGACCGAACCGTTAATCACAACAGAATAAGAGACTGTCGTTATACATATTCAAATGATTGATATATTAATTTATTATTTATATAATTATTTTAATATAATTTATTTAATTAATAAATTTAAATACACATATAAATATGTAATAATAAAAAGAAAAAAAAAGAAAATATGATTAGCTTAAATAGGGTGAAAAATATTTAATTTAGGTTATTTTGAGATTTTTGGTAATAGGTAAGGGTAAAAGAGTCTTTACAACTCTAATATCAAACCTCTAATCTCAAAAACTCATATTATGAGTTTTTTCAAAATTAGCTATTTCACCCCAATCTGCTCTTTCAATCCGCTATTCACCAAACAACAATATTAGCGGATTTGACTGATCAAACCTATAATTATGCCTCAAACTTCTAATTTTTACCCAAATCTCTCTAAACAAAACAAGTTCATATTCACCTAAAAGAATATATAATTTATACAAAAAATTAAATTTAAGTACAGACTCAAAGTCTCATATTTAAATTCAAATTTTTGACAAAATTAAGAAATATTAAGTATAGTAAATAAAAAATTAAATTATATATACATGCACCTATCTAAAAGCCTGAAGAATCCATTATATTATTTTAAACAATCCATTTGGAATTTAAAGGGTACATGTATACTAATTATTGTAGTACTTGTAAGTTTTTTTTTTTTATAAATACCCATACTTGTAAGTTGATTTGGATTAATATTTAATATATTGTAATTTATTTTATTTATTTTTAATATCTAATGTTATCTTATGCCAGTATATGTTTATTTATTTATTTTTAAATGATGTATACAGAGAATTGATTCATTATAGATCTAGTTCTTTTAATAACAATATCTTTTTAAAAAATAATATATATTTCATTAAGGGTTTTATTTTATGCACAAGCTGTGTAAATTTTTTTACACAATCCTTTTATAAAATTTAAAATCTAAATCACAAACCCTAGCAACCTAAAACCTAAACCCTAAGCCCTAAACCCTAAACTCTAAACTCTAACCATAAACTTTAAATTATATACCCTACATACTAAACCCCTAAACCCTAACCTAAAATCCTAAACCCTAAACCCTAAAATTAAAGGGCTTGTGTAAACTAAAGTTTACACAAGCTTGTGTATCAAAGTATTTTCCTTTCATTAATTGACTAATTTGAATTTCAATACCACAAAGTTTCATTATATGAACAATTCTTCTATTTCAATTTGCTCTATTCATAAGTATTAAATTAAACTTTAAATAATATTTAAAGATCTAATATTTTATCACTTTAAATTAACTGATAATTGATATTGTCGATATGATATTTGTACTAAATTAACTCAAATTGTTTTACTAAAAATCTAAGTTGTAATACAAGTTCATTCAGAAGCCTAATTGATATCTGCACTCAAAACGTTCGGGAGAAAAATGATTTTTTAATATATTTTAAATTATGTATTTAAAACGATTGTTTACAATTTGAGTCACAAGTTGATCAACATGCATTGTCAACGTGAAATTGTTACAATATATTTGTTTTTATAATTAAAAACTATAATATAATAAAATACTACTACTAAAAACTTAACTATAAAAAAATCACTATATAATAAAATATTGTTATTTAATCAAATAAATTAATATATATATATATATATAATTCTAATAACAGAGGCGAATGTTTTAAAGCCATAGACAATTTTTACTAATTCTTTTTCTAGCTCTCTCCTTACCCTATGTTTTGTATCAGTCTTATACATTTTATTTTGGTGGTTGAATCTCTCAACAAAAATTTTTTACAAATAAATTCATGACTGTTGAAATAATATTAATTTACTTATTACTTAGACTAACTCTTGTTGATATTTTTTTTATTACTTTGAGTACTTGTTAAATGGCAAAATGACAAAAGATGCCCCAATGTTTGCATGTTTTGTCATTTGACGCACTATTATTTTTTTGGAGCAAACAACCCACAACGTTTTAATTTGGTCCAAATATACCCCGTTGGATGAAAATTGTTAGTCAACTAACGGTCAACGACTGATGTTGACTGAACTTGCCACGTGTTAAAATCTGCTAACATGTTAGCATTATATTCGCCACGTATCACCATGATAGTCGGCCACGTGTCACCATAAAGAAGAGTATAATAAAATATTTAAAAAAATATGTCATGGTATATGCCACATCACCAGATGATTTCACGTGGCAAGTCTAACAGAGGTATATTTAGAACAAATTAAAATATTTGAAGTTGTTTGCTCTAAAGAAAGAATAAGAGATCAATATGGAAAGACATTTTTATCATTTTACCTTGTTAAATTAAGTTTTATCCTTTTAATTTTTATAGTATTAAATTTAAAATTAATCAAATTTATCTATTTTATCCTTCTTTAACCTTAACTCCGTCCCTATCGGATAAGCAAGAGTTAACTCTAGTAACTATTTAATAAAGCAATACCAACAGCAGGGGAATCCACCTTCGGAAACAGTCAGCCATACTCGAACACATCAAAAGGGAAAACAGCGATGCTGAAAAAGGGGAATAACCGAACAACGGCCAATGATCCAATGGTTTCCCTTTCGCATACTCTATTCTTCTTCTTCTTCTTCTTCAACTTGTACTCATCCACTTCCCTATATTAACCTCTCAACCCTTACTCTTTCTCACCCATATCTTCTTTTCTAATTTCCTCACAAAAAAACCCATTTTTCTTTTCCCCCAACAAAGATTTTCATTTGATTTCTCTATTTCTAATATGGAGCTTATACCCGGTCTTCCTAATGATATTGCCCGCGAATGCTTAGTTCGTGTTCCCTACAACAATTTCTCAAATATTGCATCGACCTGTAAAGACTGGAAGCTCGAGATTCATTTGCCTGAGTTTTTCCGTCACCGGAGAGCTGCTGGGTGTAGTAGACATGTGATGGTAATGACTCAATCCCGAGTCCACCCGGATAGAAATTCGGGTCTGAAATGCCATGCCATGCCTGTTTATCGGATCGTGGTTTTCGAGCCGGATACCGGTGTCTGCTGTGAGCTGCCTCCGGTTCCGGGGTATTCCCATGGGTTGCCGGTGTTTTGTCAAGTTGTCGGAGTCGGGTTAAACGTTGTTGTGATGGGTGGGTTGGATCCAGACACTTTTGATGTCCGCAACGAGGTGTATGTTTACAATTTTCTATCGGCCACTTGGCGGCGTGGGGCCGACATGCCGGGCGTGAAGAGGGTTTTCTTTGGATGCGCGTCCGATTCGGATCGGATGGTGTTCGTTGCCGGCGGACATGACGTCGAGAAAAATGCGTTGAGATCGGCAATGGCGTATGATGTTGGCACCAACACGTGGATCCAATTGCCTGATATGGAAAGAGAACGTGACGAATGCAAGGGAGTCTTCCACCTCGGAAAGTTCCACGTCATCGGCGGATATTGCACCGACAGGCAAGGCCAATTCGAGAGCAGCGCCGAGGTATTCGACGCCGCCACATGGCAGTGGAGCCCAGTGCGAGAGAACCTCTTATTCCATGCCACATGTCCTCGAACTTGCACGGCGGCTGACGGCGCATTATACATGTGTCAAGGAGGTAACGTGGCAAAACTCGAAGCCGACACATGGAAAACAGTGGCTGAGCTGCCGGGTGAGGTATGCAACACAGCTCTTCTAGCCACATGGGAAGAAAAACTGTTGGTTATTGGCTCCCCAAGCTTCGGTGAGCCCCACATCGCTTACGTGTTGAATTTGCAAAATTACAAGTGGACGAGAATAGAACCGGCGGACGAATACTCGGGTCATGTTCAATCCGGTTGCTATTTAGAGTTATAAATGAGTTCGGATATTGAAATTCGAGTCTCGTACCCTTAATATAATGCACATACGAAACACTAGTCAAGGCTAATAGGATAAGACAATGAATATGAATGTCATTTTCTCTTCTAATTTGGCACAATTTCAAAGGAAAAGTGAAAAAAAGGCATTAGTGGTGTCGTCGTCCGAATTAAAACGGCAATGAAAAAGGCGATCTGGAAAAACTGGCCGGCAACTTGCTTGGTAAAGTCATTCTCCAGTACACTGCTTGGAACATACATACGACCGTGTGCTCTGGACCTGGTTTTCTTGTCAGCTTGTTTTGCTCTTTAAAGCGAAACCATAGTCAGGAGCCGATCTTTGGTTTTAGATAGAAAGTGTATAAGCTTCATGCTCAGTTCATTATATTTTCATAAATATTAACAATTTTGCTACTTGTATTATAAATTTGTGTCACGTGTGGAGGTATATTCGAACGTAGCATGAGATGTTTTGACATCATTTTTTTATACTTCATAAACTGGGGGAGTACAAAGTCACAACTACTCGCTCTTTTCAATTGTTGGCTCCACACACGGTAGTTCTATTGTGCGGCATTTCAATTTAAGGTTAATTTATAATGGATTTTAACTTAAAATATTATTTTGTAGACCTTAAAAGAGTTTTACAATTGATAATAATTCTAATTACAACTGAAAATGTTATATAATTTAACTTAAAATGTTATATAATTACAAGGAGCAGAGACGAAGCTAAGATTTGAAGTTGGGAGGTACAACATAAATATTTAAAAATAGGAAGAATTAAAAAATAAACTAATTTATAAAAAAATTATATAGGAGGACAAAGCTAAATTTTTTTCTTTAAGGGTGGGGAGAGATAAACTATGCAATTTACATGATTTAGTATAAAAAAATATTTTCAATTTTAACTTAAAATGTTACTCAGTTTACTCTAAGAAATTACTCATTTAGTAAGTTTTTCAATTATAACCGTTTTTCAATCGTTTTTTAGCTTTATATTTCACACTCCCCCCGCCCACCCACGCATGTCTTTCGTTACAGTCTCTTTTAATAGTAAACTATATAAATAGTCACTGAAATATGCGTAAATTATGTTTTCACCACTAAAATTTGAAAAGTAACGAAACAGTCACTAACATTATCGTAATGTAACGAAACGGTCACTCAACCATTAGCATAACGGACGTTTCCCCTTTGATATATCAAAAAATTATCTTTAATATATATTTTTTAGAAAATTATATGATAATATATAAATAATTAGAGCAAGTAGAGTGAGTGGTATTTGGATTATGAGTTAGTAGCAGCACCAATTGGGAGGTGAAGCAGGAATAACGTGTTGATGGGTTCTTCATCTGGACAATTTGGCAATCAATTATTATTTCTTTTTATAAGTCAAGAAAACGAAATGAGAAGAATAATTTTGAAAAAGTATACGCTTTTTTTCCTCGTCAATTAAATTTGTATGGTTTAAAAGGCCATAAAAGTCGTAACATTTTTGTAGAATTAAAGTATATTTTGAAAAAAAAATAGAGTATATTTTGTATATGCAAATGATAACGACATGGATCAAATTCTTCGGGAGAGCCAAAAGTCGGGACAGCCAAAAGTACCGAATAATTTTTTTTTAAATTTTTTTTAAAAATTATTGTGCGTTTTTTAATTAATGAGAATCAGGGACAGACTCATGTTTTGTTTGGGAGGGGCTCTTACCCCGTACCAAATTATTTTACCTTTATTTATTTAAAAAAACAAATTAATTATAAATTTATTCTCCTTTTCAATATTTATATTTTATTCCTCCAACTCTCGACCTTAAGTCCATCTCTGAGGGAAGATGAAAACTTCATCTCCATAATATTAGATATTATTAGGATTATATTATTTCACAAGTAGTGATTGAAGGCATTAATTGTGAATGAAAGGGAAAGAATTGAGCAAATGGATAACATGTTGCTGGGTTCTTCATCTGGACACTTTCGCAATCAATTATGTTCTTTTTACAAGTCAAGAAAAGAATGGGAGATGAATCTAATACCAATATATAAAAGAAAAGCTTGCCCTCAATGCAATTTAGCCATTGAATTTTTATTCGAGTTTTGTTAATTTTATTTGTAGTATAGTTTATTCGATCACCGGTATATAAAATAATTATTTATAATGAATATCGAATATTTAACATTTTGATTAGATTAAAATTATTAAACTTGGGGTTTTCAATATATTGAGTAGTACATTCCCCTCTAAGATATTGAATTAACTAGATATTAACTATTATATTATAGATATTTTTTTCTCTCTTATGTAGGGATGGGCATTTTACCCGGATCCGACGGGTTTCGACCCGATCCGGCCCGATCGGGTCGGATTTTTTTAATAAAAAATCGGGTTCGGATCGGATCGGGTCGGGTTCGGGTTTAGGGTGGAAAATATCCGACCCGGGACTAATAGTATAATTTTCCCCTAATTTTTTTAGGAATATTTATAATAATACCCCTCTCTCTATATATATTTTATAATTAAGTCCTTAAAATTAATTTTTTATTTATAATTTAGTCCTTTAAATTATAATTTTTACGATTAAGTCCCTTAAAATTATTTTTTACAATTAGGTCCCTAAAATTAATTTATTTTATATAATTCGGGTCGAATTTAGTATATTTATTTTCGGGTCGGGTCGAATTTTTTAAAGAATATTGTCGGGTCGGGTCGGGTGCGGGTTTAGGGTGTTTATTTTCGGGTCGGTTGTGGGTGGGCCAAAAACCCAACCCTACCCGACCCGTGCTCATCCCTACTCTTATGTACTTTTAATATTGTGTGTCTATTATATTGACAATTTGGATGCAGTTCGCCTAATTCAAAAAGGTGGTTCGACCGGGGGCAGAGCCATGATTAGCATGAAATAAGCTCTTGCCCTTTCAAAAAATTTTAGTATAATTGCATTTAAGGCTCTTCTTAGTTTAAATAGTAGTAAAATAAAATTTTTGTCCCTCCTAATTAGATTTAAAGACTTAATAGACTTTTGCTTCTCCCGGTGTTAATCTTAGCTACGTCTCTGGGTGCGGTCATACTTTCTTTCACTATTTTGTAACATATTGGTTATCTTTTGGATAGACGATAAAAAGTTTTTAATTCATCGTGTGATCGAGAAGATAATAAGGCAGTCGGTGACTTATTAAAATTGTTCATCATGGGACGTTGGGGTCTCAAATCTTTCTTGATCCATCAGATATGTTATTATCATTTTTTTCACGACGACTGTATGCCTAAGAGCTAACGTTTGCTAATTTATTTCAAGCTCTATATATACCAAAACATTGTGTTTCTATTGCGAGTTTTAGTTTATCTGGTATAGTTGTTATTGTAATATTATGAAAAATGTGAGTGCATGTGTATTTAAAGCAAATATTTTTTTTGATTTATAATGCCAGCTAATCTCTTTATTGGAAAACGGAAAATCAAACTCTGAAACACGTGTTCCGTGTGATCAGAGACAAACCAAGCGTCTCAAGTACTCAAAACCAGAAAAAGCATAAACAAAGTAGAAACTAAAACAAACATGGAGATTAGGCCAGCCGGAATAAAACGTCGGGCGAGAGCGCTGTGGGTAAACCACCAGGATAAGCCGATTTGGTGCCGACGGAAACCTCAAGGAAAAAAAGGGGAGCTCGAATAACAAAATCCTTGAGAAACAGAGAGTCATCACTCGTGTCGATCTGAGAACCACCGCCTGTCCTCATCTATGAGTTCGACGATCGACGATGGAGCATCCTCCACCCAGAAACCATCTTCGGGCAAGGTACGGCGGAGATAAGCCAGTGCATGCGCCACACGATTGGATTCCCTCGGAGAGAAAAGGTAAGAAACACTCACAAAATTTCCAGAAAAACTTTTCGCCTCCCTTATTAAAGTACTGATATCTGATCTGTCATGCACCGTTGATTTGAGCTTTGTTATGACGGATCGACTGTCGCTGGCAACCTCAATCGTCGGAAAACCCAGATCCCAGGCAAAGCGAAGGCCGTGAACAACCGCATATGCTTCTGCCGCAAACGGGGAAGCAACATGGAGAACTTTCATACTCATAGCTCCTAAGATAAGTCCCTCCTCATTTCGAATACAAACCCCCACATCATCATTACCACTGTTAACATCATAACATGCATCGCAGTTAACCCTTACCACCGGATGGGAGGGAGGCGTCCAGCGAACGCGGAAAGATGGGTTCGAGGAGCTGAGCTTGGAAGAGACAAAATGAACATTCAACCAGTAACTATGCGCAGAGGTAACTACATTTTCCGAATTTTTAACCACTCCTTCAAAAATGAAGTTGTTCCTTGTAATCCATAGAAACCAGATAGTGATAATGATGATTTGCAAATGTCTCCTTCCATTAGATTGTAAAACTGTAGATAGCCAACTAGCAATGTCTGTGTCTTGTTGAATGATATTACACTGAATCCCCAGCAACGACCATACGCGCTCAGCAAAATCACAGTTACGAATAACGTGGGCTGCATCTTCAGGTTCCTGCATACATCGAGGGCAGATCGAATTATTGGCTACACACTTAATACATAGATTTCTCTTTTTAAGGACAAAGTTCCGTATGAACTTCCAGCACTGGATGTTCATCTTAGTAGGACACCCAGATTGCCAAACTTGTTTTAGTAGAGGTCTGAGATTAGGATTCACTTGTGGTTCCATAAGAAGCATTCGATAGCCACTCCTTACCGAGTACACCCCATTCCTTTCCCCACACCACACCTTAGTATCAGTAACAAATGAAGTAGAAAGGGGAATACTTAGTATAGCCCTAGCATCCAGAGGACTAAAGATACCCCTAATTAATTCTTCTTTCCAGGTCATAGTACCAGAATTAATTAACTCAGACACGAAGGTAATGTTTGAAAGGGAATGAGCCTGAAGCTTCCTATGATAGTTGCTTGGGACCCAAAAATCAGACCATACCCTTATAGTACTTCCATCCCCAACCATGTTTCGTAGGCCCTTCTCTAGTAAACCCCTAGCGCACCAAATACTCCTCCACGTATAAGATGGGTTGGCCCTAACACTCGAATTTAGGAACGACGAAGTAGGATGATATTTAGCTCGAAGTAGTCGTGCAATTAAAGACATAGGGTTAGTTATCAATCTCCAACCCTGCTTAGCTAACAGGGAACGTTGAATTTACACTTGTCTCTGAATCCCATCCCACCGTTTTCCTTTAGATAGCACAGGTCAGATCAGGTACTCCAGTGGATGCCTTTCTTATCCTTCGAATTCTGCCACCAAAACCGAGCCAGGATTGACTCGATTCCCCTGCACAATGTTTTAGGAAGAAGAAAACAACTCATAGTGTATGTGGGAATTGCCTGAAGCACCGACTTTATAAAGACTTCTTTTCCCCCCTGTGAAAGAACCCGAGCACTCCAGGAATTAATACAAGCTAACAGTCTATCCCGTAAAGAGAAAAAAGCTTGTTTTTTATTCCTTCCCACCACTGTTGGAAGGCCAAGGTACTTCTCTGGGTTTATAGCATTTCGGATCCTTAAGACCCGTGAGACATCCTGTATAGTATCCTCATTAACATTTACACTAAAAAAGATACCTGATTTTTCATAGTTGATACACTGCCCCGAACAATTCTCGTAATCTGTCAGAATATCCCTCAGAGTAGACGCTCCTCTCATTGAAGCTTCTCCAAAGATAACACTGTCATCGGCAAAAAATAAATGGGAGACAGAAGGAGCACCACGAGCTATCTTATAACCTATAACTGAAGGTTGCTGCCTCAGAAGAGAAGAGAGACCCTCTCCACAGATGAGAAAGAGGTAGGGGCTAATTGGGTCCCCTTGTCTCAAGCCTCTTGTAGGATGAAATATCTCGCCAACCGACCCATTCAACATCACCGAATAGGAGACAGTAGAGACGCAGTCCATCAATAAAGAGATCCACCCCTCATCAAAACCCATCTTAGACATCATACTATGCAAAAACTTCCACTCTACACGATCGTACGCCTTAGACATGTCTAATTTTGCCGCAAAGAATCCTTTCTTACCACCCTTCTTTGTGCGCATGGAATGCAAGATCTCATAAGCTGCCAAGACATTGTCAGTGATAAGGCGCCCTGGAACAAAGGCGCTTTGAGATTCATCAATGCATAGCGGAAGAACTATCTTAAGTCTATTTGCCAATGTTTTCGAAATAATTTTAAATAAAACATTGCATAGGCTTATAGGACGAAAATGAGACATACCCGAGGGATTATCAACCTTTGGTACAAGCACAATCCTGGTCTGGTTTATATCGGCCATCGATCTTTCTCGGTTCAGGATTGATATGCAAAAAGAAACCGTGTCATTTCCAACTACATGCCAGAATCTTTGAAAAAACAAAGCTCCTAACCCATCCTCCCCCGCTGCCTTAAGAGGATTCATAGATTTGACTGCATCCCAGATTTCATCAGAAGTAAACTCCTTCCGGAGACTAAAATTCATCGATTCAAAGATACAGGAATTAACCCCTTCTAAGATTCTTGAACAATCTCCTATCGCAGAAGTAGCAAATAGACTGCCAAAATAATTCGTGGCCACCGCAAGCATTTCAGCTTCCCCGGAGCAAACTTCACCGTTCTCACTTTCCAGGAACTTAACTTTATTCTTCCGTCTTTGTTGGGAAGCACATCTATGAAAGAACGATGTGTTCCTATCCCCATGTTTTAGCCAGTTAGAGCGAGCACGCTGCTCCTAAAAAAGCTCTTCTTTGTCCATCTCTAGGTTCATAGACAGCTTTGTATCCACAATCTCGCCCAACACCTCATCCGACGAGATTTGCTCATTTAATTTCTCAAGTTTCTTTTTGAGAGCTGTAAGGGTAGAAGTTTTATTCCTTCGCAGATCTTTAAACCAGCGATCAAACCCCTGTTTAACATATAATAAACGATCAAGGAAATCCCCAGAGGATGAAAGCCACAAGTTTTTAACTTCTGGTTCACATGAATCCTCTAATAACCATGCCGCCTCAAAATGAAACTGCCACGTACGTACATGTGAACCGCTTCCAAAACCAGTGTTAACTAAAACTGGGCAGTGGTCAGAGAATGAGTGCGTTAGATGAGCGACTTTATAATCTGGAAACAGTTCCCACCAAGCACCATTTGCTACCCCCTATCCAGCCTCTCCCCGATGTTGGTAGTCGAAAACTTCCCTTTCTCCCACGTAAACCATTGCCCCGTAAAACCAAGATCATCGAGACCACAATCACTCAACGCAGCGCTAAAGCCTTCCATTTGTCTAACAGGCCGCTCTCTCCCCCTTGCTTCTCAGAGGACAAAACAATCTCGTTGAAATCACCAAGAACCAACCACGGGGTATCAGGCATATCATCTAAGGATCTAAGAAGGTCCCAAGACTCCCCCCGATGTTGCTCTTCTGGATGACCATAAAACCCTATGCAACGCCACTGATTACCCTCCGAATCATCCTCAATTAGAACATCTATATGTCTTACTGAATAGGATCGAAGAGACACCTTACAATAATTCTTCCAACCCATTAATAGGCCTCCACTACGTCCAACTGCGCTTACATCAACACCATTCAAAAAACCACACCTTCTTCTTATTCCAGCCATTTTCGAATCTTTGACTTTAGTTTCGATTAGAAAAAATAACACGGGGTTCTCGTCTCGCAACTTTTGCCGAAGACGCCCCACCGTCCGAGGTTTGTTCAAACCCCGAACGTTCCAGCTCATGAGTTTCATGATGACCGGCGGACCTGGGGCGACAGGTCGGCCGATGTAGAGGGAGAAGCACCATTAGAATCAGCGAGACCAGAAACTGTTGGCGCTAAATTAACAACTCTGGGGCGTTTTGCGCTATCCACATTCTCTAAAGGACACTGCTCATCAGCTAAAAACATCTGAGTATCAATGCTAGGTTGTAGCCCACAAACAACAGGGCCAAGAATGGGCCTTTGACTTAACAGTCCAAGGGAAGGTCCAGCCATTCTGCTAGGAGGCCGACAACCGGGACCAGCTGGCAGTATACCTCCCATGTGATCTTGTGTAACGTTTATTGAACCGGGGATCACGTTTTCTTTATTATGGTCTCCTGAAATTGCGCTGAGATGAACTGTAAGCGCGCTCTCCTCCCGCAGCCATCTGCTTTCCGATTGCTGCCGCCGGTGAGGGGCCGCCCGTAAAGAGATATCCCAGCCAAAAATTATTGCCGACGGATCCTTTACCGTACGCAGAGGGCAAAAACTCTCACCATGTCCCAATAAGCCGCAAATAAAACAAAACAAAGTGAGCCTTTCGTACTCAAAACAGACATAATGATCCCTACCATTTTGAAGCTTGAGTTTTTTCCTGCGTTTCAGAGGGATTCGAATATCTATAGATACCCGGATTCTCATGATGCCCTTGTATCCAAGAGAAACCGCCATAGAATCATATTCGAGAAACGTTCCTAGGAAGTTACCAATTGATGAAGTAACTCGTTCCGATACAAAGCCGTGTGGGACGTTGTGAATCAAAACCCAGAACTTCACCTTATCAAGAGGGACCACTGTCGGATCTTCACCAGGACTCAACCGATGCAGGATTAGTAAATGAGAATTAAAATTCCACAGGCCACCCGCCTCTATCCTATCCGCATCCATTGCTGTATATAGCCTGAACAAAAACCGTCCCTCTCCCAAATCAGAAATTGAAATTCCCCCCACCGGGTGCCAGAGATTTGCCAGGGTTGAACGCATAGACACAAAATGAATGACACTATTTGTTAAGAAAGATCCCACAAAGCAAAACACATATGCTAGAGATAGATCACCATCACTTTGTTCAAGTTGCAACTCTTCTTCTTCCCCAGAATCCAGAACCAAACGGGCCAGATCTGCTTCAACATCGGCCATGATCAGCGAAATATCACCAGATCCAAAACCAACAAACGGATGAAAGGAAAAAAACACAGCGTGCCACAAGGCAGACAAAACTGGAAAAAGAAAAAAACAGCGTGCCACTACGGCAGACAATCAGCGTGCTACAGAGAGCAGACAGAATAAAAGTTAAAAGTATTCGTACAGAGAGCAGACAATCAACGTTGCATTATTTAAAGCAAATATTTTCTTTTGATTTATCGGTGGATGAGATATAATAACTTGCGTATTGTATTAAAAAAGAATATCATGTTTTTAATTCGTTTTTATTTTTATAATTTATTATTATATTATAATATAAGAAAATATGTATTTATGTTATATATAAATTCATGACATATTTTGAATAATTTGTTCAGGTAATTCATTTTGTTTATGATATATATATGTGTGTTATTTTTTGCTTTCAAAATATTATAAATTTTAAACTAATGTTTACACATCGATTCAATTTGTGTTGTATTATATTATTTTCGTATAATGACGTGATTAATTATTTCACTATATTTTATTTATACAAGGGGAGAATGTTAACACTAAAGTTTGTGGGGACCTATTTTAAACTTTCAAAAATTTTGGATGTCTAAATTTAAAATTTTAGATTTTTGAAGTGTTCAATTTAAAATTTTAAAAAAATTGGGGGTTAACTAATTTTTTTTATAAATTTTGAGAATTATTGAGACTTTTAAAATTTTTAGGGTTAAGGTTAGGGTTATATATGTGAAATTAGTGTTTAGAGTTTGAGCTTTTGGCTTATAAATGTAGAAACCAATAAGAGATACATATTAAATTTGGTGATTTAAAATACAAAATTGTGTTTGGTACAGTGGCTTAACACTGCCTTTCCACCTACATTGCCTAGGTTTTATTCCCCCTGACAACATGTATGCTTGAATTTATTTTTCTCCTCTATATAGGTGGCGACACGTGTCACCACCTAATTGGAGAAGAAAAATAAATTAATAAAATCAAATATAAATAATTAAAGTCCTCTAATAAAGTGTTGACAAGTGTCACAACCTAATTAAATTATTTATTATTTTATTAATTTAAAATTAGAACTAAATTAAAATAATGTGTAAATAACAAGAACCAAATGTGTAATTTTAAAATTTTTTGTTAATTGCCAACATGGCAATTCCATCACTCCACCGTTAGATTTTTAACATCAGTGATTAAAATAGGTTGATTTTATAAGTTCAATGGTCTGACTAGTTCGTTAATTCGGTGGTCAAAATAAGAATCTTCAATTAATTCGATGGTCAATGGTATAGTTAACCCATATAATAAATAGAGAAGCATCATGTAAAAAGTAAAATTTTACATATTTTCATAAACTTTTAAAAGATATATAACCAATATTTAAGGTTTGAGTACTAAACAAATTATATATAACCAAATACATTGATTAAGTTAAGGAATCCACATGAAAGCAGGATCGTACTGAGCAATATCTCAATAACTAGCCAACCTTCAAATAAAAATAAGAAAAAAAATCTCAAACATTGATCATCATCTACTCTAAAAAAAACCAGGCTTCATAACTCTCGCCAACCGCCCAAGTATGCTCACCAAAGAGAGATAAGAACACCATCACCATCAATGCACAATCATTCTTGTTCATACTTTTATGGATAAGCCTGCCTATATTTCTCATAAGCTTCATTACAAAATCAAGCCACTAGAAAAACCTGTTAACAAACAATAAGAACAATTTTAGGAATTTTTGCATTGTAACCAAGACAAAAAGATGATTCGCTTCTTTCATATATGTATTCGTACCGCACAATATAAACAAGGGAATGCCACCAGTCAAGCCACAATAATATTCTCAAACTGAAGTAGCGTGAACAGGCATTTGTCATGCACAACTGCCAGAATTAATTAGAGAGGCTTAAGGTTTAGAATGAAATATTGAACCGATTAATGAGAAATAAGTACAAAGATAAAATACAGATTCTGGACTCATTTAAGCACAAAATGAAGAAAAAAGCTTTAAACCTCAACAGGGACATTTAATCAATGCCAGTCTCTAAATTGTCACAAAACATTACTACATGCATGATGTCTTTATTCCTCAAGACCTTTACGATGTGCCCATAGTTACAGAGAAAGTTCCAATCTCATCAAGGAGATGAGGGAGGGAAATGCAGACCTATAAGCTGTGTATTGCTACCTACACTATTTTTATTTTTTAGTTGATCAAGCAGAGCATTAACTAGGGATGGATCATGATTTACCTACAATATCCAGGAATAAATTGAGGCCCAAACTGGTCCAAGTCATAAGCTGGACATCATAAAGGGGCTGGAAGAAAGGTCTGCAGCGCCAAGTAATCCACAAATAAGAAAATTCCAAACATCCACAAAGGTAGTAAAAGCTTTCATTGCGTATTTTTTTTACCTTTATCAGTATACTGAGGCAGGCTCCATCTTAAATAATCAATCACTTGCTAAAGCTCATCTCTGAATATCTGCTGCATGGAAATGAAGGATAAACAAATAAATTGACTTACATATAGCAGATGATAGAAACAGATGGTTTTTTTTTTCTGAACTGGTTAAAAGAAACAGCTTATGAGTTTCGACTTTCAACTTGCCTGCGAGGTTGCTTATTTGGGTTATTTTGTCGTTGCCCAAGTTCATCAGTCACAAGCTCTGCATAGGAGGGGGAGGGACTTAGTTAACAGCCAAAACATAAGAAACAGGACAGGTTCATGTTCATGTTCATGTTCAGAAATCCCCTAACCTGGTTTTTGGGAAGGCTTCCATTCATTATTTGGTTTGTTAGAAGAATTTTCTTTGCTGCAAAAGAAGGGTGATTAAATATCATTAAAACAATCAGCAAGTATCACATATTGTTTGTATTAAAAAATACACTGTCAGTCATCTTAGATTTCATTAAAGGATGATTAAATATTTTTGTCAGCAAGCAACAAAAATTACTACATATAATTTGTTGCGTCACTATCCCTCACACAGGTATATGGAAAGAACAAGTCCAAGACATTGCCTGTTTTGAAGGAAACATCGGTGACCATTACAGAGACATAGAAATCAAATCAATAAAGACTCCTTTAAAACATCTTTGAACAATTATTATCTGTTTTGAAGTTAATCATAAAAAGGCCAATAGCTCAATGTAAACTGACAATACTATGATTCTCCACAATACCAGACATATATCGATGAGGTTTCTATAAAGATAAGATATAGGTTAGATTGAACAAACACAATCATGCAAATAACAAAAACACATTCAACTGAACTTAAACATGTCTTTATCCTGATTAAAGGGGCATCTTGAAAAGACATTCCAATCAGATGTTAACCTTCAAGACTGATAACAAAATGGAAAATGCAAGTTTATAAGACTAATGACAAAGTTAACACTTCCTTTCCCACTCTGGCAAGCAGAAGGAAAACAGTGACCAACAAGGCTATTTAAATTAAGCAGGTTGAGGAAACCAAAACAGTAATACTAACCTTGAGGATCCTGTTGAAGATGTCTGCCCCAATGGACGAGCATTATAAGCCCCATCAACAGCAATATAAGGTGGACAATATGTTGCTCCTAGTGCACCAGCAGCACCTGTCAGTACTGGTAGCCTAAACAAGAAAATGAAAATATTACTGCATTTGGCTTAAAAGGATGAATAAATCAGAATAACAAGAATCTGAATAAGCCACACGAAAGATTTAACCGTGCATTAATATTCAAACAAAAGTCCATGCTCAATGACTCATAATTCCTAAGCTATGTTTCATTATGGAGAGGTAACTTCGTACGAAAATCAACTGGTCACTTCAAGACCTGACTGAAACATCACCCTTATTTGTCTACGGAACCAGATATAATGCACAGAAGCATTTTTTATACAGAAAAAGAATCACTATACCATGTCATTTCTGAATTTCTCATTCCAGGTTGAGACTGGGCAACATATCCTGGATATGCCATGCCAACAGCAGGAACACTAAGGCCACTGGAATGCTGTCCCCCAAAGTGCATAACTGCATGCCAACCATTCAGGAAAAGTAAAATAAATTGAGGTTATAGAAAAGTTTAATAGCAGGAATTAAGAAAGCAGAGAACTGCCCAATAGTACACATAGAATAGTACAAGTAAACCAAAGCAACTAAGTAGATAAAAGCTATCCCCAAAAACCACATAGTATCAATCTCAGATATAAATAAACTCAAGCCTCAAACCACCCCAGCAAAAGCATATCCCTAATCAAAAAAACATTCAAGGAATTAAAACTCCATCTGGTGCTAACCATAAGGCCATTAAAATATTCAGATAAAAACTGCCTCTAATATTTCCTAAAACATTTGATTTAATTCATACAGAATTTCGAAAAATGGGATTTGGGACCCATGAATTAGTATGCACCACTCCAGGTAAAGGCAATTTTCCCCATGAATTAGTATCCAGACAAATTGAAGGTTAAAAAAATGAAATGCTTTACCAGGCAAGAAGGCAGGAAAGTTTTGATCACCATGGCTTATAGCCATATTCCCTGTAGTTCCAATAGTCTGAGATCCACCATACAGATAAGATCCCCTTCCAGCTCCTTGAAGACTGCTTTTTCCCTTGCTCGCCAATGCACCCTCAGGTTTACTTGTTTCTGAAGATTCAACCTCTCCAGATTCATAGGAACTGGCTGACATAGCTGTTTTTGGCGGAGATGAAGCTCGAGACCCAATACCAGGATGCTGGCCCAACTGCTGAGGAGCTGCTTGAACAGAAAAGTAGGCCCTGCCTTGGACAGGAATTCTCTGAACAGCATTGACCTGTGCTGAAGGGGAAACTCTGTTGACTTGGTTTTGCTGTGGTGCTGGCTGATAAGCCTTTGATCCTGGGATAACTGTGCCTCTACCCGGTACCCTAGGTTGGGAGGGTTGACTACTATTATCCAATGACGATCTAGAAGGTAGCATTTGCATGTTGGTCAAAGGCTTCACAGAAGCTGATGTGGTGGAATCATCTATATAGAGCTTTTTCATGCTGAGAGAATCAAGTGCATTCTTCCCTCGTAATGAATTGGATTGAAATACAGAAAAGTTCTCATTTGTAACAGAGGGGTGAAGATCCCTGCTGACACTTCCAGCTTGAACATCCTTCTTCTGAGTCAAAGAAGTGTCTTTCTTGGAAGACCCTGATGGATAAAAGGGTGGAGAAGCTGAACTCAAGCTTGATGCAAAAGTATGTTTCATAGCAGGAATTGATACAGTATCAGCATTTGTTGCAGGTGTGAAAGCTCTACTTGAATTGGCTTGTGAAGTTTTCTCAACAGGCTTCCCAGAACTGAATTATTTAAATCATTCAATGTCACACAAACTTATTAGTGGTAGAAAGACTTGAAAACTGAAAAAAAAAGCATATTAATACTCACGGTTTGTTCAGCACTGGAGGTGCTTGACTGCTGTTTTTCATAGAAGGTTCATATCTCCTAGGTCCTCTCCCTCTCACAACCTTAGGAACCTGGTTCTGATTGTAGTTTTTCCCAGATGCTTTGGGCCTACTTCCCCTAGGATAACCATGGTCTGTAAACCGATTTCTACTACGAGCATGATATCTACCTCTAGAAGATCTTCTTCCCTGAATGAAGAGAGCAAAACATATCAGTAGGGAAAAGAAAAAGATCAAATGATATTAAGAAAAGAAACACTAAACCTGCAAGTTGAATATGTATAAAATCCCTACCTCTTTATACTGCTTTTCTTGCAAAGTCATCTCCTCAAACTTGTCATGTCCCCATTTCCCATCATCTTTGGATTCCCACAATTGCCTTCCACCACGCATTCGCCTAAAACATGCAAAAGAGATTAAGACACAATTCAGGACATTAATATAACTTGAATGGAAAAGGAAGGAGAACCGTGAAGAGATTAAATATGAACCAATATTAAGCAACCATAGCGAAGTTGTTAGGTTACCAGTTCAACAGCCCAATCGATAGGTCAAGAATTGGATAAGAGATTAAATCTTTACAAAATATGTGCACAAGACTATATAACGTTTGACCAAATCATTACTTATAAGAAAACACAGTCAAGGAGTAGTAATCATTACTTATAAGTTCAAGATAACAAAGCATAAAACAGCTGCATATTGAGCATGGGCATCATAGGCCCCAAAACCTGATAAGCACATTGGTTGTCTAAATGAACCCGCTTAAAAGTACATATAAAAGAAGTATATATTGCTTCTACTATCTGCGAAGTGACGTACATGGCGTGGCAAGTGAGCATTCCAGTTTCAACCATTAAGTGTAAAAAGAGGTATAGACAAAACTTACTATAGAAACGCACCATATAATTTTCTATAAATTGCTAATTAATACTCAAATTGTTAAGAACATTATGAATTAGCATAGCAATTTACACCTAGAAAAGCAAAGAACAAAAACAAAACTAAATACCTATGACGACCGCCAGCATTGTCTCGAAATCTATCATCGTGCATATAAAACGCCCCAGCAGTTGGCACAGCAAATGGCTCATTCTCTTTCTTTCCCGCTTCATCTTCCTCTCCCACATGATTATTACTATTCTCTACTCTCTCATCCACATTCCTATTCCCATCATCCACAACAGCTTCTCCTACAGTTCTCTCCACCTCCCCTCTTATTACTTCTTCTATCACCTCCTCATCAATATCCTCTTCCTCCTCTTCATCATAATATTCTTCTTCCTCCAACTCCAATTCTTCTTCCTCGTCATCATAATCAGCAGCACCGCCCTGACCGTCGGATTCATCGGAGTGAACCACAACCCTCCGATCCATACTAGCCGCATTACGATTATTATTATTATTATTATTATTACTATTATCATCCACTTCCCTCTCGCTTTCCTCGTCGTCACTCGCCGCCTTTCTCCTCCGCATCGACAGAGAACGCTTCACCACCTCTGGATCACTCTCGTACTCCAATTCTTCTTCTCCCGTTGTAGCCATCACTTCCTCGTAGAACCAAAGCCGCTAAAACTTCAAAAAATTATTACGAAACAAAAGAAAGCGCATTCAGAAACCAATCGCCTAAAAACTCGAGAGAATCAGAACCCTAGGAGCCTTGAAATTGAATGAAGAATTAAAGATTGCTTCTTAATTTATATGATAGGATCTAGGGAAGATGCGGTTTTGGGGGAAAAAAGAGTTTTTCTTTCTTTCTTTTTGGATAAAATTGAATTGGAGATTGCCGAGTGATGAGATACGACTTTAACTTGGTTTTAATGTTTGTGTTTGGGGATTACGTAAGGGTATTTTAGGATATTCATGAAGTGTTTGGGTTTTGTTACGGGTGAATCTTTAAAAACCCTTTGCCAATGGAGCTTTGCCACGTTGTCATATAAAATTTAGATTCATACTCCTGGATTAAATACTAAAAGGGTCCTTGTAAAATAAGTGCAAAATCAATTGTGCCCTTGCTTGGAAATTTGGATCAATTGAACCCCTATTTGAAAATTCATAATCAATTAAGGGTATAGTATGGTTAGCGTTATGAGCACAAATATTCAAAGTCTAAACTCAATACCCAAGTTAAATTTCATTGAAAAATAAAGAAATTACAATAAAAGAGAAAAGAGGAAAAAAATAAATAGATACAGAGGAAAAAGACACAGTTTTCACAGTTTTCTTAACTTCCCTCTATCTTCTAGTTCTCATTTAATAGCAATTATGTAACCACTAAGCTTAATCAGCTTGGCTCTTTTTCACGCGTCTTCTCCTTTGTCACTTGTGCTGATGACTTGGTACTAATCTACGTGTGTGCTGAGTTAGCGTGGATGTCTCATGGACCATAACAATACTCTCCTCCTGAAAAGGAACCTTGTCCTCAATATTCGAAGAAGATATTGAGCTCGAATTTTTCTCGAGAGGTCATGGAATGACATGTTGATGACCGTCAAGATCCGACTTAAACATGAAAACATGAACTATTGTATGTAGTCGAGAGGAGGCATGGGGCTCCATATTGTCTGCCACAGTACTCACACTTACAATAGCCATGTTGCGAGCACCGGTTTTAGCAGTTGGGGCATTCACATCCATGCTTGCACAAGCACCTTGTCACATCTTTGCAATGATAGGATTGCAGATGCTTTCCAATTCCTTCATCTTGTCTTCAATATCATATACCTCTGCAAGTTTGTTGTTTTCTAGCCATTGGATGGCCTGACCACTTGTATATTTAATCTTCAAAATGGTCATGACATCACAAACAGTTTCCAAACTAAGCAATAGTGGAGTGACATTCAAGAGCAAGAGATCCTGCAACTTCTCGCCGCCCTCACCACCCAAGATAGCTATTGGACTGCAACACCATAAGCAACAGCCTCGTCCGAGTTGATTCTCTTGCAAAGATCCTTTCCAATGAAGAAATCTTGCAAAAGTTGTTGAACCTTGAGAGTTCTAGTAGAAAGCTTTTTCATCTTTCTTGTTCCAATAACCAACATTTGAGCAGTAGCATGTGAGGACTTGGGAAGCTTCATTAAAATTAGTTCAACAACAACAGAACTAACATGGACAACACTAGTAGCAATATTAGTCTTAGTTCTAGCACGCTTCCCAACTTTAATTGCATGCTGAAACAGCCTCGTCATGTTCCTTTCAAAGCCAAAAATACTTTGGGCAACTTTAACTTGTGCAAGAATTTGACCTTCTCCAAGAACAAGAGAGTCGAGAGCAGCTAATATTTCCAATGTGCGAAGGATGACACCTGCCCATTCTTTCCCAGGATGTTGCAATATAGTTATGTGTATAACTAATTGTTTTGATATAATAATTGAAAATGTTTTGGACTAAATTGAAAAGAATTTAAAATATGTTTTTAGTCAAAAACAACTTGAAAATATGTTTAAGGGTTTTACAAGACTTTGAAATTATTTAAAGTGTATTTAAAGTAGTCAAAACCATGTTTTAACTGTAATCGTACCGATACGGTGTGGAACCGTATCGATACCCTTTAGGGTTTTAACTACAGTGATTTTTCAGTAGCCAAAACCCGTACCGATACGCTTTACCATATTGATACAGTATGCTTTAAAATACCCAACGGCTAGTTCGCGTACTGATACGGTTGTATCGCGTACCGATAGGCCCAACTACCCCCAACGGTCATTTTCCCAACGGTCTTTTAAATTACAGGATCATACCGATACGCTTACTATACGTATCAGTACACACCAGCTTGAAGTGCTCAACGGCTATTTCCTCATCGGGACCGTATCGATATGAATTCAAGGGTATAGATATGTCAAGCTGCAGAACTGCATTTATGGTGAGAAATACAGGCTCCAACGGCTCTAATTCAACCCTAACGGTCCTCAACGGCTACAAACTCAATTAAGAGTATAAAAAGGACCTCCAAGCATCAAGAGATGGTTAATGCTTCAATTGTAACAACATTATGATGTCAAATTGTCTTTAGAGCTAATTTGTATATTTCTTGTATAAACAACACTTGTGAGTAGGGGTGTTCATTTTCGGATATCCGGAAAATTCGGATCACCTAAATAGCGATCCGTATCCGATCCGAAAAAATCAGATATCCGAATTTTCGGATCGGATATCCGAATATCCGAAATTTATGAATTTATTTGATTATTTTTTTAATTTAATGGTTCTATCCATGAAAAATTTAGGTTTTCGAATATAAAAATTAATAAATTATTGAATATAACAATCTTTGTATCCAAGAAAATTTCAATTTTTCATATATAACAAGTAAAAATATCGAATATAACAAGATTTATACCTATAAAAAATTTGAATTTTCGGATATCGGATAATCGGATATCCGATCTGAATGTAAAACCACTATCCGTATCCGATCCGAAATTTTCGGATATCCGATCCGAATTATTCGAAAAATAAAAAACGGATCGGATATCCGAAATTTCGGATCGGATCAACGGATAATCGGATCGGGTCAATCGGATCGGATTTTTTTGAACACCCCTACTTGTGAGCTTAATTGTCAAATTTGCTCAAGTGTATAGGTTTTGAGTGAGTGCTTAGAATTGCAAACATATACTCATTAGAGGAATTTCTAGTTTGCTTCGAATTTCTCTTGTAAGAGAGTGCTTGATCAAGCTTTGAGTCGAAAGCTTGATTGTTGTAACGGTTTCCTCATAATTCGAGAAATGATGACGAAATTCTTAGTAAATTTGGTTGAAATCCTTAGTAGGAAGCTAAGGTTGTGGATGCAGGCTTTGTGTTAGAAAGCTGAACCACTCTAAATGAGTGGCGGAACTTGGTGGTAGAGTTTGAGGGGGCCAACTTAAAATTTTAAAAAATAGAAGTTTAAATTAAAAAATTTAAAATTTTTGAAGAGATCAATTTATATATTTTTTTCAAAAATTTTGGGGTTTAACTAAAATTTTTAAAAATTTGAGAGGCTTGATGAGAACTTTTAAAAAATATGGAAGGGATTTAATTAAAAAATTCAAAAACTTTGAAGTTTAATCTGAATTTTTAAAAATTTTGTGGGGCTAAGTTAATTTTTTAAAAATTCTAAAGGTCTAAATTATAATTTTTTAAATTTTGGGGGGCCGTGGCACCCACATGTCCCCATTATCTTCCGCCACTGGTCTAAATCTTTGTGTTTAAATCTTACATTTTTAACTTCTAGAAAACACCTAAAAATCTACTCTTCTCCACACTTGGTAAGCATCTCGGTTGTGACCATCGAGCCCAACACTATGTGATTTCCAAAGAAACTTGCTATTTTAAGCTCAAAGATGGGTATATACAATAATGATGAACATAACATGTTGGAGTCATTGGTGGTTGTTGCTGACGTGTCCTCTTGGAATTGAACTTGAAGTTTTCCGTCCATGTTGGACTTCCAACCATACTCACCAGCAACTAAACAACAAAGAGAATCAACAATACAGTCAGAAACCACAACCTTCCCGACTTTATCACCCAAGACAACCTTCATAACCTTGCATCAACCCTCATGCTTCTCTTTCAAAGCTTCATTCTTTTGCTTCTCATCCTCACTCTTATCAAGTTTCGAACCTTCCTTGGTAGCAAGCACAAGCTTCTTTCCCTCAAATTCTTTCAGTTGTCCAGCAATCAAGATGATATATCGGTTAAATTCTTCGAATTCTTAAGAAATTAAACTATTCGCTTCAAAAATTATGTGCCATATAACATGGTACTTTGCTGCATCACTTATCAAACGATCAGCTTCGTTAACTCCTTGCTTGCTGCATCAAGACACAACCTTCCTTGCTGCATCACTTATAACGAAGCTGTTCGTTACCTTGTTCGTTGCCCACGATCAGCCTCGGTTAAGTTTTGAATCTAGCTTGATGACCTTAAGCATATTCTTTGATAATCTATCTAAGTTTGTAAGTACAAAATTACTTATCAAATTTGTCGGCACAATTACGCTTGGAGTCACATAACTGGTATGAGCTATATATTCAAGTGTCAAGTGTGTACAATTGCTCACCTTCAAATGTACCATTCACCAAAGTCCTTAAGCGAGGCTTCAAAACATATTCCCTAACAATAAGTAGTGTTGCATAGTCCTTAAGTGATTTTACATCATATGCTTCATGACCACCCACCATATTAATTTCCACCATTTCACTAATTTCTTTCATCGCTGGAGGTGGCTTGCAAGAGTCAATTTCATTTTCCTTTGGCCTCCTATCTTCAACATTTTGAAACTTAATTCCCTTGCTGCCATGAATCGTCTGGTCCTTAATTTCTATATCCGTTGGTATTGACAATTCATCGAACACTTGGTAGACCTTCGCCCCTGGTTCATCTTCTTTTGCCCCAACTTCTCTAGCACCACTGAGTTCACCCTCATCCAATATACCGAGATGAGCCGAGAACGATTTTAGTTGTCGAGTATTTCTTGGAGCGTCTCACTATTTTGCTTCATTATTCTTGTATTCACTTCATAAGTTTCGATAATAGTCGTCATGGATTTCACCTCTCAATGAGAGCACCAATGTTATGAGCACAAATATTCATAGTCTAAACTCAAATCTCAAGTTGAATTTCATTGAAAAATAAAGAAATTACAGTAAAAGAGAAAATAAGAGATAAAAAAAATTAGAAAAGATAAGTAGAAACAAAGAAAAAAGATAACAGTTTTCACAATTTTCTTAACTTCCCTCTATCTTTTAGTTTCCATTCTAATTGTGTGCTGAGATAGCTTGGATGTTTCCTGGGTCATATCAGTTAGATTTCTTTTTATGGCAGCTTGTCAAAATAATCAAAACTATTAATGGAGCAGATGAACAAAGATTGATTATATCTATTATTTTTTCTACGTCACTATATGATGGTCTAATTGAAATCCAATTTTTGTTCCTATTAGAAATTGTCTTAAATTCAAATTGATAATTAAATTAGAATTTATTATAATTCTAGTGGTGGAAGAATACTTGATAATTAGATTTATTTAATATCGAAGTCTTATGGGCTAAGGTCTCTTAATGACCAAATATTTAGCTCTATAAATATAAGGTTGGCCTTAAACCTTTAGAATTATGAGAGAGAATTTTGAAGAGATTAATGACCTTTAGGATCTTTACAATTATAGTGATTATGTGATCATATGAGATATCATGTATTTGTATTCTTTGTGTTCTCTATGTTCAGTATGTAAGACTGAATCACGTTAAATCTCGTCTCTTTTATATGTCTTGTTTTATGTTGTTATCGATTTGTTATTTTTCTGCATACAAATTCCTAACAATTGTAATAGAAAATATTACAATACATAACAAAGTTTATAGGGAAACAAGCCAACAAAAATGGCCACACAACAACCATTCTCGAAGAATAAACTTCCTAACATACATTCACACACACACACATATCCAAGCCCACAGAGATGCACCACGCCAGAAGCAAAACTAATAAGCAACAAATGCTAACCCGTACCCTGTACCACGGTTCAAATACAATATGCTTGAGAAGGCGGTCCGGTCCGGTTGCCGCTGGAGCATCAGTGTTCCCGGAAGGAAGGGTCGAAAGTGGATTTTATGGCCATGTCATCCCATTGTAACCCATCCCACCATGCTTTCTCTCCTGAAATATTATATATTTTGTCCTTGGCGCTGTTGGCATGAAATGGGAGTTTCTTCAGCTTTGGGCAGTCAAACACTTGGATTTCACGCAGAGAGACAAAGGACAAAGGGTGACTACAGATGTTCTCTAGTTGGGGCAGGTCAATAAGCTCTAGCGTCTGCAGATTGCAGAAAACCGAGCTTTCCTCGGTTATTTCAGCTCCATCAGCATCACCATGGCCTATAAGTTTTTTCATTGCTTCACAATTCGCAATTTCGAGAGAGTTCAGATTTGGGACCCAAATAAGCCAATTCAGATGCACCAGAACTTTACAGTTCTTGATTATGAGACTACCAAGGGGGACCAAACATGTCGCACTTAAATTCCGGTTGTTGCATGGAGCCTCAGATCCTCCAATCCAGTCAATAGCCACCTCTTCCAAGTCACAGCAATTACCGATTTGAACCCAAGACAACCTCATGTCACTCTGAAGTCTCAGAATAGTTGTGCCTCTGCATAACTCAATGTCAAGGCCATATGTGACACTTCGTAATTTGCCTGACCTCGAAAATTTTCGCAGCGCATGCTCGCTTTTTACAATGAAACTTAAGGCTTGCAGGTCTTGTAAGCACTCAAGCTCATCCACCAACAGTTCATTACCACCCGAAAAGACATTGCCATCCACTTCTTGATCTGATATACCAGAATGGAACAAGTCCAGTCTTTTCAACATTGGCAGATTCGAAAGAACCTGTTGCGGAAGAACCCGAAGTTCCTCCATATTGTTCACATATAAAAATTTCAACTTGGTTAGATTTCTCAACTCCAGAGACAGCTCTTTAATCCCTGAATAAGAAAGGTCAAGGTGTTGCAAGGAGAGCAATTTATAAAAGCTTCTAGGCAACGCTGAAAGATGTTTATTGGTAGATAGGTCCACCAATTTCAGACAAGGCATAAAATCAAAGAAGCTTTCTGATATCATTCTCAAATCATTCCATCGAAGATCCAAAGTCAGCAGATTGGGGCACCTAGGTGATCCTGTTAGTTCATTGATTGAATTTTCCCCAAGAAATATTCGCTCAGCCTTCTCCCACTCTGAGATTGCTGGTGCTTTGGTCAGCTTGAGATTCACTTGCACCAAAGTCTTCCCCTTCGTAGCTCCCTTGTCCGAAATCACCCACAGTGCCATGTCTCGAATCATGTCATGCATTTTAATAAAATTATCGGGCAAATGTTCAACGCCTTCCAGCAAGCATGCCAGCTTCAAGGTGCCGATAATATGGTGGCCCTTATCATAAGCTTCAAATATATTCACACTTTGATCCAAAATTCCTTCTCCAAGCCAAGTATTTATAAGATTAACTTTATCCAAATTCGAATCCAAAATTCACACTTTGATTCCCACTCCCGGATCACAAAGGTAGTTCCAAACCTGGCTAAAATTCGAATCCATGCCTACGGTGTCGCCGAGAGGCATTTCATCGACCAAGGGCGGTGGCAACATGTCAGCTACATCTCCAAAATGTCCACCCGTGCTCATCAGATCAGCAACATCTTCCAACTTTTCCAACACCAGCTTCCCAAGCTTATAACGAGACCACAAACTTGTAGGCAACAAGCAGTAGTCTTTAGTCTCGTTTTCTCTTTCGTCTACTTGATGTAAAACCGTGTCGAGTTCAGCATCCAGCTCCTCTACTCGCCGTAGCCATCCCTCCACTTGGTTCCTGCAATGCTTTTGTTGGCGCAAAGCAATGTCAACTCTTGTCCTTACATCGTCCCTTAGCTCCGTAAGCTTTCCTTTTTCAGTTTTCAAAGATGTTGTATTCTTTTGGAGATGGCGGATGGAGATAAGGTTCTCTCTTGTTGTTGGGATGCAGTTATATAGAAATGAGGTAACCTCTAACACAAAGCTCGCAATTTCCATAGCATTAGCAGATAAATTAAGAGGCCTTTTTCAGGGAGCAAAACGTTGCAACAGATCTACCGTAAGGTGCAGATTGATAAATGATAAGCCTGGTCCGACCACAATATCATGTATATGAGAGGAAGGGAGACTAAGGAAATGACTTAGGCTCAAGTAAACCAAGAAAGATGAACCGAAAATGAAAGGGCGGGTGGGGACTACTTGCGACCGGTCGTGGGACGAATAGAAATATTTTTTTTTCTCTTTGTCGATGTTTTTTTTTTATATTTCAAGAATTAGATTTAGAATTTTAGAGTTAAAATTTAAGATTAGAGTTTAAGGTTTTATGTTTCACATTAAAAAATTAGATTTAGAATTTTAGAGTTAAGGTTTAAGATTAGAGTTTAAGGTTATGGCTTAGAAAAGTATGAGTATGGTATATTTTTAAGGTTTAGAATTTATGGCTTATAATTTATTTTTAGTGTTGAGACATAAAAAGAGTATAAAAAAAAGATAGAGAATTTTTGTCTCGTGAAAACTAAATAAAAATCTTATTTTCTTTTTAGTGTTCTTATTTATGCATAACATTAAAAATAAAATTAAGTTTAGAATTTAGGGTTGTTATACCTCCGCCAAACGTCTTCGAAAAATTCTAACTTTTGAGACATCATTTTCACACTGCACTCCAACTTTCTTCTCGTAGGCTCACCTCCGAGATATGCGATGTCCCCGGAGCCCACAAACCTCAGAGTCAGCTAATCCCGTGATAGACCCTCCGGAAGACTTTACTTCCAGGGGACAACACCGCCATCTATGCGCCACGCTCCAAACAATTACAGAGCCCAGACGTCTCTATACCTCCGGATCCATCAGTCTCTAAAGGCTCTCTCGCTCGGTCACAGTGTCACGCGACAATGCACCTATCAAGTCTGAATGAGTTCGCAGCATGACAGTCAAGTTACAACCTGCCAGCCCATCAGTAGCCATCATTAAGCCTAACACAACCTCATCAAACATTACCTTATCTACAACTCCAAAAGATATAAGTAGCCCCAAGACCAAAGACAAAAAAAACGCTTTCACCACTCTCTACAAGGGCTATCACGCCCATTCAACATCGATCCATCCCACTTCTCTCTCTCTCTCACTACAAGTGGCTCTCCGTCCACATTAGAATGGGTGAACCATTGGTTGTCGTCAACCACTATCCAGTCACCGGTCTTACATTGTTTGCGGCTCTCGACCCCAAATCTACTAGGGATGAACCGTCTAATTCAACGACCAATCATGGTCTTTTGTGCTCTCGACTCATTCTACGACGAGTGAATCACTAAAGTCGCCCTCAAACCTTCTTTCGACCATCATCTTTACCTTCTTATTTGATGTCGCTCAAAATTAACACTAAAGATTAAAGTTTATGACTATAGATTATAGGATTATGAATAAAGTGTATTTTTTGTGTTTGTAGGTTAAAATTTAAAATTCATGGTTAAAACTTATAATTTTTTTTAATTGTTAGCATAAAAAAGACAACGAAAATGGATAAAATAATCTGTTCTCGAGACTAACCTCATCAATTCCTACTTGCAACTCCCAAGGGTGGGGACTATCTCATTATTTCCTACTTGGTACCCCGGGTAGAGACTAGCCTATTTTTTCCTACTTGCAATTCCCAGGGGTGGGACCAACCTCATTATTTCTGTGTTGATATATTGATCTGTCAGGGGATGAGACTTCCTAATTGTCATTATTATGCGAAAGGTATTCTGATCTATCATGACCAAATGATACATGTATTAGGGAGGTAAAAACAGGTAATCAGATGAGTTTTAGGTCGAGTAAAATTGAGAACAGGTCATTTCAGATTATTTTTCTGTTTAACTCGAGTCGGGTGCGGGTTTATTTTAGGTCGGGTCAAAATGGGTCGGGTCCGAAGCATATAATTGACAGGTTAATTCAGGTTCAGATAAACTTCAGGTCAAGTTCATTTCAAGTCGGGTCCATTTCAGGTCGGGTCCGTTTCAGGTCGGGTCTATTTCAGGTCAAGTCTATTTCAAGTCGGGTCCATTTCAGGTCGGGTTCATTTCAAGTCGGTTGCATTTCAGGTCAGGTAATTTCAGGTCGGGTAGTTTCAGGTCGGTAATTCAGGTCGGGGTATTTTCGGGATTGAAATTCGTATTGAGTTTGAGTTCGGTACAACCGTATAAGTAGTCGATAGTCGATAGACTTTAGGTTGGCATTCGTCAATCGTCGTTGATTTGGAGTTAATTATTTAAAGTCATATCAAATTAAAATTATAAAACATTGGAATAATTAAAAAATAATGAAAATGAGTCAATTTGGACTGAAAAGATGTCAATTTGGATTAAAAATAAAGTTTCACGGATTATAATGAACAAAAATATCAAATTAAAATTATAAAACATTAGACAAATTTAAAAGAAAACAATGAAAAGAGGTCAATTTGGAATAAAAATAAAGTTTTGGGGACTATAATGAACAAAAATATCAAATTAAAAGTATAAAAATTAGAGTAATTAAAAAAACAATAAGTAGAGGTCAATTTAGAATAAAAATAAAGTTTTAGGGTCTAGAAGGAACAAAATTTCAAATTAAAATTATAAAACATGATGAATTAATATATATATATAGGTCAATATGGAATTAAAATAAAGTTAAGGGACTAGAATGAAGAAAATATCAAATTAAAATAAAAAATTGGACAAATTAAAAAAATAATTGTGGGTCAATTTGGAATAAAAATAAAGTTTTAAGGTCTAGAATGATGAAAATATCAAATTAAAATTATAAAACATTGGACGAATTAAAAAAACAATGAATATGGGTCAATTTGGAATTGAAATAAAGTTAAGGGACTAGAATGAACAAAGTACCAAATTAAAATTATAAAACATTGGACTAATTAAAAAAACAATAAATATGGGTCAATTTGGAATTAAACTAAAGTTTAGGGACTAGAATGAACAAAATATCAAATTAAAATTATAAAACATCGAACTAATTAAAATAAAGTTAAGGGACTAGAATGAACAAAATATCAAATTAAAATTATAAAACATCGGAGTAATTAAGAAAATAAAAAGTGGTCAATTTAGAATACAAATAAAGTTTAAGGACTAGAATGAACTAAATGTCAAAGTAAAATTATATATTATTGGACTAATTAAAAAACATTCAGTATAAGTCAATTTGAAATAGAAATGAAGATTTAAGGGCTATAATGAACAGAAATATCAAATTAAAATTATTAAACATTGGACGATCCATGGTTTAGGGTTTAGGGTTTAGGGAAAATTCATTAATGGTTTAGGGTTCATACATTGATAGATACATATATGCATACTTGTATACATTAGGATTTAGAGTTTAAGGTTTAGGAAAAATTCATTAAGGGTTTAGGGTTCAGACATTGATAGATACATACATATATACATACTTACATACGTTAAGGTTTAGGGTTTAAGTTTATGACTTAAGGGTTTAGGGTTCATACATTGATAGGTACACACATACATTATGGTTTAGAGTTTAGGGTTTAGGTTGTAGGGTTTATGTTTAGGATTTAAGGGTTTAAGGTTTATGAAAAATTTATTAAGGGTTTAGGGTTCATATATTGATACATACTTATATACTTACATACATTAGGGTTTAGGGTTTAGAGTTTATGGTTTAAGGGTTTATGTTGAGGGTTTAAGTGTTAGGGTTTATGGTTTAGAGTTCAGACATTGATATGTACATACATATATACTTATATACATTAGGGTTTATGATTGAGGGGTTATAAGTTAGGTTTAGGGTTCAATGGTTTATTATTTAGGGTTTAAGGAAAAAATTATTAAGGGTTTAGGATTTATACATTGATAGGTACATACATACTTATATATATTAGGGTTTATGGTTTATGGTATATAGTTTATGTTTAGGATTTAAGGGTTTATGGTTTAGGCTTTCGATGTAGCCTTTTCTCTCTCCTCTCATTTTTAATTATTTTAGGTAATAATTTCTTTACATATGCTGATGCAGGCACTGATGTTAGCGAGAAGCTTGATCCATGTGGAGAGTGAATGAGCATATAGCCGGCTGCCACGTGGAGTTTAGGCGGGAAAAGAAAACACAAATCTGATTTGTGTTTGTTTGGCTATTTTTTTACCAATTTTGGACGGGAATGAGCTGTATTGGGTTGAGGATTTGGGGTTTGAAATGGGTTTTGGATATGTAAAGGGACTTTAGATGTAAAATGGACTTTATTATGAATATTTGGACTATTTATTGGGTTTATTTATTTGTATATTTTGGTCCTACTTATATCGAATTATTAATATTAGACTAACCCAAACAAAATACAAGTTCTACATTGGTTAATACCAGAAAAAATGGATTAAGAAGACTTAAACATGACACACTTGGAAGTATTCCAAGTGTAAAAATGTCTAAACCACTAGAAAAAAAATCTAATAATTAAATTATAATTAACTACTATAAGATTTATTTATTGTTAAACTAAATTAAAATATTGACAGGTTGACAAAGAAAGTTATTTAAACATCAATATATTTTTATGAAATGAAAATTGAATGAGTAAATATAGGAGAGTGATTTTTTATTTTATTATTTTAAAAAATTATTTAATTACTAATAAATTACTTTACTCTGTTAAATTTATCATTATTTGTTTCTGGTTAACTTTAGGAGTCTTGGTTTTACTTTAAGTATAGATATTATATAATTATAACTAAAATAAATATTTATTATGTATTTATTATATTAATGTATTGTTTAAAAGAAGTATGTAATTAAATAAAAATATATAATTAAATTAATATAATATTTGTTAATATAAATTATTTTTTCTACCTTTTTATTAAAAATACAATTTCTTTTAACAAACTGTTTGTATAGAAAAAGTTCTTTTAACGAACATGATCCAATATTCTAAGAAAATTTCTTTAATTCATCAAGTCATAGATTTTGGGGCAATATCAGTTCAGGTCAACAACAGGTCAGGTTCAAAACAGGTCGGGTCTAAAACATGTCAGGTCCAAAACAGATTGGGTTCAAAACAGGTCGGGTAAAATCGGATCTCGAGTAATTCAGTCGGGTAAAATCAGTTATATGCCAGGTCGACTTCGGGTTCAAGTTCGTTTCAGTCGGGCGCAAGTCAGGTTTTAGGTCCACAATAACATGTCCAATTCGGGTTCGGGTCGTTTTCAGTCGGACGCAGGTCGAGTTCGATCACTATAGTAACATGTCGAATTCAGGTTCGGGTCAACAACAGTCGGTTACAGATCGGGCTCGGGTCATTAAATTTTCAGGTCAAATCAGGTTCTGATTCGAGCAAGTTTCAGTCGGATTTTCAGGTCGAGACAACTTTTTACATCCCTACATGTATAGATGGAGTATCCATATTTTTTTTTAATTTTTTTTATTAAAGATGATTTTTAAGGTTCAAATATCAGCTTTTCATCTAAAAATCATTTTAAATAGTTATTTAGAAAAATGATCTCAACTTAAAGTTATTTAAAAAAATGACCCTCAAATCGTTTACGAGGGGATTTTGCGCTCTACGAAATGCTAATCACGACCTCGCTCTCTGCAAGAAGCGAGTTTCGTCCTACATGGATGCACTTTTCAGACAACTCAATTTAAAATTATGGGATAAAATCCCGCGTTTTTCAAAATACGAGTTCCACGAGAAATTGAAGGGGCGGATAAATTTATCGCGAGTTTAACTGTAGCAATCTCACGTTCTGCGAATAGTGAGTTTATTTGACCGTTTGAATATTGTTCCCTAATAAATGAAAGATCCTAATACCCATAAATACCCTAGAATCAAGATATAATTTCTTTGACCTAATTTTTTTAAGGAAAATACTTTGATGCACAAGCTGTGTAAACTTTAGTTTACACAAGCCCTTTAATTTTAGGGTTTAGGGTTTAGGGTTTTATGTTAGGGTTTAGGGGTTTAGTATGTAGGGTATATAATTTAAGGTTTATGGTTAGAATTTAGAGTTTAGAGTTTAGGGCTTAGGGTTTAGGGTTTAGGTTGCTAGGGTTTGTGATTTAGATTTTAAATTTTATAAAAGGATTGTGTAAAAAAAATTTACACAGCTTGTGCATCAAAATAAAACCCTTTTTTTAATATGTAATTTAATGTATTATAATTATTTGAATATATAATATAATATGATCTAATTATTTGATGTAATTATTTGAAAAAGGATTTAAGGATATGGAAAATCGTTATTATTTGAAAAGATCCTAATCATTCTAATTTGACCTATTTTTCCTTAAATAAGAATCTTTAAAAGAAATCTTTGATAAAAATTCTTATTTTCCTTACATTAAAATCCTAATTATTGTAGAAAATTTGAAATCAAATAGTCATAATGTAAAAAAAAAATCATATTTATTAGGATAATAATATTGTCTAAAAATCATATTTAGCAAAAAAATAGTATTTAAATTCGATTAGTATGTAATAAATAAATATGATAAAATATAAAAAATTGAATAGTCTAGTAATTTGAAAATCCTAATCGAATAACATGTTAACACCAAATATGGATAGAATCAATTTAACAAATCAATTTTCAAAACTCTAAGGCCTCGTTTTCCACAGAATGCGAGGTCTTTTATGACCGATTAGAATCGAATTCGTTGGGACTGAAAGTCGCGTCTTTTGAAAGGTACCTCACGTTTCACAGGTAGCTAGTTGTTGAAATCGCTTCGTGAGGGGTGCAAAAACACTTATAAATAAGGGCTCATTCCTCCAAATTTTCACATCTCCTCTTCAAATGTTCTTCTTTAACTACTATTCTATATTATTTTTATTCTTAAATAGTTTGAATATTCGATAGAAATGGCGGGGTTATTGAGATTGGACGACAGACACATGTTCTATTACTAACGCTCAAACAACGAGGTTATTTTTTTTATTTAATTATTTTTTAGTTGTTAATATTTTCTTGTTCATTTATTAATTTTAAATTTTAATTTGAAGGGGTATGAACGTGTGTTGACTTGTTACATCAACTGTACGAGAGCACCACAACTGGATATTGTTTTGTATTTGCATCAAGCCCGTTTGGCCATGTTTCCACCATATTTGGCGGTACAAAGTTGAACCGTCCGTTGATTAACACGTTGCTAGAGAGGTGGAGGCCCGAGACACACATTTCATCTTCTTTTTGGTGAGGCAACTATCACCTTGCAAGATGTTGCATTTTATCTTGGTCTGCCCGTTGACAGCGAGGTTATAATCGGTATTGCAGATGAAAATTGGGTCGACGTGTGTGCACATTTGCTCGGAATGGAGCTGGAGCCGGACGATTCATATGATGGTAAATTTAAAATTACCTTTTTGAACAACAATTTTACAGACCTGCCCCGGACGTTGATGAAGTAACAAAGATGGTATAAATAAATTTTATTGTTTACGATTATTTATTGTGATATTTTATTTCATTATAAATAATTATATTTTTTTTATTTTTGTAGCGGTTTGCTCGTGCTCATATTCTACGAGTTATTGGGGGTCTTGATGTCAGACAAATCCCACAATAAAGTCCATTTGATATGGTTGCCTCATATGGTGAGTTTTGCAGAGTCTAAAAATAAGAGTTGGGAGCGACATTCTTGAAATTTCTATTTCGGGAGCTATGCATAATTGTTAACCCAGACATACGTGTCATTGGCGGGTGTCTTTTGTTGCTGCAGTTTGGACATGGTTTCAAATGTCGTTTTTATGCCCGACGCTTAAAGAACCGGCCCCATTCCAATTTTCACTTATTCGGAAGTATTAATAAATAGTAAAACAACTTTATTTTTTTATAATATTAGAATACTTAGATTTTTTATTTGAATTATAGGTGGTTGGGTAAATTATCTCACTTAGGACTACCGACAACCCAATAAAATTATCGACTGTTGATCGACAAGAGAGATGTGGTATCATTTTTAATCGGTTGCATTTTTCTATTGTAATAATAAAAAAATTTAAATCGCGTTTAGCTAATTTAGTTTACAAATATTTTGTGTAGTTCATGTGGATTTCGTACAAGGATGATGATATTATGGACTACTTTTTGCCAAAAATAATACTGATTGAGCCCGTTTGGATTCTGATGGTCCCCTCATACACTATGAGATAGTCGAGTGACATTATGTCGACCGCGTGCTGCGACAATTCAACTTTGTCCTAAAGATTCTGAACAACCCACTCAATTTGGACAAATTGTAGAAATTAACACGACAAGGTAAGACAGATGTTCATTGGGACCATCATCACGCGACGTGGATGCAGATGTGGATGACACAATTTGATAGGCGGCCCGCCTTTTTGAAACTCATTTTGGACCACAACATTACCTTTGAGTATATGTAGTGGTACCACCAAAACAAAAGGTCGTATATACTAATCTTGGAGGAGAGAGAATGAGAAATAGGCGTGCCTCTCATATGCCATCCGCTGACACAACTTACCAGCATGAGGGAACAAAGCTAGAGAAGAATACAAACACACGCTCCCGAGGAGACAGCCTAAGGGAGAAGAAGTGTCAACCATTTGCTCTAAACTTTGTTGATTAATATTTTTTTAACTTTTGAATGTTTGTACATTTGTTTTTTTATACGACTTGAATTAGACAAACCTTAAAATTTTATTAGTTAATGGTCACTACATGTTTTAATATATTGAATTATAATTTTTTAAGATTTTATCATATTAATATGTAAATTCAATTAAGTAACAATACTCGATTTGAATTAATCAATCAAATATTAATTATTATATATAAAATGTATTTAATTATCGGATTTTCCGTTTAATCTTTTGATTTGTGATAGTTTTTGTCCTTAATAGAGTTGAAAATTTATATTATTAGTGTACCTAGTTACTATCCACAATTATATATACGTACGATAACATGAAAATTATACATTGTACAAAAAAACTATCCTCTTCGGCGCTTCAATATACAAAGAATTGCATCTTTACTTGTTATTTTTTAATAATTTAATTACATACGATATGTTTAGAAATTAGAAATATTTAGCATGATTAACGATTTAAAATCCCATTTGTTTTAAAAATTAATATGCATGAATTTCTTTTATGGATTAAAAATCAATACGTATATTCTTATATCTTTTAATAAATGTAAGGGTAAAGTACACAGACGGTCACTGAACTTTGGTAAAAAAAATAAAATGATAACTAAACTTTCAAAAATCACAAAATGGCAATTAAACTTTATGTTTTATAACAAAATGGTAACTAGACGTTAAATGCCGTTAAGTGACTGTTATAAACTTTGGTATAATAACACATTTAGTCCTTCATATTTATACATTCAATCAATTTAGTCTTAATTCGAAATAATTCACTAAATTTAGCCCTCGTTATTTACACATTCTTTCAATTTGGTCTTTAAAGAAAAATTCAAAAGTATGGTAACATGATAAATAATTACAATTAAATTTTTATAGGAACTCGACTTGACTCGAATCGAAAAAAAATTCAAATAAAGTTTGAGTTGTAAAATATGATGCGTCAACTCGAATAACTCGAAATTTTTTTACTCGACTCGATCGAACGCTCATCTCTATCTTAAGATATGACGCGTCAACTCGAATAACTCGAAATATTTGAATATTTTAAATCATTTTTTCCATTTTAAATCGAATATTTTTTAAAATAGAATATTCAATATTTACATATTTAAATCACATCGAATATTTAATAACTACTTTAAATATTCAATTTAATTTAAAAATATTTGATTTAAAAGAAAAATTATTTAAAATATTCGAATATTTAATAATTATTTCAAATATTTTTCTTTTAAATATTTGAATATTCAATAACTAATTTAAATATTTATTAAATATTCGAATATTTTAAATCAAATGTTTCTTGTAAATTGAATATTTTTAAATTAAATCGAATATTTAAAGTAGTTATTAAATATTCGATGTGATTTAAAAGAAAAAAATGATTTAAAATATTTGAACATTTCAAGTTATTCGAGTTGACGCATCATATCTCAAGATAGAGGTGAGCGCTCGATCGATTCGAGCCAAAAAATTTTGAGTTATTCGAGTTGGCGCATCATATTTTACAACTCAAACTTTATTTGAAATTTTTTCGGTTCGAGTCGAGTTTTAGAGTTCCTATAAAAATTTAATTAAATATTTGAATATTTTAAATCAATTTTTTTCTTTTAAATCGAATATTTTAAATTAAATTGAATATTTAAAGTAGTTATTAAATATTCGATATGATTTGAATATGAAAATATTAAATATTCTATTTTAAAAAATATTCTATTTAAAAGAAAAAATGATTTAAAATATTTGAATATTTCGAGTTATTCGAGTTGACGCGTCATATCTTAAGATAGAGGTGAGTGTTCGACCGAGTCGAGTAAAAAAAATTTGAGTTATTCAAGTTTACGCGTCATATTTTACAACTCAAACTTTATTTGAAATTTTTTCGATTCGATTCGAGTCGAGTTTTCAAGTTCCTATAAAAATTTAATTAAATATTCGAATATTTTAAATCATTTTTTTCTTTTAAATCAAATATTTAAAGTTGTTATTAAATAATCGATGTGATTTAAATATGAAAATATTAAATATTCTATTTTAAAAAATATTCGATTTAAAAGAAAAAATGATTTAAAATATTCGAATATTTCGAGTTATTCGAGTTGATGTGGCATATCTTAAGATTGAGATGAGCGTTCGATCGAGTCGAGTCAAAAAAAATATGAGTTATTCGAGTTAACGCGTCATATTTTACAACTCAAACTTTATTTGAAATTTTCTCGATTCGAGTCGAGTTTTCGAGTTCCTATAAAAATTTAATTGTAATTATTTATCATGTTACCATACTTTGTAATTTTGCTTTAAGGACCAAATTGAAAGAATGCATAAATTACGAGGGCTAAATTTAGTGAATTGTTTCGAATTAGGATTAAATTGATTGAATTTATAAATATAAAGGACTAAATGTGTTATTATACCAAATTTTATAACAGTGACTTAACGTCATATAACGTCTAGTTACCATTTTGTTATAAAACATAAAGTTTAATTGCCATTTTGTGATTTTTGAAAGTTTGGTTACCATTTTATTTTTTGTACCAAAGTTCAATGACCGTCTGTGTATTTTACCCTAAATTTAATGCAACTAATACGATCAACTAATCTGTTAACAAAATTTAATATAATTTAATCTTAAAATTAATAAAATTGAATCCCGAAAGGACTCGAATTTGAATAACCCAAATGTATTAAATCAAATTATTTATCCAAAATAGCCGGAAAAATAACTTGAAATATCAAATCATAAGCTAATCTATACAATTTTTATTCTGTGCGAATATTAATGGTTGCTATTACGATTTTGAAATACAATTTTCTTGGTAGTAAAAGTAAAACCAACCTTGTTCATGTTCATGAATTGTTGAGTTCAAAAATGAAAATGTACTCCACAAATCCCACATCGGTAAGGATAGAGAGCTCGGTTCGATATCCGGGTTCCAACAATAGTTGAACCCCCGACACAAAACTACAACCCAACCAGTTGATTCATGCCTCGAGGAGGAAATAAAACAGTAGTGTTGTAGCGTCTAAAATTGAAAAACAACATAGAAATGGGCTAGAATAGGGTAATCAATCACTAATTCTCGAATTCTTTCTACATTCGTAATGGCACATCGAAAGATGCCTCGAAAGAATATATATGCTAAAACTTAGAACAAGCAACTAAAACCATAGTTTCAAAGCTAACTGAATACTTGTATATGCCCTCCCCAGTCCAAAATTCAATGTTCTCGACGACTCCAAACCACCGGGTTCACAAGCCAATCACACCTCATAGTTCGAAATCTGTTAAAACAGTGCCTTTAATAATGCTTTACCCTATTGAAACACTACATCCGGGAGATTGGAGATATTCACTGTAAAGAATGCATGCACACTTTTAAAGGGCCAGTGTGCATAATTTGGCGGCCCTAGCCCCTAGCCCAAGGTCGGGAATCGTTTCAAGCGAATTCAAACCAGAAAAACTACGAATGCTTTCTCAAAATAATAAGAATACCAGTTTCTCACCTCAAATAAGGGCTGAGTGGAGCTCGAAATGAATGTTTTCATGGGACCTAGTGATCTGGTGTAAGCACTGCCAACAACAGAAAAGAATGATATAGGTAAGAATCAAGGCATTAGAAATCAAAAGAAATGCTACAAGGTACATGAGGAATATAATTGTAATACGAGAAAGAAAGGTTATACTAGTAATATCATAAATTGCAAAAGTCAAAAAGGACGAAAACAAAGTCAGAAAAGCTGTTTAGAGTTTAGCAGGCAGTATAATTGTTACAATTAGTGAAAACTGTTTAGAGTTTAGCAGGGAGTATAATTGTTACAATTAGTGATTGTGCGCTAAAACAAAATAATGGATTCGGAGAAGCCCAAAAGATAAAGGGGTTAGAATGACATTTTAGAAACTATTAATCACCAGAGACAAAATTTCGATTTTCACACTGCCCCAACCAATAGCTTTTAGGCTGCTGACCGGGATCCTTCATTATTCGTACCCCACTCTTCTTCAGGCTCGTTACCATTGATCAGTACTGCACCATCATTAGAATCAGCATCCACAACAACAGCCTCCTCTTGGCTACCCTCTTCTCCATTCCGCTCTAAATTCTGATCCCGTCCATTTGGTTCTGGAGCCTGAATCCCACAAATAAAGGACAAAGTAAAACCAGACCTTAGTCCTGAACCACTCAAAGCAGTTCCTAGATTCAATATACTGCCAACTTAAAATAGAAACAAATACATATCGATTATATACCTCATGATATAGATCGCCATTTTCATGTGGCTCCTCATCATCTACTTGCATGCTTCTGAAAGCATCCACAAGTGTCATCCGCGATCTATCAGCATGGTTCAAATAGTCTGCTGCGGGAGGATAAATATCCCTACAAAACAATCAAAAGCTAATAGCATATCCGTGTGCGACAGAAAAATAGGGTGTATCGACAAGGCTTTGAAACAAGATCATGTGAAAGTGGTAACAGTTAATAACAGCAATGAATACGGTTTAATAAAATTGCCTACAAATATTGTAACCAATAACAAGTAACAATAAACAACAGAAAGGAATCCTGTTTGATACCTTGTTTCTGCCACTTTAGATTCAACAGAGAGAGAAAGTTCCCAATCCTCAAACAAGTTAGAATACTCTTGAGGATCAGCTAAAGATTCAGCAGCTTTTGGATTAACCTGCAGATGACGTAAAAATGACGTCAAATCATTTAGCAATCTATTCAGTTAGTCAAACATACTAAGCAACATAAGTACTTTTTAGTAAAATAACAGAAACATGCAAGCCCAACTGATTCATGTTGCATGAGTACAAATAAATTAAATATCATGCACTTGGATATATTTAGAAGATCGAACAAGCAGAATCAAAACGAACAAGAGTTTATGATAAAACTAGCACAGTTTGTAAAGAAAGCATGACAAAAAGAACACCACAAATACAAAGTAATGGGAACTAACCTTGATGAGGTCTTTTCTCCAAATTGCCACTATCTCTGAAACCTTGCTTGGAAGATAAGATCGAGCCATAAGAGCAGCCTCTGGTATCCGATTGCTGCAAAAGGAATACTTCAATAAATCCATAGCTCCTGGCACATGTGGCATTCTATTTTTATCAGGTAACTAACGAGGAGTTACCTTTCCACTAAAAGCTGAAGGCAATCCTCCAATTTACCCAACATGAATAAACAAAGGAAAGCAACATTGTTCTTCCCTTGCTCTTTGGAAAGTGATGCAAGTCTCGATATTCCTTCAGCATCTCCTAATGAGGAATAAAGCAGCAATAAACCACTCAGGTCCAAGGCATACTTCATGCATTCCTCAGCCATTGCAAGCTGCAATGACAATTGACAAGTTCAACATAGTTAAAAGAAATTATTCAAACTAGCTGAGAAGGAACTGGAAACTAACAATTAATACGGCATTTTATATACATTGAGCTACATTAAGACAAAAAGCTAGTACATGTCATACAATTCAAAACCTACTTCAGAAAACTGTAATGTACAACATGTCATTAAAGAAGATACTAAGCACACATAAGGCCATCTTACAATTCATTTACCAGTTAAATAACCAAGCCATAGCTCATATAAATCGAAAAAATAGTAATTAAAAGCAAAGCTGTATTCCTACATCCTTAAGAGATATTCATTCAAGAGCTAATACATTGAACATTTTCAAATTGTAATCTTAACCACATCATGACTCATATATAAAAGCAAAAGCTACTAAAAAGTTGGCAAATTAGAGAACAAACGACACCTTTCCAGTGGACAAGGCCAATTTTCCCAACTGTTTCCATTTAGACTCACTCTGAACTTCTGCGGCTATTTCCTGCACAAATGAGTATGAATCCCCAATCATAGAAATTTCTTAAAGAGAAAATTCCAAAATTAACACAAAATTGAACATATGACTCAAATATTAAAGGAAAAGATTTAAGAAGTTGTATTTCCATTCCAAGCAAAATAGATAATTCTTGCCTTAGCAATCTCTAGATTACCAAGCTGTATTGCAAGCTCAAATTTGTAGTCAGGGTCTGTGGCTACTTCTAGAGCTTCCTCTACCATACCTCGTGATTCCAGGAAACGAGCCACACTATCAATCAAGCAAATCATCAATTAAATCCAAGAAGTATTTCAAAAATCACAACTTAAAAATGGAGAAATCGAGTACAACAATTTTAAAATAAATGGCTTTCAGGGGAAAGGAATGCCCAAAGATAAAGGGCATAGCTTTATAGTAAGCTACTTGTAGAGACAAATTGAAATCTGGAGTTTCTCAACACATCCATATATAATAAGATATTACCAAAGATGAAAACAAAATTCCAAGCACAAGGTGCATAAATATTCAGCATGAGATGAGTAGGCAAGAACCAAAAAATGAAAAGAAGTACAAATGAAAGAAAAGAAAGGGAAAGGAGAAATGAATTTTACATCTCCAACCCAACTTGGAACAGTTGCAAGAATACTGGAACACGACCACCTATATTCTTTGAAAATGGAAGGAATTATATTGAGGTGTATACCTATTATGGTGCTCTTTAGGAATTGAAGGTAAAATTTCATTGGCCCCTTCCAAGTCTCCACGCATCACAAGAGTCTTGTACTCAATCAGGCTGAGAAGTAATGTGTATCCCATGACACTGTACAAATGACACAAATGAGGGCAAATAGACATTAACAATGAATTTTCAGAGCAAAACCAACATGCATTTTGACATAAAAAATAGCAATCAACAATTGACTTACTTAAACTCTTTGTCTATCAGATATACTCGACTTTGACTTGCAAGATATCCCAACAAATACATCGGACGATCCAAATGAAACATCGTGGTTACCTAAAATCGTTAATAATCAAAGTGACCCATCAAAACAAACAAAAACCAATGCATCTAAATGCATGGAACAATTTAAACCTAGGGATAAGCATATCACAAATACCTCTCCACCAACACAGTAATTAAGTCTCCATGAAGAGTTGTTGTAAATGAAACAGTCCCCAACCCAAATGCCAGTCCTGACACGTTCATTGGTCTCGTGAAGAAGCTCAAATGCATCCTCAACTCCTTGTTCATCAACCGGTCTTCCACTATCTAAGTAAGATTGAACTACATCCCGCTGCAACATGAAAGTACCAAAATCCATTAGAGCATAACTGTAAGAAATTGTGCATTTAACAAAGGAAGAATCCATCGGTTTTGCTGGTCTAAGAAGCAGACTACATTCAGGAGACTTACATTGTACTTTAGGATATAGAAAGATGTATCACTAGCTATTGCCACCAAGTCACCACTGTCGGCCCAATAGAGATTCTGACATTTTCCATAACATAAACAAAAAAGACATTTAGCATGCAAGATGGCTAAGAAGAAGCAAATCGAGCAAGTAGAGCTATTTTAGCTTACTTTCACAGTAACATCAATTCGACGAATCATCCTGCATTCAGCCCAATCGTAAAAACAAATAAAATCATTGGAGCACATTGCCAGTAAAGTGCCCCCAAAAATATGCTCAGCAGAGAATGTTGGCCGGACACTCTTCTTTTCCTGGAAGTACTTGAATATAGCATTAGATAAAATTCCATAACAAATGGAAGTACATAATACAATTAACAAGATATTAATCATATACACTTAAAGAATAGCCAGTCAATCTGTTCAATTAAAAGTTATCATTGTCTTGAAAGTTGCAACTCCCTTCCCTACCCAAAATTTTGTCCACCCAATTAAACCCAGCTCTCTAGAAACGATAGATCTGTTGTTTATAGCATATCTTTCAACAACATAAAACAAAATGTCAAGCACAAAAACCTTTTTAAATGATGAAAAAGACGAACCTGAAAACTTTTGCTGAAAATCTTGACTTTTGATGTGCTTTCTCTAACAGCATACTCACCATCAGATGACCAAACGCATTCTAATGCTGAACCAAAGGACCTATTTCTCCATGCTAAAGCTGTATATATAATGTACTCACCATCTCCACAGACTACAACAAACCTCCCATTTGGGTTATGCTTTAAGCTCTGAGAAATACAATATAGTCTAAAGGGTAAAAGATTATACAAACAAACATAAAATACAGCTTACAAACAAAATTAATCAACATATTTTAGGAGTGACCCATAACATTATGCAGAAATTCATTTAAATGATGCTAGAAACCAGCAACTCACTTGAGGGTATAGATCACAGGTCCCTAATTCCTTAACAGCCAAGGGCAATCTTTCTCCATCAGTAACCTAAGAACCAAAAAGAAACTAACACCATCACCTTAAGGTGAAAAATCAAATATTGAAGGTCACACCATCAATGCAGAAAGAGAATTTTTATGGCAAATACACTACCTCAAAATCTGCTCCTACACTCTTAATATTCACGGTTTGAATTTCATTTTGCTTAGCCCATATGATTTTCCCACTGTTGTCCATACTTGCTACAGGTACTTCACGGCCGATTTTTACCATAATAGTTCCTTCATCATATCCAATCACAATTCTGTAAGACGAAAATGGTATATTAGTTTTACCCTGACATGAAAACTAATCAAGAACTCAGTTCAGAAATCCAATATCACCAATTTGCAGTTTGCACAAGAAACATACAACTAAAGAAGTCAGATCAAACAACCTAAAAGAATGGTGATTATAATTGATTTCTCACTTTTTCAATGAGAGTATTAGTTGATTGCTCACATTTCTCAAGAGTTGTTCTAGAATTTAAGTATAAATAAACAAGCTAGAAAAAAGTTAAAACTGAGGAGGAGGAGGAGGAGGAGGAGGAGGAGACAATAAACATGAAACTGTTACATGATTTAACCAAAAGAAATTACCTCCGTGAACCTTTCATATATCCGACTGCCCAAACTCTCTCAAGACCATAATTCAATGTATTTTCTAGCCTGAAAACAAATGAATTGGTTAAAAAGTAAATAAGTTGAAGCACGTAAAGACATCATCACATGCATCATAGACTATTAAGATTAAAAAATCTTAAGAAAACACTAAAGGGTGAAATACTAATGGTAAAGCACCAGACCATGAACTTATACATCTATCTCAAGATTAGACCAATCCGTGGATCTGGGGATTTTATATTTGGGAACTTAAATTTTGCCTCCCTGGACAGCTCAAAAGCCCAAATTACTGTTACATATAATAAAATATTAAAATATTTTATATTAATATTTATATTTTTATAACTGAATACAATGTATTTTCAACCCCAGATTACAGATTTCCTTTCCCAGGGCCCGAACCTTGGACAGGTTTACTCAAGATGCTCATGCCAACATTTTTTTACAATCCAAAAGCATTCACTTTAACCAATCCAATACTGAGACATGAAGATGAGAAATAATGTGGAATCATGAATTGTTATGCACAACCAGATAATATCAGTCTCACCACAAAACAAACGTCCATTGGAGATCAAAAGGGGATAAACAGAAATGTTTCTACCTATAAGTGGTAGCATGCCAGATACGAACTGTCCCATCCTCGGAACCGGTGATAATAATTGGAAGGTCGGGATGGAAACAAACAGCAGAAACGTTGTGTGTGTGGCCTTCCAATGTCTGAACACAACTCTTTGTTTGGTAGTCCCATACCTGCATCCATGGAATTTATCTGTGAATAGTTCCTCAAGATTTATTTATGGTCAAAAGATAGCAGAATATATATTGTGGCAGAATAGTGCATACCTTAGCAGTGTGGTCATCAGAACCCGTGATCAGATAGGGCTTATCACCACCTGTAAAGTAATCAACACAATTTACACCTTTCTGATGGGCATCCAGAGTAAAATTTGGGTCGGGGGAGCCAAGGTTCCAAATCTAGAAATTTCAAACAGAGCCAATGCTGATTTAGCAAGGTTATACCAAATGAAGCAAGAAAGATGACGAAAAAAATTACAACCAGAAAGGTGCCCTTTGTACCTTTATAGTACGGTCAAGAGATGCACTAGCAAAAGTATTAGTATCCTTGGGATTAAAGGTCACTTGCATGACATAATGGGAATGTCCCTCAAATATCTGAGTACACACCCAACCCTTCTCCCAATCCCAAAGCTTTATGAGCATATCATCAGACGATGACAACACGTAAGGAAGAGTAGGATGGACAGCCACACATCTGATGTAATCAGTATGTGCCTCAAATACTTTGACCTTATCCATCGTGTTGTAATTGTATACCCGAATAAACATGTCATCAGCCCCAGCAACAACCCATTGTTTGCGTGCAACAAACTTGGCCGACCTAACTGCAGATGAAAAATGTCAACTTCAGAGAATCGTAATAACATCATCACGATGAAAGAAAATGGACAAATAGCATCAGCAGACAAAGATAGATGATTCAAAACAAATGAACACAAACCTGGCAACTCAGTGACTTCAAACGACTTAGCCATGGTCTGCACACCAAGAACAGCTAAGTTAACACTAAAAGTAAGTAAAACTCTGAAAAAATCACATTCTACACATAATGACTAGCAAAATTACAAAACAAGCTTAATGCCATTTTAATAGCATGTTAAGAATCCAAAACCCTAAACTAAATAATTTTCATGAAATTAATAGTATTTTTTACAGACTCGTATGAAGAAATAATTATATCATTGTGCAAATGAAAATTGCATTCCACATAAAACTAAAAAGATACAAAAAAAAGTTTCACCGATAAAGGACAAGCAATATACATAGAGCTAAAAAGATTCATGTCCCATGAGTTTGAGCTGATGATCATAAAAGAATTGATGGAATAAGAAATGGAATTAGTCATAATGAACACAAAGAGACAATTCAACTGTCATACCATAGGTCTAAGGTTACTCTAATATAATTCTCAATTCAAGTGAAGAGAGGAAGAGGTAAGTCTTTATAACATATATGTTGGTGTGATAACTAAGATTATTATTATCAGGTAAATGAGATTTAGGCACCTTATATCTTTCAGAAAATAAAAAGCCTAGGACTAAGCAGAATGGACAAATTTTAGTCTGGATTAAGGCTTAAGCTATTTAAGTTCCATGAATGTTTTCTATGGAAAAATAACCATCTAATACTCCAACCATAGTTTATTGGATAGCATCCCACAACACCCACAGAATTGCTGGTGGAAAGATGTTTCAGACAGTAACAACAAATCGAGCTCTATTATGAAAATTTCAAAATTGCTTCTTTTCTTCACTACTTCAAAAATATAATAACGAGAAGTGTTAAAAAGAAGCAAACAAGATAGTTATTTAACTAAACTCTAGATACCAACTGAAATAATAAAATATATCCCTTATTCACCTATTTTTTCAGCTTATGGCATTTCACTAAATGGAACATGGAAAAGCTTCTAGTTTTGGCAATCAATAAAACTCCCATACCTGAGACTGGTAGTTCCAGATACACACAGTTCCAGTATACAAACTTGATAGAATCCTGCAATTACAATTATGATAAATCACATTTAGCCTTCAAGGTTGAAAAAGATAAAATTCGAATAAATGAGAAACAGAATAAAGTTAGAAATTACCATGGTTCTGTTGGATGGAGATCTACGGATTTTACTCTCTCTGACCTTTGAGCAAGTTTCCTCTGAACCAAACATCACAATTAAGAACATTACTCACACATTTGCAAATAATAAGATATAACCCACGCATAAAACAGGAGTCAAGTGAAATTAATAACACGTACCTTAATTTCGAGCCTGAGTGGCTGTTAAGAACAAAAAAAAAACGTAATTAGTCGAAACCAAACAAATCTTAAATCAAAATCAATCAACAGTGGGAAAGAAAAAAAAAACTGAAATTGCAGCATTCTTATTGAACAATTCAAATAAGAACAAGAAAAACACATTCACTCGGCAGATCTCAATCTATCCAAATCCCTAGCACTCTAACTTTGCTTCATAGTACTGAAATAAGAAAAGGCAGTATAACTCGAACAAAATAACATAACTGAAAATTCTTCCGGTTTCTAGTTCAATAAATTAAACAGAAAATTGGGAATTGATAACCAAACAAAGGGGATTTGAACCAGATCCAATGCGGAATAAAATAGATCAAGAAATTAACTAACCATTTTTGCAGGTAAAAATTATAAAGAAGAAGCCTGGATCGAGATCGTGGTTTCAATAGAGAAATAGGTGCTTTTGATTGGTGTAATGTAAGAAGAGGGAGTGTTTTCCTCTGTTTGTGTGTTTTAACGTAAAAATATGAATTAGAAAGAGACGAAATGCTTTGGAGTTAAGGGATAGATTTACGGAAGTGCCACTCTCTCCCTTGATTAGAAAAATGGCTTATTTATAAAAATAAGTGATAAACTAAGATTTTTTTTTTTAAAATAGCCGCTAGATTTTTATTAAAACTATAGAAAAACTCAATTACAAGGCAATCAAGAATAAGAAAATTTGACTTAAAACAACCTAAAAAAATTCTTACAACTCAAAAACAATGAAAACAAAATTTTTTATGAAAAAACTCATACCAACGAAAATTTAAAAGCTTTATGATTTTCCTTGTCTCTGTCCAAACGAGACGCATAAAAAAGGAATGAGTGATGCGTGATCCATTCTGTCAGGAGAAAGGTACCGCTACCTAGGACTGATTTTATCGGCAAACAACCATCAACGAGTGGGGATAAAACATTCCAAGTGGCCACCAACAACACCATGAATCAAAAACTAGTGCCGAGTGAATCTCTGTGCGAACAACAACCAAACGCTAGGGTATGCTGAAACTTGCCACAAAGACAGATGAACCAAACAAAAAAAAAACATGTCACAAAGACAGAAGAAGAAGTGTGTCACTAGGACAGAGAAATAGCGTGCTACAAAAGCAGAGATTCTTATTAACATAAAAACAAGAAAATCGATAAAATCAGTGGTCGACAACCAATACAAAGATTAATTGCCGACCACCGATCAAAGGGATTGAACAAAATAAAAAGCGGCTAGAATTGAAACAATTTTGAGAGAGGAGCGGCTAGGGTTTTTGGTTGCTTTCGCGGTTGTCAGGACGAATTCAAGCTGACTTATGTTACATACTTAGTTTTAAGGTGCCAAAAATTTTATGTTACACACTTATGTACTAAGACCTGCTTAAGCGAAATAAAACATACAAAAATTTTGAAATCTTAATGAATTCTTTAAGTCGTGCTTTTTTTATCTAGTTTGTTATCACAAAGCACAAAAAAATAAAAATAAAACTAACTTTTGGGTTGAGATCTTGATTTCACTTTTAAATAGATGAATTTTTAAAATTGAAGTGTTTGGGATGTTAAAACCAAACCATAACTAAATATGAAATCTAACTCAGGATCTATCATGTTAAATCATCAAGAACAATAAACCGAAAGCGGAAGCGTACCTAAATTAATCGATAAATGAAAAACCATGAATCCTTTGATGAAGATCGCCTAAAAGGTGGTTGTGATCTTCCAAGAAGATAGGTTAGCCATTGCCGTAAAAACTCTTTGACGGGACAAGAGTAATACAAGTTAACATATTTCTTGTGACCATTACCTCTTTATATAGTTGATTGTTAAATCAAATATTAAATATTTATAACTCTTCCCCTCATTGAATTATAAATATATCTTATGGTATATATACTTTTATTTACATGGCACTTTAATACCTATGATACTTAACATTATTGGTCACTTAATTTTGTGTTATACTTTATAATAGCATCATACATTTTACATATGTGCCCACAATTGAGGATTTTATTCCAACAATCTCCCACTTGGGCAACATATGTTTCCTGATAAATGTACAACCTTATGAGCTCAAAAATTGCTATTATATAATAGGTATTCTATAACAATCTCGTCCATCAACTATATTCATATAGGATCAAAGTAGCCTTTGCCATATTTATCATGACTAGACCCATCAATGGTCACATATACAAATATAATCAAATGACATAGATCAATCATGGATGTGTAGCATGAAAAATTACATGAAATGTGAACCGAACATGTCTATTTCCAACTGGTCCTCCTAAACCTTTGTGAGATCAAACTTTATTGAAATCAGAATGTGCATAAACCAAAAGAATTTTATTTCTGTAGAACATAATATTAAAATATCCTTAAACCGAAGTAACTGAAATTGTGTCTAAAAAGAATGAGCATTTTTCAAAATTACAAACTCTCACTAAAACTGAATATCCTTAAATAACATTACACCCACATGAGTAGTGTGCTCATGAAAGACCTAGGGTGATAGTTTCTTAATAAGCGCACAATTATGGAATTTGTACCATTATGTTCTATAGACACATAACCACTTTGAATTTCTTTTAACAACTAGAAATTTAATATTTATGTGCTTCAAATTTGAAGTGTTCCTATTGTTTATTAGAATAAATAAATGCATATTTACTGTCACAAAACAACTGAAGTGGTCTTTCTATTCAATCTACAATTAGCAGCCCATGTAACAAAATCTTTTGCATCAATATTCTAATAGAATCTAAGATTGTGAACCTGATGATCTCTAACTTACCAGAACTCTAACATGTGAGCATGTATTTTTTTTGTTCTCTAAATATATCTCATAACTCTATCGGTTGTTATCCAATAGTTCGTACTACATTTTCTTAAATATATGTCTAACATTCTAACAATGTACGCAATATCCAAAGACATACATACTTGAACATAAATTAGATTCTCAATAGCTCATGCATATAGAATCATTTGTGTTTTTTAAATTTCAAGATTATTTTTAGGACATTGAGTAAGACAAATTATCTTCTTTTAGTAATATGAGTATCACTTGGTTTACTCCCACTAAACTTGTAGTATATACAATTGTCAACCAAATTTATCTCAAAATCGAATAAAATAATCAATATGAAATTTATAATTTCATTAATGAGAGTCTTACTTAAGCTCATAGATAAATTTCTTTAATTTACATATCATTGATATTGTATCGTAAGGCACAACTCTATGATTGTATTATATAAATAATTTCTTCAATGTCGCCATTGAAAAACACAAACTTAACATTCATCTTATGTAGCTCAAGATTAAAATAAGTAACAAGTGTCATGATTATCCTGAAAAAGTCTTTCGATGATACTTGAGAGAAAGTCTCTACAAAAATAACATCTTCTTTTAGAGTATATCCTTTAGATGCAAGACATATTTTATACTTATCCACATTACCATTTCCATCCCTATTGGTTTTAAATATTCATTTACAACCAATTGGTTTGCACCTTAAGTTAATGAGACAAGTTCCTTAACTTTATTGTCTTGCATAAAATTATACTCTTCTTGAATGAAATCAATCCACTTTTGAGAGTTAAAATTTTTATGGTTTGATAAAAAATAAATGAGTCACCTTCTATTGTTATCCATTGTTATCCTTATTTTCTTGAGAAAATACAATATAATAATCTTGAATAGTATTTCTCATTCTTCTCGTCGACCTCTTTAATGACACCTATTCTTTTAGGTTGTTCTTCTGAAACAATTATCTTATCTTGAATGAGAGTTGTTCAACATTATTTTACTGAGGTACTTGATTCACTTCTTGATTAATGATAGGTGTAAAAACCTAAACATTGTCAAAAGTGATAGTAGTAATTAAATTATAATTCAATTCCTCCTCAATGGCAATGTATCTAACCTTATGTCTCCCTCCAAACTCAACCTCCTAAAAAGAGTTATAAGCGTCTCCTTAAAATAATCTTAATTATGGGATCATAAAATTTGCAGCCTATGGATCACTCAAAATGACCGAAGTAGTTGTTCACTTTTGAAGTTTAATTTCTTTACATGTGTCCTAACTTAAATAAAATAATCAACACTTTATAACTTATTGTTGTTTCTTTTGAGTAGAACCCTCAACAACTTTATTCTAATATTTTTTTATTGTCTTTATTCTTAGAGACACTAACTAAATGAGTACTTTTACACTTATAATGCTTCTACTTTTCTTTCTCTTTAACACAATGAGAAATGAGCCCAAATAGAGTTTATTTCTCCCTTTGACAATTGTAACTTGAATTGGTTAAACTGTATAAGAAGCGGTGCCAAAATTATAAACACAATAATTGTTAGAAAGTTTGATCTAATGTGCCTTAAATTTTGAAGCAATATTAAACATTTTCATAATGTACTCCCTCACATTTTCTTGACCCTTATACTTCATTGACATAAAAAAAGGCATAATGATGTCGTCTTAACTTTAATATTTTGGGTAAAATATTTCTTAATTCCGTCAAGGAAACCCTTAATATGAGTAATCTCTTTAAAAAAAATTGCTCCTAAAGACTTATAGAATGTTATTCATTATGATCATTAGACTCATGAGATTTGAACAATCTCATCTCTCAAAAAAAAATTATGAGTGCTTAACGCGGTGAGAGGTGCAAGTTATTCTTCCCTTAGTGCAAAGTCTCTGTTCATACAACCAAATACTATATTAAGGGTATTTTCTACTTCTTGAAATTAGTCTCACTAAACATGAGTGTAGAATGTATTTAACAGATATTGTGACAGCAAAGATAAATTACCTAAATATAGAACAAAAATAAGTAAATAAACTAAAAACAAAATATTCATAAGTAAACAAATAAATTCAAAATAATGGCTAGTTCCCCTCAAGATACCAAACACAACATTAATATCAAGTCTTTGGACAATAATATTAACTGTAAGCGGTATTCTTGTTGTAGCAATCAAACATTGACAATAAACTATGCCAAATAGTATATTAATCTTTGGACTAATGTATGCCAAACAATATATTAATCTTTGGACCAACATATTGCTCACATAAAATACCTTATAATTGTCACACATTTATCGCCACAATTGTCGTTGTAATTCTGCCAAATATTAACTTTCTTTTGGGCCAATTAATAAATGCATGAATTACAAAAACCCATAAATATCTTAATATTTTAAATAAATTAATCTACACAAAAGCGGACACTTTGGTGACACTATGTTTCAATTAATCCATTAAAATATTAGACATTCGAAGCAAAAATACGAATTTATTTGTTTCAAATATTTTCCTTAATTCTATCTTTCAATTAAATTAAAAGATAACCAAAATAATAATAAATTTAAATAAAGGTAAACTTCATATCAAGATATCGAACACTCTATTAATATTTTATTTTTTGGACAAAATATTAACTTGTAAGTGATATCTTGGTATAGTAATCAAACATTGATAATAAGAATATGTCAAACAGAAATCTTCCTTTGGGCCGATTTATTGCTCACATATAAAACTAAATAATTATCACATGTTTATTACCACAGTTGCACGTGTAATAATTTTAATTATTAACCTTCATTTGGGCTGATTAATACTAACATAATCCTGCTTACATGTACAAAACCTTATATATTTCAAAATAAAATAATTTCCACAATAGAGGTCGCTTTGTGACTTAATGCTTCAATTAATTTATCTCAAAATATATAACATAAATATACTAATATCTAAATTTAAATTTTTATAACAGTTAAAAACTGAAATTTCTGATAACACTTAAATTTCCGAAATAACCCAAAATAAAGTTGCTTAAATGGGGCTATCGGAAATCGAAAAACCTAAATCTTTGACCATTTCTTTAAAAAATGTCTTAAACCATAAACATGCATTTATCAAAATCAAAATCGAATTCAAAACATTCAATCTTTAACTAAAAGCCAAAATTAGAAGTACCATACAAATGAGTAATTCATATAATGATCACATCAAACTTTAAAATATCCATAATAACCTAATAATCAAAATTCAACAATTTTGATCAAACTGGGTCGAATAATATATAATTTAAAATTAGATATATATTTCATTGATTGCATTAACCGTACATACTTTCCAAAAGCAAAGCCAAATATATTCATATCAAATAGAAACAAGATGATATTTCAGAATTATGCAATCACATACTTCTAAAGTCAAAAACAAAATTAAATATAATTCACATAATTTGAATAAGAACGAGTTTCATGTCAGAGAAATAAAAACTAGATTCTAAAATCAATATTGAAATTATATAATCCAAAGTATATTATACTTCAATTGAAGCTAAGACTTCACTCATGCCTTTTTTTCTTCTTATTGATTGAAAACTAAAATGAACTCAGACCTCATTTCCGGTGTATATTATTAAAAAAAAACTGGACTCAATTATATAAAAAACAGAAACTGTTTGGTATTAAAACTGAATTGCAAGAAAGTAGTATAGACTAAATTGAATGAATTGAGAATATGAATGATTAAGAACGTCATTATCCCCTTTCTTAAAAGAGACACACATGTACCTGACGTCTATGCAAACTCTTTTTTTAATATAAAATTAAAATCTTAATCAAAACCCTAAGAAGCCGTCAATATTAATGAATTCAATTCTCTCCAGGATAATATCTTATTTATGTAGTGCTGGTGTGATATTTCTCCTAATTGTAATCTTATTTTTGTAGTGTTGCATAGGGAGAAGAAAGGAAATGGGGAATTTGTGGTTTAGTCCAAATATTTGATGAGTTAGAAATTGATAGAATGTAATAATTTTAAGAACTAAAATTGTTATTATCACATGACACGTCACATTTTCCGTTAATTTTTTAACGATCAGTGGTCAAAACGATAACGGAACGAAATGTTAGTGACAGTTTTGACAAAAAATTTAGTTGGGTGGCTAAAACAAAAAAATGTAATAGCTGTATGACCACCTGTATAGTTTTCCATAAAATAAACCACCTCTAAACTATCGAAGCCCACCATCTTTGCCATGCCGTCCCACCTGATTTCTATCTGAAATCTGAATATTCAAAAATCCCAGTCTTAAATATTTTTACTTGAACTAAGATTCCTTTGGCTTTAAAATAACAAAAGTTTTTTAAAAAGATATCATATGACCAACTTATATAACAAAAATTACTTTAAATAATTATTTAATAACATACGAACAATTATTTTCTTCATTAAACAATTGAATAGTATATAAACAACCCCATTTCTCGAAATCTGACCTGGTTCATATTGTTTATACATATAGAAAGCCCAGATCAATAATGCAAACAAATCTGTATTAACTTGGAATAATAACAATGAATGAAACCCAAGTTTAATCAAGACCTCACCCCAACTTAATTAGTGAATAATAATGGAAGACAGATTATAATAATAACGTCAGCTGCCTAATAAGAACAGCCAAAATGTGGACGAAAAGGAAGCAGAACCCTAAGAATAGAAGAGATGTTCCGAGCTGATCTAAAGAAGGGGAAAGATGTGGACGAGAACCGAAGTCGAATGCAATTATTTTAATTTAGTTCAAAATAGAGCTATTAGCTAGAAGCTAAAAATATGTCAATTAACATAAAACTCATTAAACTTAAGATAACAATACTAAGTTGAGATCATAAAAATATCGATAATTAATAGATCATCTTGCTCAGAGTCTGCTCGCCTTTGAGCAACACGCTTGACGCTACTGATAAATAATGTAAAGCACACCATTAAACATATCTTAAACTACCAATCTGAAAAGAAAAATAAAGATTGCTTGAACATACAATAATATATCAAAATTTTATATAACCAATTATAATATGATATGATATAAAATAATTTATAACAAGTCCTCAAAATAATAGACTAGTAGTCCTCTCATCAGATGCAAGATGGTTTGTGATTTTCCATCACAGCCAATGGCGGCGTTTGTCGCTATCAGTGAATTACAATTCGATACAGATAGCTGATGCTCTTCGGCCGTAGTTTCAAGCGTGTATGCGTAAAGAACAATAGAAATTAATATCGCAAAAAACCACAGATCATTAATGATAGAACCGCAAACAATTGGCTCATCGTGTGTGTGTATATATATATATATTACACTAGATAATGGTGCAAGTGAATCTCAATCTGACCAAAGCACCAGCAATCTCAGAGTGGGAGAAGGCTGAGAGAATATCTCTGATGAACAATTCTATCAATCAACTAAACAGGGTCACCAAGGTGCCCCAATCTGCTGACTCTAAATCTTCGAATGATATCAAGTAGCTTCTTTGATCTTATGCCTTCTCTTATAATGTTGGACCTATCTACGAATAAACATCTTGCAGAGTTTCCCAGAAGCTTTTATAAGTTGCTCTCCTTGCAACATCTTGACCTTTCTTATACAGGGGTTAAAGAGCTGTCTCTGGAGTTGAGAAATTTAACCAACTTGAAATTTTTACATGTGAACAACATGGATGAACTCCGGTTTGTTCCACAACAGGTTCTATCAAATCTGTCGATGTTGAAAAGACTGGACTTGTTCCATTCTGGTATATCAGATCAAGAAGTGGATGGCAATGTCTTTTCTGGTGGTAATGAACTGTTGATGGATGAACTTGAGTGCTTACCAGACCTGCAAGCCTTGAGGCGAGCATGCGCTGCAACGATTTTTGAGATCAGGCAAATTACGAAGTCTCGCATATGGCCTTGACATTGAGTTATGCAGAGGCACAACTACTCTGAGACTTCAGGGTGTTATGAGGTTGTCTTGGGTTGAAATCGGTAATTGCTGTGATTTGGAAGAGGTGGCTATCGACTGGGTTGGAGGATCTGAGACTCCATGCATCAACCGGAATTTAAGTGCAACATGTTTGGTCCATCTTCCTGATCTCATAATCAGGAACTGTAAAGTTCCGGTGCATCTGAATTGGCTTATTTGGGTCCCAAACCTCAAATCTCTTAAAATTGAGGATTGTGAAGCAATGAAAAAACTTACAGGCCATGGTGATGCTGATGGAGCTGAAATAACCGAGGAAAGCTCAGTTTTCTGCAATCTGCAGACGCTAGAGCTTAATGACCTGCCCCAATTGGAGAGCATTTGTAGTCACCCTTTGTCCTTTGTGTCTCTGCATAAAATCCATGTGTTTGACTGCCCAAATCTGAAGAAACTCCCATTTCATGCCAACAGCGCCAAGGACAAACTATATGGTATTCCAGGACAGAAAGCATGGTGGGATGGCTTACAATGGGATGGCATGAACATAAAATCCGCTTTCGCCCCTTACTTCCGGAGACTCTGATTGCTCCAGCCGGACCATGACCATGATCTCATAGTTCGGCCTTCACAAGCATATGTCTTTGAACCTTAGTACGGCGGGTCTGCATCTGTTGATTATTATTTTGCTCCGTGGCGCATCTCTGTGGGCTTGGATATCAATGTGTGAAAGTACGTTCTATGCTAAATTGTTTGTTAGGAAGTTTATTCGTTGAGAATGGTTGCTGCGTCGCCATTTTTGTTGGCTTGTTTGTTTCCCTGTAAACTGCAATAATTTTGTGTGACCAGAACAGATAATTCTATAATATCTTGAATTCGTTAGCTCACTGACTTTCTTTGCCGCCCATTCTTAGACCCCTTTTCTTCGGGAACTGTTGCTGGTTATCCCATGCAGGCTTCACTAGCTTTGCCACCACAAGAATTGTCAGCTCACTGACTTTCTGCAACAACCCTAGCCTCTGTTTTTCTTCTTAAAACCAGGCCCTTCTAGGCTTCTAGCACCATGATCGACAATTAATGCAAGTTTTACGGAGTCGTACGAATTTAAATGAAGCGGCTACACCTGACTCATCATATGGTAAGGGGAAGCTTTGCTGTTAAGGAAAATGATGAATGCCATGCATGCATGTCTTCGTCTTTTTTACAAATCTTCCGTCTGCCAAAGACTTTACAGTCTCTCCCATGCAAAAACATTCGACCCGTTGATTACTTACGACGTGTTGGAATCAACGGCCAAGATTAAACTTACATGTTCATTTTTTGACCATGTAATAAAAGAAAACACACACCAAATGGGTGAATTCTTTCGGGGAAGCAGATGTCGAGAAGAAGACGGGAAAATAGGAAAGGTCTCGTGTCATGATATCCAAACTAAGAAGGAAACTTCAGGCAATGTTTGTCATCCAAACAATTAAAGAATTAAAAACTAATCATCAGATAAAACAGTATGAGAGAAGGTGTATCATCTTTTCTCAAAGGTCAAAGCCAAATGCATACCTAGCCTTGTGTGCTTCAGCTGCATATCACTTAAGCACCACTACCCAAACTATTATGGTTTCTCCCTATCATCTTCAGAACTCAGAAGGATCCAAAATAGATTCTATAACATAAGCTAGCTCTTTCTCATTTCAAATTATTCTTGGCATTCAGAGAATTACATCCTTCAGCTCCTCCAAAGCAGTGGAAAACAATGAATTTTAATGCCACGGGGAATTTCTTGAAAATTCATTCTTTATCATCAGACATCTGCAATTAAAAGGAAAAGGATTTGTTAATTGAAAAGAAACTACTAAGGCAAATTAAAGTTCAACTACAAATTAGCAGTCTTGGCCCTTGGGTGGGCAAGTATTTGAATCATTTATGTTTTAACTTGACATAGTTCAAGAACTTATATTTTTTTCATTATTGAACTAACACGTGTTATATCTTCTTTTCACAATTAGGAGTTAAGCATCAAAAATATCTTTTTGGTTCCCAGAAATGCCTCCCAACCGTGTCCGTGATACATGCCAACAAAATTTTCTCAGCCACATGTGTTTTCTCGAACGCTTTAAGCAGTTGCAAGTGATAAAACTACTTTAGCAAGAGTAAGATTTCTCCTATAACTAAATCATCTCAACTAGAATCATGGTTCAGAAATTCTTTTAAAAAGTTAACACATCCCTAAAACGGACATTGTATAGATAAAAAATAATCCGAAGAGAAAAATAAGGCTGCAAACCAATAACAGCCCACTCAACAGAGAAATGATTTGGAGAACAAGAGAGCCGTGTTCAACAGACGAACTGTGTAACAAAAACACAGATGACAGGAACTAGCACAAACTGATTAATGCCATGATGTAGAAAATCATCATACTCCCTTCAAGCATAATACCAATTACTAGTAAAATGCAGAATTTATTTGGCAGACCAGGCATCTAACAGAATATATTAAGAAGAGCAGGACCACCACCAAAGTTCCAAAAGTAAAGGACAGGGAATAGATTAATGAAGAAGAAAAATTCATATTACAATTATCTTAAGAAGTCAATTTTAAGATATATAGGAATTATTTCTTACTTGATAGATATCGTGTAATGGGAATTTCTCTGAGTTCCCGTCTAATGCATAAATATTCACCTAGCAAAGCCATCACTGCAACTCCAGTAACATTCACAACCCACCATGTTATTGAGGAGGGCCAACCTCCATACATGATACATATAAAAAGATGTATAATATAGAGAGTCGCTGAAAAGTCTAAGCATTTCTTTGCCCTTTCAATCAAATAAAGCATGTACCCAGCTCTGCATAGATCCAAATAAAACAAAACAAAAGTTAAAATGAGCTCAATTTAGAAAATGCCAGAGTACTATTATCATCTCTAAACTTCTTATATACAATACTTCAATTTCTGTATGTGCATGAACATTTAAATACAACTAAGGTTAAGAGAAAATCTTCACAGAAGCATTATCTAGCTCTGGATTTATTTAACTCGCAAGCGTACCTCCCTCATATAGGAAACCAACTGTATCAGCAAAAATAATCAATAAAAGATGCAATAAATTGGAGAGGTAGGTACTAACTTTTCAAGCTTAGCTACTAATATGATAATATCATAAAAAAATCAAGATTCAATACTCTTACATTCAATTTTAAAAATCATGTGCAGAGCTCTATAAATCTCAACTTTCACACAAATCATGAAACAAATGGCACAGACAAACATCACAATTCACAACTGTACATCATAATCCGAACATCGATCCAAACCGGTCCCAAAACTTAGAAGCAAGGAAGAAACAAGAGAAAAAGAGACTTTGCAGTTTAATCATAAGCCAAAGGAGCTATAAAGTAGGATCAACAGAGCTAGCACATATCCTGATTTTTGAATATATACGATAAACCTAATTGTGCACAACTTTTACACTATCATTCAACGAAAACAGGTATTCTATTCAAGAGCAAAATTAATAAGAAATACATCTGAAAAGCAGTAGATTGAAACCTACCATTTGTTATATAAATGCATTCAAATCTAAAAGCTAGAAAACACAAAGAAAGATATAAATGAAGCATCATAGTTAAAAGACAGATCGAAACTATATTCTCACCCTGCAATAGAGCTGAGCAGAAAGGAAACGGTGACGCACCAGCCGGTAACAGTAGAGGTAGTAACGGTAGCAAAGTCAAAGAAATAGACCAAACTCATACGAGAAACGCGAGTACCGACAAGGAATGACAAGAAAACCCCAAGCGTGAGGTAGTATAAACATTGAAGGCAGACAATTTGGGCTACAATAAGCCAAGGTATTCTATTCAAGAGCAAAATTAATGAGAAATACATCTGAAAAGCAGTAGATTGAAACCTACCATTTGTTATATAAATGCATTCAAATCTAAAAGCTAGAAAACACAAAGAAAGATATAAATGAAGCATCATAGTTAAAAGACAGATCGAAACTATATTCTCACCCTGCAATAGAGCTGAGCAGAAAGGAAACGGTGACGCACCAGCCGGTAACAGTAGAGGTAGTAACAGTAGCAAAGTCAAAGAAATAGACCAAACTCATACGAGAAACGCGAGTACCGACAACGAATGACAAGAAAACCCCAAGCGTGAGGTAGTATAAACATCGAAGGCAGACAATTTGGGATACAATAAGCCAAGGGTCCCATACCACCGTACCATAGAACATGACTACAATTGAATCCCTTTCAAATTCCGAATTCTACCAGATCAGCAAAAACCCAAACAATTCAAACTAATTCCGCAAAGTATACTAATTTCCTTATACCCAATGATCAAACACTAAAAAAAACAACAACAAAAAAACTAGTTCGTCAAAAACTCATCTCCAAAACCCCAATTCTCAGAAAATTAAAAGGATTAGCAAACCCAACGGTTGCCAAATTGGAGTTATTCGAAGTTAAAGAAAACTCCAATCTTTAAGAATGAAAATTCAATGCTGAAACTGACTTGAGGTTCAATGCCCAAAATTGAGACTTGGCGAAATCGGATATAGTAAATCAGTGAGTTCTGAGAGAAACAAACTCGAATCTCAAGTCCTTTTCTTGGAGGGAATCTGAGGATAAAACCAGATACAATTTGAGGTAAAGTAATCCTAACAGAAACATGCAAACAAAAAACAAAAAGGAAAAGGAAAGTTTTCCCGATTCCAGCTAGCCCAAGTGAAATCCAGGTTTTGATTCAAAAGAAAAAAAAGGGTGAAGATTGAAACTGACCATCGAGGTTGTTAAACGATGGAGGTTAGGGATTTGAGAGCCGTATCCACGAACAAATTCTGCAATTTTCGCTTCTCAGAACCTTAAATTTTTCATATCAATGAAAAATTACAAAACTTTAGCCAGACACCGCCTTCCGTGGAACCTTCTTTTGATAGGGGTTGATAATCAACCCAAATATTTCTTTTAAACTTTTTGGTTAAACTACCCCGTTAGTCACTAAACACTTAGGCTGCTTTTATTCTGATCACCAAACTTTTAATACATGCGCTATATTTTTTTAACTTGTTTTCGTTCGTCGATAACAACCGCTAAATTCTTCTTAAAAAATATATAATTTTAACAATTGATAAACACCGCAAAAGATTATTTTTAAGAGTTAATTGCATTATACATCCTTAAATTATGACATTTATTTTAAATTAGTCTTTAAATTTTAAAATATTTTAATTTTATCATTAAAATATGACATTTATTCTAAATTAGTTCTCAAACTTTTGAACATTTCAGTTTCATCCTCAAACTTTGACACTCATTCTAAATTGGTCCTCAAACTTTTTGAACGTTCTAATTTCATCTCAAATTATCAATATATGCTAAGCATATCTTATGTTAATAAAATTGTTAATTTTCATGAAACACTAATGTGTATTATGTAATAATATGATGTGATATAAACGATAACTTGAGGATGAAATTAGAACATTCAAAAAGTTTGAGAACCAATTTAGAATGAGAGTCATAGTTTGAGGATGAAACTGGAATGCTCAAAAGTTTGGAGACCAATTTAGAATGAATGTCATAGTTTGAAGATAAAATTAGAACCTTCCAAAATTTAGAGACCAATTTAAAATAAGTATCATAATTTGGGACATGGGGTGCAATTAAATCTTTTTTGAATGAAAAAATCTTAAATGTGAGAAAACTATATTTAATCAGAAAATTAATTTAGTCTGATTTCAATTTGATCCGAAGATTAACAGTATCATATCAGAAAATTTTAACACTTAGTTTTTAGGCTTAATAGTAAAAAAAGTGCCTAAACTATATCCTTTTTTACAATTAGGTGGCTAAACTTTGTTTCAGGCTAAATTGATGTATAACGTTTCATTTTGTAATTCAAATCGAGTTTTTTTGTGGTAGACGTTTATTGAGTTTTAAGGTGCTCGATTTCTTCAACCGTTCTTGCTCGCCAAGTTGTGGAGAAGTGGAATTTTGGGTGGATGTGCTGTGGAAGCTAAAAAGATAAATAACACAATGGTTTATAGTGGTTCAACCTTCTAACCAAGGTCTACATCCACTACCTTAGCTTCCCACTAAGAATTTCCAATCAATTCACTATTGATTCGTCCCCTTTTTTAGGCTTAGAAGAAAACCCTTATACACCGATCAAGCTTTCTACCCAAAGCCTTGATCAAACCCTTTTTATAAGAGAAAAGATAAGCAAACACAAATCCCTCTAATAGGTGTTTGTTTGCACAATTTAGCTCTCACCCAAAACCTAAAACACTTGAGCAAATTTGACAATTTTGGCTCACTAGTGTTTGTCTATACAAAGAAATGACAATTTAAGTACAAAGACAATTCTTGATCATTTGTTGATTGACAATTGAAGCATTAACCATTACTTGATGCTTGTAGGTCCCTTTTATACTTCTTAATGAGTTTGTAGTCGTTACTAGCCGTTAGAGACTTTATTTCCCTTCATTAATGTTGTTCTGCAGCCTTCTGTATCGATACGCATGGATCCGTATCGATACGGCCTTCATCAGAAACTAGCCGTTGGGCTCTTGCCAGCCTAGGCGTACGCTTGAGGGCGTATCTATACGGTATGAAATTTAAAAGACCGTTGGGAAATTAGCCGTTGGGATTGTTAAAATGAGATCGGTACACTGACTAGGCGTATCAATACGATCCCTCACCGTATCGAAACGACCAAGCCTGTTTCGATACGGGTTTTGGTAGTGACCAAACTAGGCAAAAAAGGTATCGATACGGGTTGGACCGTATTGGTACGAGCACTTTGAAAACACAAGTTTGGATGTTTTAAAGCATGAAGAACATTGCAGAAAACCTTTTAAAATACCTCAAACATATATTCAAGTTGTTTGGACTTAAATACAAGTTTTAAATTCTTTTCAAATTAGTCTAAAATATTTTTTCAATTATTATTATCAAAACATTATTTCTACAATCTCCCCATTTTTGATATAATAAAACCATCTTGAAAAATTGTTTGAGATTCTCCCCCTTTAAGTTTAAAATTGTGAACATGAGATTAATATTTGAAATCAATTAAAGCTCCCCCTTATTCATTTGAAAATTCAATTTTTCAAACCACATTTCTCTTCCTTTTTTGTTATATCAAAAAGAATTAAACATTTTTAAGTTCAAAATAACAATAGATGTAAAAAAATGACAAATAAAAATTTTTGATTTTGAAATGGCCCCCCTTACTCAAAGCATCATTGAAAAGTTAGTCCAACATATATGATCATCTAGTTGACATAAATGAAAATAAATCAAATAAAAACAAAAGCAACTAGATTTTACCACACTTGAACCCAAGGGAGGATGTGAAGCCTTCCTTCTTCAAGTGTTCTTCCTTGTGTGCATGAAGCTCCCCTCGAAGTTTGACTTGTTGATCACTCTCCGTCACACCTAGCAAAAAACAATCAAGTAATTTTTGGTATCCAAATTGCTTTGGATCCATAGACGTTAGTAGCACAAAACTTAGTCCCCTTAGGAATCTATTTTTGTCAATTTCATCATTTTTAGTTGAAGTGGTTAGTCCTTTTGGAACCCAAACACTTCTAAAACATTTACCATTTATAAATCCAGGGGCACTAGATTGTCTTATATAAAAATTTGATTTTCCAAAACTATTTTTCTTTTCAAGCTCTTTGGAAATCAAATCTTTTTCTTCTTAAACTTTTTGAAGCAAAATTTGCAAATTAAAACATTTTTGTTCAAACTCTTCGAGTTTTGCTTCAAGTTCAAGTTTCGTTTTAGAAATCAAATCATTTTGAATTTTTAACTTTGAAATCAATTTATTATTTTTTAAAATGTGATTTTTAAAATCTAAAACCAAATCGTCATAGGCATCTTGTAATTCATCAAAAGCATAAGAACATGAAGTAGATGAATTAGAAGTTACCCTTGAATCTTCTTCGATGGCCATAAGATAAAGGTTGGCTTGTTCATCGTCGGTGGAGTCATAATCACTCCAAGTAGCCACATATGCTTTCTTCTTATGGCTTGAAGTGCTTGCTCTCATATTTTTCATGGATTCTCGTTCGAGCTCTCTCAAGGCTTTCTTCATGAACGAACATACTTCTTGAAGAGATGAACTATCTCTTCTTCTTCATCCTCCTCTTCACTTGAATATACATGGTGGCAAGTGGAGGATTTAAGAGCAATGACATTTGTGTTGAAGTCAAGCCCCTTGAGCTTCTTCTCCCCCATAGCTCTAATTTCTTACCTCTTCTTCTCATCTTCTTTGTTTTTCTTCATGATTTGATCAGTGAGGAGTGACCCCATGAGTTCATCAAGCTTCAAGGTTTTTAAATTCTTGGCTTCGATGATGGCGGTCCTCTTTGAGTCTCATGACTCGGGAAGTGAGTAGATGAGCTTTCGGAAAAGCTTTTCTTCCGGGATGGCTTCTACATAGCCTTTGAGACCATTGGTGATAGTGGAGAACCTATAAAACATCTTCTCGATGTCTTCTTTCGGATCCATCTTGAAGTTCTCATAGTCTAAGGTGAGGAGCCCAATCTTGATCTCCTTAACTTTTTTGGTTCCCTCGTATGTGACTTCAAGCTTGTCTCATACCTCCTTGACACTCTCACAAGAAGACATCTTCTCATAGATGGTTGGGCCAAATGCACAAAAGAGGATGTGCAAGGCTTTGTAATTTAGCTCCATCTTCTTGCGATCGTCGGCACTCCACTCCGCTTTGCTTCGTTGAGGCACGAACGGACCATCTTCAACAATGTCTCATAGCTTGTAGTCTCTTGACTTAATGGAGAACTTCATCTTTGTCTTCCAATGGGCATAGTGAGTTCCGTCGAAGAAGGGCGGTTTGTTGATGGGTTGCGCCATTGAGTCAGTTGTGTGAAATGATGATCGAGCTTGTCGGATCTTCTCAATAGGATGTTAATCCTCTTCAATTGAACCAAGCTCTGATACCAATTGTTGAGTTTTAAGGTGCTTGATTCCTTCAACCGTTCTTGCTCGCCAAGTTGTGGAGAAGTGAAATTTTGGGTGGATATGGTGTGAAAGCTAAAAAGATAAATGACACAATGATTTATAGTGGTTCAACCTTCTAACCAAGGTCTACATCCACTACCTTAGCTTCCCACTAAGGATTTCCAATCAATCTACTATTGATTCGTCCCCTTTTCTAGGCTTAGGAGGAAACGCTTATACATTGATCAAGCTTTCTACCCAAAGCCTTGATCAAACCCTCTTTACAAGAGAAAAAATAAACAAACACAAATCCCTCTAATAGGTGTTTGTTTGCACAATTTAGCTCTCACCCAAAACCTAAAACACTTGAGCAAATTTGATAATTTTGGCTCATTGTGTTTGTCTATACAAAGAAATGACAATGTAAGTACAAAGACAATTCTTGATCATTTGTTGATTGACAATTGAAGCATTAACCATTACTTGATGCTTGGAGGTCCCTTTTGTACTCCTTAATGAGTTTGTAGTCGTTACTAGCCGTTGGGGTTGAATTGGAGCCGTTGGAGACTTTATTTTCCTTCATTAATGTTGTTTTGCAGCCTTCCGTATCGATACACATGGACCCGTATCGGTACGACCTTTATAAAAAACTAGCCGTTGGGCTCTTGCCAGCCTAGGCGTATCGGTACGGTATAACATTTAAAAGACCGTTGGGAAACTAGCCGTTGGAGTTGTTAAAATGGGATCGGTACGCTGACTAGGCGTATCGATACGATCCCTCACCGTATCGAAACAGTCAAGCCTGTTTCGATACGGGTTTTGGTAGTGACCAAACTGGGCAAAAAAGGTATCGATACGGGTTGGACCGTATCGGGTACGGGCACTTTGAAAACACAAGTTTGGCTGTTTTAAAGCATGAAGAACATTGCCAAAAACCTTTTAAAATACCTCAAACATATATTCAAGTTGTTTAGACTTAAAGACAAGTTTTAAATTCTTTTCAAATTAGTCCAAAACATTTTTCAATTATTATATCAAAACACTAGTTCTACAACGTTAAATTTTTTTCAATTTCCAATAAAATACGCAACATGCTTCCTATTATGTTATTTTTTAAGAATAAAAAAAATAAATTTTATAAAAAACACAAAAATCTTTAATTTCTCTAAAATCCACCAAACCAAATCCCTAAATGCATCCCTCTCAGCACTGATTTAACCACCACCAACCACCATTGTCTTCGTCGGACCACTTCAATTAAAAAGTCTATCAACCCGTCGTAAAAAACCGACAAATGAACTGTCGACGAATATCCAAAAAAAGGAGGTTGTTTGGGTTCTGACCGATGGCTAGAAGGTGAGGGATGTCGAACGGTGAGGTACACGGCGATTGGATGGTGAACAGTGAGGCACACGACGATTGGATGGTGAACGGTGAGCCACTAACATCTGGGGATACCGGATGGTGAGGGAGATGTGATTTGAGGGTTTGGTTGAAAGAAATTAAAACTTTAGGTTTTTTAAGAAATTCATAATTTTAAAGAAAATTCATAAATTAAATAAAAAAATTAGGTCATGTGTCATGTTATAATTGGATGACAGGTTTTTTTAACAACTGTTGTCAGAAACGCCCGATTTGAGTTACAAAAGAAAACGTTAGGTACCTACTTGACTTGAGACAAAGTTGAGACACCTAACTGAAAAAGGGTATAGTTTAAGCGTCTTTCTGATAGTTAAGCCTAGTTTTTGTTGGACTATCGTCGCCTTTCGTCATCATTTGTTGGTTTCTTAGGTCGAAAATATTTCTAAACTACCCATTCTTATTTTTCTTCTTTCCATCGATTGAAACTTGTCGAAAAAATCATTCAATCTCCTTAAATATTAATCAAATCTCAATCGAAACTAGCAACTAAAACTTTATGATTTGTCACTTTCAACCGCCAGATCAACTTGACTAGAAGCTAAAACTTTTATGATATGTTATTTTCAACCGTCGAATCAACTTGAACCAAACTATGTTAATCTTTTCATCGATTCAAGCTACCCATTCTTATTCTTCTCGTTTCGGTCGATTCAAACTCGTAGAAAATTTTTTCTCGTGTTTTTCAATGTCAATCAAATCTCAATTAAAACTAGCAGCTAAAAAATTAGTATTTGTCACCCTCAACCGTCGGATCAACTTGAACCAAATTATGTTAATCTTTCTGCTAAATATATCCTTCTCATCGTTAGAATTGATCAGCAACTGCTCCGCTCATCAAAAAATTGACCTTTGTGGTGACTGTAAATTTGAAAAAGTATGATTATTCCATAATAATTTTATAAAATTTAGAGTTCATTTTGTAACCATTCGATGAAATTTAAGGATCATTTTATAATTTTCAAATCTTTGATGGTTAAAAAATCAATTTTATTTAATTTAATGGTCATTTATATACTTTACCCAACAATTTACGAAGAAGGCGTACAATTGCAGCAATCCTCTTTTATCCCCCCAATTATTATTAGTTTTTCTGCCAGTTTTTTACACTGCCCATAAATCACAGTTTGGTTTTCTCCCTTTCCGTGTCAAATCCTCTTCCAAGAAAGGAACAGAAACGAATCGTTTCAATTTCCATTAACTTTTGAGCTAGATGCTTCTTGGATCTTCAATTAAAGTTTGATTTTTAATACACGTTTCGGCATTTTGAGAACTTTGTCAGGTAATTTTGATTGGGTTGTCGTTGTTCTTTTAAGAATCTGGATTCTGAATTGATATCACGTTTTTTTTAATTATTGATTTCATGAGGGTTTAATTGGAATTTGATTTTTTGTTTTGGTGGGTGAAGGATGAATCAGTGTTCAACAGCTGGAAAATAAAAGGGATCAGACAAAAGAGAGAAAGGAATTGGAAATTTATTGGCTTTTCCTTTTCTGCATTTGGTAAACTAACCTTGAGGGGTTTGATTTTGTGAACTTGGTTGTTGAAAGATTGAGAATTGCATGATTTAGTGTTGAAAAAAATTGATTTCTTTAAATCAATCTTATGGGTTTTTGTTATTTGATTCAACAATAAAGGTGGATGCATAACTTTGGATTTCTTTCTTTTTTATCAAGATTCAATGCTTTTAGGAATGTTGATGAGAATGGATTGTTTTTGGCGAAAAAGTAATATCTGTTATGTTGTTATTGAAGATTGATTGAATAAGGAAAAACAAATTGGGGATTAGAAACCCTAAGGTGTAGGGGAAGCATCTGGAATTAGAAGTTCCTTTTTTGAGTTTTGGGTCGGATTTTGTTAGGGATACTTTAGTGTTGTCTCATTGTTGAGCTGAGATTTTTGATTTTAATGGATGACATTGAGGATGGTGCTAGATATCCTCCAAATCCTTATGGTGTTAGTCACCGGCAGGGTTATGGTTCTTCAAATCGCCAAAAGCTTCCCGTAAGAAATGTTCCTTTTTCTAGACCAATAAGGAATCAGTATATTGATGATGATGATGAAGATGATGACGACGAAGTGGAAGATTTGGGGGAGGAAGAGGAAAATCTTTACCGAAATAATGGTGTTCGGTATGTAGGAAAAGGTGTGGATTATAATGATGATGACGACGATGAGGATGAAGACTTGATGGATGATGATGAGGATGATTATAATGAAGGTGGTGACGTGGGGAGGCATCCAAAAAAGAGGAAATTGAAGAGTTTGGTGTCAAGTTATGAATTTGCTCCTCGAGTAACTGCCCCGGAAGTTGCAGCTCCACCGGTGCTAAAGCCCTCGTATGGTGGAAGGAATTCTCTTACGGATTGGACTGAGCATGAGACATTTGCTTTGCTAGATGCCTGGGGTGACCGCTTTTTGCAATGTGGGAGGAAGAGTCTTCGGACTGAGGAATGGCAAGAAGTCGCAGAGAAGGTTTCAGAGATTTCAAAGATTGAAAGGACCGAGACACAGTGCCGGAACCGTTTGGATACATTGAAGAAGAAATATAAGAAGGAGAAGGCTATGCTGGCAGAGACCGGTGCTACTACTAGCAAATGGGTTTATTTCAAGAAGATGGATATGTTGATGTCAACTCCTCCACAGCAGGGCCAGCTCTCTTGCGGGTTTGACTCGGGTGAATATGTATTCATGAACCCCCGGGTTTATTTGAACCAAGCAAATGGTTTGGATGAAATGAGGGATAGTCCAGCACATTCTGAATCCACTGATGGTGAAGAGGATCTCTCAGATGGACTGCCACCTAAAAAGAGAAGATTCGGGAGGCAATCTGGTGAGGGTTCTTCAGCCCGACTGCTTGCAGATTCAATTCAGAAATTCAGCGACATATATGAAAAGATTGAGAATAGTAAACGACAGCAGATGTTGGAATTAGAGAAGATGAGAATGGATTTTCACAGGGAGTTGGAAATGCAGAAGAGGCAGATCATGGAGAGAGCGCAGGCTGAAATTGCGAAAATGCAGTGCAGTGACGATGAGGCGAATGATGTCTCTGCCGAGAATGCTAGTGGGTAATCAAAACCATGTTATCTTCTTTATAACATTCATCTGATTTTGACTGCTAAATGTTGTTGTATGATTATATTGGAGCCTTTTTGCATGCTATTATGATAGACAATAGTAACACCGTCGTCATACTGCACCGTTCGAAGTCAAGTAGAAACTTTTCCTGAATTTAGAGAAGATCATTACTACCATTATCACTTGCACAATTGTATGTTATAGTTCACTAACAATTACTCTCACCGACGTTAAAGCCCGGAAAACACAGACCGTGCTTAGGTAACATCATTTTTTGTCCGGTGAATGGCTGAGTGCTTAGATGTCTCGGTGTTGTCTGGTTCAGTTTAAAGTGGAAGTATGAGAAGGTAGTGCAGTGATCTGTGTCGTCCGATTGCATAAATTATACAAGCTCTGAATCCTCAAATTTCTCCAACTTCCCTACACTTATTTTTTGACCTTCAACACTTAAGATTTCATTGAATAGCTTCTCCTGGACTTGACCCTAAAACTTCCTGGAGCTCAGCTTAGCTTAAAATAGGATATCTATTAAGTAATGTTAGGGGTTCGAGTCTTAATGTTGGGAATGGAAAAATTAGGTTGGGAGGGTCCTATCTATAGTGGATCTCTGTAATATGTAATCCAGATTAATCAAACAATAGATTCGATGACAGTGGTTGAACCAAAAATAGATATCTATTATGGTGTTAAAAGTGCTTGGTGTAGGGGGTTGGCAATTTTATACAAATATTCTCTTTTTAATAATTAATTAGAAAAATAACCCTAAACTTGATTATTTAGAAAAATGATGCCCTTTCAAGCCATGTAAGGCGAATTCGTTTTTTTATAGGACGTGAATTTGAAACTCGCTTTTAACAAATGCGAATGTCATGTTGAGTAAGTTAATAAGAAAGAAAAAATAGTTTATTGTGTTATTTTTTACATAGAACTTACTTTTAATAGGACTCGAGTTTGAAACTTGCTTTTGGTAAGACGCGAGTTTAAGCCACATAGATTGAAAATGTGTCATTTTTTTAATATGCTGGTGGGATGCAATGGTAGCATTTGTTTAAATTTTTTAGTCTTTTTAAAGACGGCACACACAACATGCATTATTGGTGCTCGAACCCGGGTTCAAAGGGATGATGAACATCTACCTTTGCTACCAGGACACAAGGGATGAGCAAATATGTGATTTTTTTAATAATCAAATTTGAAGTCATTTTTCTAATTAATTATTAAAAAGAGATTATTTGTTTAATAATGTCTAGGGCGTTGGCTTCTCTACCTGATAAAGAAACAACAAGTGCCAACTTAACACACAATGAGTGATTAGATCGGTTGAAAATATTTATATACCTTAAATTATAAAACGCTAATTTTTGTTCATTTAAAATTTAAGCTACCTCTGCTATTTTTGTCGTCGCTGCAAATCCTATCCGAAGACTAAATTAATAATTCATTCGCAAAAATATCGATATATAATCTACGTTTGCATACTAATTTGCGTGTACTGTCATGTGTATAATGTTGATAATCTTGGTACCAAATCTAGTTTCCGACGACTAAAGTAAATCCATACGTGATTGAAAAAAATTAATGATTTGAATATGCAAATTTAAATCTAATTTCCGCCGTTGCAGATATTTTTTTTTTCAATTATAACTTATAAGTTTATGATTATCTAATATCATAACATTAGTGTTTGCAGCGGGGCAGCTTGAATTTTAAATGAATAAAAATTAGGGTCTTGTAATTTAGGGTAGATAGATATTTTGATCTATGTTTAAAGAAAAATTAAAAATAAAATAATATATTTTAATTAATTTACTTTTTAATTTTTAAATAATTTATATTTATAATTATACGTTGAGTCTTTTAAATTTTTAATCTTTATAAATTAAATTAATACTGCTCATCGGTGCTTGTCCAGCGTGGCAAAATATTTTTATTGTTAACGTCATTCTAATCACTTTCTTTGATCTGTCCAAAAACTTTTTTTTGTGATTTTATTTTTAAATTTATGATTAAATAAATCATAAATTCGTCATTTTAACCCTTAAACAACCAAGCAAGAACCCATACCACAAACAAAATCTTAAAAATTTAACTCACATGAAGCTTTTGCAAATTTCAAAGTTCATTAACCTTAACATGGGTCAAACTCCCGTCCACCACCACCATCATCATCATCATCATTATTTATTATTATTATTATTATTATTATTATTATTATTATTATTATTAATAAGCCTTACACATATGTATGATAATGCTTAATGTATTAGATCTCAACCCCTTAAATTTGCTTCCAAATCTCAAAAATCTTCATCCATAAACCCTCCTTCCATTATTTCATCCATTTCCAATTTTTGAGAATTACTATGATATCATCTTTAACCATACCATAAAAACGAATTATGAAGAGAAATCCCAAAGCTCTCTTATCTTTGTTGTTTAAGAATTCAGAGGAAGGGGACCGAGGGAGAAGTTTGAGAAAAGATGACCTTTCCCCTTTTAAAACACCCATACAAGGGGTGGAAAAATTGTGCCTCAAGTCCCTTTCGTCCTTTCTCCTTGTCAAAGATCTGCTTTTCAATTTCAAACTAATTAGTTTCCGCGTCTTCTCAAATTAAATTAAAATTTTCCATCTATAAAATTTGTAGTTTAATTATTTTTTTAAATTACAAAATAATATTTGTTCTTATATTTAACCATTTAATAAAACACACACGCCTTAAAAATAAAACTCCTCAAACCCGAACCTCTTGTGATAACAAATGCATTCTTTTGAACAACTAGAAAACTTTTTTTAGTAGGCGATTGGTATTCTTAATATTTATTTTCTTTTGTTACTTTAATTATTATTTGGGTAAACTACATCAATGACCACAAACTATTAGGGCGTACTTATTTTGACCACCAAACTAGTGAACTCATCAATTATACCACTAAACTTATTAAATTGACATATTTTGACCACCGCCTGTTAAAAAACTAAAGCTGAGTGACGTGATAGTTAACAAAAATTTGTAAAATTACACATTATATCAATTTAGTCATAATTTTAATTTAATTAAATAAAATTAACCAACCAACCAAATGAAGACACGTGTTCCATTTTTTTAAGTTTTAATTTATTTAATTTAAAAGATTTAACCAACCAACCGGATGGTGATATTGGCTTTAAAGAATGAGAAGAAATAAAATAGAAGGGGAATGCTCCTATGAGGATTTATCCCGCACCAACCGCTTGGAAAACACATGCTCTAACCACTGAATCAAGTTTATCAATCTAATATAGGATACTAACATATATTATTAAAAGATTACTTTTTAGTGAAAACTAAAGAGTATAAAAGAAAATTAATAAGACTGAAACTCGAGACTAATTGTACAAAAACTAAAATGCAAAACCACTAAATCAACCATATAACTTAAGAAAATGTGACTACATATAATATATGATTAATTGTATTGATATTTTATTATAGAAAATAAAAGTATTATTAAAAATAAAAATATTTTGATATTATATAATAAAATATTAATATAATTAATCATATTTATTAAATTAAAAATTTTTATCTATAAAATTTGTACTTTTAATTATTTTTTAATAGTATTAAGGTGATTACAAAATAGTATATGTTCATATTTTTTAACCATTTAATAAAATACGCACGCCTTAAAAACAAAGCTGCTCAAACTCGAACCTTATATGATAACAAATACATTTTTTTTGAACAGCTTGAAATTTTTTTTAGTAGGCGACTGATATTCCTAATTTATTTTTTTCGTTATTTTAATAATTATTTTTTAAACAATTCCTACCTAAAGAGAGGAAATTTTTTTTTACTCCTACCGAATCTAGAACCCACAGCCTAAAAGGTAAGAAAATTTGTTACTTCAGGTATTTTTAATCCCTATAGTTTGTAAATTTTAAAATTTTAACCTTATTCTAAATAGTAGCCATGAAATATAGATTGGATAAATTGCAATTTTACTCCGCAACTACATTTTAAATCTAAGTAGTTTAGCCGTATTATATTATTTGAATTGGAACTGATTTCAATATAATAAAAAAAAGCATACGCAAGATTCTATAATATAAAAACTAACTATAAAATTTGAGTAACCTAGCAACCAAGAACTAAGAAGATATAGTTGGCGCGATATTGAAGAGAAACGGAGGAAAATCTGGCCTTGAAGTGGGTTGTATTCGTTGCATGGAAAATCCAGTCAATCATCGACCACTTCAGCTTCAAGAGGAATTATACACAAGTTGAGGGGGTCCAAACATATCAAAAGAATAGAATTCCAGAAATAATGTGAAAATCCGAAACCAATACCCACAGCATAATTGTTGATGACTAATCCCACCACAAATCCTAAACATTTAGCACTTGCTATATCCTTTAGAACTCGAAGCCTTCCTGGCTCCTACTAACACAAAATGTAAGCAAGGGAACCATAACACTGCTGTATCTTTCTTCTCTTAAAAACCCTCTTTTGATAAAATCAGGATTCTGAAGACCATCTTAATAAAAACAAATCTCGGCAAAGAGAAGGCTTTACGAATTGAAAATTACGATCCTAAATAACACAATCGATAAACCATCCATGAGGACCAAGAGTTGGGGGTCTCAAAAATAGTGGTTATACATAAGAACGCACGCCACCAAGCTAATAATTTATGCAGTACCAGAAGCACCCTCTGATTTGTCGGTTTCCATTGGTTCTGCAGAAGCCGGAGGTGCCTCACCGGTACCCGGGGCTGCATTTTCACTGGGCACATTGTTGCAGTTGGGGCTTCCATTCGGGTTAACATTGGTATCTGCACCCTGGGGCTGACCCTCGCTTCCCTGGGGTGGTGGGGTTGCCGGTGTTTCAGGTGAGGCTGGTTTAGCTGGTTTAGCTGGCTTAGGTTTCATCATTATTGGCCTGCAAAACCTGTTTAACGCAAATTCATATCTCAGCACCAGGCATCATATCAAATGTATATATGAACATCAATAGAGAACACTAATCTACATACTGGATACAAAATCTTAAGCATGTGAAACAGTGGTGTTACCTATCTAGTGCTTCGGCTTTCTTTCTCACATCAGCTGACAAGAGAACTGGAGTGGCATACTTGGGAAGTTGGTCCTGCTGCTGTTTTTTCTCTCTCAGCCAGGCCTCGGCTTCCACACACTCGTTCAACACCTATAATTGCAACGTACCAAAAGGTTTAGATCTCAATCACCAACAGAATGGAGTGGAGAGTGTTAAAAGACCAAGCCACTACCTTTTGCTTTTCAGCAATTTCAATGTGATCAAATTTGGGATCATTTGACATGGCAGCCTCCCTGAAACTGTTAATACAGTAGGCAAGTTGATCGATGACAGTTCCCCTCTCAGTATACTCTTTGTAACGTTCTTCAATAGGATCCCCTTGCTTCAAAATTAAGACAATCTGTCAGGTACATGATGTATATAATCAGTTGAGAAGTCTAAAGAAGAACAAGAATTACCTTCTTAAGCTCTTCAAGCTTGGCAACATAAACACCCTTTGTTTCATCCTCTCCATCTTCATATAGCCAATCCTCAGTTTCCTGAAGCTTAGACATAAGCTCGTCCTTCTCCGGAGCAGTAACAAAATCATGGTATTTATCACTAAGCTGAAGAGTGAAGACACAAGGAATAATTAGATTTAAGATCATAACAGCCAAGAAACAGTTCTAGAATTCAGAAAATTAGCAGACAACACCGTACCTTATTCCTCATGTCATATACATATGCCTCGACAGCATTCTTTTTATCCTTGGTTTCTTCCATAACCCTATCTTGCAAAGCCATTTCAAATTCCTTCTCTACTGCCTTTTGAACATCTGCAGGTAACATTGCACCATAGACCAACTCTGCCACTGGGACATTTGTTTTCTTCACCTTCTTCTTGGGAGCCTCAACCTATGTGACAGGCAGAACAGCAAACATAAATTAACCAACCAAACCATGAAAGAAACCAGCGCTCCAAAAGTATTCCACATAAGTAACAACCACTCTACACATTTTGGGATCGGGGGTAAGCCTGCCTCAAAAGGCTACACCATCAACTCTGGCAATTCATGCATATACTACAAAAAAAAAATCACTTACTTTAGTATCAGTCTCCATTTTCACAGGCTTGTCACCAGACTCGGGAACACCATTTTCAACCCCTGCTGCATCAGCTGTACCCTTGGCATCTTGCATGTTAACATCCGTCTCATTGGCACTGGGAGCAGCAGTACTACTAGGTGCATCATCAGTCTCCATCTTAGAGTCGTCTTTTTGAGGCTCCTTTGAAACTGGAACTTCAACTTCTTCCTCTTCCAAGAGCTAAATTTACAACAAGTCAGGAAAGCAAGAAAAAAAAGAATCACATTTCAGATATAATTAAATTTTAAGTTAATCCAACAACTACTTACTGTTGCCGACTCAAGGGACACAATCCCATGCAAATTCAGACGAACTTTGGCCTTCAATTTTGGTCGTTCATTTCTGATTGTTGGAAAAGGCCCAATCTGCCATTTAACAAATGTCACAAATGTAACAAGTTAGCCTCAAGCTGAAGTAAAAAGACAGTAAAAACTAATCAGAAGAGTTCGATTAAGGTTTATGAACTAATTACCGTGTAAGTACTGATCTTTGCCGGGACCTGCAAATCGCTAACATCAGAATATTGAACATCAACGGTGAAAGTACTTGTTTTGTGGAATGTCACAGCCTTGACACTGGGTATTGGATTTCCCTTTGGAAAAACCAGTTGTTGTTGTTCTGCTCCTGCGGTCTGAGCATCTGGACCGGAACCCTTCCATGATAGTGCGATTGGGAAAGGGAAGCTCTCATTGACCTTTTCAAATCAAATGTATTAAGAGGTCAGCTGTGTACAAAATACAGCAAAAGGACATGAAATTGACTATAACACATGGAGCAACAACAATGGGAATATCAGGAGTGAAAAAAGTACAAGGAAAAATCTAGCATCAAGGGAAAAAGAAAAGTAACAGCTTGAAACCATACCACAATACAATCAAATGCCAAGTAATGAACAAGAAAATGCACAGCTGAGATAGCACTCAATACAGATTACAGACAACAAAATTTTCATGATAACTTGGTAGAAAATTACCTGAAAGTCTCGAACTTTGAATGTGGGACTGAGAATTGCACATTCTAAAGCACAACCCCTTGCAACACATTCACTAGCATTCATTGTGCGCCTAGGCTCTTTACCAAAGAACTCTGTGAGGATTTTCAGCATAGCAGGGACACGAGAGGCTGAGCCAACAACCTCAACCATATGAACATTTTCAACAGCAAGTCCAGCATCAGCAAGAGCTTTCTCAAGTGGCCTTTTCACTCGTTGCAAAATTGGAGCACTGATCTGCTCAAACTCCTCTCTCTTAATGAAACCCCTAACATCTTTCTCATCCATCAAGCACTCAATATTCAAAGGTGCCTCAGGATTGGCACTAAGTACCTTCTTTAGCTTCTCACAAGCTGCCCGAAGCCTAATACAAGCCCTAGCATTCTGGAAGACATCAATCTTGTATTCCTCTTTAAATTTTGCAGCAAAATGCTGAAACAGAACTTCATCAAAATCCCTACCACCCAAAGAGCGGTCAAAAGAATGAGCCAAGATCTTGAGTTGCCCCTTCTTGAAGGCAGCGATACAGACTTGCATGCTAGCATGTCCAATATCAACAAAGGCAACATTTAATGGGTCACTTTCAGGTAAATCAGTTTTATATATACCATAAGCCAATGCTGTTGCTGTAGTTTCATGAATCAAGCGAAGGGGGTGCAAGCCTGCAATTGTGGCAGCATCTAAAACTGCCCTTCTCTGAAGATCGGTAAAGTAAACAGGAATTCCAATGCAGCAATCCACCACAGCTGCATTCAGATTGTTCTCAGCTATGCTTTTCAAATTTGATAAGACCATTCCCATAACTTGGGTTGGGGTAAAAGCTCTCATTTCACCTAAATACCGAGCATGAATCAAAGGATATCCATCAGGGCCTTCGGTGACATTGAAGGGAAATGACTTGAGATCTCTTTGCAACTCGGGATCTGAGAACTGACGGCCAATTAACCGCTTTATCTGAGAAATTGAATTCTTAGGGTTCATTGTAGAAGTTGCTGCCCCTGCAGTACCAATGAACCTCTGCTTGTCCCCAAAGCAAACAATAGCTGGAGTTTCCCGCTTTGATTCATCATTAAGCACGACGTCAATTCCTCTCTGCCTAGCAACAGCAACAATGCAGCTCTCGTTGCCAAAATCAAACCCAACAACGCTCATTTTCAGCACAAATAACACAAGTTTACTTTATAGATAAAATCAATCTGGAATCCAATAAAACAAAAGGCAATGAGATTATATATATGTATTTATGCCTGTGTATGTATATATACATCCATAAAAACATTAAAGCAGTAAACCTAGCTATTGGAGTAATTGCATATTTAACAAATAACATATTACATTAATCACAGTGATATATTCCCACTTATTATGAGCGAAAAATCACTGCTCAATATTCCATGTCAAATTCAATGGGCTTGAGTTCAAGAGGTCACGAAATATAGCTAATGGAGCAACATAATTGCACAATTAATTAGCAACACCTCGCATCAATCATGGTGATATGATTATATTCCACTTTTTTATGAGCAACAAATTGCTGCTCAAGATTTCATGTCAACTTCCACAGGGTTGAGCTCATAGAGCGATTGCTCTTTAATACATTCAATAAAGATCTTTACAAGACTCAATAAACATCCCCTCTTTCGATACCATTTTAGGACTAGTATGGAGTTGATTATTCACACAATAACACAAACCAAATAACTATACAAGGGTCAGAGGCAAGTGCTAACTACATGCAAGCGTAGATACAAACACCTTTGTAAGCTAAAATCACAACAGTTAAGTTGAAAAAAAAAGAGAGTAAATATATATAAGTAATGCACATACATAAATCAAACAATTAGAGACAAACCCTACAACTTTTACAATTACATATCAACCAAATAACTATACAAGACTCCGATTTTTTCTAAGATTAATCAGAAATGAAAACTGCTTGCTATGACAAACTCGAAATCGCGTTCAAACCAACCTAAAATAACTACTTTTAACGTCAAAAATTTTCCAACGAGAAAAAGGAGTTGAATCTGAAGAAGAAATACACAAAAATAGCAGGAAAAATCCCCGTCACAAGAGCTGTTTTTCATCCCAAAGGAATCGAAACAATTAGAAATCAAGTAATAAAACTACCTGATTCTCTAGAAACAGCTAAATCTGAAGAGAAACAAATCTAGAACCAAACAGATCTACAAATTCCCGACGGAAAAACAAATGCAACAACAACAATCAATAAAATCGACGAAACTATACAGTACAAAGGACGGCGATCATACCTTCAAAGGGGCTAAAGGAGTGGTGGAAATGTTTCGTATACGTTCAAGAGAGATTATGGAAACAACCACTGGAGTCAGGAAGCCAATGGAGAGAGTAAAGGGCGTTTTATTAATAAGGGTTTGTGTCGAATTTTCGATGTTTTCTAATTAAAATAATAAACAATGATTTTAGGATAAACTATACTCATGACCACTGGACTATTGTATCAATTCTAGTTTGACCACCAATATTTCAGTTTTGTCAATCGGACCAGTTAACTACTTAAATGATATTAATCAAGCCACTAGCCGTTAAAAATTAACGGATGTGTTGACATTGTCTGTTAAATAAATTTGTATAATTATACATTTGGTCCTTATTACTTACACATCTTATCAACGTGACGTGATCCTAATTTTAATTTAATTCAATAAATTTAATTCTCTAAACAAATCGTGACACATGTCACTATATTATTAGTCCTGATTTTATTGAAAAAAAATCGTAAAACATATCATTGTATCAATAGTCTTGATTTAACACTATATTATGACATGTTTCATGTTTTGATTGGTTGGAGGAAAATAAATTTATTGAAAAAAATAAAACCAAGACTAATGATATAGTGACATGTGTTACGATTTGGTTGAATGATTATATTTATTGAATTATATTGAAAATAATACAAATTTAATAAAATTATGTAATTAATAAGGATCAAATATTTAATCATACAAATTTATTTAACTGTCACATTAGCACCTTTGTTAATTTCTAACTGTCAACGACTCGATTGATATCATTTAAATAGTTAAGTGACTTGATTGAAAAAATTAAAAAAACAATGGTTAAAATAAAACTTATTCCGTAGTTCAATGGTTATGGGTGTAGTTTGCCCTTTTATTTTTTAGTATTCTTTTCTATTATTTTTAAAAAGTTTTTAAGCGAGTTCTGAGTGGTCTAACCACGACTAGAGATGTCTAGAGATTCTATGCTTCTAGAAAGATCTTTTGAATTCTTTAGGTCATTGGTGAGTTCGTCCCGTCTATTTTTATTTTTTTCATTTAAATTGGGCTTAAAGAAATGGGCCTATTTATTTTTTGAACATAAGATGGGCCTATTTATTTTTTTGAACATAAGATGGGCATATTTATGCTGTCTTATGTTTTAAAAAAAATGTATTTAGGTTGAAAAAGATTTTTGATCCTAAAGTTTTACCTCGTCGTCATTTTGATATTTGAATAATTTTTTTTGTTCAGTTTGATTTTTATATTATTTTCTTAAAACATGTTGCGCTACTTTGGCTTTCTGTTTTAAAAAAGTCACGATGTTTTAGTAATATATATTAAGTTTGAAAAAATCACAAAAATATCTTTGATAAATTCAAAAATCAGAAAATTCCAAATTTTTACAATTTTCAAAATATCTGAAAAATATGAACACTAGCGTTTTTTAGTTTAAAACATTTTAATGATTTTTTTTAAATTTTCGAATTTAATATATATTATATGTCACATAATATAATTCTTAGAATGTTATATGGAGTTTTTTTTTTACAAGAAAATAAACAAAGTAAAGTAATATGTTTCATGAAAAAAAATTCAAGAGTCAAACTAAATGGAAAATTTCTTCAAGCATCAAAGTGATAATGAATTCACTTTGGGGGTTAACACATTCTATCAAATCTTTGTATTAATATATATATATATATATATATATATATATCAATTTTATTCAAATGTGTAATTTGATACCTGAACTTTAATTTTGTGTTATTGTACACATAATTTAAATTTTAACTGAAACCACAATTCACCAAGTGGCTCTCCCATGATAACAACATGTAACAATTTTTTTTAAGCTGATTAAATTTTATGTAATTAAAATAAAGCATCGAAACGAGGTAACAAATGAGATCACTAAAGAACCCAACAAATGTCATAGTAGAAAAGTAGATAATGTTCATCCTAAGAAATGTTTAAATTATTTTGTCTCCATAATATATGTGAATTGTCAAAAGAGTTAAAAATATTTATAAATATATATTATCTTGTAATCATTTTTAAACTATTAAAAAAATACACAAAAAAACAAGCCCTATAAAGCAGAAAACGAGAGTAACTAAACTCACATAATTACCCAACAAAAACAAACAAAGCCTCAATACAATAGACAGCTGCCATCCCTCATACTAATCCCTGTTACAATAAATTTTTTACTTTTTTAGTGTTTTTATTTATGCTCATACATTAAAAAATTAGGTCTAAAATTTATCGTTAAGGTTTAAGTTAGGGTTTAGGTTTAGAGAATTTGGAATTAGATATTTTTTTTAAGGTTTAAGATTTACATGTTAGGATATAAAATTTATTAATTAAAACTTAAAATTTAATTTTTTTAATGTCGAGACACAAAAAATGGACCGAAAAAGGACAAATAATTTTGTTTATTGTAATATAACAATCCATAACCACTATACCTTGAAAAACCAATTAATTCACAATTCAAATAACCAAATAATCAAAACCACAGTAATTAATGTACTAAGCATCACCTGAGCAATCAACTAGCCTTTCCATATATCCCACCAACCAGCTGTTCATAATAGCCAAAGGCAAGGGTTGTTCAAAGATTTAAGGGTTATGTATAATTTATTAAAATGTGACTTTTAATTTTTTTTTAAAAATAAATATTTATTGACTTATTATGTGCGCGGTAAACTAACTTATGAATAAAAAATAAGTATAATAGGACTCAAAATCTACGAAGTACAATAACATTTTATTTTTCTCATGTATTTTATTACTAGTCTATAATTATTTTTTTTATATTTTTCCTTTTAAGCATTTAACTTAATTCATTTTGGACCCTAATTTTTCAGAGACTCTGTGCTCTGCTAGTCCAAACCTGGGTTGGCCTTAAACAAGACCCCAAATTGAAATGAAATCTTGGTGCACATCTACTCTTCAATCATTCTTGATTAAGCATGTTCTCTCTAAAAAATCTGCAATGATTTCCTCTTCATCCCAATGGATTGAATACCTACGCATTTACCTACAATATCAGCATTGGTTGGAGAAGCTTCATCAACCTCCAAAGAACATTTTCTTTTCCCAGTTTTTTGTTCCTCCTAATCGCACGGCCATTTTATTTTTTTCCCTCCTCTGCTCGGGGCAGTTGTTGATCTGTTATCCCAGCACCTGCAGCAACAAACTGCAAATCGAATGACCGAATTTCTAATGGAATAGAAACTTCTCCTAACTATCGTTATAACATACAAAGCACTCTCGTTTGAGAGATCCAAAAGCTTTCACTTTGAAATTTCTGTCCATGGCAAACGACATATAAAAAAAGTTCTTCAGAGCTACTCAAAATCCCATATCGACAGCACAAGAAAAGGGTGAGGCAGAAGTGCATAATAAAAAAAGAAACCAAGTCATCAGTAAACTCATACCTTTCTCGGCCTTTTGGCTAAGATCAAGTGTAGTATCTGTTCTTATCAGTTTAATATCTGATATGTGAATCATTGATTCACATGATATTAAATTTATTTTTTTAGGGAGAGTGCCCGTTACAATAGCTTGCTGTTGGGGTTCTCGAGTGTCGTCCATGTCTTGCACTATTGCATGGACCTGGCACATCCCTCTAATTGCAATCAATTTTTTTTTGCATTTGTTTTCTTTGTCATATAGGCCTAGGCTGAGCTTTCTGTTGCTGTAACCTGAAGATCTGAGTGGAGAACCGGACGTTCAGAGCAAACCTAAAGTTGTTTGGCAATCAAGTCACGGCTGCAACGAGAAACAATACTTGTGCAAGAATTTTCATAGGCACCATTTCCTCAATCATTTCCCCAAGAATTTTCACTACTCATTGAACCTGCACTTACAAAGTCTGGTTTCATAGGCAATTTCAAAATATTTATCAACAAGACATGTGCAGAAAACTCGCCAATAATTTGTCCATAGCAGAAGTTCGTTACAAAAGAGAAATGGTTATGGTTGCACGCCTCTTCCCTAACCGACGCACCATTTGCTACAAATTAATGAAAACCTATTTCTCAAAGATTTCATAAGTCATCACAATTTTCAAACCATAATTGATGTATATTTTTGTTCCACCAAAAAATAGGCATTTTCCACATAAGAAACAATTGAGTGCTTAAATGCAATGCTGTTAAAATTATGTCAACAAATTATGTTTGTTGAGTTTAGTTGATATTGTCGCTGATACAATACACAAAAGGACGTGAGATCAAACACACTTAAGTACGTCTTGTAAGCCCATTAATCCTTCCAACCTAGAGTTAATCTTCAACTCATCTTCTTCTCAATGTAGATATTAACAAGTTTAATATCCGTGAACAAAGAAAAAAAGTACAACCTGAACCCAAGGAGTGACTCATGTAGAAAAGACAATGATGTTCATCTTAGGAGACCCGGATTCAAGCAGTTGTGTTTTCAAAGTATGTGTGCGTTGTCAAAGAGTTAAGAAAAAATATAAACATATACTACTATGTAATCTCATTATCATATTAAAACAAGGTACACATATCATAACATAGTAAACACTTTGAATAAATAATAGGATAAATAAGAAAAAAAATGTATTACATGACAACCTGTCTTTAGTCCAACATAAAAAGATTTGTGAGATATCAAAGTTTAAAAAAAGTGATCTCGAATTATAAAAAAAAAGAATGTAGGATAGACCTCAAAAACTTTTCAAGGTTTGAAGCCCATAAATGTAACACCCGTGTTTAGGGGTCGGGTGAAAATAATATTTTAATATTATTTCGGGCTCGGTTTTATAATTAAAATAACCTTTTGGGCCTCGGGTTTTAAAATCAAACATTTTATTGTTGGACTAAATTGAAATGAAAATTTAATTTGGATGGTTTTTAGAGAAAAGGGGGAATAGCCATTTCATTAATGGCACTCTTGTAAATAAATGGACTTGTGGAATTAAAAACCCATTTCTTATTTTTAAAGAGATTATTCATCATCTTCTTCCCTCCCCCTTTCCAAAATCCCACGACCAAAAACTCCCCTTCCCCCTAGTCTACTATTTCATCATCTTTTTTCCTCATCCTTGGTGATTTTCGAAAGAAGCAAGGATTTGCGTTGGTAAAGCTTTGGGATCGAATCCGGAAGTGAAGAGGCTTGAGTCGGCTTTGCTTGTTTTGCTTAAGGAAATGAGGTGAGTGGTTAAAATGTTTTAAATGGCTTTGATCAATTGGTTCGAGCATGTGAATGTGGAAATGTTTTCAAGTAACATTTGGTTCAAAGTTGGTTTTGAAGAAGTTTAGTTTTGAGCTTGAAAAGTCAATTTTAAACTCAAGGAGTAAGTGATGTGAAATGCCTCTTTAAATTTCCCCCTTTATCATTGTTTTTCATCTCTTGAAATGATATTTTGATATACATGAAATTCCAATACTTTGGGAAGAAGCTTGTTGCTATTTATTATATCGTTGCTCATGTATGATGGTAATAATGTGGATGTTGATATGCCTTGTAAGGTGTGAGTAAGTAGGTGCAAGTTGTGCACGAAAATGGTGAGTAAGACCATTTGTGATCGGTAAGATTCCAAGTAGTAAGTGATGCCTAATTGTGAATTTGTTACATCTTGATTTGATTGTGCATGATATAGTGAGTACATGTCGTATGTTAGTGATTGTATATTGTGTTGCATGGTTGGTGTCGAACCTCACGTGATGGTTGTCGTTGCTCCGGTGATGTGTAGTCCCGCTGGTAGCGAATGGTATAAGACTCCGGTGATGTGTAGTCCCACCGGTAGTGGCTAGTAGAAGAGTACTTTGATGTGTAGTCCCATTGGAAAACTACTAGTCGAAACGGTGATGTGTAGTCCCACCGTGTGTGTTTGGTTATGCTTGTGCATACCATGTGTTGTTCATGTGTATCTCACTATATCATTCTCTTTTATGGTTTTGCTTTAATCTAAGATCATACCTTTATGCATACTATGAAGTGTAATGCTATGATAAATGCCTATATTGTTGAATTGTGGTTGAACTTGTATGATAGTAGAAGGATTAGGTCGTTGGATGATTTGTATGCGTTGACCTTCATTTTTTAAAGAAAGCTTTGAACCCTGCATTGTCGTAGTTATGTTTTAGAGCTCCGCTCACTAAGCTTTATGCTTACGCTCTCCTTTTTCCGACAATGCAGATCTTTAGCTTGGAGTTAGCAAGGAGCAAGATAAGGGCGTCCAAGCGTGTGGTGGTTTGCTCAAGTATGGTTTAATTAAATAATGTAATAGTCTAGCAATGGGAAGTGTTACGTGTTCTAGGAGCTTGTATCTAGACTCCTTTGTATTGGCCACATGTTGTTAATGCATTATGTTGTTGTATTGGTTTGATTACGGTTTATAACGCATGATATGCTATGATGAATGTTGTGTGTGTTGGCATGTCTACGTGTATTGGTTGCTAAGGCATGAAATCTTAAATGCTTGTATGTCCTTATATGCATGAATTGCTCTTGTATGAATGTTAAGTATGGATGCCTCGATTCATGTTAATTGCTATGTATGGCTCATGTATGATTGCTTGAATGATTGTATGTACGAGTCTTGTGAGTGTTAATTCATGCCTTTGGTCCTTTTTGAGCTTCTACATATGTCTATGCATGATCTTAGTGTTTTACATAGTTAGGGAGTCCTTAAGTTGGGCAGTAAGTGATCCCTTGCACTAAGGTTTCGAAACCATGGTTAAGGTTTCGAAACCTTTGCAGAAAATTTGGTTCCAGGGGTCACTGCCAGCCAAAGTTTCGAAACCTTTGGTGAAAATTGGCTCCAGGGGTCTCTGCCAGCAAAAGTTTCGAAACCCTTGGTAAAGGTTTCGAAACTTCTGCTTAAAACTGCACTGTTTGACCCTTTTTGGCCTATTTGAAGAGAAAAACACTTAGGTGCTAAGATGCCTTTAGTAAAGATTAAAATTAGGGGTTTGAATGTTGTCTCGTGTGATATGTTCCGCTGTTTGATCTCTTAGAATTTAATACTCGAATGTGACAAGATTAAAATGAAAAAAATAGGGTTGCTAACCGAGGGGGAACCTTAACGGGTTTCGCTTCGGTTTTCCCCGTGTAGCTCACTCGGACCGGTCATCCGGCCAGACCGGGACGAGGGGGTTACAATAAACATTTAACCTTCCAATGGTTTTAGAAAGAATTGAGTAGCACAAACAAAAATAGGAGTGCTTTGAAATTCAATGAAATTGTTTCGTAAGAAATTTGTGGTACAAAAAATTAAAACAAAACTAAAGAGCTTGCAAGAGATACTGTTTAAGTACGCACTTAGTGAAGATGAAATTAAAATGTAATGGAACCATTTCCAAATGCACAATATTAACTTAAATCCCACATCCCTATCCTAACATACACAAAAAACAAGGGTGGTGCATAAGATGAAAGCATATCACAACATTCAAACATACTTACCTGGACGGAGTCAATGTGTGATCAAAAAGACTCATGGCCTAGGGCTGTGACCTCCATTGCACTTGGGAGAGGTGCAACTCTAAGGTCTCCCCAAGTGGGAGAGCCTACGTCATAATTTGTGGTGTTGGGGGCTTGCGTTCGTGCAACCTCTACCAATTCTAAGTTATAAATTTTTTTAGGATATCTTATAAGTTGCCAATATCTATTGCATGCGATATAGTAGAGTATTTGTGTAGTTTTGTTTAGTTTAATGTGCAAATTGATATACATGTATTGGTATGTACATTTGCAGGACCCTTTATTATATCAATACTTTAGATCCAATCGAAAATAAAAAGCTACTTGACCTTTAAATCTTTATTCTTTACGTTATACTTGATTCAAAGTAGTTGGGAAACAGACGTTCATGCGTTAATCTTGGTGGGGAAACGAACGTTCAGACAAAACCTGAAGATCTAGGTGGGGAAACGGATGACCAGACCAAACCTGAAGTTGTTTGACTGCAACAAAAAACGAAGCCTTAGTTTTGCCCAATCATTTCCACAACATCAAAAGATTTGTCAGATATCAAAGTTTAAAAAAACTGATATCGAATTATAAAAAAAGAATGTAGAATAGACCTAAAAAACTTTTCATGGTTTGAAGCCCATAAACATTTAACCTTCCAATGGTTTTAGAAAGAATTGAGTAGCACAAACAAACATAGGAGTGCTTTGAAATTGTTTTGTAAGAAGCTTGTGGTACAAAAAATTAAAACAAAACTAAAGAGCTTGCAAGAAATATTGTTTAAGTACCCGTTTAAAGAAGATGGAATTAAAATGTAATGGAACCATTTCTAAATGCACAATATTAACTTAAATCCCACATCCTTATCTTAACATACACAAAGGGCGAGGGTGGTGTATAACATGAAAGCATATCACAACATTCAAACATACTTACCTGGACGGGGTTAATGGGTGATCAAGAAGACTCATGGCCTAGGACTGTGACCTCCATTGCACTTGGGAGGGGTGCAACTCTAAGGTCTCCCCAAGTGGGAGAGCCTACGTCATAATTTGTGGTGTTGGGGGCTTGCGATCGCGCAGCCTCTACCATTTCTATGTTATTAATTTTCTTTTTTAGGAATCTTATAAGTTGCCAATATTTATTGCATGCGATATGGTAGAGTATTTGTGTGGTTTTGTTTAGTTTAATGTGCAAATTGATATACATGTATTGGTATGTACATTTGTAGAACCCTTTATTATATCAATTTGCAACTCTTTTTAACCCATACATTGAATACTTTGTTTTGAGCATCATAGCTTTGAATTTGTAATGACTCAGTTTTGTTAATAATCATTGCTTATTCTTTGAAGTATTTTTGCTTCAAGACTCGAAATTTTTTTCTCATTCGTGGATGTAGGTGACTTAGATCTAATCATGTTAATTATCATCTTTTGTATATGATTTATTTCATGCTAATGTCGTATTGACTACATTTCTACACACACAAAAAATCATAACACGTTGTATGTAATTTTTCACTTATAATCCCTATGACAATGCTTAGTATATAAACCAAAATCAAAGGGCTTTTCAAATAGTTGTGGGTTGATTTGAAATATACAATGCTTATTTTATAACATTAGTAATTCGGTTTTGTTAATAATCATTGACGACTCTTTGTTATCTTTATACCTCAAGACTTAGATGATTTTTCTCTCATTTGTAAATGTAGGTGACTTAAGTCAATCTACATTAAATATCATCTTTTGTATATAATTTATTTCATGTTGATCTCACATCTTTTGATAGCTTTATGAGGAGACAGAGGTACACAAGAAACAAATACGACCATTTCGTGTATTTGCGAAAGCTACAAGATGGATCTTTCATTTATCTCCTCTTGTATGTTGATGATATGCTGATCGCTTCAAAGAGTCAACAAGAGAAAGACAAATTGAAGGCTTAGTTGAATCAAGAGTTTGAGATAAAAGATCTAGGTGAGGCGAAGAAGATTCTCGGCATGGAGATAAGTAGAGACAGACGGAAAGGCAAGCTTTGCTTGACTCAGAAGCAATATCTGAAAAAGGTATTACAATATTTTGGCATGAATGAAAGTACAAAACATGTAAGTGCCCCACTTGCTTCTCATTTGAAACTCAGTTCTCAATTATCTCCTAAAACTGATGAAGAGCGAGAATACATGGAAAAAGTTCCATATTCTAATGCAGTAGGGAGCTTGATGTATGTGATGGTGTGTACGCGGCCTGACATTTCAAGAGCAGTTGGAGTTGTGAGCAGGTACATGCATGATCCTGGAAAAATACATTGGAAAGCTGTGAAATGGATTTTACGGTATCTCCGACAAACCGTAGATGTTGGTTTAGTGTTTGAGCAAGATGAAACACTTGGTCAGTTTGTGGTTGGATATGTTGATTCCGACTATGCTGGTGATTTGGACAAGCGTCGATCTACTACTGGGTATTTGTTTACTCTAGCAAAAGCCCCAGTGAGTTGGAGGTCTACTTTACAGTCAACGGTGGCTTTGTCAACTACAGAGGCAGAGTACATGGCGGCTGCAGAGGCTGTTAAGGAGGCGATTTGGCTTAACGGATTGTTGGAAGACTTGGGAGTTGTTCAAAGTCACATTAGTCTCTATTGTGACAGTCAGAGTGCTATTCATTTAGCGAAAAATCAAGTCTACCATTCAAGAACCAAGCACATTGACGTGAGGTATTACTTTGTGCGGGAGATCTTTGAAGAAGGAAAGGTTCTACTTCAGAAGATTGCGACGACAGAAAATCCTGCAGATATGTTGACCAAGGTGGTAACATCAATCAAGTTCAATCATTGTTTGAACTTGATTAACATCTTGCTAGTTTGAGCACCTTTGGGTGTATGGCGCTAGTGAGCGCATTTGGAGGCACTACGAAAGGTAACGTTTGGAGAGAAGAAAATTTGAAGAACGTGATGATATTACAAGTCAAGGTGGAGATTTGTTAATTTGGCTTGAAATTTCAAAGCCAAAGTCAATTTGGCAGAGAGTTGGCAGTGCAAATCAATGACAAAGTCAATTTTACAGTGCAGTGCATTTATGCACCGAAAGTGGGTTGAAAATGTGGCATGGGAAAATTATTTTTAGATTCTAAAACTTTAGGCTATTTATAGGTTTAGTCCATGGAGCTCAACTATAAATAGGCCTAACCTTTGCCATTTCAAATCATCCCAACATCCATACCATCTCCAAAAAATTAAAACAAAACTAAAGAGCTTGCAAGAGATACTGTTTAAGTACGCACTTAGTGAAGATGAAATTAAAATGTAATGGAACCATTTCCAAATGCACAATATTAACTTAAATCCCACATCCCTATCCTAACATACACAAAAAACGAGGGTGGTGCATAAGATGAAAGCATATCACAACATTCAAACATACTTACCTGGACGGAGTCAATGGGTGATCAAAAAGACTCATGGCCTAGGGCTGTGACCTCCATTGCACTTGGGAGAGGTGCAACTCTAAGGTCTCCCCAAGTGGGAGAGCCTACGTCATAATTTGTGGTGTTGGGGGCTTGCGTTCGTGCAACCTCTACCAATTCTAAGTTATAAATTTTTTTAGGATATCTTATAAGTTGCCAATATCTATTGCATGCGATATAGTAGAGTATTTGTGTAGTTTTGTTTAGTTTAATGTGCAAATTGATATACATGTATTGGTATGTACATTTGCAGGACCCTTTATTATATCAATACTTTAGATCCAATCGAAAATAAAAAGCTACTTGACCTTTAAATCTTTATTCTTTACGTTATACTTGATTCAAAGTAGTTGGGAAACAGACGTTCATGCGTTAATCTTGGTGGGGAAACGAACGTTCAGACAAAATTTGAAGATCTAGGTGGGGAAACGGATGACCAGACCAAACCTGAAGTTGTTTGACTGCAACAAAAAACGAAGCCTTAGTTTTGCCCAATCATTTCCACAACATCAAAAGATTTGTCAGATATCAAAGTTTTAAAAAAATCTGATCTCGAATTATAAAAAACGAATGTAGGATAGACCTCAAAAACTTTTCAAGGTTTGGAGCACATTAACATTTAACCTTCCAATGGTTTTAGAAAGAATTGAGTAGCACAAACATAGGAGTACTTTGAAATTTAAAGGAAATTGTTTTGTAAAAAGCTTGTGGTACAAAAAATTAAAACAAAACTAAAGAGCTTGCAAGAGATATTGTTTAAGTACCCATTTAGAGAAGATGGAATTAAAATTTAATGGAACCATTTCCAAATGCGCAATATTAACTTAAATCCTACATCCTTATCTTAACATACACAAAAAGGCGAGAGTGGTGTATAAGATGAAAGCATATCACAACATTTAAACATACTTACCTGGACGGGGTTAATGGGTGATCAAGAAGACTCATGGCCTAGGGCAGTGATCTCCCTTGCACTTGGGTAGGGTGCAACTCTAAGGTCTCCCCAAGTGGGAGAGCCTACATCATATTTTGTGGTGTTGGGGGCTTACGTTCGCGTAGCCCTTACCATTTCTAAGTTATAAATTTTGTTTTTTTAGGATATCTTATAATTATAAGTTGCCAATATCTATTGCGTGCAATATAGTAGAGTATTTGTGTAGTTTAATGTGGAAATTGATATACATGTATTGGTATGTACATTTGCAGGACCCTTTATTATATCAATTTGCAACTCTTTTTAACCCATACATTGCATATTTTGTTTTGAGCATCATAGTTTTAAATTTGTAATGACTTGATTTATTTTAATAATCATTGCTTATTCTTAAAGTGTTTTTTCTTCAAGACTCAATTTTTTTTCTCATTTGTAGATGTAGATGACTTAGATCTAATCATGTTAATTACCATCTTTTGTATATGATTTATTCCATGCTAATATCGTATTGACTACATTTCTACACACACAAAATCATAACACGTTGTATGTAATTTTTCACTTATAATCCCTATGACAATGCTTAGTATATAAAACCAAAATCAAAGGGCTTTTCAAATAGTCGTGGGTTGATTTGAAATATACAATGCTCATTTTATAACAGTAATAATTCGATTTTGTTAATAGTCATTGACGATTCTTTGTTATTTTCATGCCTCAAGACTTAGATGATTTCTCTCTCATATATATGTATATATATTTATAATTAAGTCGTTAAAATAAAATTTTTTGGTGGCGCGACCGCTATTTTCCTCTGGTTGCGGATGGTGGCGCGACCGCTATTTTGCGGCCGAAATCGAGTTCGCGTTCTATGATTTAGAACCTGCATATAATCAAAGTTTGTGTGACGTAGTCAAAATCCCATATCGAGAGCACAAGAAAAGGGTGAAGCCGAGGTGCATAATAAAGAAGGGAAACGAGGCAACAATAAAGTCATACCTTTCTCGGCCTTTTAGCTAAGATCATGTGTAGTATCTATTCTTATCAATTTAATATTTGATACAAGTCCGTTTCTGAGATTTTGATAGTCTATGGGCGAATTTAAAAATTAAGCCCTAATAATAAGTATTTCAAAACTTAAATTTTATGAGGAGATTTTTAATGAAAAGTATTAAAAAATCGGATTCTAATAACAAGTAATAGAAAAATTAATTTTAATAGTTTGTACCTATTAACAAATATTAGAAAAAAATGAGCTATAATAACAAGCGTTGGAAAAAAACTTAGACCCCTAATAACAAATATTGACAAAAATTACATTTTAAAAGTAGACCATTAAAACCAAGTATTAAGAAAAAATTGAGCCCCTAATAACAAGTATTGTAAAAAAATTGGACTCATAATAACAAATATTGAAAAAAATAAATTTTAAGAGTAGTCCTAATAATAAATACTGAAAGAAATTAGGTCCCTAATAACAAGTATTGAAAAAATAACCCCTAATAACAAATATCAGAAAAGAATAAATTTTAATAGTAGACCCCAAATAACACGTATTAAAAAAAATTAGACCATAATAATAAATATTGAAAAAAAAAGTTAAACTATCATTATAACTAAATATTTATAATTATAAACTGTGGGCCCTAAATAGGGGTGGGCCCTGGGCCATCGCCGTTATGACCCACCCTCAGGGATGGTCCTGATCTGATACGTGGGTCATTGATCCACATTGATATTAAATTTATTTTTAGGTAAACTACATAATTAGTCCCCGGCTATACTTTAATTATCTTTTGCGTCCTCCGACTATCAGAAGTTATAAATTGGTCCTTAACTTAAAAAAATAACAATTTGGTCCGACATCGTTAAAAATAGTGCGACTATGACATTGCAGTTAATATAAATTAATATAATTACATAATTAGCCCTAAAGTTATACACTTATTTTATTTGATCCTAATTTTAAGAAATTAACCCATAAAATTTTAATATCTATCTGTAACACCCGGGTTTGGGGGTCGGGTGAAAATAATATTAAAATAATGTTTTGGGCCTCGTGTTTTCAAAACAATGTTTTTTATGTTGGGCTTGCTTTGGTTTTAAAACCCAATTCAATGGAATTTGGGAATTTGAGATTTGCCATCTCATTAATGGCAAAGGTGTAATTAAATGGTCTTTCATTTTAAAACCCCCTTTAATTTAAAAGACCACATTAAACGCATCTTCATCTTCTTCATTTCTCATTTTCACGTCAAAACCCCTTTCCTCTCCAAGTTCACTATTTCATCATCTCCTTTGATTTTCGTTGGTGATTTTTGCAAGGTAATCTCGTTTTTGACTTGTCATTCTTTCCCTTTACAAGCTAGTACCCTTAGTTTTCATTATTGTTCATGATTTTGGAATTGGAAGTTTTGGAGTTTTTGGTAAAAAAAATGCTATCTTTATTGTCTTAAACCTAACCTTTTTATTTGTTGAGGTTAAATGAGTTATTTACAATCTATAAGGTCCAACATATATGAATTTTAAAAGGGTTTTATAAGGATTTTCGGATTTGGGTTTTGAGGGGTTCTTGGAAGGGTTTTAAGGTTAGTTTTAGGTATGTTTGATGTTGGAAATTGGTGGCCGATGGTTATACTATGTTTAGGTAGTGTTTTGAACATGTTTAAGAGTGCTTTGGATGGTTATATTGCTGATTTTTTCTGGGTTTTTGTGGAAGTACGAAAATGAGAATTTGGAGAATGAATTTGGCTTTGAATTGTGAGGATTGTAGTGGATTCGTGTGTTGGTGTTAAACTTTGGGTTTGTGGCTGATTTTGAGGTTAATGTATTGTTTTTGAATGGTTAGAAGCAAGAGAAAACAATGGAGAAGCTTCGGGCTCGAATCCGGAGACTTGGATGCTTGGTAGGCTAGTCGGCTTGTGCTAAATGGAGTGGTCGGTGAGTGGTTATTGTTTTTAAATGGTTTTTAAAAATTGGTTTAAGCATGTGGACCTAGGTTGGGCTTGGTAAACCCACCTAGAGTTGAGATTAGAGTGGTAGCCTAATCTCAAGCTTAGTTCAGGAAACCTTTGGTTGAACTCTTAATTGCTTGTTATGCTTCGTGTTTATTTGTGTTTATGGTAGTTATGTATATTGTGTTATACATGTTGTTGAGGCATGGTTTGATGCATTTTTATGCACGTGGTTTAGATTGTGATTTGTGCATGATGGTGATCATGGTGAGTACGTGCTAAGCACGAAAGTTGATATGAAATGATGTTGTGTAAGGTTATGAATTGTGTTTAATATTAGCACTAGTATGCTTGGGTACAATGATCGATCATTAGGATGTTTAGTGTGCACACGAGAGTCAAATGCGCGCGTGGTCTTGGTGATGGTGGTTATCAAGATGGAGTACGGGTTCACCCGAAAATCTTCATATATATATATATATATATATTAGTCGGTGATGAGTGGAATCCCATCGACGGGACATGAGAATGAGTGGAATCCCCTCCGCGAGAAACGGTGATGAGTGTAATCCCACTGTAAGGTAATGGTTGTGGATGGATGTAAGTTCCAACAGTTATCCGCGTATTCGAGTCATAGCTAGATGCCAATATGGAATGATATACGTGGTTGTTAATTCATTGATATATGTATCTTCGTGTGTTGGGCTTGTGAGTTGGTGATCATGTCATAATGTTGATTATATGTTCATGCATCATATATATTTTTTTGGCTCTTGTAGATTGGAGGTAAGATCATGCATTATATCTTGGTTGTTGCTTGTGCTTGGACCCTGCATTGTCGAGGTTTGTTTTATGAGATTACCCTCACTAAGATTTTATGCTTACGCTCCTTTTTGTTCGACAATGCAGATCCGTATCTTGTGGGCGGCAAGGGCGAGGAAAGGCCTCCAAGTGTCGCTTTTGGTTAGCTCAAGTATGAACTTTAAATTGAAAGATTGTAATAGTCAAGCAATGGGATAGGTGTTGTTGATTTGAACTTTGATGTATGTTGATTTTAGTTTGGCTTTTGGATGCTTTGCTTAAATTGTAAACCTTGTTTATGTTGCATGTCTTGAATGCTTATATGTTTTGTTTCTAAGGCATGAACCTTTAAGTGCTAAGTATGTCTCCTTTTGGGTAAATGTATGAATCCTTTCGATGCATGATCCTTGTTCGTTTTGAATGTCATGTATGTTGATATCTTGGTTGTTAAAGGTTGTACGTATGTTGTTTGTGACTAGGGGAGTCGTAAATCACATCTAGAGTCGAGTCTTAAGTCGTTTTGCTGCAAATTTGGGTATTGCAGTACAGGGCGTATCGATACGCCTAAGGGACGTATCGATTCGGTCCTACACTTTGGGACTCAGATTTGGCTTAGGGTACCGATACTCGTAGGTGTATCGATACGCCAAATCTTTTCTGGAATTCTGAGATTTTAACGAGTTTTTGGCGTATCGGTACGGGCTCTAAGCGTATCGGTACGGTTTTGTATCGTTGACCGCGAGATGTTGACCGAGGAGGGTGTATCGATACGCCCAAGAGCTGTATCGATACGGTCTTCCTGGTTTGACTTGAGGCAGTTGACTTGGTCAAGGCGTATCGATACCCTATGCAAGTGTATCAATACGGCTGGTTTGACTTGAGGCAGTTGACTTGGTCAAGGTGTATCGATACCCTATGCAAGTGTATCAATACGACCTTCTTTAAAAGGAAAAATGGGTTGTTTTAAAGTGTTGTTTTGGATGGTCGTTTTTATATTGTTGTGTTTCCGCTGTCGTGTTTCACATAGGACATAATAATGCATTTAGACAAGATAAGGTTAAAAGAAAATTTTCTAGGGTTGCTAACCGAGGTGGGACCTTAACGGGTTTCACACCGGTTTTCCTCGTGTAGCCTACTCGGACCGGTCAAACGTCTGGACCGGGACGAGGGGGTTACATTTGTTGGTATCAGAGCCTAAGGTTTCCGAGACCTTGGACATGTAAGTGCACGGTGTTTGCTTGCCATGTAAGCATGTTTGCTTGTTTATCAAGTATGCTTGGTGTATGTTGTTTGATCGTGTGTGTATATTGCTTGAAGCATGTTGAGTAGAGTTCTATTGCTTCTATTACATCGGAAAAAGGATTTTTAAGTGAGGGAATCATACTTGAGCCACTTGGACCCTTTCCTTTGCAAACCCAGTTTGTATGTTAATTTGTTGTTGTTGTTGATTAGTTGCTTTTTGGTTAGTTTGAGGCCAAGGTGTGGGCCGTGAATAGGTAAGCAGAAGCTGTGGTTTCTGGAAATGTGGATAATGTTGAAGGAGTTCATAGCTATATTCAGGGAAGTATGGTTGTACCGGAGTTGAGGTACAATTTGTTTGTTTGAGTCAGTGTGTATGTGGGTTGATTCCTGTTGATGAGGGACGATGTGATCGATTCTGGTATTAGTTGGTAAAAAGAAGTGAAGACCTATGAGTGAGGTTCAGAGTGCTATCGATGTTATAGTAGATAAGCCCTTGGTACAGTTTTGAGTTTGTCCCTCCAGTTGATTCTGAATCTGTACTTCTGTATATTGTTAGCAAGCATGCAAGGTTTGGATGTGCCCGGTGAAGTGTTAGAGGTTGATACGAGTGCCTTAGTTCTTTTAGCGAGATCAAGGTAAGGGTCTCGTGTGAGTAATCTGAAATTCAGAAATGTTAGTTGGTGATCGTTGGGGTTCGGCCTATGGTTTTAATGCAAAACAGCCAGTCAGTATCCGTGAGTGGGAATCAATTTGTGTGATTGGGCCAGTGTGCATCCGAGCTATCTTCCAGCAAGAAGGAGAGACAAAATCGCTTCCGATATAGTTGAGCTGAGAAGGAAGTCTTGAGCTTTAACTCCAAATTGTTTGGTAGTGGGATGTTTTGAGTCGTCAGGACCGATGTTATAGAACAAGTTCAAGCATGATTGTTTGTGTGTGATCAGAACTGAATTTTGACGTTTCGAGATGCTCTAAGAACGGTTTTGAAGAGTTAGGTTATGTTGAAGGAACAGCCTGAAAACAAGAGAACCGAAAACTATCAGTTGTGTACATGTGAAGTTGCAATTTCTGCGGATTCGTCTTTTTGTGTGAGCATACAAAGAAATTTGATATAACTGTTGAGATCTTAGACGTAGGGATGCATGTGACTAGACCTTTTGGTGAGGTAGTGGTGGTCAGAAAGATGTATGGAAGATGTTTGTTGATGGTTCAGGGTTACGTGTTTCTAGTATATGTGAAGTAATTGTCTTTTTACGGTTTCGATGTAACTTTGGGCATGGTTTGGCATGTAGAACACAGAGCTAGAGTATACTTTGAGACAAAGAGAGAGTTGTCTTGAAGTTGCAGATTTCTATGAGACTGTAGTGGTAGGTGAGGATGTGAACTTCTTATCGAATGTTGATCCAGCTTTAGAGGTCAAAGATTGATTGAGTTTGGTTGACAGGCTTGCCTAGCAAAAGTGATGGATTCGATTTTTGAATGAGGATTAGACCGCAGAATGTTAGAATAGTTTGTGTTTTTCCTAAAAGTGTTTGGAAGAATTGCCCGGTTTGTCTCTTGATAGGGAATAAGAGTTTGTTATTGATACCGTCTTCGAGTTTGCTCCTGCTTTGATTTCTTTGTATCTTATGGTTCCCGAAAGAATTGAGAGTGTTGAAGAGTCAACTTTGAGATTTGTTAGACCTTAGATTCATTAGGCCTAGTACATCATCTTAGAGTATGACAATGCAATTTGTGAAGAAGAGAGATGACAATACGAGGATGTGTTTAGATTACAAGTAGTTGAAACAATTGACAGCTAGTAGTTAGTATCCATTTCTGGACATCAGTGATTTGTTGATCAGTTGGGGTGTGCTCCAGTCTTTTTGAAGATTAATTTGAGATCCGATTACTACCAGTTAAAAGTGAGAGAAGTCGATGTACCGAAGACAGCTTCCGGGGGCAAGATGTGATCACTTTGAGTTCTGGGTTATGTCGTTTTGTTTGAATAGTGTGTCAGCCACTTTTATAGAGATGTCGAGCAGAGTACTTCCTAAGCTCCTTGATCAGTTGTAGTAGTCCTCATAGATGATACATGGGTATATTCACGTGCCGAGGAAGATCATGACAAGCTTTGGAGTTAGTGTTGTAGATCCTATTAGAGAATTAGTTGTATGCCAAGTTGAGCAAACGTGAGCTCCGAGTCAAGGAAGATTTTCTCCTAGGACATGTAGATCAGCCGAGTGTGTTAGAGTAAATCCCAAGTAGGCAGAAGAAGATGTGAGTTGGAAGAAACTGAAGACTGTGATAGGTATCTATAGTTCCTAGGTCTAGGGGTGTTCGCGGTTAACCAAAATACTATAACGGTTAACCTATAAGTTACGTTCTTAGTGCAAAAGTTATATGTTCTTCATGTAATTAGAGGGAAAATGCATAGAGAATGTATCTAAGAATGCATAGAAAATTAAGGACTCATTCTTAATGGTTAACCAACGGTTAACCATGAACACCCCTACCTAGGTCTAGCATTGTTACTTTCGGGGAATTGTAAATAGTCTTTCGAAGATAGCTGCTCCATGGACAGATTGCTACAAAAGAATGTTTAGTTGTGTGGTCAGATGCTAGACAACGAGCCCTTGAGAAACCGAAAGAAACTTTGATGAAAGCTTCGACCTTGGTCCAACCTATATCAAAGAAAAAAATTGTGAACCTTAGTGATGCGTTACCTGTAGGGTTAGGTTGTGTGCTTATGCAAGACAGATGATTGTGGCCTATTCGTCGAGGCAGTAGGAAGTACATGAAAAGAATTATCCGACGCGAGACATAGAGTTAACAACAGTTGTATTTGCCTCGAAGACTTAGAGACAAAGCATGTATAGTAAGAAATGCACAATATATACATATCATCAGAACTTGAAATATTTGACGACTTAGGAAGGGTTGAAACTTGAACAACATAAATTGTTAGAACTACTTGAAGACCGTGATCTCAAGATTGAGTACCATCCGAAGAGAGTCAACGTAGTAACCGATGCTTCGAGTTGCTTTTGTTGAGCTATATTTGAGTTGCGAGCTATATTTTCCGGATTCAGTTTATCAAATGATGGTGGTTATGTGGCCGAGTTTCGGGTTAAGCCTACATTGAGTCAGAATACTTAAAGAGAAACAGTTGCAAGACAGGTTCTTGGCACCTCATGTGCAAGACATGGCAGAAGGAAGACCTTCAGAATACAATTTCAAAGATGATAGAGTTTTGCATTTCAGAGACAGAATAGTTGTGCCGAATGACATAGTGTTTTGAGACGTATTGTTTTGGCCGAAGCACACGACAATTCATTTGTATTGCATCTGAGTAGTATGAAGACGTATTGTGGGTTGAAGATGAGTACTTCTGGATTGAGTTGGTGGATGATGTGGTTCAGTATGAGAGTAAGTGTGTAATTTTCCAGCGTGTCAAGGCTGAGCATCAATTTTCTCCTAGTTTGTTACATCCGTGGAAGATTCTTAATGAAAGTGGGTAATAGATTTGAGGGATCTTGTGATTGATTCGCCTTTGATTTCCTCCAGGAGAGCTTAGCTGAGTAAACGATGATAGTTGCACCGAGTGTACTCATTTTATACATGTTCACGTTACTTGTACCTTGTGTAAGATGCCAGAGTCGTGCCTTAGAAGGAGTGTGAGTTGTACAGTGTCTTGAAATCGATATTGGTCGACAGGAATTCGAGATTTCAACTAGATTCTTGAGGACGTCTGCATAGTGCTTGGTTACCTGTTGGAGTTAGATGATCAGTCAGAGAAAGTTATCGATCAAGTATTCAAATGGTGCCGTATGAGATTGTGAATCGGGCTAGTTCTGTTGTTTATTTGTTGCGGTTACCACCAGAGTTAGAAAGGGGTTCGTAATGTGTTTATTGTATCTATGATTCGGTAGTGTGAATCAGATATATCTCGTGCTATGTTGTTGAAGAGATTGAGTTTAGTTTAAAATTGACATGCATTGAAGAACCCGTTGAGATCTTAGCATCAGATAGCTAATGTTGTGTGGCGAGTCTATCGAGTTGGTTAGAATGTTGTGGTGTGAAGAAAAGGGAAGTGTGGAGGAGTAGTTTCAGTGACTCTTCCTGTCTGATAAATTTCGGGGACGAAATTTCATTAAGTGGGGGAGAGTTGTAACACCCGGGTTTGGGGATCGGGTGAAAATAATATTAAAATAATGTTTTGGGCCTCGTGTTTTCAAAACAATGATTTTTATGTTGGGCTTGCTTTGGTTTTAAAACCCAATTCAATGGAATTTGGGAATTTGAGATTTGCTATCTCATTAATGGCAAAGGTGTAATTCAATGGTCTTTCATTTTAAACCCCCTTTAATTTAAAAGACCATTTTAAACTCATATTCATCTTCTTCATTTCTCATTTTCACGTCAAAACCCCTTTCCCCTCTAAGTTCACTGTTTCATCATCTTTTTTGATTTTCGTTGGTGATTTTTGCAAGGTAATCTCGTTTTTGACTTGTCCTCCTTTCCCTCTACAAGCTAGTACCCTTAGTTTTCATTATTGTTCATGATTTTGGAATTGGAAGTTTTGGAGTTTTTGGTAAAAAAATGCTATCTTTATTGTCTTAAACCTAAGCTTTTTATTTGTTGAGGTTAAATGAGTTATTTACAATCTATAAGGTCCAACATATATGAATTTTAAAGGGTTTTATAAGGATTTCGGATTTGGGTTTTGAGGGGTTCTTGGAAGGGTTTTAAGGTTAGTTTTGGGTATGTTTGATGTTGGAAATTGGGGGCTGATGGTTATACTATGTTTGGGTAGTGTTTTGAACATGTTTAAGAGTGCTTTGGATGGTTATATTGCTAATTTTTGCTGGGTTTTTGTGGAAGTACGAAAATGAGAATTTGGAGAATGAATTTGGCTTTGAATTGTGAGGATTGTAGTGGATTCGTGTGTTGGTGTTAAACTTTGGGTTTGTGGCTGATTTTGAGGTTAATGTATTGTTTTTGAATGGGTAGAAGCAAGAGAAAACAATGGAGAAGCTTCGGGCTCGAATCCGGAGACTTGGATGCTTGGTAGGCTAGTCGGCTTGTGTAAATGGAGTGGTCGGTGAGTTGTTATTGTTTTTAAATTGTTTTTAAATATTGGTTCAAACATGTGGACCTAGGTTGGGCTTGGTAAACCCACATAGAGTTGAAATTAGAGTGGTAGCCTAATCTCAAGCTTAGTTCAGGAAACCTTTGGTTGAACTCTTAATTGCTTGTTATGCCTCGTGTTTATTTGTGTTTATGGTAGTTATGTATATTGTGTTATACATGTTGTTGAGGTGTGGTTTGATGCATTGTTATGCATGTGGTTTGGATTGTGATTTGTGCATGATGGTGATCATGGTGAGTACGTGCTAAGCACGAAAGTTGATATGAAATGATGTTGTGTAAGGTTATGAATTGTGTTTAATATTGGCACTAGTATGCTTGGGTACAATGATCGATCATTAGGATGTTTAGTGTGCACACGAGAGTCAAATGCGCGCGTGGTCTTGGTGATGGTGGTCATCAAGATGGAGTACGGGTTAGCCTGGAAATCTTCATATATATATTAGTCGGTGATGAGTGGAATCCCATCGACGTGGCGTGAGGATGAGTGGAATCCCCTCCGCGAGAAACGGTGATGAGTGTAATCCCACCGTAAGGTAATGGTTGTGGTTGGATGTAAGTTTCAACGGTTATCCGCGTATTCGAGTCATAGCTAGGTGGCAATATGGATTGATATACGTGGTTGTTAATGCATTGATATATGTATCTTCGTGTGTTGGGCTTGTGAGTTGTTGATCATGGCATAATGTTGATTATATGTTCATGTATCATATATATTTTTTGGCTCTTGTGGATCGGAGGTAAGATCATGCATTCTATCTTGGTTGTTGCTCGTGCTTGGACCCTGCATTGTCGAGGTTTGTTTTATGAGCTTACCCTCACTAAGCTTTTATGCTTACGCTCCTTTTTGTTCGACAATGCAGATCAGTAGCTTGTGGGTGGCAAGGGCGAGGAAGGGCCTCCAAGTTTCGCTTTTGGTTAGCTCAAGTATGAACTTTAAATTGAAAGATTGTAATAGTCAAGCAATGGGATAGGTGTTGTTGATTTGAACTTTGATGTATGTTGATGTTGGTTTGGCTTTTGGATGCTTTGTTTGAATTGTAAACCTTGTTTATGTTGCATGTCTTGAATGCTTATATGTTTTGTTTCTAAGGCATGAACCTTTAAGTGCTAAGTATGTCTCCTTTTGGGTAAATGTATGAATCCTTTCGATGCATGATCCTTGTTCGTTTTGAATGTCATGTATGTTGATATATTGGTTGTTAAAGGTTGTACGTATGTTGTTTGTGGCTAGGGGAGTCGTAAATCGCATCTAGAGTTGAGTCTTAATTCGTTTTGCTGTAAATTTGGGTATTGCAGTACAGGGCGTATCGATACGCTTAAGGGCCGTATCGATACGGTTCTACACTTTGGGACTCAGATTTGGCTTAGGGTACCGATACTCGGGGGCATATCGATACGCCAAATCTTTTCTGGAATTCTGAGATTTTAACGAGTTTTTGGCGTATCGGTACGGGCTCTAAGCGTATCGGTACGATTTTGTATCGTTGACCGCGACATGTTGACCAAGGAGGGTGTATCGATACGCCCAAGGGCTGTATCGATACGGTCTTCCTGGTTTGACTTGAGGCAGTTGACTTGGTCAAGGCGTATCGATACCCTATGCAGGTGTATCGATACGGCCTGCTTTAAAAGGAAAAATGGGTTGTTTTAAAGTGTTGTTTTGGATGGTCGTTTTTATATTGTTGTGTTTCCGCTGTCGTGTTTCACATAGGACATAATAATGCATTTAGACAAGATAAGGTTAAAAGAAAATTTTTTAGGGTTGCTAACTGAGGTGAGACCTTAACATGTTTCACATCAGTTTTCCCCGTGTAGCCTACTCGGACCGGTCAAACGTCTAGACCGGGACGAGAGGGTTACACTATCAATTTAGTCCATCTTCTTCTTTACAAAAGAGTTCCTTTTCTTCCATGCTCTGCTCTACACTTCATCATGTGCTTTGCGTGTGAGTTATTATGATGAGTATCCAGCCTTGTTCTTGTTGAGCTAATCAATTCAAGAACCTAAGTAAAAAAAAGACAAAGAAAATTAAGGAAACCCTGTTTTTTCCCTCAATGTTCTGTCATGGAGGCTAAAATTTTTTAGAAAGCATTTCACTTTCCCAGATTATGCGTTTCTGCATCTTTAGAAAATAATTAAAAAAGGTTTTATTTTTTCCGTTCAGTTTATGGTGGTGTGACATTAATTATTTCCAGGTGGGTTCTTTCTATTATTTTTTGTTTGTGTAGTTGTTTCATGTTTTGATTTTGGTATACATATGATATTGTAAGGTTAATTATGCTGAGGAATAGGTCCAGAGCAGTTACTAGCAAACAAGCTTCAATGGCTGATCACACGCTCAAAACTAAAAATTGTTGGAGTAAGCAATAAAAACATATACAAGACAGACATCATTTCATCAGCTATCTGACTTTCCAGGTTCGTTTATTTCCTCTACTGCAGAATAGGCTAATTATGTACAAATCATATACACAGAAATATGAATCAACCTATTTTTTCTTCAAGTTAACCATAACCAAAACATATAAAAACATCAAAAAAATATTGATTTTCATTCGTGAAGCATTATAGCTGCATCCATTCACATTTTCTTCATGAAATCATATACACACAGACATGATAAAATGATACTCAAAACCTTGTTCTAAGGATTTTGATTCAAATAAAGTAAAGAAAATGGAAGAAATGAAATATGGGTATTTATATATTTGGAAAGAAAAGGAGGGGAATTCTAGTAGAGTAGATTGGAGGAAGAAAAGATGTCGTTGAGCCTTCCGAGAGATTGTGAGGATATTTATATAAAGAGAGGAGAGGAGAAATAGAAAAGAAGATAAACTAAATTGATAGATTGTTGAAATTATGTGGGTTAATTTTTTAGAATTAGGGTCAAATTAAAATAAGTGTAGAACTTGTGGACTAATTATGTAACTATATCAATTTATATTAACTGCCACGTCATTAGCCGTTAAATTTTTAACGTCATTGAATTAGTTTGTTATTTTTTTAAGTTGGGGACCAATTTGTAATTTCTGATAACCGAGAGATGTAAAAGATAATTGGAGCATAGCCGGTGGACCATTTATGTAGTTTACCCTTTATTTTTTTAGGAAGAGTGCCCACCACAATAGCTTGCTATTGGGGTTCTCGAGTGTCGTTAATGTCTTGCACTATTGCATAGACCTAGCACATCCCTCCGATAGCAGTCAATTATCTATGATAGCACAATGATTTGGTAGATTCTTGTGGATTTTAGTGCTTGTTTTAAATTTGCAGTAATGAAATTAGGAAAAACAATCTTAATTCTTATGGGTTTTTAAGAAACTACTGCAAGTGTTGGAGCATTCTTCAGTTACTTAGCTGCTAATGCATTTTAATTTTAAGTTCTAATCATTTTAGTTATGAATCCACAAGCTATTAGATTTTTCTTTGATTAAGTGGCTTTTTGTTAATCTCTAAGAAAATTGACCAGTGCTAACTCTATGGAGGAAGGAAAAAATGATAGGAGAAAACAAGCAAATTAATTTCAGGAAGGGCTCCCTTATGGATGAAACCCTACAATTCCAAATTTTAATTTTTTTACATTTATTTTTGTATTATAGTCTCTATCTTCTCCTATCATATTCCCAAATTTATTTTCTTTCATATTGAAATAAATAGGCATGTAAACGAACACGAAAAAAGGTATATTCATGTTTGTTCGTTTAGTTTGAACCGAACAAATAAACGAACACGAACAATTAAACGAACATAATTTTTTGTTCGTGATCGTTTGTTAAGTAATAGAGCTTGTTCATGTTCGTTCAATAAAATGATAAACGAACGAATCAAAAAAGGAAATGTGTGAATAAATTTAATTTTTTAAATATAATACTTTTGCTATGAAAAATAATAAATATAAATAGATATATGTGAATAAATTTAAACGAACATAAATGAACGAATTACCGAATGTTCACGAACGTAAATGAACGAACGAGCCCTTTGTTCGTGTTCATTCATTTAATTAAACGAACAGAAGATCATGGTCATGTCCATTCGTTTAATAAACAAATGAACATAAACGAACTTCTCGCTGAACAGTTCATGAAGGGTTCACTGAACGTTTAGTTTGTTTACGGCCCTAGAAATCAATTTTCACTTACTCCAGTACTCTTTGAAGCTGCGCTATCGAAGTCTGGTTTCACAGTAAATCTAAAAAAATAGCAGCAAGGCATCTGTAGGAAACTCGCAAAAAAATAGAGACATGTTTCCACTTGAGAGACGATTCAATGCTGAATCCTTTCACTTATAAAATGATGTCAACAAAATACATTGATTGAGTTTAGTTAAATTAATATTATCACTGGTACAACACACAGAATAACGTGAGATCGAACACACATAAGTACGTCTTGTAAGCCTATTAATCCCCTTCTAACTTAGAGTTAATCTTCAACTTATGTTCTTCTCAAAGTATATATTAACAAGTTTAATATATGTGCACAAAGAAAAAAAATACAATATATCATATCATAATAAATATTTTGAATAAATAATAGGATAAATAAGAAAAAAAATTGAATTACATGACCAACTGTCATTAGTACAACATCAAATGATTCGTGAGATATCAAAGTTTAAGTTTATTCCTTAAAAACCCGATCTCGAATTATAAAAAAGAATGTACGTAGACCTATTTTTTTCAAGATTTGAAGCCCATAAACACTCAACCTTCAAACAGTTTTAGAAAGAATTGAGTAGCACAAACATAAGAGTGCTTTACAAGTTCAATGGAAATTGTTTTGTTAGAAGCTTGTGGTACAAAAAATTAAAACAAAACTAAAGAGATGGCAAGAGATATTGTTTAAGTACCCATTTAATTAAAATGTAATGAAACCATTTCCAAATGCACAATATTAACTTAAATCCCACGTCACTGTCCTAACATACACAAAATGCGAGGGTGGCGTTTAAGATTAGAGCATATCACAACATTCAAACATACTTACCTGGACGTAGGGATGTAAAAACAGGTAATTGGATGGGTTTCAGGTCGGGTACTGTCAGGTCAGGTAAAATCGGGTACAGGTCATTTCAGGTCATTTTTCTATTTTGACTCGACTCGAGTCGGGTGCGGGTCCATTTCAGGTCGGGTCCATTTCAGGTCGGGTTCATTTCAGGTCGGGTCAAAACGGGTCGAGTCCGAAGCAGATAATTGACAGGTTAATTCGGGTTCGGATACACTTCAGGTCGGGTCCATTTCAGTTCGGGTCCATTTCAGGTCGGGTCCGTTTCAGGTCGGGTCCATTTCAGGTCGGGTTCATTTTAGGTCGGTTGCATTTCAGGTCGGGTGCATTTCAGGTCGGGTAATTTTAGGTCGGGTAGTTTCAGGTCGGGTAATTCAGGTCGGGGTATTTTTAGGATTGGAATTCGTATTGAGTTTGAGTTCGGTACAACCGTATAAGTAGTCGATAGACTTTTGGTTGACCTTCGTCAATCGTCATTGATTTGGAGTTAATTATTTAAAGTCATATCAAATTAAAATTATAAAACATTGGAGTAATTAAAAAATAATGAAAAAGGGTCAATTTGGACTGAAAATGAGTCAATTTGGATTAAAAATAAAGTTTCACGGATTATAATGAACAAAAATATCAAATTAAAATTATAAAACATTAGACAAATTTAAAAGAAAACAATGAAAAGGGGTCAATTTGGAATAAAAATAAAATTTTGGGGATTGCAATGAACAAAAATATCAAATTAAAAGTATAAAAATTAGAGTAATTAAAAAAACAATAAGTAGATGTCAATTTAGAATAAAAATAAAGTTTTAGGATCTAGAATGAACAAAATTTCAAATTAAAATTATAAAACATGATGAATTAAAATATATATATAGGGGTCAATATGGAATTAAAATAAAGTTAAGGGACTAGAATGAAGAAAATATCAAATTAAAATAATAAAACATTGGACAAATTAAAAAAAATAAATGTGGGTCAATTTGGAATAATAAATGTGGACAAATTAAAATAAAATTAAGGGACTAGAATGAAGAAAATACTAAAACACACATGTATACATACATACTAAAACACATATATATGCATGTATTTAAGTTTTAGTATATATATACATGTATGTATGTATGTATGTAAGTTTTAGTATATATATATTGTTATAATTATATATATACATATATATGTAAGTTTTAGTATGCGTATATTGTTATATATATATATTAGAACATACATATTTGTATGTATATATGTATACCCCTAAACAATACTCATGAACCTCAATCCTTAAATCTTATAATCACTAATAATTAGAGTACAAGCCTAATCCCCTAATCCTTAAACTAATCTCATAACCCCAAATAATTAAGTTGACACATTTACCCCTAAACCCCAAACATGAATATCTAAATCTTACAAACACTATTCACTAATAATTAGAGTGCAAGCCTAATCACATAATCCCTAAACTAATCTCATAGCCCCAAACAATCAACTTGACACACTTACCCTTAAACCCTAAACATAAACTCATAAATCTAACAAACAAAAAAAATTGAAACATAAAAAGGACAGATCTAAAAATATATTATTAATTAGAGCCCAAATCACAAATGAATAAAATTATTAAACCTAATTACTTACCAAATTTTTATGCGAGGACCAAATCAAATTTAAAGCAAACCAAAAGCTTAATAATTAATTAATTTATGAAGCATGGCCTAATTAAAAAAAATTTAAAGAAACTAAACCGAAAGTTAAGACTAAAAAAATAAACTAAAACCTAAAAGACTTAAACCCTAACCATCTAATTAATGAAGGACCTAAAGAATAATTAACCCCTAAATAAATAAATAAATCCCAATGGCGCTAAAAAAATTCTCCCCCTCCATTTTGTTTTGTTTGATATGGTGCCAAAATCCCCCCCATAATTTCCTATCAATCAAAAAAAATTTTCCCTCATTAATTCAAAAAAAACTTCCCCCTAAACTAAAAAATATTTTTATTATTATTTTAATAGTTATAATTAAAATTTTTAATAAAATATTTCTTAAATTTAATGATCACAATTAATAAATTGATTTAAAATTTAAATAATTTGTTTTAAATTCATCTATCACAACTTATTAATTTAATAAAATTTTTAAATTTTAAATATTTTTAATAAAATAAATTTAAGTATGTTAATTCTTATTAAACTTCACAAATAATTTATATTGAACGAGTTAGTATTAAATGAATTTAATAAATTAATACTTTACATTTATCAACACTTTAAATTTATCAAATCGTAGACTTCTTCAACTATATATCAGGTAAATATCAAGTCAGATCAATATCAGTTCAGGTTAAAAATAGGTCAGGTTCAAAGCAAGTCGGGTCAATTAACAGGTCGGGTTCAAAATAAGTTAGGTCCAAAACAGGTCGGGTTCAAAACATGTCGGGTCCAAAACAGGTCGGGTTCAAAATAGGTCGGGTAATATCGGATCTCGGGTCAATTCAGTCGGGTAAAATCGGTTATCTGCCAGGTCGGCTTCGGGTTCGGGTTCGTTTCAGTCGGGCGCAGGTCGGGTTTCAGGTCCACAGTAACAGGTCCAATTTGGGTTCGAGTCATTTTCAGTCGGACGCAGGTCGAGTTCGGTCAATACAGTAACAAGTCGAATTCAGGTTCGGGTCAACAATAGTCGGTTACAGATCGGGTTCGGGTCATTAAATTTTCAGGTCAAATCAGGTTCTGACTCGAGCAGGTTTCAGTCGGGTTTTCAGGTCGGGTCAGCTTTTTACATCCCTACCTGGACGGGGTCAATGGGTGATCAAGAAGACTCATGGCCTAGGGCTGTGACCTCCATTGCACTTGGGAGGGGTGCAACTCTAAGGCCTCCCCAGGTGGGAGAGCCTACGTCATAATTTGTGGTGTCGGGGGCTTGTGTTCGCGCAGCCCCTACTATTTCCAAGTTATAAATTTTTTAGGATATCTTATAAGTTGCCTTTATCTATTGCATGATGATATAGTAGAGTGTTCGTGTAGTTTTGTTTAGTATAATGTAAATATTTATTTCGTGCACAGGTTCATAACCTTTGAGTATGTGTTTTGACAACAATATGATCGAGAGGAGTCCCAACGTGATCTTATAGAGTAGAGTACAATATTTTGATATACATGTAGTGGTAGGACCCTTTGTTATATCAATTTGCAACTCTTATCGAGAGCAGCGGCGGATATAGAAATTAAAGAATGGGGGCAAATTGATGGCCCATTATCCCACATCGACTGGAGAGTAAATTGACAAGTCATGCATGCATTTTAAAAGGGAGGTAAGGAGCATCGAGGAAATCATCTTTGCGCTTGGGGCAATGACGCAGCTAGTGAGGTTTTAACCGAGGCGCGTCTATTGCTGGTTGAAAACTATTTCCAAACCCCCTCTTAGGCCTGGGTTCTTCCCTGGCCTTTGAGAATTTCTGGAAGGGATCCCTTCGGGGTAAAGCCCTACAATTCTCATTTTTAATTTTTTTACATTTATTTTTTTTCTTATCGTCTTTAACTTCTCCAATCATATCCCAAAATATTTTTTAATATTGAAGGCATGTGCAGGAAACTCACCAAAAATTGATCATAGCAAGGGTGATGCAAAAGTGTTTTATAAGAGAAATTGAACCTCTTCCCTAACCGACTCACCATTTGCTACAAATTAATGAAAGCCAACTTTATCACAATTTTCTAGCATTAATTGATGTATATTCTCATTCTACCGAAAAATAGACATTATTCGACATGAGATATGATTAAGTGTTTAATCTTTTCGCTGAAAAAATTATGTCAACAAATTATGTTGATTGAGTTCAGGTCAGTTGATATTGCTGTTAGTACAATACATAGAAGGACGTGAGATCGAACCCACTTAAATACATCTCCTAAGCCTATTAATCCTTTCAACCTATAGTTATAAAAAGATTTGTGATATATCAAAGTTTAAGTTTAATCCTTAAGAGCCTAACCTTGAATTATATAAAAAAAAGAATGTAGCATAGGACTTCAAAAATCTTTTCATGCTTAGACCCATAAACATTCAATCGTTTGAAAGGTTTTAGAATTGAGTAGCATAAACATAGGAGTCTTTTGCAAGTTTATTGGAAATTATTTTGTGAAAAGCTTATGGTACACAAAATCAAACAAAACTAAAGAGTTGGCAAGAGATATTGTTTAAGAACCCTTTTAGGGAAAACGAGAGTTAAAAACACATTACTAAATGCACAATATTAACTTATATCCTACATCCCCATCATATCTTAGACAAAAGGCGGGGACGTTGTATAAGATGAAAGCATATTACAACATTTGAACATACTTACCTGGACAGGGTCATTGGGTGATCAAGAAGACTCATAGCCTAGGGTTGTGACCTCCATTGCACTTGGGAGGGGTGCAACTCTAAGGTCTCTCAAAGCGGGAGAGCCTATGTCATAATTTGTGGCAACGGGGGCTTGCGTTCGCGCAGCCCCTACCATTTCCAAGTTGTAACTTTTTTGTAGGCTTAATACATTTTTTCCCTTAAACTTTACCTATTTTCTCAACTTATCCTCTAAAGTTCATTTTGAGTAGTTTTACCCCATAACGTTTTTGATTTTGAGAGATTATTCTATGAACCCTCCTCACCACCTAGGATATGTTCCCAACCAATATAATTAAAACAAGTAAGCATTTTTTTGTCATCTTTCCAAATCATCTCATTATTCCTCGTCATCTATAAACCCTTGGTTCTCCTTCCCATCCTTTTCCCGTTCTGCGCCTCCAAAACTCCAGTTGCCATTAACATCATGGCTGCAACAATGAAAAAGTGCAAGAATCAATCACATAAACATTTCAATCAAAATCAATGTAATATTTAGATTGAATTTATTGTAATTGCAAGTTTAATTTTGATATATTTTAACTAATATCTATATACAAATCAAATAAATGGCATCATACAATTTCAGAAGCAATATCTATTGTCAAATCTTATCTTGATTACATTCTTATGCAAGTTCATACTTGTTATTTACAATTTTTTTTACTTCAGATGAATAAAAAACAATATCTTTATTATTTTTCAGAAAAGAGTTCCTGATTATATTCAAATATTTACATTTTCATAGTTGTGTTTTTAAATATATATATATATATATATATATATATATATATATATATATATATATATATATATATATATATATATGAACGAAAATTATTCTACAATCAAACTGTCATACTCAAACTTCATATCCGATCGAAAATAAAAAGCTACTTGACCTTTAAATCTTGATTCATTACGCTATACTTGATTCACATTAGTGGGGAAATAGACATTCATGCGTTAATCCGGGTGGGGAAACAGACGTTTAGACCAAACATGATGATCCAGGTGGGGAAACGGATGATCAGATTAAACCTGAAGTTGTTTGACTGCAACAAAAAACGAAGCCTTAGTTTTTCCCAATCATTTCCACAACATCAAAAGATTTGTCAGATATCAAAGTTTAAAAAAAATATGATCTCGAATTATAAAAAACCAATGTAGGATAGACCTCAAAAACTTTTCAAGGTTTGGAGCACATTAACATTTAACCTTCCAATGGTTTTAGAAAGAATTGAGTAGCACAAACATAGGAGTGCTTTGAAATTTAATGGAAATTGTTTCCTAAAAAGCTTGTGGTACAAAAAATTAAAACAAAATTAAAGAGCTTCCAAGAGATATTGTTTAAGTACCCGTTTAGAGAAGATGGAATTAAAATTTAATGGAACCATTTCCAAATGCACAATATTAACTTAAATCCCACATCCTTATCTTAACATACACAAAAGGCGAGGGTGGTGTATAAGATGAAAGCATATCACAACATTCAAACATACTTACCTGGACGGGGTTAATGGGTGATCAAGAAGACTCATGGCCTAGGGCTGTGATCTCCTTTGCACTTGGGAGGGGTGCAACTCTAAGGTCTCCCCAAGTGGGAGAGCCTACGTCATAATTTGTGGTGTTGGGGGCTTGTGTTCGCGCAGCCCCTACCATTTCTAAGTTATAAATTTTGTTTTTTAGGATATCTTATAATTATAAGTTGCCATTATCTATTGCGTGCAATATAGTAGAGTATTTGTGTAGTTTAATGTGGAAATTGATATACATGTATTGGTATGTACATTTGCAGGACCCTTTATTTTATCAATTGCAACTCTTTTTAATCCATACATTGCATATTTTGTTTTGAGCATCATAGTTTTGAATTTGTAATGACTCGATTTTTTTAATAATCATTGCTTATTCTTTAAAGTGTTTTTTCTTCAAGACTCGAATTTTTTTCTAATTTGTAGATGTAGATGACTTAGATCTAATCATGTTAATTACCACCTTTTGTATATGATTTATTCCATGCTAACATCTTATTGACTACATTTCTACACACAAAATCATAACACGTATGTAATTTTTCACTTATAATCCCTATGACAATGCTTAGTATATAAAACAAAAATCAAAGGGCTTTTCAAATAGTTGTGGGTTGATTTGAAATATACAATGCTCATTTTATAACAGAACTATTTCGATTTTGTTAATAGTCATAGACGATTCTTTGTTATCTTTATCCCTCAAGACTTAGATGATTTCTCTCTCATATATATATATATATATTTATAATTAAGTCCTTTGCAAGTTTATTGGAAATTATTTTATAAAAAAAGAATGTAGCATAGGACTTCAAAAATCTTTTCATGCTTAGACCCATAAACATTCAATCGTTTGAAAGGTTTTAGAATTGAGTAGCATAAACATAGGAGTCTTTTGCAAGTTTATTGGAAATTATTTTGTGAAAAGCTTATGGTACACAAAATCAAACAAAACTAAAGAGTTGGCAAGAGATATTGTTTAAGAACCCTTTTAGGGAAAACGAGAGTTAAAAACATATTACCAAATGCACAATATTAACTTATATCCCACATCCCCATCATATCTTATACAAAAGGCGGGGACGTTGTATAAGATGAAAGCATATTACAACATTTGAACATACTTACCTGGATAGGGTCATTGGGTGATCAAGAAGACTCATAGCCTAGGGTTGTAACCTCCATTGCACTTGGGAGTGGTGCAACTCTAAGGTCTCCCAAAGCGGGAGAGCCTATGTCATAATTTGTGGCAACGGGGGCTTGCGTTCGCGCAGCCCCTACCATTTCCAAGTTGTAACTTTTTTGTAGGCTTAATACACTTTTCCCTCTAAACTTTACCTATTTTCTCAACTTATCCTCTAAAGTTCATTTTGACTAGTTTTGCCCCATAACGTTTTTGATGTTGAGAGATTATTCTATGTACCCTCCTCACCACCTTGGATATGTTCCCAACCAATATAATTAAAACAAGTAAGCATTTTTTTGTCATCTTTCCAAATCATCTCATTATTCCTCGTCATCTATAAACCCTTGGTTCTCCTTCCCATCCCTTTCCCGTTCTGCGCCTCCAAAACTCCAGTTGCCATTAACATCATGGCTGCAACAATGAAAAAGTGCAAGAATCAATCACATAAACATTTCAATCAAAATCAATGTAATATTTAGATTGAATTTATTGTAATTGCAAGTTTAATTTTGATATATTTTAACTAATATCTATATACAAATCAAATAAATGGCATCATACAATTTCAGAAGCAATATCTATTGTCAAATCTTATCTTGATTACATTCTTATGCAAGTTCATACTTGTTATTTACAATTTTTTTTACTTCAGATGAATAAAAAACTATATCTTTATTATTTTTCAGAAAAAGAGTTCGTGATTATATTCAAATATTTACATTTTCATCGTTGTGTTTCTAAATATATATATATATGAATGAAAATTATTCTACAATCAAACTGTCATGCTCAAACTTCATATCCAATCGAAAATAAAAAGCTACTTGACCTTTAAATCTTGATTCATTACGTTATACTTGATTCAAATTAGTGGGGAAATAGACATTCATGCGTTAATCCGGGTGGGGAAACAGACGTTTAGACCAAACATGATGATCCAGGTGGGGAAACGGATGATCAGATTAAACCTGAAGTTGTTTGACTGCAACAAAAAACGAAGCCTTAGTTTTTCCCAATCATTTCCACAACATCAAAAGATTTGTCAGATATCAATTTTTTTAAAAAAAATCTGATCTCGAATTACAAAAAAAGAATGTAGGATAGACCTCAAAAACTTTTCAAGGTTTGAAGCCCATAAACATTTAACCTTCCAATAGTTTTAGAAAGAATTGAGTAGCACAAACATAGGAGTGTTTTGAAATTTAATGGAAATTGTTTTGTAAAAAGCTTGTGGTACAAAAGATTAAAACAAAATTAAAGAGCTTCCAAGAGATATTGTTTAAGTACCCGTTTAGAGAATATGGAATTAAAATTTAATGGAACCATTTCCAAATACAAAATATTAACTTAAATCCCACATCCTTATCTTAACATACACAAAAGGCGAGGGTGGTGTATAAGATGAAAGCATATCACAACATTCAAACATACTTACCTGGACGGGGTTAATGGGTGATCAAGAAGACTCATGGTCTAGGGCTGTGATCTCCATTGCACTTGGGAGGGGTGAAACTCTAAGGTCTCCCCAAGTGGGAGAGCCTACGTCATAATTTGTGGTGTTGGGGGCTTGTGTTCGCGCAGCCCCTACCATTTCTAAGTTATAAATTTTGTTTTTTAAGATATCTTATAGTTATAAGTTGCCATTATTTATTGCGTGCAATATAATAGAGTATTTGTGTAGTTTAATGTGGAAATTGATATACATGTATTGGTATGTACATTTGGAGGACCCTTTATTATATCAATTTGCAACTCTTTTTAACCCATACATTGCATATTTTGTTTTGAGCATCATAATTTTGAATTTGTAATGACTCGATTTTTTTAATAATCATTTCTTATTCTTTAAAGTGTTTTTTCTTCAAGACTCGAATTTTTTTCTCATTTGTAGATGTAGATGACTTAGATCTAATCATGTTAATTACCACCTTTTGTATATGATTTATTCCATGCTAACATCTTATTGACTACATTTCTACACACAAAATCATAACACGTATGTAATTTTTCACTTATAATCCCTATGACAATGCTTAGTATATAAAACAAAAATCAAAGGGCTTTTCAAATAGTTGTGGGTTGATTTGAAATATACAATGCTCATTTTATAACAGAATTATTTCGATTTTGTTAATAGTCATAGACGATTCTTTGTTATCTTTATCCCTCAAGACTTAGATGATTTTTCTCTCATATATATATATATATATATATATTTATAATTAAGTCCTTAAAATTGAATTTTTATTTATAATTCAGTCCTTTAAAACAATTAAGTCTCTGAAATTTTTTTTACAGTTAGGTCCCTAAAATTAATTTTTACGTTTTTATTTATAATTCAGTCCTTTAAATTATATTTGTTTACAATTAAGTCTCTTAAAATTATTTTTTTACAGTTAAGTCCTAAGCCCATTGATCCTTTCAACCTATAGTTATAAAAAGATTTGTGAGATATCAAAGTTTAAGTTTAATCCTTAAGAGCCTAACCTTGAATTATATAAAAAAAAGAATGTGGCATAGGACTTCAAAAATCTTTTCATGCTTAGACCCATAAACATTCAATCGTTTGAAAGGTTTTAGAATTGAGTAGCATAAACAAAGGAGTCTTTTGCAAGTTTACTGGAAATTATTTTGTGAAAAGCTTATGGTACACAAAATCAAACAAAACTAAAGAGCTGACACGAGATATTGTTTAAGAACCCTTTTAGGGAAAACGAGAGTTAAAAACACATTACTAAATGCACTATATTAACTTATATCCCACATCCCCATCATATCTTATACAAAAGGCGGGGACGTTGTATAAGATGAAAGCATATTACAACATTTGAACATACTTACCTGGACAGGGTTATTGGGTGATCAAGAAGACTTATAGCCTAGGGTTGTGACCTCCATTGCACTTGGGAGGGGTGCAACTCTAAGGTCTCCCAATGCGGGAGAGCCTATGTCATAATTTGTGGCAGCGGGGGCTTGCGTTCGCGCAGCCCCTATCATTTCCAAGTTGTAACTTTTTTGTAGGCTTAATACACTTTCCCCTAAACTTCACTTATTTTCTCAACTTATCCTCTAAAGTTAATTTTGACTAGTTTTACCTTATAACGTTTTTGCTGTGAAGAGATTATTCTATGAACCTTCCTCACCACCTAAGATATGGTCCCAACCAATATAATTAAAACAAGTAAGCTTTTTTTGTCATCTTTCCAAATCATCTCATTATTCCACGTCATCTATAAACCATTGGTTCTCCTTTTCCATCCCTTTCCCGTTCTGCGGCTCCAAAACTCCAGTTGCCATTAACATCATGGCTGCAACAATGAAAAAGTGCAAGAATCAATCACATGGACATTTCAATCAAAATCAATGTAATATTTAGATTGAATTTATTGTAATTGCAAGTTTAATTCTGATATATTTTAACTAATATCTATATAAAAATCAAATAAATGGCATCATACAATTTAAGAAGCAATATCTATTCTCAAATCTTATCTTGATTACATTCTTATGCAACTTCATACTTGTTATTTACAATTTTTTTTTACTTCAGATGAATAAAAAATAATATCTTTATTATTTTTCAGAAAAGAGTTCATGATTATATTCAGATATTTACATTTTCATCGCTGTGTTTTTAAATATATATATATATATATATGAACGAAAATTATTCTACAATCTATAACCCCTTCGTCCCGGTTCGGACGCTTGACCTATCCGAGTGGGCTACACATGGATAACCGAGGCGAAACCCGTTAAGGCTCCACTTCGGTTACCGACCCAAGGAAAAACTTTTCATTTAAATTATCTTTTCTAGATGTATTATTAAACCCTCTGTGAGAAAAGCAACATCGGAAGAAACGATGAGGTAAACAACCAACATCCCACTGAAAACAGTCCATGTTAATCTTATATAGCAGGCCGTATCAGAACGCCCATAGGGGTTCCGATACGCCTTGACCTGGTCAACTGGCCAAAGTCAACCCGAGGAGACCGTTTCGAAAAAGGGGTGGCCCGTATAGAAACGACCTCAACGGTCAACTTCTCGTGGTCAACGATACGAAGGCTGTTCCGAAACATTAAGGCCCGTTTCGATACGTCAATTTATCGTCAAATTCTCAGATTTTCAGTAGCAAAAATGTATCGAAACGGCCCCTAGCGTACCGAAACGCCTGGCCCGAAACAAAGGGACCGTATCAGAACGGGACCAACCGTTTCGATACATCCTCTGTCTGCAGATTGGTTTTAGCTGGTTTTAAGGCACAAAACTGCCTTAAACACAACCTAAAGCCTCAAACATTCAACATACACATCTCTAGATGCATAGCACCCCTATGCAACAAGCTAAGCACTCAATCAACATACAAACCATACATTAAAGGAATCATCAAGCATCATCTCAAACATCCATACAAAGCATTAAAGGTAACATGCTTCACAAGAACATATACTTAGGCATTCAAGATAGGCAACTTCAAAACATGGTTTGCAAGCAAGACAAGGCAATCAAAAGCCAGATCAACATAAACATTTAAAGGAGTCTAACATGCTCCTAAACAACCAACACCAACATACTTCAAGAGCATCAAAGCAACCAATACATATCCCATTGCTTGACTATTACATCCTTTAACTAAAATGTCCATACTTGATAGCTAAGATAGCACCACAAGGCACACTTGGAGGCCATCTCCTTCCGCAAGCTACCCACGAACTACGGATCTGCATTGTCGAACAAAAGAGAGCGTAAGCATAAAGCTTAGTGAGGGTAAGCTCATTAAAACAAACCTCGACAATGCAGGGTCCAAGCACGAGCACAACCAAGGTGGAATGCATGATCTTACCTTCGATCCGCAGGAGCCAAAATATACATGATGTATGAACATATATTCAATATTATGCCATCCTCCTCAAGTACAAAACCACATCATATGTAGACACATATAATAATCCAATTTGGCAACACATCTCGAATCATATTGATACACATATCAACTCATATTGGCACCTAGCTATGACTCGAATACACGGATAACACATTGGAACTCACATCCAATAACAACCATTACCTTACGGTGGGATTACACTCATCGCCGTTCACGCGGAGGGGATTCCACTCATCCTCACGCCTCGTCGATGGGATTACACTCATCATCGACTAACATATATATAAGAAGGTTTTATAGGTGAACCCGTACTCCATCTTGATGACTACCATCACCAAGACCACGCGCACATTTGACTCACGTGTGCACACTAACATCCTAATGATCGATCATTTGTACCCAAGCATACTAGTGCCAATATTAAACACAATCCACAATATCATTTCATAACCACTTTCGTGCTTAGCACGTACTCACCATGATTAACATCATGCACAATCCACATGCATATAACAATGCATCAATCCAAACCTCAACATACATGTATAACACCATATACATAGCCAACCTAAACACAAATAAGCATAGGGCATAAACACATTCAAAGATCAACCATACTCTCTAACTATAGCTTGAGATTAGACTATCAATCTAATCCCAACTCTAGGTGGGTCTACCAATCCCAACCTAGTCCACAAGCTTGAACCAACACTTTAAAACCATTTAAAAGCATTTAACCACTCACCTTCACTTCCAAGCTCAACAACCAAGCAACCAAGACCTCCAAGCTTCCGGATTCACTCCTGATGCTTCACCAACACAATTTCTTGTCTCTAAACAATCAAACACACTCTATTAATCACCAAAACAACCACAAACCCCTGTTGTAACTTATAACACCAATGAAGCATCAAATCAAGTCAAGAACACCTACAAAACTTCTCATTTTCGAGCAACCCTCTATACCCACTGAAATCTTCCATTTCAAACAACCAAACAATCATCAAACACACCCAAAACGATCCTCATATATCATACTACCATAACCAAACATTTTCCCACTTAAAATAGCCCTTAACCCAACTCTAAAACCTCTTTAAAACCCCAACAAAACCCATTTCCGAAAATCTTTATAAAACACCTCAAAATTCACATATTTTGGACCTTATGGTTCATAAACAACATATCTATTAACAATAAATCAAAAGCTTTGTTAAAATCTCATAAAGTAGCAACCTTTAACATTTTCCATGGAAAACCAAATTTCTAAAACAATGATGAAAATGAAATCTAATGGTACTTTTGAAGACGGGAAGATGAGAGTAAAATGGGGATATAATTACCTTTCAAAACCGACCAAAAATGAAGAAGAAGTGAGATGGAATAGTAACTTGGAGAGTAGAAGCTCTCTTTGTCGTTGGAATGAAAATGTGAAGAAGGAAGAAGATGAGCACATGTCTATTTTAACAAAAGGGGTTTTAATTTTGAAAGTTCACTTATTTACGGTTTTTCCATTCAAAAGATGGCAATCTCATTAATTCTAAGATTCAAGGAATTTTGGGTTTCAAATCAATTTGGTCCAACACAAGATGTTTGTTTGAAAATGTGAAGCCCAAAATAATATTTTATTATTTTAATTATAAAACCGAAACTCAAAATATTATTTTATTATTATTTTCACCCGACTCCCAAACTCGGGTGTTACACAATCAAACTGTCATACTCAATACTTCATATCCAATCGAAAATAAAAAACTACTTGACCTTTAAATCTTTATTCATTACGTTATACTTGATTCACATTAGTGGGGAAATAGACATTCATGCGTTAATCCGGGTTGGGAAACGGACGTTTAGACCAAACATGATGATCCATGTGGGGAAACGGATGATCAGACCAAACCTGAAGTTGTTTGACTGCAACAAAAAACGAAGCCTTAGTTTTGCCCAATCATTTCCACACCATCAAAAGATTTGTCAGATATCAAATTTTTTTAAAAAAAAATCTGATCTCGAATGATAAAAAAAGAATGTAGGATAGACCTCAAAACTTTTCAAGGTTTGAAGCCCATAAACATTTAACCTTCCAATGGTTTTAGAAAGAATTGAGTAGCACAAACATAGGAGTGCTTTGAAATTTAATGGAAATTGTTTTCTAAAAAGCTTGTGGTACAAAAAATTAAAACAAAATTAAAGAGCTTCCAAGAGATATCATTTAAGTACCCGTTTAGAGAAGATGGAATTAAAATTTAATGGAACCATTTCCAAATGCACAATATTAACTTAAATCCCACATCCTTATCTTAACATACACAAAAGGCGAGGGTGGTGTATAAGATGAAAGCATATCACAACATTCAAACATACTTACCTGGACGGGGTTAATGGGTGATCAAGAAGACTCATGGCCTAGGGTTGTGATCTCCATTGCACTTGGGAGGGGTGCAACTCTAAGGTCTCCCCAAGTGGGAGAGCCTACGTCATAATTTGTGGTGTTGGGGGCTTGCGTTCGCGCAGCCCCTACCATTTCTAATTTATAAATTTTGTTTTTTAGGATATCTTATAATTATAAGTTGCCAATATCTATTGTGTGCAATATAGTAGAGTATTTGTGTAATTTAATGTGGAAATTGATATACATGTATTGGTATGTACATTTGCAGGACCCTTTATTATATCAATTTGCAACTCTTTTTAACCCATACATTGCATATTTTGTTTTGAGCATCATAGTTTTGAATTAGTAAAGACTCGATTTTTTTTAATAATCATTGCTTTTTCTTTAAAGTGTTTTTTCTTCAAGACTCTAAATTTTTTCTCATTTGTAGATGTAGAGGACTTAGATCTAATCATGTGAATTACCATCTTTTGTATATGATTTATTCCATGCTAATATCTTATTGACTACATTTCTACACACACAAAATCATAACACGTTGTATGTAATTTTTCACTTATAATCCCTATGACAATGCTTAGTATATAAAACCAAAATCAAAGGGCTTTTCAAATAGTTGTGGGTTGATTTGAAATATACAATGCTCATTTTAAACAGTAATAATTTGATTTTGTTAATAGTCATTGACGATTCTTTGTTATCTTTATGTCTCAACACTTAGATGATTTTTCTCTCATATATATATATATATATTTATAATTAAGTTTTTAAAATTGAATTTTTATTTATAATTCAGTCATTTAAAACAATTATGTCTCTTAAAATTATTTTTTTACAGTTAAGTCCTAAACCCATTGATCCTTCTATAGTTATAAAAAGATTTGTGAGATATCAAAGTTTAAGTTTAATCCTTAAGAGCCTAACCTTGAATTATATAAAAAATGTAGCATAGGACTTCAAAAATCTTTTCATGCTTAGACCCATAAACATTCAATCGTTTGAAAGGTTTTAGAATTGAGTAGCATAAACATAGGAGTCTTTTGCAAGTTTATTGGAAATTATTTTGTGAAAAGCTTATGGTACACAAAATCAAACAAAACTAAAGAGCTGACAAGAGATATTGTTTAAGAACCCTTTTAGGAAAACAAGAGTTAAAAACACATTACTAAATGCACAATATTAACTTATATCCCACATCCCCATCATATCTTATACAAAAGGCGGGGACGTTGTATAAGAAGAAAGCATATTACAACATTTGAACATACTTACCTGGACAGGGTCATTGGGTGATCAAGAAGACTCATAGCCTAGGGTTGTGACCTCCATTGCACTTGATAGGGGTGCAACTCTAAGGTCTCCCAAAGTGGGAGAGCCTATGTCATAATTTGTGGCAGCGGGGGCTTGCGTTCGCGCAGCCCCTACCATTTCCAAGTTGTAACTTTTTTGTAGGCTTAATACACTTTTCTCTTAAACTTTACCTATTTTCTCAACTTATCCTCTAAAGTTCATTTTGACTAGTTTTGCCCTATAACGTTTTTGCTGTTGAGAGATTATTCTATGAACCTTCCTCACCACCTAGGATATGGTCCCAACCAATATAATTAAAACAAGTAAGCATTTTTTTGTCATCTTTCCAAATCATCTCATTATTCCACGTCATCTATAAACCATTGGTTCTCCTTTTCCATCCCTTTCCCGTTCTGCGGCTCCAAAACTCCAGTTGCCATTAACATCATGGCTGCAACAATGAAAAAGTGCAAGAATCAATCACATGGACATTTCAATCAAAATCAATGTAATATTTAGATTGAATTTATTTTAATTGCAAGTTTAATTCTGATATATTTTAACTAATATCTATATAAAAATCAAATAAATGGCATCATACAATTTAAGAAGCAATATCTATTGTCAAATCTTATCTTGATTACATTCTTATGCAACTTCATACTTGTTATTTACAATTTTTTTTACTTCAGATGAATAAAAAATAATATTTTTATTTTTTTTCAGAAAAGAGTTCGTGATTATATTCAAATATTTACATTTTCATCGTTGTGTTTTTAAATATATATATATGAACGAAAATTATTCTACAATCTATAACCCCTCGTCCCGGTCCGGACGCTTGACCTATCCGAGTGGGCTACACGTGGATAACCGAGGCGAAACACGTTAAGGCTCCACTTCAGTTACCGACCCAAGGAAAAACTTTTCATTTAAATTATCTTTTCTAGATGTATTATTAAACCCTCTGTGAGAAAAGCAACATCGGAAGAAACGATGAGGTAAACAACCAACATCCCACTTAAAACAGTCCATGTTAATCTTATATAGCAAGCCGTATCGGAACGCCCATAGAGTGTTCCGATACGCCTTGACCTGGTCAACTGGCCAAAGTCAACCCGATGAGACCGTTTCGAAAAAGGGGTGGCCCGTATCGAAACGACCTCAACGGTCAACTTCTCGTGGTCAACGATACTAAGGTCGTTCCGAAACATTAAGGCCCGTTTCGATTTATTTTATATAGACCAGGTCAGGTCGGGGTCAGATTTAGTATATTTATTTTTGGGTTGGGTCTGGGTGGGCCAAAAACTCGACCCTACCCAACCCGTGCTCATCTCTAAATGTAGGTGACTTAAGTCAAACTACATTAAATATCATCTCTTGTATATAATTTATTTCATGTTGATCTCGGATCGACTACTCTTCTATTTAAAAAAAAAATCATAACAGTTATTGTACGTAAATTTTGAACAAAAATAATTAATACATTTGTAGAGTTTGGGGCTATATATAAGGATCTGCAATGACAATTTGTTTAATTTCTTGAGTTAGTCTACAAAAACCTGCAACAAGTGAATTAATGTTATAACATACAAAACACTCTCAAACTCTTGTTTTACAGATCCAAAAGTATTAAATTTGAAAATTCATCAACATCAGCAGGGAAATCCTAATTTTTTCCCATGGAAACAACATATAATCAGGGATTTAAATAGCTTTCGTGGCCGCGTTTTCGGTCACGTCGTATTTATCGCGGTTGCAGACATAACGGATGTCATCGCGGTCACTGCGGCTGTCTCGGTCGTGAATTTTTTAAAATTTTGCACAACTTATCCTAATATATAATAATTTTAATTTTAATTACAAGAATTCATTTTTAATGATTTTTAGAATGATTTCTAAACGAAAATGGACATATATATAATGTAGTTTAACCAAATAAAAGACTTTAAAAACCCGGTGATAGGATATGAAAATTAATTAATGATGATGTCATTCTGAATAATATATATATAACATCCAAATACATGAAAACTAATATATACCAACGGGCCATCCAAGTGCAACAAATGAGTAACCGTCCCGGGGGCTCAATGAACAAAACATGCTCAAAACTATTAAAAGAATCTAACTTCGTACACGCATCAGCAACCTGGTTGGCAGCACGTCTCACATATGTAACCTGAATCGTCTATTAACAATTTCAAAGATCCGATAAGTGACCAAAAAGACCATGTATACACGAGAAATATTTTTAGTTCGAGGAATAAAAAGAGCATAACAATGATAAAATCACATCAAAATAACCATAAACCAATTGTAAGCATCAAATATATATCTCAATTCTATCGAATCTAATTTAATTAGTTAATTGCTCCAAAGAAAAAAAGAGGAGATGGCGGGGAGTTTATGGAATCGCCTGAATCGTGAACAAGGAGATGGTGGGGGAGATCCGTTCAAGACAACACCTTGCCACCGGCGATCAACAAGAGTCGCAAAGGGTGTGGACCTTATACGTGGGCGGGATCTCAGAGTCTCTTCACTGGAAGGGTTTATGGCAAGTATTCGATCGACATGGAATTGTCCGAGATGTGTTTATACCAAATAAGAGGGCTAGAGATGGGGCACGATTCGGTTTTGTTCGGATGGCATCAAAGACGGATGCTGCTAGGGTGATCGAACGAATACATGGGAAGTGGATCTATGGTGCACGTATGCGTGTGTCTTTGGCCTGGAATGGTATTACAAATTTAAAGAAGACGACTAAGGGTTTTGAAACAAAGCCGAGGACGGGAATTGAGGCAGATTCAGTAGAGGTTTCACAAAAATCTTCGAAGAAGGGGGAGTTAATAGTGGTGTCAATCGAAGAGTAATTGAGGGCGTGTTGGATGAGGATAAATGGGCGATCCTTCAATGGTGTGTGATTGGGTGGTGCATTAAACCATGTAATTTAAAAACTCTGGCAGAACGATTGGAGGTAGAGAAATATGATGGTTTTTCGATTATGCGTCTATCGGGGTCCATGATTATGTTGATGTGCACATCGGCGAAAGTTCGGGAACAAGTGATGAACATGGAACGCGTGAAGGAGTGTTTCACGAGAGTTGAAGTATGGTCGCCGTCAATTACAGTAGAGTCTCGCCGTGTTTGGCTATCTGTTGTGGGGTTACGGATTCACCTATGGCATAAACAAACGTTCATAAATATAGCGAATATATGGGGGTCATTGATATGTGAAGATGACGATACGGAAACCCCCACGTCATTTGATTGTGGGTGAATTCTGGTGGAAACAACAATTGTGGATCGTATTGAGGAGTGCATTACAGTCAAATTGGCGGCTGAGGAACATTTGGTCTGAGTGTTTGAGACGGATGGGCAGGGACCATCGATTGAATATGGCTGCTATGAAAGCAACAATTCACAAACTGTTGGCCCTCACGAGGGAATCAGTGCTGGGCATGAGGCTGATGAGCGATCTAAGATGGAGGAGTCATACAATCGTTCAGAGGAGACTCCTGCTCAAGTAGAGGTGATTGCGTTGGATGATGAAACACGGGAGAAAACAACTCATATGGTTGAGCAACATAATTTGATGGTTGGGGAGCATGAGGAAATGAGTCTGAGGGCGGCCGAGGGGTCTGAATTGAGAAATACTGTGGTGTTGCCGGTGCAACACTCGAACACGTTGATCGGTTCCGCCAGCCTGGGCGGGGAGAAGGTGTGTCAAAGTAGGACTCTGGAGGAGAGTCCTGATGTAGCAGGGAAAGTCAATTCAAACTCCAATTCGGTGGATAATGTGGGGCCAGCTGCTATGTTGTTTGATAGTGTTAATTCAAAGGCAATTGTTTTGAACAAAACATTTTCACAGGCAATTTCGACAGTACAAGCATTGGGACAAACTGAGCTAATACGTGTGGGGAATTCGTTTTGTAAGGTTAGGAAATTGGTGGGAGGTGAGTCCACTGTTGCGGCTGGTCGATCACGAAAGGCGAACAGTGTTGGTGTTGGTCGGGCAGCGGAGAAGAAGGGGATAGTGTCGGAAAAGCTACAAGGGGGAGTGAATCCGGTGGGGAGCATATCGAGCAGCAAAATATAGCAACCGAGGCTGAGGCGACGATAAAATTAGGGGCACTCATTGGGGTGAAGTCGAGTGGGCGAGAAGAGGATATAATTAAAGACATCTCACTGGTCATTACCGGTGAGTGTCGTGGTTTTTGACTAATAAAGCTGCTATCATGGAATGAAAGGGGTTTAGGTAGTAGAGCGAAACGGCGTAGTGTTCGCGAGGTGATCCGGAAAAATCAATGCGATATGGTGTTACTGCAAGAGAAGAAATTGGAAGATATTCTGACGATGTTGGGGGCGAATCTGTGGTATTCTGATAGCTTCGAGATGGTGTATGCGCCATCGCTTGGGGCCTCCGGCGGCATCTTAGTCATATGGGAAGGTAATCGATTTACTTTAGAGTCGATACATGTTGATCGATACTATGTTCTAATTCAAGGGAAATGGAATTGAGAAGATTTGGTTTGTGGTATTGTGGCAATATATGCTCCTTGTGAGGTAGCTGGTCAAAGTGTGCTATGGGATAAATTGTTGGCTAGCATGTGTACGTTTCAGGGGCCGTGGTGTGTTGCAGGGGATTTCAACGCCATTTTGAAGGATACAGATCGGATAGGGGTCTCGAATAGAGGGGCTGAGATGGAGGCTTTCGCAGATTTTGTCAATAATGCAGGTTTAATGGACTTGTCGTTGATTGGTAAACGCTTCACATGGTTTGGCCCTGGAAATCGATGTAGCCGTATTGACCGATTTTTGATTTCAGCGGCTTGGTTAGATTGTTTCAGCAGTGTGCAGCATGTAGCTTTGTCGAGGGGGGTATCCGATCATACTCCTCTAATTCTAACATGTGATGATTGTGATTGGGGGCCACGACCATTTTGATTCTTTAATTGCTGGATGGAGGGGAGGTCGAATGTGCTAGAAATTGCAAATGAATGGTGTCGGTTGACAAGTTTAGGGGTGGGAAATGATAATATTGTGGTGAAGTTGCGACATTTGAAACTATTTCTGAAAAGATGGAACAAGGATACCTTTGGTGATGTTAATAAGATTATTGAGGAAATGCAGTAGAAGATCGATAGAGCAGATGATGAGTTGATAGAGAATGGTGGGGACGGGGAGGTGGAGATTGAACGTCATAGGTGGATACATGCGTTATGGCGTGCTATGCGTAATAAAGAGGCGATGTGGCATCAGAAAGCTCGGGTAACATGGTTGAGATTAGGAGATCGGAACACGGCCTTTTTCCACAGAACGACTAAATTACGCACAGCTAGAAATTTCATTCCAGGCTTATTGATTGATGAGAAATGGAATACATCACCGTCGATATTACGTAAATTTGTAGTCACTGCGTTCACTGCCCATTTTGCTTGTGATACTCGGGCGGGTCAGTGGAGTTTTGAGGGTGAGTTTCGACAAGTGCAGGAGGATGCTAGTTCACGCTTGGTTGCACCCTTCACGGTTGGGGAAATTAAACGCGTGTTATGGGAATGTGACGGTTCGAAGGCACCAGGCCCGGACGGTTTTACGCTAGAATTCTACAAAAAGAGTTGGGAGGTGGTGATGGATGATGTACTACAATATTTTAATCAATTCCACGATAGAGGGGTATTTCCGAAAGAAGCTAATTGCGCTTTTATTGTGTTACTACCTAAGGTGGCGGCACCCCAATTGCTAGATGAGTATCACCCTATTTGCTTGGTGAATTTGATGTACAAGTTGTTGGCTAAGTGTTTGGCGAACCGTTTGCAATTAGTGCTGAATGGTCTCATTAGCGACACACAATCGGCGTTTGTTAAAGGACGACAGCTTGTAGATGGTGTTTTGTTGGCTACGGAGGTGATCCATTCACTTCGAAAAAGTGGTGCTAGTGGTTTCATATTAAAATTAGATTTTGCTAAGGCGTACGACTGTGTAAGCTGGGCTTTTCTAGATTCAGTGTTGTATCGGATGGGATTTTATGTAGTTTGGCGACAGTGGATAAAAGAATGTGTTAGTTCTGCTCGTTTGTCAGTGTTATTGAATGGGAGCGCGACAAAGGAATTCATGATGGGCCGTGGGTTGAGACAAGGATGCCTGATGTCACCATTGTTGTTTGTGATAGTGGCAGAGGCATTACATATGATGTTGATTAAAGCTGAAACGTCAGGTCTGATTCGGGGGGGTGGAGGTGGTATCGGACATACGGCTGACTCATTTACAGTTCACCGACGATACGGTTTTGTTTTTTGATGCCAATGTAGAGATTTCTCGGAATATAAAGAGGATTTTGCATTGTTTTCAAGTGTGTTCCGGATTACAGATTAATTTCGGTAAGAGTTCTTTATATGCGATTGGAGTGGAGGGGGAGCTTAGCGCATCAGTGGCTACTTTGTTAGGATGCCGTTTGGGGGAATTCCCCTTTGTGTATCTTGGTTTTCCATTGGGGGCTGATCCAAGACGATTATCAGTGTGGGATCCGATTATCGCTAACTTCAGGCGCAAGTTAGCGGGGTAGAAGCGTAGTTCTTTGTCGCTTGCAGCTAGAGTGACACTGGTAAATTCGGTCCTATCATCTCTACCTATATTTTATTTGGGATTATTTGTAGCACCCAAAGGAGTGATAGAGCAGCTGGATCGTATTCGTCGTGCTTTTCTTTGGGGTGGTGTTGGTCTTGAGCGACGGATGAGTAGAGTGGGTTGGGAAACAGTGTGTAGACCATGGCATTTAGGGGGTTTAGGGGTGGCGGATCTTCGGGTGAAAAACATGGTGTTGTTGTCCAAATGGGTGTGAAGATGATTCGCTTTGGCGCCGTTTGATTACGACTAAATATGGTGAAAATACTCAATTGTGGCGATTTAATATAGAGAATTTGTCGGCCATGTCTATTGTATGGCATCAAATTGTGGCCAATTCGTGTTGTCCGAGTGTAGATTCGCATGTGGGGGGGGGGGGGCGAGCTTTCAATGGAAAATTGGAAATGGGCAGCTAGTGTTATTTTGGTTTGACTCATGGATTACGCAACAGCCATTGAAGGATGTATTCCCACGTTTGTTTTCTTTAGCATTGAATAAATTAGCATGGGTACGTGACTATACAGTGAATGGATGTTTCAATCATGGGCAGTGGGCGGGTTATTTTAGGAGACAGTTGTGGATATTCGAGCAAGAACAGGTGCGCACTTTGTGCGAGTTGGTTTGTGATGTTCGTCTTTGGGAGTCTAGAATTGATACTCTCATTTGGCTCCTGGATGAGCATGGTGAGTTTTCAGTTGATGCTATGTCAAAGTCGCTATTGTTGGATAGGGTAGGGGACAACGATTTTGGGGGCTGTTTTGCGTGGCGCGTGCTTGTCTTGCCCAAGGTTCAAGCATTCTTATGGTTCATTTGGTTGAAACGGTTGCCAACAGCGGATTTTTTGAGAACTCGAGGGGTTCCTTTGTTGGAGGGGCAAGGTTTGTGTCCGTGGTGTGTAACGGTGGAGGAATCGATGGCCCACTTATTCTATGATTGTCCTTGTATACAACAGATTTGGGATTGGTTGCGCGGTTGGTGGGGCGTAGCATTACCTTTACCTGTGAGTTTTGCGGAATTTTTTGTCGTGAATTTTCATAGTTCGTTTCATGGTTGTAAATTAAAGTGGTGGGTGGCTGGTGTTAGTGCAATGTTATGGTCATTATGGCTAGCTCGCAACGAGTTAATTTTTCGGGGCAAACGTTCGTCGTTGGCGGAATTATGCTTCTTCATCAAACTTCGTTCTTTCTATTGGATAAAGGTTGATGCCGCGAGTGAGGTAATGACTGAATCAGTGTGGTGGTCTTGTCCGTCTGCATGTGTTGTCAGTCCACATCCGCGAAAGGTACGTGTTGGGATTTGTTGGCAGCTGCCTGTTCAGGGGACACTAAAGTTCAATGTTGACGGCTCCGCACGCGGTAAGCCCGGGCCTGCGGGTATTGTGGGTGTCTTGCGTGATGCGGAGAGTCGTATATTGGGGATATTTTCTGGACCGGTGGGAAGGTTGGACTCCAATGTGGCTGAAGTGCGAGCTATTGAGTTGGCGGTAAGGTTGATTACGGAAGGGAAATGGCGCGAACGGTGTGTGGTGATTGAGTCTGATTCTTAGGTTGCGTTGAGTTGGGTTGTGCGATACGCGAAACGACCATGTCGTTTGTGGGAGTCTTTCACGGCAATCGATCAGGCTTGTCAAGTCATCTTTGAGATTCATTTTCAGTACGTGTCGGGTGAGGCGAATAGTTTCGCCGATGTGTTAGCTAAGGAAGGTGTTGATAGGTGTTCGCTATTTCTGGCTTGTATGTAGGTGTGGTTTTTTTTTACGTACCATTACGTACTCTTTTCCTCCATTAGAGAGGTTTTTAACGAGGCGTATGGTTGCATCGCGTTGTATGTTTTTTTCTTAATGAATAAAATTCATACAGTTGCCGATCAAAAAATATATATATATCTCAATTCTCAACAATGTAAGCAAGAACATAAAAGTATGATGTAAAATAATTAAAGCAACACATACCTCATGCAACCTAACTATGTTAAGATGTTCAACAGTCTTCATTATGGATGTCTCTCTTCAAATATAAAAACAATCGAACAAAGTAAAATAAAATCCAAAAAAATGTTAGCTAATTAAATGGCATGGAGGAATAGTCGAATAAATTCTTTTGGTGGGAAAACATGCCTTAGATATGAGGTAGTAGTTCTTTCACCAATTAGTGGAATGACGAGGAAGATCAGATCCTTCACCTACACTTTGAGAGCGGTCTTCACTTGATCTCGGTGGTCTTTGTCCAAAAATATATCCAAAAAAGGTAACATTTTCACCTTCATTTTCAAATAATTGAGATGGAGGATATATTTGAGGAGGAGGATACATGTGAGATGGAGGTGGATGATACATTGGTGGTGGATGGTACATTTGAGGCTGATATGGCACATCGTAATTGTAACCTCCTAGACCCGCCTATGCGTTAATACATATCCTAGGAAGTCACATTAGGGCCACCGGAGCGACCCGCGTTAAAGTTTCAAATAAATAAATTGTTAAACCATTTAAAATCATAAATCAAGTTTTGAATTAAAATACAATTCCAGAAAACATTCAAACTACAAAATAGAAACTATGATACAAATTGCTAAAATAAGTTTCAGACTCGAATGTAAATCAAGATGTGACATACATGCCCCCTAATTACACAGATACCATACTTCGCAAGCAAGCCGAAGAAACCCCATATCGACGTTGACAGTTGCAATATGGTCGATCTTCTAACTTGTGATGGTAAAAACAACGTGAGCTTCAGAAAGCTCAATAATACAGACTACCAAGGGATGCTAAAAGTACAAGAAGGTATATGGCAAGCTTAACACTATCAAGATGAACTGGGCAACGGTAAGCTCAAATTACGATTCGATATTTTAGTGGATCATTATACCAGAAGGTAACAGAGTTGTTCTTTATTTGATCACCTGAACCTTAAGAGATGAGTCTAAAGCCGGAGATTCAAAAGAGATTCAGATTTTAGAAGTTGAATCAAGTAGTTCAGAATGGTTCATTAAGCACGAATTGTAAGTTTACTGAGAGTTTAACTTTGATATATTAATTTAGTAGGGTATGTTTCAAAAGAGGTCGGAAAGTTTTATTAATTTACTTAACTACCCTCCAACCATACGCCGATATGCAGAAACCCAAAATAGTATCCAGAAAGACTTACTCTAGGCCTATCGGGTGTAGGAGCTTACATAAAGGTTTACCCTAGGCCTATTGGGTGTAGGAGCTTAGGTTCAGAAGAACTTACCAGCGCTGAGCCTACAGATCTTCATTCATTTCCCAGATAATATACCACATATAATTTCAGTTTATATTCAGAAGACAATATTACAGAAAATAGATATCATTTCTATTTTTATACCAGAAGACATATGTCAAATTTATTTTATTATTATTTAGTATTCAATGTCACATATCAGATATATTTTTCATATCAGAGGTCTGAAACCAGGGAATTGCTTTCCTTTCGTATAATAGTGTCATACTTTTTAAATTTTAAGCATATGGTCTTGGTTTAGAACATAATGTATTTGTAGATACATGGTACGCACTTTATGACCCAATTCATTTCTCATAGGTACTTGATAGATATCAGAAAGATGACATTTGACAATTTTGGAATGATTTCAGAACGAGGTCCCTACGAATAGGGGAGTTCGATAAGACGAATCGAATCAATATCGGAAGTTGATGCATCAGAATCATTAGGATTTTAGATATATCGTGAGCAAAATTAAATGATATAGCCTACGATGGTATTAAGGTCATTTTGACCTTCGGGGGTAATTTGGTAATTTGAACCAACAAGGTATAAACGGTGAACTTATTACCAAAGTGTTTAATATCTCACCGGATAGGTACACCTTGACCATTCATTTCTCAGAACTGACTACAGAGCATAACAACAATAGCTCGCCTTCACCAATCGTCCATTAAACTTATTACCAGAAATCAAGCATATATTCGAGCGGTATTTTCCAAGTATTCAAACATGTGCATTGTATCTGAATTCATTCCAAAACATCGAATGTGCCTTAGGAGAACAGATCTCTTTCACTATTAACTATGTACTTTCTCCAAATAAATTGCACGTGCATTCACACGATATTCTCCCACTATCATCATAATATCTGAATCGACCAACTAACACGGGTCATATTTTACCACTTTTGGAGCCATCACGTTTGTTTGTCTTTGTTGAGTGTGTAAAAGTTCTATTATTTACACCCTATTTAACCCATATTTCTGCTGCATTCAAGCATTATTTATTGCATTTAGGTCAGTTTACAGCAAAACATCACAAATATATTAAAAGACACAGTTTCTACTAAGAACGACTGTTTTTGCAGGTTGCTGCCATAGCAGACGGAATGGGCAGGCGCTGGGCAATGAAGCAGAAGAGCTGGAACTGGACAAGCAATCAAGGAGGACGATGTTGCCAAGGTTGCCGCTGTGACAGCAAAGGACGACAGCAGTTTTGAGGAGAAGAAACAAAGTGGACCTCGACAGATAGAGAAAATTCAGCCCGTCTGTCGTGTGAAATCCCCATATTTTTCCAAGCCCCAGATCAAAAGGAATGTCAAGCCCAAAGTTCAAGGAGAGAAAATCCCAAGCAAGAAAGATGACGACTGGAAAGTAGATTCCTTGAAGATTTAGTCTTTATTAGAATTATACTTTCATTTAAAGTTGTATTCTTGCTATTTTAGATAACTTGGACCCAAAGCTTATATAAGGGCATATATTTTGACCTAGGAGGCATAACCGATTCCATAGCTTCCTTCCCAAAACCCTAGTCGTTTTCCTTCCCACAACATGTTCTAAATTCCCCCTAGGGCCACGGGTTGATTTGTAAAGTAGTTGCAAGGGTTGTTTTGTTTTAGGAATTTTCAGTTCAATAAAATAAACTTCAAGTTCTCTTTTTGGTTATTAATATCTTGCAAGAGCATCGGGAGAGCATTGTGAGGTTATCCATTTACTTAGCATCGGGAGAGTTAAGTATACGAAAGAAATAAGAGCAAGTTCTCTAGCTTATAGTTGAACTATCTCGGACCTAGGGATAGGACGAGGTTAAGTGGCTAAAGAAGAATTCATCGACATCGGTGTTCATCCTTCGATTCACGCCGTGAGGTATCATCAAAGACGTGATCATCGACATACTTGGACCTAGGGATAGGCCAAAGCACATCTGGGATTCTTGCCAAACTTGAAGTACTGAGTTGATTGTTCGCTGCCGCGACAAGCAACAGACTGATGCTGCGACAGGTGCTGCTGCGACGGGGACGACGACAGAACTGGAGTTCCGAGACTTAGCAATACCTGCACTACTGAGCAATTCAATACCAGCCCATTCTCTCTATCTTGATTTTCCTACTCTTTTATTTACGTTTACTCTATTATTTTCGTGACAACTTCTCAATTATTTTCTTTACTTTCGTACAGTGAATTAAGGTGAAGCTATTAGCCCAATCCCTGTGGAGACGATATCCGATACTTCGTATCACTTTACTACTTGCGCCGTGTATACTTGCACTACCATTGCGATAGACTCTTTTACACGCAACAGTCTTTATTGGGATTTCTAATTCCATGTCTTAGAAGTATTCTCCGACATTCTATTATTCGAGGGTATTTCAGACATTACGATGCTCGAAAATGTTTCTATTCAAAGTTTCTCGGTTCTTCAATCTATTCATTTGTTTCAGACCACAAGGATATATCCCATATGTCAATCGATTGGCAATTAATGCTCGATAAAAATATTAGTCTTTAGGGTCATTGTGACCCATTTCAGCCTTATTAGTATATTCAATCCTTTTTAGTCATTTCAATCAATTCAATCTTTTTCGCCCCATTGCTCAATTCATACATACGAATATTTTTCTGTAAATTTATCTCCGTCGAATTATTTAGAATTCTAGCAACTCAAGTACTTTACAATCTCGAGGGTTTAAGTCTTGTTACCATGGCATATTAGTAATCTATGTTTTTCGAGTGTATCAGATGTCTTATTGGATCAACTATAGCTTCATGAGTTGTCTTTTTAGATAGGGGTATTTTCGTCATTCGTCAATCAAATTTTTGACATTTCTTTTTAATCAAAAGGATAATCAGACTTAAAGATTAGCCGACTCATTAATCGTGCATTGAACTCGGAAGTCATTTCGATTTATCAAACCTCTTATTTGAATATTTGTCTTGGCCATTATTATTTTTATCTCATAAATGATCGACATAGGCAGGAATAATCACATGCTCAAACATGGTCGTGCAAACATTAACCGAATACCAACATGTTACAAAAGCATGCAGAAGGTAGTGATGTATTACCTTGAATCCTTGCTATATCGGTCAATTCTCGAACGACATTCGAACACTCTTGAACCCGAATTTAACATCCATCAACCATTAGTATTCAAGGAACTATGAGTACCTTCAATCATACAATATCCCATTTCAGTCCTTATTCATAGAGCTCTTAACTGAATAAATAAATACATAAACAAGTTCAGGTTCAAGGTTAGATTCGGAGGATTTCAAGTCAGAATTTTGCGAAACGTGCTTCAAAATCAGACTCAAGACATTGAAAAACATAAAATATGAGTTTTCGGAAAATTTGACTTTTTGGGTAAAAGTAAACGTTGACGTCAACAGTCAATGTTGACGTCAGCGGTCAAGTAAATTCTAACGTCACTGGTCAACTGGGTTGACTCGGCTGAGTCAACTTGGACGGGTTGGCTCACTGAGTTGACTCGGACGGGTTGGCTCACAGAGTTGACTCGGAAGATTTGACTCGGTCAACGGGTTAACGGGTCGGGCAGACAGGTCTGGTCAATGAGTCGAGTCGAGTCAGGCAGGTCGAACACGGGTCAGGGCTTAACTAGACCGACCGATTCAGGCCCTTGGGGTCACAAACAAACCAGCTTCTTACCCTTGGAATAAAATACCGTCGGACGACCAACGAAATGTCGTCAGAAATATGCCGGAAGCGTCGATTCTGCTGAGAAAAATACACCCATAAATCGGACATTCAAAACCAACCAATAACAACCCAAAAATCGACTAAAAACTCACCAGATCTAACCTTAAATTCTCGGAATCGTTGGAAAGTGACGAACCACCGATGAAGCTTTCCCGACACCGATAAGATGAAGGGTTAAGGGTGGTTTTGGCCGCCTCCTCACATCGATCACGCCTGAACCATTAACGTGCTCCAACAATGATGGAAACGGCTGATAATCGACAGAAACAGAGATGGCTAGGTTTGGTGTTTCGACGATTTTTCAATCGGTTTTTCTAGGTGAACAGTGGCGTTGGGCCGCGAGTGAACGACACTGATGAGTTCGGGGTGAGGTGGCGTACACGGTGGCATGAGAGGTGACTCCCAAGATGGCGCGATGGCTGAGATTGGTGGAGAGTCAAACTGATTTTAATTCGGGTTAAAAAACCCAAACTTTTACCTCAAGACTTAACCAAGTTATTCCTTGACAAACTTGGGCACTTAGCTCAGCGGTTAAACCCAAGGGGCATGAGGCTAGGGCGAGGTCGTTAGTTTGAAACCCACTAGCCTCAATTCTTTTCTCATTTTTAACCCATATTTATTATTATTATCATCGCAATTTGGGGGTGTTACAATAATTAGGAAATGGTGGATAATAACCATGTGAAGGTTGAAAATATGAAGACTGTCCTGATGGATAAAAACCATGAGTGCTAGTAGATGAATCATTATACCAAGATTTACTAGAAGGCGATCTCATGCCGAAAGAAGAACCTTCATAAGTATGCTTCTTAGTGGCTTTCTCTTTTCCTTTTCATCAAGCGCTGGGTTCACCTCTATGAGTTCTATCTCTACTAGGTGCATCAGACATATTTCTGCCGAATTCTGACCTATCACGAAAATGTCCACTACCAGTATCAATATCATATTCTTCTCTATATCGACCAGAAGATCTAATTTCATCTTCATCACCACTCTGTCTATCATCATCATCAATTGGACTTAAACCACCACCATCGGGCCCACCACCACTTTGACTTGGCGTTGCACTAAAACTTGAATGAGATAAATTTTGTTGTTGAGATTGATCACCAACATTCATTTCATCATCTGAGGTATCCACATGCAACACACCTTCACCATCTAACAATGAATTCTTTTTCTCTTGAAGCCATTATGATAGGGATCGACATCTTCAAAGATATGATCAAGGCTGATAGGAATATTGTAACTAGTGTTTATATTATCAATGCTCATTTTTTTGATGTCTCATTTTAAGCCTCATATTATAATAGGTAAACACTAGTTTCTCAAGTTTTTTGTACTTCAACATATTTCTTGATTTGGTGTGAATATAGCTGAATGTGCTCCAGTTTCGTTCGCAATTTGATGCAGAAGTTGTTTGACTAAGCAATTTAATTGCTAATCGTTGTGATTCATGAGCTCATGTGCCATATATCATCCACCACTCAGCTGCATAATATTATTTAAATTTCAAACTAACATCAAAATGTATAATAAATTAAATAATATAAAATAAATAACTTAATCAAGTATTTACCCAGATTCATTTGCTTCCAAGCTCTTTGTGCTTGTAGAGTGCCGAATGTATCATGTTTACTTCGAAATAGTAACATCTACATAAATAAAAGTTAGAGTAAAAATGAGAAAAGTAATTCAATTTCAAATTATTTAACTAAGTTATAAATAATAGTACTTGAATCTATCCTGATTAACCATTCTAATTTGATCATCAATAGAATGTTCTAATCTTTCAATCACTGATCTTGTACCTTCTAATGTTTCTGCTATTACATTCTCAGAATGCTCCACCCAAATTAAAATTGAGGATTGAGAAATTAACCTAATCATAATTTATAAAAATATGATCAAATGATAATAATTTAAATTCTAAAACTTGAAATAATAAAACAAAAAAATAACTCTTAATTATATGAAACATTTTATCTTATCAGCTGAATGCAAGTCGGAATGCATAAAAGTTCATCTATTGTCATTAATTATTTCATATTAAGTGAAATATCGACAATTTTCCTTAATTGCTCGTTTAGCTCTATCAACGGCCTCATAAATGAAACCCATTGTTGGTTTTTCATCACCATCCACAAGCCTCAACACTTTTACCAAGGTTCGTAAACTTTTATGATGTCAACAGCTTTTTTCCAAAAATCTTTTCCCAAAACAATTTTTTTGGCTTGATAAGCAGGCCCTGACTTCTGTTGCCCCCATTTTGATTCTCTGAATTCATGTATTTTTATAAGAAAAAAATCAATGATATAATTTAACTTATTTGAAAATTAAAACTAATAAAATCATTAAATATTTCTATATTTAAGTAACTTTATTAACTAATTATAAAATACTGACCTTTGAGTTAAACATTTCTCTCAGACCTTGATTTTGCCTTGTTATCTCCTCAAGTTGTATGAAATGAGTAGCAAATCGAGTAAGAACAGGCCGAAGAATTTGCTTACCGTGAGTATACTTGTTCATCAAATCAACGGTTCAAATGTGATTGTAAATGAAGCAAGTCACTTTCTTCGCATCGTCTAATACTTTTGCTACACTAGATTTTTCCCAATATCCTCAAGGCATAAATCTAAGCAGTGAGCTGCACTTGAGGTCCAATAAAGATGTTTTCTTTTCAACATTAACTTTTTCCCAAAAGCTTTCATTGCTGCCTCATTGTCAGTCACTATTTGGATAATATACTCTTCCCCAATTTCTTCAACAACTTTATCCAAGAAATTGTAGTAGAATTCAGCATTTCTACTACGAACGCTCAAGACATCTATAGATTTCCAAAAAAATGGTTCCTTTACTACAATAAACAAGGAAGTTGATGTGCATTTGATTTAAACTATTAGTCCAACCATCACACATCAGAGTTGCACCAAATTGTTTCCAATGCGTCTTCAATTCATCTACCCATTCATGAACTTGTTCATACTCCGACGCCAAATATACTTTTGAGATCTCATAAAGGGTTGGAAGTTGTACACCTTTTCCAACTTCCATTGATACCTAAATTAAGTTATATAACCAAGGCGAGGTTGCTAAATGAAACAGAAGTCGATCATATATCAAAAATTTAGAGACCGCTTCACCTATCTTTTTACGCAATGTCATTGAAATAGACTCGTTAACCTTTGGTTGTCTTGAGCTTCTGCTTTTAACCAATTCAAGTATAGTTCCCCTTAAAGTAAATTCGGACTCACTTGGGATGGATTTTTCTCCGCGACATCCTCTAACTGATCCATGAGAAGAATATCGCCCTTCTTCAAAAACATTACCCCAACCACCCGTACTTCATCTAAATTCTTCTCTTCCATGCCACTCGTGTTGTGATTGGAGGCTTTCTCGAGTGGCTTGTCTCATAGCAGAACCATCATCGATGAATTCATCCCCCTCCTCCCTTAGTTGTGATAAATTCATATGTTCTCCTTCTTTTGTCAATTTTCTTTTCCTTGGCTTCTTTAAGTAATTTCATCAGGCTTTCTCTAATGATATCTGTAATCAAATAAATATAATTCACACTATTAATTGTGTATAATCTATATTGTTAACATTTAAAAATAATTATAAAGTATACGTGTCAAAAAAGTAACTATAAAGTATTACATACCGGTGACATTAGGGCATGGTGTAACTTCACCGATTTTATGAGCAATATGCTCTTTTAACCGTGTTATTCATCATGTCGTAACTTTTCCACAAAGTTTACATACAACATTTCCTTTCGAATTTGGAACTGGATCACCAAAGTGCCAACCTATATCTCTACTCGGTGCACCTTCTAATCCTTCAGTCAGGAACTTTTTAGTACGTGGTGGCATGCTTCAATTTCAATAAAAACTAAAATTCATATATTCATAAATCATGATAATAAAGTTAAATAAAAATATAATATATTTTTATATTTAATTAAATTAGGAATAAATTAAATAAAATTAAGACTAGATTTAAATTGCATAAAGTTAGAAACTTCGATTAAATAATTTAAATTAAGATATATGATTAAATTGAATGAAAATAAAAATTTACACTAAATTAAAAATTTAAAATAACATTAAGAACCAAACTCAACAAATCTATAAAAATTAATTAAAAAATTCGAAGGATTTACACTAAATCCTAATTTACCATTTGATCAAACTCAACAAACCTATAAAATAAAAATTCAATGAAAATAAGAATTTACCCCTAATTTACCGTTCTTCGTGCCTCTTGGTTTCTTGCCCTTGCACCTTTTCAATTTTTTCACCTTCTCAAAACTCCAAGCCCGATGGCGGTGGATTTGCAGAAGTTTCAGGGTCGTCCCTAAAGCCTTGACGGCGGCAGAATGCAAATCGCTCCAGCTCGGCCGCTCCTCAACTTAACATCATCCTCCTCCTCAGTCCACCACCGGCGGTGGCGACGAAGCTACACAGTGAACAGAGTCGGACAGAGACAATGAGAGAGTGAGACACAGAACAGAGGTTTGGACTTTGCAAATTTTCACTTCTCTTCTTCGTCTTCTTCTGTTCTAACTGCTCTACTTCTTTGCTCTCCCTTTTTTTTAATTTTCCAGTTCTCTTGAGTCTTGCAATTTGGTTTGGCTTTGATTTTTGAAGTTTCGCAAAGTTCTGTGACTGAGTCTGAGTGTATGTAATGTATAAATTGTATAAAAATTATTTCAATTCAAGTTCATATTTAAATTTTCAATTTTTAAGATTACTTTTTCTTTCAATTGTTTTTGCCTATTTCCACTTTTACAGCTTCTTTTGCAGAGTACAGAGCAGGGGAATATAGTCTCCCTGTTTTGTCTGGCAAAACACATTGATTTCAAATTTTTTTTCAATTGCGCCTGATAACGGGGATAACAGGACGATATCAACGTGGCAAATGCTATTGCGTTCTTTCACGTCCGCGAAAGCCTGTGACGCTCATGATTCTGTTGCCCACCGTATTTTCCTCTGGTTGCGGATGGTGGCGCGACCGCTATTTTGCGGCCGAAATCGAGTTCGCGTTCTATGATTTAGAACCTGCATATAATCAAAGTTTGTGTGACGTAGTCAAAATCCCATATCGAGAGCACAAGAAAAGGGTGAAGCCGAGGTGCATAATAAAGAAGGGAAACGAGGCAACAATAAAGTCATACCTTTCTCGGCATTTTAGCTAAGATCATGTGTTGTATCTATTCTTATCAATTTAATATCTGATACACGCCCATTTCTGAGATTTTTGTAGTCTACGGGCGAATTTATAAATTAGGCCCTAATAATAAGTATTTAAAAAATAAATTTTAAGAGGAGATTTTTAATGAAAAGTATTACAAAAAAAATTGAACTCTAATAACAAGTAATAGGAAAAGTCAATTTTAATAGTTTGTACCTATTAACAAATATTGGAAAAATTGAACCATATTAACAAGCGTTGGAGAAAAAAATTTAGACCCATAATAACAAATATTGACAAAAATTACATTTTAAGAGTAGACCATTAAAACCAAGTATTAAGAAAAAATTGAGCCCCTAATAATAAGTATTGTAAAAAAAATTGGACTCATAATAACAAATATTGAAAAAAATAAATTTTAAGAGTAGACCTAATAACAAATACTGAAAAAATTAGGTCCCTAATAACAAGTATTGAAAAAAATAACCTCTAATAACAAATATCAGAAAAAAATAAATTTTAATAGTAGACCCCAAATAACAAGTATTAAAAATTAGGTCATAATAATAATTATTAGATAAAAAAAATTAAACTATCATTATAATTAAATATTTATAATTATAAACTGTGGGTCCTAAATAGGGGTGAGCCCTGGGCCATCGCCCTTACGGACCACCCTCAGGGACGGTTCTGGTTTGATACGTGGGTCATTGATCCACTTTGATATTAAATTTATTTTTAGGTAAACTACATAAATGGTCCCCGACTATAATTTAATTATCTATTGCGTCCTCCGACTACCAGAAGTTATAAATTGGTCTATGTCTTTAAAAAAGTAACAATTTGGCCCGGCGTCGTTAAAAATAGAACGACTAATGACATGGCAGTTAATATAAATTAATATAATTACAAAATTAGCCCTAAAGTTCTATAATTATTTTATTTGATCCTAATTTTAAGAAATTAACCCACATAATTTTAATATCTATCAATTTAGTCCATCTTCTTCTTTAGAAAAGAGTTCCTTTTCTTCCATGCTCTGCTCTTCATCACGTGCTTTGTGTGTGAGTTATTATGATGGGTATCCAACCTTGTTCTTGTTAAGCTAATCAATTCAATAATCTAAGTAAAAAAAGACAAAGAAAATTAAGGAAACCTTTTTTCCCATCAATGTTCTATCATGGAGGCTACAAAATTTTAGAAAGCGTTTCACTTTCCCAAATTATGTGTTTCTACATCTTTAGAAATTAACTAAAAAAGGTTTCATTTTCCCTTTAGTTTATGGTGGTGTGACATTAATTATTTCTAGGTGGGTTATTTCTATTATTCTTGCTTGTGCAGTTGTTTCATGGTTTGATTTTGATATACATATGATATTGTAAGGTTAATTATGCTGAGGAATAGGTACAGAGCAGTGACTAGCAAGCAAGCTTCAATGGCTGATCACACGCTCAAAACTAAACATTGTTGGAGTAAGCAATAAACACATATACAAGACAGACACCATTTCATCAGATATGTGACTTTCCAGCTTCTTTTATTTCCTCTACTGCAGAATAGGCTAATTATGTGCAAATCATATACACACAAACGTGAATCAACATCATTTTTCTTCAAGTTAACCATAATAATAACATAGAAAAACCACAAAAAATATTGATTTTCATTCGTGAAGCTTTATAGCTGCATCCATTCACATTTTCTTCATGAAATCATATGCACACATGTTGCGTGTAAAAGTGTCTATCGCAATTGTAGTGCAAGTGTACACGACGCAGGTAGTAAAGTGATACGGAAGTATCGGATATCATCTCCACAGGGACTGGGCTAATAGCTTCACCTTGAATTACTGCACGAAAGTAAAAAGAATGATTTAAGAAGTTGTCACGAGAATAATAAAGAATACTGAAAAATAAAAGTAGAGAAATCAAGATAGAGAGAATGGGCCGGTATTGAATTGCTCAGTAGTGTAGGAATTGCTAAGTTTAGGAGAATCAGTTTTGTCGTCGTCCCCGTCACGGCATCACCTGTCGCGGCGGCAGTCTGATGTTTGTCGCGGCAGCGAACACTCAACTCCGTACTTCAAGTTTGGCAAGAATCCTTGCTGTGCCTTGGCCTATCCCTAGGTCCAAGTCTATCGATGAACACGTCTTTGATGATACCTCCCGACGTGAATCGAAGGATGAACACTGATGTTGTTGAATTCTTCTTTAGCCACTTAACCTCGTCATATCCCTAGGCCCGAGATAGTTCAACTATAAACTAGAGAACTCGCACTTATCCCTTTCGTATACTTAACTCTCCTGATATTAAGTAAATAGATAATCTCGCAATGCTCTCCCAATACTCTTGCAAGATGTTAATAACCAGAATAAGAGAACTTGAAGTTTATTTTATTGAACTGAAAATTCCTAAAACAAAAGCAACCCTTGCAACTACTTTACAAAACAACCCGTGGCCCTAAGGGGAATTTAGAACATGATGAGAGGATGAAAACGGCTAGGGTTTTGGGAAGAAGGCTAGAGATGAGTGATGTTCTCTCCTAGGTCGAAATACATGCCTTTATATAGGCTTTGGGTCCAAGTTTTCTAAAATAGCAAGAATACAAGTTTAAATTAAAGTACAACTCTAATAAAGACTAAATCTTCAGAGAATATAGCTTTAACTCGTCCTCCTTCTTGCTTGGGATTTTCTCTCCTTGAACTTTGGGCTTGGCATTCCTTTTGATCTAGGGCTTGGAAAAATATAGTGATATTCTACGACATACGGGCTTAATTTTCTCTTTCTGTCGAGGTCCACTTTGCTTCTTCTCCTCAAAACTGCTATCGTCCTCTGCTGTCACGGCGGCAACCATGGCAGCATCGTCCTCCTTGACTGCTCGTCCAGTTCCAGCTCTTCTGCTTCACTGCCCAACGCCTGCCTCTCCATCTGCTACAGCAGCAACCTGCAAAAGCAACCAATTTTAGTAGAAAATGTGCCTTTTAATATATTTGTGATGTCTAACTGTAAACTAACCTAAATGCAATGAATTATGCTTGAATGCAGTAGAAATATGGGTTAAATAGGGGGTAAATAATATAACTTTTACACACTCAACACACCCACAAACTCAAGTTTTTTCTTGCCCTCAAGCAATTCAGACCTAAAAGAAAAATAAAATATTTTTGTTTTGGCTTAAAACAGTGAACTTTCCCTTACCCTCTATTCATTCTCTGTGACGGCAGCACCCCGTCGGATAACTTAGGATTCGTCTGGAGTCTCACTATAGTCCTCGTGCAGTGTGTGCATGCTTGTGAACAGTTATATGCCAAGACTCTCTTAGTTTCACTAGAATATTTCAGCCCTTAACTTGAATTTTTATGCCAAAGTTTATCTTTTGAGGGCATTTCTTATGCTCCTTTGATTTTTTTTGACTCGATTTCATTTATTTTTAAGCTAAAGTTTCACTAGAGACAGTTTTGGGCACCTCTAGCTAACTTCCTAGAGTCGGTTTCGGGCACCTCTAGGGCTGTTGAGTCTCTTTTGCTAAACTTCTTTCCTAAAGCCAGTGTTAGGCACTTCTAGGGGCTATTCAAGTGCTAAGCTTCCTATTCTAGTTGACTAAAAGAGTTCTAAGCAGTATAACAGTCACAAATAGTGTTTAAGTTTTCAGAACTATAGAAAGGCTCTAAACTGCTCCTAAAACTATCTTAAAGGAACTGCCACGACAGAGTTGTCACGGTGGGTAAGTTCAGTTCACAGACTTAAGCCAAAATTTTCATATTTTTTTAACTTAAAATAAACTAAGTAAAGATGCAATTTTAAAACTAAATTAGACTCCATTAATGGAGGGATGCCACCCCCAAACTCGAGGGTTGCATTGCCCTCAATGCAAATGACAAGTAAAAAAATAAAAGCAGTACATCACAAAATATATAAGCAGACAGAAAAATAAGTTAAGAACTCAAATTTTAAGCGTTATCGTCACTACTGCTGCTGACTCTGATCTGGCGGCGGGCACGAGCTTTCGGAACTGGCTGGCGGATAGGGGAGGCAGATGTGTTCTTCGTTTTGGCCTCCCTCGATGTGTTCTTCGTTTCTCCAAAGCCTGGACTTCTAAGCTGCTGCTGCTGGCTTCACCACTGCTGTTGTCGCTGCTGCTGCTACCGCTGGCTTTCATGTTGTTTTTATCTGCCATTCTTTTCTGCCGCTTGACTGGTGTAAACTCTTTTGAGAGGTTCCTCTTAACAAAGGGTTCGTTGTCGCTTGCGGCCCAAACGAAAGAGGAAGAAAAATGGCAATGAAGGCGTCAAGCTCTTCTGAGGGCATTCTGCGTTTCGTTCCACGGGCAGAAGTCTCAGCACGATTGCTGCCAGCGGCTGTCGGGGCAAGTGTTGGTGTTGATGCTGCAGAGGGTATCTGTGGTGTGGCAGCAGGTGTTGGGGTGTGGGCAGGGGTTGGGACAGCAAAATAATGTGCAAGGAAGGTGAGAAATATGACATCAGGGAAATTTAAAGAGGTTTGGATAAAATGTACCGTAGATGTAGTAAAATCCCTAATGAAGCTCATCAGACCGAGCTGTCGTTCCTCCAACTTCTGGATAACAGTAAGAATCTGGGAGGAGGAGTTAGTTGGGGCTGCTGCTGCTGGTTGTTGATTGGCGTCTGTGGCAGCAGGTTCAGTCTTCGGCTGCTCTGTCGTGTCTGCTGTCGTGGCAGCTGGATCAAATGATGACAGAGGGGTGGCAACAGTCAGCTACATTAAGCTGAGTATGTTCTTGTTCGTCCATCCTTTCCCTTGGACTCTAATATCCGTGGCAGCTTCAGGTACCCCATGGCCACGGCAGAGGGCTGTGATGAGGTACGACAGATAAAGCGGTCCCAACGGCCGGTGTGCACACTCCAGGATGCTCTCGCAAATATAGATGCCCACGTTAATGGGCCTCTCATGTAAAATGGAGTGAATTAAGGCTAACCTGGGCTGATCGACCGTGGTATTGTGTGACGACGACATGATACGCTTTTTGATAAAAGCATTCCATAATTTGGCTTCCAGCAGGAGTTGAGTCCTCTTTACCGTCCTTGGGTTCTTGTGGTTGGTGTTCCACTGTGTTCCGTCATCGGTCAGCTCTGCCATGACAGCATCATAGGCAGCAGGGTCAAGGGTGTTCAGGAACTATTGGTGGCCGTCGTCGTTGCTGCCGACGTAGAATCCGTACAGGGTGTTGATGTATTCAGATTTGAACGACACTTCCTTTCCTCGTACGGTCACTGCTGTCGCCGTCCTGCTATTGATGGCAACATAGAAATCACGCACTAAAGAGATGTTCATCTCCTCAGGTTGTTCAGCGAAGATCTGCCACTGTAGAGCTCGAATTTTTCGGGCAATGAACGGTTTTAGGCCCAAATTTCTCTCCTTTGAAGTGTAAATGAATCCCCTTTCTTCCCACATATCTCTGATCTGAAATGAGCGTAGGGTGGTTGCTGTCCGGGTGGAGCTGGAGGCAGCATTCCTACGGGTGTTTCTGGAAGACATTGTTGCAAGGGTTGTGAAAATGAAAATGAAAGCAAAAAAAATCTAGAGGTGTAAGTAAGAAGAGTAGAAGTGAGTGAAAATGAAATATGAAATGGGGTTTATATAGAGAAGGATTTGCTGCCCGTTGGAGTTGTAACGGCAGGCGCAAATAACGGGGCCAACTGTTACGCGTTAGCGTGTCTGACGCGTCTGTCACGCATTTCCGTGTCTGCTGCGCGTTTGTTACGCGTTTTCGTGTCTGTCGCAACAGCGTGTTATAGCCTGTATTTTTCGCGTCTGTCGCGGTAGTTGTAACGACAAGCTCCAAAATTTGGGCTTTGTGGGCTGGTGGATGGATGGTGGGCTGAGTTCACTTCTCTTGTTCTTCTTGACTCCTTTATTTCCTAAAAACAATAAAAACAAAAACATTATGTAAATAAAATAAATCTTATTTCCTAATAAATAATAAGTAATAATAAAACGAAAAATAAAAATTAGGTTAAAGGGATGCCAGGCGGGGCATCTCCTAAGGTAACCACTTCCTGCATTCATGGGGCTTCAGTCCCCTGATAATGCTTCAAGCGTTGTCCATTGACTTTGAATTGGTGCCCGCCTTTTAACGACCAGATTGTGATGGCACCATGGGGAAAAACCTGTACGACTTGAAACGGGCCAAACCATCTAGATTTCAGCTTCCCTGGGAAGAGTTTCAATCTAGAGTTGAATAGCAATACAAGTTGCCCTGGGCAGAACTGTCATGGCAGCAACTTTTTATCATGCCACTTCTTAGTTTTATCCTTGTAGATTCTTGCATTGTCATAGGCCATTGTCCGAATTTCTTCAATTTCGTTTAGATCCAGTAGCCTTTTCTGCCCTGCCTTTTCCAAGTCCAAATTAACTGCCTTGATTGCCCAGTATGCTCTATGCTCTATCTCGACAGGTAAATGACATGTTTTCCCATAAATCAATCGGTAAGGAGATATGCCCAATGGAGTTTTGAAAGATGTCCTAAAAGCCCATAATACATCATTCAGGTGTAGAGACCAGTCTTTCCTAGTTGGCTTAACCATCTTCTCAAGAATGTTCTTGACCTCCCTATTGGATATTTCAGCTTGTCCATTGGTCTGTGGGTGATATGCTGTTGCGATCATATGCTGGACACCATACTTCTTCAAGGCAGCAGCAATAACCCTGTTGTCAAAATGTCTCCCTTCATCACTGATAATCGCCTTAAAGATGACAAACCTAGAAAAGATGTTTTTGTGTAAAAACCTTTGAACTGTCTTGGCATCATTCTTTTGAGTGGCGATAGCTTCAACCCATTTAGACACATAATCTACTGCCAGGAGGATGTACAAATTCCCACATGAGGATGGGAATGGTCCCATAAAATCAATCCCCCAAACGTCGAAGATCTCGACTTCAAGAATGTTTTGTAGTGGCATCTCATGTCTCCTTGAGATATTTCCTGTCCGTTGGCACTTGTCACAACTCTTGTAGAAGATTTGAGCATCTTTATACAGTGACGGCCAATAAAATCTTGACTGCAGAACCTTGGTAGCAGTTTTGTTGCCTCCTAAGTGTCCTCCATATTGTGAAGCATGGCAGTGATGAAGTATGTCTTCTTGCTCATCCTATGGTACGCATCTCCTTATAACCCGATCTGCACAGCTTTTGAAAAGAAGAGGTTCGTCCTAATAATAATGTTTAACATCATTTTGGAACCTCTTCCTGGCTTGATAGTTAAGGTCAGGAGGAATTATTCCGCTAACTAAGAAATTAACGAAATCAGCATACTAGTGGAGTTCAGAAGACTTACCTGCCGCCATGGCTGTCGCGGTAGTGACTGCGGCAGCAAAGAGCTGCTCATCTGGGAAGGTCTCCAATATGTTTGTCTCATCTGTCGGTAGACTTTGTCCCTTCTCCAACCTTGACAAGTGATCTGCCACTTGATTTTCTGTCCCCTTTTTTGTCCTTGATTTCAAGATCGAATTCTTGCAATAGCAGGATCCAACGTATCAATCGAGGCTTTGCATCCTTTTTCGCGAACAGATACTTCAATGCAGAGTGGTCTGTGTGCACTATGACCTTCGTTCCAAGTATATAAGAACGAAACTTGTCGATGGAGAATACCACAGCTAATAACTCCTTTTCTGTGGTGATGTAGTTCACTTGGGCGTCGTTGAGTGTCTTGCTGGCATAGTATATGACATGAAATAATTTGTCTCTCCGCTGGCCAAGTGCTGCCCCGACAGCATAGTCACTAGCATCACACATGATCTCAAATGGATGTGTCCAGTCTGGTGGCTGTACTATTGGGGTTGTTACCAGCTTTTCCTTCAGAACCTTGAATGCTTCAGTACATTCATCGTTAAAGTCGAAGGGTCGGTTCTGCTCCAGAAGATGACATAGGGGCTTGGTGATTTTTGAAAAGTTCACAATGAACCTCCGATAAAAACCAGCATGTCCTAAGAAGCTTCTGATTCCCTTGACTATGGTGGGCGGCGGTAGCTTTTCGATCACTTCTATCTTAGCTCTGTCGACTTCTATGCCACGACAACTAATCTTATGGCCAAGGACTATCCCTTCATCCACAATGAAGTGACATTTTTCCCAGTTCAAAACTAAGTTTGCTTTTTCACATCTCTCGAGCACCTTTTGTAGGTTGCCTAGGCAGCTTTCAAAGTCGTTTCTAAAGACTGAAAAGTCATCCATAAAAATCTCTAAGAAGTCCTCCACCATATCGGAGAATATGGCCATCATGCACTGTAACACCCGGGTTTAGGGGTCGGGTGAAAATAATGTTTTAATATTATTCGGGTTCGGTTTTATAATTTAAATAAATTAAATAATGGTTCGGGTTTTGCTTACAAATAAAACAAGGTGTTGGACCCAATTTTTTAAACCAAGCCCAATAGCCATTCATTAATGGCATTTGTGTAAATATCAAATAAAACCCATTTTTTATACCTTATAATTCAAATAAACCCAAAACCCCATCATCTTCTTCTTCTTCATTTCTTTTCCAACGACAAAAACATCTTCTCCATTGAAGCTTCTATTTCATCTCCTACATCTTTCATTTTTGATGATTTTTGAAAGGTAATGGTACTTTTGAGCTGTCCTCACCCTCCTCTTTCTCTCCATGTATTTAGTTTTTCATAAAACTCATTGTTTCATGTTTTGAGTTTTTGAACTTTTAAGTTAAAAATCCTAACTTTGTTGTCCAATGTTGAAGCTTTTGAATTCTTATTATTATATGTGTTGTTTGTAGCCCGAATGGTCCAACATATATCATTTTTAATTGGTTTTATTAAGAAATTCGTATTTGGGTTTTGGAGGGGTTTTAGGAGGGTTTAGAAGTGAGTTTTAGGGCTGCTTTATGTTGGAAAATGAGGGCTGATGGTTGTATGATAGTTAGGGGTCGTTTCGGAAACATTCGGAAGTGTTAAATGTGTTGAAATCACAAGTTTTGGACTGCCCAAAGGGGCTGCTCGGGAATGGCTTTTTGGGGGTTGTTCTTGGTTCGAAAAATAAGTGTTTGAAGTTTGAATTGTATTCCGAGTTTGCTATATTGTTTGTGGACTGATTTGAGGTTAATTTACTTGTGTTGGGACGATTAGAGGCAAGGATTTGCATTGGTAAAGCTTTGAGATCGAATCCGGAAGTGAGGGGCTTGAGTCGGCTTTGCTTGTTTTGCTTAAGGAAATGAGATGAGTGGTTAATGTTTAAATTGATTTCAAAGGTTGGTTCTAGCATGTGGAGGTGAAAATGTTTTCAAGTAATGTTTTGGTTCAAAGATGGTTTTGAAAGAATTTAGATTTGGCTTGAAAAGTCGAATTAAACTCAAGAGTAAGTTGTTGTGAATTGCCTCTTTAATTTCCCCTTTTTCCATTTGTTTTCATTACTTGTGGTGGTGTTTTGTCAAGCATGAAACTTAAATAATTTGGGAAGAAGTATGATTGCTTAATATTATATCGTTGATCATGTATGATGGTATTAATGATGTCGTTGATATGCCTTGTAAGGTGTGAGTAAATTGGTGCAAGTTGTGCACGAAAATGGTGAGTAAGACCATTTGTGATCGGTAAGATTCCAAGTAGTAAGTGATGCCTAATTGTGGTTTTTGTTACATCTTGATTTGGTTGTGCATGATATAGTGAGTACATGTCGTATGGTAGTAATTGTGCATCGTGTTGCATGGTTGGTGTCGAACCTCACGTGATGGTTGTCATTGCTCCGGTGATGTGTAGTCCCGCCGGTAGCGAATGGTATAAGACTCCGGTGATGTGTAGTCCCGTCGGTAGTGACTAGTAGAAGAGTACTTTGATGTGTAGTCCCATTGGAAAACTACTAGTCGAAACGGTGATGTGTAGTCCCACCGTGTATGTTTTGGCTATGCTTGTGCATGCCAGGTGTTGCTCATGTTGTATCTCACTATATCATTCCTTTATATTGTTTTGCTTTAATCTAGGACTATGTCCTTATGCATGCTATGAAGTGTAATGCTATGATAAATGCCTATATTGTTGACCCTTGGTTGAACTCGTATGTTAGTAGAAGGATTAGGTAGTTGGATGATTTGTATGCGTTGACCTTTATTTTAATGAAAGCTTTGAACCCTGCATTGTCGTAGTTATGTTTTAGAGCTCCGCTCACTAAGCTTTATGCTTACGCTCTCCTTTTTCCGGCAATGCAGATCTTTAGCTTGGAGTTAGCAAGGAGCAAGAAAAGGGCGTCCAAGCGTGTGGTAATTGCTCAAGTATGGTTTATTAAATAATGTAGTAGTTTAGCAATGGGAAATGCTACGTGTTTTAGGAGCTTGTATCTAGACTCCTTTGTTTTGGCCACATGTTGTTAATGCCTTATGTTGATGTTTAGGTTTGATTATGGTTTGTAATGCATGATATGCTATGATGGATGTTGTGTGTGTTGGCATGTCTTTGGTGTTTAGGTTGCCTTGTTAGAGAGGGCCAAACCTCATATGCTTTCCTTGTGCCTTTTAAGGCCTTTGAGATCCATGTATGACTTGTATGCCTAATTGCCTTTGTTGGAATGTCAACTATGCATGCATTGTTCCATGTTTATATGCCAAGTTGCTTGTATGATTGAATCATCACCTTGTGTTGAAATGTGTCTTTAGTTTCAAGTTTAAGCATGCCTATACTCTTGGTTTGACATAGGATACATGTTAGTGTGTTGGTTGAGGTTTGAGAGGGATTTAAGGGCCTCCTTGTGCCTTAAATCAACTCAAACCTGTAACTTCGCAGCAGGGGTATCGATACGGTTGGTCCCGTATCGATACGGCCTTCATGGTTCAGGCCCCGTGTTTCGATACGCGAGGGGGCATACCGATACTATTTTTGCTACTGGAGCTATTGTCCAGTTCCGTATCGGTACGGGCTTTCATGCGTATCGATACGGTCCCCTTAGCGTTGACCGTGGGAAGTCAACAATTGGGGAGGGTATCGATACACTCCTAGGTGTATCGATACGGTCTCCACGGGTTGACTTTGACCAGTTGACCTGGTCAAGGGGTATCGATACGCCCCTTAGGTGTATCGATACCACCTGCAGTAAAGTTTAAAATTTGGTCGTAGCATGATTGTTTGAGTTCGTTTGATTTGTTTCGCATATGTTATTCCGCTGTATGATCACTTAGGGTTTAATATCCATTTAGACAAGTTGTAAAACGAAAAAAATAGGGTTGCTAACCGAGGGGGAATCCTTTAGGGGTTTTCACTCGGTTTTCCCCGTGTAGCTCACTCGGACCGGTCATCCGGCCAGACCGGGACGAGGGGGTTACATTTGTTGGTATCAGAGCCTGAGGTTTCCGAGATCTCGGGTAGGTAAGTGAGGTAAGTTTGATGTGTTATGTTGTTGTTATGTCTCGGTGAATGTTTTGCCATGTATGCTTAATGTTTTCTTGTTAGTACGGTGTTTGAAAGCATGTGTTAGCATGATGGTTGTGTTGAAGCGTAGTGTCGAGTTCCCATTGCTACAATTACTTATTTGAAAAGATTTTTGTAAAGGAATATACTTGAGCACCTTGGACCCTTGCTCTTGCTAACCCTAAATATTCTTGTTTGTGTGTTTTGTTTATTATTGAATTGTTGTCTTTGGTAAGTTTGAGGCCGAGGCTTGGGCCTAGAGCTGGAAATCGTGAATCTGAGGTTTTGGAGGATGTGAACGATGAGAGAGTACGTCGCTTTAGTTCAGAGCAGTATGACCGTACCAGAGTTTGGAGTGCAGCTTGTTTGTTTGGGTCAACAGGCACATGAGTTGGTTTCTGTTAAGGGAGAACAATGTGACCGATCTTGATATGAGTGGTAATAGAAGTGAAGACCTAAGAGTTGGCTTTGGAATAATGTCGATGTTATAGCAAGTAATTCCTCGATGAAGTAAATGAGCTTGTTTTTCTGATTAATTCTGGATCTACGTGTCAGTGTATTTGGAGTGAGCATGTGAAGTTGTTGAATCTACCTTGCGAGGTACTAGAGGTAGGTGTTAGTGTTACTAGCTTCTTCGGGGATACAGTCGTGGTCAGAAAGTTGTACAAGGGATGTACGTTGGTGGTTCAGTGGCACATGTTTTCAGTTGATGCGATGGAATTACTTCTTACGGTTTGATGTGAAACTATACATGGATTAGCTTGTAGAACATAGAGTTAGGGTAGACTTTGAGACAATGGGAGTTTTCTTAAAGCTTACGGATGACTATGAGATTGTAATGGCTTGCCTAGAAAAATGTGATGGATTTGATTTTGAATGAGGATCAGACCACAGAATGTTAGAATAGGTTGTGTTTATCCTAGAGGTGTTTGGGGAAAATTGCCCGGTTTGTCTCTTGATAGGGAAGAAGAGTTTGATTTTGAGACCGTCTCCGAGTTTGCTCTATATCTTATGGTTTTCGACAGAATTGAGAGTGTTGAAGAATCAACTTCGAGACTTATTAGACCTTAGATTCTTTACGCCTAGTGCATCATCTTAGAGTATGACAGTACAATTTGTGAAGAAAAAGGAGTGACAGTACGAGAATGTGTTTAGAATTCAGACAGTTGAAACAAGTGACAGTGAATAATTAGTATCCATTTCCGAGTGTCAGTGATTTGTTGGTCAGTTAGTATGTGCTTCAGTCTACTTGAAGATTAGTTTGAGATCCGATTATTATCAGTTGAAAATGAGAGAAGTTGAAGCATTGAAGATAGCTTTCGGGGCATATGTGATCACTTTGGGTTTTGAGTTATGCCGCTCTGTTAGACTAGTGTGTCAGTTACTTTTGCAAGAGATGTTGAGCAGAATGTTTTCCTAAGTCCTTGATCAGTTTGTAGTAGCTCTCATAGATGATACATGTGTGTATTCACGTACCAAAGAAGATTTTGACAAGCTATGGAGTTAGTGATGTAGATCCTATTAGAGAATCAGTTGTATGCCAAGACTAGCAAGCGTGAACTCCGAGTTAATGAAGATGTTCTCCTAGGACATGTAGATCAGCCGAGTGTGTTAGAGTAAATCCCAAGTAGGCAAAAGAAGATATGAGTTGGAAGAAATGGAAGACTGTGACAGATATCTATAGTTCCTAGGTCTAGCATTGTTACTCTCAAAGAATTGTAAATAGTCTTTTGAAGATAGTTGCTCCATTGATAGATTGCTACAGAAGAATGTTCAGTTGTGTGGTTAGATGCGAGACAATGAGCCCTTGAGAAACCGGAAGAAACTTTGAAGAGAGCTTCGACCTTGAATCAGCTTATATCAAAGAAAGAGTTTGTGAACCATAGTGATGTGTCACATTGTAGAGTTAGGTTGTATGCTTATGCAATGCAAAAGATTCCGGCTTGTTCATCAAGATAGTTGGAAGACTGTGAGAAGAGTTATCTGATATGAGACATAGAGTTAATTACAGTTGTATTTGCTTCAAAGACTTAGAGACAAAGCTTGTCTGGTAAGAAATGCACAGTGTATATGTACGTATCATCAGAACTTGAAATAATTGAAAACTTAGGAAGGGTTGAAACTTGAACATCATGAGTTGTTAGAATTGCTTGAAGATCGTAAAATCAAGATTGACTAGATTTTTGACTAGATTTTTGAAGACGTCTACAATAGTGTCTGGTTAACTGTTGGAGTCAGATGATCAGTTAGAGAAGGATATGGATTGGGTAATCAAACAGTGCCGTATGAGTTTGTGAATCGGGCTAGTTCTATTGTTTATCTATAGCAGTTACCACCAGAGTTAGAAAGAGATTTGTGATGTGTTCTATGTATCTCTGATTCAGAAGTGTGAGCCAGTTTTGTTTCGTGTTATGTTGTTGAAGAGATTGAGTTGAGTTTAAAATGGTCACGCATTGAAGGACCCGTTGAGATCTTGGCATCAGATAGCTAATGTTGTGTGGTGAGTCTACCGAGTTGGTGGGTATGTTGTGGTGAGAGAAAGTGTGGAGGAGCATGTGTCAGTGACTCTTCCTGTCTGATAAATTTCGGGGACGAAATTTCTTTAAGTGGGGGAGAGTTGTAACACCCGGGTTTAGGGGTCGGGTGAAAATAATGTTTTAATATTATTCGGGTTCGGTTTTATAATTTAAATAAATTAAATAATGGTTCGGGTTTTGCTTACAAATAAAACAAGGTGTTGGACCCAGTTTTTTAAACCAAGCCCAATAGCCATTCATTAATGGCATTTGTGTAAATATCAAATAAAACCCATTTTTTATACCTTATAATTCAAATAAACCCAAAACCCCATCATCTTCTTCTTCTTCATTTCTTTTCCAACGACAAAAACATCTTCTCCATTGAAGCTTCTATTTCATCTCCTACATCCTTCATTTTTGATGATTTTTGAAAGGTAATGGTACTTTTGAGCTGTCCTCACCCTCCTCTTTCTCTCCATGTATTTAGTTTTTCATAAAACTCATTGTTTCATGTTTTGAGTTTTTGAACTTTTAAGTTAAAAATCCTAACTTTGTTGTCCAATGTTGAAGCTTTTGAATTCTTATTATTATATGTGTTGTTTGTAGCCCGAATGGTCCAACATATATCATTTTTAATTGGTTTTATTAAGAAATTCGTATTTGGGTTTTGGAGGGGTTTTAGGAGGGTTTAGAAGTGAGTTTTAGGGCTGCTTTATGTTGGAAAATGAGGGCTGATGGTTGTATGATAGTTAGGGGTCGTTTCGGAAACATTCGGAAGTGTTAAATGTGTTGAAATCACAAGTTTTGGATTGTGCAAAGGGGCTGCTCGGGAATGGCTTTTTGGGGGTTGTTCTTGGTTCGAAAAATAAGTGTTTGAAGTTTGAATTGTATTCCGGGTTTGCTATATTGTTTGTGGACTGATTTGAGGTTAATTTACTTGTGTTGGGACGATTAGAGGCAAGGATTTGCATTGGTAAAGCTTTGAGATCGAATCCGGAAGTGAGGGGCTTGAGTCGGCTTTGCTTGTTTTGCTTAAGGAAATGAGGTGAGTGGTTAATGTTTTAAATTGATTTCAAAGGTTGGTTCTAGCATGTGGAGGTGAAAATGTTTTCAAGTAATGTTTTGGTTCAAAGATGGTTTTGAAAGAATTTAGATTTGGCTTGAAAAGTCGAATTAAACTCAAGAGTAAGTTGTTGTGAATTGCCTCTTTAATTTCCCCTTTTTCCATTTGTTTTCATTACTTGTGGTGGTGTTTTGTCAAGCATGAAACTTAAATAATTTGGGAAGAAGTATGATTGCTTAATATTATATCGTTGATCATGTATGATGGTATTAATGATGTCGTTGATATGCCTTGTAAGGTGTGAGTAAATTGGTGCAAGTTGTGCACGAAAATGGTGAGTAAGACCATTTGTGATCGGTAAGATTCCAAGTAGTAAGTGATGCCTAATTGTGGTTTTTGTTACATCTTGATTTGGTTGTGCATGATATAGTGAGTACATGTCGTATGGTAGTAATTGTGCATCGTGTTGCATGGTTGGTGTCGAACCTCACGTGATGGTTGTCGTTGCTCCGGTGATGTGTAGTCCCGCCGGTAGCGAATGGTATAAGACTCCGGTGATGTGTAGTCCCGCCGGTAGTGACTAGTAGAAGAGTACTTTGATGTGTAGTCCCATTGGAAAACTACTAGTCGAAACGGTGATGTGTAGTCCCACCGTGTATGTTTTGGCTATGCTTGTGCATGCCAGGTGTTGCTCATGTTGTATCTCACTATATCATTCCTTTATATTGTTTTGCTTTAATCTAGGACTATGTCCTTATGCATGCTATGAAGTGTAATGTTATGATAAATGCCTATATTGTTAACCCTTGGTTGAACTCGTATGTTAGTAGAAGGATTAGGTAGTTGGATGATTTGTATGCGTTGACCTTTATTTTAATGAAAGCTTTGAACCCTGCATTGTCGTAGTTATGTTTTAGAGCTCCGCTCACTAAGCTTTATGCTTACGCTCTCCTTTTTCCGGCAATGCAGATCTTTAGCTTGGAGTTAGCAAGGAGCAAGAAAAGGGCGTCCAAGCGTGTGGTAATTGCTCAAGTATGGTTTATTAAATAATGTAGTAGTTTAGCAATGGGAAATGCTACGTGTTTTAGGAGCTTGTATCTAGACTCCTTTGTTTTGGCCACATGTTGTTAATGCCTTATGTTGATGTTTAGGTTTGATTATGGTTTGTAATGCATGATATGCTATGATGGATGTTATGTGTGTTGGCATGTCTTTGGTGTTTAGGTTTCCTTGTTAGAGAGGGCCAAACCTCATATGCTTTCCTTGTGCCTTTTAAGGCCTTTGAGATCCATGTATGACTTGTATGCCTAATTGCCTTTGTTGGAATGTCAACTATGCATGCCTTGTTCCATGTTTATATGCCAAGTTGCTTGTATGATTGAATCATCACCTTGTGTTGAAATGTGTCTTTAGTTTCAAGTTTAAGCATGCCTACACTCTTGGTTTGACATAGGATACATGTTAGTGTGTTGGTTGAGGTTTGAGAGGGATTTAAGGTCCTCCTTGTGCCTTAAATCAGCTTAAACCTGTAACTTCGCAGCAGGGGTATCGATACGGTTGGTCCCGTATCGATACGGCCTTCATGGTTCAAGCCCCGTGTTTCGATACGCGAGGGGGCGTACCGATACTATTTTTGCTACTGGAGCTATTGTCCAGTTCCGTATCGGTACGTGCCTTCATGCGTATCGATACGGTCCCCTTAGCGTTGACCGTGGGAAGTCAACAATTGGGGAGGGTATCGATACACTCCTAGGTGTATCGATACGGTCTCCACAGGTTGACTTTGACCAGTTGACCTGGTCAAGGGGTATCGATACGTCCCTTAGGTGTATCGATACCACCTGCAGTAAAGTTTAAAATTTGGCCGTAGCATGATTGTTTGAGTTCGTTTGATTTGTTTCGCATATGTTATTCCGCTGTATGATCACTTAGGATTTAATATCCATTTAGACAAGTTGTAAAACGAAAAAAAATAGGGTTGCTAACCGAGGGGGAATCCTTTAGGGGTTTTCACTCGGTTTTCCCCGTGTAGCTCACTCGGACTGGTCATCCGGCCAGACCGGGACGAGGGGGTTACATGCACCTCTAGAAGGTGGCTGGTGCATTGCATAGTCCAAATGGCATTCTCCTAAATGCGTATGTTCCGTAGGGGCATGTGAATGTCGTCTTTTCTTGATCTTCCGGTGCAATAGCTATTTGATTGTAACATGAATAACCATCAAGAGAACATAGTAAGGTTTACCCGCTAGTCTATCAAGCATTTGATCAATAAAGGGTAAAGGAAAATGGTCCTTTCGGGTAGCTTTGTTAAGCTTCCGATAGTCCATACAAACCCTCCAACCGGTCACAGTCCTGGTTGGGATTAGCTCATTGTTTTCGTTGGTCACCACGGTCATTCCTCCTTTCTTGGGAACACATTGCACCGGGCTCACCCATTTGCTATCCGAGATGGCATAGATTATTCCAGCATCTAACCATTTGATTATTTCTTTTCGCACCACCTCTTTCATAGCATGGTTCAGCCGCCTTTGAGCATCTATAGTCGGCTTGTGATCATCCTCGAGAAGGATTTTATGCATACATAAGGCCGGACTAATGCCTTGAATATCAGCTATCGTCCATCCAATTGCCTTTTTGTGCTGCTGCAACATCCCTATTAATTGATGTTCTTGTTCCTGCATCAACTTGGAAGAGATGATTACGGGCAACGTATCATTTAAACCAAGAAAAACATATTTTAGCTGCCCTGGCAGAGGCTTAAGTTCTAAAACAGGGGGTTCAACAGTTGATGGCTTTTGAATTGCATGGTTATCCGAGGTATAATTTAAAGGCTCGAATAACTTACCTGGACGATTGCCTATCCAGTTTACCTCCTCCCGAGCTTCAGTATCAGATGTATCGGATTATGAGAAGTTGCTATCGTCGGTGCTGTCATGACAGTCTTGTAAGTGGTTGCCGAGGCAGTGACCAATGTTGATGTCGTGACAGCCCGACCTGATGCAGGGTTGGTCAAAGGTAACTTCCGTGATAACCTTGCATTCTTCTTCTGCATCAGCATGCTTCATAGCTTGGAGAACATTCAACTTTATTTCTTGATCGTTCACTCTCATGGTGAGTTCTCCTTTTTCCACATCAATCAGTGATCTTCTCGTGGCTAAGAAGGGTCGCCCCAGGATGATTGGTGCGTTTTCATCTGCTTCACAATCTAAAACAAGAAAGTCAGCAGGAAAAATAAACTTATCCACTCTTACCAGAATATCTTCAATTTTTCCTTCCGGATGAACGTAAGAGCGGTCTACCAGCTGCAGAATTACTGTTGTGGGTCGAGCTTTTCCAATACTTAATTTCTGAAAAACAGATTTTGGCATTAAATTTATACTAGCACCAAGATCACAAAGTGCCTTACCCACATATTTATCTCCGATTACACAAGGTATGATGAAGCTCCCCAGATCCTTCTTTTTCTGGGGTGGATGCTTGTGCAGAATACTCATGCATCCTTCTGTCATCTTAACCGTTTCAAATTCCCCAAGTCTAGATTTCTTCGACATGGCGTCCTTGAGAAATTTGGCGTAACCAGGCATCTCCCTAACGGCATCTAACAGTGGAATGTTGATGTGAACCTGCTTAAAAATATCATAAATCTTTTTAAGTTATGATTCTTGCTTCAATTTCTGTAACCGTTGAGGAAAAGGAGGTGGGGGACGATAATCAGCAATACGTCCTTCCCACTGCATACGAATCTGAGGAGGTTTGGGTTCATCATCTTTCTCCTCTGTCGCTTCTGCTGTCGTGACAGGCTCATCGGCAGTAGTCTGTTTGTTACCTATCGGGGCAGCTTCCTCGGCAGGTATGTCCAAGGCTGGTTTCTTCACTGTTTCAGCTTCTTTCTCTGGCCCTGGTAGTTTCTTCCCACTCCTAGTAGTAATGGCTTTACACTGCTCATGTGTGGGCTGCCTAGCATTTTCAGTATTGCTAGGAAATCCGCCAGTCTGCCTTGGGTTGATATGCTGAGAGACCTGACCCATCTGTGTCTCCAACGATTTCAGAGTAGCTTCATGATTTGTCATCCGCATCTCTGTTTTATCCATGAATGTCTCCGTCTTCTTGACAAATTGATTCATGTTCTCAATGTAAGTTCCTGTCTGAGACATAAACGTAGCCAGAGTATGTTCCAGTATATTGTTTGTGACAGCTGGTGGCTGTTGCTGCGGCTGCAGTTGCTGTCGAGTCAGCAATCTAGGTCCTCCCTGATTCTGATTATTGTGTGCTTGAGGATTCAGGGCATTATTAGGATTACTCCGAGAAAACTTGGGATCCTTTCTCCAGCTGGGATTGTAGTTGTTGGAGTTATAATTCTGCTTGTTGTAATTTCCAACATACTTTCCCTCTTCTAACTATATAGGACATTCATCCGAACTGTGATTTCCTTCACAAATTTCACATACCTCTTCGACAGCAAATACCGGCTGTGAATCATCGTTCAAGAGCTTTTTCATTGCCTTAGTGAGGTATGCCACTTGTGATTTCATTGTGTTGTCGACTTCATAGTCCTTAACAGCTAAGACCCGTTTACCCCCTCTTCTTGCTGTCGGAAACTGCTCCTCATTCTTAGCCAGATTTTTCAATACTTGCATAGCCTCATCTGGGGTCTTTGTCCAGTAGTAATCTGTTTGCTGCTGAATCAATTCAAATACGAGTTTGTAAATTGGCAGCATTATAAAACTTGGTTACCTGGTTCCATACGGGGAATCCATGCATTGGGCAGTTCCGTAGAAGAGTGGTAAATCTGTCTCAGGCCTCGTGCATTGGCTCGTCATCTTCCTGTTGAAAAGTAGCAATTTCATTACGTAATCGCTCAGATAAGTGTGAAGGATTAAAACGAGATAAAAATTCACGAGACAAATCTGCCCAAGTTCTAATTGAACCCGGCGTAAGTTTATTCCACCAAGTTTTTGCTCGTCCCTCAATGAATAGGGAAATAACTGAAGCCTCAGTATCTCCGGATTAACTCCTGGTAGTCTAAACGAACCACAGATTTCCTGGAACGTTTTTAGATGCTCCCTTGCATCCTCTGTAGCAGCACCACTAAATTGACCGGCGTTGTTGATCATGCTAAACATAACAGGTTTCAGCTCGAAGTTGTCAACATCTATATCCGGCAGCGTGGTTTCTAGTTCTACATGATCATTCAGCATGTAGTCACGGCAGGACCGCGGTGCGGCAGCGGCAAGCGGGTCACCGACAGGAGGTATAATCTCTCCATCTCTGGCAGGATTATCAACCTGGGGGTTCCCTTGGTTTTGCATCGTCTCTAACTGTTCCTCAAGGTACTCGTTCCTGGCTAGTACGTGACGAAGTCGGTTCCTAAGATTGAACGAACGTTCGATTTCCGGATCTAATGGGTACTCAGGTTCTTCTCCTCGTCTCGATCTGCGCATAAACAAGAAACCTTGTGAAAAGCAAAAGTTGAACAAACCAAATTAAAACAGAAAAATAAAAATAAAAACGAAAAGTGTAGTAAGAGAAAAGGTAGAGTTATGTTGCCAGTCCCCGGCAACGGCGCCAAAAACTTGTTGCGTGTAAAAGTGTTTATCGCAATTGTAGTGTAAGTGTACACGACACAAGTAGTAAAGTGATACGGAAGTATCAGATATCGTCTCCACAGGGACTGGGCTAATAGCTTCACCTTGAATTACTGCACGAAAGTAAAAAGAATGATTTAAGAAGTTGTAACGAGAATAATAAAGAATACTGAAAAATAAAAGTAGAGAAATCGAGATAGATAGAATGGATCGGTATTGAATTGCTCAGTAGTGTAGGTATTGCTAAGTTTAGGAGAATCAGTTCTGTCGTCGTCCCTGTCACGGCAGCACCTGTCGCGGCCGAAGTATGTTGCTTGTCGCGGCAGCGAACACTCAACTCCGTACTTCAAGTTTGGCAAGAATCCCTGTTGTGCCTTGGCCTATCCCTAGGTCCAAGTCTGTCGATGAACACGTCTTTGATGATACCTCCCGGCGTGAATCGAAGGATGAACATTGATGTTGTTGAATTCTTCTTTAGCCACTTAACCTTGTCCTATCCCTAGGTCCGAGATAGTTCAACTATAAACTAGAGAACCCGCACTTATCCCTTTCGTATACTTAACTCTCCCGATATTAAGTAAATAGATAACCTCGCAATGCTCTCCCGATACTCTTGCAAGATGTTAATAACCAGAATAAGAGAACTTGAAGTTTATTTTATTGAACTGAAAATTCCTAAAACAAAAGCAACCCTTGCAACTACTTTACAAAACAACCCGTGGCCCTAAGGGGAATTTAGAACATGATGAGAGGATGAAAACGGCTAGGGTTTTGGGAAGAAGGCTAGAGATGGGTGATGTTCTCTCCTAGGTCGAAATACATGCCTTTATATAGGCTTTGGGTCCAAGATTTCTAAAATAGCAAGAATACAAGTTTAAATTAAAGTACAACTCTAATAAAGACTAAATCTTCAGAGAATATAGCTTTAACTCGTCCTCCTTCTTGCTTGGGATTTTCTCTCCTTGAACTTTGGGCTTGGCATTCCTTTTGATCTAGGGCTTGGAAAAATATAGTGATATTCCACGACAGACAGGCTTAATTTTCTCTTTCTGTCGAGGTCCACTTTGCTTCTTCTCCTCAAAACTGCTATCGTCCTCTACTGTCACAGCGGCAACCATGGCAGCATCGTCCTCCTTGACTGCTCGTCCAGTTCCATCTCTTCTGCTTCACTGCCCAGCACCTGCCTCTCCATCTGCTACAGCAGCAACCTGCAAAAGCAACCAATTTTAGTAGAAACTGTGCCTTTTAATATATTTGTGATGTCTAACTATAAACTATCCTAAATGCAATGAATTATGCTTGAATGCAGCAGAAATATGGGTTAAATAGGGGGTAAATAATAGAAATTTTACACACTCAACAACACAGACCTAATAAAATGATACTCAAATCCTTGTTCTAAGAATTTTGATTCAAACAAAGTAAAGAAAATGGAAGAAATAAAATCTAGGTAATTATATATTTGGAAAGAAAATTAGGGGAATTCTAGTAGAGTAGATTGGAGTAAGAAAAGATGTCGTTGAGTCTTTTGAGAGATTGTGAGGATATTTATATAAAGATAGGAGAGGAGAAATAGAAAAGAAGATGGACTAAATTGATAGATTATTGAAATTATGCAGGTTAATTTTTTAGAATTAGGGTCAAATTAAAATAAGTGTAGAACTTGAGGAATAATAAAGTAACTATATCAATTTATATTAACTGCCACGTCATTAGCCGTTAAATTTTTAACAGCGTTGAATTAGTTTGTTATTTTTTAAAGTCGGGGGACCAGTTTGTAATTTGTGATAGTCGGGGGATGTAAAAGATAATTGGAGCATAGTCGGGAGACCATATATGTAGTTTACCATTTATTTTTTTAGGGAGAGTGCCCACCACAGTAGCTTTCTATTGGGGTTCTCGAGTGTCGTCCATTTCTTGCACTATTGCATGGACATGACACATCCCTCCGATTACAGTCAATTGTCTTTGATAGCTCAATGATTTGGTAGATTCTTGTGGATTTTAGTGCTTGTTTTAAATTTGCAGTAATGAAATTAGGAAAAACAATCTTAATTCTTATGGTTTTTTAAGAAACTGCTGCAAGTGTTGAAGCATTCTTCAGTTACTTAGTTGCTAATGCTTTTTAATTCTAAGTTCTAATCATTTTTAGTTGTGAATCTATAAGCTATTAGATTTTTCTTTGATTCACTGGTGTAAAGTGTCCACAAGTCCTATATTTCCTGCACATTCCATCTCTTATTATTACTATTTGTAAGCTCATTTTAGGCATAAATAGGTTCATGCATTGCATTTTACAGTACTTCTTTTTTTTACCTTACTTTTATAGATTATCGTTTATTTGGTAAACAAGAGATATTGTTTTAGTGTATTTTTGTATTTAGGTACTAAAGGCTGAAAGAAGGAACTGGGGAGCTAAGGATGCAACACTGAGGCAACAAACCTAGGAGCTGTACTGATGCAGTTTCAGCTGAAGACAGTTGCTGCCAAGTAGCTGCTGAGTAAAGTTCCTGCCGAGTAGCTGCCGAGTAAAGTTGTTGTCGACCTTTCTGCCCAAGGCAGCTGACTATGGAGTTGGAGAACCGGAGTGCGATTTGTGGAGCTTAAAATCTCGAGTCTATCGCCACCGTCCACTTAATTTTCCGACGTCTGTAGCAGCAGCCAGAGTTGCCGAAGCAAAATCTCAAGGTTACTTGCGGGCTAAGGCAAACGAGATAAAGTCCATATTTCACGCAAATAAATTAGAGTTTAAAGTCATATTAAAGATGGAAATCTACTTTCAAGGACTTCTACTTTAAGAAGGACTTAACCTAGTCATTAGTCTATAAATACCCATTGTACTCCTAGTTCAAATCATCTGAGATCACAGCCTTTAGACAAGGGGATGATGAGCCGATGTACGAAGCATGGGAGCAGTACCAACAAATGCTGAATAACTGCCCGCTACATGGTCTTCCAGCTTGGACGTAGGTATCCATATTCTATAATGGGGTGAACTACCCAACTCGGATGACTACAAATACCCGACAGCCCACCGAGGCGGCACAAGGCGGCCAGCCACTGTAAATGAGGTAGAAGCCTCAGAATCTGTTAACACCCACCTCGATACACTGACGAAGCTGGTAATGAAGACTGTGCAACCCTCTGGGAAGGTTTTTGAGGCGAAGGTTGTGGTGCCATTCTATGGTGAATGTAGGGGCAACCATGATTCCTCTGATTGCACATCAACTGCTAACTACATGGGAGGATATGAGAGGAATAACAGGCCTGCCCAGAACACCTATAATCTTGGATGGAAGAACCATCCCAAATTCTCATGGAGCAACCCAAAGACAGCTGCTAACCCACAACAGCTATAAGGGGCTACCAACAGAACCAGTCCAGGTAGCAGACTCAGCAGCCACAAAACAATAACTCACTAGAAGCAACTCTACACACTTTCATGTCTAGAACTAGTGACTTTATTGTTCGTACAAATAAATTTATTGATAAAACTGAGTCTTTTATGGACAGAAAGGAGATGTGAATGAACAACCAGAAGGATGCTATAGAGAATCTAGAAACCCAATTCGGGCAATTCACTGAGATATACAGCAGCCGAACAATGGGAGCAACATCCAGCAGCTCAGAGGTGGCAGCCAAACCCACTTACGAGAAGTGCAAGGCTATATCTACAAGAAGTGGGAAGCAGCTGGATAAACCCAGAATGGTGGAACAGCCAAAAGCTCAATCGGACCAGAAAAATAAGCCTGCCGCAGCAGCACCAACACTAGCCTCCCCAGCGGCAGAGAAAAGCGGTGGTCATGAAACAGATGATCCTCCCCAGACTAAGCCCCCAAGCAAGGAGCATGTAGAGGACATCCGTCTGCCAGCACCCTTTCCCCAAAGGCTCAAGCAACAGCAACAAGAGCACCAGTTCAGAAAATTCTTGGATATTTTGAAATAGGTGCATATCAACATACCTCGGATAGAAGCCATTCAAAGTATGCCAAACTATGCCAAACATCTCAGAGACATGGTTTCTAAGAAGAAGAGGATTAGGGAGTTCGAGACAATAGATGTCACTGAAGAATGCATGGCAATGTTGCATAACAAGCTACCGCCCAAGCAAACAGATCCGGGCAGCTTTGTTATCCCATGCAGGATAGGCAGCAAACATGAAACCAAAGCCATGTGCGACTTGGGAGCCAGCATCAACCTGATGCCCAAAGTTGTCTTCAATAAACTAGGTATTGGGCCTGCCAAACCAACCTCTGTAATGCTTAAACTTGTTGATCATTCATTCGTACAACCAGAGGGAAAGATCGAAGACATCCTGGTAAAGGTGGGAAACCTGATTCTCCCCACCGACTTCCTCATCTTAGATTGCGAGGCCGATGAAAAAGCCCCTATCATCCTTGGGAGACCATTCTTGGCCACGGGAAAAACGCTTATAGATGTGGAACTTGGGGAGCTGACAATGAGGGTGGAGGACCAGAGCATCAAGATGAATGTGCTACAACCCTCAGAAAAAGGAAAAGGAATCCCAGATGAAAGAGCTGCCAAAATCAGCGTGGAAACAGGCCAGGGCAGCAGCTACTGCGACAGACTAAAGGGCAGACTTAAGGACCCAGTCACGTAGCACTTGAAGGAACAAGAGGACTCCCTAGGAGAGAAGAAAAAGTCAAACCACCTTAGGAAGTGGTTATGTCTGAGAGATGCACCCAAATGCATTCCCAACATAACTTAATTCTTATTTTATTATTCTTTTTTTATTTTTTATGCATTAGGATTAGAATTTATTTTATTTTAGGATTAGATTAGTTTTCAGAACTTTATTTTTCAGAAATTATTTAATTATTTTAATTGCGATTTCTATTTTTTATTTTAGGTTTAAGAATAAAAGAGCAGGATCAAGAAGGAGGCCCAACAAGGAGCCCGCCCACTTTCCCCGCCAAGACAGCAGCCAACGAGACAACATATAATGGCTAGTTTTCCGTCAACGGTTAGCTGCCAACGGATACGAGAATAACGGGCAGAAAATCCCTTAACGTGCGCACAAAAATCGGACTGTTGGGCATTTCATGTCGCCACGACACCTCTTGGCAACTCCTATTTATACCCCACTCACTCACTTCATTTTACTTTACTTTCACCTTTTTCTATCTTCTTCATGATTCCCCTGCTCTCTCATTATTTTTCTTTCTAGTTTTAGCTGCATACAATCGTTCACATGGCATCAGCATCAAAACAAAAACCCACCTACAAGAGATTTTGCTACAAGGAGGACGAGGAGAGATACAGAAACAAGTTCTCCAAGAAGTCAGTATGGGAGGAGCAAGGGTTCCATTACACACGGCAAACGGGAGATCGTGGTCTAGAGCCTGCCCTGTTCGAAACCATCCACAACAAGGGATGGGAAATGTTTGCTCAGCAGCCAGAAATAGCCAACATCATTACAGTTAGGGAATTCTACTCCCATCAGCCCTGCCTGGAGAAACCATTTGTCTATGTCCGTAGGGAGCCGGTCAAATTAAATGTTGATGTCATCAACAGGTACTATGGCCTTGATATGGAAGACAACCCTCACGAGGAATGGAGGCAATCATTGACGGCTGCCGATTATGAGAAAATCAAGGCCAAACTTTGCAAGCCAAACACACCAATGCTGGGAGGAAAACATGTGGGATATGTTCAGCGCCGCCACCTGCTGCCCGAGGCCATGCTATGGAACACCTATGTAAAAAGGCGTCTGCCGCCCACATCCCACAACTCAACCGTCGATTGGTCGCGCCTCGCTCTAATTCACAGTATCCTGATGAACCGGTCGATAAACGTAGAGGAAATTGTCTACACAGAAATCTACAACTGCTTCAAAAAGAAGAAAGGCATGTTGTACTTCTCGTCCCTTATCATAGGTCTCTGCACCAACTTTGGTGTCCCGGCAAAGCCCACAGATGAGCTAACGACTGTCAAAGAAGGATGTACCAAAAAGGTCCGCATTCAGATGATGTAGGATGCGGAGAAAGAGCCAGCAACCCCCAACCAGCCTTCAGCAACACAGCCTGAAACTTCAGCCGCCCCAGGCAGTACTGAAGCTTCCCAAGACAAAAAAGTCCTCCCACTGCTACACACCCTTCTAGACAGCACAAAACGTATCGAGCAGCAGCAGTTGGCCTTCATGAAATATGTGGGGAGGCCCAAGAAGCTCTTGTGGCTTATTTTCTGCAGAAATTTCCGGGTGATGTACCCATCATGCCGCCATACCCTGCAGAGCTTGCAATAGCAGCCCAAGCAAAAAAAAAGCATGAAATATAGGTTGTATTGTACTTGTCTTAGTAATAATCGGAAAAGAAAAAAATTTGTTATGACTTGTGCCTATGATAGTATAACCAACTAATTTATTTTCGCATCTAATAAAAATTGAACTTAAACTTGGGAAAAGTATGAAATATGACTTAGATTTTTTTTCTTGTCTAAAAATGTCAAAACACCTATGTTACTTGCTGAATGTGGTAGGATATTTGGTGAACATTGCATGTTTATTTTTAGAATTATTTGCAAAATTCTAACGATGATTGCAGGTCGTCGTCGAGGCAGGCAAAAGAAAAAGAAAAATACAGCACTGTCACGGCAGCAGAACCAAAAATAAGGAATAATGTTGTTTTACCCTAGAGGTGCCCGCAACAGGCTCTGGGAAGAATCATGTGCGAGGACACTCCGTCGCTATCAAAGTTCATAAATCTAAAAGCCTTGAAGTGACGAACAAATTAGCATGAGTGAATGAAAGCCTTCACGAGATGACTCTACTCCAAGGGTTCGGGGTTTTGTAGTTTGCTCCTAACTCAACTTCAGACCTAGAAGAGTAGTTGTGATAAGCTGAAGCTCTCACTGACATGATTGAAAACATTGTGCTTAATTGTGCTGCCGAGGCAGCAACCTTTAAATCACAGCGGCATCTTTGTTTAATTATTTATTCTGCATATTCAGCTTGTTTACAGACATGCACACACCACACTGGCATGAGAAATTTTATTCTGAGTTATTTTCTTTCTTATTTCCCCTCATTAATTTAATATAGGTGCCACGGCCTTGAGGCATAAAATCAAGTTAAAAACAAGTTTTTCTTTCTGATTATTATTAAAGAAAGTATTTTAGGTTGCATTGCTTGAAGACAAGCAATAGTTCGAGTTTGGGGGTGTGTAAAGTGTCCACAAGTCCTATATTTCTTGCACATTCCACCTTTTATTATTACTGTTTTTAAGCTCATTTAGGCATAAGTAGGTTCATGCATTGCATTTTACAGTACTTCTTTGTTTTACCTTACTTTTATAGGTTATCGTTTATTTGGTAAACAAGAGATACAATTTTAGTGTATTTTTGTATTTAGGTACTAAAGGCTGAAAGAGGGAACCGAGGAGCAGAGGATGCAACGCTGAGGCAGCAAGCCTAGGAGTTGTACTGATGCAGTTCCAGCTGAAGATAGTTGATGCCGACCTTGCTGCCCAAGGCAGCTGACTATGGAGTTGGAGAACCGGATTGCGATTTGTAGAGCTTAAAATCTTGAGTCTATCACCACCGTTCACTTGATTTTCCGACGTCTGTAGCAGAAGCCAGAGTCGCTGAAGCAAAATCTCAAGGTTACTTGCGGGTAAAGGCAAACGAGATAAAGTTCATATTTCACGCAAAGAAGTCAGAATTTAAATTCATATTAAAGATGGAAAGTTACTTTCGAGGACTTCTACTCTAAGGAGGACTTAACCTAGTCATTAGTTTATAAATACCCATTGTACTCATAGTTCAAATCATCTGAGGTTTTCTATAGACTTAGCTAGTGTTCTTTTCCGTCGTCATGCTCTAAACTCCATTTGGGTTAGGGTTATGTTGTAAATTAGATGTGAAACAGTTGTATTAGGTTTTGAGTTTTTTTCTTTTAATAAAATATTCCAAGTTTGCTTAATCCTATGCACTTCATTCTTTCAATTAGTTCTAACCAGTCAGTTGAGAGAATCCACTTGTCGGGCACGAAAGTGTAAGGCTCACGGAAGGGTTAAGCACGGTCACAACATGTTGGGGCGTGACTAACTTGGTTCCTAACAAGTTCACAAGTTTCAGTGGCTAAAAGGGATCACCAACCGAGTTTACTAGCCTGTGTTAGGTTCACGCTGAGATTGCTAGGTATTGCCTACGTCACGCTAGGTTTCGAGCATCCTTGCCTAGAAATAGGGAGGATCACAGTCGACTATCCCGCCGAACTTGGAGTATCTGCCAGACTTGCTGCCATGACTTCTCCCCATTCCACCTACCGAGACAGCGAAAGTTGCAAAAGCAGTGACCTGATGCGGCTGCGTGATAGGGTCGTATCCTGCCGCTCGTCATTCCCGCCGAGGCAGCATATCGTGACAGCACGAAACAACTCAGCCCTTTTACAACGTAGTTTTCACACTAAGTGGCAGCATAACGCTGCCTGGTCTATCAACATGAATCACCTCCTTATTACTTGTGTTTTCATTTAATTTTCATCTCAACAAACAATTCACTTGTGTTTTTATTTTACCTTGTGCAGGGACTACAAAACGAACCAAGTTGTCCAATCCTCGTGGGATTCGACATCTTTTATACTATGACTTGCTAGGAGTGTGCACTTTCGCTCTCACAAAAAGGGAACACTTACATGCCCTACAACTGGCTTTTTGTTAATCTCTAAGAAAATTGACCAATGCTAACTCTCAGCTATGGAGGAAGGAAAAAATGAGAGGAGAAAACAAGCAAATTAATTTCTGGAAGGGCTCCCTTATGGATGAAGCCCTACAATTCCAAGTTATAATTTTTTTACATTTATTTTTGTATTATAGTCTCTATCTTCTCCTATCATATCCCCAAATTTATTTTCTTTCACATTGAAATCAATAAGCATGTAAACGAACACGAACGAGGATATGTTCATGTTCATTCATTTAGTTTTAACCAAACAAATAAACGAACACGAACAATTAAACGAGCATAATTTTTTGTTCGTGTTCGCTTGTTAATTAATAGAGCTTGTCCATGTTCGTTCATTAAAATGATAAACGAACGAATCTAAAAAGGAAATATGTGAATAAATTTATTTTTTAAAATATAATACTTTTGCTATGAAAAATAATAAATATAAATAGATATATGTGAATAAATTTAAACGAACATAAATGAACGGATTACCGAATGTTCACGAACGTAAATGAACGAACGAGCCCTTTATTCGTGTTCATTCATTTAATTAAACGAACAGAAGATCATGTTCATGTCCATTCGTTTAATAAACAAACTAACATAAACGAACTTCTCCCCGAACAATTCATGAAGGGTTCGCTGAATGTTTAGTTTGTTTACAGCCCTAGCAAGGCATCTGCAGAAAACTCGCAAAAAATAAAGACAATTTTCCACTTGAGAAACGATTCAGTGCTGAATTCTTTTGCAGATAAAATTATGTCAACAAAATACATTGATTGAGTTTAGTTCAATTAATATTATCACTAGTACAATACACAGAATTACGTGAGATCGAACACACATAAGTATGTCTTATAAGCCTATTAATCCCCTTCCAACTTAGAGTTAATCTTCAACTTATGTTCTTCACAAAGTATATATTAACAAGTTTAATATATGTGAACAAAGAAAAAAAGTACAACATATCATAACATAATAAATACTTTGAATAAATAATATGATAAATAAGAAAAAATTTGAATTACATGAACAAATGTATTTAGTCCAACATCAAATGATTTGTGAGATTTCAAAGTTTAAGTTTGTTCCTTAAAAACTAGATCTCGAATTATAAAAAAGAATGTACGATAGACATATTTTTTTCAAGTTTGAAGCCCATAAGCACTTATCCTTCAAACAGTTTTAGAAAGAATTGAGTAGCACAAACATAAGAGTGCTTTACAAGTTCAATGGAAATTGTTTTGTAAGAAGCTTGTGGTACAAAAAAATAAAATAAAACTAAAGAGATGGCAAGAGATTTTATTTAAGTACCTATTTAGAGAAGATGGAATTAAAATGTAATATAACCATTTCCAAATGCACAATATTAACTTAAATCCCACATCCATGTCCTAACATACACAAAAGGTGAGGGTGGCGTATAAGATTAGAGTATATCACAACATTCAACCATACTTACCTGGACGGGGTCAATGGGTGATCAAGAAGACTCATGGCCTAGGGTTGTGACCTCCATTGCACTTGGGAGGGGTGCAACCCTAAGGTCTCCCCAAGTGGGAGAGCCTACGTCATAATTTGTGGTATCGGGGGCTTGTGTTCGCGCAGCCCCTACTATTTCTAAGTTACAAATTTTCTTTTTTAGGATACCTTATAAGTTGCCCTTATCTATTGCATGATGATATAGTAGAGTGTTCGTGTAGTTTTGTTTAGTATAATGTAAATATTTATTTTTCGTGCACAGGTTCATAACCTTTGAGTATGTGTTTTGACAACAATATGATCGAGAGGAGTCCCAACGTGATCTTATAGAGTAGAGTACAATATTTTGATATACATGTAGTGGTAGGACCCTTTGTTATATCAATTTGCAACTCTTATCGAGAGCAGCGGCGGATATAGAAATTAAAGAATGGGGGCAAATTGATGGCCCATTATCCCACATCGACTGGAGAGTAAATTGACAAGTCATGCATGCATTTTAAAAGGGAGGTAAGGAGCATCGAGGAAATCATCTTTGCGCTTGGGGCAATGACGCAGCTAGTGAGGTTTTAACCGAGGCGCGTCTATTGCTGGTTGAAAACTATTTCCAAACCCCCTCTTAGGCCTGGGTTCTTCCCTGGCCTTTGAGAATTTCTGGAAGGGATCCCTTCGGGGTAAAGCCCTACAATTCTCATTTTTAATTTTTTTACATTTATTTTTTTTCTTATCGTCTTTAACTTCTCCAATCATATCCCAAAATATTTTTTAATATTGAAGGCATGTGCAGGAAACTCACCAAAAATTGATCATAGCAAGGGTGATGCAAAAGTGTTTTATAAGAGAAATTGAACCTCTTCCCTAACCGACTCACCATTTGCTACAAATTAATGAAAGCCAACTTTATCACAATTTTCTAGCATTAATTGATGTATATTCTCATTCTACCGAAAAATAGACATTATTCGACATGAGATATGATTAAGTGTTTAATCTTTTCGCTGAAAAAATTATGTCAACAAATTATGTTGATTGAGTTCAGGTCAGTTGATATTGCTGTTAGTACAATACATAGAAGGACGTGAGATCGAACCCACTTAAATACATCTCCTAAGCCCATTAATCCTTTCAACCTATAGTTATAAAAAGATTTGTGATATATCAAAGTTTAAGTTTAATCCTTAAGAGCCTAACCTTGAATTATATAAAAAAAAGAATGTAGCATAGGACTTCAAAAATCTTTTCATGCTTAGACCCATAAACATTCAATCGTTTGAAAGGTTTTAGAATTGAGTAGCATAAACATAGGAGTCTTTTGCAAGTTTATTGGAAATTATTTGTGAAAAGCTTATGGTACACAAAATCAAACAAAACTAAAGAGTTGGCAAGAGATATTGTTTAAGAACCCTTTTAGGGAAAACGAGAGTTAAAAACACATTACTAAATGCACAATATTAACTTATATCCCACATCCCCATCATATCTTAGACAAAAGGCGGGGACGTTGTATAAGATGAAAGCATATTACAACATTTGAACATACTTACCTGGACAGGGTCATTGGGTGATCAAGAAGACTCATAGCCTAGGGTTGTGACCTCCATTGCACTTGGGAGGGGTGCAACTCTAAGGTCTCTCAAAGCGGGAGAGCCTATGTCATAATTTGTGGCAACGGGGGCTTGCGTTCGCGCAGCCCCTACCATTTCCAAGTTGTAACTTTTTTGTAGGCTTAATACATTTTTTCCCTTAAACTTTACCTATTTTCTCAACTTATCCTCTAAAGTTCATTTTGAGTAGTTTTACCCCATAACGTTTTTTATTTTGAGAGATTATTCTATGAACCCTCCTCACCACCTAGGATATGTTCCCAACCAATATAATTAAAACAAGTAAGCATTTTTTTGTCATCTTTCCAAATCATCTCATTATTCCACGTCATCTATAAACCCTTGGTTCTCCTTCCCATCCTTTTCCCGTTCTGCGCCTCCAAAACTCCAGTTGCCATTAACATCATGGCTGCAACAATGAAAAAGTGCAAGAATCAATCACATAAACATTTCAATCAAAATCAATGTAATATTTAGATTGAATTTATTGTAATTGCAAGTTTAATTTTGATATATTTTAACTAATATCTATATACAAATCAAATAAATGGCATCATACAATTTCAGAAGCAATATCTATTGTCAAATCTTATCTTGATTACATTCTTATGCAAGTTCATACTTGTTATTTACAATTTTTTTTTTACTTCAGATGAATAAAAAACAATATCTTTATTATTTTTCAGAAAAGAGTTCCTGATTATATTCAAATATTTACATTTTCATAGTTGTGTTTTTAAATATATATATATATATGAACGAAAATTATTCTACAATCAAACTGTCATACTCAAACTTCATATCCAATCGAAAATAAAAAGCTACTTGACCTTTAAATCTTGATTCATTACGCTATACTTGATTCACATTAGTGGGGAAATAGACATTCATGCGTTAATCCGGGTGGGGAAACAGACGTTTAGACCAAACATGATGATCCAAGTGGGGAAACGGATGATCAGATTAAACCTGAAGTTGTTTGACTGCAACAAAAAACGAAGCCTTAGTTTTTCTCAATCATTTCCACAACATCAAAAGATTTGTCAGATATCAAAGTTTAAAAAAAATATGATCTCGAATTATAAAAAACGAATGTAGGATAGACCTCAAAAACTTTTCAAGGTTTGGAGCACATTAACATTTAACCTTCCAATGGTTTTAGAAAGAATTGAGTAGCACAAACATAGGAGTGCTTTGAAATTTAATGGAAATTGTTTCCTAAAAAGCTTGTGGTACAAAAAATTAAAACAAAATTAAAGAGCTTCCAAGAGATATTGTTTAAGTACCCGTTTAGAGAAGATGGAATTAAAATTTAATGGAACCATTTCCAAATGCACAATATTAACTTAAATCCCACATCCTTATCTTAACATACACAAAAGGCGAGGGTGGTGTATAAGATGAAAGCATATCACAACATTCAAACATACTTACCTGGACGGGGTTAATGGGTGATCAAGAAGACTCATGGCCTAGGGCTGTGATCTCCTTTGCACTTGGGAGGGGTGCAACTCTAAGGTCTCCCCAAGTGGGAGAGCCTACGTCATAATTTGTGGTGTTGGGGGCTTGTGTTCGTGCAGCCCCTACCATTTCTAAGTTATAAATTTTGTTTTTTAGGATATCTTATAATTATAAGTTGTCATTATCTATTGCGTGCAATATAGTAGAGTATTTGTGTAGTTTAATGTGGAAATTGATATACATGTATTGGTATGTACATTTGCAGGACCCTTTATTTTATCAATTGCAACTCTTTTTAATCCATACATTGCATATTTTGTTTTGAGCATCATAGTTTTGAATTTGTAATGACTCGATTTTTTTAATAATCATTTCTTATTCTTTAAAGTGTTTTTTCTTCAAGACTCGAATTTTTTTCTAATTTGTAGATGTAGATGACTTAGATCTAATCATGTTAATTACCACCTTTTGTATATGATTTATTCCATGCTAACATCTTATTGACTACATTTCTACACACAAAATCATAACACGTATGTAATTTTTCACTTATAATCCCTATGACAATGCTTAGTATATAAAACAAAAATCAAAGGGCTTTTCAAATGGTTGTGGGTTGATTTGAAATATACAATGCTCATTTTATAACAGAATTAATTCGATTTTGTTAATAGTCATAGACGATTCTTTGTTATCTTTATCCCTCAAGACTTAGATGATTTTTCTCTCATATATATATATATATATATATATATATATATATATAATTAAGTCCTTAAAATTGAATTTTTATTTATAATTCAGTCCTTTAAAACAATTAAGTCTCTGAAAAAAAAATTACAATTAGGTCCCTAAAATTAATTTTTACGTTTTTATTTATAATTCAGTCCTTTAAATTATATTTGTTTACAATTAAGTCTCTTAAAATTATTTTTTTACAGTTAAGTCCTAAGCCCATTGATCCTTTCAACCTATAGTTATAAAAAGATTTGTGAGATATCAAAGTTTAAGTTTAATCCTTAAGAGCCTAACCTTGAATTATATAAAAAAAAGAATGTGGCATAGGACTTCAAAAATCTTTTCATGCTTAGACCCATAAACATTCAATCGTTTGAAAGGTTTTAGAATTGAGTATCATAAACATAGGAGTCTTTTGCAAGTTTATTGGAAATTATTTTGTGAAAAGCTTATGGTACACAAAATCAAACAAAATTAAAGAGCTGGCAAGAGATATTGTTTAAGAACCCTTTTAGGGAAAACGAGAGTTAAAAACACATTACTAAATGCACTATATTAACTTATATCCCACATCCCCATCATATCTTATACAAAAGGTGGGGACGTTGTATAAGATGAAAGCATATTACAACATTTGAACATACTTACCTGGACAGAGTTATTGGGTTATCAAGAAGACTCATAGCCTAGGGTTGTGACCTCCATTGCATTTGGGAGGGGTGCAACTCTAAGGTCTCCCAATGCGGGAGAGCCTATGTCATAATTTGTGGCAGCGGGGGCTTGCGTTCGCGCAGCCCCTACCATTTCCAAGTTTAACTTTTTTGTAGGCTTAATACACTTTTCCCCTAAACTTTACTTATTTTCTCAACTTATCCTCTAAAGTTAATTTTGACTAGTTTTACCTTATAATGTTTTTGCTGTGAAAAGATTATTCTATGAACCTTCCTCACCACCTAAGATATGGTCCCAACCAATATAATTAAAACAAGTAAGCTTTTTTTGTCATCTTTCCAAATCATCTCATTATTCCACGTCATCTATAAACCATTGGTTCTCCTTTTCCATCCCTTTCCCGTTCTGGGGCTCCAAAACTCCAGTTGCCATTAACATCATGGCTGCAACAATGAAAAAGTGCAAGAATCAATCACATGGACATTTCAATCAAAATCAATGTAATATTTAGATTGAATTTATTGTAATTGCAAGTTTAATTCTGATATATTTTAACTAATATCTATATAAAAATCAAATAAATGGCATCATACAATTTAAGAAGCAATATCTATTGTCAAATCTTATCTTGATTACATTCTTATGCAACTTCATACTTGTTATTTACAATTTTTTTTTACTTCAGATGAATACAAAATAATATCTTTATTATTTTTCAGAAAAGAGTTCGTGATTATATTCAAATATTTACATTTTCATCGTTGTGTTTTTAAATATATATATATATGAACGAAAATTATTCTACAATCTATAACCCCCTCGTCCCGGTCCGGACGCTTGACCTATCCGAGTGGGCTACACGTGGATAACCGAGGCGAAACCCGTTAAGGCTCCACTTCGGTTACCGACTCAAGGAAAAACTTTTCATCTAAATTATCTTTTTTCTAGATGTATTATTAAACCCTCTGTGAGAAAAGCAACATCGGAAGAAACGATGAGGTAAACAACCAACATCCCACTTAAAACAGTCCATGTTAATCTTATATAGCAGGCCGTATCGGAACGCCCATAGGGTGTTCCGATACGCCTTGACCTGGTCAACTGGCCAAAGTCAACCCGAGGAGACCGTTTCGAAAAAGGGGTGGCCCGTATCGAAACGACCTCAACGGTCAACTTCTCGTGGTCAACGATACGAAGGCCGTTCCGAAACATTAAGTCCTTAAAATTAAATTTTTATTTATAATTCAGTCCTTTAAAACAATTAAGTCTCTTAAAATTATTTTTTTACAGTTAAGTCCTACACCCATTGATCCTTTCAACCTATAGTTATAAAAAGCTTTGTGAGATATCAAAGTTTAAGTTTAATCCTTAAGAGCCTAACCTATTATATAAAAAAATGTAGCATAGGACTTCAAAAATCTTTTCATGCTTAGACCCATAAACATTCAATCGTTTGAAAGGTTTTATAATTGAGTAGCATAAACATAAGAGTGTTTTGCAAGTTCAATGGAAATTATTTTTGTGAAAAGCTTGTGGTACACAAAATCAGACAAAACTAAAGAGTTGGTAAGAGATATTGTTTAAGAACCCATTTAGGGAAAACGAGAGTTAGAAACACATTTCCAAATGCACAATATTAACTTATATCCCACATCCCCATCATATCTTAGATAAAAGACGAGGACGGTGTATAAGATGGAGCATATCGCAACATTTGAACATACTTACCTGGACGGGGTCATTAGGTGATCAAGAAGACTCATGGCCTAGGGTTGTGACCTCCATTGCACTTGGGAGGGGTGCAACTCTAAAGTCTCCCAAAGCGGGAGAGCCTACGTCATAATTTGTTGCAGCGGGGGCTTGCGTTCGCGCAGCCCCTACCATTTTCAAGTTGTAACTTTCTTTTTGTATTTTATTTTTGTCTATATCTTATATTGAGATTATATTTATTCAATGTATTATATTGCAATGTGATGAGTGAAAATCCGAGTATTATTCTAGCATAAATCCTACTTAGAAACTTCATAAATTCTTAAATTTTGAACCCTTTGTTTTAGACATGATATTCTCTTTAAAACTTTAACATGTATTAGCATTACTTTTGAAAAGATTCTGAGCGTTAACTTTTAAGAATTAAACAAGTTGGACAGACGGCGGCTTCTTTTAGGTTTTCAGCACCTTAAAGAATAGAATAGAATAGAAATATAGAATGACAATAAATTGCTATTAGCCACCAATTTAAATTGTTGAATTAGAAATAATGGGATGCAAGGTTGTGTTATAATATCCAAAAACTTTCACGTGTAATTTCACCATCTCACGTGCCGTGAATATTTTGTCCATAGCGTAGCAGGGATATAAAATAAAGGGTAATTATAAAATAATTCTTAAATTTTTTATTTGGTTACAAAATGGTCCATACTAGAAATTGTAGAAAATGAATTAGGATTTTCCATAACCGATTCCTTGTACTTTTCAACCAACTCATCGTAAACCTCTTGCAACTCATCATATGCATCTTGTAGTTCATCGAATGTAAAATCGAAAGTATATGAGTTAGAGTTTACCTTAGGATCATCATCAAGGTTGTGTTATAATATCCAAAAACTTTCACGTGTAATTTCACCATCTCACGTGCCGTGAATATTTTGTCCATAGCGTAGCAGGGATATAAAATAAAGGGTAATATAAAATAATTCTTAAATTTTTTATTTGGTTACAAAATGGTCCATACTAGAAATTGTAGAAAATGAATTAGGATTTTCCATAACCGATTCCTTGTACTTTTCAACCAACTCATCGTAAACCTCTTGCAACTCATCATATGCATCTTGTAGTTCATCGAATGTAAAATCGAAAGTATATGAGTTAGAGTTTACCTTAGGATCATCATCAATAGCCATGAGGTAAAGATTAGCCACTTCATGCTTCTCTTCATCGGATGATGATTCTTCATCACTCCAAGTGGCAACATAGGCTTTTTTCTTTTTCTTCTTATCGAACCCCTTTTTCTTGAGTTGAGGACAATCCGATCTTATGTGCCCCAGCTTCTTGCACTCATAACAAATGAGTTGATCCATTTTCCTCTTCTTTGTTCTTGTTCTTGAAGTCTTTTCTTCTTTGGAACTTTCTACCCCGGTTGGACTTCATGAACCGAGAGAATCTTTTGGTTATCATAGCCAATTCCTCAAACTCATCCTCACTAGAATTATTTTCCTCTTGAGATGCCTTGAGAGCAATTCCTTGCTTCTTCTTCTCTACCTCTTGTTTCTCCACTCTTCTCTCTTCTCTCTTCTTTTCTTCTACCCTTCCTTGCTTCATGATCACATGAGTAAGGATATATCCCGCCAACTCATCGAGCTTCAAGGTCTTCAAGTTCTTAGCCTCGATGATTGCGGTTCTCTTCTTATCCCATGATTCGGGAAGATAGTAAAGAAGCTTCTGGACTAGCTTATCTTCAGGAATGATCTCACCGAAGCCATTTACAATGACAGAAAACCTATCAAACATCTTGGAGGCGCTCTCATCTGGCTCCATCTTGAAGTTCTCATAGCTCAAATTAAGGATTCCAATCTTGGTCTCCTTTACATCATTGGTGCCCTCGTAGGAAGCCTCTAGTTTGTCCCACACTTCCTTTGCACTTGTGCAAGATGACATCTTTGCATATATATCAGGTCCAAGTGTACAAAAGATGATGTAAAAAGTCTTGTCATTCGCTTGAAGTCTTCTTCGATCTTCACCGGTCATTTCTGCTCTTGTTTTCGGAACTAGTCTTCCTTCTTTATCTCTCTTTATCGGAACTGTTGGCCCATCTTCCACTACATCTCAAAGGACATAGTCATTAGACAAGTTGAAGAGTCTCGCTCTATTTTTCGAATAGGGATAGTTATCCCCATTGAAAATGGCGGCTTGATGATAGATTGTGACTCGGGGAAGTTTTGGCCGGAGGTAGATGTCATGTCTTGATTGATCTTATTCTAGGATCTTCTCTTGTGGATGTGAGTCCCTCAAAGAGTTAGGCTCTGATACCAATTGTTAAGTGAATCAATCGAATCGAAAATGGTAAAGAGAGGGTGAATTGGCTTTTTAAAATTGGAAGGAAGCAAATTGAAAATGTAGAAAATAAAGACAATGCAATTTATAGCGGTTCAAGCTTAGAACAAGTTCTACATCCACTACCTTAGCTCCCACTAAGGATTTTCAACCAATTTCACTAGAAATTCGCCCTTTTTTCTCGGATTAGGTGGAAACCTTACAATCGGGTAATCTTTCTACCCAAATATTAACCAAGACTCTCTCAAATACAAAGATTGTTGGCAAATGAAAGATAAACCTCACAAGGTAGAATATTTGCCCCAAATTACAAGTTCACTCAACCCAAATGGATAAAATATGAATACAATTGAAAATCACTCAATTGGGTACAAGAGTTTGACTCTAATAGCTCAAAGTTTGGATTTGTGCTTGGATTGTTGCAATTAAGTTCAATAGTTGTTGTTGTAGCTTTTGAGACTTGTTTATATACACTTGCATTGATTTCTAGACGTTCTGGTGGTTGAGATCATAAATTGAGCCGTTGGGCTTCACTTTTCCTACAATAAATGCACTTTTGCAACCTACCGTATCGGTACTCGAACAATAATATTGATACTTGTCTCAAAACAGAAAGAGCCATTGTGCACATTTAAGAGGGCGTATCGGTACGTGTATAGTGTAAAAACATGGGCGTATCGATACTCTTTGACCGTATCGATACAAATTTTTCTTACTGGAATCTTGAGGAAAAATTTTGTAAAAAGTGTATCGATATGCTATTTGGATGTATCGATACGGTCTAACGACCGTTTGAATTTTGCTGAAATCATAACTGACAAGCAACGGTCAAAAACTTTAAATGCAAAGATTTATCGAATCAAATCAAACAGTATAGGTACGCTATGTCTTAAAGTTAAGCCCAAATAAAATACCGTATCGATACAGGTTAAAATATCGGTATGTTATATCTTAAAGTTAAGCCCAGATAAAATATCTTATCGATACGAACTAAAATTCGAATTTTGAATTTTAATCATGTCAACCTGTACTGTGTACTTAGAAATCGGTATCAACTGAGCCATTGGTTTAGATTATTGGAGGCGCCACCGGAATAAAAATGTAATTTTTGTTTCAACCAAGCCACCGGTTAAAAATCATCATCATCATCATCATCATCATCATCATCATCATCATCATCATCATCATTATTTGCATTTGTCACTAGGACTAGGGGTATCCGTAGCTCATAAAGAGATAAATGAAATATATTTATAAATTTGAGCTTAGTATAATTTTTTTAAAATAATCTAAAGTGATTACAAGGCAGTATTTGTTCATATATATTCTTAATCATTTGACAATGTACAGTTTTTTGAATAGTCCAAAGACAATTACAAGGTAGTATAAGTTCATATATATTCTTAACTCTTTGACAATGCACATACACCTTGTAGACAAAGCGATTTGAACTCGTATCTCATAGGATGAACATCATCCGCTTTTCCACTCGGACACTTATTGGGTTCTTGAGCTTGATATAATTATGATTACCATGTATTATCCATAACTTTTGCACTTTATATCTTTGATAGAATATTTTGGTCCGAATGTTTGTGTACCGTCATGGCCTATTACGATATTTTTAAAAGAAACATGTATAATATGATGTGCAGCGTAAATATTTTTATATCCCAATTTTTTTTATGTAGCATTAATGTCCCTCGTCACTTTATGTCGTGATAGTATGCCTAACCAACGAAACGTCCATTATTCATTGAGTAGTTGTACCCACTCTTTTAAATGGAAATTTCTGATGACTTTTGGAAACATTACGGTAGCTACTAGCAAGGGTGGCCCAAAACAACGTGCCACACTCATTGTTGAGGATACTACCACGGATTGTATAGCTATGGGTACTTGTTGAGGATACTAATTGTTGGGTGGAGAACAGTGGCAATGATATAAATCTATACTGCGGTTTTTGTAACCACATTTGACAATCGACTTCGCATGATTTTTTTTAATCAGAAATGTCTTTGAGAAAACAGAGTATAAATTAAGATTGGTTTTCCCAATTACATTACTGCAAATTTAAAACAATCATAAAAATTTACAAGCTTTTACCAAAAATATTGGGTAAATTGCACAGATCATCACTTAATAATCTTCTCACTCTTATTTTAGTCACTCAAGTTTCAAAATTTTCTATTTAATAACTGAACTTTATACATTGAAAATTTTTTGTTACTCACAAATATTTTATTATTATTTTCAAATTTTTTAATATTATTAAATATAAAAATAATTTAAAATAAATGATAAAATAATATTTTATTATTATTAAATTTTAAAATATTTAAAATAATCGTCGCCGCTTGTCATCACCGTTGGCCACCGTCGACCACCGACGACCTTCAAAACCGGTGGTCGTTTGACCCCAAATTGCACCGGGCGACTCATTTCGACACGTTGAGTCTGAATCCGGTAGTTGTTTCACCGAAAAATATCCCGAAACTCACGAATCTCGATATAAATGTTCCGATTTCCTCACTTTTGATCTTCTATTCGTGGATTTCGGAGCACTTTCTGGCAAAATGGAGGTCAAATTCGGATTGAGGGAAGACATACAAAGTAACTGGTGAAATATGGGACCGAACGGTCACCATCTACAGCTGGCGGCGGTGGCGGCAAATGGTGGCCGGCAGACAATTTGACTTTTCTTTTTATTTTTTCATTTTAAATTATTTTTATATTAAATAATAATAATAATAATGTCATGTCATCCTAAAATAATAATAAAATATTCGTTCAGTTATTAAATAGAAAGTTTTAAAAATTGAGTGACCAAAATAAGAGTGAGAAGATTGTTGAGTGATGATTTGTGCAATTTACTAAAGAATATATACAACATTTGATATGAGCCAAAAGGTATGGACGACATTGGAGGGTGTGTCAGGTCCATGAAATTGTCACGGACCACACCCTAGGGCCCGTTCCCAGCGCACACAAAGGGGACGAGCCCGCTAACCACACTCTAGGGCCTGAACGCAGCGCACACCAAGGGACCAAGTAGGCCGAGCCCGTTGCACCCCAAGGGGCTGAGCCCGACACACACTAAGGGGCTGAGCCCGACACACACTAAGGGGCCAAGCATGTCCTCCTGACCATCTTGGGCCTAGCCTCAATGCAAGTCAGCCCTTCATTGGAGGTTAAGAAGTACGAATCCTTGGAGGATAAGGAGTACTACTCCATGAAGGATTAGAATAATAGTTATCATAGTTAAAATAGGATTTAGATGTAGGGGCTATATAAAGAGGCTTACCCCCACCTCATTAGGTACTTTTATCTTAGGATTTCATATTCGTTAAGCTTTGTTAGGATTCAGCTTTCTTTTCCATTTGAGTAATAAAACTCCGAGTGTTTGCTCAATTATCTTGCGTTCCCTTTTTCTCTCGCCATCATAATCTCGTTTCCGCGCGGATCTAAGCATTACGGCTTAGATCAAGCAGGCTTACTTAGGTGTCACACCTTCCCGAAGGCTTCTAAGGTCGTACGTCCCGATTGAAGAATCTAAGGACGTGACAAGTGGTATCAGAGCAAGGAATCTACTCAAGATGGACAAGAAAGACGAGACCAATACAACATCAAAGGTCGTGGAGACCCAGGCTACCGAGAGGGCTACCGACAAAGCCATCAACAAAAAGAGCTGCTTCAATGGATCGGTTAACAACGCTTGAGGACTAGATAGAACAAATCAAGACTGACGCAAAGGGGACGATAGAATCCCTCGATGTTGTCAACGACCGCCTCGAAGAACTAGAAACCAAAGTCGTTTCCAAAGATAAAGTCAAGGAAGAGGTTCAAAGTCTTCTCAACTCAACATACGAGAAATTAAACCAGCAAGATGTTTCCCTTCAAGTTGCGATGGAGGCAATGAGAGGGGAGCTATTGGGGGGAATTAAAAAGCTCAATACCGAGATGTCCCTCTACAAGAATGTCGTGTTAACCAACATGGTGGGCAAAGCGATTGAAGCCAAGCCTAGGATCAATGCGCCAAAACCAAAGGAGTTCAAAGGGGCAAGGGATGCCCAAGAAGTGGACAACTTTGTTTAGGGGTTGGTGCAGTACTTCCGACTCACAGGCATCGATCACGAGAACACAAAGGTAAAAAGCGCTTCTGTTTACTTGGTTGATGATGCACTCCTATGGTGGCGACACAGGTGTTCTCAATCGAGGGATGGAACAATTCCCATCAAAACATGGAAGGAATTCCAGTTCGAGTTCAATGAGCAATTTTATCCAAAGAATACTTAAGAGGAAGCTCGTGAGAAGCTTCATCAATTAAAGCATGAAGGCTCGATTCGAGAGTATATCAACAAGTTCACAGAACTTGGGCTCCAAATTCAGGGCATGAGCGAAGCTGATGCCCTCTTTGCCTTCAAAAACGGATTGCAACGTTGGGAAAAGATGGAATTACATCGATTAGGGGTCTAAGATCTCTCCAAAAAATTGGGCATAGCTCACTCCTTTGCAGATTTTGAATACAAGAAGTCAGGCGCCCCGAAACAAAAGCCGAAGCACAAAGGCAACGATGGGAAAGGCAAAGAGGTTCATACCAAGGACAGGACCAAGAAGACATCTATCGAAGACTTCAAAATTTGTAACTCGTGGGAAAAGAACAATAATTTTAGTTGTTTCAACTGTGGAGGCAATCACATGAAGAGGGACTGCCCACAACTTGAGGATGCGGCGGCCATCCAAGAAGAGGATGACGAAGAAGTTGGAGAAGAAGTCCCTAAACTTGGTTCCATATCAGCTCTGTTGAGATTAAGAAAGGTTACAAGAAAAAGTGCTTGATGTTCGTAGACATCGCCATGGCAGGCCAAAAGATGAGCGCATTGGTGGACACCGGGGCCTCAGACTTGTTTTTGTCAGAACAAGCTGCCAAGAAACTTGGCCTTCGTGTTCAGAAGTGATAAGTGCCCAAAAGTCCTATATTTTACCCCTTTACATGGCAATTATGGTGTAGAACAAGCTCGTGACTGATCCAGATCAAGCCCAGCCAAAGATGACAACTTCTACTGAATGAAGCTGAAGTATGAAGAGGAAGCCTTACGGAGTAGATCTAGTGACAGACCCCTGCCGAGGTAGCAAATATTCTCTATCGAGGCAGTGCACATACCAACCTGCCGGAGGGCAAAGCATGCAAAGTGATGGTCGATTTGAAGAGCATAAAACGTTGGATTTTTCTACATACTTTGTATGGTATTCGGAGCACTAGAAGACGACGAAAGCATGGAATGAAAGTTAAAGATGGAATTTGGCCAAAGTGAATAAAGGCATTAAAATTAAAGAGATTCACCTCTTTAATGAAGACAAGTACAAGTCCAACATAACTTCCTATCCAAGAAAGACTTCGCCCTACTCATCTTACTATTTAAGCAAGGCTTGACGCACACATCAAGGGCACTGAGGAGTCGAGAGCTTGAGATTAGGATTTAGTCGTGTGTTCTCTCCATTATGTTCTAAACTTTCTTAGGGTTAGGATTATTTTGCTTAGTAGTTGTGAGAAAAAAAGTTGTACTTTGTTTAAGTTTTTAATGCAATTTAGTTCAAGGTTTGCTTATTCTTGGCATTGAATTCATTCTTGCAATCTCATCAAGAGAGAGTTTGTGTGGTTATCTATTTGTCTAGCATCGAGAGAGTTAGACTCACGAAACAAATAAGCATGGTTTTCATCCCGAACGGTGGAAGCTAAATCAGCTTAGAGATAAGTTAGAGTTTCAACGGCTAAAAGAAGCGTGAGATTGGTTGGTGTTTATCTTTGGTTTACGTTGAGAGGTATTATCAAGGCCCAATCATCATCACGGTTTCGACCTTAGAGATAAGGATGAGCTATCAAATGACGCTTTGTCGAACCAAGACATCACTCCCGACCCGCAAGAGAATGCTGAGGATGCACATCTTATTTCTGCGGTAGGAACGAAGGACACTACCAAGGCAGTTTGGTGATCATTGCATTTAAAGACCGAGACAAGTCAATTGGATTCCACACTACGACGCAATCTAATTCGGCCCATTCTATCATCTTGATTTCTCTACTTTTACTTCTTTGCTTTAGTTTATGTTCTTTGGTTTAGTTAAAATCCAAAACCCCTTTACTTGTGTCTTTACCTTTACTTTCTCTTTTTCAGTGCAAGCAGATAACTGAAAGAGGGCATCTCAATCCCTGTGGAGACGATACTATGATACTTATCACTTTATTACTTGAGATGTGTACACTTGCACTAATTGCGGAGAACCTTTTACACACAAAAGGAAGGCATGTGGGTTTATCAAAACTGTAAATTCCAAAGAGACTCCAATTGTCGGAGTAGCAAGAGGAGTAAAGCTTAGCATTGGCGACTGAACCGGTAAGGAAACAATCAAGGTAATTCCCCTTGACGATTTTGATTTAGTAATGGGTATTAGTTTACTTAATCGGATTAATGTGTTCCCTGTTCCATTCGCAAATTGTTTGTGCATACTCGACCCAACCCGTCAATGAATGGTCCCAATGAATCGACAATCTGGAATTAGGGCCAAGATAGTGTCAGCCATTCAATTCAACAAGGGGATGCACAAGGAAGAACCAGCATACTTGGCAGCGTTGGTGCATGACGAGCCACCCACAACTAAGAGGGTCCGAACTGAGGTAGGAGAAGTCCTAGCCAAATTCCAAGATGTAATGCCCCTAGAGTTGCCCAAAACTCTTCCACCGAAGTGTGAAGTCGACCATAAGATCAAGCTCATACCAAACGCGGTGCCGCCAGCCTGAGCCCCTTACCGGATGGCTCCGCCCGAGCTTGAAGAGTTATATAGACAATTGAAAGAACTCCTCGATGCGAGATATAGTCGACCATCTAAGGCGCCCTACAAAGCACCGGTGCTTTTTCAGAAGAAATATGATGGAACGCTTTGAATGTGCATCGACTATCGAGCTTTAAACAAGCTCACCGTGAAGAACAAGTACATGATACCTTTAAAAGCCGACTTGTTCGATCAGCTTGGAGGTGTAAGGTCGTTCACCAAGTTAGATTTGCGGTCCGGATGCTTTCAAGTAAGGATTGCTTAAGGCGACGAGTCGAAGACAGCTTGTGTGACACGCTACGGTTTGTATGAATTCCTAGTTAGAATGGGATTTGGATGTAAGGGCTATATAAAGAGGCTTACCCCCACCTCATTAGGCATTTTATCTTAGGATTTCAGATTCGTTAAGCTTTGTTAGGATTCAGCTTTGTTTTCCATTTGAGTAATAAAACTCTGAGCGTTTGTTCAATTATCTCGTGTTCCCTTTTTCTCTCACCATCATAATCTCGTTTTCGCGCGAATCTAAGCATTACAGCTTAGATCAAGCAGGCTTACTTAGGCGCCACACCTTCCCGAAGGCTTCTAAGGTCGCACGTCCCGATTGAAGAATCTAAGGACGTGACACAATAGTGCAAGACATGAACGACATTGAGAACCCCAATAGCAAGCTGCTGCAGTGAGCACTCTCCATAAAAAAATAAATTTAACATTATACGAATTAAAGACTCGCGTATCAGGTATTAAACTGATAAGAATATATAAGCCAAAAGGCCGAGAAAGATACGAGTTTTCTGTTGTCTCGGTTCCTTTTTTAATTATACACCTCTGCCTCACCCTTTGCTTGTGCTCCCCATATGGGATTTTGCTAGAGTTTGAGAGTGTTATGTTATAACAGTAGTTAACTTCTATATTGTTATAAACTAATTTAGGAAATTAAACATGTTGCCATTGCATATGCGTGTATATATAGGCTATATTTGACAATTAGCGGATAATTGATAGTTGATAACAGATTACATTAGCTTATAGCTTATTTGACTAGCGAATCATATTAGTTAATGGGTTTTATTTTGATGCACAAGCTGTGTAAATTTTTTTTACACAATCCTTTTATAAAATTTAAAATCTAAATCACAAACCCTAGCAATCTAAAACCTAAACCCTAAGCCCTAAACCCTAAACTCTAAATTCTAACCATAAACCTTAAATTATATACCTTACATACTAAACCCCTAAACCCTAACCTAAAATCCTAAACCCTAAACCCTAAAATTAAAGGGCTTGTGTAAACTAAAGTTTACACAAGCTTGTGCATCAAAGTATTTTCCTTAGTTAATTGTGTAAAAGTGTTTGGTAAAATTAACTAATAGCTGATAGTTGTTTGATTATTTAAACATGCAAAATGACATATAAGGACATGATTATATTCGATACTTATTTAAATAGTTTATTAGTTATCAATATTTTGTATCTATTAATATTAATTAGATTATGAAAAATAATTTTTAACATAACATTACTAAGCATATTTGAAAGATCTATATATTAATTTATTATTTATATAATCATTTTTAATACAATTTAATTATTTATTAAATTTAAATACAAATATAAATGTGTAAAATTAAAAAGAAAAAAAAAAGAAAAAATATTAATTTACAAATGTCACGATGTAAATGCGTGAGATTGAAGAATTAAAATAGAAATGGTTAAATTTAGGTTATTTTGGAGACTATTAATAATTGTTAAGGTAAAAGGGTCTTTATAACTCTTATGTCAAAACCTTTAATTTCAAAAGGCTCCTATTAGCAGCTTTTTCAAAATTAGAGGTTTTACCTCAATCCAATATTTCAATTCGCTCTTTACCAAACATCTAAATTAGCGAATTTGAACGGTCAAACATCTAATTTTAGCTCAAATCTCTCTTTACTAAAATGGGCCATAGCTTCAAACTCCCAAAAAGCATTCAAAGTTTTTTTTGCTAAATGATCACTTTTGCCCTTGTAGTAGACCCAATTTATTGATTTAGCCCCTATGGTATTTTCTCATCAATTTAGCCCCTGAATAGTCCAATTGCGTCAGTGTTTGCCCCTTGACTGACGAAAGCCAACGTTGATCGTTATGGCGGTGACGTGGCAGTTTATGATGACATGGTAGAGGGCAAAATTGATATTTCAAGCGAGTTCGAGGGAAAAATTGATTTTTGGTTGAGTACGAGGGCAAAATTGATTTTTAGGTAAAATACGAATTTAAGAAAATATTAAAATACTAAAATGATGTAAAAATAATAAAATATTTAAAAATGTTTTATTAATATATGGCTAAAAATAACAAAAAAATTTATAAAATAACTAAAATTTATAAAATTAAAATACCAGCTGAAGCTATTAAATTATAAATTATTCAAAAATCAAAATTTAAAAATAAATTCTACCCTCTAATCGTAATTTCTAAATTTCAAACCCTAAAATTGTAAATTCTAAATTGCAAAACCTAACGATTGTAAATTCTAAATTGCAAACCTTAAATCCTAAACCCTAATTGAAAATTTTATCAATATAAAGTGAGTATGAATCATAAAAGTATGTGTATAAATTTAATTAAGTAAAGAGTTTAAATTATAGGGTTTAAGGTTTGTGATTTAGAAATTAGACTTACACTGTAGAGTTTCATTTTTTTAGTATTGAGAGATAGAAGCACCAAAAAGGATAAAAGATTTTTGTTCGGTTGAGAGAATCGCATTAATCTTATTTTAGGATTCTTTCTTCCTTATATTTTTTGAAGAGAAAGAAAACCAAAATCGTCCAAAAAAAATTGATGAAGGTTTTTATATTTATTTAATACTTTATAAATATTTTAAAATTTATTTATTAAATAATTTATAATTTAGTAGCTTATGATATTTTGATTTTATAATTTTGACTTATTTTTAGATATTTTTAATTATTTTATTTTATTTTTAGTCATATATAAATAAAAAAAATTGTTTTATTATTTTTAATGTTATTTTAGTATTTTACTCATATTGTTGTCTAAAAATCAATTTTGCCCTCGTACTCAATCAAAAATTAATTTTGCCCTCGAACTCGCTTGAAAAATTAATTTTGCCCTCTGCCATGTCCTCGTAAACTGCCACGTCACCACCGTAACGGTCAACGTTGGCTTCCGTCAGTCAAGATACAAACAGTGATGCAATTGGACTACTTCAAGGGCTAAATTGATGCAAAAATACCATAGGGGAGAAATCGATAAATTAGTACTACTACATGGGCAAAATTGACTCTTTAACCTCTTTTTTTCGAAAATCGCATATGATAAGTGCTACGAACTTTTGTATTCAGAGAAATAACCAATACAAGAAATAATATTTAACGTGATTTGACCTAAGTCATCTACATTTACAAATGAGAGAAAGATCATTTGAGTCACGAAGTATAAAGATTACAAAGAGCCGACAATGAGTAACTTGTTGAATTTGGTTAAAGCTTTAGATAACATAATGTCATGAGCCGCGAGTTTAGGTTTGGGACACATGCATACATAATTATCCAAAAGGTTCATAAGGAGATTTTTGGCTTGAAGAAATAACTATATTTAACCCTATCTATGGAGGATTCTAAAAGGCTTATTTACTTGGATTAATGTGAACACTAAATGTGAATAAAGGAGATACTTCCCATAGAAAGGGGGAAATCGCCTGCCCCTTTATCATGCCCCCTTCTATACCCCACTTTAAAATAATAAGTTTAGGGTTTAAGGTTAGGAGTTGTGGTTAGTGTTTAGGGAATTAGGGGTAGGTGTGTTTTTTAGGGTGTAGGGTTTAGGGTTTATGATGTGAAAATTTGGGTTAAGGTTTAAAATTTAATTTTTAAGTGATTTTTAGTGTGGGGCATAGAATGAGGCATAATTAGGGGGCAGAAGATTTTTACCCCATAGAAAGTGTGAACATCCAATGTGAACATATAATATTTTATCCATATATTTTCATGCAGTAGGTGGCTTTTGATCTTGATCGTTGATGTAAACCATTTATAACCATTGGATATAGGGGCTCAACTATAAATAGAGGTAATTTCCACCTCATTTGTATCGTCCTTCATTTGAGTAATCAAGGCATTTACTCTGGGTTTTTTTTCTTTCATTGTCCTTTGCGTTCTAGTTTGCCTTCTCATTTGTTTTCTTCCGCTGATCAAAGTCTTAGTGCTTTGGCGGTTCACTGGGTTGAAATTCTATTGTTGTGATAATAATCACATGTCTATAAAACAAAATGTTCAAAATTTAAGGATTTTTAAAGTTTCTAAGTAGGACTTATGTTAGTATATTTTAACTTTCACTCGATACAATACATTAAATGAATAAACCAATAAAATGTAAAAGAAAATACAAAAAAAATATTTTTTTGCAAAGCAAGAATTAATTTATGGCTTAACCGTCAAATAGGTGCCCAAACTATGTCATTTTTTCAGTTAGGTGCCCAAATTATTTTTCGGGCCAAATAGGTACCTAAAGTTTCATTACATGACCCATTTAAGGTTCTCTGTTAATTTCCACCATTAAAGAACATGTGTCATCTGTAACACCCCAAATTTTTTGCCAATTTGAAAATCCCTAAATTAGAAACCCTAGAATTTGAGGATTTTATAATTGAAACCCTAATTGAGAAATTTGGGAATTAAATAATCCTTAAGTGGTTTTAGAGACCTTTTTATGAAGCAAGTAAAGTTTTGAGCTATTCAGTAAACCCTAATCAAGTCTAATGACCTAGTGTGCAATTTACCCTTTTGTTAAGGTATTTATTCAACATTTTCAGCCCTAAAAGTCTTTTGGAATTCCATTTTGGAGACTCAGATGCCTCTCTCCCTCTCCCCACCTTCTTCGTCTCCTCTCGCTCACTTCGGTCCGACGAAGATTCGACCAAGCTCTCGCCGTCATACATGGCTTGCACGACCACCACCACCGTGACCGTCATCGACCCCCGATCAAGCCCCACCCACCGGACCAACTTTATCGGTTGTCGTTTGGTCAGAAACGGTAGAAAATCGTTCGGTTTTCCCTGCTCCGTTCGTCTCCGCCATTCGTACCACCATCGTCACGATCGTCTTTGAGTCGCGAGCAAACCCAACCGTTGTTATTTCTTTGCGCCGCCATCTGCTCTGCCTCTTGTCTACCAAATCCGACGTTGGGTAAGCTTCTTCTTCCTCTTTGGGTTTTTTCCGTTCCCTTGTGGGTTTTGTTTGATCTTGAGGATTGTTTTGACCACGAATTTTGTGTTGTTCGGTCGGAATGACCATTTTTACTTCATCGGGGGTATTTTCGGTGAGCTACCGCCGCCTTGTCGAACCGTCACCGTCGTCAAAATTCTCGCCGCTGTCGGGTTGTGTTGCGCCGTCAAGGGGTTCTACAAACCCTAACCTTAGGTTATAGCAATGTGTTATGATGTTGGGTTGTGTGATGAGGTGGGTTGAGCCCGAATCGGGGGGCCCATGTGTGTGTATTAGTGGAGCCCAGTTTTGAATGTAAGTCCATGTGGTTTGAAACAAACCAAAGCAGTTTGTGAACCAGACCAATATGTTTATTGAATCGAACCGGATTAAGTTGTGAACTGAACTGCTCTTGTGGATCGAACTGATTTTGACCGAACCGTTGACCGTGTTTGACTGATTTGACCAGTCAAGTCAATGTTGACCGTTGACCTTGACAGTTGACTTTGACCGACAGAGTTGACTGTTGACCAGTTTGACCAGAGTTAACTTTGACCAAGAGTTGACTTTTACGGACAACCTTCCTCTTAACCTTTCTCGACGTCCTGAGTCCGTATCCGCTGCTTGTTTTGTCAAATTAGATCCCGAAAGATCTGTTTTACTAATTTTGAATAATTGTTATTGAAATATGATAAGTTATGATTTCAGAATCTGATTCGGAATGTTCTCATGTTCAGGTGCCAACCTTGAGACCGTTGGGTTACCTCCAGTAGTTCAGACCGACCGTACACGTTCTTCAAGATCTTCACGTGATTATATCTTAGTTCGGTTTTCAGTGTTTAGTCGGTGGCTTAGTGTTAGTATTAAATGTTATTATAGAATCCATACCTCGTAGGTCCTAATTCAGTGAGATCCGAGCGAGAGGCTTGCCCTTCTCGAGATTAGAGCTTCTGTTGCTAAGGTGTGTTTCTTGGGGTGTTTTTAGTAAATGTTTTATCTTTGCTTGATTTATTATCTGATTGAAATTTGATAATGATTCGAAACATCATTCATGGCATGATAATTGTGTTTTTAAATCGAGCATCTGATTTTCGGAAAATATATGATACTCGTAAGAGTTCGAATTTATGATTTTACAAATCATATCATGTGTCATTTGTTCAGAATTGTGTTCGGAAAAAGTGAGAGAAATCTCCACTCTGGCGAGGGCAACCTCCACTCTGTATGATATCGGATATTCGGGCATTGCATCATGCATCGGACATCATAACATTTATGATTTTGATTTATCGGATACACTCTGTTTTCGGAAATGAATTTATCTGTAAATGAAATTATGTTTTGTTTTTCTGTTTTGTTTAAACAAAAGGACACACTAAGCTCTTTAGCTTACACCCCTTAGTTTTTACTTTCAGATACTCAGACTCATTAGGCGACTCGGTACTTAGAGCATCTCTTGTTTATTCAGATATTAATTTTCAGTATGAACTCTTTTGACTACTTTGATTTACTATTTTAATATTATTTGGAATATTCGTGTAATATGGACATTGGGAATGTTTATAATTTGGGATTATTGGATGCATGCATTTACGAACTTGTTTTCATATATTTTAATTAATTATCATAATCATATTAATTATTGGGTTTTTACTTATTTAATTGATTATTTTGAATTTTATTATATTTAACCTAAATTGTTTCGTGTGGGACAAGTTTTCAAACCTAACTACCTAAATTCGGCTTTTTCTTCTAAGTCGGGTTTAGGGAGTTACATTTACTCTTGAAAATTCCAAAATTATATTAAAAATAAGTAAAATTACTTAATTTTCAGAAATTCTCTAAGTTTTTCAGATTTCACAAAACAACCCCAAATTTCAAAATCCCTAACTCCCCAAAACATAAATCCAAATTTGGGTCGATTCTGCCGCCGATTGCCACGCTGCTGCCCACCACATCGATCGTCGAACCATCAAGACCATTTCCCCCACCACCTCGTCGCCAGAAATCGATCGATGTTGTGCGAATCACCAAAATTGTCGAATGGTTCTTTCGAACAATTCGCAACGAACAACAACACGAGGGGCGACGAACGGCGTGTGGGTTGTTTGGTGAGGGGAGGGCGCTTCATGCCATCGTCGGCAACGCGACTAACGCCGGCGGGAGTGGTCGGATTTGGGGTTTAGGGATTTAGGGAATATTTTGGGAATATTTGAAAATTTTAGGATTTATTTTTATTTTGTTTTATTTATTTTTAATATAATTTTAGAATTTTCAGGAGATGACATGTGTCCTTTAACGGTGAGAATTAACGAAAAACCTTAAATGAGTCACAGAATGAAACGTTAGGCAAATATTTAGCCTGAAAAATAGTTTGGGCACCTAACTGGAAAAAGAGGCGTAGTTTGAGCACATATTTACCTATTAAGCCTTAATTTATTAATAATCAAACTTCAGAAGAAATGCCACAAATTATGGTGCAAGCTCTCCCACTTGCGAGATCTTTGAATTGCACCCCTCCCAAGTGCAATGAGTCTTCTTGAATCTTAATCACTTATTAACCCGTCCAGTTAAGTATATCTAAATGTTGTGATATGCTATTATCTTATACATCACTCACATATATGGATGTAGAATTTAAGTTAATATTGTGAATATGGAAATGGTTTGTAAACAACAAAAACATGATTTGAAAACATTCATAGTACTCTTTAATTTCATTCAATTATGTGTATCGCAAGCTTTTTACAAAAACAATTTCCATCTTGCAAAACATTTCGGCCTCGTTTGGTACATCGGACGTAGAAGATGTGTTGTATTAAATAACACGTATGTATTAAAAAGATGAATAAAAGAAAATTATTACTACATCAAGGTGCTTGGTTGATAAAATTTGGGATAAAGTTAAAAGATAAGTGTTATGTATGAATGTACCTTTTAACTCTTAAAACTTTAGCTTCATATTTCCCTCTTGTTTTGACATTGATTATTATATTATATTTTGAGTTTATGATTTATGATTCGGTGTTTGAAGTTTAGGGTTTAGTGGTTATGGTTTCAAGGTTTAATTAGAGTTCAAGGTTTACGGTTCAAGGTTATACATTGATGTAAATACGTGAAATAGTATGAGCGTTTAGGATTTAAGATTTAGGATTTATGGGTTAGTGTTAGCATATTTATATTGATGTAAATACGTGAAAAATAATATGATGGTATAATTGACAAAATTGGTGTAAAGCTAGCGTGTTAAATATATACTATATGTGGGTTAGTTATAAATGTCAATCAACTTGCTTATTAAATAATACGGCGTATTAAATATCACTTCTACCAAACACATGGTTATTTGTACTTTTCGTAATATATGCATATTAAAATAAAGATTATATTTTGATACAAAAGTTGTGTAAAAAATTTACACAAACCTTCATATATTTTTTTAATATACAATCCTTCATAATTAAACTATAAAATCTAAAACCTAAATTTCTAACCCTAACACTATAAAACCTAAACCTTTAAACCCTAAACTCTAAATTCTAATCATAAATCTTAAATTCTACACCCTACAACTTAAATCACTAAGGCTTAAACTCTAACATAAATCCTAAATCTTAAAATTGAAAAGCATGTGTAAACTTGTGTATCAAATTATTTTCTATTAAATAATACATAACGTCAGTTGCATGTCAATCAAACATGTCTCGTATGTTTATGCTACTCTATTCTAAAACCTTATTAAGGATTTATAGTGGTTCAAGCTTTTAACAAGCTCTACATCCATTACCTTAGCTCTCACTAAGGATTTCAACCAATTTACTAAGAATTCTTCCCTTTTTTCTTGGTTTAGGAGGCAACCAATTACAACCTAGACTCACTCACCAAGTCTAACAACCAAAGCTCATAAACCGAGCTTTGGGATAACTCTCAAACATGAGAAAACTTAGCAAACTAGAAATCCCTCTAAAAGGTATGTGTTTGTGCTAATAAGCCCTCACCCAAAATCTAATACACTTGAGCATACATTGACAATTAAGCTCAACAAGTGTAGTCTATACAAAGATTGAGAATTTAAGCACTAAGACAAATTTTCATCGTAACGTTGTTAACTTGAAGATCATTAGTTTTCTATAGATGCTTGGAGGTCCCTTTTATACTCGAAATTGAGTTCCTAGCCGTTGGAGACCGTTGGGTTGAATTGGAGCCTTTGGTTCCTTTATATTCCGCAACAAATGCAAGTCTGAAGTTGTCTGTATCGATACGCGGGTAGCCGTATCGGTACGCCCTTCTTCACAACTAGTCGTTGAGCTATTCTCAGTTGATGCGTATTGATACGACCTGCAATTCAAATGACCATTGGGAAACTAGCCGTTGGGGGTGGTTAAAATCGTATCAGTACGCTACAAAGTGTATCGGTACGACTCTGCTCCATATCAATACGAACAAGCCGTATCTGTACGGGTTTTGGCTACTGAAATTTTCCTGTAGCTTGAAACCCTAAAGCGTATCGATACGGTGTATACCGTATCGGTACGGTTACTTGAAAAACTCAGGTTTGGCTACTTTAAAGACATTTTAAAATATTTCAAAGCCTTGTAAAATCCATCAAATATATTTTTAAGTTGTTTGGACTTATAAATATTTTAAAATTTTTTTAATTTAATCCAAAACAATTTTTCTATTATTATATCAAAACAAACATCTCAACCCATGCAAATCAAACATGTCTCTATGTTTATGCTACTCTATCCTAAAACCTTATTAAGGATTAAATGTTTATGGGCTTCAAAGCTTAAAAAGATTTTGAGTCCTATGCTACATTCTTCTTTATAACTTCACTAGTTGCGTCATTGCCCCAAGCACAAAGATGTTTTCCACCATGTTCCTTAGCTCCCTTCTAAATAGATTCAAGAGTCGTCAATTTACTCTCCAGTGGACGTGGGATATAGATAAGGGTGTGTAATTTTGGTATCGGATCCGATCTGATCTGAGAAATCGGATATTTAAATATTAGATATTCGGATTGAATATTTGAGTATCTGAATATATAATTTAGTTTAAGTATTTTTCGAATTTGGGGATCGTATCTATGAAAATTTTAGATTTTCAAATACAACAAACAACAAATTGACAAGTATAACAAGATTTGCATCCGTGTGAATTACGAATTTGCGGATTTTTGAATATAACAAGCATCAAATTGTTAAATATAACAAAATTCATATCCATAAAATTTTGAATTTTCGAATAGTCCAAAAATTAAAAAATATAATAATCTGCATCCAATCCAAAAAAACATATCAAATATCCGATTCGACAATAATGAAATATCTAAATTTTTTAATCGAACCAACACATAAAAAGATTATCATATATTTTTGCAACCCCTAAATATAAGTGACATTTATTTTCCCAATCATTCCACTTGTATTACAATTAATATTTTAAATAGAATTATGAACCATCTCAATTTGATATTTATAAATTAATATTTAAAAATTTTATCTCAAATTAATAATTTTAAAATTATCGACTAATACATGGCAAAATTCTCGACAAATGCATGGTATGGCATAACATCAAGTGCAAGTTTTAAGATAAAACTTATTAAATTTATATTTTTATAATTTTTTTAATAATTTCTACTTAAGAGTGGAGGAATGAGAAATTTACTCTTAATGGTTCTAGAACTCACAACTTAAAATGAAAAAAAATATATCAACTAAAAGCTTTAACCACGTCATAGATAGTTGAAGTTTCTTTTATAAGTCTTTTAAATATTAATAACAGTGCAGCTCAAACCTAATGCCAACTTACCATTTAAAAAAATCGAAATGATGAATGAGCCCCTCGTAGGGTAATTCATCCAAAAAGATTTTCTCAAGGAGTAAAGGTATTATTACCACTTTCCGGTGTTCAAATCATTGGATAGAAATAGTAATGAAAATCTATTGGGTAAACTATACCAGTGGTCACCAAAATATTACTTCTTTCCTATTTTAGTCACTAATTATTTTTTAGTAAAATATCACTAATGTTGTATATTTTTCTTATTTTGGTCATTGACTGTTAAGTTTTAATGGAGATGATGACATTGCATGATAAAATAACAATTTCAGTCCCAAAACATATACATTTCATCAACTCGGTCCTCATTTTCTAGAGTTTTAACTTATTCTTTGACTCTTTGAATAATCTAGCCCTCTCACTTTCACTTTCCTTCAAAAACAACCATCTTCACTTGAAAAAATACCTTCAAGCTGTGGAATCTGTTGCGAACTTCCTCATCGCCATTTTGCTCCCTCCTTTGGGTGTTTGCTTAAGGCACGATTGTTGCAACATAAGAAAAGTTTCTCCTTTTTGTTTGGGTTGAAGCTTTGATTTTTGGTTTAAATTCAAATTCTGGGTTTTTATTTGTCCCCTTTTTGCAGGTTTTTAAGTTCCTCCTTTTTGTTTGGGTTGAAGTTGATGATTCCAACACTCCAATAGTTATATCACAAAACTTAATAATGCATTAATGTCCATCCAAAAATAGAACCAATAATTGAAGCTTTTATCTAGTATTGTTCATTATTACCTAAGGTAAAGAGTTACATGTTTTCTGATGGCAGATTCAACTATCACATTATATTTGAACACAACAAATGTCACAGTAAAAAAGCGAATAATATTTATTTTATGAGACACGAGTTTAAATTGTTATGTCTATATGGTGACGGTGTATGTGCATTATCGAAACCTTAAGAATATCTATAAAATATATACTACCTTGTAATCATCTCTAGACTATTCAAAAAAATATCTCTATCATATTTTTCTGAAAAATACATAAGATTAAAACATCCTAAACCGTATTTTTCACTAAATCAAAATGGAGCATCAATGAAAGACAAAAGATCCCATTATATTTCAACATAACTATATGAGTTTAATTTTGATACAAAGGTTGTGTAAAATTTTACACAAGCATACATATTTATATTATAAATTCAAATCATAAATTATTAAATCTAAACCCTTAAAAATTAAACCACAAACTCGTATATATTTTAATTTACACAGTCTGGTATTGAAGTTTTTCTCTAAGCACATCAATAACTGTAAAAAAACAGCATCACGTCAAATAACAAATCAAAGCTTAGAACATCACCATATTCATAATTAAACAAGACTAAGCACTTGAGAATAAAATGGTCGCTTGTACTCGTCAAAGTACTCATCTCAATTTACAAAATCGTTAAAACCAAACAAATATAAAACTCTACCTGCAAAAGGGGACAAATTAGAAACCCAGAATTCAAAATTAAACCGAAAATTAAAACTTCAACGCAAAAAAAGGAGATTTTTTACTTGTGTTGCAACAACCGTGCCTTAAGCAAACACCCAAAGGAGGGAGCAAAATGGCGATGAGGAGTTCACAACAGATTCCACAGCTTGAAGGTATCTTTTTTAAGTGAAGAAGATGGTTGTTTTTGAAAGAAAGTGAAAGTGAGAAGGTAAAATTATACAAAAAGTTGAAATAAGTTTACCTCTAGAAAATGAGGACCAAGTTGATAAAATGTAAATGTTTTGGGACTAAAATTGTTATTTTACCATGCATTGTCACCATCTCTGTTAAAATCTAACGAAAACTTAACGGTCAGTGATCAAAATAAGAAAAATATATAACTACGATTTTGTCAAAAAATTTAGTTTGGTGACCAAAATAGAAAAAGAAAAACAATAGTTCCGTGACCACGGGTATATTTACCCGAAACTATTTTAATACTTAGGAATAAAAGTCATACAATCCATTATATATAAGTGCTTTTGACATGATGTTTGAATATACACAGGCTACAAGTTATGTTATCTGGACTCGAGTGAATCCTAAACACGAATACAAATATTACACACCGGGAATTAAGAGGGATAGAAATAAAGTATAGAACAATTTCAAGACACAGGATCCATGTATGATGAACGATAACGCGTTCCTTCCGACTGATTTGTTGACGGTTGACCTTTACCGGAATCACAGAGTCCACAGATACAACATGTCACCTTCCTTCTTGCGAATTACTTCATCCCTATTACTTGCCTTATTCCAGTTCCCGTCTTCACACATCAATGGCAAGTAGTTGGAAAACATCACATCAGAACAAATATGCCTAAACTTTAAACTACTAATTACTTGGTTCCATTTATCATTACCATCTAAGAAATAACTTATTTCCAAAGTCTATGTTCCATGCAATACCCTCTTCACGTGTATTGAAATCAAAGGTATAAACTTCGGTCTAACATGAACTTCAAAAGCTACTAATTGGGAGTTGAGTAATATTGTATGCATTTCGATAATTCTATAGAGGTGCCATGAAACAAAGCAAACATTCTAACTATTGCCTACAAATAGAATGAGATTTTCTTGCTAGAAATTAACATCAAGTTGATTGCTAAGGGTAAAAAAGGTTAACCAAAGATTATATATTTCAACAATTTAATGATGGTTTGACAATAAATGAGAGAAAGATAACTATAGTTCATACATACCTCCCATCAATTTTGTGTGAAGGCTTTGAGGAAATCTTTCGAACTTATGGAAGAGCTGAAAAGAATGCAATAGCAGAAGAAAATTAGTTAAGGGTAAAGATATAAAAGTATTGATGTAACACTAAGTTTATTTCTTTTGTTGCCTACAAGAGGAAAAATATCATATGTTCCTTTTGCTAGAAAGTTGTTAAAAACTAATTCATGCTAGCTGGAAAGATCTTCATCTCAAAAAATAAACCACAAGAGAGTAAGAGATGGAGTTAAAATTAAATGTTATCAAAAAGTGTTTTCAGAAATCGGGAAAATTTTACAGTTCAACCATAAATTTTGGAAAATTGTACACTTGAATGTGTTGTGATTTACACAGATAATAATAATAATAATAATGAAATAAAAGAAGACCTGTGTATTGGTTGCAATTGCAATACCCCAAACTCTTCAACGGAAGAGCTGTTTACTTGACTGCATAGACCGTCAATTATGATGCTAGGAATGTGAGAAATTTCTAGCCAGTCCTGCCCAGTCTCCTTTCTGCATCGTCCTGAAAGAATAGGACTCTGACTTATGTCCAATTGCTTTAGACTTGTATTCTGAAGAATATATCTCGGCAGTTCCCTCAACTTTGGGCAGGAACCGATAGTTAGGGAACAAAGTCGAGGCATGACACTAATATGCTCTCCTTCTCCGATTGTTAGTGACATCCAATCTTCCCACTCTTTCAAATCGAAGAATTCAAGATGTTTCAAATTAGGGAAGGCAATAGTAGATGATGAAGGTGATTCAGAAGATGATGGTAGTGCAGATGTCTCTTCTATTTCTACACCCAAAAATTCAACTCCCACTTCTTTCACTTGTCTCATTTCCCCTATATAGAGTGATTCAAGAGACGGCAATTTCCCCAAGGGAGGCAAAGAGTCCAAATGCAAGCAAGAACCTAGAGAAGCATGTCTCAACTTGGTCAAACCCATCATCCAGTTGGGGGAAATAGTGCGGCTACAGTAGCACCATATCTCCAATTTTTCCAAGCATGGAGGTGGTTGCAAAGCTTCAAGAAGTACCTTGTCACTTCTTCTCCGCAACCTTTTGGACATTGATCCCTTGGAAATAGTAAACTCTAGTATCAAAGTGCGGAGACCTTCCTTTTTTTGAAGTTCTGCTTTCTTAGCTTCAGCCACATCACACACAGCTCCCAATCCACTTATCTTAAGATGTCCTCGAAGATGCATTAAGTTTTGAAGATCTCCAAGAGTAGATGCATTTCTGCTATCTGTTGCCACGAACACATTTAGTGTCTGAAGGTTTGTTAATCTTCCAATTCCTTTCGGCATTGCCATCAAGCTCAAGTCTGTCCGCTCATTCTCAAGATGCCTCAAGTTGATTATTTTCCCAATTCCACTAGGTAATTCTTCAAGACTATCACACCATTTTAGGTTTAAGGTTTGTAAGTTACATAACTCGCACAGCGACTCGGGTAATTCTTTCAATTTTCTATTGTTTTTCAAGTTAAGATATCTCAAGTGAACCAAATTTCCTATTTCATCAGGAAGTTCTTCAATTGAATTTCCAAACAGACTGTTAGTCAAATTCAATGTCCTTAGACAAGTCAATTGATCAAACAACTTGGGCAAATATGGGCTTAGTGATGAAGTATCATGATAGCTCGAGTCAATAAGGAGGCTACGCAACTTCTTGAGATGGTAAATGTTAGGTTCTGTTGGTGTAGCTTCTTTACGAATCAATGTTGCATGGTGAGCCCTTTCGCAAGACAAGTCTACTTCTAACTCTTCAAAACCATTACTCACTATCATCAAACATTCCGTTTCCATTAAAACTTGAAGAAAATCATGAATTAGATCATGCATTTTGTATTTCACAGTGTCACTATCAAGTTCATCCCTTTTAAAAAGCTGAAAAAAAGAACGCATCTTTAGCTCATCAAAATATTCCTCACCAACAATCTCCATCTCTTCACCCCGCACTCCCTTCAAGTAATCTTGCGCCATCCACAACTTGATCAATTCATCTTTGCTTAGTATCATATCTTTTGGAAAGACAGCACAATATGAAATGCACTGCTTTAGAGCCAAAGGTAAATCATAATAACTCAATGATAAGGGAGGGAAAAGATCTCGTTCAGCCTCTTCAATGTCCCATATTTCACTATCCAATACACTCTGCCATTGTTCTCTAGTACTCTTGAACCGCAGCAAACCACCTAGAATGTTTGCAGCAAGGGGCAAGCCCTGGCACTTTCCGGCAATTTCCCGACCAATATCTTCTAAATTTTCACTCTCCTCTCTTGTCCTCCCACGGAATGCTCTATGGCTGAGTAACGACCAACATTCCTCTTGCGACAAAGTATGTAAGAGAAGTAAGTTTGATGGTGTTGTTCCCATAATAATAGCAACTTTCTCCTTGCGAGTGGTTATCAAAATTCTACTCCCATGAGAGCAATACTTGAGTGAATTTTTCAATTGCTCCCATTTTGTTTCGTCTTCGGTCCACACATCATCCAACACAAGGAGCAATTTCTTCCCTAAAACATGGTTACGAATTTCCTGCAAGATGTTATCCTTTCCAACTAATTTCGGACTTTCACCTTTAAATGCTTCAAGTATCTCTTTGGCAATCCTTATCTCATCAAAAGGGTCCGAGACACAAATCCATATTCTCTTGTCAAAATGACATTCAACATCATTGCGATTGTAAACAAGTTGAGCGAGGGTCGTTTTCCCGACCCCTCCCATCCCTACTATAGAGATGACATTGAGCCGTGACCCTCCACTACTATTCTCCCCTACCAACATATTCACTAGAACTGCAGTCTCTTCAAACCTTCCATAAACCTCTTCTTCATCTATGAAAGAGGCGGTTATTAGCCTTCGGGATTCTTCAACTTCCTTCTCCAACCCGAACTTATATCTATCTTTTTCATTAGCTATACAATCAAGTTGTTGGTTTATATGTTTTATCTTCGATGCAATATTATAGTATTGCACAGTTTGAAAGGTAAAAGAAGAGATAGAGCGTCGTATCTTCTTGAACAAGGGGAAATTTTCATCTTCGTTTTCTTCTTTCTCGAGCTGCGGTTTCAGTTTCGCAGATTTCCACTCGTCCAACACATCATCAACATCGTAGGCTACATCTTTGAGTTTCTTCAACCAATTTCTCACATTGCCATCCTTTACCTGTTGAAATCGAAGATACGGTTTACACTTTACAACATAAATTTCATTTAATATCTTGAATTCCAAGAATTTCAGTAATTTCACAGCCCACTATGATCTCAAATATTTCAACCCCAGGATTCATCCAAACAGGATGTCAAATTCAAAAGTTCTTTTTCTTTGCCGCTTAAAGCGTTTTTTTTTCGAGGAAGATGCTCGAATTAGATTTAAAAATCAAAACATTTTTGTTTTAAATTTTAGAAATAAATATTGTGGAAAATTCAATTTGAAAGGAAAAGTATATCTAATAGGGCCCCCATGGTTGACAAAATACAGGCGTCGAGTCTGAACATCATATATATTAAACAAAACAAAATCTAATTTACATAACAAAAAATTAAAAAAAAAAAAAAGAGAAAAAGCTAGCGGTAAGCTGTACCTGCTTCGATTCTGCATCTTGAAGAACTGATTGAACATCTTGAAAATGAACAGTTAGCTTCCCGATTTCTTCTTCAAGAGCCAAGGCCAGCTCAACGTTCTGTTTTATCTCTTCGGGCATCATTAGCAAGGAACCCAGCTTCTCCAAAACGGCAGAAACAATTGATTTCGCCATTGTTTTTTTCTTCAGACTTAACTTTTTTTCGATCAAACCATTCAAATGAAGAGAAAACCCCCAAAATGAAGCTAGAAACTGCGTGCGCTCATGGTTTGCAGAGAAATGGAATGGAATTTTGGCTTTTGCTGCTCTTGATTCCTTGGGAAGGTGAAAAGATTAGGGATTTCGAAACCTTTCCTTATTTGATTACTGCTTTCGATGTACGCAATTTCCAAGTCTTCAGCAAAAAAAGCAAAGCTATCGATAATTAAAACCCTTTCGGTGCCTTACTCTCGAAGCGACAAGATAATTGTCAAAAAAAGAGAAGTATAGCTTATTCTAGAAGTTTCTAGCGCTGGGGTCCACGTTTATATTTTTGAAAGTACAAGTTTTTTGTAAATAAAGGGTGAAGTACAACATTAGGTATTAGTTTGTTTGTTTGTTTGTTGGTATCTGAATTATAAAAAGTTTTAGCTTAGTCGCTAATGTTTTTTTGTTGGTTTTATTTTAGTCACCCTCTGTATAGTATAAATGTATAATAACATACTCTTTATATCCCACTAAATTGCTTCTTTTAACTTTTAAAGTTATCGCACTCGAATTGTCTTTTTAAGAATTTAACAACTTTTAAAACTTATATTTCTTTGTTTACCCTTTTTTTTAGTTTCTCACCAAACAAAATGTAACTTTTCAAGAATTAAATTATCACTTGAATTATTTTACATTACATCTCTTACAATAAGACCGTGTTTGGTAAATAGCGGTTTGAGCCGAAATTAGAAGTTTGAGTTAATATTTGATGTTTGACTGGTCAAATCTACTAATTTGGATGTTTGGTGAATAACGGATTGGAGTGAAATCTTTAATTTTAAAAAGGATGTTAATAAGAACTTTTTGAAACTAAAGGTTTTGACATAAGAATTATAAAGATTCTTTTACCATTACCAATATCAAAAATATTCACATAACCTAAATTTAACATTGTCTATTTTAATTCTTCACTTTCATGTATTTACATTGTGACATTTGTAAACTAATAATTTTTTCTTTTTATTGTCACATATATATTTTTATTTAAATTTAATAATTAATTAAATTGTATTAAAAATAATTATATAGATAATAAATTAATAAATAGATCTTTCGTATATGCTTAGTAATGTTATATTAAATAATTATTTTTTATAATTTAGTTAATATTAATAGATACAAAATATTAATAACAAATAAACTATTCAAACAAATATCGAATATAATTATGTCATTATATGTCATTTTGCTTGTTTAAATAATCAAACAACTATCAACTATTAGTTAATTTTATCACACTTTTATACAATTACGTAACAGAATCCGCTAGTCAAATATGCTAATGCAATAAGCTATCAACTAATATAATTCGTTATCAGCTATCAACTATCTGTTTATTGTCAAACATGATATTTTCTTCCTAAAACTACATGAAAAGTCAATAAGAGATAAATTTTGTGGGACGGAGAGAGTATTTAATCATCAATGCTTACGCATTTTATTAATGATCTTAGTTTTAAATAATTCAACAACTTTAGTCTTTGACATTTTTAAATTCTATCGGTTTAATCCTCGAAAATATTCCATGTAACCCCCTAAACTCGACCAAAGGGTTAGGGCCGAATTTAGGAAGCCGGATTGAAAACTTACCCCTCAAGTAAGATTATTAGGTTTAGAAAACCTAATATTTGGGTTATTATTCAAAACGATGTCGTTTCACAACGAGTTCTTTTTTTAAAAAAACACAGTCGTATAAATAAAAACATCATATAATAAATTATTCAAATATCCAAATAAAAATTCTCAAGCATGCTAAAACAGTTAAAATTCCCAAATAAATGTATAAGTAACCGAAAATATATAATTCTCAAAATAATAACTAAAATAAAATAATTTTGTAAATTCGAAACGTCCATACTGAAAACTAAAATAAATCTGATAAATTGTGGTGCTCCAAGTACCAAAAGCCTATGTTTGAGAATCTAAAACATGAACTAAGGGGGAGTCAGCTGTTAAGCTCGGTGTGTCTCTAATGTGCAAGCAATCACAAACTCAATTTCACAACAATAATTTTCCACAAAGTATTTAAAAGACACAAAGTAAGTTTAAACACGATTTTATGAAATCATAATGCAATGCACCCATACTCCATAGTCACTAAAAAGAGAAGGTTCCCCAGAACCTCTCGCTACATAGTCACCAACACAAGTGGTATAAACCACTAACTTCCTCCGTACAATCCCAACCCATGATAACACAGTAAAAAGATATCACAGCTTTCACAGTCACAACACAGTCCGATAATAAATCAGGGATTCACAGTTCATTTATTTTAAATCATAGTCTAAAAATAATTTGCACAGAAACATAAGGTAAAACCTCAACGCAGCCGAAAATCATTCAAGTGTAAAATCACAATCACAAAATCAAAATATGTAGCACAGAAAAAGAACACACAAAAATAGTTTGTTTATAGCACCGGAAGAAACACACCTTAAGCGGCAATAGCTCTAACGTCAAGACGAACGCTTCTCGCATTCAACTCTAATATTGAATTCTGTTGGATCGAAACATGTTACACATGTACCACGTGCGATAAGTGAATTTCATGTAACAAACTCCTAGACTTTGCATAGCCGAGAGTGGCATGGATATGGATCGTGGCTGACAACCGAGGCACGATGATTGGTTCTCATGCGAGATAAGGAACGATAAGGAGCAGTGAAAGAGGTGGTTCCATGAAAAAGAAATAAAGAAATTAAGAAATAAACAGAGTCCATAAACTCTAAAACTAAGATGCTTGTGTAAAAAAATTCCACAAGCGCTTGTGTACTTACCCATATAAATATAGGTGTGCTTAGGTTTGCAAACCAAAACTCATATAATAATAATAATAATAATAATAATAGGGTTTTATTTTGATGCACAAGCTGTGTAAATTTTTTTTACACAATCCTTTTATAAAATTTAAAATCTAAATCACAAACCCTAGCAACCTAAACCCTAAACCCTAAGCCCTAAACTCTAAACTCTAAATTCTAACCATAAACCTTAAATTATATACCCTACATACTAAACCCTAAACCCTAACATAAAACCCTAAACCCTAAACCCTAAAATTAAAGGGCTTGTGTAAACTAAAGTTTACACAGCTTGTGCATCAAAGTATTTTCCATAATAATAATAATAATAATAATAATAATAATAATAATAATAATAATAATAATAATAATAATAAATATTCTATACACAGGCGGTGGAAACTGAAAGTTTCCACAAGCGCCTTAGTTTTAGGGTATAGGTAGTTAGTTTAGGGTATATAGTTTAGGGGTTTAGGTGCATGGGTTATAATTTAGGGATAATCGTTTCAATTTAAGGTTTAGGGTTATAATTTAGGATTTATAGGTTAAAACCTAAATCCTCACCATATTACCCTAAAAACTAAACCCTAACCTATAAACCCTAAATTATAACCTTAAACCTTAGATTGAAACAACTATACCTAAATTCTAAACCCCTACACCTAAACCCCTAAACCCTACACCCTAAACTAACTCTCTATATCCTAAAACTAACTCTCTATATCCTATATAGGGGGAAAAGAGTGCCCTATTTATTCGATAGAATCAAACACAAAGTTCACCAATACATAATCAGAAGCAACCCGATAAAGCGACAAACACTATAACAATATAAGGGGAGGGACACTCGAAAGAACGAAACATCACAAGCCTTCCTCATGGATGAGAATCTCTGGCCAGAGCAAGATCAGGGGCGAAATGTAACCAAGCCGCTTCCAACCGCCTTGAAGACTCCAGCTTCAACGACATCAATAAAGGGTGAAGGCTCATATCAGAATTAGGCTTGCCTTGCATTAACCAATGTTGACCAGCTAGAATATTCACCGATGATTCTTAATAGACCAGATGATTCTAAAGAACCCTATTTTCAAGACAGGTTTTGCCATTCTCCTGACAGGGATGCTATTCCACACCAATAACAAGTCTTTTACAGTCGCAGGACAAACCAAAACCACATTCCATTTCTTACACCAAGCTTGCCAAATCTTCCAGGAGAACGGATACTGGCAAAGGAGGTGGTTACACGATTCTTCTACACTACCGCAAAACACGCAGTGCCCTTCACCCAAATTATTTACGCCTCGCCTCCTTAGAGCCTGAAAAGTGAGGATCTTTCCCAAGATAGCTCTCCATACAAACGTCTCAACCTTAGGGGTGCTAATTTAGCCCATACCATTTTCCACTCAAAACCAACAGAGGAATTAGCCGAAGAAACCAATGTACAAAAGTCTTAATCCTAATAATAACAATTTAAATTGAAAAAAGAGATTCAAGTAAAAGTGAAAAAAAAATTAGAATTCAATTTGAAATTAAATGATATATATATATATTAAACAATAAGGAAAGGCGGGATGAAGAAAACAAAGTAACTTAAAATTTAATTTGATAAACGGTTATTTATATAGTTAGTCCTTAAATTTTCAAGAAATTTTATATTAACTTCCGAATTTGATAAAAAAAATTATTTAATCTATCATAAAAGTTAGGGTTCTGAATTAAAAATTCTCAACTGTTAGGGTTTTCAATTAGAGATTTTAAAATTAAGTTTTTAAATTAGAAATTTTTTAAATCTAGAATTTACAATTTGAACGTAATTTTTTAGGTGTTACATTCCCCTCATCCCAATCGTTGTGGACTTGAAATTTGACATCTCCATTCCTCAGTTTGCAGTTCAATCCTCCATAAGGACCATAACCAACCGAATAATGAAGTCAATTACGCTGATGACAGTTTGAAATTTGTACAAAAAAAAGAAAAATAAACACCTAAAAATGAGTGTGGTGTTATTTTCTATTCTCCGTCCTAAAAAATTAAGTTTATAGTTTGAAATTAAGATTAATGGTTAGAATTGATGTTTAAATTTTAAAAAATTAGGGTAAAATGTATTTTTAAGGTGTATGATTTATAATTTATAATTTATTTATTTTTAAATATTATAACATAAAAAGAAGCTCAAAAGTAGCCGAGGATTTTTTTTCCTATTTCCACACCTTATTTTAATTCGTCAGTTTTCTTTTGACCGTTTAAGCTACACATTTTCCTTGGACTTTAGACGGTTATACCTGCCCAACTAACTTTACTTTTAGTTATACCTAACTGGCTAACTTTACTTTTAGTTATACCTAACTGGCTAACTTTACGTTATTAGCCACCTCATTTATTAGTGTGTTTTTGTTTTCATCGTTAAATTATATACTATGTCTATGTATATTTAATTTCATCACTAACTTTTTTAATCTGAATTTTTTTATCGTTAACTTTTTTTGGCTAATTACGTTTTATTCATTCTTCATTAAATAACCAACGAAAATGATTATAAATAATTAACGAAAATGATTATGTGATTTATTTAGAATGTATAATAACATATTTATCCATCGATATTTATACATTATATCAATTTAGTCATAATTTTGAGTAAACTAACAAAATTAATCATCCACAACTACAATTTAGGTTTAATTTAGTACTAATTTAAAAATACATACACATATAAAAAACAAGAATCTTGGCGGGTCAGATTTCTACCTAAAAATGATTCACATTCGTTTTTATCCACAAATTATAGAAGTATTACAATTCAAGTATGAATTAAATATTATTTTTCTCCGTACACCTGAATTCGAAAAAAATCTAAATTTTAAATTATATGTAAAATATTCAAATCCACACACATATGTAAATCCGCTAAAATTTTAGATGACCAAAGTTCAAATTCCCAAGCAAACATATTTAACCATTTGAAATTGGATATCCAAATATGTAATATGCATAAGAAATTAAGATACTAAATGAGACTCATTAATTGGGCTATTGGTCAAGGATACTCGTGCTCTCCCATCTTTATTGGGTTCGAATCTTAATATTTTGCTTTTGAAATATAAACATCTCTACTTAATCAGAAATTAAGATGATAGACATTCGAGGGGTATGTTCACATTCATTTTGAATCCGTAAAGAATAGTAATTTTAACATTTGTTTAGCAATTATTATATTGGGGAGGGGAAGGAAAAATTTACTCCTACTGGGTTTAGAACCCACAACGTAAAGTAGGAGAATGTGTCAATTAAGAGTTTTTAACCATTTTCTCTAGAGATTGTTAACTAGTAATTTTAACATTTAAATTTGCATATTATTTGAATCTGTAAAAAATGGATATTTATATTTATCCGAATCTACAATATAAACTATCATCCCTTACTTACATGATTTGTTTGAACAATATTACAGTAAAGATTTTGGTTGGTTTGAATGAAATCCACAACTTGAATTTTCCACTTAGGCATGATTTTGAATCTTAGGTAGGTTTATTACATGTTTAAAGATGGTGTTTTTGAACATCCCAATTGCTCATAATTTAATTATGTAGCTTGAAAACCGTTATTGATGCATATTTAAGAGAAGTTATATGGACAATAAGATTAGAGTGTTTTAGTTGAGTTAATTAAATATTACTTTAATGTTTTAATATTATTTTTATTTGGATTTAATGTCATAATATGTATGCAACGTCTATTCGTTTAATTTAATAGTGACTTTGTCGTCTCTTGTTTTTTAAGCAATTTAACTTTATAAGCAATGATGGTGTAGGGCGAAGCCAGGAATTAAAAGTTAAGGGGGCAAAAATAAATAAAAATAATTAAAGATATAAAAAGTCTTTAAACTTTTAAAAAAAATTAATTGAGTCCCTAATTTTTTTGCACCAAATTAAGCCATTGAATCAAGAAAATCGAATCAATTAAGCCCTCGAACTAGTTTTGACCATTAAATCTCGATAGTCATTTTTTGGATTTATTGGTACAGTGCGTTGTGTCATAGTATCTCGACTTGACATTTTCAAAATTTTATTTTATTTAAAAAATTGTTTAAAAGTTCTAAAAAATGAATAAAATATATATTTTTTGAACAAATCTATAAATGCAACATGATAGAATTGTAGTGTATCATGTGCCAGTAAAATCTAAAGAAAACAACTATCCATATTTAATGGTCAAAAATGGTCAAAAAAACTTAATTAACTCAATTTCATGGTTCAAGAGTTTAATTGAGTGCAAAAAAAGGGTTCAAGGCTTAATTGATTTTTTAAAAGTTCAAGGGCTTTTTACACCTAAGCTTAAAAAGAACAAAAGTCTGAAGAACGTTGTCAATAGGATTCGATTCACTAACTTCAAGTAAAATAAATTTAATTTTCTGTCGACATTTTATCCATAAGACAACACCTGCTATATAATATTAAAACTAGTAAAATAAATTATAATTTAAAATTCTACAAAGACCAAATTAGAAAAAGAATAGACTGTAAGGGTGGACCACAACGGCTAGCCCCTGCCAGCCATGTGGCTTCGCCCATGGGAAGGTGCATGCAATTTATGTTGGATACCCTGAAGACACGAGATCATTTATTTTTTTGAATGCATGTATTCAAGTGATGTTTGGAGATTTGGAGAGAGATATCTTAGGTTGGGATGATGAATTCATGTGGGTTGTTACCATTCTAAAGGGAATATCTGTTATTGTCTAAGTGCTTAAACTAGCTTGGACTGCTTTTATCTACAATATTTGACATGAACGAAACAACAGACATTTTAGAGGAAATACTATATCCAACGATGATATAGTGGAAAATATACAAAACACCATTCGTTTTTGTTTTTTTGTTGTTGTTGTTCTAGAGACAAAAATGATAGTGAACTCTCAATTATGTTTAGATTGGGAGATCTTTTAGTTTGAATTCTTTATACATGATGTATACTTTTTAATATAACAGTTCGCTGCTTTGAATAAATGAAAGAAACAAATTTATCTCAAAAAAAATTATGCTCTCTTAACTTTTAAATTTAAAGATTTAATATTTGTTTCTTCCAATATTTTATCTTTAACTTTGTCTCTACTTATAAGTTATTTGGGATGAACAAATTTTTGAATATTTGAGATTCTTTTAGTTTTATAAGTTATTCGGGATGGACAATTTTGTCGATGTCAAATCCAACGCACTAATTAGTGCAATTTTAATTAATAAAAAAATAGTGCAATTTGATATATGGCTGACGTCTAATAACGTGGCTTGTATGCAATGCGTTTTAGACTTTAGTTCGTCGCGACATTATTTCTTAAAGTCGGGAATCATTCCGATATGATTTAACTATTCATACAAGGTTCTTGATTTGTATTTTCTTTAGGTTATATTGCTAATATATAAGTAATTTAACTGAATACTTTTTTAGAATTTATTAAGAAAAATAACCTATTTTAAATAACAAATAGTCTATATTCAGGCCACATAAAAAAAATCGTGTTTTATAAAACGCGATTTCGCTTTACGTGACCTAAATAGAATATTTTTTTAAATATTATCTAGAAAGGACATTTTTCTTAATAAATTCTTAAAAGGGAATCTTCAGCCAAATTAGCCCTAATATACTAGAATATTTATAAATATTATCTTTTATAATTTAAAAAATCAACAAAATATACTCTTTCAAACTGTATTCTAATTAGAAATTAATGGATAGAATTGAGTGGGAAATATTTGAAAATTTTGTATCTGAACTATTGGGATGAGGTATAACTGAAACTTTCTCTCACAATGATTGGGACGGTGATGAGATGGGACGGGATTGCTATACCGAACCGTGAGGATAACCCAACCGTAACCATATAAATAATTGTGGAGATCCCAAAAAATATCCGCAAGAATCCTGATATTTTATAATAAAAAATTAAAAAATATATAATTACATGTATACACACCTATCTTGTTATCAATATTCTAGTCCATCAAGATATTTATATCTTTTGTTTAAACCTTAATAAGCTTAGGTGATTTCTCTTGTAATTTACCCTTTTTATTAATTAAGAGTATATAATCTATTTATCTCCCTATTTATGTCTTTCATGTTACCCAAAAATATTGTTCCCCTTCAACCATATGTTTAAGTATATTGAATATATGACTTGTAAATTAAAATTGACCATATATTTTGATTAGTAAAACAATAAAATTTATTTAACTTTTTTGGGATGGGAATGGAGATTCCTCGAAACCTATGGGGATTCGATGGGTATGAAGATAGAGGATGAAAACATCACCAAAACATGTAATATAGATTACCTGAAACCGTACTCGCAAGTGTTGGGGACTGAGTGAAAAATACAAAATCGTCCCCGCACCGTTCGATTCCCGCCCCTATTAGAGATAGATCCAAATGTGTTAGGAGACGGTTATAACTTTAAAAATTTTAAATTCTCGTGTATGTTTTTTTCTAAAATATATTGTATATTGATATTTAATTTTACACCTCTAAAATTTTAAATTTTCATATAATTTTATTAAGTATACAAATTTACTTCTCTTAAAATATAGGGTAAACTACATAAATGACCACCATACTATTAGAAAAGTCGTGATGACCACCTTATTTTTTTCCAAAACAATTAAACCACTATACTATTAAATTAGATGCAATTTGATCACCAGCCGCCGTTAGAGGTTAACGAAAGGGTGACGTGACAGTTAAAAAAATAAGAGTATAATTACACATTTAGTCCTCGTTACTTATACACTCTATTAATTTGATTCTAATTTTAATTTAATAAAATAAATTAATTATTTGGTGATGACTTTAATTATTTTTATTTAATTTAATTAATTAATTTTTCTCGTCCAATAATGTGATGTAAAAATCAAAAGCAAAGTAATATCATTGTGAAGACTTGAACTTGAGTCTTTAGAGAGGCATGCTTACAATTAGGCCAAATATATTTTTGTGATATGTAATACAATCATCAACATATGACTTTGTAACTATAAATTGATAGGAAACCCATAGTCACCTGAAGAGAAAAATCATGCAACTTCGAGAAACAAAGGAGCCTACTGCATCTTTTTCATCGTTTTCCTTTATCCGGTAAAATCACATATTTCTTTCTTTTTATCACCATACGCTGAATGTTCTACATGGAATTCTTTTTTATTTTAACGTTTATATGATTAACAAAAAGGTTAGGGTTTATTTGAATTCCCTTTTGTTGATTTCATTTTTGTTTTTATTTTAATTTTTTTAATATCAAATTCTGAAAACTGATCATGGCAGGAGGGAATTTCATGCACAGAGTTATATCTTATGTCGTCAATAAACTTGTCGTTGATAAACTTGCAAACAGGTTTATTTTTTTTCGCAAATTTCTTTTTGTTAATATTTGCTCATAATTTTTTATTATTTTCGATTGAATTTTCCAAGAATAAGAATTTTTAATAATAATTTTCTCAAGATCAAAATGGTTGAAATATTTGTTTGTATAATTCTAATCGAGTTCTGAAGACTTGAATAGCTTGTTTGTATAAGTCATATATTAATGGTTGTATCACATATCACAAAAACATGCTTGGCCCAATGATAAGCATGCCCTACTTGTTCCCCAAAGACCTAGGTTTAAATCTCCACAATAGCATTTCTTTGCCTTTAATTTTTTTCTTTCAATCAGATGATGACACGTGTCACCAAATAATTAATTTATTTTATTAAATTAAAATTAGGATCAAATTAATAGAGTGTATAAGTAACGATGATCAAATGTGTAATTATACCATTATTTTTTTAACTGTCATGTCACCCTTCCGTTAACCTCTAACGGCTAGTGGTCAAATTGCATCTAATTTAATAGTATAATAGTTTAATTCATTCGGAAAAAAAAGTAAGGTGGTCAAATCGTAACTTTTCTAATAATATGATGGTCATTTATGTAGTTTACCCTAAAATAAAATACTGCGTCCGACATGCACAGTTATGTGGGTGTTTAGAAGCTTTGCTCAAATACGATGCCATTGCCACTGCCCACAATTTTTTTTTGAATAATTGTGCCAGCTAGCCTTTATTGGATAAATAAATGAAACATTAAAGGAACAAATAAAGTAAGCGGTGGGAAACTCAACCGACACCACACATAAAAGAAAGCCAAAAAAGGACAACATATCTATAGAAAACCAGAAAGCCATGGCTAGACCAGCAACCTCCATGCAAGGCCGTTCCGGCGAAGATCGTCTTCAAGTAGAAACGATGGAGGGGAAAAGGGTCAGTGTTAGATCCACAAAAACCAAACCCTTCGAATAACACAAAGGAAGAGGAAGCCCATCACGGCAGATCAATTCACCGTCTATCCTCTGCCGCGAGCCGCTCAACTGAATCCGGCGCCTCCTCCACCCAGACTCTCTCCGATGACGAGGTAAGACTCACCCTTGCCATCGCATGCGCTGGCTTGTTCCCATTTCGTGCTATGAAAGAAAAAATGCATACCTGAAATTTTCCCCCCAAAATTTTTGCATTACGAACAATCCAACTGATCTCCGATCTGTCCACTTCCTTTGTTTGCAATTTCTTGACGGTGGTGAGCGAATCGCTCTCGATCGTGACGCACCGGAAACCCAACTCAAAGGCAAACTGAAGCCCGTGAACCACCGCTAAAGCCTCAGCTGCAAAGCTCGTAGAGGTAAAATTAATTTTTGCACATTTTGAACCCAACACATAACCTTCACAGTCACGAATAAGGATGCCTACACAAGCTAAATTCGAAGCCTTTTGAAAATAGGCATCGACATTCACTTTTACCATCTCGGGCTGCGGAGGGGACAATCGGACATGAGGCTGATTTCTCACCAGCACAAAGTGCGTTCTCAGAGTCATCAGGTCCAAGCAATAGCTTCGAACGTAGGTAATAACTTCTTCTGCCCTTGTTTCAAACTCTTCAAAGATAAATCTATTACGAGCATGCCAAATAACATATAATGTAATAATAATTTCCTGAACTTTATGGCTGCCATTTATGTTGAACATCGCTTCTAACCAATCTAGGAAGCTTAATTGATCTGACTTTGTCTGCTCACGTAGTGATAGAGTAGACCATACCTGTTTTGCAAATTGACAACCACAAAGGACATGGATCACATCTTCATGGGCTTGATGACATCTGTAACACAAAGAATCTGTGGCCACTCTTTTAATGCATAAGTTTATCTTAGTAGGAACAAAATTCCTGATAAACTTCCAACATCGTATATTCATCTTTGCGGGGCACTTCGAAAGCCACACTTTTCGAAATAGAGAGCCAGTGCTAGGTGAGCTTTGAGCGGGATCTAGGAGCATCCTGTACCCACTCCGAGTAGTGTAGTTACCTGTATGTTCGCCACCCCAAACTAGTGAGTCCATCTGTTGGTCGATAGGTAGAGGGATACTCAGAATTTCTCTCGCTTCATTTTCTGAAAAAATACTCGTAACACGATCTTGATCCCAGCGACCAATTTGATTATCCATTAAATCTGCTACCCAATTTACACCATCCACTGGCGGGGAAGACACCAGCCTACACGTCGGACCAGGCAGCCAAAAATCATTCCATACCGAAATCATATTTTCACAACCCACCTTCCACTTCAGCCGCTTCTCTAACAACCCTCTGGCACTCCATACACTCCTCCAGACTAATGAAGGGTTGGAACCTAGGCTAGCCCGTAAGAAGTCGGACGATGGAAAGAACTTCGCCCGGAAGAGCCTACTCACCAGCGAGGACGGATTCGTGACCAATCTCCAACCTTGCTTTGCAAGAAGAGCAACATTGAACTTACACAAATCTCTGAACCCAAGCCCTCCAAAATCCTTTAAGGAACAAAGTTCATTCCAACTGCACCAATGAATGCCCCGTTTCTCCTTCAAATTGCGCCACCAAAAATTTGCTAGTAGACCCTCCAATTCTTTACAGAGCGTTTTTGGTAAAAGGAAACAGCTCATTGCATATACCGGAATAGCCTGTAGGATGACCTTGATCATAACCTCCTTACCCCCTTGGGATAAGAAACGGGTGCTCCAACTAGAGATCCAGGAGACGGTTTTATCCCGTAAGTTCATAAAAGCCTTCTTTCTGTTACGACCAACACAAATAGGGAGACCAAGGTACTTTTCAGGATTAAAGCCTTGATTAATTCCCAAGATCCGGCGAACTTCTCCTTTGCAACCCTCCTCCGTATTGTTACTGAAAAATATGCCCGACTTGTCAAAATTAATGAGTTGCCCAGAGCAACCCGCATAGACCGTAAGCAAGTCGTGTATAACAGCAGCCCCTCTCGATGAAGCTTTGCCAAAAATCAAACTGTCATCTGCAAAAAATAGATGACTTATTTTGGGAGCACTCCTAGCAATGCGGACACCCACGCCTTCATCCGCCTGTCTGAGAAGAGAGCTAAGACCCTCACTACATATCAGAAATAGATATGGGCTTAAAGGATCCCCTTGACGGAGGCCCCTTGTAGGAACAAAACTCTCCCCTACCGTACCATTCAACACCACCGAATATGAGACCGAAGAGATACAATGAAGAATAAGAGCTATCCAATTAGTTGTGAAACCCATCTTTTTCAAAACAATTTCTACTAATCCCCATTCCACTCTATCGTAAGCTTTTCTCATGTCAAGCTTGAGAGCAAAGTACCCATCTTTCCCCTATCTTTTATTTCGGAGAGAATGAATGATTTCAAACGCTGCTAGTATATTATCAGTAATGAGCCGACCCGGGACGAAAGCACTTTGTGCTTCACCAATACACAGCGGAAGCACAGACTGAAGTCGGTTAACCAGCACCTTCGATATTATTTTGTAGAGGACATTGCACAAGCTAATCGGGCGGAAATGAAACATACTAGTAGGATCATCAATTTTCGGAATCAACACTATTCTTGTATGATTAATGGGGTCCAAAGGAAAGTTACCGTTGAGAGCTTGGATGCAGAAAGAAGCGACATCCCTGCCCACGATGTTCCAGAATCTCTGGTAAAAAAGCGCTCCCAAACCATCCTCACCTGCCGCCTTTAGAGGGCTCATGGACTTCAAGGCCACGTATATCTCCTCATGAGTGTATTCCCTATTCAGCTCGTGATTCATCTCCTCCGTAATGCAACGATCAATCCCATTCAGAATCCTTCCACAACCCCTCACACCGTGGGACATGAAAAGCGAAACAAAATAATTGCGGGCAACATATCCCATCAAGTCCTCATCCGTAACATCAATATTATTCGCATCTCGCAATTTTGCTACCTTGTTCTTTTTCCTCTTCACCGTAGCCGTCCTATGGAAAAAAGAAGTATTGCGATCCCCATGCTCGAGCCAGTTAGATCGGGCACGCTGTTCCCAATAGAGCTCTTTTTTATCAAGCTCTAAATTAAACGACAGTTTTGTTTCTACAATATCTCCCAGAACGTCATCAGTGGGAGATAACTCATTCAAGCGCTCCAGTTTCTTATTCAAATCAGCAACTGAAAAATTCTTTTCCTTTCTAACTTTTTTAAACCAAGCATCCAAACCTTCTGAGACTTCAGCAAGCTTTACTAACAGACCAGCATTCGAAGAGTGCCAGATATCCGCCACCGTGGCTTTACAGGATTCTTCGAGAAGCCAAGATGCCTCGAATCTGAAATGCCACACTTTGTTTGATAAATTCCTCCCCGCATTTGTTTGTAGTAACAACGGACAATGGTCTAAAAAAGAGTGATGTAAGTGATGTAATTTAAAATCCGGAAATAAAGACCACCACGCATTATTTGCTACACCCCTGTCAAGCCTTACTCTAATATTTGAGACCTCCCGTTTCCCTTTCTCGCACGTGAACCACTGGCCTGAGAAACCAATATCATCCAGAGCACAATCGTCCAGTGCCGATCTAAACAGGTCCATTTGTCTTTGATTTCGTAGTAAGCCCCATCCTTTTCGGAAGATAGGAGAATTTCATTGAAATCCCCGATAACTAGCCAATGTATCTCCGGGCAATCATCCAAACTTCGGAGAAGATCCCATGCTTCATGTCTTCTCTGGACCTCCGGAGCCCCATAGAATCCCGTACATCGCCATTGAAAACCTTCCGAATCATCCTCAATAAAGATGTCAATGTGCCTCGCCGAGTAGGAACGCAAAGAGACAGTACAAGAATTCTTCCAGCCCAATGACAAACCTCCACTTCTACCCACTGCGCTCACGTCAATACCATTAGGGAAACCACACTTTTTCGAACTTTATCCATCCTAGCAGCTGATAACTTTGTTTCTACTAAAAAGAAAATACTCGGGTTTTCCTCCCTCAACTTTTGATTGAGGCGACCCACCGTCCGAGGTTTGCCCAAACCTCGAACATTCCAGCTCAGGAGTTTCATGATGAGCGGCGGACCTGAGCAGACAGGTCGGCCGATGTGGATAAATGGCCATCTGATGAATCCGGATGCTTGGAAACAGCAGACGAAGAAGCAAGGACACGTGCACGTTTAAGCCCCTCTGCATGTTCAATGGGACTCTCTTCCTCTACAACTGTCATTATCGTATCAGAAGCACTGATTGGGCCTATTTGAGATTGCCTAAATAAAGGGCCCAGATTTAGGCCACCCAATTTAACTCCAAATTTATTGCCCGGATACATTCCCGAAATACCAGATAATGGGGGAATCCCTGAATTATGGCCTTGGTTAAAGGCCTTTCCACTTTTCGCATTCACACTGTCAATTCTCGGCTGTGCTGCCACCGGAGCCGCATCTCGCAACCAGATGCTCCGCGATGCAATTGCTCTTCTCGACGGAGCTCTCAAGGAACTGTCCCATTCCATCTTAATGTCACCAGGGTCTAACGAAACACGTAATGGGCAAAAACTTTCTCCATGACCCAATTTACCACAGATAAAACAAAAGAGAGTAAGTTTTTCGTACTCAAACCGTACGTAGTGCTCACTGCCATTCACGCCTCTAATCTTTTTTCTACGCTTCAATGGAAGACGAATGTCGAGACACACTCGGATTCGCATCACGCCTTTATAGCCCAGAGAAATGGCCAATGTATCATACTCCATAAAAGCGCCTACAAAATTCCCAATTGTCACTGCGAACCTTTTCGAGACGGATCCATGGGGAACATCGTGGACCAGTACCCAAAAAGCCACCTTCGTCAGCGGAACTAAGTTTGGGTTTTCCCCAACCTGAAGTCGATGAAGAACCAATAAATGGTTATTAAAATTCCATGGGCCCCCTGACTCGATCCTATCCGCATCGATCTGCAAATAAAGACGGAACAAGAATATGCCATCTCCCAGATCAGAAATCGAGATACCCCAATGGGTGCCAAACATTCGCAAGAGTAGATCACATCGACACAAAGTGAATCACACTCGAGGTAAGAAATGACCCCACAAAACAGAAATTATAAGAGATCTCCAACTCCTGACCGGCAACATCATCCTGCAAGACCTCATCCTCCCCAGTGTTTATCGAAAGGCCTGCCAAATCATTTTCCACGTCCGCCATAACCAAAACTCCAAAAAGTCGGAGACAGAAAGAAAACAAAAATCAAGAAAACGTGCTACTAAGAGCAGAGGAAAAAGCGTGCTAAGGTTGAAATAAAGCCGCTAATATTGCCACTGCCCACAAATAAAAGTTAGCATTTCACAGTATGTTGATCTGATGCTTTCAAATTAGAGCATGCCACAGGTTTCTCTCCTATTTTGCTTTTTCCGACACTTGCTCATTCTAAATAGAATTCGTTTGGCCCTTTATATGTTCTATCTATGAATTTATGCCACGTATATTAATAATATATATAATATAAAATTATTGATAGAGTATAGCACAGAAAAGGGACAAACGTGACAGTTTCTATTCTTTGGTAGGAAACAAGCTGTTCAAGTTAGCAGAAAGTTTACAACTCCATACATTCAGCTCATGTAGCTGTAGTATTCATCTTGCTTCCATTTCCGAGACTGAAACATGATTTATTGAACACTTGCTCCACTTGGTTTCACCTCTAGCTGCCCCTTCTCCATCTGCATAAAAGAAAAAAGCCGGCTGCTTCGGTGCCGGTAGCTCCACCGTTTCATTCGAAAGCATCGAAACAACATCTGCCATTGTGGGTCTATCAATTGCATGGTCTTGCACACACAATAGACCAACGTGAATGCATCTCAGTGCTTCATTTTGGTTGCATGATCCATCCAACATCGGGTCTATAACTGCTATACCTCGGCCTTCATTCCAAAGTTGCCATGCCTGAAGGAAGTCATGGTAAAGAAAATCAGGAATAACCGAAGAACTCGATCGTAGCTTCCAAAACAGCCCGTTTTTCGACTCCGAAAACAAATAAAAATGAAAAGAAGTGTACATACATAACCTATAAGATTCAGGGGACGTTCTGGATGATAGCAACAATTATTCTTCTTGCCGCTCACAATCTCCAGTAGTAGGACACCGAAGCTAAACACATCGGTTTTCAACGAAACAATGCCATGGAAGGCATATTCCGGAGCCATGTAGCCACTGGAGATCGAAACAATCGAATGATGCTTTCAAAAAATAGACTAGCATACTTACAATGTTCCGACGATTCTTTTAGTTTTTGCTTCGAGTTCATCTAATCCGAATATCCTAGCCATGCCAAAATCAGATATTTTCGGGTTCATCTCGTTATCGAGTAAAATATTGCTGGCCTTTAAGTCTCTGTGAATCACTTTGAGTCTCGAATATTTATGAAGATAAATTAGTCCCTGCGCGATCCCTTCGATTATGTCGAAGCGTTTCGCCCAATTCAACATGTATTCATTTTGGAATCTGTGTCATATGGACCAGTTTAGCAGATGATACTTGTGATGAAATGAAACATACAAATAAATTAAATGAGGTGGCCTACCAAATATAAAGAAATCTAGGCTTTTGTTAGGCATGTATTCATAGATCAACATCTTTTCATCCACTTGAATGCAAAATTCTAAAAGTCTCACCAGATTGGTGTGCTGCAGTTTTGCAATGAGTATGGCTTCATTTTTGAACTCCACCAGTCCTTGCCCCGAACGACTCGAAAGTCTCTTTACTGCAATTTCTCGCCCGTCAACAAGTTTTCCCTGAAATTATATCTCATTAGTCATTTGCCGAAGGTTATTAAGTTCGGTTTCCGGACATCATTTACCACCTTATAAACCGGACCGAATCCACCTGCTCCCAGCTTGTTTCCTACTGAAAAACAGTTTGTAGCAGCAGCAATGCTTTCGAAGCTGAACACATCCAACCGGTTATCATGTCCATCTCTTTTGTGACCTATCAAAGTGTCATTCTTGGTTGAAGCCGTTGCATCACCTCCGATTTCATTCAACAGCACCTATCAAATTGCCAGAATCCTCTAGATGTAGAATTTTCAAGCTGCCCCGATCGTCTATCTCGAGAACCCCGGAACTGCGAAATATCGGGGTGTTTCGATTCGCTACCCAAAGTAGATTGTCATCTTCTCCGTAGTACCATATTCCCAAGTAAGAATTATCCTTGTGGAGGGATTTGAATCCTAACTTAAACATTCCAGAAGTTGAAACCAATTGCTGATCATGTTTTAGCTGTTGGCCTTGGGTTCTAGTGGCTGTCTGAGAACATGTTGGTCTGAAAAGCAAGGCGATGAAACATGGAAGAGTACAGAGAATAAGATTTCTTCTTGTGTTCGCCATTAAAGAAGACTCGAGCTTTGGCTCAGTACTTTCCAAATACTAGTGGTTTCGCTCTTCATAATATGGTAGGCACCACTTGGTCAAGTTTGATGGCGCTAAGATCAATCAAAGACTGAACTGCGTGAAGCTTGATTTCTTTTTCCTCCCGTTTTCCCAAGATTTTAACTTCTAATCCGAACCGACTCGTATCATATATTTGTATGTAATACATGAATTTTTCAGTAAATTTTTTTATATATACAAAGTCTCGAACCCAAGACATGTTTAAGTAATACCTCCTGAAGTTCAACTTCTAACTATTCGTAAAAGGATTAATATCCTATACATTGACGGTGGAAATTAAAAGTTTACACAAGCGCCTTAGTTTTAAGGTATATGGAATTAGTTTAGGGTATAGGGTTTAGGAGTTTAGGTGTAAGTGTTTAGAATTTAGGGATAGTTATTTGAATTTAATGTTTAGGGTTATAATTTAGGTTTTATAGGTTAGAGTTTAGTTTTTAGGGTAATATGGCGAGGATTTAGGTTTTAATCTATAAACCTTAAATTATAACACTATACCTTAAATTGAAACAACTATCCCTAAATTCTAACCCCTACACCCAAACCCCTAAACCATATACCCTAAACTAACTTCCTATACCCTAAAACTAAAGCGCTTATGGAAACTTTCAGTTTTCACCGACTTTATCCTTCGTAAAATTAATATATTAGTTTAAAAATATATGAAAACTAACAAAACTAATTTCTTAACTAAATTACGATGTAACACATTAATTCAAGGCCCGGTATCTAATTTAACTCTTGAATTATAATTTTTTATTTTTGAAAACGGTGCCACCGAGCTTTTATTGCAAAACATAAAATAAATTACAAAGCATTTAGAAAATAAAACGTCAAATAAAAGAAAGCAACAAAGTAAAATAAAGAGGAAAGCTCTAGAAAAGTGGCCCACAGTCCCTTCGGTTGATTTTGATAAGAACAAAATAGAGGGCAGACCAAGGGAGATGAAACAGACCGCCCCAAACTCATGGCGGTTCACCAAAGCGCCTGTCGGAGTCAGCCACCGCTAGCACCGATGGAGGATCGTCTTCAACCCAAAAGCGGTCACCGAGCCCCGATCTTCCTTCAATGGCCATTGCATGTGCCGCTCCGTTTCCCGTTCGCCCAACAAACGCAAACCGACAGTGTCTGAAGCTCGAAACCATACGGCGAGCATCAGAGATAACTGGTCGGACGGAAGAGAGGTCAGCGGTTGAGGAAGCTAGTTTTTGAATAATCGACCTTGAATCGCCCTCAACCACCACCTCCGGGAGACCCAAATCTCTGGCAAAGCGGAGACCTTGGAGAGTCGCCGTCGCTTCTGCCGTGAAAGGCGAGTCCACATTTCGATTCACACAGTACGCTGACCCTAAAATTTCCCCTTCACTATCTCTAATCACGATACCTGACCATGATTTTCTTTCTTGTGCAGAGAACGCCGCGTCAAAGTTTACTTTCACCTCCGGGGCAGTTGGAGTAGACCATCTGACATTGGCCCTAGACGCCGGTTGAGACAAGTTGGACTTCAAGCCTCTTAACTCCAAAAGGTATCCGCGGACAAAGGTAACTATCAATGAAATTTCTTGCTTGATACCTTCATGGATGAGTTTATTTCTTGAAAACCACAAAGATCATATTACGATTATAATCTCTGCATGTCTAGTTCTACTGTAATTAGCAAACATCCAACTTAACCAAACATCAAAAGTGGCCGAAGAAACATTAGAAGGCCAGGTATAATCAAGTTTTGACCAAACCTGAATAGAAAAGGAGCATTGATAGCTTACATGGGCAACTGATTCTGGTATGAGATTGCTTCGAGGACAAACATCCGTAGTAGCTACCCGTCTGTAGTAAAGATTCTGTAATGTAGGGACATAATTCGATAGGAACTTCCAACAATTAATACGAATTTTCGATGGACACTCGATGCTCCACATTTGTTTAAACAAATCCCCCGAGTAAGCATTAGAAAATCTTCCTAAATTAAAAATCGATAGTCACTTCTGACTGAGTAAGTCCTAGACTTCTTACCCACCCAAGCTAGCACATCAGAATGACCAAGTGAGGATAACCGGATATTCAGGATGACAGCAGCGTCCACATTGCTGAAGATGGAATTGACCATCGGAGCATCCCACTCTCGAGTAACTGGGCCAATCAGTTCTGAAACCCATTGGACGTTTGATGGGCCTAGAGGAGTTTCCAATCGAACCGGAGAAGTCGGTAACCAGTAATCATTCCAGACTGAGATCGAATGGCCCGTATCCACCTTCCAAAAAATTCCTAACTCAAGAGTACGCCTTGCGCTCCAAATACTTCTCCAAATATAAGATGGATTGGAGCCCAAACTCGAATGTAAAAAGTCACCTTCTGGATAGTACTTAGCTCTAAGAATCCGAGAGACAAGGGAATCAGGATTCGAAATTAAATTCCAACCCTGATTAGCAAGAAGAGCAACATTTAGTTTACCCAAATCACGAAATCCTAAGCCCCCATTCTCCTTCGGGATGCACAAAGATTTCCATGAACACTAGTGAATACCCCGTTTTCCAGAGTTGTGCTGCCACCAAAATTTCGCAAAGAGAGATTCTAATTCACGGCAAAGAGATTGAGGGAAAAGAAATACCATCATAGCATAAACATGGATAGCCTGTAGTACCGACTTAATGTATACTTCTTTTCCTCCGAGTGATAAATGATGCGTACTCCACGTGGCTAAATACTTTAAACATTTATCCTTCAAATTCACAAGTGACCGCCTCTTATTCCTGCCCACCATAGACGGCAGGCCCAAGTACGTTTCTGGGCAACTTTGCCTTTGGACCCCCAAAATACTTCAAACGTTAGAGACATTAGAATTCACCACATTAGAGCTGAAAAACACTCCAGATTTATCAAAGTTTATCAATTGGCCCGAACATAAGGAATACTCCGTGAATATCTCCTTTAAAGTAAGAGCACCAGAGGCAGAGCTTCCCCAAAAATTATGCTGTCATCAGCAAACAGCAAGTGAGTCAACAGTGGTGCACCACGGGCAATACGTACACCTTGCATTCTTTCATTACGGACTGCTTGTTGAAGGAGTGATGATAAGTCCTCACTGCAAATAAGAAAAAAGATACGGGCTAAGCGGGTCACCTTGGCGAAGCCCACGAGAAGGAACGAAAGGATCACCAACTAGATCATTAATCACCACCGAATAGGAAACAGAGCTAAGACAACGAGAAATGAAATCAATCCAAGCTTCCGCAAAGCCCATTTTTCGCAAAACCACCTCCAAAAAACCCCACTCCACCCGATCATAGGCCTTGCTCATGTCTAATTTAAGAGCAAAAAACCCCTTCATTCCCGATCTTTTATTCTTCAGGGAATAGAGAACTTCATACGCCGAGATGATATTATCCGAGATTACCCGCCCCGGAATAAAAGCACTTTGTGCTTCGTCAATGCAACAATTCAAAACACTTTGGAAACGATTAGCAATCATTTTAGACACTATCTTGTAGAGAACATTGCATAAACTTATCGGTCTAAAATGAGACATTCGAGTAGGATTAGGTACCTTGGGAATAAGCACAATTCTAGTCGAGTTTCTCTCCGAAAGGGGGTGGAGACCCTTAGCAGCAGCAATACAATAATCGGCCACGTCTGGGCCAACAATATGCCAGAATCGCTGGTAAAATACTGCACCTAAGCCATCCTCACTACACGCTTTTAGAGGACCCATGGACTGCAGTGCAATAAGAACATCTTCTCTAGTGAAATCGGCCAGTAAGGTATTGTTCATCGCTAGCGAAATGCAGCCTGCAATTCCCTCAAGAATATTCGAGCAATCACTCACTCCCTTAGACGTGAATAAATCATGGAAATAGCTTCGAGCCACTCTATGAATCCCATCGGTTGTATCAGACAACTGATTATCATCATTTAAAATTGAAGTGACTCGATTCTTACTCTTCCGCATAGAAGCGAATTTATGAAAGAAACTAGTGTTTCGATCTCCGTTTTTTAGCCAATTTGCTCGAGCTCTTTGCTCCCAATAGATCTCATCCCTATCTGCTTCCAGGTTCAGAGCAATTTTGACATCCGTAATGTCGCCCAACATAGCATCGGAGGCTGGTAAAGAATTTAACTCTTGCAGACGCTTCTTAAGGGAATGGACTGTAATCTTCTTCTCCTTACAAATAATTTTAAACCAACTATCCAGACCCCGACTAACACGCTTAAGACGATGAGGAACTGGACCACTGGAGTCTGCCCAGAGTTTTCCAACCTCGGCTTCACAAGATTCCTCGAGTAGCCATGAGGCCTCAAAACGGAAATGATGAACTCGAGTTCCAGCAGAAACAGTGGCATCGGTTGTTAATAGCAGGGGACAATGATCAGAAAAAGTGTGTGACAAATGCTCAAGTCTGTAGCACGGAAACAGTTCCCACCACACATGATTTGCCACTCCACGATCCAACCGTACCCGAATGTTATTACTCTGGAGACGACCCCACTCCCAGGTAAACCAAGCACCTTCATAACCTATATCCTCAAGAGAACAATCATTAAGCACCGTTCTGAAATTATCCATTTGCCATTGATTACGCGACAAACCACCCACTTTCTCAGAAGCATATAAAATCTCATTAAAATCCCCAATTACCAACCAGGGGACTTGGGGAGTGTCATCTAGTTGTCTTAACAAATCCCATGCTGCAACACGATTTTGCACTTTCGGTGCTCCATAGAAACCCGTACAACGCCATGAGTGCCCATTCGAATCATCCTCAAGCATAAGATCAATATGCCTACAAGAATAAGAACGAACAGCTACCCTACATGAGGATCGCCAAGCCATGGACAAGCCCCCACTCCGACCCACCGCAGCAACATCAAAACCATTCGGGAAACCCAGCAATTTCCTAACCTTTTCCATCCTATTATTCGGTAACTTTGTTTCAACAAGAAAAATAACAGTAGGATAGACGTCTCGTAGATAATTCTTGAGACGACGTGTCGTCCGGGACAGGCCTAAGCCCCGGACGTTCCAGCTTAAGAGTTTCATTGGGCCCGGCTGGCCCTTTGAGAAAGGTCTGCCGATGTAAAAGGAGTGGCTTCGGTCGAATCCAAATTGGAAACTTCAAAAGCATTAGAATTGACATGAGGGCGTTTTTGACCTTCCACAAGGATCTCATGAGAATCCTCGTCCACGCTAGCCATAGTGATATCAAAATTATTAATGTGACCATTACTGCTGCCCATACCACGTGGCGAATGAACCAAAGTCAACGAAACATTCCTGGAGCCTGAACCAACAAAATTCAAGGGGATTGAGTTTTCCAGAACATGGGCATTCTTTCCTTTTTCTGTTTGCAAGTTAGGGAAAGAAATAGGTTGATCCGAAGAATTCCGCAAATTATGGGGGCCAACGAAGTAATCAGTGAGATCACGGAAATTAATGTCACCCTCTTCTCTAATCCATCTGTTCATCGGACGGACACCCGATCTTCTTGTCGGAGCACGTAAGCTCAGATCCCATCCAAACACAATATCTTCCTTTGGCTTCGTCAGGCGTACCGGGCAGAAAGATTCCCCATGCCCCATCCTACCACAAATGAAACAGAATAATGGAAGCTTCTCATATTCAAATCTGACCCACTGAGAAGTTCCACCAACCAGACCAAGCTTTTTCCGGCGTTTCAGGGGTTTACGGACATCAATCATAGCACGAAGACGCATCACCCCCTTATATCCCAAGAGGACTGACTTCGAATCATACTCCAAAAAAGAACCAATGAAATTGCCCAACTGTTGAGCAACTTGCTCTGACATACATCCATGAGGCACATCGTGAATTAAAACCCAAAAATGAGAGATGAACAAAGGAACCGAATTCGGATCCTCACCAGTCCCCAAACGGTGAAGAATGAGCAGATGTGAATTAAAATGCCACGGGCACCCCGATTCAACCCTTTCTATGTCAAAATCATTATAAAACCTAAAAAGATAACGACCATTACCCAAATCAGAGAAAGAGACTCCCCTAGAGGTCTCCAAAGATTTGCCAGGGTATTCTGCATTGCTGGGAAGTGTATAACACTCGTAGTGAAGAAATTACCCACAAAACATTTGTCGAAAGAGATCCCTTTTGACAGATTCTCACCACCCACTTGAAGAATGCTATCTTCGTCCTCTTCAATAGTTAGAACAACCAAATCATCAGCAACCGAAGAATCCACAGGAAGAGCCATGGGAGAACCAGTCCAAGAAAAACAAGAAAAGCAGAAAAAACGTGCTAAGAAGCAGACTCAAAACGTGCTAAGAAGCAGACAACTCTTGAATTATAATTAAAACATTAATTTTTGTTTTAAAAAAATAATGATGATTTCAGAAAAGAAATAAAAAAATTTAAACAAATCATTCTTTAAAAATATAGAAAACCACATTTTATCTTTTAAAAATTATAATTATGCAAAAATGATAATAATTCATAAATTTAAAAATAAATGACTAGAATTCTGAAGGAATTCAAATGAGAATAGCTTTATATATTTGTAAACAAAATTTTGAGCTAAAAATTAGAAATTTAAATTAAATTTGTTAATTTAGATATTTGGTAAACAAACAATTGTAATAGTAGATTGAGTTAAAGTCTCTTAAATTAAAAAAAATGGGTTAAAGCATTGTATATAAAAATGGTAGAGTCTCTTTTTTTTCTTTATAATTAAAAAAAATTCTCTAAATAACTTAAATTTAAATAACTCGTGTATATTTTTTAAATATAACGTATCTTCGTATACATAATTTAAATTACTATTTTCCATTCAAACAAATGAGATTAGTAAAAATACTTCAAAAATAATTTAAATTTAATAATTAATAAAATATTATTAAAAGGATAATACAATAAATTAGAAATTAATATATATATATATGAGAAATTAAATATTAACATTTGAGTTATCAATTTCTAGAACAAGTGGTTAAAAACTATCAGTTGACATCCTCCATCTTTTCTTAACTTGTGGGTTCAATATCTATTAAGAGCAAACTTTTTATTCTCCCTCTCTTAAGTCGGATTTGTTCAAAATAAAATTAATATTTGAGTTCTGAAAATATGTTAAAGGGTTAAAAAAAATTAACAGATGAATGACTAAAATATTAAAAATTAATTTTAAACAATTTAAAATTTTAATAAAAATGTTATAAATCAACTTCAAATATAATTAATACTTTTTTTTTGTTTTTTTTATCACAAGACTTTTGTTGTTCCGTTGCTTATACGGCACACACTTTAATTTCCTGGTCAAATTTTGCTAGACTAATTCGTTTTCAAAGACTTCCCCAACATTGAAACATTTTCTTTGCGAGGAAGAGATGATAAAAATAAGGGGAACTTATATCATAAAAAATAGGGTAAATTACCTCTAATAACGTTGAATTTTAAGTTTAGTATAATTTATCATTAAATTTTAAAACATTATAATTTTAACACTGAATATTTGTCTTTGTTTAATATAAGCATTAAACCATTAAAACATTGTTAACAGCACGACGACGTGATCATTTCTTTTTTTATTTTTATGCAAATAATCCCTGGACGCCATTTTGATAATCAACACTTGTCATCGATCATCATTCACGACAATATTAGTATTAAAATAATCTTATTTCACTCATCCTTCTCTTTGGATTTTTTTTTTCATGAAATTGACTCAAAATTGATAAAAAATCATCAAAAAGGTTTAACTTTTAATGCTCTCCTTCGAAGGTTGTCCGATGAAGTTAGTTCCAAAGTATATTGTTCATTTTTTAAAAGAATATTTCTCGCCGTTGAAATTTCTCGACAGACATCTCAAAGCCCTAAACCCCCCAAAAATGATGGTTTTTTTTTTATGTTTTATTTTGTGAGTTTTAAAAAAATCTAAACTGATAAAGTGATAGAGAACAATAAAATAATTTTATTAATGATTAGGACGATCGCAAAAGACGTCGGAGAATAGTGATTTTCAACGGTAACTACAAAGTTAATACTAAAATGGAAACATTTTAAAACTTAGTGATTAAATTAATACACCATTCAAACATAATTGACAAATTGATACACAACCTAAAGTTTTCATGTTAGCACCAAATGATTACACCATTCGACTGTTACGATTTAACAACTCAATGCTTAATTTAACCAAAAGAAAATTTTAGCGTTAAATTTAAAACGTTTTAAAATTTAATGATATAATCGATATTAAATCTAAAAATTTAATAGTGTTTGATATAATTTGCTCTAAAAATTTAGAGCCTTTTCAAAAACGCATAAGTGATCTGATCATGACCAAAAACCAGAAAACGAAAATTTAAAGAACGGCAGGTTAGTATGTTATTAAAAGACTATAAGTTTGGGATAAAGTATCGATACTTATAAAAATAAGTATTGAAACTTATACTTGAACTGAAAATGTTAAATTTTTTAATAACAATTTCAGTTTGGTTTTTTGAGTATATTTTGCAAGTATCGATAGTTATTTTGTAAGTATGAATACTTAGTTTTTTGATAAATTTTCAGTTCGGGGCAAAAGTATCGAAACTTACAAAAATAAGTATGGAAACTTGTTCTTGAACTAAAAATGATAGACTTTTTAATAACATTTTCAGTTGTTTTTCTTTTTGAGTTTTTCTCACAAGTATCGATGCTATCGATACTTATTTTGTAAGTATCTATATATAGTTTTTCTTTTGATAAATTTTCAGTTTGGGAAAAAAGTATAAAAACTTACAAAATAAGTATCGATACTTGTTCTTGAACTGAAAATGTTAAGCTTCTTGATAACATTTTCGGTTAGTTTTTAATTTTTTTTGCAAGTATCGATATTTTTTTACGTATCGAAACTTTTGTCCTAAACTGAAAATTTATCAAAAAATTAAGTATCGGTACTTAAAAAAGTATTGATACTTGCATAAAAAACTCAAAAAATTAACCGAAAATGTTACCAAGAAGTGTAACATTTTCAGTTCAAGAATAAGCATCGATACTTATTTTTGTAAGTTTCGTTACTTTTGTCACGAACTGAAAATTTATCAAAAAAAACTAAGTATCGGTACTTGCAGAAAAAACTCAAAAAACTCAACCGAAAATATTATCAAAAATCTAATATTCTTAGTTCAAGAACAAATTCCATACTTATTTTGTAAGTTTTGATATTTTTTCTTAAACTTGCCGTCTTTTAACAACAAGATAACATGTTGTATCGCATAACTACCTCAGAAAACGGAAACTCAAAGGCTTGAAAGTATATTAGGCTTATTATGACACATTGAATTAATAAATAGTTTATTTTTCAATGAAAAAGTGATTAAGTAACCCTAAGACTATTTAAATGAAACTAACACAATTACACAAATTAACCTGACGCAATTATCACGTTCCATAATCTACTACCATTTGACGTAATTCCCAATTAGATAATGCAATATAGAGTTTAAGCATGTTTGTATTATTTCAAAATTTAGTTTATATACTTTACTTTTGTAATATTGAGTCTCAATATTATTTTTGTTTGAAAATCTTAGTCCAATTGCACGAACCAACTTACCTCAGTGGTTAAGGGAACGGTTGTTGTTCTTAGGGGTCACAGGTTCAAGCACCAACAACTGCAGCAGGGTGATTGAGCGTTCATTGTCAAATGGTTGAGACTATATTTAAAATAAATATTACTTGTAATCACTTTAGCTTTCATCAAAAAAAAATCTTAGTCCAATTCTCAAACTTCTGATTTATTTTATTTTTTACGAATTCTGATTTATTTTATTATTGACGTGATAGTTTTCTTTTATAAACTATTGACTTGATAGTTATTAGAAAAGATAAAATATTTTTTACTCCCCTACATTTGTAATTAATATCAAACTGACCCATAATCTTTGAAAATAAAAAAAAATATTCAACAATACAAATTTCTAATCACATAATTTTAAGGGTCCAATTGATTAAAAATATTGTAAAAAAAAGACTAAGAAGCTACTTTACTTTTTTTATAACTACTAAGTCAACCATTAACAATAAATTTATATAAAAGATAGTGAAGACATCAAGATTTTCAAATAAAAAAATACAAAACTAAATGTCACGAGACTAAAATAGAAGTCTAAAATTTTAAAATTTTAAAATAAATTAAAGTCATTTAGCATACAAATCAGATTCCATAATTTTCCTCAATGGATTCTTTCACATTCAAACATCACAAATGAAATTTCCAATTACAAAATCATGTCATATATTATGTTCATGGTTCGATATTTATAATAAAATTCAGATCATATCTCATGCATATACCACATATCATGTGTATAATTCGATCCTCAATCAAACTTTCAATCAAGATTTTACAAATTTTCCAATCACAAGTCATGAAATTTCGATCACTACACATATCATACACATGCCATATAACCAAATCCATATTTCAATTCTCACACATATTCTTTTTCCAACACTCAATTCACATACAACATAACTCAATTTATATCATATTAATCAACCATACAGTCAATCACGATAACACTAAAATTTGCAAACACATTTAATCAATAATTCAATCTCCATCAATCGATCATACATATAATCAAACATCCAATTTCTTTTAATCCTTCTTCCCATATAATGTATTTACCAAACCATTATTAGGTCCAATTTCATGAGATTTAAGATAAAAATTAAACAATTATTAGTTGAGATGCTAATCTCAACTCTAGAGTTCGTTTCACTCACAAACGCCGAGTTAATCTTGGATTCGTATGCTTTTCCTTCGATCTATGGTCAACCTAACTATTGGATCCTCTTCGATTCCTTCTTCTCTCGGTTCTAATTAATCAATCACAAACAATGTAGAACTGATTAGTATCCAATTTACCAACCAACTATTCAATTAATTTAATTCTACAACTTATTTTAGTGTATCTTCTAATTCTGGACAGATTCGAGTCTAGTTACTAAATTGGCCATAACTTTCAATCCGTAATTTGGATTTTCAATTAATCTATACCGTTTTAAAGCTAATAATATTATCTTTAAGCCCATATAACTTCTACATTTTAATTCATATCCAATCGATACAGATTTTTATTCAAAGATTCGACTCTCCTACATGTCGGACAACTTGTACTAATCCTACTATTTTAGCTCTAGTTTTTCATACACTATTCGAAATCCAGTACCGTTTGTTTATAATTAAAATTAACATTCTCAAGTACCTCTTATCAAAATTTCAAGTTAAAATTCAATTTCAATGATTTTTGGTGAATTTTACAAGTTGATGTTCATTGTACTAGCTTTCTGGACAATTTAATCCAATTTCATTTACAACCTTTAATAATTTGCATGTTATTTTATCACCAACACTCACTTCTCTAACGGCCACAAAATCAAGAACATAGGTAGCTCATTTACATCACACACACACATAAATATATTCGAAAAAAGAAAAGAAAGTTGAACTTACTTGTTGTGGTTGATCTAATTTTTCAAGCTAAATTCTTTAGTATGCAAAGCTTCTTATTTCTTTTTATTTTCAGCAATGGCCGACTGCCTCTCTAACCCCTTGTTCTCTAAATTTTGTACAAAATTTTCCCTTACACTCTAAAGTGTCGGGTAGGAAAGAAGAAAAGAAATGATGATGGTTGACAATTGTGTAACAGTTAGGAGTAAGAATGGCCCTTTTTGTCCTTTGCGTATTAATATTGAGCTAATTTAAGGGTAGTTCAAGAATTCTAAATTTTGACATGCAAATACATCATTGCCACCCTTGTTCGGTTTAGTCACTAGGCAATCGAGTTTTTTATTTCTTTTTTGGTTCTCAATTTTAAATTTTAATTAATTGTCTTTTAACTTTTAGATTAGGTTTGAAGGTGTTACAAAAAGCCTCGACCAGTTAGATGCAGATCATTTGAGGTATTCTGGAGGATTTTTTTTGGCGTATGGACAAATATTTTCTTCTCTAAGAACGTGTCTGCAGCCGATCGACAAACTATCAGTCTTGGTTTTGGTTATACTGAGGTAGGGGACTTGGGTAATTACCTTGGTGTTTGCTTGTTGCATAATCGAGTGACCTTGACGTCGTATGAGTACCTAATCTCAATGGTGCAAAGGAAGCTTAATGGATGGCGGGCGAAAACGTTATCCCTTGCGGGGCGTATAACACTTGCCAAAGCGATTCTTGCGGTTATTCCGAGTTATACTATACAAACTGCAGTCTTGCCTGTTGCTACATGTAATGAACTAGAACGGATCATTCACAGGTTTATTTGGGGTATTACGAGCGTGTGGGTGTTCATAATGTGCGTTGGGAAGATGTTTGTCGGCCAGTGCACAAAGGGTGGCTTGGTTTCCGTCGCTTAACCCATAATAATGAAGCTTTTTTTTTATGAAGTTGGCATTTGCCTTGCTTTCTAAACGTGATGCACTGTGGGTTCGCTTCTTGAGGGTTAAGTGTAAATGCTTGGAGGACGTACCGAGTGCGTTAGCGAATCGCAATGTTTCGAGGCTTTGGCGAGGGCTTAGTGTGGTGTGGGAGGATGTAAGGAATAATATGCATTGGCAAATTGGAAATGGCAGCAACACTTAGTATTGGCGTGACAGTTGGATCAAAGAAATTGGTCCACTACTACAACACGTAGTGCCGGGTGCCTCCCTTCCCTTGTTCGATTGCTCTTTGGCAGAGATGGTTACACAAGAGGGTCAATGGCGTTGGAATGCTTTTGAGCACCTGCTGCCTATGTGCATTCTGCTGCATATCTCAGCGATTCAGTGCCCGAGACTGTGGTTCCCGAGTGACTCTGTGGGCTAGCGTGGCTCGGCTTCAAGTCGATTCACCATTAAATCGGCTTATGGGATACGCCATGGTATTGAGGAAGGTCTGGATGAAGATATTTGGAAGATTTTGGCTAAGTTTAAAGGTACGCAACATATGAAAATTTTCCTTTGGATGGTTTGCCACGATAAGATTATGACGAACTATGAACGAATGCGGCGTCATTTTGTTACCAATAGTTGTTGTGGAATCTGTGGCGCGGAGGTGGAAGATGCCTCTCATGTTCTTCGGACATGTCCGCATTCTCAACTTGTATGGAAAGAGTTGATCCGGGCAGACAAGTTACATGCGTTTCTACAACATGATATTAAGGTCTGAGTTAAACTTAATTTGACGCAACCTCAATTGTTCGCAAAGGAAACTGCACACTGGGATCTCTTATTTGGTGGGGTTTGCTGGTTTATAATTATATGGCTGTACCGAAATGGCGTGGTGTTTAGTGAAGGGATAGATGAAGCTCGCTGCTCTATTTTGGATCGGTCTCGAACATTAATTTGCTTTTACATGATGATGTTAGTTCTTAAGTTTCTTTTGTTTTAAACTGTTAGTATATACACTTTTTTTCTTCCATTTAAGTTAGAAATTATTTTTTTAATGAGGCATATGCTAACATGTCGGGAATAGTTTTAATTAATGAAATACCTCTATTCTTTACCCAAAAAAAAAAAGAATATATACCATTAAAAAATTGCAAATTGAAACATCTTTTAAAAAAGAATTTACTTTATAAAGAAAGTGAGGACAGACTTGGATTCTCTTGGATTGGGGCAGCAATTTATCACGCGCTAAGCGCGTGTTGAAGAATTTTCTCTATTTATACGAGCTTTTTAGTGGATATTTCACGTTCCCAAAAGTCGTGTGTTTTTAGGGTTAGGGCATTTAATTTCCCGCCTCCCCAATTTCTCAGATCTCTTCTAGTTAATCCCAGCATCATAAACATGTCGACCAAGCAAGGTAATCTCTTTTACAATTTCGAAGATCTAGACTTTGTTGGTTTCGACGCTTCAAATTTCTCGATAGGGCTTTCGTTTCGCGATTCCTGTTAATTTAGAAGATATTGATTTTTGTTGTGTTTTTTCTGGGATCTAGGTGGCAAAGCGAAGCCTTTGAAGCAACCTAAAACTGCAAAGAAAGAATACGACGAGGTATCACAATTATTATTTACACTATTTGAATAGATCTGTAGTGTGGAAAATAAGAATAAAGTTGCATATAGTTGAATAATGTTTTCTATATATATTTTTATGTGGATTTATTCAAGTATTACATCGTCTCAAGATTTACTTTTCTGTTAGGTCTGCTTATTTTGTGTGAAATTAGTAAAGTTGATATAATTTTGATACGGAATATACTAAAAAATCATGTTAAACTTATGGAATCTGTGCTGGTATATTGTGTGTTGCAATCTGTTCTACTTTAGAATTCAATTACATGTAAAACTTTTATGATTGGATTTTGTAAATTACATGTTCTATTTCATTTTCTCAATGAATTTTGATGATAATGCAATTGTATTTGTATTCATCTTCTTTTATTTGTTTTTTTTGCAGGTTGATATGGCTAACATTCAGAAAAAGAAGGATGAAGAGAAGGTGGGGGTGTTGGTTTTGTGACTCGTGCAGTTTTATTTTTACCTTCGGTTCTTTTTTCGCTTTGTATAAGTATGTTTTGCGATTTATCAATCTGATTTTGTTATTTGTGATGAACAGGCTCTTAAAGAGCTGAGAGCAAAGGCGCAAAAGGGACCAGTTGGTGGTACAGGACTTAAGAAGAGTGGGAAGAAATGAGGATCTAAAACTCATCAAAACATAAACTATTGTGGCTTGTGTTTGTGAGTACAACTTCTATTATGATAACATCTTTTGTTTTACTGTGATCGTCTGGACATCATTTGGAATGATCTGATGCTCTAGTTTCATAATTGAATTTGCTAAAAACTGTGTGAAAGGTCAATGTTGTAAAACTTAATAAAAATTTAACTTCTATACTATTGTGCTTTTTTATCTGCGTTTACAAGTGATTTGTTAATGTGATATCCGCACACTTGATCAGAACATGAAAGTAAATATAGAATGTCACATGATCTGTTTGAGATGGCTAGCTTTAGCTTATTCATCGTATCTTTGGTGAAATCCGAAACTGTTTGAGTTCCTGCCATGAATGACCATCATTATTTGGTTCTCCCACTGGTACTACCGGCGTCTACATCTGGGTTCCTGCCATGAATGACCATCATTATTAATAAATTTCATTGTTAATTGATTTGCAATTGATATGGGTTCGTCTTCAGTTTCAACATTGCTTGCCACATTAGAGTCAGTGTTACCAACTGTAGGGATATGTGATGGCAAAATTTTGAGGTGGCCAGTCTTGCTTCTCCAGCCTTTACTGGTTCATCTTCCTTTTTAGGGTCTTCTTCGTCCCTTTCTTCCTCTTCCTCTTTTGGCTGGTGTGCCCAGGTTTGCGCCTCCTCCCATTCCTTCAACGTCCAGTCAATCCACACTTGATCTGAACATATGGAACAGGGGTGTAAACGAGTTGAGCTCAAGTAGTGTTGAGTTTGAATCAGCTCGTTAAGATTTGGAGTCGAGTTTGAGCAAGAATAATTTTTAACGAGCCTGAGAAATTTGAGCTTGACTCATTAATAACTTTAGTCGAGTTTGAGCTTGATTCGAGCCTAGTCGAGTTAAGTATTGATCGATTTTTGAGTGGGTCGGACTGGAGTAGCTTGTGATGCGTCTCATTTAAAGCTCTATTGGGAAAAAAAAACTTTGATAAACAAGTTATGTGAGCTTAAGCTTGTTAATTTTAGGGTTTAGGGTGTTAGTTTAGGGTTTAGAAGTTTTGGTTGTTGGGTTTAAAACTTGGGATTTAGATTTTAGGGTTTAGGTTTAGGAATTTAGATTTTAAATTTTAAATAATAAAAAATAGTATATTATATTTTTGAGTAGTTTGTTTGAGCTTTTTGAATCGAGTATAAAGCATCTCGGTTTGTTGATAATTTAAGCTGAATTTGAGCTCGAGTTGAGTCCTCCAATCATATCGAGCTTTGACTAAGTTGAACTCGAGTAGTTCGAATAGCTCGCGATAAGTCTCTTCTCATCTAAATCTAGCTATTATTTTAACCTTTATACTGATCTAACTAAGAACAAGAGATTTGAAAAGGACTTTACTGTTGGGAAACCGAGAGGGTAGGTGACTAGTCATTTTCTCTAAAAACTAACTAAATTGACAAAATATTAGCGTCTCTTTGCCTTTAGAAAATATTTTTTTCTATATTTATTTTTAAAAAGTAATTTTTATTTTTTAGATTTTTAAAAATTAGAAAACATCTTGGTTAATAGAGATGAGAACTTATTTTTAAAAATGAAAATAGTAAAAATTGTTTAGTATTTAGTTTTTAAACTAGTAATAAAAAAATAATTAAAATAAAATATAGTTAAAAATGTTATAATAATAAATAAATAAATAAATAAGATATGAGTAAATAAATTAAAATTTAAAAAATGACATTAGAAGATCCAAGTTAAAATAAAGTTGAAATTTAAAAATCTTTTTCACTTTCTTAAATTATTTTCCATCATTTTCAATGAAATCATTTTAAATGAGAACAATGAAACATTGTAACCCCTCGACCCGGCCTAGTCGTCAGACTGCATCGAATGGGTTACACAGGAAAATCGAAGCGAAATTCGTTAAAGTTTTACTCCGATTAGCAACCCTAGAAAATTTCTTTCAAAGTTATATTGTTTAGATGCATTAATTATGTCTTATGTGAAGGAACACGCAGCAGAAAATACAAATAGATACAAAACAAGCAAAACATGCAATTTAGATAACCTCTTTTAGCTTTTATAACATGTCGTATCGATACGCTAAAGGACCATATCCATACGCTTGTACTTGGTCAACACCTCAAGTTAAACATAAGGAAACTGTGCCGATACCCACAAGGAGAGTATCGATACGCCCTCAACGGTCAACTTTCCCATGGTCAGCTACGAAGACCGTACCGATACTCTTAGGACCCGTACCGATACGCTAAAATCTCGTTAATTTCTTAAATTTTTAGAGAGCATTTTAGGTATCGATACGCCCCCGCGTACCGGTACGCCTTGTCCAAAACAAGAGACCATATCGATACCGCCCTTGAGCGTATCGATACGCCCTACCCTGAAAGACTCATTTTAGCTGTCAAAAACACAAGGGACTCCACACAAGAGGCATTTAACAACATCTAAGCAACATACAAACACACATAACTCAAGGCATCCATGGATAAACATATAAAACATTTAAAGCACTTAACGAGGCAACATCTAACATGATAAGATTTTTAAAGGAAACATGCATACATGACATTCACCAACATAATCAAAAGTTAAACAAAAAGCATAAATCACCATGGTAAAAGGCATTACAAGTCCAAAGCAACTAAACAAACTTGTTTAAGCAAAAAGGACATGTCAACAACACCTCAAACATAAAGGTTATATCCCATTGTTTAATACTAATTATTGAAGTCTAAACTCATACTTGAACAAACCAAGCTCCCCTGGATTCTCCCTTATTCCCCGAGCTGCTCCGAAGGTCTAAGGGCTTGCATTGTTGGAATAGAGAGCGTAAGCGTTTAAGCTTAGTGAGCGGTACCCAAACAGTAACTACAACAATGCAGTTTTAAAACATAGTATGCTTGAAAACCAAAATCATTTCCACATGCTTGAACACACAACAACATGCATTTACTTTCACGTACATTTACCGAATGCAACCACAAGTCCTAGGGTTATCACATGCTCATTCTCATAACGCAAGCAGAGTAACCAACAATGCATAAGCATAATAGAAAAAATCAACCACATGCTTAACATGAGAATTAAAGCATCATGGGTATATTGACATTCATCGTTTTTATTCGGATATGCAGATGGTTTCTTAAACTGACTAGACACTTTCAGTGGAAACTGACATCATTGTACTCACCCGCCTAGTAAAAACATAACTTCCGGTGGAATCTCACATCACCGTACTCCTCCTTAGTGCACTCTAATCCTATTAATTGATTAATTATATTCGGTAACAATTCAACACGTGTCAATATACTCATTCACAACCACAAACATTACCGATGCTTGAACCACTTACCATGTCCAAACTTCCATGCACGACATGTACTCACAATGCAAATATAAACACAAGTCATAAGTCTCAACATGTATAACAATGTAAACTAACACATTATCAACATGACAGGTTCACATTACATCAAGAATCGTAAAACGTAATTTAATTGTATAAAACCTTTAAACATACTCTTGAGCTTGGATTGACCTTTCGAGCTCAATCTAAACTCCCAAAACACTCTCTTAACCACGTTAAGGCTTTTAAAATCGATCCACTCACCAGCCAACACACAAACGATGTTCAAGATGCCGAATCAAGCCTCCGACCTACCCGGATTTTCGTCCACAAAGCCTGAATCCAATTCCTCTATTTTGAGCAACCCAAAATTGAACATTAGAACACAAATACACTCACAAACACAGCAAAAATTCGAAACTCAACAATCTTGCAACAACACACATCGATTCAAGCCCAAATTTCACTCGAAACATTATCAAATCAGTCCCAAACTACTTGCAGCTATACCCAACGAATTTACAATAAAAAATCTACCTTTTAGTATCCCTAAACATCAACCCAAAGCTATCAAACCTTCAGCTGTTATTTAGACTTAAAACTCATCTAAAAACACAAGATTTTCAACTCCCAAAATCACTCACAATACCCATTTCGGGTTTTCTTTAAGAACTCACCATTTTAATGTTATTTTAGCAATAAAATAAAGTTAAAACACACCCAAATTTAGCCATAACCAACCCAAACGAAAAACTCATAAACTTCCTTTCATTTCAAACCAAACTTTAAAAATCAAAACAAGTTAAATTCATGAGTTTTGTAAAAATCTTAGCATTTAAGACTCAAGGAAGATGAAACTAAGTTAAAGAGCCATTTACCATGAAGAAATCACTTGGATTGAGTTGTTAAAACTAATGGAATAGTGAAAAGGGTTTTTGGGAGGTTTTTGAACGTGAAAAGAGATTTTGAGAAGATAATGGCTTTCAAAAATATAGATGGTGAGAGAGTTGCAGGGATTCATCAAAGATCGGGGAATGGTTGTAAGGCTCATCCCGAGGTCGCTTAACGCAGAGGCGGATTCCTTAGCGAAACAAGGAATTGGATAAGGTGTCGGGTTGTACTTCGTTAATTGAGATTAAATTTCCCAGTAGACCGGGACTTGTCCGGGTACGACGGGGGCTCGTTTTCTAAGCTTTATAATTGTACTACTTTAGTATATCGGCATTAATAAAACTCTAGAGGGGCACTCTTTTCCCCTTCCAATAGGGAAGGGTTTTTTAACGAGGCCCACACCACTGTTCAAAAAAAAATCCCCCTTTTCCTTATTTCTTTTATTAAAATTCTCGTTTTTCCTTTTAGCCTCTTAAAACACTTTAGGTGTGTTAAAAATAGTTTTTTTTCTCCAATTTAAGTTTAACCCGACTTGGTTTAACTAATATGATATCTCTCGGCCTTAAATTCGGGGCGTTACAACTCTCCCCCACTTAAGGAATTTCCTCCCCGAAATTTACCTGGCGGAAAGAGATGCGGAAACTGCTTTCTCATGTCATCTTTCCTCTCCCCTAGTGGCTTCTTCCACTCCTCGTTGTCGCCACTTAACCTTAACCAACTCAATGGTCCTTCCTCGCAACACTTTGTTGTCCGAAGCCAAAATCTTTATTGATTCTTCATCGTTGGTCAAATCCTGATTCAATTCTATCTCCTCAACTGACATAACATGTGACGAATCTGATCTATACCTCCGAAGCATCGGGACATGAAACACATCGTGAATCTTCTCTAGTTCGACCGACAGTCTCAATCTTTAGGCAACGGGACCAACTCTTTTAATTATCTCATACAGACCAATGAATCTCGGGCTCAACTTTCCTTTCCTACCAAACCTCATCACCTTCTTCAAAGGTGAGACTTTCAAGAACACTTTGTCACCCACGACATACTCTATTTCTCTTCTTTTCAAATCTGTATAAGATTTCTGTCTATCTGAAGCTGCCTTCAAACGGTCGCAAATCAACTATACTTTTTCGGTAGTACCCTTAAGCATATCAGGCAAATGTATCAATTTTTGTCCCGCTTCGGCCCAACAAATAGGTGTTCTACATTTTTTACCATACAGAGCTTCATAAGGTGTCGTCTGAATGCTCGCTTGATAATTGTTGTTATATGCAAACTCTACTAACGGTAGATGCTTCTCCCACGAACCCTGAAATTTAATAATACAACATCTCAACATGTCTTCCAACACTTGTATGACTTTCTCTGACTGACCATCGGTCTGAGGATGATATGAAGTGCTAAAATTCAGCCGAGTACCCAAAGCACTATGCAAACTCTCCCAAAATCTAGCCGTGAACCTCAGATCTCTGTCTAACACTATACATTTCGGTACACCATGTAGTCTCACTATTTCGCTAATATACAAATCAGCCAACTTATATAAAGTATAAGTAGTGTGAACGACCAAAAAGTGCGCACATTTCGTAAGGCGATCAACAATTATCCAAACCAAATTCTTCTTAGAAAGTGTCAATGGTAAACCCGATACGAAATCCATGGCGACTCTCTCTCACTTCCACTCGAGAATTCTCAACGGTTGTAAAAAATCTGAAGGAAACTGGTGCTCGGCTTTAACTCGCTGACAGACCATGTACTTACTCCTAAACTCGACAACATATTTCTTCAAACCAACCCAGAAATACTTATTTTTCAAATCACGATACATTTTCGTGCTTCCCAGATGCATAGCAAACGGACTACTGTGAGCTTCAGTTAGGATGGTGCGTCTCAACTCTACATCTTTCGGGACAACTACTCTACTCTTGAAACACAAGACTTCATCACTACTAAAACATAAATCTATCGGTTTACCCTCCGCTATGTCTTGTACATGAGATGTTAATGATCTATCTTGCAACTGTTTCTCTCTAATAAACTGAAGCAACAAATGTTTAACTTGCAACTCAGCCACTAAACCACCATCTTTGGACAAACTAAATCTAGCAAACATAGCTCGTAATAGCACTACTACCTTTCTACTCAAAGCGCCGACCACTACATTGGCTTTACCCAGATAGTACTCAATCGTGAGATCGTAGTCCTTAAGTAACTTAGCCACCTACGTTGTCTAAGATTCAACTCTCTCTGTGTCATTATATACTTCAGACTCTTGTGATCTGTATACACTGTGCATTTTTCACCATACAAGTAATGTTTCCAAACTTTCAAAGCGAAAATCACTGCAACGAATTCTATGTCATGCGTAGGGTAATTATGCTCATGAGTCTTCAATTGTTTAGACGCATAAGCCACTACTCTTCCCTCTTGCATAAGCACACAACCTAAGCCAACATACGACACATCACTGAAGACTACAAACTCTTTCCCTGACACGGGCTGAATCAAAATAGGAGCTTCGGTTAAGGTTTCTTTCAATTTCTCAAATGCTTGTTGTCTTGCATCAGTCCACTCAAACTGAACATCCTTATGTAGTAATTTAGTCAAGGGAGCTGCAACCTTTGAGAAACCCTCAACAAAATGTCTATAGTAACCGACCAAACCTAAGAAACTACGAACTTCGGTCACTGTCTTCGGTGGTTTCCAATTCACAAATGCCTCAACCTTTTTAGGATCCACTCGGATTCCCTTAGCTGATATAATATGGCCTAAGAAGCCTATTTGCCTAAACCAAAATTCACATTTGCTCAACTTGTCATACAATTGATTGTCTAACAATTTCTGCAACACCAAACGCAAATGCCGATCATGATCTTCCTCAGTACGAGAATACACTAAAATATCATCAATGAACACTACCACAAACTGATCCAAGTACTCGTGAAACACTCTATTCATAATGTCTATAAAATTTGTTGGTGTATTAGTCAAACCAAAGGGCATCACTAAAAATTCGTAGTGCCCATAACGAGTGTGAAAAGTTTTTTTCGGTACATCTTGATCTCTTACTTTCAACTGATAATAACCAGATTTGAAATCTATTTTCGAGAACACTAAAACACCTTTCAACTGATCAAATAGGTCATCAATCCTTGGCAACGGATATTTGTTCTTTGCTGTCAACTTATTCAACTGTCGATAATCAGTACACATTCTCAAACTGCCATCTTTCTTCTTCACAAACAACATTGGTGCACCCTAAGGTGAAGTACTCGGACGAATGAATCATCGGTCTATCAATTCATGAAGATGTGTCTTCAACTCTTTCATTTCTTTAGGAGCCACTTGGTACGGTGCAATCGTCACTAGAGCTGAATCTAAACAAGTCTCAATAACAAACTTTACATGTCTATCTAGAGGCAAACCATGCAATTCTTCTGGGAATACACTCGGAAAGTCACAAACTGTCCTAATGTCTCACGGTCGTGCCTCATCTATATTCGGATTCATAACATAGGCTAGGTACGCTTGACAACCCACATTCAATAACTTTTGAGCCTCTAAAGTTGAAACTACATTGAACAAGAACTTAACGTTCTCGCCCACTATTACTACCTCGTGATCCTCTGAAAGTCTCAAGGACACCCGTTTTATCTCAAAATATACCCTAGCCTTATGCTCTACAAGCCAGTTCATGCCTAATATTACATCAAAACCATAAAACGACAATTCCATCATATCCACAGGAAAGACATGACCATGAACCATCAAAAGACATCTTCTGTACATCTTTCTGACCACAACTGGCTCACCAAAGGAACTAGTGATATTCATACCCACATCTAATATCTCAACCGGAATATCTAGCAATCTTGCATGCTCACTCAATATGTACGAATGCGTAGAATCGTAATCAATCAACGAAAGCAAAGTCAAATACTATAACGAGAAATTACCTGCAATCACATCTGTGTCATTCATGTCCTCACGGTGTGCATACACTATAGCTGGCCCACCTCCCTCGGGTTGAACTTCTACAACATGAGCTACATTCCTCTGGTCGTCATTCCTAGGCTGAAAGTGACCTCGACCGCGCCCACGGCCTCTCTAATGCTCGACAGCTCGGGCAGGAGCTTGTCCATCCCTAGGCGGATGTGGACAATCGTGCTTCAAGTGTGCCCTAGACCCGCAATTCCATCAAGAGCAATAAGTGCCCCAACACTCACCGCGATGACGTCTACCACACTTGTTGCACTCGGGAGTACGATTCTCAGTCCCTTGGACGTGATGGCCTCGCCCTGGATTACCACCTCCGCGTCTATGATCATGATGAGGTTTCCTATCTTTGTGCCTTTTGGCACGGCCTCTGTCCCATTCAGCAGTCCTCTTTCTCGAACTAGATCCACCCTTGCGATCCAAAAGTCCCAAAGACTGTCCGATGTCCTTGGCCCTAGCGACCAACACATCAAAATCTGTATAGTCGGAAGCCAACATGTAGGTCTTCACATCCTGAACCAACCCATAACGGAAACGCTCACAACGTTTCGCCTCAATGGGAACTAACTCAGAAGCATATTGACTCAGACGTACAAACTGCACCTCATAGTCGGATACGGTCAAGCTACCTTAAACTAGAGCCATGAACTCTCTCTTCTTCTCGTCTAGGTATCGAAGACCTAGGTGCTTCTTACGGAAAGCAGCCCTGAATAACTCCCAAGTAACCTCGGCCTCTGGCATACCCGTAGTGATAGTAATCCACCAAGTGTAGGTATCTCCCTGAAGCAAAGAGACAATGCAACCCAACTTATGTGCCTCAGAGCATTCCATCTGACTCAAAATACTAACTATGCTCTCAACCCATGCCTCTGAACCCTCGGGTGACAACTCACGAAACTTAACCCTGCCCAACCTACAGAGTCGCTCTAACGGTAAACCAGAACCTGCACCTTGAAGCGATGCTGAAACCTGAACACCCGATAAAGCTATCTGGATAGCTCCGGCTATAGCATGAATCAACGGATTCACATCAATACGTGTTTGTCCCTGACCAGCCTAGGGTCCAACACCTTCCACATTCGCTCTACCCCCCGAAGGAGGAGGAGGAGGCAAGTTCTCTCCTCGCACATCCTCAACATTCTCAATCCGTTCAACCCTCAGATTATTCATTCTTGGTCTTCCTCTCGATCTCACCATGCTAACAGATGCAAAGCTAAACAACAAACACAACAAGTGAAATGATTTGGGGTCAGCAAGGAACAAGGCACAAGGTGCTCAAGTCCTTAAACTTAAAATCACTTACAATAATAGTATACTAGCAATGTGTGCCTTTAACTATTTCTCAACCAACACAAGGATAGCCACAAGCATGCTTACAATCATCGTGCAATCACAATCAATAAGCTTACACCATAAAACTTACCTTACTTACCTTTCAGCTTGTGGAAATTCAACGAACCTAGGCGAAACTTAGGCTCTGATACCAATAAATGTAACCCATCGACCCGGCCTAGCCGTCAGACCGCATCGAATGAGTTACATGGGGAAAATTGAAGCGAAACTCGTTAAGGTTCCACTCCGATTAGCAACCCTAAAAATTCTTTTAAAGTTATCTTGTCTAGATGCATTAATTATGTCCTATGTGAAGGAACACGCACCGAAAAACACGGATACAAAACAAGCAAAACATGCAATTTAGATAACCCATTTTAGCTTTTATAACAGGTCGTATAGATACGCTAAAGGATCATATCGATACGCATGTACTTGGTCAACACTCCAAGTCAAACCTAGGGAAACCGTATCGATACCCACAAGGAGAGTATTGATACGCCCTCAACGGTCAACTTTCCCATGGTCAACAACAAAGACCGTACCGATACTCTCAGGATCCGTACCGATACGCCAAAATCTCGCCAATTTCTCAGATTTCCAGAGAGCACTTTTGGTATCGATATGCCCCCGCGTACTAGTACACCTTGTCCAAAATAAGGGATCGTATCAATACCGCCCTTGAGCATATCGATACGCCTTGCCCTGCAAGACTCATTTTAGATGTCAAAAACACAAGGGACTCCACACAAGAGGCATTAACAACATCTAAGCAACATACAAACACGCATATGACTCAAGGCATCCATGGATAAACATATAAAGCATTTTAAACACTTAACGATGCAACATCCAACATGATAAGATTTTTAAAGGAAACATGCATACATGGCATTCACCAACATAGCCAAAAGCTAAACAAAAGCATAAATCACCATGGTAAAAGGCATTACAAGCCCAAAGCAACTAAACAAACTTTTCTAAGCAAAAAAGACATGTCAACAACACCTCAAACATAAAGGTCTTATCCCATTGCTTAATATTAATTATTGAAGTCTAAACTCATACTTGAGAAATCCAAGCTCCCTTGGATTCTCCCTTGTTCCCCGAGCTGCTTCGAAGGTCTAAGAGCCTGCATTATTGGAAAAGAGAGCGTAAGCGTTTAAGCTTAGTGGGCGGTGCTCAAAACGGTAACTACAACAATGCAGTTTTAAAACATAATTTGCTTGAAAACCAAAACCATTTCCAAATCATTTTAACATGCTTGAACACACAACAACATGCATTTACCTTTACGTACATTTACCGAATGCAACCACAAGCCCTAGGTTTATCACATGCTCATTCTCATAACGCAAGCAAAGTAACCAACAATGTATAAGCATAATAGAAAGAATCAACAACATGCTTAACATGAGAATTAAAGCATCATGAATATATTGACATTCAACGTTTTTACTCGGATATGCAGATAATTTCTCAAACCCACTAGACACTTCCGGTGGAATGTCACATCACCGTACTCACCCGTCTAGTAAAAACATAACTTTCAGTGGAATCTCACATCACAATACTCCTCCTTAGTGGAACCTAACATCACTAAGGCCACACGTGAATTTTACCCTAATTCTATTGATCGATCAATTATATCCGGTAACAACTCAACACGTGTCAATAAACTCATTCACAACCACAAGCATTACCGATGCTTGAACCACTTACCATGTCCAAACTTACATGCAAGACATGTACTCACAATGTAAATATAAACACAAGTCATAAGTCTCAACATGCATAACAATGCAAACTAACACATTATCAACATGACATGCTCACATTGCATCAAGAATCGTAAAACACAATTTAATTGTATAAAACCTTTAAACTTACTCTTGAGCTTGGATTGGCCTTTCAAGCTCAATCCAAACTCCCAAAACACTCCATTAACCACGTTAAGGCTTTTAAAATTGATCCACTCACCAACCAACACACAAACGATGTCCAAGATGCCGAATCAAGCCTCCGAACTACCCAGATTTTCGTCCACAAAGCCCGAATACAATTCCTCTGTTTGGAGCAACCCAAAATTGAACATTAGAACACAAATACACGCACAAACACAACAAAAACCCGGAACTCAACAATCTTGCAACAACACACATCGATTCAAGCTCAAATTTCACCCGAAACATTATCAACTCAGTCTCAAACTACTTGCAGCCATACCCAACGAATTTACCATAAAAATCTACCTTTTAGCATCCCTAAACATCAATCTAAAGCTATCAAACTTTCAGCTGTCATTTAGACCCAAAACTCATCCAAAAACTCAAGATTTTCAACTCTCAAAATCACCCACAATACCCATTTCGGGTTTTCTTTAAGAACCCACCATTTTCATGTTATTTTAGCACTAAAACAAAGTTAAAACACACTCAAACTCAGCCATAATCAACCCAAACAAAAAGCCCATAAACCTCCTTTCATTTCAAACCAAACATTAAAAATCAAAACAAGTTAAATCTATGAGTTTTGCAAAAATCTTAACATTTAAGACTCAAGAAAGATGAAACTAAGTTAAAGAGCCATTTACCTTGAAGAAATCACTTGGATTGAGGTGGTGTTGAAACCAATGAAATAGTGAAAAAGGTTTTTGGGAGGTTTTTGAACGTGAAAAGAGATTTGAAGAAGATAAGTAGCTTTCAAAAATCCCCTTTTTCCTTATTTCTTTTATTAAAATTTCCGGTTTGCCCTTTACCCTTTTAAAACATTTTAGGTGTATTAAAAATAGTTTTTTTTTCTCTAATTTAAGTTTAACCCGACTTGGTTTAACTAATATGATATCTCTCGGCCCTAAACTTGGGGCGTTATAAACATGTTTTTAAATTTTTGTTTTTATCTTTTAAAAATTATATTATTTAAAATTTAAATAAATACGTTTTTTAATTATTTTTCAAAAAGTGAAAATAAAACCGACAAGATCATTGCAGTGACAATTAACTTCTATTGTTTCATGCGAACAGCGAACTTTCTTCATATATTTTTGTGGAAACCAAACAAGCAAATAGACGATCCAAACAGAAATTTTTTAAATCAAAACTCAACTTGTATTACTTCAGATAAAACAAAAAAAAAAAAACGAAATCTGAAACCAACTTTCATAAAAGATAAAGTTAGCCTCCAAAACCGTAAAGCGTTCGGCCCTGTCTCTGCAATGCGTAAACCACGTCCATTGCCGTAACCGTCTTCCTCCTAGCGTGCACGGTGTAAGTGACCGCGTCGCGGATCACGTTCTCGAGGAAAATTTTGAGAACGCCACGGGTTTGTGTTGAAAATATTTGAATTAAGGATTCTTTTACATAAATTACTAGTTTTTTTTTTTTTAAGATCAAAAGAAAGACTTACAAAGTATGAGCACACTTTAAATCATAAATACCTATAGAGATTAAAAAAATCAAAAAATTAAAAAGCGAAAAATAAAAATAAAATTAAAAGCATTCCTTAAAAAAGTTTGTTCCGTCTCTCAGTTAAAAATTTATAAATATTTATAGAAAAAAAACATAAAATCAAAAGCGAACAATAAAACTAATAGAATTCATTCCTTAGAGAACTTGTTTTGTCTTTTAAATGAAAATTTAACAAATATATACTTTGATTAGAAAGTTCTATGAATCAAGCATTTTTATTATATTGAGCTCTTTGTACATCGGCAAACATGTTTTTTTATGTTTTTAAATTTTTGTTTTTATTTGTTTTTAAACTTGGGGCGTTACAAACTTGGGGCGTTGATCATCTTGTGACTTCATACGTTTGATAATACTTGTTATCTTAATATTAAATTGTCATAACATCAGACAATAAAGTTACAAAAACAAATAATTTTTGCAAAAATAAAAACAAACCATAAAAGCAGATAAAAAATAACAAAAATGCAGATTTAAACTAACTTGACAAAACAAAACAAAGAAAAAAATTAAAAAAACAAATCGTCAAAAAAGAATATTTTTATTTATATACAACTAATATAAACATTAAAAATCAGTCGTCATGAAGATCGTTGTCGAATATTAAGACTTTGGTGAAGAAAGGAATCTCAAATAAATTTTTAAAAAATTATTTACCTCAAAAAAGATAGAATTAGTGCAAATTCTTTTTTATATATAAATTACAAGTTGAATGCTACTAATTTAACATAATAAAAATATAATACAAAATTTTAATGGGCTAATGAAGATTTAGGCTTTGAATATTGTGGATAAAGATAGAAGTTGGAATGATGATGTGTTTGGCATTTGTGGATGCGTATCGACAATTGACTATGATAATATATATATATATTGACAAATTTTAAATTTAAATTTAATTTTATTTAGAGGAAAAAAAGGAACGAGGATGGAAATCGTTTGTCTCCAAACTATGTCTCTTTGGTACACTCACTTTTTAAAAAGTAGGTTTAGAGTTTATAGTTTATGGTTTAAGGTTAGGAGTTGTGATTAGGGTTGAGAGAATTAGGGTTATGGTGTATTTTTTAAAGTTTAGGGTTTAGGTGTGAAAATTCAGGTTAGAGTTTAGAATTTAATTTTTAAGTATTTTTTAGTGTGGGGCATAAAAAAAGGCAGAGGATTTTTGTTCATAGGAGAAGGAAGTGGAGTGTCCCTAGTAAATCTAGAACCAATGACCTAAAAGAATACGATAGAATAAAAATAAATAACTTCACCAACCGACAAAATATATTTTTCAATAAATTATTAATCAAATAGAAAACTGTATTAGGATATAAAATCGTTAACCAAAAATATATACACACATATGAATGTTAGCAATAACTCCTAAATACTAATGATTGTGTGTTTCAGGTGAGGCTCCAACGGTTTTAAAGATCAAGATTGAGGATGATGTTCAATGATAAAACTTGCCCATCTCCTATAACTTTATCCCATTAAAAAAATCTCCTCCAAAATTAAGATTAGAATTAAAATCTATTAAAAAAATTATTGTTAATGACGATAAGGTATATCGTATTTAAAAAAGAAATATATGAATCAAAAATTTAAAGACGACGGTTAAATCTAAACAAATAAATACTCTCTTTATCTCAAGATCATAAAGAATTGTAGAAACGATAAATAAATACTCTTTATCCCGATTTTACCATCACATGTTAACTTTTTACATTGTAATCACAATCACCATGGTGATTGAATTAATTGAAGAATTGTGTCTGCTATAAAATCTAAATTAAATTAAGTTAAATACTTAGATATATATATATAATATTATGTGTATATATATAACAATAATCTAAAACTTAAAACATGCCACAAGAATGATATTTTAAAGGAAAAATATTTTATTTTTAGATGTTTATAAGTCAATTTTTGTTGCTCAAATGTATAATCTAATAATATTTTTTGTACTAAGAAGTAATTTTTTAAGATTTTTTTTACATCTCTTATTATTATAAATTAAGGGTCCATTTTAAAAAATTTTACAGAGCCCCAAAATCTTTGAACCACCCCTTACTAAATATATTCTAGAGAAATTAAAGAGAATAAAATAGCGACTACCATCAAACTTTCTCGGGCCCTATTTATATCTCATACTAAATATGATAATTGTCTAGATCAACAATATGTGTAAAATATTTATTTTTGAAAAATAAATAAAATATCCTAACAACATTATTTGGAGGCAATCATAAACTTAACCATTAACCATAAAAATAGTAAAAATAAAGATACAAATGTATTACTAACATTTTAAAATTGGGTAATTATTTCATGCACAAGCGCTTTGTAGAAATCTTGTTTCTACAAGTACCTTAGTTTTAGTGTTTAAGGATTTTATTTAGGGTCTAGTGTTTAGGGGTTTAGTGGATGAGTTTTGAATTTAGGGTGTGGCTAGAATTTAGGGTTTAAGGTTATACTTTAGGGTTTGCATGTTACGAACTTAAATCACTAACCATATTATCTTAAAAACTAAACCCTAACATCTAAACCCTAAATTCTAATCATAAACCCTAAATTATAAAGGCAAACATTTAAACGCCTAAACCTAAACCTAAAATAGACTCATAAACCATAAAACTAAAGCGTTTGTAGAAACTTTTCGTTTCTACCACTAGTGCATGAGATACTTTCCCTTTAAAATTATATAAATACATAACACTTTAAACATGACAAAGATATGATATATTATTTAGATCCAAATTTGGGTTACAATGAGTATAAAATTAAATATAAATACTCAATACGAATATATTATCAGATTAAGGGTGTTTGCTAGGGTTCGATGAAAAGGGGAAAATTCCCTTAGGGATTTCAGATAAGCAATGTACGAGAGTCGAAAGAATATGAGAGAGAAAAAACTTTATTAATATCACTTTATTATACCAAAGTTAAAGTCTGACTATTGACTATAGTCATTATTTATACAAACAAAAACTTAAAGAAAATAAAAAAGAAAATAAAGAAGAAAAAGAAAAACTAATAACAGAAAACAGTTGTACTCTAATAGCCCCCCTCAAGGTGGAGCATATACATCATGTATGCCCAACTTGGAGATAAAAGATGAAAAAACAGAAGGAAGAAGAGCCTTGGTAAAACAGTCTGCCAGTTGATTTTGGGAAGAAACAGGAAACAATTTGATGATGCCATTCTGAACTTTTTCACAAATGAGATGACAGTCTATTTCTATATGCTTCGTTCTTTCATGGTGGACTGGATTCTCAGCTATCCTTATTGCTGACTGGTTATCACAAAACAAATGAGCAGTGTGTAAAGGGATCTGCAAATCAGACAAGAGAAAATTAAACCACTGCAACTCACATGTAACAGCAGCAATAGCTCTATACTCAGCCTCAGTAGAAGACCTAGAAATAGTGTTTTGCTTCTTAGTTTTCCATGATACTAAAGAATTTCCTATAAATATGCAAAAACCTGTTGTAGATTTTCTAGTTTCAGGACATGAAGCCCAATCTGAATCAGAAAAGGCTTGTAAATGTAAATTATTGTTAACAGAGAAAAATAATCCCTGCCCTGGAGATCCTTTCAAATATCGAAGGACACGATGGGCTGCCATAAGATGAACAGAAGTAGGAGCAACAAGATGTTGAGATAATTGTTGCACAGCATAACAAATATCAGGCCTAGTATGTGTTAAATACAAAAGTTTACCTACAAGCCTTCTATATGCTGTTATGTCAGTTAAAGGAACTCCTTTATGCTCAGCAAGTTTAAAAGTGTACATGATAGGAGTGGAAACAGTTTTACATTCTAAAAAACCTGTTTCTTTTAGAAGATCTAAAACATACTTTCTCTGACATAAATTTATACCAAGGGTAGACCTTGTAACTTCTAATCCAAGAAAATACTTTAGAGTCCCTAAGTCTTTGATTTTAAAAATATCATGTAGAACATTTTTAATACTCTGTATTTCATCTATGTTGGGACTAGCAACAATTATATCATCAACATATATAGCAAGAGCAACAAAATCAGAATTAGATCCTCTAACTAGCAGAGAACAATCCGAACCAGTTTGTTTGAAACCTAAGGAAAGAAGGGTTTCAATTAACCTTTCATTCCACTTACGGCTAGCTTGTTTAAGACCATACAAGCTCTTCTGCAACTTACAAACAAGACCAGGTTTGGGAGGATTAAAACCAGGGGGTAAATCCATGTAAACCTCTTCTTTCAAATGACCATGCAAGAATGCATTATTAATATCTAGTTGATGCAAATGCCATTTTTTAGCAGCAGCAATAGCAAGAAGGGCTCTAATGGTATTAATTTTAGTAACAGGGCTAAAGGTGTCAAAATAGTCTATCCCTGACTGTTGAGTATACCCTTTAGCTACAAGACGGGCTTTATACCTTTCCAAAGTTCCATCAGACTTTAATTTGGTCCTAAAGACCCATTTGCAACCTACTGTACTTTTACCAGGGGGAAGAGGAACAAGTTGCCAAGTTTTATTCATTTCTAAAGCTCTAATTTCTTCCTGCATTGCTTCTTTCCAACAATCATGTTTAATAGCTTGATTATAAGTCTTAGGTTCAGCTAAAACTTCAGCATTGTTAATGTAAGACTTATGAGCAGATGATATATTATGATAAGACAAAACTTGAGCAATTTGATGAGGAGAAGTTCTTACCTTAGGTAATGAAACATTAAAATCCTTATACTTTTCTGGGAGTTGCCTCTGTCTAGATGGTCGTGAAGAAATAAAAGATTGTTGACTTGAGTCAACAGATTTAGAACTACCAGTGTGAATGTTAGTCTCAACAGAAGTATTAGGAATAGAATCAAAAATAGGAAAATCAGTATTGGCAGTAGAAGTCATGCTTTTATCAGGACACTGAACAAAATCATTCACAACAGATGGAGCTTGATTATTAATAGGATTTAAAATCTCAGAGTTGTTCATTAAAACAACATCATCAGAAATTTGTGTATTTTCATACACAGGAAGCACAATGTCATTGGAAATTTGTTTAAAAGGAAACAAATCTTCAGAAAATGTCACATCCCTGGAAACAAAAATGCTTTTGGTTTCTAAATCAAAAACACGAAAACCTTTAGTATGTTTGGGATAGCCTAAGAAAACACATTTAGAAGCACGAGGATGCATCTTTGTCTTTGGCTTAGGCAAAACAGAAACATAAGCCAAGCAACCAAAAACCCTTAAATGTTTTAAATTTGGTTTTGAATTGAAAAGTAATTCAAAAGGGGTTTTGTTTTCTAAAACAGGTGTGGGAGTTATATTAATCAAAAAAGCTGAGTGTAAGACACAATCTATCCAAAAACAGAAAGGTAAGTTAGCTTGAAATCTGAGAGACCTAGCAACAGTCAATATATGCTGATGCTTTCTCTCAACAGTACTATTTTGTTGAGGTGTATATGTACAAGAAGTTTGATGTATAATGCCCTTACTGTTAAAAAATTCAGTCATTTCAAACTCTTTGGCATTATCACTTCTTATACATTTAACTTGTTTTGAAAATTGAACTTCAACAAAAGAGCAAAAATTAGTTATAAGATTTCTAACTTCCCCTTTATTATGCATTGGAAAAATCCATAAAAATCTGGTTTTGTCATCTACTATAGTTAAAAAATAAGAATGCCCATATAAGCTTTTAATGGGAAAGGGTCCCCAAACATCCATGTGAATGAGATCAAAAGAATCAATACTAACAGAACTGCTAACAGGAAAGGAAGGTCTTTTCTGTTTGGCTAAACGACAAACCTCACATTCAGAAATGTTTCCTAAAGGTATGTCACAGTTTATATCAGCAAAAAACTTCATCCTTCTAGAAGAAGGATGTCCTAATCTAGCATGCCAGAGAGCTACAGAATGACTAGAAGAACTATCAGCAACAAAAACATTCTTAGAGATAATATTAGAACCAACAGAACTTTCAGAGATATTACTTTCAGAGACATTCTTAAAAACAGCATTCTTAGGCATAGTATCAACAGAAACATGCTTAGACATATCATTTTCAGAAATAGTATGAAAAACAGAAGAATGACAAACCAAATTTGCAACATCTAGATGATACAAGCCTTGAATCTGCTTAGCTGTACCAATCATCTTCCACTGAAGTATATCCTGTATAACACAACCATTGTGTGAGAAGATTAAAGAATACACATTATCTTCAACCAATCGAGAAACAGATATTAAATTAAAACCAAACTTTGGAATATGAAAAACATCTTTCAAAACCAAAGAATTCAAAACAACAGTTCCAATATGGTGAACCTTAACAAGTTCATTATTAGGAAGTTTTACAAACTTATCATAAACAACATGAAAATCTTTAAAAAAATTTAAATCATTGACTATGTGATCAGTAGCACCAGAGTCAATTATCCAAGAAACATTATCAGAAATGCTATTATAACAATGTGAAAGATTATTAGAAAAAGAAATATTAAAAACAGACTTGGAAAAGAAAGGAATACCTGAATCAGAAGCCTGTTTGACATCAGAAACAAAGGCTGAGGACAAAGCATTAACCTGAGGCTGAACACTCTGATTTTGACCAGAAACAGTATGTGCAGAAACAGAAGAGGCACGTTCTTGAAGCAAAGAAACAATGCTCTCATACTGTTCTTTTGTAAAAACAGGAGGATAACCAGGATTTTGATTAATACAGGACTCACTAGGAACATTGGTTTCACAAGAACCCACATGATTAGACCTAGGAGTTTGGTATTTGGATTTATAACCTGGAGGATAACCATGTTTTCTAAAACATTTTTCGACAGAATGTCCAAATATACCACAGAAAGTACAAGTAGGCTTTTTATTCCCAGAATTGTTATTATATTTCTTCCCAACAGACTCAAAACTAGAACTTTTATTTCCAGAAAACCTATTGGCATTTTGAGATTGGACACGACCAGCTAAGAACACAGAAGAATCACAATTGATAACACCAGACCCTAGAGTTCTTTCATGCTGAATCACAAGGGCAAAAATTTCATTTATAGAAGGTAAAGGCTTCATCATAAGAATCTGGGCCTTCTGAACAGAAAAGCTATCATTTAACCCTCGCAAGAATCGAAGAACAAAATCTTGTTTTCTATACGTATTTGCATCACAACCACAATGAATTAAAGGTCGAAGGTTTGAGATTTCATCCCAGAGTACCTTTAATTGCGTGTGATAAACGGTCACTGGCATAGACCCTTGTTGAAGCGAATAGAAATCTTGCATTAGGTCAGAAACGCGAACCAGATCACCTTGACTGAAACGGTCAAACAAATCGGCCCAGAGCTCGCTTGCATTGTCGATCCATATTACACTCTGAGCAATCTCGTTACTTAACGCGCGCTGGAGCCAAGAAAGCACCAGATTGTTGCATTTCATCCAGGCAGTGTAGGAAGAATCATCCTTCTTGGGTTCTTTGATGGAGCCATCAACAAACCGAAATTTGTTCTTCGAGATCAGCGACATCTTCATAGATCTCGCCCAGCCGTGATAGTTATTGCCGGTGAGGAGCGAAGATGTCAAAACCAACGCTGGGTTCTCGTTGGGATGCACATAGTACTCATTATTCGGGTCATCAACACGAACGGAACGGCCGTCGTTTGTCTCGGAGGGGTGCAGCGGAATGGAGTCAACTGATACCATATTAGATTAAGGGTGTTTGCTAGGGTTCGATGAAAAGGGGAAAATTCCCTTAGGGATTTCAGATAAGCAATGTACGAGAGTCGAAAGAATATGAGAGAGAAAAAACTTTATTAATATCACTTTATTATACCAAAGTTAAAGTCTGACTATTGACAATAGTCATTATTTATACAAACAAAAACTTAAAGAAAATAAAAAAGAAAATAAAGAAGAAAAAGAAAAACTAATAACAGAAAACAGCTGTACTCTAATATATATTTAGGGTCAATTTGGTTTTAGAAAATATTTTCTATTTTTATTTTCTATTTTCATTTTTAATTTTTTAAAAATTAGAAAACATGGTTGGTCAATAGAGATGAAAACTTATTTTCAAAAATAAAAATAGTAAAAATATATTTGGTATCTAGCTTTTTCAAAATAGAAGTGAAAAAATAATTATTAAATAATTAAAATAAAATATAGTTAGAAAATAATAATAATAATAATAATAATAATAATAATAAACCCTAGTATGAGTCGCCAAAAAACTTTGTTCTGAATTCGATTTGTTACTGGAACAAGAAGAGAGTCTCTGGCGCCAAAAGGCTTGCACACAATGGATCCTTCAGGGGATCGAAATACGAAGTAGTTTTATGCTTTGACTCTTGCCCAGAGACGTACGAATAATGTGTTCGCTTTAAAACAAGATGATGATGTATGGTGCATAGACCCTGAAGAGTTGGCGAATTTAGCACGAAGTTTTTCCGTAACCTTTTTACGAGCTCTGGCACGTCCGATCATGACTACGAGGTTCGGGGCTATTGAACCGATTATTTTAGAGAGCTTAGAATGTCTGGTAACTGATGATGAGATACATCGAGCTTTTTTAGATATGAGTCCGCTAAAGGCCCTTGGTATTGATGGTCTGCATGCATCATTTTTTAGCGTAATTGGAATGTAGTTGGCCCAGCTGTATGTGATTGTATTTGGCGTGCTTTTGAACAGGAGGAGTTCCCGCCTGAGCTAAACCACACAATTCTTGTGCTCATTTCGAAGGTTTCAACGCCAGAACAAATTAGCCAATTCTGGCCCATTAGCCTTTGTAATGTGGTTCATAAGCAATTACAAGATAATTGTCAATCGACTGAAGCCTTACTTACCTCGCTGGGTCTCAGAGAATCAAACCAGTTTTATCCCGGGTAGATCGGTTACTGATAATATTGTGATTACTCAGGATGTTATTCATACGATGAGGAGGGAAAAAGGTAAAAAAAATGGTTGGATGGCTATTAAAATCGACATGAAAAAGGGTATGATAGACTTGAATGGATTTTTTATAGGGTACTCTTGTTAATATTGGGATTCTGGCTTCACTCCGCAAACTCATTATGTTTTTTGTGTCTACTGTCTCTATACAACTTCTTTGGAACGGTTCTATGACAGATTCGTTCTGGCCTTCACGAGGTATTCGCCAGGGGAACCCTTTCTCCATATCTTTTTGTGCTTTGCATGGAGAGATTGGCTCAAGCAATTTAGGTGAAGATTTCGGCTGGTAGATTGAAGCCTTTTCGCACTTCTAAATTGGCCCCTGGTATATAGCGTATTATTCAAATTTTGTATGTGGGCATCTCTAATGATGGTAAGAGCATCTATTTAGTACGGTGGGATGAGGTTTGTCGGCCTGTTGAGCAAGGAAGGCTTGGTTTCCGAAAACTGGACATTATGAACGAAGCTTTTATTATGAAACTAGGATTTAACTTGGCCACTCATCAGGATGCCTTATGAGTACGATTTCTTTGAGCTAAATATAAGTGTCATGAGAGGATCTCAGATACGTTGCATAATAGGAATGTTTCACGTCTGTAGAATGGGCTGAGTGTGGTGTGGAATGATATTCGGTCTCGAATTGTGTGGTCCGTTGGAGATGGAACATCTATTAAGTTTTGGCATGATGCATGGCTCAGTGACATATGGCCTCTCCATGCTTTTGTCTCACCGAACTAGAGGTGAATTCTTGGTGATAATTCTGTTGCCGCAATAGTGGGCCCACATGGAGATTGGGATTGACCTAGGTTCCAGGATTTGTTGTTGTTGTCGGTACTGCTTCGGCTAGCAGCTGTCAAGTGCACCACGCCTTGGCTCTCCAAGGATATGGTAGGTTGGGACGGGAATTTAGATCAGAGATTTACGATGTAGCCTATGTATGAATCAAAGAGTGAGCTGACACACTCGAAAGTAAATGATGTGTGGAATTTGATAATTAAGTATAGGGGCTGCCGATAATTAAATCTTTCTTGTGGCTGGCATGTAAGTCTAAGTTAAAGACTAATGGAGAACGGGTACAACGTCATTTTACGTCGGATAATGGTTGTCCGGTGTGTCATGAAGTTGTAGAAGATGTTGATCACGTATTACGTCATTGTCCTGCGGCTTTTATGATTTGGGTTGGTCTTATTAAACCTGACAACTTGACCGAGTTTCTCACGTTGGATATTCTAGAGTGGATCAAGTTGAACCTATCATTGTCGCCACCATTTGTTGCAAATATGAGTGACCGGGATCTCCTCTTTGGGGCAATCTTGTGGAATTTATGGTTGCAACGCAATGCCATTGCTTTCAACTCGCCAATAGAGAATACGAGCCCTATTCTTGAGCGAAGTAAACGGTTGTAAGCGATGACACTGCAGGTGGTTGGTTTGATTTCGTCAGTTCCTCATGCGCGGAATGTGGCGTCGGGGTCGAGTTTATGGGCATTGACATTGTCGAGTTGGCATAAGCTCAATGTGGATGGTGCAAGGAGAGCCTCTGATGGTAGTTCATCGTGTGGCGGGGTTATCCGAAATTGTCATGGTATGTGGGTCTTGGGTTTTTACAAGTTTATCGGTGTATGTTCCATTCTTGGGGCAGAACTTTGGGCCATTTATGTCAGTTTGGTATGTGCTTGGGATCGCGACATTCGCTCTCTTGTTGTGGATTCAGACTGTTTGGAGGCTATACGTATCTTGAGTAGTAGGCACGCTTCGAATGGTTGGATGAGTATGGTGCAGCATATTAATGAGATTGCTCGACGCAATTGGACGCTACAGTTTCAGCATATTGGTCGGGTCAGGAATAAGGTTGCTGATGCAATTGCTCGTGATGTTGCAGATGAAGATTTGGCCATCCATTTGTTGGATACCCCTTCGGCTGCTTTGGCTATGCTTCTAGAGGATGATCGCAATACTGCGTCTGGAAACTCGTAGGCTTTGTGGTTGTCTCTGTTTGTTTGGTTATTAGTCTTGGCATGCAACATGTTTGTTTATTTTCGGACTCCATTGTTGGGAGAGACAACCTCGCACTCCGAAGATGGACCGTAAGACGAACATGCATATTATCAAAAAATTATAAAATGTATGACCTCGATAAATGTAATACAACTATATTTTCCAATAAACAATTTTTAAAGCAATAAATGTAATACAATTAACATATCTTTTACCAATAAACAATTTTCAAGATTATAAATACAATACAATTAATACATCTTTACCTAATAAATAATTTTTAAAACTATAAATGTATTATAAATTAATATTTTATTTTTTTAATATAATAAGAATAGAAATTAAGCTAACGTTAATACATTTCAGCGTGTCGTACTATCATGATGCAATTCTTTCAAAATTCTAGCATATTACTATTTTTTCAATCAAATGAAAAATAAAATATCGCATATTAACCATGAAAACTTATGAGTTTAAGTTTTGTCTCGCCTCAATTTCTATGAAACACAACCCCTTAAACTTATTGGTTTTGTTCATCTACTATCGGCTACGAAAGAAATGATAGATTTTAATTATTTTCTTAAATGTTTTTATCTCTATTACCTTTTCAAGTTTCTTAAATTCTCATATTACTATAAGAGAACCATTTCTCGAATTAAGTATTTAAATTTAAAAATTGGGAGGAGAAGATGTCTTAATTAACTAATATTTAAATTAAAAATGACCTTAAATTTCATTATACGAAAAAGTTTTGGAGGGATAACAACCCTCCCACCTCATGAGTGGCTAGATCTCTGATAATAATGGTACCAAGGCTCAATCAACAACAACTATCCTTTTTTAATTAGTGTAAGATATTTGAGAATTCAAAAGAAATTTCAAACATCAATATAATTGATATTGTGTCAATATTAATTTAAAAACATTTGAGAGTCCAAAAGAATATCTAATCTAGTATAACACGACTTTTTGTACGATGTATATGTTAATCATTTAACTGTTGTATTTAAAAATATGATCTTATTTTTTATATACATGATGTTTGAATCAAGTTAATTATTGATTTAGAATATTATTTCTATTAACATATACTTATAGTTGAGTGTTTTTACACTCAATAAACAGTTAAATATTTTTAATTTATTTAAATTTTACATGTGTAATACGTGAATAAAATATAAATTATAAAATTTTAAATGGTTGAAATTAAAAAATTACCATTTAAGGTCAAAATGAATTTTTGAAAATTTATCATTTACAATTTTAAAAGGATAAGAAAATTACAATTATCACTTGAAATTTAGAGTAAAAAATTTAATGCTAATTTTAAAGGGGTCAATATCTTATTAGTTTTTACACTAAATTTAATGTGTTTGACCGCCCAAAATACAATATAGCGGAGTCATCTACCAGTAAGTATACAAAATTTTATCATCAAACTAGCATTCAATCATTAAATTAATGTAAAGCGATTAAGTTAATTGAATACTCACTAACATTTTAATAATGGCTAATGTTCAATCTGATCAAGAACCTCATTTAATTTTGTCGAATAAAAGATTGTGAAATATATAAAAAATAATATTTTAAATAAAAAAATCGGATTAGATGAAACTCAACAAGATTGGGGTAGTTCTGCTGTGAGGCGGTTAATATACGGCGTGACCGGTTAAATAGGTGACCGGTTAAACATAACAAAATAGGTAAAATTACCTATTTTGTTGATAAGAGTATCAACATATCCAGTAAAATTACCTATTTTGTTGATAAGAGTATCAACATATCAAGTAAAATTACCTATTTTGTTGATACTTTCGAAAGTATTTATACTTTTCTAAAAGTATCTATACTTTTTTAAAAAACAATGTAACTGGTTGCAATGTGGCTCGAAAGTATCGATACTTTTAAAAAAGTATCAACAAAAAGTATCGATACTTTAATACTACCTAATATGTTGATACTCTTATCAACAAAATAAGTAAAATTTTACCTATTTTGTTATACTATACTTTTTTAAAAAGTATGGATACTTTTAAAAAAGTATAGATACTTTCGAATGTCCCATCAGCTTAAACTTTAATAACAAAATAGGTAAAGCGCTACCGAATATGTTGATACTCTTATCAACAAAGTAAGTAAAATTTTACCTATTTTGTTATACTATACTTTTTTAAAAAAAGTATGGATACTTTTAAATAAATATAAATACTTTCGAAGGCCCCATCAGCTTAAACTTTAATAACAAAATAGGTAAAGCGCTACCGAATATGTTGATACTCTTATCAACAAAATAAGTAAAATTTTACCTATTTTGTTATACTATATTTTTTTTAAAAAATATAGATACTTTCGAAGGTCCCATCAGCTTAAACTTTAATAACAAAATAGGTAAAACGCTACCGAATATGTTGATACTCTTATCAACAAAATAAGTAATTTTACCGATTTTGTTATCGTGGGATTTCCAAGGCCCCATCAGCTTACTACCTAATATGTTGATACTCTTATCAACAAAATAAGTAAAATTTTACCTATTTTGTTATACCTACCGATAACTTAAGTTTGTCTGTTACCAATTTTTTTAATATTTTTTAATGTTTTCTACCGAATACATTATTTTAAATCAACATATCCGGTAGCGCTTTACCTATTTTGTTATTTATCTTACAATGTTTCCGGTAATACCGTTTCTTAACCGTATATTGATTCGTCTTACATTAGAATCTCCCCAAAGATTGTATCCTACCGGGGTTAAATATATTGTACGCACTAGCAAAACCGATGTAGCGTACCCAAAATAAAAAAATGAACTAAATAGAAAGTGGACGTACTGATAAAAATTAGTCGAAATAGTACGATAACTGTACCAATAAAATTAATAATTAAACGGGATGAGAATGATTGTGATTTTTCGCTAAATGGTTAACCAAAAAACTATAATAAATATTAAAGTTAATTTTATTTTAATATTAAATTGTTGATTTATTACTAATATTTGTAATTACCATACTTAAATTATATTTTATAATGGCATTTAATTATTAATAATAATCAAACGTGTAGTGTACGTCTATTCGAATGTACATCTATTCTAGTATTGAGATATAATGAGATATGTGTTGCGTCCTTTTGTTTCTGTTGGGTTTTCAGTGTGGTTGCAGGCAGTTTGTGTCTTGAGGCATTGGTTTGTTCTTGCAGCTCCGTTTACGGTTCATGTTGCCGTGTCTTTGTTTTATTTACATTTGCTCTTGAACAACTATGTTGAGCTCGTGTTTCATGTTATTGTGATCGTGAAATGAAATGAAATAAATTTAGAATACTTTTTTTCTCTTTTGATGTTCTTGACTCGATTTTGGTTGACTCAAACAAAGAGATTTTTACAAAATTCTTTTCTTTTAAAAAATTATAATTATATTAAATTATTATGATATCACATTATTGATTATACAAATATTTGTGTAATTAATATAAATTGTTCATTATAATCGATATTTGTGTAATTAATATAATTTTTCTAAAATTTTAATTGTTTTAAAGTTTGTAGACTTTTTAAATATAAATATTGAAGACAATATTTGGTTGATTTTTTTTTTTGAACTATGAAACATACTACTGATAAATATATAAAATAATTCATGGGTAATCGAGTAACCGTACCTAATAAATTGGTTAATTGTTTTGGCGATAACTGGTTTAAACGGGACGATAACACTTCATTAAAAAGTTCAATCGAGACTTCTGGTAATCGTACCGATAAGCCATGCCGATACGGTTAACTACTCATGAACATCCCTACCCACCACCCGTTGGTCTAACATTCCCTTAAATAAAATTAAAATTTTAAATCTTAATATTGTGAATGAAATAAATTAGGTTTAGAGTTATTTTTATATTAGATTTTTATAAAATTCGACTCAGTTATAGTGATAAAAAACAACATAAATTATAAAAATTATTAGATAAACTCTATCCAGTACTCACCATGTCATCCATAATCTCAATCAAAAAATCTATTTATTTTATTTCAAATAGATAAATCTTATTAGTTGAGATCACAAATGATATGCGGGCCATTTACATGTAATAATTTTTCCAAAACTGGGTTGCGTCACTCCGCCACTGAGAACAAATTTTATTGGTAATTGGGAGAGAGGAACGATTCATCAGAACACTGAGCCAAAAGCACCGAAGAAGGGGGATAAGTTAACGTGTACAAACCTCGTTGGGCCACCCGAAATGGGGACCCTGAAAACTAGAAGTTGGCCGTTTCCTCCGACTGGAGAGTGGAGAGTTTGGACAAACTCCCAACAAAATTGCAACCGGTGCCATTTGTTTCCATCATCATATACAAAAAACAACTACAATTTGCGTTCTTTTACTCTCTTATTTTCCTTCTTATTTCTCTCTCTCTCTCTCTTGCTGGTTCTCTTTCTGTCATTCACCATTGGAATTGAAACATTATGGAGAAACTTGGGTTTTTCTAATTTTTTGTTTTTTTTTGTTCGTGGGAAAAGTAGATATAAAGGGGCAGAATCGGATCTTTCAAGGTATCTTAGGTAGATAGGGAGTATTAATAATTGCCTTCTTCATGTTCAGGAAGTGCTTGAGGATCACATAAAGTTAGGCCTTTTTAAATCTTTTTTCTTAAGCAAAAAAGGGTAACAATCTGTTTCCGAGTTGGAGCAGAGGAGGAAGATTCAAAGCCGTGCAAGAAAAAAACACTATAGTTGTCTTGTTCATGTTGCTTGTCTATAAAAGCAGGGAACTGAGAGGATTTGGGATTTTTATTTTAAACAAGAAAGCTTTCATATTTCTATTGTTTTGGTTGATTGAATTTGGTGGATATAATGGATTTCTGGCCTGAGTTCCTTGCAAGTAGCTGGGGAAAAGAATTTGTGGCCGGAGGTATAGGTGGCATGGCCGGTATTTTCTCCGGTTATCCGCTCGACACCCTCAGAATCCGGCAACAAAGCACGGATTCAGGCCCCGCCCTTCGCATCCTGCGGCGGGTTGTTGCCACGGAAGGACCCGGAGCACTCTATAGAGGCATGGCTGCACCATTGGCATCAGTCACCTTTCAGGTTCTTTTCTTTTCTGGTTTGTGTGGTGGTGATTCAATGAATTGTTTCAATCTAAAGATTTCTTTTTGAGGATCATTTTTTAGGTGCGTTTCTGTGAAAAAAGTACATTGAAATGAATCACATGGAACCTTATCAGGATCTAGTTGATGAAATGTTTGACAACCAAGTTAACTCATCAATCTTGTGTGGCCCCCCTAAAATTCCATTTTTATGTTTGTTTAAGAAGTTGGTGCTTTGCTGATTATATATATTTGTTGTATGTCATTGTCTATGAATTTGGCCTTATATGGTGCCTATACCCTTATCAATGCTACTAATAATTGTGTTCGGCATTGGGTGTTATAATCTTATTTGAAATGTTATATATTTATATATATTGTGATTTTTCAAATAAATTTTGACACATTTTTTTTATTGTAGCAGTCCGTGCATGCAGGAACAAAATTATTAAAAAGGGATCTTATTTTTTATCTTGCATTTGAATTTCTGCTTTTCCCCCCTGATGTATCTGAGCTGGTTGAATGTATTGCTTACAGAGAAATTTGTGCATTGCAGAATGCTATGGTTTTCCAGATATATGCCATTCTCTCACGAGCGTTTGACTCGCCTGTTTCGGCCACAGATCCACCTTCCTACAAAGGTGTTGCTCTAGGAGGAGTCGGAACCGGGGCCTTACAGAGCATCATGCTTTCTCCGGTAGAATTAGTAAAAATCCGCCTTCAATTGCAGAACACAGGTATTCCAGGTTCTCAATCAGTTAGAACCCAGAAAGGGCCAATTAATGTTGCTAAAACCATACTGAAAACAGAAGGCTTAAGAGGATTATACAGGGGGTTTACAATCACTGCCCTTCGAGATGCGCCTTCTCACGGCTTCTACTTTTGGACGTACGAGTATATGCGAGAACAGCTTCACCCGGGGTGCAGAAAGAATGGCCAAGAAACCCTCAGAACAATGCTGATAGCAGGAGGTTTAGCGGGGGTTGCTAGCTGGGTTTGCTGCTATCCCTTGGATGTTGTAAAGACTAGACTGCAGGCTCAGTCACCCGCCTCCCCACAAAAGTACAACGGCATCATTGATTGTCTTCAAAAAAGTGTGAAACAGGAAGGATATAACGTTCTCTGGAGAGGACTAGGGACTGCTGTTGCTCGAGCTTTTGTAGTCAATGGGGCTATATTTTCTGCATATGAGATTGCATTGAGGTGTTTATTCAACAATGGAAACATTCAGACAGATAACACAATCTAGAATGAACTGGAGTTTACTAAAGAGTCGAGATGGTCAAAAAATGCACCAAGTGACGATAAATCAACAACAATTTATTTATAGCTAATAAGAGCAGCTCAAGGATCATGTATGATATGCCAAGATGCTGAAAGGCTACCAAAAATGAGAAACAAGTGAAGAAAATTCATGGTAATCTGTCTTACCTGTCGGCAACTGAAAAGGCGTCGGTCTTCAAAGTATATAGAAAAGCCAACATCTTATCCTCGTTCTTGCTGTTAAATTAATATAATCAAAGTGACATGCTTCATCTTATAAATTTATCACAGCTTACCGCATCCATAACTCAATGTTATAATATTACTATATTAGTTGCACTTCCAAATTGTCCAACACATACTGTCATTACAGCTCATTAGATTTACTTAGCTTAGATGCACCTGCAATGCTTGTGTCCCTTAGTTTGCAAGTTGCTTATGCCGGTCTCCATTACTTGAAACTTTCAATGCTCCAACTCCATGCTGCTGCAATCATTACACGGTGATGAATCAGAGTGAAACAACAGGGAAAAGAGAGTGGAGATGAGGTTAAGTTTGCTTGGTTTGGTAGCTTATTGTTGAGTTTATAGCACGCTCGAATCGATCTCGATTCGAGCGTGCTATAAACTCAACACTTACCCTTGCACTTTGGCCTTCAACATAAACACGGGTTAGAATAAGCCAGGAAAGCAGGAACAAGGGTTTTTTTTTGGTGTGAAGCAGTTAAGTAACATTTGCTAAATTCAAGAACTCTTAAATAAGCAAGGAGCATTGTATTCTCTTGAACTTCTTGTATCTAGTTTTCATTGGTACAAACTGAAATGAAAAAGAAAATCTACATGATCCTATAGTTAAACTGACATCATTTACAACATACGTTCCCCGGGGTGCCGGTGCAATCTTCATGCCTATTATAATATATAGTATGACATTCAAACATCATTTTACAGGTGCTGAATGGTGCACTAATGAGTTATATCCATACTACCAAAAATGAAATATAGCAGTGACTTCCAAAATCATGTTCCAAATTGCAGGCAATTCATAAATGAAGCACATGCATAGGCAATAGACTAATTAACAATGGTCAATTGTGTTCGCTATATGGATCAAACTGATTAAACAACTCAGAGTCCTGAAAAGCAATGGTTGAGTGGTTTTCCCTCACAAAAACAAGGCTCTAATATGTACAGAACTTTACTAGTAAACATGCGGAACTAATAATAAACTTTCCAGTCTCCTCTATATTAGCTCAAAAAAGTTACTAATTTGCAAGAACTAAAGAAAAAGACGATAAACGAAAAATACAACACACAGAAAACACATTCTATCATGTTAACCTTTGAGAAAAAGGAACAAATGTTTAATCACACAAAAGAAATGAACTTAACAAGGGCATTCATCAGCTCAATCACTTGACTTGTAATTACTCAACAAATCTCACAGACAATTAAGTAAAGAGGGGCAGAAAAAGGCAGTTGACAAAATGATCAACCAATTATTCAGTTCATTCCTGCATCATATATAGACTCAAACAGTTCAACAACAAAATGATGATGAAAGACTGATGACCAACTTATTCTAGTTCATTTTTTGTATTAGTTTGGGATACAAAATACAGTATATCTAAATATAACCATAGCAAAACTAGAACAAGTAAAGAAAAACAGAGTAAAGGTTGAAAAGGGACTCATATTCTCAACAACATCAACAAGAAGCAAATAGAAGATGCTTTACTTGATCAGACTCCTCATTCTCCAAACTGTTCCATCGTTTCCTCACTGACATTAAGCCCCGCCATCTGCCCCTCCAACCCACAACTATTCTCGACCAAAACTTGAGGATCATTATAATGCCTAACTGCCTCTACAATTCCACGAACACGCTTATACGGATCCGAGCAATTATCGAACACTTTCGACCCCACGAAAACACCATCACACCCTAACTGCATCATCAATGCAGCATCCGCCGGAGTCACGATCCCACCAGCGGCAAAATGCACCACAGGCAGTCTCCCCATTTGCTTAGTTTGAGCAACCAAATCGTACGGGGCGGCAATTTTCTTCGAAAATGCAAAAACTTCATCTTCATCCATGTTATTCAAAATCCTAATTTCACCCATCACAGACCTGACGTTTTTAACCGTTTCAGCAATGTTACCAGTGCCTAACAAGTCCCCTTGCGTTCTAATCATTGCAGCTCCTTCCCTAACTCTCCTCAACGCTTCGCCAAGGTTCTTGCAGCCACAAACAAAAGGGGACCTAAAATTATGCTTGTTGATAAAATTCTCTTCATCAGCTAGGGCTAAAACCTCGCTTTCGTCAATGTAATCGACTCCCACTCGTTCGAGTATCTGGGCTTCGACGAAATGGCCGACGCGGGAGCGAGCCATGATGGGGATCGAAACGACGCGTTTTATTTGTTTGATGAGAGCAGGATCCGGCATGCGTGAAATGCCTCGGGGGTTGGGTTCAGTGATGACTAAACAACAGGCACCTGCTTCTTCGGCAATTTTGGCTTGGTTGGGGGTTGAGACTTCGAGAATGGCTCCGCCACGAAGCATTTGTGCTAAGCCCATTTTCATCGAGACTGGGTTTTGCTTGTGGTCGGTGATGGCCGTGTTGTTGTAGAGTGTTACGGCTCCGTCTTCTGCCATGGCTGCCAGATGCTTGTTGATTTGCTTCAGTGGAAGAGGATTGCAGTTTCGTTAGTTTCGAGGCTCTGAGAACGAGGGTTGAAACTTGAAGGGTGGGAGACGGGGAGGGGAATTAAAAAAAAGGCTGGTTGGAGGTGCTTGGTTAGTTCGAGAAGTTTCATGAAGCGTTCAAAGGTATGGGGGTCTCATTCCAGTCGGTGGGACTGGGAAGGAAATCCATGGAAACTCCACGTTGCAAAGTTAAACAAAGCAATTCTACTCTCTTTTAATTTTAAATACTAAATAAATATTTATTTTAAAAAATATTTCAATAATAATTATAGATTAAAGATAAAAAGAATTTATTTTTAAGATTATATTGTCTAATCTTATATGATTTGGACATGATTTTCATGTTTAATAAAAAAATAAAGAATTTATTTCTAAATTTATCAGTCTTATGTTCAATTTATTAAAAGCAACTTTTAATTTTTTTATTTACTATTATTATTATTATTATTATTATTATATTTTCTATTTATTATTTATACAAAATATTTTTACTGTCAAATACATGAATTAATTGACCCGAAATTACTTCAACTTAATCAAAAATCAAATAAATATTTAATAAGGATACTTTGATCGACTTTTTAAACTTATTCCGCTCAATGAAAATAATATCAATTTATAATTATGAATATTTATGATTTATATAAGAAGTTTTTCAGTAATTTTTTTAAGGGTTAACTACTGGAATGATCACTTATGTTTCACCTCAGTACAGAGTTGGTCACCGATTTTGAAAAATGACCAGTAAGGTCACTTACTTTTTCGGGGCGTAAACTTTTGGTCACTCAGCCGTTTGTTGCCATTAGATGTTGACGGCTTGCTGACCTGGCAGGGAAAAATAAGAGTAAACTACTGTAATGACCACTTATGTTTATCCATGTACACTTTTAGCCCCCGATTTTAAAAAATAAACATTATGGTCACTACTGAAAAGGTTTATTTCTAATTTCACCCTTGAATTTTTAATATTTCATTTTTGCGGGCAATTGGTTGGGTATCTCGCTGATTTCGTTCGCCGGAAAGGTATTGTCTCGAGAGAAAACTTTGAAGATGAAATTAAAAAGTCTCGGAATAGTTTCGAGCTCCGGGTCGAAGAAGATCCCACCAAAAAATGGTCTAAAAAACCTTTTGATCATTGAATCGAAAAACCCAATACTCTTCAATAATGAATCGAAAAACCTTCTGATTTTTTTCATGATAAGGACCTACAAAACTAAAATGCTTTAGTTCCTCGACAAAACAGGCAATAACTTTCGGGGTCTCCAAGGGTTCAACCAGTCTGGTACATAATGTGAACTTCGAAAATCGGGTTCATTGATTTCTGCTATTATACATGATAAATTTTTACTTCATCGGGGCCAAGCTGAAGGATTATTATCCATGCTTTAGCAGGCTTAATTTTTTTTCTTATACCAGGCGTCATACATCTATAAAAGGTGCACTGAGCTATCCAAACAAAAAGTGAGAGATAATGAGCTGGCAAGCCTTCTAGACCCTTGGACAACTCTAGCCATAGTGACATGGAATTCAGCAACTACGGGTTAAAACATCTCTTACGACATAAACAACATGCAAAATTAGGCTTTGGCATCAAGTAAGTACATGTACACATTACTTAGAGATATCTTCAAGTAATTCCTTAGCAACAAGAGACATAGGAAAGGCCAGTACCTCACTTTTAAATTCTTCAAGTAATTCCTTAGAGATATCTTGATCCATGAACTTTTTCACAGCAACTTCCTATGAAATCGAAGTGTGAGAAAATGATTAATATTCTCCTTCAAAACACAGCAACATAAGAAAATTTTCATTTCAATTGTCCTCATTGTCCTCAAGCCAATTTTCCCTTAAAGTGTTATGTGTTCTTTTAAGTCACATTACCAGCTCATATTCTGTACCTGACATCAAAAAAGGTTATTGTACATCATCTAAGTTGACTTACCAGCCAATAAGCATGATACAAAATCATACTTTCTATATGATAGTAGAACATCCTTAATACTTCTCAATGTAAGGGAAAACATAAATTGTTTAGACCCAAAGAGGACATTAGAAAAAAAGCTAAGCATGAGAAAACTCACAATTCCATGCCAGTCTCCACGATAAACCTCACCATATGAGCCTGCAACAGCAAGAATGCACCAAAATAATGATGATATATCACATTGATTGAAAACAATCTGGAATCAAAATGTCTACCGAGGAGAAAGCATGAAATATATAGCTAATGAAGAGATCAATACCAAGTCCAACGCGCTCTCCCAAGGTGATTTCCTCCCATGGAATCTCACAGTCTGCAATATCTTCAAGCGCAACATCCGACTTTAAACTATCATTACCAGCTGATCTATCTGATATTCTTTCACCTTCAAAATTGACCCCCAAAGCATCATGCTCCCTTTCACCAATATCGTGTGGCTCACTGCCAGCTAAGTCAGAAACTACATTATTATGCTTAGTCACAGCTGCACTGGTTGCCACCGCAGCAGTAGCAGTAGTTGCCAAAGGAAGTTCAACATTTGAATCGGTGCCAGACTTTGTTGCAGCAACTACCATTGAAGATACCAAACCAATTGGCTGCAAAAATGAATTTTTAAAAATTTAAGGGTGAAATTAGAAATAAACCTTTTTAGTAGTGACATAATGTTTATTTTTTAAAATCGGGGACCAAAAATGTACATGGGATAAACATAAGTGGTCATTGCAGTAGTTTACCATTATTTTTTTCGCTGTCAGGTCAGCAAGCCGTCAACATCTAACGGCAACAAACGGCTGAGTGACCAAAAGTTTACGCCCCGAAAACGTAAGTGACCTTACTGGTCGTTTTTCGAAATCGGTGACCAACTCTGTACTGGGGGAAAACATAAATGATCATTCCAGTAGTTAACCCTTTTTTAATTGAAGTAGTAGGTTGTCTCAAAATAGTATTAAAAGAATACTAGCTGTCGGGGCAGTAAGGGGAACGAAGTGGCCGTTGCATTTATGGCCCTGATCTTGTCAGACCAAGATTAAGGATTAGCTAATCCACATGTTTCCACGGCACCACCGCCAATGTCTTTGGAATACAACACCTTTTATCGCCACCGCCGCACTACGCTCCAATACTCCCTCACAGGCTAACTCTCGAGACACACTCGATATCTGTGAAGCCTTTGGAGTTCGAAAGCTTCGGAGTCCGAAAGCTCCCGCTGCAGACCCTCCGGAATTTTTAGTCTCTGCATCACTCTCCTCACTCAGCTCAAGTACCTAAATAAGATAACCATCAAGCTCGACTGTATTCGCAGCCTGACAGTCGAGTTATCACCTGTCAACATGTCAATAGTTATTACTAAATTTAACACAATTTTAATCAGTCATCACCTCATCTACAACACCAAAAAAATATAAATATTCGAGACTAAAGACAAAGGAGACGACTTTACATTCTCTACGAGGCTATCATGTCCATTTCACATCAACCACACACTTTCTCTCTCCACGTGGCTCCGGCCACCGGCCCTACACTATTTGCGACTTTCGGTCCTAAGTCAACCAAGGGTGAACTGCATGACTCAACAACCAACCATGGTCGTTTGTGGCTCTCAGCTCATCCCACGACGGGTGAACCACCTGTCTCTGCCCCAAATCTTCCTTCGATCATCGTATTCACTTCCTTGTTTGGTATCGTCCAAAATTGACATCAACAATTGGTGTGGTGAGCGTGGAGATCCTTCCGACCAAGATAATCAGTCACGCCAGTTTTTCTGTCTTTGGCGATCCCCATTTCCCTTGAGGACATTCTCACCATCGCCGACCCCTATTTATAACAATATCATAACAACGAAGAAAAAACAATAAAAGAGATAGGACAATTATTTCTCACTACACACGTCTAAGAGAAGCGCCATCAGAACGACATGTCAACAATGTCTCAGTAGATCCGCTAGAAAGGATCAGCCTTATAGAATTAGCGGCTACATCTCATTCGCGCTTACAAAAAAACCTATGATAGATATAGCCCTGAAAGAGGCTCAGACCCCCTCAGACATCACCAAGACTCCACCTGAAAACAAGGAAGAGATGAGGCAGTTAGGACGTCCAAGGGGAATGTCCGGTCTCACTTCTTCGGGGCAGTCTATGGAAGCAACTGATAAGTCGTATATTTATATGTTTTTCATATATAAATATTTATGTTTTAGCACACTAATTTATCTCAGAATCATTGTTTTGGTTTCTATTTAATTTTTCAGGTGTTTTTATGCTTAAAGAACGTTTTATGCATAAAAGAAGGGTTTTAGCACAATTTAGACACTTTGAGAGATTTATTCTCGCAAGGCAATAACATTCGACAGATAAAGTTTGAGTACAGTCGAAAATGCTTGGAGAAAAAGAAATTTTATTCTAAATAGGCTTCTAATTTATTGCATTTATTTTATTTATTACATGTTTTTTGCACTTTAATGTAATTTATTTCCCTTATTGATGCTTTTCTCTTCCTCTTATGATTAGAAGCCACCAAAAATTTCATGAGTGGTTAAATTTCTATTTTTCTAGTCAAGATAAGATCAATGATATTTTTCAAGTACTTTTAATGAGATTTTCTTATTATTCATAAGAGTAAAGTTCACAAATGGTCACTGAACTTTGTTAAAAAAATAAAATGGTAACTAAACTTTCAAATGTTACAAAATGACAATTGAACTTTGTGTTTTGTTACAAAATGGTAACTCGACCGTTAAGTACTTAACATGATTGTTAAATAACTTTGTACAATAACACATTTAGTCCTCCATATTTACACATTCAATTAATGTAGTCTCAATTTGAAGAAAAAAATTCAATAAATTTGACCCTCATAATTTACACATTCAATCAACATTAATGAGATGATTCGACCGCCTAATAAGCCCTACAGTTAATATGCTAATTCGATGCAACTACAGGAATTGAAGCGGTTCCCAACACTTCAAAATGACATAGCTACTTGTCACGGACTTATTCTTTCAAGCTCAAATCCGTGCGGCACTAGCACTCTCGACACGATGCTAGTAAGCCTTAATGTCGCAACGCTATGGCAAACCGAAGGAGCAAGAGTGTTTACAAGGAAAGAACCTTGTATTAAGCAACAGAAGCTTACAAGAGAACTTTACAAGAAGGCTTTGAGTATACAACTCTTGGATGGATTTACAAATGAGGGAGGTGGCCCTATTTATAGGCTCCCACCTCCTCAACGGACGGCTATGATCATTTTGATCCAACGGCTACAATTTTGCCTCCTAAAATATCTAAGGGATCTAAACTATTCTAGAGATTTCTATAGGATTCTACATATATCTCTAAGGACCTAAAGTATTCTAGATAACTCCTATAGATCTACACATTTCTATAGATTTCTAGAATGTTCCAGACATCTCTAGAGTAGTCCCGATTCTTCCATAGTCTTCCAGGATCTTCTATAACATTCTAGATCCTTCTATAATGTTCTAGATGCTTCTAGCATGTTCCAGGTTCTTCTAGAATGTTCCAGAATCTTCAAGAATCTTCTAGAGTCTTCTAAAATCTTCTAGGGCGTTCTAGGTGTCTCTAGACCTTTGAAGAGCCTTCCGGATCGTTCTAGACTTGTGTATGACCTCCTGAAACCTCCTAGATTCATGTGGGGACGTTTAATGATGGTTGTGGGCATCTCTAGGCCATTCTAGATCCTTCCTTGGATCATCCTTTGCCTTAAAACGCCCAAGGCACTTCATTTTGCCTTGGTTGGCCCGAGTGCACCTAGAAGGCACTCCTCGGTCGGTCCTGGTGCACTTTGGTGGGGTGTGACATCCTCCCCACCCGATCTCGCGACGCCCTCGTCGCGTCTCGGTCGAGCTTCTCGGGTGTTGCTGGTGTGCCTTACTCGGCTCCTAGCTTTCCTAGTCTTCACCCTCGGCTTGGCAGCTTGATCCTGGGCAATCATACCTGGTTGTTCCTTGCCATCAACCCCTCTGATGAAGGCAACAAGACGCTTTCGTATCGGAAATGACCTCATCACATGAGGTCCTTCACATTGGTAGCACTTTACCCTCGTGCTAGCCTTTGGTGCGGACTTAGCCTTTGTGTTGCCACGTTTCCCTCTCGTGGGCTCTTCTTTTGTGACGCCGCCTTGCTTACCCCGTGCAAGCTTGGTTGGTGACTCTGCCTTACCCTTGGCCTTTAGAGATGATGGGTCGCCCTTGCGCTCCACGTCGAGCTTTGACCCTGGCCTAAGTCCCTCGTCGCTTTGTCCCTTGGGGATGGAACTTCCCTCGTTCCTCTTGGTGTCCCCTACTGATTGAAGTGCTGAAATTAGTTGTATGGATCCCATTTGTGCACCCTCGTCGCCACTGTCGGTGTCACTACCTTCTCAGTGCTTGGCTAGGAGTGAATTAAGGGCTCGGCGTTGTGGGCATTTACGTGTCCAATGGTCACCATCACAAATGAAGCAACTGCTTGGTGGTGACTTCCTTGCACATTGTAACTTCTTGGACTTACCCTTGTCCTTGCTCTTCCAAGGGAACGAGTTTCGGTGCCTTGGTGAGTGGCCTTCTCGATGGCCCTCCCTATGTTGGCCCTTGTCTTCCCCTCCTTTAACATGACCGCCCTTCTCATCCCTCGACTTAGAGGTGGTCTCCTTGTGGCTCGAGTAATCGATAAGGCTCTCGGCCACGGCTATTGCATCGGCAAGGGTTTGGACTCCCCTTCGCCTTAGCTCGGTTTTGGCCCAACTTTGGAGAACATCTAAGAAGTAGAAGAGCGAGTCTTTCTCAGACAGATCGGGGATCTCGAGCACCAAACTAGTGAAATCCCTCACGTAGTCTTGGATGCTCCCCGACTGCTTCAACCTTCGTAGGCGAGCTCTTGCCTCATCCTCGGCATTCTCCGGATATAATTGCCTTTTGAGCTCCCTTTTGAAATCATTGAAGGTAGAGATGGTGCACGTACCTCTCTCGACATCGAGACGCCTTATCCTCCACCAAAGCATGGCGGTGTCGGTGAGGTACAAGGTTGCGGTCTAAATCTTGGAGGCATCCTCCCTGATGCCAACGGCTTCTAGATATTGCTCCAAGCCATACAAGAAGTTGTCGACTTCTTTGGCGTTGCGTGTCCCTGAAAAAGTTTGAGGCTTGGGCACCTCCACCCTTCTAGCCTCTACGGTGGTGCTTGGCCCGGCTGCCATAGCACGTTTGCACAAGGCAAGGTCGCCTTGCAATGACTCTAGTTGAGCATACACATTGATAAGTTCATGTTGGAATGACTCACGTACCTTTGTGAGTTCTGCCACGAGTGCGTCGCGTACTTCACCCATTTCCGCGCGCAGAGACTCCTCTAGCTTGATCTTCATTGCTCTCACGGCTGTGTGGATCTCGGCATCCTCCGCCTCGAGGCCTTCAATCCGCTCATGAAGGTCGTCCACTTGGGCACCCATGCCCGACACGCCTTCCTCCACGCGAGTCAAGCGTGACTCCAAGCTAGAGAGTAAGTCTTTAGATTTGGCACGAGGCCTTGTCTCGGCAGGGTCAGCTTTTACTTCTTGCCCACCTTGGTCATGCGTGACCTCGGTCTCGGATGGGCTAGCAACTTGATTCTTGCTGGTCTTGGCCATGCTCCCGAGCGATCGAAACTTGCTCTGATACCAACTGTCACGGACTTATTCTTTCAAGCTCAAATCCGTGCGGCACTAGCACTCTCAACACGATGCTAGTAAGCCTTAATGTCGCAACGCTATGGCAAAACGAAGGAGCAAGAGTGTTTACAAGGAAAGAACCTTGTATTAAGCAACAGAAGCTTACAAGAGAACTTTATAAGAAGGCTTTGAGTATACAACTCTTGGATGGATTTACAAATGAGGGAGGTGGCCCTATTTATAGGCTCCCACCTCCTCAACGGACGGCTAGGATCATTTTGATCCAACGGCTACAATTTTGCCTCCTAAAATATCTAAGGGATCTAAACTATTCTAGAGATTTCTATAGGATTCTACATATATCTCTAAGGACCTAAAGTATTCTAGATAGCTCCTATATATCTACACATTTCTATAGGTTTCTAGAATGTTCTAGACATCTCTAGAGTAGTCCCGATTCTTCCATAGTCTTCAAGGATCTTCTATAACATTCTAGATCCTTCTAGAATGTTCTAGATGCTTCTAGCATGTTCCAGGTTCTTCTAGAATGTTCCAGAATCTTCAAGAATCTTCTAGAGTCTTCTAAAATCTTCCAGGGCGTTCTAGGTGTCTCTAGACCTTTGAAGAGCCTCCCGGATCGTTCTAGACTTGTGTATGACCTCCTGGAACCTCCTAGATTCATGTGGGGACGTTTAATGATGGTTGTGGGCATCTCTAGGCCATTCTAGATCCTTCCTTGGATCATCCTTTGCCTTAAAACGCCCAAAGCACTTCATTTTGCCTTGGTTGGCCCGATGCACCTAGAAGGCACTCCTCGGTCGGTCCTGGTGCACTTTGGTGGGGTGTGACATACTGCTGCTAATGAAGCTTTGGAAAGATTTCGTGAAGAAGGTCGTAAAACAGTGATACGGTTAGTGGAGATGAAGTCCAGTTACTTAACTATTGATTTTTTTCGGAAGCTTCATGCAGAATCAGAGAGAAAACCAGAAAGGAACCTGGAGAAGAATGCAAACCCACCTGGCCCAAATGATGACCTCTACCACGATCATTCTCTCAGAAAGATTGGTATGTGAAGTTATCTTTGTTGATTATTTTACTACACTTTTTCTTTGTTTGATAGGAGTGTTATTTTTTCGACATGTCTTATCACATGAGTTGGTAATAAATTAACTTCCCTTGGTAATTTTTAATCACTCAAATTTATTACCAACTCATATGCTAAGACATGTTTATTACCACTAAATTCGAGTTGAGATGAGTTGAGTTAGTCGAGTTAGTAATAAACACTATTTCAATGCTCATATAATAATTAAGCTTTTTCTTGTATTAATACCATATAACCAAACAATGCAATTGTGCTCTAAGATCCTCTTAGCACTTATTTTAGAGTACTGTTTCAAAATAATCTGAATTCTATTTATTTTTAAAGTTCAAGTTAATCTGAATTCTATTGATTGATTTTTGATTAACAAGTATTTAGAAATACGTGTTTGTTGGTTCAGGATCAAATGTGAGTGCTTATATAGCCATGGTTTCTGATACATTGAAGAATACTATTCCTAAAGCTGTGGTTTATTGCCAAGTCAGAGAGGCCAAGTGGTCACTGCTCACCAACTTTTATGCCAAAGAGGTAAATTAAACAAATTTACTTTTTATTTGCACAAATTCAAAGAAATTTGATTGCCAAGTTTAATGAAATTGTAAAAAATTTATAGACAATTATAAATAGGACCAAATTGAAAGAATGTGTAAATTATGAGGGTAAAATTTATTAATTTTTTTTTGAATTGAGACTAAATTAGTTGAATGTGTAAACATGGAAGACTAAATGTGCTATTATACAAAGTTATTTAACAATCACGTTAAGTACTTAAGTACTTAACGATCGAGTTACCATTTTGTAACAAAACACTAAGGTTAATTGCCATTTAGTAACATTTGAAAGTTTGATTACCATTTTGATTTTTTAATAAAGTTTAGTGACCATTTGTGAATTTTACCCTATTCTCATAATTCTCGTTTATTTCAAGTATTTTTATATCTTCTGAAATTATTCATAGCATATTTGATTCTTAAGCTTGTATGCTTTTATTGGTTTATTAATCTATATTGACCGGTGCCGAAATTATCAAATAAATATTCTTAATCTCTAATAATGAATAAAAATAGAAAGTAGTATAAAAAAGTAGGGTCGTTTCACAAGGACTAGAAAAATTAACGACTTTGCAAGCGAGATTTTAGAAATAATAAAATGGTAAAAAAGAATAAATAATGGAAGTAATGAAATAATAAAATGGTGAGATAGCACTAGGTTTTGCTAGCCTCAATTTCGATCGATCATCGAAATAATTTTTCCTCCTTGATAGTACATTGGTTACAGTCTACAGGGGTTGTGCCCTGTCTATCTTCGAAATCTAGTTAACCTCCATCGTTAGCACCAAGACAATTTTGAGTTTTGAAAGAGCTCAACTCGAATTATAACGTCTCTCTGAAATCGAACTCGATCTTGATTCCCCTTAGCGGACCGCCACTAAGTTTGTTCATAAAAAGCCAGATTACGACCAATCAATCCGACTCCCAAACCGCAAGCTAAAATACCTTTTAAATCCACGTCTACCTTTTGAGTTGAAGATGTAGCAACCTTTAACGGAGTGGTCGATTATCACTCTTAGTTTACAGAGAATCGAAGAATACTTTTTCAAAGTTGTTAAGTGCAAACTCAATTCTCACGATTTAGAATTGAGTCATCGCAAAGATTTAGGCTAAGTGAAGTTTAGCTAAGCATGAATTGAATCCTAACAAATTAAAATAACTCAAAACCCTAACTAAAAAATAAAATAAGGGATAAATATTTTAAACTAGTGGACTAAATTTAAACCAATGACTTATCACAAAAGATAATAAATTTGAAACATGTGACTCTAGTTGAATTCTACTTTATTTTCTGGGTAATCTCATATTTATCTTTGTGAAACAAATATTTTAATTTTGATATAACTAAAAACCAAAGGACTAAATCGAAAAAGTCAAAACGAATTTTAAGTCCTAAAAATATCCCAATATATTTTTTATATTATGCCTAAGTTAAAAACATACTTTTCTAATTATTTTTCTAAGTGTTTCAAGCCAAAAACAGTGGTTTTCACGTACCCGTTCCGAAACGGCCTCAAGGCGTTTCGAAACAGTTTCACCACTGTCGACCACCGTTCCGATACGAGTATCGAAACACTTGAAAGCGTTTCGAAACGGATAAACTCGTTTCGAAACTGTTCTTCATGAAGGATTTAAAATGGGTTATTTTATTTCAAATATTTCATATTTTCAAACATATAAGGGGTGTTTCGAAACGGATCAAGCCCGTTCCGAAACGACCCTTTGACAGTAGCCATTCCGTTTCGAAACGGATCGCTCCCGTTCCGAAACAAGGGCTAGGTTTTATTTTGAATAAAATGACCGTTGGATGTTTGCTTGAAGTTCAATAGTTGTTGCTGATGCTTTTGGATGTCCCTTTTATACCTTCTCATTGATTTCTAGCCGTTTGGGTGGTTGGGAACATAAATGGAGCCGTTGGAACCCTCTCTTGCCACCATTAATGCTGTCTGCACCAACCCGTTTCGGAACACGGGAAACCTGTTTCGGAACGGACTAAAATAGAAAGAGCCGTTGGGGTGCATTTAAGAGCCCGTTTCGAAACGCCTTATGGCCGTTTCGGAACGGTTTTGCCACTGGAAAAGGGTCGTTTCGGAACGGTACCAGCCCGTTTCGGAGAAGAAATTTAAGAGCCACTACACTAAAATTCGTTTTTAAATTTTAAAAGGTTTTTAAACTAAAACTTCAAATCAAAATTTTTGTTAAAAACCTATCTTAAATTAAGGGGGAGTTAGAATATTTTTTCAAAATCTTTAAAATTCCAAAAATTCTAACTTTGGTTTTGTTATATCAAAAAGGGGGAGATTGTGAAACAAATATTTTAATTTTGATATAACTAAAAACCAAAGGACTAAATCGAAAAAGTCAAAACGAATTTTAAGTCCTAAAAATATCCCAATATATTTTTTATATTATGCCTAAGTTAAAAACATACTTTTCTAATTATTTTTCTAAGTGTTTCAAGCCAAAAACAGTGGTTTTCACGTACCCGTTCCGAAACGGCCTCAAGGCGTTTCGAAACAGTTTCACCACTGTCGACCACCGTTCCGATACGAGTATCGAAACACTTGAAAGCGTTTCGAAACGGATAAACTCGTTTCGAAACTGTTCTTCATGAAGGATTTAAAATGGGTTATTTTATTTCAAATATTTCATATTTTCAAACATATAAGGGGTGTTTCGAAACGGATCAAGCCCGTTCCGAAACGACCCTTTGACAGTAGCCATTCCGTTTCGAAACGGATCGCTCCCGTTCCGAAACAAGGGCTAGGTTTTATTTTGAATAAAATGACCGTTGTATGTTTTAACTGAATTTCAATAAACCATTAAGGCGTTTCGAAACGGGCTGGTACCGTTCCGAAACGACCCTTTTCCAATGGCAAAATCGTTCCGAAACGGCCATAAGGCGTTTCAAAACGGGCTCTTAAATGCACCCCAACGGCTCTTTCTATTTTAGTCCGTTCCGAAACAGGTTTCCCGTGTTCCGAAACGGGTTGGTGCAGACAGCATTAATGGTGGCAAGAGAGGGTTCCAACGGCTCCATTTATGTTCCCAACCACCCAAACGGCTAGAAATCAATGAGAAGGTATAAAAGGGACATCCAAAAGCATCAGCAACAACTATTGAACTTTAAGCAAACATCCAAACATCAAATTCAAGCATTTGAGCAAAAATCCCAAATTTGTGTAAAATCCCAATTTGTGTTCTTCATTCATATTTTGTAAAATTGGGTTGAGTGCTTGTATTGGGGCTATCATTTGTATTGAGAGATACCTAATTAGCCTTCAAATTTCTTTGTTCTATTGAGTGAGGGTTGGGTTGATTTTTGGGTAGAAAAATCAACCGATATTGTAAAGGGTTGCCTCCTTGTCCTAGAAAAGGGGAAGATCAATTTAGTGAAATTGTTGCAAATCCTTAGTGAGACTAAGGTAGTGGATGTAGAGTTCATTTGGAACTTGAACCACTCTAAATCCCTTGTTCTTCAATTTTTATTTGCCAATTTCCACTAAAATCCTTTAAATTTCCAATTCACCCCCCCTCTTGGTAAATATCGATCTTTCGATCCACTCAACAATCTTCCTGAACATTTATCCTTAAGATAATTCTGAATTTAACTTTAAGATAATGTTGGTCTGATTTATGAAATTTCTATAACTTAAGTTTACCAATTAATAGTAAAATTTTTTGAGTTATAAACATGTGGCACTGGTTATAAAATTGGGTTATAAAATCGAGATAATTTAACTTTAAGTTTATGAAATTTTTGACTCGACTCGTAATTAGAATTGAGTCATCGCAAAACATTAGGTTAAGTGAAGTTTAGCTAAGCATGAATTGAATCATGCTTAGTATTTTATATGGAAAATAAATAAAAAAAAGAGTAAAAAGATGAAAAAAATAAAGCTTCTATAAAAATAACCAAGGAAATTACAAATTCCAATCCGTTTTTAAATGTTGAACCTTGGGGTATTTATACCCGAGAATCTTAACAAATTAAAATAACTCAAAAACCTATATAAAAGATAAAACAATGGATAAATATTTTAAATTAGTGGGCTAAAATTAAACCAATGATTTATCACAAAAGATAAAGATAATTAAACTGAAACATGTGGCTCCGGTTGAATTCTGCTTTATCTTCTTGATAATCTCATATTTATCACACATGCATTTATTCTTAAGATAATTATGAATTTGACTTTGAGATAATGCTGGTCCGATTTTTTGAAATTTTTATAACTCAAGTTTACTAATTACTAGTAAAAAGATATTCAAAAATAGCCCCTAACGTTTGACCTTTTGGTCATTTTAGCACTTTTTGTGCAAATAGCCCCTTAACGTTTGATTTTCGTGCAATTTTCACCATCGATGGATGGCAATCGTTAGTCAACTGATGTTGACCGTTTGGGGCTGACGTGACACTCCAACATGACGTGGCAATCTTTGACGTGTAAAAAATATTTTTAAATTTAATTGTAACCAATCGGATGATGACACATGACATCATACGATTGGTTTAAAGGCAAATGAAAGTAGAAATAAAAGAGTGAACATATAAGCTCTTGGGAATCAAACTCGCACCTAATGATTGATAAGCTAAACACCTAACCACCAGACCAAATCACTCTATTGTTATATCTTTTCACAACAATATTACATAATGAAATTGTCAAATTTAAAATTATTAATTATTAAAATTGTTTTCCCTCTGCAACTCATTCTCTCCATTCTTCAACACCCCTTTCTTCGTCGTCTTTCAACTTTCTCTAGCAATTGGAAGTTAGAAGTTTCTGGCAATTTTAAAGCTGAAGCACATGCTTCACAATTCTTCTTTAACGTTTTATGCCTTGAAAACAAACTGAATTTTAAATTGTCATTATCTGCTCTTATAGTCTTCGGCAAACACTAACCAGACGAGACTTTTTATCCTGTGAATTATTGTCTGTTCAACCTTATCAGAATCTTCTTTGGTGATGACCCTCTACACACTTTTAGCTTCAAATCCACCTGAAATCATCCCCACCAATTTTTAACACTCAGTTTTTACAAAAAAAATGTAAAAAACATGTAAATTGTAAAGTTACCTGTTTTAGGTTGCAGAAGCCTTCGTAAATCGCTAGCGTATAATCAAATTGTTTAACAAGAGACAGAACCGGCCCTGGGCTCTCTGGTAGAATTAGAAATATTAAAAAAAATGAAAATTTGTTTTGCTGGAGAAGGTTGGACGGCGGCAAAAAAAAAGAGGTGTTGAAGAATAAAAAAATGGGTTGCAGAGATTTTTTTTAAAAATTAAAAATTTAAAAATTCCATTATGTAATATTGTTGTGAAAACATATAAAAATAGAGTGATTTGGCTTGGTGGTTAGGCATTTAGCCTATCAACCATTAGGTGCGGTTTCAATTCGCATGAGCTATATGTTCACTCTTTTATTTCTGTTTTCATTTGCCTTTAAACCAATCGAATAATGACACGTATCATCATTCAGTTGGTTACAATTAAATTTAAAAAAATTCAAAAAAATAATTTAAAAATATTTTTTACACGTCAATTTTGCCACGTCACCCTCACTTTATACGTGACATTGTCACGTCATCTCTCCATGTCATGTTGGGGTGCCACGTCAACCCTAAACGAGCATCATCTGTTGACTAACGGTTTCCATCCATTGATGGTGAAAATTGCACGAAAACCAAATGTTAATGGGTTGTTTGCACCAAAAAAAATGTGCTAAAATAACCAAAATGTCAAACGTTTAGGGGGCTATTTTTGACTTTATGCCTAAAAAATTTTACTCAAAATTTTGAGTTATAAACATGTGACTCTGGCTGAATTCTGCTTTATCTTCTAGATAGTCTTAAATAAATGTTTACAGTTAAACTTGAGCAGAAACTCGAACAACTCGACTCGAGTTTCATAAACTCGATTCGACTCAGAAAAATTTCAAATAAAGTTTGAGTTATAGAATAAGACTCGTCAACTCAATTAACTCAAAATTTTTTTACTCGGCTCGATCAAATGCCCACCCCTACTAACAATATGCGAATGAAATTCGATTAAAAATTGAAATTTTTTACTCGAATCGAATTTTATAAAATCAACTCATAAAATTCAAATAAAGTTTGAGTTATAAAATAGAACTTAAATAACTCAAAAATTTGAATGAACATCTTTTCTTGGCAATTTTATCTCTCAACATTGTATTTTATTCAATTTAGTCATATGTGTAACACCCGTATTTTGGGGTTAGGAGTTAACCGGGTTTAGAGTCCGAGTCAATAAAATTTAATTAAATCAATTCAACCTAAATTGGATCTAATTGAGCTTTGGGAAAAAGGGAAGGGACTAAGGTTGTAATTTTACCCAAAAGTTTTGAAAAGCAAGACCACTTTAACAAAAAGGTTGTCTTCCTCCCCCTTTATCCCCAACCCAACGTCAAAAACACCATAAACCCCTTCTAAACTCTTTCAAACCTAAAACACTATTCCATTCAATATCTTCTTCAATCCAAGGTGTTTTTCAAAGAAGCAAGAGGGATCATCGGAGAAGCTTTGGGACCGAATCCGGGTTCGTAGGAGGATTGTGTCGATTTGCTAAGGAAGGGCGGTGAGTGGTTTCAACTTGTTTTAAAGTTTGGTTCGAGTATGTGTAGTGTGTGTGTGTTAAGTGTGCTTGGTAGGCCACTTCTAGTTAATTCAAGTTGTTAATTTAGCCATTGCTCTCTATAAATGCTAATATGCTTGTTTGGCTATGCACCTTGTGAGTGTGGTTGATTGGTGTAAGTCTATCTTGATATGTATCTATGAGATTGAGCATGAATGGTGGTTGATGATATTTATATAATGTGGTTATGATAATTGGCACTAAAATAATTACCGGTTGTAAATGATCGATCATTAGGATAGTGTGCACACAAATTGAGTCAAAACGTACGTGGCCTTGATGGCGTTAAGTCATCAAGGAGGAGTACGGTGATGTAACATTCCACCGGAAGCTTTTTATATATTTCTACGGGATGATGAGTGGAATCCCATCCGTAGGGCATGTAGCGATGAGTGGAATCCCGCACATGCAAGGTCCGGTGATGAGTGTAATCCCACCGAGGTAAAGTGTTGTTGAGGTTTAAATCCGCACAATCGGGGTAATTAATAGTGGCCAATTAACTTGTTCTTATATGGTGATATATGGTTGTGATATATGTTGTTGCTACATGATGTTGATATATGATGATTGAGCTTGGTAGGATTGAGAAACCATATTTTGCCACTTGAAAGACTAGCTAGGTCTACTTGATTATATGCCTATGCTTGATGTATGTGAGATTAGGATTTTCATGCTTGAACCCTGCATTGTTGATGTTTTTCGTTTTAGAGCCCCTCACTAAGCTTATAGCTTACGCTCTCAATGTTCAACAATGCAGATCATTAGCGTGGTGTTAGCTCGAGGCAAGGCAAGAAGGGCTTTCCAAATTTTTACGGCTCAAGTACGGTTAACAATTTCGTATTAGTTAGCAATGTGGCAAGGGTTTTTGTATGAGCTTTTTATGACTCATTTGAATGTGGATGTTTGAGTTTGATTATGGATTGTAAAGCATGTGATACGATGATATATGTTGGTGTGTGATGGCATGCTTTAGAATATCTAGGTTGCCTTGTGTATGAGTGCAAACCTCTTGAGATTGACTTGTGCCTTCTAGGACCCTTTGAGCCTTTATGTATGCTCAATATTGCTTAAATTGCTCTTTAATTGGAATGCTATGAATGAATGCTTTGATCCATGTATGAATGCTTCCTTTGGCTTAAGTATGTTTGCTTACATGTGTGTATACGCTTAGGTGAGTCGAGAAACGCATTTAGAGTCGTGTCGGGGTCGTTTAGGTTGGAATTTGTGGAATTGCAGTGCAGGGCGTATCGATACGCCTCAGGCCGTATCGATACGGTCTTGCCCAAAGGCCACAAATTTAGCCTGGCGTACCGATACCCTAAGGGTATCGATACCCTCCAAAGTTACTGGAATTTGGAGTTTTGGGTGAGAGTAGAGCGTACCGATACGGGGTTCACGAGTATCGATACGGGTCTACTCAGTTGACCAAGAAGGGTTGACCGAGAACGGCGTATTGATACGCTCAAGGGCTGTATCGATACGGTCTTCCCGGAGTTGACTCCTTGGGTTGACCTGGTCAGGGCGTATCGATACCCCTAGCTAGGGTACCGATACGGGCTGCCCTGTAAGCTTAAAATGGACTGTTATACATGGTCGTGGTTCGAATGTGCTTTCCTTTGAATGGTTTCCGCTGTTGTGAATCACTTAGGACTTAATGTTCATCTAGGCAAGATTAAAATAAAAGAAAAAGAAATAGGGTTGCTAACCGAGGGAGAATCCTTTGGGTTTCGCTTCGGTTTTCCCCGTGTGGCCCACTCGGACCTGTCATCCGGCCAGACCGGGACGAGGGGGTTACATTTGTTGGTATCAGAGCCTGAGGTTACCGAGACCTCGGGCAGGTAAGTGAGGTAAGTTTAATGTGTTAAATGATTGTATTGTTCGATGCATGTTTTGCCATGAATCCTTGATGCTTGATTGATCATATGATGTTTTGAATGCATGAAATGTCGTGTCTGGTGTAGAGTGTGTGCCCATTGCTACTATTACTTAATTTAAAAAGATTTTTGGAAAGAGGAGTACTTGAGCACTATTGGACCCTTACTTTGGCTAACGTAATCCTATTTGTTTCTTGTTGTAGTTTATACCTTGCTAGATGTAGCATGAGACCACGTGGGAGGCCTAGGATGGTTCGACCGGAACCACGGGCAGAGGCTCCGAGAGCTGAGCCAGTAGTGAGAGTTGAGGCTCAAGTGGGAGAGCTTGTGGTTGGAGTTGGAGCTCCTCCACCACCTCCACCACCACCACCTCCTCCACCGGGAGCGGGAGGTGAGGCCGGGGTCGAAGGAGAGGGACCATGTAACCCCCTCGTCCCGGTCTGGCCGGATGACCGGTCCGAGTAAGCTACACGGGGAAAACCGAGTGAAAACTCCCAAGGGAATTCCCTCTCGGTTAGCAACCCTATTTTTTTTAAATCTTGTCTAGATGAGTATTTAATCCTACGTGATCATACAGCGGAACAACATTCACGAGGCAAACCAACGAACTCAGCCCAACATCTTACAGCCCAATTTTTAAGCTTTAACTACAGGCGGTATCGATACCCTTAAGGGGTATATCGATACCCCCTTGACTAGGTCAACTGGTCAAAGTCAACCCGTAGAGACCGTATCGATACACCCAAGGAGTGTATCGATACCCTCCCCAACGGTTGACTTCCCACGGTCAACGCTAAGATGACGGTATCGATACACCTGAGGCCGGTATCGATACCGAAATGGACAGTAGCTCCAGTGACCAAAATGGTATCGATACACCTCTCAAGTGTATCGATACACTAAGCCTGAAACAAGAAGGTGGTATCGATACCGTACCAACCGTATCGATACCTCTGCTACGAACTTGCAGGTTTGAGCTGATTTAAGGCACAAGGAGGCCCTTAAATCCGTCTAAAACCCCAACCAACACACTAACATCAATCCTAAGGCAAATCAAACATAAAAGCATGCTTTAACTTGAAATCAAAGGCACAATCCAACTCAAGGTGATACACAAACCATACAAGCAACATAAGCTTTCAAGCATGGCATTCCAACAAAAGGCATTCCAACATTTAAGGTCATACAAGGAACTCAAAGCCTTTAAGGCACAAGACAAGCATATAAGAGGTTTACACCCACATCAAGGCAACCTAACATTAAGAGACATGCTAACACACACAACATTCATCATAGCATATCATGCTTACAAACCATAGTCAATTCAACATCAACACATGTAAATGAGTCATACAAGCTCATACACAACCCTTGCCACATTGCTAACTAATACAAAATCACCACCGTACTTGAGTCACAAACTTGGAAGCCCTCCTTGCCTTGCCTCGAGCTAACGCCACGCTAATGATCTGCATTGTTGAACATTGAGAGTGTAAGCTATAAGCTTAGTGAGGGTGCTCTAAAACGAAAAACATCAACAATGCAGGGTTCAAGCATGTAAATCCTAATCTCATATATATCAAGCATTGACATGAAATCAAGTAGACCTAGCTAGTCTTTCAAGTGGCATAGTATGGCATCTCACTTCATACTAAGCATCAAGCATCAATAATCAACAATCATAAATCAACATCGCATATCACAATATATGAACAAGTTAATTGGCCACTTTAAATTACCCCGATTGTGCGGATTTAAACCTCAACAACACTTTACCTCGGTGAGATTTCACTCATCACCGGACCATGCATGTGCGGGATTCCACTCATCGCCACATACCCTACGGATGGGATTCCACTCATCATCCCGTAGAAATAAATAAAAGCTTCCGGTGGAATATTACATCACAGTACTCCTCCTTGATGACTTAACGCCATCAAGGCCACGTACGTTTTGACTCAATTTGTGTGCACACTAATCCTAATGATCGATCATTTACAACCGGTAATTTATTTAGTGCCAATTATTATAACCACAACATGTATCATCAACCACATTCCATGCTCACCATACATATACAATTCATGATATACATGCATCAATTTAACCACAATCCACAAGAGCATAGATAGGCTAAATACACAATAGCATGCAATGAAGTTAAAGGCTAGAATTAACAACTTGAAATAAGGAAATGGCCTACCAAGCACATTTCACGCATACACTCTACACACACTCGAACCAAACTTTAAAACAAGTTTGAAACCACTCACCGCCCTTCCTTAGCAATTCGAACCAATCCTCCTACGAACCCGGATTTGGTCCCAAAGCCTCCTCAACGTTTCCTCTTGCTTCTAGTCAAACAAAACACATACATTACTTCCCAATTCAATGCTAAACTCAACTGTCAACTTACTTTGCAAACACAACCCAATTTCTACAATTTCTCAAACCACCTAATATCTCAAAAACCCAATTTTCGTACTCCAACAACCCTTGGATGTAACACCCATTTCCAAACACCCAAATGACTTCCAAAAAATCCCAAATCACCCTCCTAACATAGGTAGACCATCATCCCTTCAATTTCAACATAAAACCCACCAAAAACCCAAGTTTTAATACCCTAAAATTTATCTCATGAACATGCTACGAAATTTCACCCAAATTCAACCAATTTGAGATATGTTACACCTTTTAACAAGATTAACTAAAACCCCAACTCAATTTATCAAAACCAATTGGAAAACCCCTTTAAAAACCCAAATTTTAACATAAACCCTAATTTCCAAAACCCCATATTTTTGAAATCTAAGACAATGGTTAGATAGGGGATAAAGAGGAGATTTAGAAAACACAATTACCTTTGTAAAACACCTTGGAATGAAGAAGAAAATGAATGGAATAGTGACTTGATATTTGAGAGGTTTTGAAAGAGGGGAGGGGAAGCTTCACGTGGGTTATGGGGGAAAAGGGGGAAAAAGATGACAATATGGAAAGTTGTCATCCTTTTTCAAATAATTTGGGTAAATTACAATATGAGTCCTCCTCTTTTTACTCAAGTTCAATTAGGTCACTATTTAGGTTGAATTGATTAAATTAAGTTTTATTGACTCGAATTATAAACCTGGTTAACTCCTAGGCCCAAAACACGGGTGTTACAGACCACAAGGAGGCCAAGGTGGCCAAGGACCAGCCGGGATAGACTTAGCTCCGTTGGTTCAGGCGATAGCCGGGGTGTTTCAGGCTGCGGTAGCTGGAGGTCAGGCAGCACACCACCAGGGTGAGGGCACCGGATTACCTTTAGAGAGACTTCAGGGCCTTGGGGCCGAAGAGTTTAGAGGAGCTACTCCGGAGAGATCCGAGTTATGGTTTGAGAAGACCGTCCGTATTCTTGCTAAGATGGGATGTACAGGTGAGCGCAAGTTGGGATGTGTTGAGTCTCTGCTTCAGGGTGATGCCTACACTTGGTGGGTCACCATTACTACGGGCATGGATGAGGCCGAGATCACTTGGGAGTTCTTTGAGACAGCTTTCCAGAAGAAGTATTTGGGTCCGCGATACCTTGATGAGAGGAAGAGGGAGTTTATAACATTGCTTCAGGGGAGTATGTCCGTGACAGATTACGAGATCCGGTTTGTCAGATTGAGTCAGTATGCACCTGAGCTTGTACCTACTGAGGTGGAGCGTTGTAACCGCTTCCGTTATGGGATGAGTGAAGAGATCAAAACATATACTCTAGCTTCAGATTACACTGATTTTGATGTCTTGGTCGCGAGGGCCAAGGACTTAGAGCACAGTTTGAGTTTGACCAGGCGGTCAGGTGGATCTAGTTCGGGTAAGAGGTCCAGCAACTTTGATAGAGGTGATGCCAAGAGGCATCGGGACAACAGACATCATTATGACCATAGGCGTGGTGGCGGTAACCACGGTAGGGGCCATCAGGGTCAGAGAGCTGGTGGGAAGTTGCCCACATGTGCTACTTGCGGGAGGAACCACACCGGTGAGTGTTGGGGAAATTATCATTCTTATTGGAGTTGTGGGGCTAGAGACCACATTAGGCGTGACTGTCCACATCAGGTGGGACAAGCACCAGCTCAGGCTCCTGCTAGAGCCAATGACTTTCAGAGAGGCCGCGGGCGCGGTAGAGGTAACTTCCAGCCGAGGAACGATGGTCAGAGGAACATAGCACATGTAGTTGCAGTTCAGCTAGAGGGCGGAGGTCAGGCCAGAGTTTATGCTCAGCGTGGGGATCAGCATGACACCGATGTGATCGTAGGTAACTTCTCGATACAGTCTTTGGGTTTGCTTTCTTTGATTGACTCTGGGTCTACACATTCCTACATATTGAGTGAGCATGCACAGTCTTTGAATTTGCCTTGTGAGATGTTAGAGGTAGGAGTTAGTGTTACTAGTTCCTTTGGGGACACGGTAGTAGTTAGGAAGATGTACCGAAGGTGTCCGTTGATGGTTCAGGGGCATGTGTTTCCAGTGGATATGATGGAGCTACATTTCTATGGTTTCGATGTGATTCTGGGTATGGATTGGCTCACGGAGCATAGAGCTAGGATAGATTTCGAAACTAAGCGGATTTCTTTGAGGCTCACAGATGACTATGAGATAGTAGTGGTGGGTGAGAACGTGAAGTTCTTGTCCAATGTGGTTTCAGTGTTAGAGGCTAAGAGATTAGTTGAGTTGGGGTGCGAAGCATACCTGGCGTATGTGATGAACCCTAACATGAGTGAGGTTAGACCTCAGGACATCCGGACAATATGTGACTTTCCTAGTGTGTTTCCGGAAGAATTGCCAGGTTTACCACCGGACAGGGAAGTAGAGTTCAGCATTGAGACTTATTCTGATTCAGCTCCTGTTTCGATTGCTCCGTATCGTATGGCACCGAAAGAATTGAAAGAGTTGAAGACTCAGTTGCAAGAATTGACAGATAGAGGTTTTATTATGCCTAGTTCTTCGCTTTGGGGTGCACCCGTGTTGTTTGTGAAGAAGAAAGATGGAAGCATGAGAATGTGTATAGATTATAGGCAGTTAAACCAGTTGACAGTGAAGAATAAATATTCGTTGCCTAGAATTGATGACTTGTTTGATTAGTTGAGGGGAGCATCGGTCTTTTCGAAGATTGATTTGAGATCGAGTTATTACCAGCTAAAGGTAAGAGAGGTTGATGTACCGAAGACGGCCTTTAGAACTAGGTATGGTCATTATGAGTTTTTAGTCATGCCATTTGGGTTGACTAATGCACCGGCTGCTTTCATGGACATGATGAATAGGATCTTTCATCAGCATCTAGATCAGTTTGTAGTTGTATTTATTGATGACATTTTGGTGTACTCTCGAACTGAAGAAGACCATGACCGACACTTGAGACTTGTTTTGAAGACTTTGCTAGATCATCAGTTGTATGCGAAGCTCAGCAAGTGTGAGTTCTGGATCCGTGAAGTAGTCTTCTTAGGACATGTAGTGTCAGCCGATGGGATTAGAGTTGATCCGAAGAAGATTGAAGCCATTGTTGAGTGGAAGCAACCGAAGTCTGTGACAGAGGTACGTAGCTTCCTAGGCTTAGCCGGATACTATAGGAGATTTGTAGAGGGTTTCTCTAAGTTAGCCGCTCCATTGACTCAGTTACTTCAGAAGAGTGTTCAGTTTGAGTGGACAGATGCAAGACAGAGAGCCTTTGAGAAATTGAAAGAAGCTTTGACCCAAGCTCCGATTTTGATTCAGCTTGAGTCCGGGAAGGACTATGTAGTTTACAATGATGCTTCCTATGTAGGGTTAGGATGTGTTCTTATGCAAGACCGGAGAGTAGTGGCTTATGCCTCAAGACAGTTGAAGACCCATGAGCGCAACTATCCGACCCATGACATAGAGTTAGCTGCAGTTGTGTTTGCTCTGAAGATTTGGAGGCACTATTTGTACGGTGAGAGATGCACAGTGTACACCGATCACAAGAGTTTGAAATACATTATGACTCAGCGAGATTTGAATCTCAGACAGCGTAGGTGGTTAGAACTGCTAAAAGATTATGATCTTACTATTGAGTACCATCCGGGTAAGGCCAATGTAGTGGCCGATGCATTGAGTATGAACGTGGTCGTGGACTTGAGAGCTATGTTTGCTAGATTGAGTTTGTCCGGAGATGGTGGCTTGGTAGCCGAGCTTCAGGTTAGACCCACTCTAGGTCAGTTGATTCGAGAGAAACAGCTCTTAGATAGATCTTTGGCACCTCACGTGCAAGATGTAGCCGAGGGTAGATCTTCAGACTACAGTTTCAGTACTGATGGGGTTTTGTGTTTCAAAGATAGAATAGTTGTGCCAGAGGACAGTGATTTGAGACGTATGATCTTGACTGAAGCCCACAATAGTCCGTTTGCTATGCATCCTGGAAGTACGAAAATGTACCGTGATTTGAAGAATGAGTACTTTTGGGTTGGCTTGAAGAGATATGTAGCCGACTTTGTGAGTAAGTGCTTAGTGTGTCAGAGAGTGAAGGCGGAACATCAGGTTCCCTCAGGTTTGTTACAGCCGTTGAGAATTCCGGAAAGGAAGTGGGAGAACATCACCATGGATTTTGTTTCGGGTTTGCCCTTGACTCCTACGAAGAAGAACTCAGTTTGGGTGATAGTAGATCGCTTTACGAAGTGTGCCCACTTCTTGGCAGTCAACACTACTTACACTTTAGATAGATTGGCCGATTTGTATATTGGCGAGATTGTTAGACTGCATGGTGTGCCGAAGTCCATTGTATCGGATAGAGATCCGCGGTTTACTTCTAGATTTTGGGGGTGTCTGCATACAACCTTGGGTACCCGTTTGAACTTCAGCACTTCTTATCATCCTCAGTCAGATGGTCAGTCAGAGAGGGTTATTCAGATATTAGAGGATATGTTGCGTTGTTGTATCATTGACTTTCAGGGTACTTGGGAGAAGCATTTACCTCTAGTAGAGTTTGCGTACAATAACAGTTTTCAGTCGAGCATTCAGATGGCTCCGTATGAGGCCTTGTATGGCCGGAAGTGTAGGACTCCAGTGTGTTGGGCCGAAGTGGGGCAGAAACTGTTACCTATGCCGGATTTGCTCAAGGGGACAACCGACAAGGTAAAATTGATTTGTGATCGTTTGAAAGCCGCTTCGGATAGGCAGAAGTCCTATGCCGATTTGAAGAGGAAGGAAGTTGAGTTCTCAGTAGGTGAGAATGTATTCTTGAAGGTGTCTTCGTGGAAGAAAGTGATGAGATTTGGCCGAAAAGGGAAGTTGAGTCCAAGGTATATAGAACCGTATGAGATTGTGAAGAGGGTTGGTCCCGTTGCTTATCAGCTGTGTTTGCCATCCGAGCTTGAGAAGATACACGATGTGTTCCATGTTTCGATGCTTCGCAAGTATAGGTCCGATCCATCACACGTTATGCCCGTGTAAGAGATTGAATTGAATCCGGATTTGACTTATGAGGAAGAACCAGTGGAGATCTTAGCTTCTGACAGTAAGGTGTTGAGGGGTAGATCGATCGAGTTAGTGAAGGTGCAGTGGCAACGTAGAGGTGTGGACGAGGCCACTTGGGAGAGGAAGGAGGATATGGAAAATCAGTTTCCGTATCTCTTTCAGTCAGGTAATTTCGGGGACGAAATTCCTTAAGTGGAAGAGAGTTGTAACACCCGTATTTTGGGGTTAGGAGTTAACCGGGTTTAGAGTCCGAGTCAATAAAATTTAATTAAATCAATTCAACCTAAATTGGATCTAATTGAGCTTTGGGAAAAAGGGAAGGGACTAAGGTTGTAATTTTACCCAAAAGTTTTGAAAAGCAAGACCACTTTAACAAAAAGGTTGTCTTCCTCCCCCTTTATCCCCAACCCAACGTCAAAAACACCATAAACCCCTTCTAAACTCTTTCAAACCTAAAATACTATTCCATTCAATATCTTCTTCAATCCAAGGTGTTTTTCAAAGAAGCAAGAGGGATCATCGGAGAAGCTTTGGGACCGAATCCGGGTTCCTAGGAGGATTGTTTCGATTTGCTAAGGAAGGTCGGTGAGTGGTTTCAACTTGTTTTAAAGTTTGGTTCGAGTATGTATAGTGTGTGTGTGTTAAGTGTGCTTGGTAGGCCACTTCTAGTTAATTCAAGTTGTTAATTTAGCCATTGCTCTCTATAAATGCTAATATGCTTATTTGGCTATGCACCTTGTGAGTGTGGTTGATTGGTGTAAGTCTATCTTGATATGTATCTTAAAGATTGAGCATGGATGGTGGTTGATGATATTTATATAATATGGTTATGATAATTGGCACTAAAATAATTACCGGTTGTAAATGATCGATCATTAGGATAGTGTGCACACAAATTGAGTCAAAACGTACGTGGCCTTGATGGCGTTAAGTCATCAAGGAGGAGTACGGTGATGTAACATTCCACCGGAAGCTTTTTATATATTTCTACGGGATGATGAGTGGAATCCCATCCGTAGGGCATGTAGCGATGAGTGGAATCCCGCACATGCAAGGTCCGGTGATGAGTGTAATCACACCGAGGTAAAGTGTTGTTGAGGTTTAAATCTGCACAATCGGGGTAATTAATAGTGGCCAATTAACTTGTTCTTATATGGTGATATATGGTTGTGATATATGTTGTTGCTACATGATGTTGATATATGATGATTGAGCTTGGTAGGATTGAGAAACCATATTTTGCCACTTGAAAGACTAGCTAGGTCTACTTGATTATATGCCTATGCTTGATGTATGTGAGATTAGGATTTTCATGCTTGAACCCTGCATTGTTGATGTTTTTCGTTTTAGAGCCCCTCACTAAGCTTATAGCTTACGCTCTCAATGTTCAACAATGCAGATCATTAGCGTGGTGTTAGCTCGAGGCAAGGCAAGAAGGGCTTTCCAAATTTTTACGGCTCAAGTACGGTTAACAATTTCGTATTAGTTAGCAATGTGGCAAGGGTTTTTGTATGAGCTTTTTATGACTCATTTGAATGTGGATGTTTGAGTTTGATTATGGATTGTAAAGCATGTGATACGATGATATATGTTGGTGTGTGATGGCATGCTTTAGAATATCTAGGTTGCCTTGTGTATGAGTCCAAACCTCTTGAGATTGACTTGTGCCTTCTAGGACCCTTTGAGCCTTTATGTATGCTCAATATTGCTTAAATTTCTCTTTAATTGGAATGCTATGAATGAATGCTTTGATCCATGTATGAATGCTTCCTTTGGCTTAAGTATGTTTGCTTACATGTGTGTATACGCTTAGGTGAGTCGAGAAACGCATTTAGAGTCGTGTCGGGGTCGTTTATGTTGGAATTTGTGGAATTGCAGTGCAGGGCGTATCGATACGCCTCAGGCCGTATCGATACGGTCTTGCCCAAAGGCCACAAATTTAGCCTGGCGTACCGATACCCTAAGGGTATCGATACCCTCCAAAGTTACTGGAATCTGGAGTTTTGGGTGAGAGTAGAGCGTACCGATACGGGGTTCACGAGTATCGATACGGGTCTTCCCGGAGTTGACTCCTTGGGTTGACCTGGTCAGGGCGTATCGATACCCCTAGCTAGGGTACCGATACGAGCTGCCATGTAAGCTTAAATTGGACTGTTATGCATGGTCGTGGTTCGAATGTGCTTTCCTTTGAATGGTTTCCGCTGTTGTGAATCACTTAGGACTTAATGTTCATCTAGGCAAGATTAAAATGAAAGAAAAAAATAGGGTTGCTAACCGAGGGGGAATCCTTTGGGTTTCGCTTCGGTTTTCCCCGTGTGGCCCACTCGGACCGGTCATCCGGCCAGACCGGGACGAGGGGGTTACAATATGATTGCATTTTTTGTAACCGTTTTCTTTCCATCAATTCATTGGCTCCCTTATACTCCCATCAATATTCTCCCTTTAAAATACCTTCTTTAAAAGATAGTATTATAAATATATTATATAATTTAGTTGATATTTATTTTTTAAATAACATTACAAATCTTACTCACACTTGTGAAAAAAATGAAGAATATATATATGTGTGTGTGTGTGTGTGTGGGTGGGTTATAAAAGGTCGTTTAAATTGGAACTAACCAGTACCGTAACATTATAAATATTTATAATTAAATTTGAACATAAAGTCGAATAAATCGATCTATCTCAACTCAACTCGAAAAAATTCAAATAAAATTTGAGTAATAAAATCGGACTTATCAACTCGACTAACTCAAAAAAATTTACTCAGCTCAATCCAATACTCACCACTAATTTTAACAAGAGACTTTTGACAATGAGAATTGATAAGAAAAATACTACCTTTATTAGTGTTCATCCAAAATGGTATTTATTCTTTTGGGAAATATTATATAGATTGTGCTTAAATATGGGTTGTATTTTAATGTTTTTTATATTGTTATTGAAAAATATATTTTTGAATTTGTTATATTTTTTTATTTTTAGGTCAACTGCACATTTTACAGTGAAAAGTAAAGTTGACCATATTATAAGGTGACTTCAGGCAAATAAAAGGAAAGTTGACTATATTACGTGCCGACTTTTAACGTCACTTTTGCAAACATCATTGGTTGCCCAATTGATGTGATAGAAATCACCATATATCATGAAATAAAAACAAAAACGCACCAAACTTTAAAAAAAAAACTCAACAACAATATCCTAGCAATTATCCTGTATTATACCAATATAGACGGATTTAAAATATTGTATTTACCCAAAAGTATCAAATGTATGAACAAATATTCTTCTATATCTATACCCACTATAAAACTAATAATTAGGATGGAAAAAACTCGACTCGAAAAAAATTGAATTATTCGACTTGACATACAAAAATTTGACTCGAAAAAATTTCAAATAAAGTTTGAGTTATAAAATGGAAATTCGAATAACTCAAAGAATTTACTTGTAATTAGTGAATCAATTTTTAAGTTCGAGTCGAGTCTTTTAATTATGCATGATATATATCACATATGAAAAATTGATGAATAAATACGTATTGTATATGGTTATAGAAATAAGTTTAAATTGGAACTAATTAGTATCATAACATGATAAATGTTTACAATTAAATTTGAACAGAAACTCGAATAACCCGAATTTCATAAAATCGATTCAACTCGGAAAATTTTCAAATAAAGTTTGAGCTATAAAATAAGGCTCGTCAACTCGACTAACTCAAATTTTTTTACTCGACTCGTTCGAATGCCCACCCCTACTAACAATACGTGAACAAAATTTGATTAAAACTTGAAATTTTTTACTCGACTCAAATTCTATAAATTCAACTCGAAAAATTTTCAAATGATCATTTTTTGGCAATTTTGTTTCTTAACTTTGTATTTTGTTCAATTTAGTCATATGGATGTATTTTTAAATATAATATATAATTTTAAATGATATTTGATTTATTAAATAGCATTACAAATATTACTCACACTTGTGAAACAAAATATAAAGAAATATATATTTACAATTAAATTCGAACATAAAGTCGAATAATTCGACTTGACTTGATAAAAATTTCAAATAAAATTTGAGTAATAAAATAGGACTCGTCAACTCAACCAACTCAATTATTTTACTCAACTCGATCAAATACTTACCTCTAATTTGAACAAGAGACTTTTTGACAATGAGAATTGATAAAATAAAATAAAAAACTACCTTTATTAGTTTTCATCCAAAAATGGTATTTATTCTTTTGGAAATATTAAATACGGGTTGTATACATTATTATACGGTTAAAGTTTTGGATATTGTTGTTGAATTTTTTTTGGACCTATTGCACCCCTTTATTTCTGGATCTATTGCACATTTTACAGTAAAAGTAAAGTTGACCAGACTACATGCCGACTTCATGCAAATAAAGCGAAAGCTGGCTAGAGTACATGTCGACTTCTGACGTCACTTCAGCAAAAAAAATTATTGGCTTTCCCATTGATGTGATAAAAATTACCATTGATCAAAAAATAAAAATAAAATCACACCAAACTTTAAAATAAAAAGTTCAAAAACAATATTCTAACAATTATATAGACGCATTTTAAATATTTATTTTACAAAAAGTATCAAATCTATGAACAAATATTCTTCTATATATATCTATACCCACTATAAAATTAATCCTTTTATTGCATCAGATTGCTCGATTGAGCATCAAGCAATTCCTTGGTGAAGACACATCATTAAAGTCATTGATGCTAATTTGAAGGTTGGTTAAGTGATAAAATTATATCATGTAAGGATTTTTTTAATATATATATATATGGGTTAATTTTAGTATTCAATTATAAAATAAATATTTGTATTTCTGTTATTTTTCATATATTCAAAGTATTATAAATTACATGAATTTTTACACATAAATTATCTTTTATGTATATTTGTATATGTTCATGTATTTATACTATGTTCATGTTTTTGTTTCATTTATTTGTTATTGGGGTTGTGTCATATTTTAGTTTATTCCGCGTTTTTTTTTCATAATATGATATTGTGGTTAAATTTAGAGAAATTTGTTTGTGTTTGTCTTAATTCAATACATTTTTAACCTAATTTTCAAATATTTTAAATATCTCAAAATTTTAAACCATCTTAATTATACAAAATAGAAATTCTTTTGAAACCTTAAAATTTTCAAATATTTTTAAGTATTCCCACCCAAAGTTTTGAAAATTCTTATTAATCCTTTTTTAAAATAATTTAATTAGACTCTCGATTTTTTAAAAAGAAAATCAACAAGTAGATGTGTTTTGTGTTATATCTGAAGTCATCCTAATGTTAGATATATATTTGGCCCTCAAAGTTGTCCGTTTTTAAAAAAATTATTATCACTTTGGTATATGTAAACAGAAATGCGGAGTCAGGATTTTAATATAGTAGGGTCAGAGTTGAATATAGGTACAGAAAATTATCATACAACTACAATAAATATTGGTGATTTCATACCCGAACAAATTAAGTGAGATTAATTTTAATATATCTTATAAAAAACTTTGATACAATCTAATATTCCTATATAGTAGGTACATTTTTAGTGGGGTCAATTTCACCCTAATCTTTTTATATAGGTTCGCCCATGGTAAACGCAAATATGTATTTAACCCTTTAGCTAATATTTATATAATTTATCATATAAAATAGGTTTTATCTAAGATTTATTCTCTTAAGAATTGGTTGCAAATTACTATATCTTGTATCAATATAATAAAAATCTTATGTTTATAATTAGTTTAATTTTCTAAAATGTTAGGAGAATATTATATTTTGGGCAAAAGTTATAGTAAATGATAAGATATTAAAAGAATTTTTGACTAATTGAATAGAATTAGGTTCTATAATCCCATTTTTTAAGTCATTACCTAACGAATAAAGAATCCAAAATAACTTTATCAAAACACGCCAAAGTATCTATTATATCTTGATAAAGTAAGTTTATCAGTTTCATTAGATTTTTTTACCAAACAATTTTTTTTAATATGACTATGTTGGTTTCATTAAAACAGTAAAAATCTAAAAATACAATGAGATTCTACAATTTAGGTAATCAAATTTGATTTGAACATCTTAAAAACATAAAAATTAACGTCTCTATGTCATAAACATGACCATACAAAAAAAAGGTAAAAGCCTTAATTCAACCGCGATGAAAGATAAAAATCAACAACAAGCAACATTAAAAAAATGCATATTACAATAATAAAGTACGTTGACAACACGGTCATTATCATAATTCAATCGCGAACAAAAACAGTAACAGTGAGCTTGTGTCTAAATCAAGTTCTAGGGTCAAAAATAGGAAGATTAACAGGATAATCAAAAAATGTGTCATCTTTATTTGTCGTGGCGGCGTCAAAAACAAATAAAAAGGAACCAACCAAGCGACCGACTAAGAGAAAAAAGCATGCCAAAAGGCAGATGATACGTACCAAAATATAGAGAAAATGTGTCAAAAGGCAAAGGATATGTATTGTAATATCCGTGTTTTGGGGTTAGGAGTTAGTCGTGTGAGTTGGTTCGAGTTAGTAAAATCAATTTTAATTAAATTGACCTTAATCTTGATTTAATTGGAATTTAAAATAAAATGTGTGGCATTTTTATAATTAAAAGGAAAAGTTGATGACAACATTTTTGAAACAAAAAGGAACAAAAAAAATAAAACCATCATCTTCTTTTTCCCCATTTTCACGTTGGAAAGCACCTAAACCCTCACAAACCCCTAACTACTATTCTATTTGATTTCTTCATCTACTCAAGGGCATTTTCAAATGTAATTATATATTTACACTCTTCTCTTCATCCTCTTCATTTACCTAGTCTTAGAATTTAAAACTACCATCTTTTTGAAATTTCAAGTTTAAAGAAAGTTTGAATTTTTAAGAGGTTTTTCAATTTCTTTTGATTTGTTGAGTTGGGTTTTAGTTCAATCTCATCATAATATACATAATATCTTGAAATGGTTGATTTTGGGTGAAAACCCAAAGTGGGTCTTTGGGGCCATTTTTGAGGTGTCTAAAATTAAATTTTTGGTGAGTTTTAAGGTTGGGTTGAAGGGCTGATGGTTTAGGGATATTAGAGAAGTGATTTGGGACCTTTTTGATGTCATTTGAGTGTTTGAAATCATGGTTTTCTGCTGGGTAACAAGGGAGCACGAAAATTAGAAGTTTGGTGAGTAAATGGGTTTGAAATTTGGTGAAGTTTGGCTTGTGTTGTGAGTGGGGTTTGTGACTGAGATTTAGCATTGATTTGGTGAGTAATGATTGTGTTTTGATTTGGTTAGAGGCAAGAGGAGACATCGGAGAAGCATCGAGACCGAATCCGAGAAATTAGGAGGCTTGCTTACTTGCTTGGGTTGCTAAGGAAGGGTGGTGAGTAAAACTTTAATTATGTTTTAAAGTTGGTTCAAGTGTGAGTAGTGGAAGTGTGGGAATGAGCTTGGTAGGCCATTCCGGGGTGGAAGTTAACTTGGTAGTTTAACTCCTTGATTTCTAATGTTGCTTATACATATGCCATTGCCTATTTTGATCTTGCGAAATGTGAATTGATTCGTATGTGTATACCGTGTTGTGTATGTGGTGAATATGTGCTATAATTGATGGATGTGTGATCTGGATAAAGAAATTGGCACTAATTAACTTACCGGGTGTAAATGATCGATCATTAGGATTAGTGTGCACACAATTGAGTCAAAACGCGCGTGACCTTGATGGCGTTGAGTCGTCAAGGAGGAGTACGGTGATGTAATATTCCACCGGAAATTTACTTATATTATACGTGATGATGAGTGGAATCCCATCTGTAGGGCATGTGGTGATGAGTGGAATCCCACCCATGCGAGATCCGGTGATGAGTGTAATCCCACCGAGGTAATGTTATTGTTGAGGGTAAATTCGCACATCCGGGTAAACTAATAGTGGCCAATAAAATTGCTCTTATACTTATGATGTTGTGGAAATTGATTTATATCGTTGAGCTTAGTATGATGTGAGATGACATATTATGACTCTTGAAAGACTAGCTAGGTTACCTTGATAATGCCTATGTATGTTGTGTGTAATGCTAGGGATTGCATGCTTGAACCCTACATTGTTGTGGTTTTGATTTTTAGAGCATTCTCACTAAGCTTCTAGCTTACGCTCTCAATTTCAACAATGCAGATCATTAGCGTGGTGTTAGCAAGGAGCAAGGCGAAGGAGCTTTCCAAGTTGTAGTTGCTCGAGTATGATTTTAGTAATTAATGTGGTAGTCTAGCAATGGGGCTATTATGCGTTTTGTATGAGCTTTGTATGACTCATGGAGGTTGTTGGTGTTTATGCTTTTGTTGAATTTATAAACCATGCTAAGCCTTGATGAATGCTCGTTTGAGATGCTATTTTTGGGATGAGTACATGTGTTGATGTTGCATGTAAACTCTATGTGTAGTGACTTGTGTCTTAAGGGCTTTTTAATGCCTAAGTATGCCTTGGATGAATTTGAAATGTGATGCAAGAATTGTTGTTATGCATGTTGATGCCTTGATGTTTGGCTTTACATGTATATTGTGTGCTAAGCATGAGTTATTAGGTTGTCTATCATCTAGATTGGTTGTGTTTTGAGTCTTGAGTGTTTTGGTGAGGTTTTGGGGCTGCCTAGTGTCTTAAACCAGCAAAAATATGTCTTTTCGCAACCCGCGTATCGAAACGGTTGGTCTCGTTTCGATACGGCCTCTTGTTTCAGGCCAGGCATTTCGATACGCCTAGGGTCCGTTTCGGAACGATTTTGCTACTGAAATTCTGAGAAATTGCCGATATTTTGGGGTTTCGAAACAGGTCTAGGTGTATCGGAATGGTCAATATATCGTTGACCACGAGAAGTTAACCGTTGGGGGTGTTTCGGAACGATTGACCTCCGTTCCGATACGGCCTTCTCGTGGGGACTTGGGGTCGTTGACCAAGTCAAGGTGTTTCGATACACCTTAAGGGTGTTTCGAAACGACCTGCCAAATGATTTAAAATGTGACTATTTACTTACTGTTTTGAGTCCAGATGCATGTCTTTCTCGATTTAATCCGCTAACGTGATCACTTAAGAATTAACATGCCTTTAGACAATATTAAAATGAAAGGAAATTTTTAGGGTTGCTAACCGAGGAAAAACCTTAACGGGTTTCGCTTCGGTTTTCCCCGTGTGGCCCACTCGGATTGGTCTTCCGGCCAGACTGGGACAAGGGGGTTACATGTATCAAAAGGTAGAAAAAAAAAACATATCACAAAGCCAAAGCCAAAGTTATTAAGTTTAAAAACTAGAAAATAAAAAACAAAACAAAAAAAGATTATCGACGGTCGACAATCAATATTAAAATTAATATCGCCGCCGGTCACTTAAAGTTAAAATGAAGGGAAAAAATTGTAGATACCAAAGGGAAGAAGAAAGGAGGCGGCTAGGGGAAAAAATAATGGATTGGTCTAGTGAGATAAGACACTAAATTGTTTAAATAAAATTAAATTTTTAAATTTTAGTGTTGTAATGAAACAAATTGGGTTGGGAGGCATGAGCGGAGCCACATGAAGAACCGACATCCCAAAACCTTTTGAATTTTTTCTATAAATAAGTGACATCCCAAAATTACACACCTTAAATAAATTTTCAATTTCATCCTTATTAGAAGGGTCGTCCCATAATAAGTCTATGCAATAGTTATTTTAGATTAATTAACTATTATATTAAATCATTTTTTTTTTTTGCAATATTAGGTGGAGAACTTGAGAATACCAAAAATATCATCATGAGCACTGTGAGTGGCAGCGAATTTAGCCGATAAGCAAAAATACTGGTCACGAGCAAGATTTGATTTTCTTATTTTAAACCAAGTTGTTCGGTTTTTTTAATCCATTTATACGAGTTATTTGATTTTTGTGTGTTTGAGTCGAGTTAAAATTTATAATTCCAATAAATTAAATTATAATTTTTTATAAATACTAATTGAGTCCTTGACAATTTTATAATATACAAATTGACCACCCTCAAGAAAAAAAAAACAAAAAATCTTTAAAAAGTTAAAATCATTCCAAAATTAGAAATTCTAGTCTTTGAACAAATAAATCATTCGATCTAAAGTATATTATTTTGCTTTAAAGAAGTTTGAATATGGTCTTGAATTTATATGTTCAAACTTGAAATCTAGTCATATTGTTGAAAACATTTAAATTTGAACTTTTTTTAATTAACTTGAAAATATATATTCAACCCGATCTGACTTAAATTTCATTTCATTCGATTCAATTCAGAAAGATATTCAAATTAAATTAGTATGATAAAATACGATTTGTCAAACTTGGTTCACTCGATTTTTTTTTCATTCGATTAGATCAGACAATTGTCCTTAAATTTGGTCATATAATTTAATATTTTAATTTACTAACAATTAAGTTAACTCTAATTATAATTAGAAACAAAACTAACTAGAAACCCCACATAAACTATAACTAGAAAGTTTATACATAATTTACATAAAGTGAAACTTAAACTTCGGTCTCCAGTACCCAAAAATCCAACATTTATCAACCTACCAAAATTTCATGGTTTCTCAGTTTTTAAAATTGCTTGAATATATTACACCATCACTTAAAATGAAATAAAAAAATGTTTGTTATTTCCCCTAAAATAATTTATAAAATAATTTAATATAAAAATTTTGGGTTTGAGTTCAGGTCGGGGTTTTTTATGATGAGATCGGGTTGGGTTTAAATTTAAGATGAAAAATATCTAACTCGGCCTGAAATAATAGTTTAATTTTATTGTAAATATTTAGGTATAAATAACTACTATAATGCACATCTCTTTATATATATATTTAATTATCTTCATATTTTGTCTAATAAAATAGAATAATTATTATATGTCTTCTCTCTATTTTTAATTAGCTCTTTATTTTATCGAATAAAAATGAAAAAAAAATATTTTTTATTTATGTCAGGTTGGGTTGGGTTCGAATTTTTACTCCAAAATTCGATTCGGTTCATGTTTGATGGAGCATCATAAAATATGGGATCCAGTTTAAGCGGAAGTGTTAAATTTTTTAATCATATGTTTGAGTCGATCAAAACCCAGACCCACCATCCCTAGTCTTACTCAAATTGTCTTACTAAAAAATTCAACAACTATTAAAAATTATACTCTCCCTTTCTACTTTTTTTAGATTCACAACAAAAACAAAATTTAACTAAATATTTTAATTATTTTACAACATATCTCTTATATAATTTTTTTCTTTCTAAAGCAAAGCAAAAAAAAGGGACAATTTGAGAGCAACAGAGTGAGTATATTCCAACTTTTTTTTAGATCATATCATGATTTTTATATAAAATGAAAAGAAGATTTAATATTTTAAAATTTCGTCTTTGAAATTATCTGTTAGTTTTGACTAACACTATAAATTAAATTTAGGGTTTAATATTTAAAATTAAAGTTTAGAGTTAATATTTATAATTTAAAATTTAAAGTACATGGTTTAATTTTTAACGTTTAAAAGATTAGATTTTAAAATTTAAGAATTAGAGTTAAGGTGTAAGGTATATTTTTTTAGTGTTGAGACAGAAGAAAATGTTGGCCTCCTTCTAGAAGCGAGTTAGAAAGTGATTCCCATTCTTCTGTAGCAGCTGTTTGCATTAGAAGATGCCATGGTGATTGGAGATTCGATTGAAAAAGAAAAAAAAAACTATTCTCAGAAAATAAAGAATCAAACCTCAGAATCCATTACCACTTGTTTGTTTTTGAGGGGGAGAGTTGCCGTTTATAAAGCAACCAAATGTGGCTCAATATCGACAAACCAGAAAAAAAAAGAAGAAGCCGAAAAGCAAAGGAAGCGATGGGCTCCATAGCAACCCGTTGGAGAAAACTAAGTGGCGAGAGCAATTGGCAGGGTCTTTTGCATCCTCTGGATCTTGATCTCCGCCGCTACATAATCCACTACGCTCAAAGGGTCGGAGCTGTCGGAGATCTCTACGACAACAAGACCAAGAAACCGAGCGCTTCCAAACAAGACTTTTTCCAAAAGGCATGTCTTATAAAAGGAAACGAATTCAAGTACGTTGTGACCCACTTCCTTTACGCCGAGTCTGCATGGTTTGGATATGTGGCGGTGGCGCCGGACGATGGGAAGGCTGTTCTGGGCAGGAGGGATATCTTGGTTGCTTGGAGAGGGACTAAAACTGACTCGGAGTGGATCATGAATGCAAACGCTACACCCAAACGGGCTACGGAACTGTTCGGCCCAACCACCGAAGCTATGGTGCATTCCGGCTTCCTCTCTCTTTACACTAATGCCAGAAAACAGGTATTTTTTAAACACTGTATAATATACTCGTCATACCTATTCAATCAAGAGTTCGATATTATTAGGCATAATACTAAAAAATTCTTATGGTTGTATTGTACATTTCTTAAGGTCTTGGATGCAGTAAGCGAACTAGTGAACAAGTACCAGAACGAGGAAATAAGCATAACTGTAACAGGCTACAGCTTGGGCGCAGCACTCGCAACCCTAACTGCAATGGACATAGTGGCCAACAAACGCAACAAGTCGTTCATGGTCACGGCCTTCGTATACGGCTGTCCGCGTGTCGGAACCACTGGTCTGAAGAAAGAATTTAAGAATCTCGGTGTCGGCGGTCGTCTTCATCTTCTGCGCACCCAGAATTACTCGGACACCGTTCCGAAAGTCCCGAGCAACACTATCTACGACTACACCCATGTGGGAGAAGAGCTGATTGTTGACACCGGCAAATCAGAGTACCTAAAAAGCAAAGACTCTGGTAGTGCTCACGAGCTGAACGTGTACCTGCATGGAATTGCAGGTGTACAAGAAACTGGATTTGAACTGGAAGAGGGAGTTTATCATGATATTGCACTTGTAAACAAATATTTGGACTGCCTGAAAGACCCCAACATTCCTCCAAACTGGTGGGATGTGGATGAGAACCGCAGGAAAATGGTTCAAAAGGAGGATGGCTACTGGGAGAAGAAATAAGGCTTCCGTCTTCGTATATCGAAGAGTACTGCTGGTGCCTCTCTATGATTCCCTACTTATCCCACTCCATATATATGCATAAATAAAAGGTGTGGATTTATGTGTGTATTGAAGAGTACTACTGTCGTATCTCTAGGATTCCCTACCTATCCTAGTCCATATATACACAAATAAAAGTTGTGGATTTACTATTAAAAAAAGTGTGGATTCCCTACTTATCCTACTCCATATGTATATAAATAAGCCAGTATTAAACTATGAACGAGTAGACCGATTAACTTTGAAACGAATAGGGCTTTAAAAGTAATTAATCGTAAAATTAAGAGATTTTAAGTTTAATTTTGCAAATTTAAAATTGAAAGGTCTTTGAAAGTAATTAAACCAAAAAATGATGGGACAAAGTTTAATTTTATTAATTTTAGATTACATGGTCTTAAAAAATAATAAACCATACAAACTTTGGGAGGGGCAAAGAAGGGTTACAGATTAATTGCAATGGTTTCAAAATCATTAAGACTTAAAATATAATTAACCCATGAAATTTGAGGGGAGGACAATTTCCCCACCCACCATGTATATAGATCCGTCCATGCATATATACATAAAACTGAATTAATTAGTCGAAATAAAGTTTATTTCGGTTAATTGGTCTGTTAATCATGTGTTCGATCAGTTAAGGGTTAAAAAATTTCTTCAAATTTCGGTTATCGGTTAATTCGTTCGAAACTAGTTAATTAATTGAAAATATTAAATATTTGAAAATGTATGTATTGCATATATATTTTAAGCATATGCCCATTAAGATTTAAAGAGATCCAACTAATTTTTTACCCTAGTCTCATTAAGATTTCAAATCTCAATCAATTTTTTTATCCAATGAAAAACATACCCAAATTAATCTAATATGACTAAAGAAAAAACACAAACCTTAAAACTTATAACAAAGTTCGATTAAGTCAAAAATCGACCGAATTATTGAACTTTGCTCGATTAAGTTAATAATTTCCAAACAAAATTCGGTTCGGTTAACAATTAAAAAATCGATTAACTTGGTTGTACTTAATTCGGTTCGGCCACCTGACCAAATTAACCGAATGAACAACCCTACTAGTGAGTTCTTTCTACGGGGAAAGATGAAAATTTTATGTTAGAGTACAAACTTTTAAGAGATTATATTAGATATTTTTTTGATTAAATAGTGAGGTATTACATTCTCATGTCAGGATTTAAGCCTATACAATATGTGACAAGATGAGCATCCTTAACCACTAGACCAATTAATGGATCTTGATTATATTAGATATTTATGGAGGGCTAAATTAAAATTTTTTTTTGACTAAATGCCAGTTGATATATTATTAAAATAAAAAACAAAAAAGTGAAAAAAAAACAAAACGGCACACAGCATTTATCAGTCCGGCTTAGTTTCCCAAAGCCTTTAAACATTTAGGAAAGAGAAAATGGGAAAAGGAGATGAAAATGAAGCTCCCCTCTTTCGAAACGAAAATCTCACGGTGGCGAAATCAAAAGTCTCCGATCGTCCTCCACCTGTGACAGAACCTCCACCGGCGCGTCTTCAATCCAGAACTGATCTTGCATGGAACTCAGATCAGTTTTTGCCACTGCATCAGCCGCCGTGTTTGCACTCCGAGCCGTGAATCTGAAGAGACACTGCAAGAATCACTGTTGAAGGGTCTTGATTTGGGCAATAATCGGGCCAATTTCAGAGAAATCGATCCCCGAAGAAGTCAATTTGTTGATTACTGACCTCGAGTCGCTCTCCAAAATAACCCGTCGAAACCCTAGGTCCGCCGCAAAATCCAAACCATACACCGCCGCTAGTGCTTCCGCCTCAAACGCCGATCGGATATTTTGGCTTTTCCGGCAGCATGCACCCAAAATGTGATCTTCTGTATCTCGCACAATAGCACCAGTTTTGGCATTTTTATTTCTTAAGGAATATGATGCGTCTACATTAATCTTCACCATCGATGCATAAGGGGGTGACCAAATGACGGGGACGGTGCTGATAGAAGGGTTTCTGGCTCGGGCTAGGGCCCCAATCTCCAACTCATGGCTTCGAACGAAGGTAAGCAACTCATCTTCTGTTTGGTTTATCCCTTCGTGCCATAGTTTATTTCGAGAAAACCAAATTGCCCATGTTGTAAGCACTATAGTAATTCTTCTATGTGGACTGATGTTATTAAAAATCCATGCAAGCCACTCTTTAAAACATAACTGCTGTACTTGAGTAGGCCATGAAAGATTAAGCTTAGACCATATACTAGAAGCGAAACTGCAATCACGGAATAAATGCTCGCAATTTTCGATTCCCTGATTGCATCTAAAACAATTAGGATCAGTAGCCACGCGCTTAATACAAAGATTTTGTTTTGTCGGGATATAATTTAGGATAAATTTCCAATTAGCAATACGGACCTTGGAGGGGCATTGCAGAGACTATAATTGTTTGAATAGACCATTGTTTCGCACTAAGGGAGACGAGCCCTGGAGAAGAAGTCTGTAACCACTACGGACGCTGTAGTGACCCGAGTGCTCCCCCGACCAGACGCGGATATCCATCTCAGGCTCCGAAGGTGTAGGGATAGCCAATATGTCTGCTGCCTCATTCTGATTAAAAAAAGCCCAAATTAGATCTCTATTCCATGTCGTAGAGTTAGGGTGCATTAAATCCGAAACCCATTTAAGGCCCATAATCCTAGTGGATTGAATTTTCCGAGGTGGGTAATAGGGTACCCAAGTATCATCCCAAATGGAGATGTTGTTACCCGACCTCACCTGCCAGCGTAGGCCCATCTCAAGGAGGCCCTTTGCACTCCATATGCTTCGCCAGATTAGAGATGGCGAGGAGCCCAAACGGGCCTGAAGAAAATCCGTACTGGGGAAATACTTTGCGCGTAAAAGACGAGCCACAAGAGAAGTTGGGTTCGAGAGTAACCGCCACCCCTGCTTCGCCAGCAAAGCAACATTGAATTTGCAGAAGTCTCGGAAGCCCATACCCCCATCCTCCTTCAACTCACATAAGCTAGCCCAATCGCACCAATGAATGCCTTTTTTCCCTGGGCCCTTTTGCCACCAAAATTTCGCTTCTTTAGCCTCTAAAGCCTTACACAAAGTCTTAGGTAAAAGAAAGCAAGACATAGAGTATAGTGGAAGCGATTGAAGGACTGATTTGATAAAAACTTCCTTACCCCTAGCAGAAAGGTGTCTAACGGACCAGCCATTAATGCGTTCATCGAACTTGTCAAACAGAGCCGCAAAAGCCTGCTTTTTATTCCTCCCAACCACTGTAGGTAGGCCCAAATATTTCTCCGGGCTTATCATACTGGAAATGCCCAATATACTCCTTACCGAATTTCGAACACCCTCATCCACATTCGTACTGAAAAAAGGCCCGATTTCTCAAAATTAACTAGCTGGCCTGAACAGTTAGCATAAATAGCCAAAACATCCTTAATATTCTGGGCCTCTGATGATGAAGCAGCCCCAAAGATGATGCAGTCGTCTGCAAATAAGAGATGTGAAACGGTTGGAGCTGAGCTGGTTATCCTTGCCCTACTGAGTAAACCTTGATGAACTGCGCCTCTTATGAGAGATGAGAGCCCTTCGCTGCAAAGGAGAAAAAGATATGGGCTAAGCGGATCACCCTTTCTAAGCCCACGTGACGGTTTAAAGCTAGAGCCCACAATACCGTTCAAAACCACCGAGTAGGACACGGATGACACACACCTACTGATCTTTGAGACCCATTCCTCACTAAAGCCCATCTTCCTCATAACAGCCCAAATAAAAGTCCATTCTACTCTGTCGTACGCTTTACTCATATCGAGTTTAAGTGCAAAAAGCCCTTCTTTCCATAGCGTCTCTTTTGAAAACAGTGCAAAATTTCATAAGCAGCAATCAAGTTGTCCGTTATTAAGCGTCCCGGTACAAAAGCACTCTGTGATTCGTCGATACAATAGTGAAGGACCTCTTGGAAGCGAATTACCAGCATTTTTGAAATAATCTTATATAAAACATTGCAAAGACTAATGGGGCGAAAATCAGTCATATTTGAAGGAGCACTAACCTTAGGAATAAGCGCAATGTGCGTATTGTTTATAGACTCCAAGGACACAGATCCTTTAATAGCTTCCAGACAAAAAGCCCCAACCTCTTTCCCAACTATGTGCCAAAACCGGTGGTAGAAAACCGCTCCCAATCCGTCAGGCCCAGCAGCTTTAAGCGGGCTCATTTCCTTCACCGCAAACAGGACATCTTCCAAGGTAAACTCACGGCCCAATGCCACATTCATTGCAGTGGTTATGCAACCCGAAATACCATCAAGAGCAGCACTCGGATCCCCACCAGCTGTGCTAGTAAAAAGGCCCTGAAAATAATCCAACGCAATCTCGGCCATATCAGTTGGATCAGAACAATGGGCTCCAGAAGCCGACATGAGGCCCAAAACTCTGTTTGTGCGTCTTCTTTGAGTAGCAAAACGGTGAAAAAAAGCCGTGTTACGATCACTATTAGATAGCCAATTAGCCCTTGCACGCTGTTCCCAGTACAACTCTTCCTTATCCAACTCCAAGTTTAAGGCAAGCTTTGTTTCCAGAGTCTCTTGCAAAACCTCATCGGAAGGTAATAAATCAGTAAGGTGATCCAGACGTTTACGAAGGTCATCCTTTATAATGTTCCTCTCCCTCCGTATTCTCCGAAACCAATCTCCTAAGCCCTTATTGACTATTTCAAGGCGCTCGGGGATAGTGCCTACTGAATTAGACCACAATTTGCGCACTTCGGGTTCACACGAATCCTCCATGAGCCATGATGCCTCAAACTTGAAATTCCAGTGATGTTTACTGGTCCCCGAACCCAACTCAGAGCAGAGAAGAAGCGGACAATGGTCCGAAAAAGAGTGAACTAAATGTTCTAACTGAAAATTTGGGAAAAGAGATAACCAAACAGCATTGGCAACTCCCCGATCTAGTCGCTCACGAATAACATTTGAAGAAAGCCTCCCTTTCTCCCAAGTGAACCAATTTCCAGAATAGCCAATGTCAGACAAGTCACAGTCAAATAAGGCCTGTTTAAAATCATCCATTTGTTGAATATTACGAAGGCAACCACCCTGTTTTTCATGCCCATACATCAATTCGTTAAAGTCACCAATGACTAACCACGGTAAGCCGGGGCATCATTCAACTGCCTTAATAAATTCCATGAATCCATCCTATTAGCCTCCTCCAGGGCTCCATAAAAACCCGTGCACCGCCATTAGACCGCCCCCATTGAATCATGAATCAAGAAATCAATATACCCTGGCGAAGATGACTGAACTAAAACAGAGCATGAATCATTCCACCCCAAAGCAAGCCCACCACTTCGGCCCAAAGAACCAACCTCAGCACCATTCGTAAATCCCAACTTGCGACGTACTCATTCCATCTTTTCAACCGATAGCTTAGTCTCAATAAAAAAATAAAAATCTGGGTTAATGTCTCGCAGCATTTGCTTGAGACGACGAACCGTTCGAGGTCTACCCAAACCCCGAACATTCCAGCTCAGCATTTTCATTGTGAGCGACGGGCCTCTTGAATAAGGCCGGTCGATGAATTAGAATAACTGGGCCCAGATGAATCCACCTGCTGAGAAACATCTACACGTCCTCCTTGGACTTGGACCCGTTTCTTGCCCTTAGAATGGGCCAGCGGGCTGTCCTCCGAAACATTAGTCATGTGAATATCTTGATTGTAATTTTCTTTTGCATTTAACAACGCATTTAAGTTTGGTATGCCATTCCCGGTTGGCAAACTGCCGTGATCCACTCCATCTTTAATGACGGGAAAATTTGTTCCCGAAATCCCACCCGACAAACTCCCCAGATTTGGGCCGCCATTTCCGTCATCATCTCTTAGCCATCTGTTCGTCAGAGGCTGCCGGCGATCTAGAGCACGTAACGAAATGTCCCAGAGAAAAACCAAGTCTTTCTCATCTAATGTGAGTCGTATCGAGCAAAATCCTTCGCCGTGGCCCAATTTACCGCAGAGAAAACAAAAGAGTTTGATTCGCTCATACTCAAAGCGAGCATACACTTGCTCTCCATTGCGAGATGCCAATTTCTTCTTCCTTTTCAAAGGCAGCCGAGTATCGAACCGGACATGGATTCGCATCACTCTCTTAACCACAGACCCCAGAGACTTGGTAACATACTCGAGGAAACGGCCTATAAAATTCCCCAGATTGACAGCCGTCGCTTCCAACATGAAACCATAAGGAAGATCATGCACCCGAACCCAAAGATTAATATGAAACAACGGAACCGACAGAGGATCTTCACCTTCCTGGAGACGATGCAGCAATAAGAGATGGCCATTGAAGTTCCAAGGCCCACCATCCCATATCCTATTGACATCCACAATGTGAAATAACCGAAAGAAAAATCTATTGTCACCAAGATCCGAAATTGAAATCCCACCAATAGGCTTCCAAACACTCGACAGAGTGTGCCTCATTGCATCAAACTTAACAATGCTGGTAGTGAGAAAAGATCCAACCAGACAAAGATCAAGGGACTGTTCAGGAGTGCTAGGAACAACATCTACTTGCAGGGCCTCCTCCTCCCCATCATCGATAGCCAAGGACGCCATTGGATCGGAAACTTCATCCATAACAAGGGTCAACACCAAAACAGATCCAAACGAGGGAAAAGAAGAAAACGTGCCAAAAGGCAGAGAACGTGTCAAAAGGCAGAGGAAAGAAAACGTGTCAAAAGATAAACTTAAATTTTTACTATTTAGGGTTTTAAACTTTACTATAAAAACCATAAAATAAAGACACTTTGTAAAAAAAATCTCAAAAAATTTAAAATTAATATAAAAAATAACCGAGTAAAAAATAATAAGCTTTTAAAAATTCCAAAAAATAAACCAAATCATATACCCTGATATTATCATCACTATTTTCAATCTCAACCGAAAATAGTCAAGGAGAAGAAAAGCTCTTGACACGTGTGAGCGAGATAGAGGGATCCATCCAAATGTGGGAGTTCCGTACGAGAAGGCTAAAATAAATAAAAAAGACAAAAACCGGCCGCGCAACGGATTAATTTCTCCAGGGTCCCACCATGTGGGATGGTCGTTGCTGATTGGCCCATTCTATAGAAAAATCCAATTTACCCAAACCCATTACGGCCCACTTGATCCATCACTATCCCAAATCAAAACACAATACGCCACCGTTTCAATCATCCCCTCCTTTCACCCCGCGACACGTGCCGCACATGTCTCGAAATCTGTCTTCAAAAATTCAAAAACCAAACATCACTGAGACGGAGTCATCTTCTTTTCCACTCCTCCTTTGAATCTTGTCTGTGTATCAAAAATCAAACCCGATTAAGATCCGTTTAAGTGTAAATCGGGTGATCGGGTGCATTTGTTCCTTTACTAGTTTCATTTTAGTAATTGAGGAAGGGGAGAGAGTTGTGGGAGATGAACGGAATGGGCAGACAGGGGAGGAGATCCGGTGCGTCAGGGTTGCAGGTGCACCATCAGAGACAATACTCTGATAACTTCTTGGAAACGACGTCGAACGGAAGATGGCTTCAGTCTTCCGGCCTTCAGCATCTTCATCCTTCCAACAACTCTATTCCTCCTCTTCAGGTCTTTCTTTATTCTTTTTTAGATTTTTCTTTCATATTTAATTCCGGATAATGCGCGGATAACACAAAAATGAAAATTTGTATATACTTGCACGTACTAGTTTTGGAATGAACGGATAATGTATGGAGTTTTTTAGATCTATAATTACATAGTTTTTAGTCTTAATCTGTTAAATTCTCTATGCTCAATTGACGTTCATGTGCTTGGAAGAGTACAAAGTAATGCTGGAAGGTTTTTGATTGGAGGATTGACTTCTGGATCTTTATGGATCAATATTCAATACAATTTGGTTATTATATCGGAATTCGAATGCTTGATTCTGCTATTTTGCTGCTTGATTTGAGAGCAGGATTATGCATTTTATGGCGGTGGAGGTGGAGATGGAGGAGGACAAGGGTCTAGAATTTATAGGAACGTGCAGAGGGATTTCAATATGGGGAATGACTTTTTCGACGAGCCTATGAGTCCTCCGGTTAGTTCACGGACGTTGAACCGGTGGAAGAATGGTGAAGAATCGCCCAATGAGTTCAGTCCTGGTCTCTTGGATCTGCATTCTTTTGATACTGAGCTTTTGCCTCAGGTTGGTCATTCACTACTTCTTTAACTTTAGTGGGTTTATTTTTCAGTCTACTATTGATCATTGATGGAGTCCGCAAATAATAAATGGGGGCTTCATTAGATATTCTTTTGGTACATACATTGAATCATTAGTTAAGACTTAAGAGAATAGTTTCTTAGAAGATTATAGTTTCCTGTAAGAAAAAAAGAAAAGAGAGAAGATAGTTTAGATTCTTGTAAATTTAATTATTAGTAGTTACTGCTTACACTTAGCAAAAGGGCCAAGTAGCATGTACTGAAATTAGTCTAAATTAGTGTTTGGTGATGGAAGTAAGCTATTTGAATGAATTCAATTTTCCCTTATAGCAACTTTGGTAGAATCCTAAGGTATGTTAACAACATATTTTGATTTCCGCCGCATGCACTCCATGTTTATAGTTGGTCTTATTTGTTCAAGCCATACTTCTGTTTGCAGTTTGCCCATAAATTCAAAGTAGCAATGAAATTGAAATATATTCGTTCTTCTGTTTTCACGAGAAGTACACAATTCAGGTTTTTGAGATTCAACTGTATGAGTATTTGAACCCTTGGATCTGATGCTGAATGTGTAAAATGTGTCATCTACATAGAATGGACTCATTTTTGCTGTTGCCAATGCTTTGGGAAATAAAAAAATTATTCAGGAGTAATTAAATTTTATGCTTGTTTATGGTAATGATTTTTTATTATCCGTGACAGATGCCCGTTGCCAACATGTATAATGGTCCTTCTCTCTATAATCCAGTTCGAGGCAGAAGCTTTGATGACTCTGAACCCTATATTTCAAATAACAAACAAACAGGCAGAGCTGGTGGTGTGCCAGATAGTTGCCTCCTTAAAAGCTTCGCTGCAGACAAAGAGAAGGTCAATTCAGTTGCAAAGATCAAAGTTGTGGTATGTCTTTGTTCTGCTGATTACCTTTGACCATCTCTTCATAATTTACTCTCTTTTCAACCTAAAGGAATTGCAACACCAATACGAGCAGTAGGTGCTGGTTACTAACCTGTGAATCATGCATGACATGTTTTGCACAAGTAAATTAATGGTCAACATCCATATATCTTACATCACGCTACTACCATCACTACTCAAAGTTTGTATGGGTTTTTGATTGCAGGTGCGCAAGAGACCTCTCAATAAAAAGGAGTTGACAAAGAATGAGGAAGATATCATAGAGACCCTTTCCAATTCCCTAGTAGTGCATGAGACTAAACTTAAGGTAACAATAAAATTTGTTTATCCTCTAATAAGGAATCTCAAAGGATGTTCACTTTTCAGTGTCAAATGATTATTTCGGTCCTCGGAGGAAGTATCATATGTTTTTTATGCCATGACATAGCACATTAGATAACTTATAGTTTTTTCATGCTGTGTTCATTTATTAATCGGTTTTCTTTAACACACTTCAACTATTCATCTAGCATAGGAGTATCAGTCTATCCTCGTACTACATATACTGACATGTTCAATTCTTGACATTTTGTAGGTTGACCTTACAGAATACTTGGAGAAGCATGAATTTGTTTTTGATGCAGTGCTGAACGAGGAGGTATCAAATGATGAGGTGAGTAGATGATCTAAACTTATTAGTGGATAAGGTTAGAATATATTACATGATATGGACTTCCTAGAATGTTTGTTTTTCTTACCCTGTTTTGGCTCCATTTTTCTTTCTGTAGGTCTATCGTGAGACGGTGGAGCCCGTGGTTCCTATAATTTTTCAACGCACTAAAGCCACTTGTTTTGCATATGGTCAAACAGGCGAGTAACTGTCACCAATCTTAGATGGATACTTTGTTGGAGTTTGTTGGCTTGTTGCATGACCCAAAATTTGGATTTAGTCATTTAGTGTAACATTTTTATAGTTTTAAATTGTTCTGAATGTGTTGGTCTCAGAATTTTTATTGGCATAATTTGTAGTCATTTATGAGAATGTGTTTTCTATACTGTTGGTCATTAGGTTTTTTTCCAACATCAGTGAAGTTGGAGGATGAGTTTTTTTTACTGTGAATTTTTCTTTTTTGAGACTAAATTATAATTTTCCTTCTGCATCAATTCATCTCTTATTTCTGAATTACAGATTTAAGCCATCTTGCACTTATGGGTCTTTCTCTTGTTCAGGGAGTGGAAAAACCTATACTATGAAGCCGCTTCCGCTTAGAGCCTCTAGGGATATCTTGAGGTTGATGCATCATACCTACAGGAACCAAGGGTTTCAGTTGTTTGTAAGCTTCTTCGAGATATATGGAGGAAAATTGTATGATCTTCTCGGTGATAGGAAGTAAGTTGTTAACTGTTACAAGCATTCTCCTTTTCTGGTCAGTGGTGGTGTTTCGAAATTTGCTGAAAACTAGCCCTTTCTTTCTGCAGGAAACTTTGCATGCGGGAGGATGGTAAGCAGCAAGTTTGTATTGTGGGTCTGCAAGAGTACATAGTATCAGATGTAGAGACTATTAAGGAGCTTATTGAGAAAGGAAATGCCACAAGAAGTACTGGTACCACAGGTGCAAATGAGGAATCATCCCGATCTCATGCCATACTTCAGCTTGCCATCAAGAAATCTGTTGATGGCAATGGATCAAAGCCTCCCCGCCTTGTTGGCAAGCTCTCGTTTATAGATCTGGCTGGAAGTGAACGAGGTGCAGATACTACAGATAATGATAAGCAGACAAGGTACTGTGCATCTTTTAAATTGCAAAATGACCATGGATATGGGGCAGATTCAATTACAGAGCTTTATATAAAGAAAAAATGACAATATTTGGTTACTGTTACAGTTATGTCAAATAGTCCACAGTTTCCGGATCATCTCGATTTTTTTAATGTCATGTAGTTGTCTTGGCTGTTTGGCCTCTACATTAATTTTAGTTGATGATTTATTATCAAGTCCAAACATTTCAAAGTAAAAGGCTGTTTAATTAGTCTAAATATGCCCAGACTCCTTGTTTTTGCATTTAAAGTTTGGTTCCAGTTCATCTGTTCATGGTTTCAGATCTTCCATACCATATTTTTTTTCCTTGTGGATAAACATCGGATAGGTACGAAACTAGTTTTGCTGGATGTGGTTGTTTAATTAGCCATTTCTTTTTGTAATGCAGAATGGAAGGTGCAGAGATCAACAAGAGCTTGCTTGCCTTGAAGGAGTGCATAAGAGCTCTCGACAATGATCAGGGCCACATTCCTTTCAGAGGCAGTAAATTGACAGAGGTTCTAAGGGACTCATTTATGGGAAATTCTCGTACGGTTATGATATCTTGCATTTCACCAAGTTCAGGATCGTGCGAACACACTCTGAACACCTTAAGATATGCCGACAGGTAAATAAGACTTGTCTAATTACAAAAATTGTTTAAACATCTGTTTTTGAAGTCATTCCTCTTGGTTTTAATTGCCTTTTTCGTTTCTTGCGTTTGACATCTATTTGTTGTAAAAATTACATCTAGGGTGAAGAGCCTTTCAAAAGGAGGAAACCCAAAGAAAGATGTTTTATCTTCGACCTTAAATCTAAAAGAATCAACTGCTCAGCCCTTATCTTCGATTTTACGAACTGCATCATCGTCCTTGGAAGATGATATTAATGATACATGGCCTGACCAAAACGAAAGAGATGATTTTGATGCATCAGAAGACACCTTTGAGCAGGAGAAACTGATGTGGAAGAAAAATGGGAAGCGAGATCAATACAGTTTCTCTACATTGGAGAACAAGTTACCGAAACCTAATGGCCAGACAAAATGGAAAGAACAAGTAAGATCGGATTTTAAGCATTCGAATTCAGATGATGATTTGAATGCGCTCCTACAGGTAATTTTTACGAGAGAATTATTATCGTTACGAGACATACACGTACAAAGTAACTTGTTTGAATGTTAAAATCCCAAGTGATGCTTTTACACAGGAAGAGGAGGATCTTGTAAATGCTCACAGGAAACAGGTGGAGGAAACTATGAATATTGTCAAAGAGGTAAACCTGAGTTCTTAACACATTCTGTACCTCATTGAGCCTGCTTTCATGATTTCAATAAATTTGAATGCAACATTTCCAGGAGATGAACCTGCTGGTCGAAGCAGATCAACCCGGAAACCAGCTGGATGATTATATATCGAGATTGACTGCTCTTCTCTCTCAGAAGGCTGCCGGCATCACCCAGTTACAAACCCGGTTGGCTCATTTCCAGAAGCGCTTAAAGGAGCATAACGTGTTAGTATCTTCATCCGGCTATTGATCACGGAGTCGAAGATAGAAGTCAAACTATTCATTTGACTTCTTCCGAAACACATTGCTAGATTGGTTTGGTATGATGATTTTCTTTTTACAATATTTAAGGGAGATTCGGTTGAAAAATTCGATTCGGCAGCAGTTTACTGGATGATTCAGATTCACCATGTGAGTTGCCCTCCTTTCTTTTCCATAATGTTCAGCGGCATTGTAATTGGATTCATAATTCCAATGTCTCAATTATTTATGTTATGTTTCATTTACAAAAAGAAAGGAGACGCACTTCGTTTTTTATGTTATGTTTCATGCCATTTAGGTTGCTATTGTAAAGTTCAGCGGCATTGTAATTGGATTCATAATTCCTATGTCTCAATTATTTATGTTATGTTTCATTTACAAAAAGAAAGGAGACGCACTTCGTTTTTTAATTGATATTTTAAAAATATAGGATTAAGTTATGAGGAAAGGATTGTTTTGGTCATTGATCTTCTAAAAATTAAAATGATTAAATTTATCGAACTGTTACAAAATGTCAAAGAGCATTGTAATACATAGTAACAATAGGATTAATGGAAAAAAAAACTAGGCCGAGAATGTCACTTTCATAATGGACATCTATAATATTTGTAGAGATGGACATTTTATCCGGTCGGATTTTGACCCAACTTGATTGGGTCAGATTTTTTAATTAAAAAATTGAGTTAAGGTCAGGTCAAAATTTTATTAAGTGTAGAGTTGGGTTTAGGGTGAAAAATATTTAATTTGACTTGAGATTAATTATATAAATTTTTTTAAAATTTTTTAGGGATATTTATAATGAATAAATATTCTATACACAGGCGGTGGAAATTGAAAGTTTTCACAAGCGCCTTAGTTTTAGGGTATAGGAAGTTAGTTTAGGGTATAGAGTTTAGGGGTTTAGGGGTAGGAAGTTAAAATTTATGGATAGTTGTTTCAATTTAAGGTTTAGGGTTATACTTTAGGGTTTATAGGCTAAAACCTAAATTTTCACCATATTACCATAAAAATTAAATCCTAAGCTATAAACTCTAAATTATAACCCTAAATCTTAAATTGAAACAACTATCCCTAAATTCTAAACCCCTACACCTAAACCCCTAAACCCTATGTCCTAAACTAACTCCCTATACCCTAAAACTAAGTCGCTTATGGAAACTTTCAGTTTCCACCGCCAGTGTATAAGATATTAATCCATTTATAATAATGTTTTTCTTTATATATTTTTATAATTAGGTCTTTAAAATTGAGTTTTTATTTACAATTTAGTTCTTAAAATTATTATTTTTTATGATTAAGTCCCCTATAATTTTTTTTTACAATTAGGTCTCTAAAATTATTATTTTTTCTATAGGACAAGTTGGGGTCAGGTTTAAGGTATTTATTATCGGGTTGAGTCGGGTTTTTTTAAAGAATGAGATCGGGTTGATGTTGGGTTTAGGATAATTATTTTCGGATCGGGTTCAAGATTAGGATAATATTTTCGGAACGGGTTCAAGTTTAGGGTAATATTTTCGGGTCGGGTTCAGTTGAGATAAAAATCTGACCCAATCAGTGCCCATCCCTTATATATGATTCAGATTAGTCAATTAATAAATTAAATACCGATGGTTAAAAAACGTTTTAATGTATGGATAATTTTTTATGTATAAGATTGAATTTGATGCATGAATGAGTTTTTTAATGATGAGATTTTTTCCCTTGTTTATTTTAGATTTGTTGAATGATAAATTGTATTTGTAAAAATGAATATTTTATATAATTGATGAGTATTTTATATTTGAATCTTATTTAATCTCATTCATTTGCATAAACTTTTTATGTACATATATTACATATTGTTCAAAAACATTGATAAATCTAAAATGATAATATGTGGTGAAGTCATTGTCTCACAGTTGCCTTGCAGCTTAAATGAACCAAGAAAGTTACATTCAGAGCAGCAAAGCACCCTTCAATCTTCCCTCATAAATATGCTTTCTCATTCGAAACAATAAATCGGCTTCTACTTACAACCTTTGTTCTCGTTGAATCTGAAGAACTGATGCAGCAGCTTGTGAACTTCACCATAATTATTAGTTGCAGAAACGAGACGATCTTTTATCCACTGTGGGAGCTTGCTGCTTGGATGAGAAAAGCTTCTTTTCGAAGAATCTGATGCGTAACGGATGTCCACCAATAAAATTGCAGCATAGTCATTTACATGCCGAATCGCTCTGCCTAAGACGGATCAATCAAGTAAAGGTTACAAACATAAAGAGGCAGTTCAATGTAGAAATCAAGTTTGGCAATAGCAAGAGATAACAGAAACATGTAGTTACATTTATAGGCACCATTCAAACAGAAATCCTACATCTAGAAATCTTGTTCGGTCTTAAAGGAATCAGGCGAATAGTTCTCTGCCAACGTGGACACCGACCAATGATCCTTGGGAATCTGATTTCACCTCCTTTCCCTAATAGTGAGTATAATAGCTATACTAGAAAATATACCCTTAGAATGCTTTGGACTTACCAATGGATTGATTTACAGCTTTCATGCAGAGATTTTCATAATATTCTCTGCCCCTGCGCCTACAACTCCTTAGAATGCTGAAACCGGACTGAACATCTCCCCCATAAAACTCTTCATCAGTTGAAAGCTTTAGGCTTTTCGTAAAACTTGAATCACCCAAACCTTCAATATGCTTCACCCTTTCCAACAATTCAATGTCAGAAGGGCTAGGATAGGGAAGTCCAACCATGACTATGCATCGCCCCATCCCATCACTGAAGTTGATGCCTTCCGATATCTTGCCACCAACCACGGCTAGGAGTATTGCACCGCTTTTAGGACCAGGATTATCAATTGCTTCTTTGTATTCCTTGAGAATGACCTCTATCTCTGTACTTTTTCTAGGTTCTCTAAAGACATGCTTTCTCTTCACGATTCTTTCAAGTATTCCCGAGGTTTTCCATGCATCGTAGACCTGCCCTTCGTACTCAAATGAGGAAAAGAACACAACGATTCCTTCGGGAACAACTGTTGCCAAATTGCAAAGTAAGAGGCCTAGTTCCTCTATCTGTGTAATCAAGACCAACAATGGAAAACAGTAATGAAGTAAGTTAAGTGGAGAAAAAAAAGATTCTATAAACAGTTGCAATAAACTCACCATAGTTGATGAACTTCTCAAACCATAGCTAAAATCAAAAGATCTGCCTGATGGTCCACGAGATACTGCAAGTGGCAATATACTCTCTGGAGGAACAATATGGCTACATGAAAAGAAATGGAGTTGATCTGATGGTAACCATGGAAAAAGACGCTCTCTTGTTTCTTCTATTGGTTGCAGAGTTCCCCCTGCCAGTACAACCGCATGTGCTTCATGCACAATCTGCAAACAGTTACGATATAGGATTTCCTTAATAGATCATGACGATGTCGAGTATCTAAAATACAGACTTTAACACCATGTATTCATCTCAAACAAAGGAAATATAAGGAATAAATACAATCACTGAGATTATTGAACTCTTGGAATAACCTGAGAACAAATCTTTTCCCCGGTGAGCATAACATATTTCAGGTAAGCTCCTTGTCCTGAAGATGTTGGTCTCTTCCTAGAGATTATTATCCTTCCATCACCGTCGTTATTTGTCAGCGACAATAACATAGTTGCCAATACCTGAAAGCCAGATAGAATGCTACCAATATCGCAACTTTCCCCATTTTCCTTGACTACTGAACCTTTCTGCAAGTTAGTCGTTTTATCTCCATACCCGCTAACCTGGAGCCATAATATTGTGAGTTGTAACCATAAAATTAGGAAAAGTAAAAGAGAAAAGGAACTGAGCACATAATTTCACAATATAAGAAAAAACTATATTGAATGGACACAAATCTACCTTGTGCATGATGTTGCTTTCCTTTATATACTGAAGCAGCTTGATCAAATTAATGTTGTCAATATTGAGGGAGAATAAAAACTCATTTATGGCCATGGAAGAATCAAAGCTTTTGTTTTCTCCAGCACCTCTTTCAGCATCTGGGCAAGTGTTTAAACAATTCCCATCCTTATCATTGAGTAGAACTCGGAGGAAAGCCCGGGTAAGAACCAAAAGAGTTTGAATATATCTTCGATTTCCAGGCCCCAAAAGATTGCGGAATCTTACAAAGTACTTCTCTATGTGGCTATGTACATTCTCCAACTGAAAAGAAACATGGAATGACTCAATTTTAGTTTTAGATGAACTAGAATCTACAATCATAACATCAAAAGCTAGTATAACTGTGTAAAACAATATGTTAGAGAGGATTCTATATCCTTCTAAAATGGCAAGGCATCCAATTTGTTATTGGATTCTCCAAGTTTTCATCATGCAGGTTTCAAACAGTAATTGAAATATTTGAGAAACAAAGAAATCGAAATACAAAGATTGCACACTATTATTCGGGTACCAATGACAATACCACAGAAAATTATATACCTGTGACAAAGTAATTTTCGCATCATACATGCTAATGAGGGAATCAGCCAGATTGTGAGCTTCATCTATTATAACAACATTATTCTTCAGATTCAGTCCCAGAGCTTCACGTGATGCTTTTGAAAGGAGTGATTGGTATGGAAGAACTACTAGATCAGCTGAGGTGATCATACTTCGGGAGCCATAATACGGACATGTTCCTATATTTCTTCCAAGTTGAACAAGATCTTCAATGTCCAATGCCCCTTGTTGAGAAACTTCATTCCTAAACTGTTTTTGTAGTTTATGTTTTCTAAGCATTGGGCATCCAGAGGAAGCCTTCGTTCGCCGTATCTTTCCCTCTGCGCCTAAATTCTGCAAAAGAAAAAGCATACTATTATTAGTCAAGAAAACCCTCTTTTCCCAGCAACACATATTTCAGTTGTTAGTCTTGGATTAGAATGAGAGCTAACTTAAAAGCAAGACTAAAGGTCTCCAAAGTAAATGGACCTCGGTATGTGATGTCTTAACTTCGTTAATGGCATAATTGAACATTGATAAGTAACAAGTTATGAGGCTGCAACCTCCAACCTGCTTTAAGTTCCCAACTATTGCAACTGCTAACAGACTTAGGATGCCATCCCTGATAAAGTGCATTACAGCTGAACTATGGAGTTAAAACTAGGATATTCAAGTACCTTCATTTTAGATGTTTCCTTTTTCGTATTCTTTTGAAGCTCCAAGCAACGCTCATTAATTTGAGTAGAGCTTCCTAGTCTCAAAACCTCTGAAATGTAAACCTTCTCATGGTCAGGCAAATATGGAATTAGAAGTAATAAAATAATGCTAAATTACAAAGTTTTATATACCTTCATTGATGCAAAAGTTCTTCCTTGATCCCAATGAGACAACATTCATTTCATTGGCAAAATCAGTCTTTCTTAACTCCTTTACAAACTGTGAAAGCTGTGAATGCGTACGACTACAAAAATAAACCTTCCATTTCACTTCCTCCTCCTCGTCAAACTCACCTTCCTCCTCATCACTCGAAGAATTAACAGAAAACTTGCCACCTTTCCTCTTCGAATTCGAACTTCCAGTACCACCTTCCTCTTCACTTTGATATTCTTCAAGCAGAAACTCTTCATCATCTAAGTCCCCCACATCAATTTTCTTTACAGATCTTTTGCCGTCTTCGTTTTCAGGGAAACATTCCTCGTCTAAATCACGTGAGAAAAAATCCCTGTGACTATCTTTATTCAATATTTTTCCAGGTTTTGCTAATGCAAAACTATTTTTCTTTTTCTTGCTCTTCTTCTCATCAACTTGGTTGTCTTTGTTCACAACAAAGTTTTTGAGCCAATCAGGTTCATCATCTGAACCGATTTGACCATTATTTTCCTGCTTTTCATCAGATTCAACCTTTTTTTCAGACTTCTCTTTTTGTCTCTGATCAATCACCCATTGCAAAGCACTGCAGATAATGCTCAGTGTTTTGCCAGTTCCTAATTTCACCAGAAAATTTCAACTTAATTTGTTTTTTTGTTCTATCATAAAGTAGGAATCGAGGCATGCACAAAAAATAAATCAATTATACAAAATTTACATAAACAAGAGGTAAAACTCTATCTAAGTTAAATACAAAATACTTTTAGTTTTTCTGTTTTTCCAAGTTCAATATTCCAATATTCTCCTCTCCATTTTCTCAGCAACCAAACATAAAGAAAACAGTCGAGATAGAGATAGAGATAGAGATAGAGTACCGGTGGGGCTTTCGAGCATGGAGACGCCGCCTTTATCTAAAGAGTGATAAAGTGCATTCATGAAATCCATCTGGATTGAATATGGCTTGTACGGAAATGCTGGAAATCTTTTCTCTCCTCCATTTTCCATTTTTCTCTTTTCTCGACTGAAACTTGGGCGCCTTCGCCTTTTTATTTCCCCAACTTTTTATGTTGTTTGCTCTCTAGATGATTTTCCCGCGAAATTCAACAAAAAAATTAAATAAATAGGTTTTCCCCGGTAAAAATACCTTTTCGATCATCTCAATTTTAAAATTGAACAAATTAGCCTCTCTCAAAATAATAAGGTAATTAATTTACTGCGATAATTTGAAAGTGAGCAATTAAGAAGAATTAATCACAATTTTAATTCTTAATATTTGTACATTATGTTAATATGAACCGATTCAATAAAATTCAACTCATAATTTATAGTTTTATACATTCTACAATTTTTGTGAGTTGAATTTTTAGATTTAGGACGAAATTGACATGATGTATAAATATTGAAAGGCTAAATGTATCAGTATATCAATCAAAATTATTTAAAATTGATGAAAAAAATTAATGTCATGAACAATTGCTCACTTTCAAATTTTACAAGATTAAATTGCTCTTCAATTTTTGAGAAGGACCAATCTGTCTAATTTCAAAATGGAAAGGTACCTAAGAGGTATTTTACCCTTTCACAAATTTAATTCATATTTTCTCAACCATTTTGAATGTTCAAACCCAAGTCCATTTTGAATGAACAAATTAGATCATTCTCTGGTTTTAGCCCACCCAGAGATAGGCCCGTCCAAGAAATCAAATCCTGAAAAGTGAAAAACCCTTTTGGTGCCAATAATTTTTCCTTCCTCCGCCTATTCTTAGGGTTTTCCTGCGTCAGCTCCAATGGTAATACAGCAAAAAATCAGCACTTTTCTTTTCCCTTTTTGATTGTTTTTCTTCCTTTGATCTGATCGCATGTTAACAAGTGAAATGAATATTGAGATTTGCAGGGAAAGGGAACAGGGAGTTTTGGTAAACGAAGGAACAAGACCCACACTCTTTGCGTGAGGTGCGGCCGCCGTAGCTTCCATCTCCAAAAGAGTCGTTGCTCTGCTTGTGCTTTCCCCGCTGCCCGTAAGAGGAAATGTAAGTTCCCCTCTGTTAATGTTTTGTTATTAGCTCGGCTTTCCGATCTGGATTTCTTTGTTTTTAGCTGATTTATTTTCTGGGTTTTGTTTTTTCATCTGCTCGGTGTATTCAAGTTAATCGCTTTGATAAGATTATGAATCTTGGATTGTAGTTTTCTACTTTGTTTTTCCACTCGAATGCATCTCTTCTAAATTCTAATTAGAATTCATTACCCTGAATATAATGAAAAGATGGTCTAATGTGAATTTTTGTTTCTTTATCAAATTATGAACTTGTATGCTTGTAAGAGTATGAATGTCACAAGAAATGTGCTTATATTCTTAACCGTAAATTGCAGTAATACGGGTGTGGTGTCACGTTGAGCTTGTTTTTTATGTTCTGTAAATGGATTGTAATTAGGTACAGTGATTAATTGTTAAATCTAAGGAGGACTTGTGTATTGTGGGAATCAGATAACTGGAGTGTTAAGGCAATCCGAAGAAAGACCACTGGGACTGGTAGGATGAGGTATCTTCGCCACGTTCCTCGCAGGTTCAAGACTGGTTTCAGAGAAGGTATGTAAATGCTAATTTCGTTATACGAAGATATTCTGTTCTAGTTGAATGCTTTTTATCCGACAAATTTGTTCGTAATCTAGGTACTGAAGCAGCACCGAGGAAGAAGGTTGCAGCTGCTTCTTCGGCTTAAGTTGCAATGAGGTTGTTTAGATGAATCCATCTTTTTTGAGTTGAAGTTTTTGTTTGGAACATTACTTGAGAAGTGTCACTTAATTAACATTGGATGTTTTATGTAGCTGCTTAGGCTATTGTTGTTTTGACTTTTGATCTTGATGTTTCCTTTTTCTGGATGTATTCTCGTTTCGGATGGTCGAAAATTTAAAAATAATGCATCTCAAATTATATAATCCTGTGCATCTTTCAAGGATCTTAAAAAATTCTGAAGATATTCGTGTCCGACGCACCAGTGTCGGACGCATCAATATCCAATCTCCGCACTTAATCCAAGTAACTCATGAGTAACTCATGAGTTTCGATGGCAAGTCTTGTGTCAAAGCTTTTAATTGTTTGTATATATTTCACTGCTCTCGAGTTTTACTTACAAATTTAATTACAGAATATAAACCTGTGTATGAAGAGGAAGATATTGGCACAGTAAAATATGAATGAAATGAATCAAGGCCAATCATGAATCTCAACATTCTACTTGAGGGGAAATACAAGGCCAGACCTCTATTATACGAAATCTCAACTAGTTCGCTTTATATTCACCAAACCTGTGTTTTTCTTCATGCAACTGCTTGAATACATAATCCATCTCTGGAAATGCAGACAACAGCAATAGCTCGATAATGTCGTATGCCAGCAGCTTCAAGCAGACACTAGACTGCAACAAGAGAGAACAACAGCTTAACTGTAGTTTTTAATTTAAAAACAAACCAAAATCTCTCATGTTTTACCAAACTGGATGTTAATAATCGAACGTTGTTTCCACATTAAAAGAACAAAAAAGAAACTCTATTAACGTCCTAACTTACCTGAATAAAGAAATAGAGATCTTTAGCGCATTGTTCATACTCCTTCTGACCAACAATCCCCACAACAGCAGCCGGCGCTTTGTCTGTATCAAGAAAATGGAGTTAATTGACTTTCTTAAGATTCAGTTCAGTAACATTTGATAATGTGCAATCCAGATTATAATACACAACCTACCAATCATTAGCTCATAAACAAATTTTGCACGCCGTTCTGCTTCCAGTTGTTGCTGCTCATCACTCGATAAAGGTGAAGTTTCAGGAGATTGTGGATGTGGTGAAGCTTGGGATGGGCTACTGGGTGGTGGAGGACGTTGTCGCTTAGGATGTTTGGTTATGAATATTCCATCAGGCCAAAGTATCTGCATAAAAATTGCAGTCATTCTATATTAGAAGTACACAGAAGCACAAGAAAATACAGAGAAAAAATGTCCAACATGGCAAAAACCTATAAGACAAAGGATGTAAATATAAATTTTAAGTCAGATAAGACGTTGAACAGAACCCCAATTGATCTTGCTCTTAAAAACATATTTTGGACAGATCTAGACTAAGCTGTATATAAAACTCCACTACAAAGAACAAACTTGGTTCCACTCCAAAGGCTGAGCAAATATCATTGGGATTGGGCTGCCCCTTCCATCCTCTTGCAAATTTGGTCAGAAGGAAATTTCCTTTAGGTCTCTAATGCCGCTAAACAAATTTACAGATAAATTTGCTATACTTTTAAAGGGAAAAAAACCGAGATCAAATGACTACCTGCTCAACCCGCTTAATTCCTGCAGCAACAACTGACCCCTTGCGCAGCCGCTGGATCTTTTCTATCAGCCAGTCATCAAAAGCATCACCCATTCCAAGTTGTAGAATTTGTTTGGCCACCCAAAAAGCATTACGCCTGAAGTACACAAGCAAAGTAAAAATTGTGCATCTGGTTAGAACTAGATGTGATAATGCTAAGCTTACGTTAGTGCATATGAATTCCCATTTTGAGGCAAAATCAGAATATAATGCTAACATGAGTGAACAGTCCTATAACCATTCATGTACCTGATCCATCCACCATCCTGGAGCTGGAAAATGACATCAACCAAATCTAATATAGGAGCAGTTAAATTTGGTGGCACCCACTGCACAGAAGATGTCTGTTAAAATCCATTGAGGACCATAGAAGCATTTCAAATCGAGTTGAAAATAAGTATGAAACATGAAAGTTTTACATTTGATTAAGAATGGTTATGACAGCCAAGTCAATTCTGAAGACAGAAAGAGGAAAGAAAACATTTGAAACTAAACTGATTACCTCTGTAGGAAGGGTTGGGTACATAGCAGAATCGAGAAGCAACTCGGAAGCATCTTCCATTATTTCGTTCTCTCTTCCTTTAACATTTTCCTTTGAGTTCCTTACCAATGATATATTTCTCACTCTAGCATCAGAACCACTGTCAGTATCTTCAGAGGACTTGCACCGTGCTTCAGTGGCAACTTTTGATGGGGAATTAGACACATTTTTTGAATTTCTTAATCCATCAGTTGCAAGATTAGGTTTTATTTGCAATGAAGGTTCAATGCTTTCGGTGTCCAACTGTTGTCTCCTGGAAGTTAAGGGACCCATCATGGGCCCCATAACATTTGAAGCCTTTTTGCCCTTTTCAGATGGATTATCATCAAGGCCAACTAGAAATTTCCAAGCGACACAAAAAATATAATCATCAGAAGACAGGTTAAGGAGGAAAAAGCAAACTATGCAAACAGCCTAATAAATTATTTGAATTACCTGACAATGTTTCGACAATAGAAAAAGAACTCGAGAATACATATGTCTGCATTAAAAATATATAATATAAGAGATTGTGCTTAACTGGGAAAATCTGTGATCTGACTCCCCCCCCCCACCCCCCAAAAAAAAAACTCTTCCCAGAAAAGAAAGGAAAAATAACAGTTTTTTTCCCAAGAGGAAAAGGAAAATAGAAATTCACCTGAGAATCAACACTTAGGAAGTCCCAAACTTCAATTGATCCTGAAATAGTAGGAAGCTGCAAGAGCTTCTGAAGACGAGAAAATATTAATAAGTACTCTAAAAACATAGAGATAAACAAATTGATAGATTTATATCGACTCAACACAAATCTAGTGTATAAAGCATATGCTGTGTCTATTTCTCATATATAAATTAAATGGCAATTTGAGCAGATGGTAGTACTAGCAATCAAACAGCCCAACAGACCTATTTTATGAAAAAACCACAATATAGAAATAAAATATAAATTTGAATAACTTAGATCAACAGATATGCCGTCATGCATGAAGAAAAATGGTAGAGTGAGTTCAAGCATTTAACCTTTAAATACTCGTCAAGCAATTTACACCGTTCTCGTATTACAGGAATGTCTAAACCCGTTGAGAGAAAATGCTTTGGTGGCAAGTGAAGTTTATACTCAGGAAATGATTTAAGACGCTGATGCAGCTCCTCAAAATGGCGAAACCTGAATGCGAACAATTAAAAAGACAAACAACGGTGATAGAGGTGAAGGTAAATGTAACTAGTTTTACATTTTGGAAAATTCCAACTGAGATGCCTCTGCAATGAAGAATGAATGCTATAGGATGCAACATGGCAGGAAGACCAGAAAGAATAAGCACACTCTACACACCTTCTCTTGATAGACCAGCTACTATTGTTATTTATTACATCTGTTACAGATATGGAGTAAACAGCAAATGTTCTAGAACCGCTCTTCACAATATTTGCACCTAAAACCTGCAAAATGAATAATATTGCAATAATCATGGAAAAAGTACCAGAATACAAAATTATAGCAAACTGACATGAAGCAGATGCTTTTCAATATTAAGTACCTCACATCTCAATTTAAAAAAAGAACCTCCAACCAACAAATTTTGCAAGGAATTAGCAGTCAAACTATGACTTTCAGAAACAGATAGAGAAGAAGCAGTTGCTCCACTGTGAGATCTACTAAAGAATTCAGTCTCAGAATCATCACTGGAATATTCAGCTTTTCCATTTCCATTCAATGAATTAAGTATGTCTTGTCCATCCCCTGACAAGAAGCTTGTCCTCTCAACCTCTTGCCAGACAGGCAACTTCTGACTGGTTGATCTAGATCTTTTCCTGCCGGATGGGGTTCTAGTTAATCTTCTATATTGGACGTGCCTTCCACCAGCCTTCTTTACAATATGGCCCTCAGGATTTTCAAGTGGATGATGAATGTGAGAAACAGTCAGGTTTCTGTTGCTCCTACCATCCCAAACTTTATTTCCAGTACAATCAAGACCCGTTACATTTCGGGTTTCTTCTTCTCCAGAAGTAAAGGAATCACTGCTTTCTGATTCAACCTCCTCCAAATCAACAAGGTTGTGATCATCTTCCTGAGAAGATACAACTGAAGAGCAGTATGGTACATTCCGAACTTCATGTGGGAATGATTTTTCTATTTTGCGTTGATCAGTTAATGCAGGTTGAGCAACATAACTCTCAGATGAGTTAAGCTTGGTTGGATACTTCTCTCTGGTCTTAGATATTGCTTTTGCATGATCCACAGCAGCAGGGTTCCCAGCAGAGGAATGATGTGGAACTTGCTCGACTGATCGTTTTTCTCCGTCCTTTTTGTAATTTCTCCCCTTTGTCCACATGTTCTCAAAATTTTCTGGAGCAAGGGCCTCAGTCTTTCTACGTGAAATGAGATCTAACATGTCACCCCATTCTCCACCTGAACGATGTTCGACACCTCTTTCAGCACCAGTTTGTGAATTCAAGGGCACAGAACTCCACGAACGGGAAGATTGAGTATCCATGGAAAGCAATGGATCCTTTGAAAGTTGTGTTCCATTTAGGTTGTCTGTTGCAGTGGTGTCTCCAGCATCTCCAGACTGATTAGTTTTTAACTGTACAAGTTCAACACCAGTAACAGAAGGGTCTAGCAATTTAGAAAATTGGTCAGATGAGATCTTCGAGGAGCCATTTGGTTTATATTTGGATGCATCTTGAGCAGCATTAAGTTCTCCTTTAGCCTTTGTCCGAGATATTACAGCAGATTCGATCCTCTCATTTATAAACCTGTCACCAAAATTCAATATGATCGAGACAAGTAGCAACATAAAATAATGAAGTCAAGAAAAGTAGAAAGACAGATCACCTTGGACTCACTAAGTTTATGACAGGTCGAATTACTGCACAGGCCAGAAGCTCCCTGACAATATAACGAAAGAAAGAGCACTGCAGATCTTCGGGCCTGAATGTGAAAGAAATGAGACCAATCATCAAATGTTGCAACACCTGAAATAAACAGGGCAGACACTATTATAATCAAGGAATAGTATAGTCTTATAGGAATGTCGGATTAATGGACTAGTTTTGACATAACTGGAAGGTCAAACTAAAAACTCAACAACCTTGTGCTCAGCTTCAATAGAGAATAAAGCCGGGTGCAGTTTGTTTTCTGCAGCCAGAACACGTCTTATTTCAGCATCTCGATATTCGATAGTCAATGGTTCAGATTGATGATTTTCAATTTTTCCTTTACTGATACGAAAAAGCTCCAAGTGTGAACAAAGGAGATTAATAAGGTCCCTGCATCGTCCTAGACATAGATTAGTTCCCTCTTAAGCAGTCTTAAACAGTAATAACAAAATCAGCGGTGGAATAGACTTAGACCTTGTGAGTAAATTGATGAGATTTATATTTCTAAATCGGTCTGAGAGCTCCCCAAGAACCCCATTTATGATCTGCACCAATTCTTCCGGTCCTTCCTTATCAGGTGTTAAACGAGAATACCATAGATCTGTCACCCACTCAGAAATAAGATGTCTTGTGAACTGATCTATTGCATTCTCAACGACTGGAGAATTTACTTTGATTCTCCAATCACAATGTTCAACAACTTTAGGACATTCTGGTGGTTGCTTTGGAGTCGAGGCATTTGTAGATGCAGGTTTGCTGTTGTATGCATCAGCTTTCCTCCTCATTTCATAATCTAGCAAGAAATATCGGAGGAGAATGATTAAGGAGGCGGCAGCAGGCAGATTAACCAAAACCGAGGAGCTTGTCACTGATATAAGAAAAAAGAAATGAGTAAATATCAATTCAAAAGGTTGAAATGAATTAATGGACATCATGTAACGTAAATGTCTTTTTAAATATCTTAAAATCCAAGTCCAAATTAAGAAGAAAAAAATAATGAATGAAGTTCATATGATTCAAAATTTGAGGGCCAAATACATTAAATTCCAACATTGGTTGATAGCAGTATACTGCACTAGCAGGCAATTAGTAAAAAAATGTAAACGAAAATGTCTTTTCTCACTTAAGGCCAATGGTAATATCACACATTCACACTAACAAACCAAAGTTAAGTACCATTAAATTTAAATCTGATAACCAATTAGTGATGTTAATTTAAAACCTTAGTTCGGAAAATTGTGAGACTTGGACAACAGTTAAAGATTTACTAGTTGCAACTGGCGATCACCTACACAATCAAATGCAAGACTGGCTAAATTAAGGTGAGATAAGGACTGTGGTTCCAGTCAATATGAAGAAACCTAACTCAATTATCCCCCAAAAGGGAAGAAACCTAACAACAAATTAAGGTGCAAACATGATTCCCCCCCCCCCCCCCTTAAAACTCCAATGCTACAAGCATATATGACCGACCCAATTCTATCCTAAAAAGTGATGTTACGAGACTTAGAAAAATTCAAAGCCCTGATGAACATTTAAAAGTTCTTTTAACTCTAATTGAACACACTCAAAACCCTAATGAGCTCAAAAGCAAGTAATAGAAAGAAAAAAAGCATTACTCAGATTCAACTTGAAGATCAAGAAGAAGAATTGAACAATCAAAATCATAGAGTAAATTCAATAGCAATTAGATGAAAATACAGAAAAAAGGATTTGATAACTTAACGTGACATGAGATAGGACAATCCGACGACGCATATAGCTAAAATCACAATTCGCTTCTTGGCTTCCTCCACCAAGTCAGTAATCGTCACCTGCTTTTGTTTTGGCCTGTTCATTGTTTCCGCCAAATTAAGACTAAGAAAAATCAAACAAAAAATTAAATCTCTAAACAGCACGAATCATTGCGTTTGTCTATCTCTCTCTTTTTCGTGGTAACTGTAAATCACCGCCATCACGAAAACTCATATGTCAATTAATGGGGAAGAATATGAAGCTAACGAATCAAATAATTTGAATTCAAAAGTAGAAGAAATGAAGGAATCGGAAGGAAAATTTGTGTTTGGAAGGAAAGAAAAAATTAGTTTGGAAAGTATAAGGAAGAAAAAGGGAGGGGAGGGGGGAGTGGGGACTTCAACGCGAGAGTACTAGGGGTGAGTGATCCATCAAGTGAAGGGGAAAAATCTGTGTTATTCGGGTTTATGAATATCATTTTTATTAAATTTTATTTGAAATTTTTAGATTTAATTGAATATATTATTTGTTTTTTTTTTCAAATTTAAATGTAACATTTTTTATATTATGCATTTCATCGATTAATTTTAAATAAAAGTTAAATATAATAATCTGAGATTTTTTAAAACGAATTAGATAAATCATTTTTAAGATTTATATTCAATACACAAGAGTGGAAATAAAAAGTTTCTACAAGCGCTTTAGTTTTAAGGTTAGATCTTAGGGTTTAGAATTGATAGGTTGTTGTTAGAATTTAGAGTTTATGGTTAAAATTTAGGGTGTAGAGATTAGGATAATATTGTTAGGGACGTAGGTTTTAACTTGTAAACCCTAAATTCTAAATGCAACCCGTCAATTCTAAACTATTAAACCTAAACTCCTAATCTTTAAAGCCTAAAACAAGGCACTTGTGATTTTTTTTATTTCCACCGCATGTGTATAGAATAATTACCCATCATTTTAAGTTTTTAACATATTCAATCGACAATTGTTAATTGATGAAATTCTAACCTTAAGTTTCATCAATTAATCTCGTTTGTATTTTAACAGAGGACTGACCTGATCGTAACTAAAACTTTAATTGAGTGACTCAATTATAATTTTTAATAATTAAGTGACTTAATCATAACTTTACTAATAATTTAGTGATCTCCAATGTAGTTTACCCATATATATGAATCATTCGTAAATTTCAACAACATTTGCTTTTCTCGTTGTAAGTTTCTTAAAATCGGATCCTTTGATGTATTCAAATGAAAAATACTTCATTACAAAAGGTTGTCAGTCTTTGTCCAATTGACAAAGCTTACTTTCAATTTGCGACATCCAAGCCATCAACTTTAATGTTGTTTTACTCCGTTTTCCGTAAAAATATAGGTTTAATGGTTGAAAATTTTCAAACTATATTTTTTTCGATAGATACAAGTATTTTTTGGCTCAAATAAATTTTTAATGTTTTTACTGTCATCATTTTAAATGTTTTAACATCTATTTAAAAAATTCTTTAACCATTCAAAACGTGGTACATGGCTTTGATTTTTTTTATATTTTTTTTATTTCATTTAACTTAATTTTTAAAAAAATTGTAAATTTTTCGAAATTCACAAAATAACCCTAAAATCCCTAGATCTTCAAATATTGCCAATTTCGTCATTGTTCATCACGTTGTCGTCGAGAGAATAAACCTTTTTCTCTCGTAACAAGACCCGCACGTCGTTCATCGTCTAATCGATCGTCGTTTGCTGCCAATGTTTCTTTTTTCCTCCTCTCGCCGTTTGGTTTCGTTTTGATATTAGACACATCAGTCGTCGACTTTCAACGACATGGGGTGGGAAAAATGATCATGGGTCTGACGACGAAAGTGGTGGTTACACCGTCGGCGATTGGCGGTGATAATAGTTGAAATCGAAATTCGGGACTTGGGATTTGAGAACTATTTTGTGAATTTTAAGATATTTTTAAAATTTCTGATTTTAAAAAAATAAAAATAAAGCATGTCATGTTTTTATTGGTTAACAATTCTTTTTAAACGTCCGTTGACAACAAAGACACCTAAAATGATAACAGTTTAAAAATTAGGCGCCTACTTGGGCCGAAAAATATTTTAAGGGTGTTCAAATTCGGGTACCCGGATCTTCGGGTATCATATTTGTCGGCCTGTGTCCCGGCCCGTGAGTACTGGCTAGAATCGGGTACCCGGTTCACATTTTTTTGTTATTTTTTATTTTAAAATTAAAAAAAATCATAACATATGTTCTAAACAAAAAAAAATAATGATTTGAAGTTTATAACCATAAGAAAGACATTAAAAATATTAATCTTGATCGTGATTTTTTTTCGAATCTCATATTTTTTAAAGAAAAAATATTAAAAGTTCATATTTTTTCGAATCTTACATATTCACATATTAATATATATTTTTGAAAAATTTAAAACATAAAAGCATATAATACAAATATAGAATGAATTTAGGGACTTAAATATAGTTCTAAGGTAAAAATATTAAGTAATCTAATAAAATAAAAAATAAAAAACCCGAGTACCTGAAAAATTCATATTTTGTGACCCGAAAAATGGCGGACCAGGTACCCGACTAAGTAAAAAAAATTCAGATAAATACTCGATTATTTATGTTTGAATAATCGGGTAGTTAAACCGGGTAGTTCAAGTCAGATAATTTTGAACACCCCTAATTTGGGTACTTCTTTTACTATTAAGCCAAACTTATATACGAGAGGAGCCCTGGCCTCCTCATGATTTTTTCGGCCCAATTGCATTTTAGATCCCTGATACTTTTGAAACTATGCAAACTAAACCTTATTCCTTTCCAAATTTTCAGTTACTTTTTTGGTCCTAATAGTTATGAAAGTAAGTAAATTAGACATTGACCTCGATTTTCAGGTGTGAATACTTGATAATCCCCCCGTCAAATTTGAAATTAAGCGAAATAAACCTTTCCCCATTTCGAGATTAGACCAGCTAGACTCATACTCCTATTTCTTTTTTTAAAAAAAATCTAATTGATGTTTCAACTATTAGATATTGACACCACATTTTATTATTATTCATATCAGATCTAACTAAGATTTCATTCAATTTTTTACATTAAAGCTATAAATTAACTTTAATGTATACAACAATATACATAAAATTTCAGTTTAATTCAATTTTTACAAAAAAGCCGCTAACATTATTGTCGATACAACACCATTTAACGTTTGTATATTGTATACATGATTTAATTATATTCGTCCAATATAAAATTTTAATTAGGGTTTAGGGAGGTTTATTCCTAGATTTTTCATTCAGCCTCAAACTTTACTTTTTTTCTTTGGCAGTCAACGGTGGCACCAATCTCGGTGTTAGTTGTCCATGGATAGTAATTATTATTATTATTATTATTATTATTATTATTATTATTATTATATCTTATCTTTATTTTTCTTTCTAGTTTTGAATAAAAATAATTATGTCTTTGTGGCACGTATTCTCCTGCCTTGTGATATGTTTTTTTGTCTTCATTGACGATCGTTTGGCCCTTTTTTTCTTTTTTCAATGTCGGATTTGACGTTGCTTCGACAGACTAAGATGACGCTTATTTGGTTATACTGCTGATCTTCCTTGCTTTGGACCATCGTATTGAATTTAGATGCGTGGTTTGCGCTCGTATGTGATTTTCTCACAAAGCTTGGCTCTGATTTGTGGTTATAAGTTGTCTTTCAGTAGTTTGAATTCCTTTTGTAGTTCGTTTGTCGATGTAGTTAGATATGTTCGTACCTATCTTCTATTCAAGTCTTTTGATTGAATTTTTAACATTTTTTAGGATCCTTATATCACCTCAAATGGCTAGTATTTTATGTGAATAATTATAAGAAAATATCCAAATTATGTGTTTAATTTACGTTAATAATTGTAAACTTTTAACATAATTTAGATATTTTCTATTATTAGTAAAACTAGCTACTTTTATAAAAAAGAAAATTACATATATTAGACTAACAAATCAAAATTTATATATGAAATTGTCCGTTTCACAAAATTCTATACTGATATAAATGTATATATCGTTACAGAATTAAATAATGTTGGTAATTAATGCTGCTCACGTAATAAATTACGTCAACCAAGATAATGAATTTTAGGTCTTTAGAACATGTTGAAATGATACAAGCTTGTGACATGTGACATGTCTGGCATTATGCTTTAACTTAATAGATTTGTGGCCTCAATGGACCAAAGTTATGTTGTTCATGATAACCGGACAGCATCAAAGATTCAAAGTAATTGGGTCTGGCAACCAAAATAGAAGAAAAAAATTATTGTCTTTTTTCTGTGTCATTTTCTATAATTCAACATTAAAAAATTAAATTTTAAGTTACAATCTTAAATTTTAAAAATATATCTTATCATAATTTTAAACTTTAATCTTAAACATTAACCCTAAACCCTAAACCAATAAAAATAAGGCATAAGAGTATAAAAAAATTTTTTGTGAAAAAAATTAAACTTTTTTAATTTTTTTTTCACTTAATTAAGTCCTTAAATTAATTAAGCCCTCTGATAAACATTGAAAGTTAAATCTAATATTCTTTTTGGATTAGTTGGTGCAATGTGCTATGTCACAATCTTTATTACTTGGCATTTTCAGAATTTTTATTTTATTTAAAAATTCTTTAAAAGTCTTAAAAAATTTAAATAACTTATAATAATTATAAAAATATCTATTTTTTATAAAAAAATCTTTAAACGACATACGATAGAATTGTAGTAAATTATGTGGCGGTAATATCTAAAGAAAAAACTATCAAATCCAATGATTAATCATTAAATTTTAAAAGACTTAATTGATTTTTTAAATATGTTTAAATATTTTTATACCTTTAAGCCTAAAAATAATTAACACTCGCATGAATTTCTGGGTACATCAATTTAATTATTTCCTTAAGCATATATGATTTTAGGTAATTTAAAAACATCATAGGATCTGAATTCACCTATTTTAATTTTGAGTTTGATGATTTTGGTCACATCCCCGGGCACTAGACATGTGAATGTACTATTCTACGGAGATTAGTGTAGAAGGTTCTCTAGCAAAGTTTCATTGGAAGGAAAAATTATTATATGGTCTCGGTTCATTACTTCATTATTGATTTTATCTATTAAAAATCAGTTAATTAGTTTCTTTGTTTTTATGTTATTTTTTTAAAGATAATCTTTACTTTTTTGCCATGTAAATAGGTGGTGGGAAGGGACAGAACTATGTTGAAGGTGGGAGAGGCAATGGCCCCATCAACTTTGATGGTCTAATTATATTTTAGGCCATTGATAGTTTTGAAACCACTTCAATTAAGTCTTTGCCCTTCCTAAAATTGACTGGTATAACATTTTGCCCCCCTCATGATTCAATCATGGCTCCGTTCCTGGTAGCGGGTGGTTACATAAAAGTTAATTATGAATGGATTAGTGACATAGAAAAAAATTAGTTGGCTGATTTTAAGTGGATGAGAACTATAGATGGCGTGGTGAGCTGGGTCCATATAATAATTTCTCAATTCGAAGACATATTTTAAAAGTATTTGATGAGGATTTCTATGTAGGGGCAGAGTCAATATTCAATTATTAGAAGATAAGTTGTTTCATTTTAAAACGAATAAGGTCTTAAAATTAAAATTAAAATTAAAATTGTTTTACCAATTTTAAATTAAAAAAATAATTAAATTAAAAAATTGAGAGTTAAGACTTAATTTTAATGTTAACAAAGTCCTAAAATTTTATTAAACCAAAACTTTTTAGAGGAACAAAAAAAAAATAATTATAATAATTTTAAAACTATCAATTCTTTAAAATGCAATTAAACTATCAAAATTTGAGGGTGCTTTCTCCAGAGGCGGATCTAGAAATTTAAACTTGATAGTTCACTGGTTTGTGTAATAATTTAAAATCAGTTTACTCTTGTTGTAATAATGTGTTTATTAATCATAATTGTTGTGCAAGCAAACATGGTTTATAGTCAGAAACATGTTGACATTGAAGAACTAATATGTTTATGAGATTAGAATTATCTTTACACGAATGTAATTGTGTTAGCCATCAGATCAACTTAAAACTAAACTATGTTAAACTTTTGGCAAAACAAATATTTTCCACAATTGGGATTGATTGACCATTGTTCCGTTAATCAAAATTATGGCATCGACAATAGTTGTAATTTTAAAAATTAAGGTTTTTTAAGAAGAATTTAGCATGCTACATGAATATTTTTTTAATGGGGTTAACAACACTACAACAGTGACCATAATGAATTTAAATTAAAAGTTTAGTGACTATAATAAAATATTTTCTATTTTAGTAACCAAAGTAAAAGCACCTTAAATATTTCCCTCGTGCAATGAACGTACATTCCTCTATGCTCCTCCGAAAGCATTCACAAGAGAACTCGAGGCAAAGAATGTAACAATTTTCAAGTTTATATTGTCTAACAACGTTATATAATTTGTTTTATTAAGCCCAATTGAGATGTTCGAGTTGTTTGGTTTTTTGAGTTTGAGTTAAATTGAATTTTATGAAAAATAAATCGAATAATAACTTTATAGAAATACTTTTGAATATCTATTAGTTTAAAAATGTGCAACTTGGTCATTGTAAAAAATAATAAATATATATATATATATATATTGTTATGAATATTTATTTATGTGGATGTCTATAATGATAAGAACTTTATTTAAGAGATTTGATTTACTTTATTATTAGGAATATTATCTCCATTAATTAGAGTTTAATGTATTATGTACTTCTTATGCCTATAAATAGATGAATGCATTGTACACAAGTCTAGTTTGGATAATAATACGAATCTCCCTCTTTCTCTCACCTCTTTGTTATTTTATTCTTATTCGTTGTTCTTCGTTATTTTATTTTTAACACGTTATCAGCACGAGTTTGCTCAATTTTTTTTGACAAAATCAAAAACTAAATTAATCTTCAGTCGGATGTGTCGATGCTCTTACTCCAAAAAACGTTGCTAATATGTTGCGGCAATCGAGAATCCCAATCATCAAGATTCTCGATCAATGAATACTAGTCATGCATACGACGATAAAGTTCCCTAATGTCATTCAGGTAAAACTATTAATGTTTTTAACTTTAGTTACATAATCAAGTTTGAGTATTTGAGTTGAATTGAATTTCTTTAAAAAAAATTGATGCAGTGAATTGGATTTTTATCAAATTTAATTTGAATTCTATTCCGTTAAACATCCTAATTTGATAAATAATTATCATTATTATTTATATTTTTCTAGTTAGTTACTTTCGTTTATTATTAGTTGTTTATCTCACATGCTATATTGAAAACACTTGCTACTTAATTATGGATGATACGAATAATCAACACATACATCAATAAGGAAATATTGAAAATATTTTCAATATGAGAATTTATTATAACAATTGATTCTTTGTTATAAGATTAATATTTGTTTATGATATTATAATAATGAGTTGATATTTTTAACCGTATTTTGAGTTTTTCATGATATATTTAAATGGTTTGGAGTAAGAGCATGACATAAAGAGATTATGAGAAACTGTCTTGGCCGTTTGCTATATCTTCATCGTCCTCGAGAGGAAACACGATATTGGTAAACTCTATTTTTATCCTTTAAAATACGATTTTAAAGTGCGATAAATCATGATGATTTTGAATTTACAAGAAGATTATTATAAAGTCTATATTTGCTCGAAAGAAATAATTCTCATGTGTCGAATTCGACGATTAAGTTCTCTCAAGTTCAAGTTACGCAAATTCGTCTTGATCCAAAAAGTTTTATGGGAGGCATTCCCTGAAGTGAATGCAAGCATGATGTTTATTCTATGCGATTATTGGATCTGTTTCAATGCAAACATGGTAACCACTATTCAATTGGTAACAAAATTTCGATATAATCCAAGTATATTTGTTGGACATCCCGTTCTGCGAGACTACTGGTCTCAAAGGAGGTTTTTAAAGGACCATGTGAACTGGTTTAACAATGTCGCGTACGATGATTAAATCTTTGTTCTTTGTGATAAGGATATGTTAATAAAAACATACTCCACTTTTCACGACAAATAATGTTGTCCTCAGACACAATATCGTGAAAAAGATTTTAAAGGCACGCCGGCTCTACTCCATTCCCTGAAGTGAATGTGAGATTTTATAATGGAAAGAATAAATGCCATATTAGTAGTTGTGGTCATGGTCGAGGCCATGAACATAGACATTATGGTCATTTTAAGAATAACTCTACCCACTGATAGTGAGATTATAAAGATGACAAGAGTGATAAAAGACCATTCTAAGAAAATAAAATTCTTTTTATTACCAATGCGATGTACTAACTCATTAGTCTCGTACTTGTCGTACGTTGAAAAATCAACAATCATTGAATGATAAAGGAAAGAAAATAGAAGTAAATTTTGTTTGCGACAAAATGACGAAGATGATATTGGTCCAATTTATTTGGGCATTGCTGGTCCAACTCATTTGGACGTTGTTGATTTCGTTATAACCCTCGAAGTGAATAAATCATCTTCTAATTATTTTCAAAACTTTGAAGAGAATTATTTATCTTTTTATTTATTTTGCTTTATGTTTATTTACTTTACACATTAATTATTTACGTTTTATATTTATATATTATGATATTTATTTATTTTGTTTCACATGATTACTTATTAAATACAATCTATTGTGACGATTTATGCTTAGCAGAAGCATAAGATATATTTTCCCATTTAAGTGAAAATTTTAAGAAAGCAATATGAGTTCGCAAAATAATCCTTCAAAAATTATAGATAAGATATGTTATCAATTGGCATTTGAAATAAGTCAATGTGGATATAAGTTTTGGTAGTTAAAAGTCAGTTGAAAGCTCTAGAAGAGCTATATATTGCTACCAAAAGATAATTTCCATTGAAAGTTTCGAAAGAACTAAATATATTCCTATTCAAGGGAAAAATTTTGATGGTTGTACTAGACATGTACGTGTGAAATTGAATCACATGTTATGGTAAACCAGAAGTTTACCGAATTTAAAAATGTATATACACATGTATATAACTGGCATGATCGGTTAGACCATCCTGAACAATAATGATGCGGAAATTATTGAGATTTATATGCACATGTATTAAAAGAACTTGAAGTTCTCGTGGTGCTTATTCTCAAAAGAATTGATTAAATCTTGCTTATTAAAGAACATGAAGTTCTTGTGTTGCTTAAAGGAATTGATTAATTTTCACTTACTAAAAGAACCTAAAGTTCTTGTGTTGTTTGTTCTCAAAGGATTTAGTTGACCCCGCTTACCAAAAGAACTAGAACTTGAAGTTTTTGTACTGAAGTTGAGACTGCATGTCTTGCATATCTGAATGAAATATTGGCCCATATATCCATAAATATGGAAAGTTTTATATGATTTTAGTAGATGCATCCACATTATTTTATCAACTTACAACCAAAAGTTTGTGAGATTATAACCCCATAGACCCGCTTATGCGTTAATACAGATCCTAGGAAGTCACATTAGGGTCACCGGAGCGACCCACATTAAAATTTCAAAATAAACAAATTGCTAAACCATTTAAAATCATAAATCAAGTTTTGAATTAAAATACAATTTCAGAAAACATTCAGACAATGAAATAAAACTATGATACAAGTTATTAATACAAGTTTCAAACTCGAATATAAATCAAAACGTGACATACTTACCCCCTAATTATACAAATATCATACTTCGCAAGAAAGCTGAATGAACTCACATATCGTCGTTGATAGTTGTAACATGGTCGATCTTTTAACATGTGAAGGTAAAAACAACATGAGTTTTGGAAAGCTCAGTAATATGAAACTACCAAAAGAAGCTTCATGCCACACGTACGTATTAGATGTATCAGGACAAGAGGGAAGAGTAAGCATTACCAAGTTTCAGATATAGAATACAATTCGTTTAGTTGTTACGCTTGAAAGTAACATATTCATTTCTAATTAATTACCCGATCACCAGACACGATGTTTAACTCAGGTAATCATAAGGAACATAGCTTACGGAAATCTAGCTAGAGAGTTTAGGGTGTTCCATCAGTTTCAGATCAAGAATGACAGACATAATATTTCAGACAACAATAGAGTTTGACTGAGGCTAGAGAGGGAACATGGAAAGCTAAGTATCAACATAACTACCCTCCAACCATACACTGATATGAAGTTCCCCATAACTGCATCCATAAGGACTTACCCTAGGCTCAATGAGCATAGGAGCCAACCTAAGGGGCTGTCTTAGGTTCATAAGAAATTACTCGTGCCGTAGCATTAAAACCTACCCATGGGAGACCTCAGATCCATAAAGAATTACTAACGCTGAACCTACAGAGACTTCGTAACATAGCCCAAAAGTACCCCAAATAAAATAATTTAATGAATACATACAAAGTAGTATTCGTACGTAATTTTCAGAGTATCAGAAATCAAAGAGCATACATTACAAATCATATACAAATGTACATAATTTAGCTAGACAGAATTCATGATTCGTATCAGAGAGAGGATTAGTTTTAGATCGGGGAGAATATAATTGTGCAAGAAATATTCCACATGGTTCAATTCATTCCTCTAAGACACTCGATCATTCTCAGAAGGAGAACATTTGACAAATTTGGACTGTTTGCATAATGGGGTCCCTACAAAAAGGGAAGTTCGGTAATAACGGCTTGAACCAAACATCAAAAGTTGATACTCCGGGATTGGCGAGATTTCGAATATATCCTGAGTAATTCAAACATTAAAGCTTATGAGGGTAAAGTGGTCATTCTGGCCTTCAGGGGTAATTTGGCAATTTAAACCAACGAGGTAATAGACGGTGGTGTACAGAATTCAGGAATTTTAGTTGTTTATCAAGTTTTCGATCCCCTTTTGAAACAATCGAACCCATCAACACGGTGCCATTACTTAACCGGGCAGGTGCACCTTAAAAATTCATTTTCTCATAATTGACCTTAGTGTGAAACAATAATATCTCGCCATCACCAACCATCCACTGAACTTACAACAAGCAATCGAACATAAATTTGAGTGATATTTTCCAAGTATTCGAACATGAGCAACACACCCGAACTCAATCCATAAGATTGAACATACCCTTAAACAAATTACTCTTGCCGTTAACCATGTATTTCCCCCAAATAGATTGAATATGCCTTCATATGGTATTCATCCAAATTCATATATGTATACAAAAATGGCCAACAAACACGAGTCGTGTATTACCGCTTTTAGAGCCATACACTTATTTAGCTTTATCGGTATTTCATAATCTGAGTCTTAGGGGTATTTTTAGTCATTTTAGTATTTGAAGGTATTCTAGACACATCGATTCTCGAAGGTGTTTCAATTATACTGAGTCTTTTGATCCTTCCAAATGTTCATTCGTTTCATGAATCGATGGTATATCTATCACTTTAGTTAATTTGGCATCTAGTGCCTGAAGATATTTTAGCCTTTTTGGTCATTTCTCTCATTCCATTCAACACAGTCTTATTGGCATTTCAATCGATTCAAGCCTTTTTCGCCATTTAAAATTAATCTAGACATAAGAATAGTTTCACGTAACCTTATCTTCAGAGGTCTAATTAAAATTCAGGATAGTCCAAGTGCTTCACAATTTCGAGGGCTTAAGTCTTGTTACCATCATTTCCCAAGCTAAGCAAGATTTTTAGATCAATCGATTATTTTCCAGATCTATTGTTAACTTCTAAGCCGTTTTCATTGACAGGGGTATTTTAGTCTTCTTACACATCAAAACATCTTTTAGAATGAAATAAATTGAATTTGAAGTTTCGAGGTGAACTGTATTATCGAGTAAATCATTGAACTCGAATTTCTCATCAGCCATCAATTCCTTATTCCTATTATTCAGGTCTTATTCAAATTAATTAGAGAACTGCAGATCTTTCCAAATTATAATTTTTTCTCAATCGAATATACCAAACTTAATATGAGTTATCATATGTAAATTTTGTATCTAATTCGACTTAAGTAGCGTTAAAGATATACTTCATTATCAGAATGCATGCATCAATTGAATACCGACGTGTTCATAAAGCATGCAAGAGGTAGTAATGTATTACCTTGGCTCCGAGCTACATCGATCGATCCATGAACGACATTCAAACACCCTTGAACCCTAATTTGACGTCCCTCAACAATTTGTATTCAAGGAACTATGAGTACCTTCAATCACACAATATCCCATTTAAGTCCTTATTCATAGAGCTCTTAACTGAATAAATAAATACAAAAACAAGTTCGGGTTCAAGGTCAGATTTGGAGGCTTTCAGGTCAAAATTTTGCGAAACGGGCTTCAAAAACAAACTCAGGACGTCAGCAGTCAACGGGTCAAAGTCAACTAAGTTGACTCTGACGAGTTGACTCGGTTCAGGTCAAACGGGTTTGGGTCAGGTCGAGCCAAATTAGACATATGGGTCTGGGCTCGGCTCGAGTTTGGGCTCAGATTGGGTTGGGCTCAAATCGGGTTGGGTCGGTTCAGACCAAGTTGGATCGTAATTAAACCGGTCCACTTACCATAGGTTTCAAGTCACTGGATGACCGTCGGAAAAGGTCGCCGGAGACCCCAGACGACACGATTCTGCCGAAAAAAGGTACCCCGTCAAACCCATGATCTAACAAAGCCCTTAATTCAAAGAAGCATGTTGGGATTTGATCGGATTTTACCTAAAATGAACCCAAAAGGTCGGAAAACGCGTAGCTCCATCGAGGGTCTTGCCGACGTCTAAACGATGAGCTATTGGAGGGGTTTTGACCGTTTTGACGCAAGGAAGACGATGGCAACCATGGCTTCACAAACGGACGTCTAAGGCGGTCGGAATCAACGACAGTCGAACGAATTACTAAAAACTAGGTTCGTCGAACCTATAACCTACAATCCCCGATGATCAGGACGGTGGTTGTGCGAGTGGTGATATAGGTTGAGATCAGTACGGGAGAACGAGCAAGAATATGGTGGCGGTGGACGACACGACGCGACGGTGACGATAATAGGAGCAGAGCCAACGGGGGAGATGAAAGATCGAGTGAAGAAGATGGTTCTGGAAAGTTTTATTTTTTTGACATACATTAAACGAAACACGGGATTTATCGGTTTTATTAGGTTGTGGGTTCGAATCCCACAACTAGCAGTCTGATCCTTTTTTTATTTCATTTTTTGCCAATAAAAATATGTATTAAAAAAAATAGGGGTGTTACAGAGATTGATTCTAACTGGATTAAGATTATGCAATTAGACTATTCGTCTTGCAAAAGCTAGTGGGTTTATATTTTCGGCTATATCAGTTGATACAAAGCCTATTGATTATGAAAAATACAGTTTAGCAAAATTTCAATTAGAAGCCTTCTTTTTAATAGCTAAACTATGAGAACAAGACAATTATTATTTATATGATATTTTCATATAGCAACACTTATACGCATTAGGCCAATGAGTTATAATAAACTCCGCGTTATGATTGGTTTTTAGTCAGAAGCCATACAACGCACAAAATGGGTAAATAAAAAAAGGTTGAGAATATATATTGAGTACGAGTCTTCTTTTATGTTTAAATTCTTAAATATTAATTGGAGAATCATTTATGACATGACTTTTTCTCAACATCAGGGGGAGATAATAATTAGCTAGATAAAAGAAAATGAAGTATCATTATCTAGATCCCTGTACATGAACCAGAAGTTTATAAGATAATTCATGTTATTAAATGTCAAATGTTAGACATATTTACTGACCCAATGAGAGTAACTAAGTCTCATATACCAGCTGAAATGCTCTAAATTTAAATTACATGTTAGAGCGAATGAATGTAAATCATGCTTGAAGCATGATAGTTGAAAATTTGTTCCAATGATCAAAATTCTCGTAAATAAAAAATAGTATGAGATGGTCATATATTGGAGGCGAGTGCTCCTAAAGAGACCCAAGACATAACTAATAATAAAACTCTTAAAGAGTTTCAGGTACCTGAAATAAAGATTGAAATCTTAAAGAGATCTCGATGAGTTATGTCACTACGAGAACGGAACCAAAAAATTAAAAAGTTGTCGACAACGATTTTACAAACATTTTTAAATGGAATACTTCTACAGAAGTAAAGAAAGAAAATGAGGATATTGTATAGAAACCTATCAAGAAGTATAGATATTGAATTGACCAATATAGAAAGACGCTTTTAACTTACAAAAAAAGAAGTATTTGGACCAGTAGTCCAAACACCTAAAGGTGTAATGCAAGTTAGGCACAAATAAGTAGTCATAAATACGACTAAATTATGATTTATGAAGAATTCTAATTACTTCATGGTGGACGCAATTACTTTGGCAGTTATGAAATATTTTATATGCGTCTAATTATTTTGAGGATCCCTATTTATCCTTGAAGGATTTAAAATGCTAGAAGCATTTAGAAATTTCCGAGGAAATTTATTTAGATATGCCCCTTGAATATTTATATTTTGGCGCATTTGGTATAATCACTTTAGTTGGTACTAATTGAGGAAATATTATAAGTATGATCATATTTCCTTATATATTTTATAAAGGAGTTTGATCAAGATTCATTATATCATTAGAACACCTAAAGAGCTTCAAATTGAAAACTCATGAAGTGCTTTCAATGCATTTAATGAAAGCTTTTGAGAAAAATAATCTTGACATCTATTTTTATCTCAACTTGAAGGTCGAACACTTAAATATGCATTTTGTCTATGAATGGACATAAGCTGAAAGAATCTTAAAAAAGATTCAATATGGATAGATCATATCTATTGAGTATCTCAATAATTGTAAGATTGATGGATGTGAACAAAGATAAGTATATCTTTTCTTGGTCTTGAAGCACCATATATTAGTTGGTCAAGAAATACTCATGGATATACAAAGATCATTACCTCTAGATCTTCAAATATTCGTCGATGCCTCCTAAAATCTTGTAGAAATAATTGTTATGCATGAGGCAAACCAAAAATGTGTTTGACTAAGATCATTGACCTAACATATCTAGAAGATATGTGATTTACTTTCACAAGATATGACACAAGTGCTATCTTGTAGAGATAATGCAAGGTGGATACATCATGGAACATATTACTTCAGAGTTTCATCCCTCACGATCTTTAAAAAAAATAGTATTCAAGATTTAATTACGAAGATTTAAATATCTTATGCGATGTTTTCATGAAGGGGAGTAAATACGCGTTGCACTCTTTTTCCCTTAACCGAGGTTTTGTCCCAATTAGTTTTCTTGGTAAGGTTTTTAACAAGGCAACATGTTATGCGTATCATAGTTGTGCGTATTCTTTTTCCTTCACTAATTTTTTTCCCACTGAGTTTTTATTTTAGTAAGGTTTTAACGTAGCGCATTATCTTCATAGACATCCAAGAGGGAGTGTTATGAATATTTATCTATGTGGATGTTTATAATGATAAGAACTTTATCTAGGAGATTTGATTTACTTGATCATTAGGAATATTATCTCCATTAATTAGAGTTTAATGTATTATGTACTTCTTATGAATATAAATAGATGAAGACATTGTACACAAGTCTAGCTTGGATAATAATACGAATCTCTCTCTTTCTCTCATCTCTTTGTTATTTTATTTCTAACATATATATGTATACATATATATTAAAAAAACATGTAAACTCTACAAAATGTTAATTATAAAAAAATATTTTTTTTTTCAAAATGATAAATTTAAAGAATTGAACAAATAAGTTATTAAATCAACTTTATCATACTAGAATATCTTATTTTCTTTTATTTTACTTTAAAATAGTTTTTAAATATACAATGTCTTGAATTTATGTGTTCAAATTTGGAATTTAGTCCCATTGCAAACAAAATTTTAATATGACATATTTATTTCTTTTAATTTAACTTGAATAAATTTACTCAAATTAGTTCGAATTTTTTTTCAAATTAAGTTAAAATGATAAAATATGACTCATCAACTTAATTAATTCGAAAATTTTACTTGATTCAACCCCATTCGATCAAACACTCACTCCTATTATTCACACTACAATACGAGGACCTGAGTAGTAATTTTACCCCACGATGCAAGAGTCAAAACTCAAAGGAGAATAAGCATTATGCTATTTTCCGATACCAGAATAAGCATGATCCTAAATCCGATAAAAGCTTAAAAATACGAAACGATTATAATTAGTTAAAGGACAATGACAAAGAAATGTTTCAATTGTTTGGTTAAATAGTTATTTTAGTTTATGTTTTCTTTAAATAATTTAATTTTTAATATTTTATTTTGAGTTAAAATAGTTTTTCTACGAATAAAAACTTTTAGTCGAGTAACGGTAAATGGTTTAAAAAGGTGCGATAAACCTATATAACAATTACACTGACATGATATTATCATATGACAAAGGTGTTGACTTAACATAATGTCACATCAGTAAAAAAATACTAATGGTTTTATAAAATTATATAAAATATAAAATTATTTATTCTATTGACGTGTCATTATATTAAATCGTTTCAAATTTTTAATTATTAGTTGATTGACAGTTTTTATCCGTAAAATAATCGTGACCCAAAATAAGTCATTGATGAATAAATTATTAAAAAGACATTAAAATGACTACTTAATCAAATGTTACGAAACTTTTTCTTTTTACTTTTATACCTGGGTTAAACGGCTAAAGCCAAAAAGAGGTGATGAATGTTATGTAAATTCAATATAAAAACAGGGGCAGTTTTGGAATATTATTGTTATCAAACCAACCAGTCTTCCCGTTTGCTGAAAAAACTATCAATTTCGTTTTCTGAAAAAACAAAACACTTTAAATTAACAGCCACAGAGTTTTTCTTTTTATAATCTCTCTGTTCTCTGACCGAAGATCTACAAAAATATTTAAAATCTGGTAATTCTCCTGCGATTACTTAAAAACAACAATAAAATCTCAAATCCGATCCAATGGCTTCTCGTCGGCGTATGCTTTTAAAGGTCATAATTCTCGGCGACAGCGGGTAAGCTTTATAGTCGTTTTCCCCTTTTCAAGTTTTCTTCTCTTTTTTGCATATTGGAATTCGGAGATTTTGTTAATTCTGGTGCATTTCCAATTTAATTACAATTATTTTGCTGTTCTTTTTATGTGATACACATTTTTCTTTTGATTTCTCTTGTTTTTAGGGTTGGGAAGACATCTCTCATGAATCAGTAAGCTTTGAAACTGAAATCCTTAAAATTTCTTTTTCCTTTATTTAACTCTTGAATTTTGCATGTTCGATTGCTGCTTCTGATGTATTGATTAATTTTTGATTTATTGGAATTAGGTATGTTAATCGTAAGTTTAGTAATCAGTACAAAGCAACGATTGGAGCCGATTTTTTGACAAAAGAGGTTCAAGTTGAAGATAGACTGTTTACATTGCAGGTAAAAAGGGGGTCAATTTGAAGATATATCTGTTTGCTTTGGATTTTGGTTTCTGTCGTGCCTAATGATGATACTGCAATGCGAATTTTAGCATTTGTATAAGCTAATGTATTGTTTGATTTTAGCTATTGTCAACTGTAGAAACTAAGCCCACATATTTCTGTACTTCGCGAAGATATTCGATTTGGTTGAGAAATAGAGATATAAACTTTATTTACATTTCTTAGTGTCATTATTTGTTTTTCTGCTTGTGTGCATAGATATGGGATACTGCCGGGCAGGAAAGGTTTCAAAGTTTAGGTGTTGCTTTCTATCGGGGTGCTGATTGCTGTGTACTTGTGCATGATGTTAATGTCATGAAGTCCTTTGATAATCTTAACAACTGGAGAGAAGAGTTTCTGATTCAGGTAATATTTTCTATCCAATGGCATCTAGAGTATCTTAATTGGGAGAATGACTAATGTTGTTAATTTTTTGGTTGAGTGTTCAGGCGAGTCCATCTGACCCTGAAAACTTTCCGTTTGTTGTGCTGGGAAACAAGGTTGATGTTGATAGTGGCAACAGTCGAGTGGTAAAATGTCTTCCACCCTCTTGACATGTCTTTCTCCCCTCCGCTTTTGCCTATGGATTTCTTCATGTTTTACAGTATCATATGGTAGTGTGAATGTGTTTTTGTATGGTGTATGAATGAGGTTATTTCTCTCTGGTTAGGTTTCTGAAAAGAAAGCAAAGGCATGGTGTGCTTCAAAGGGAAACATACCATATTTTGAGACCTCTGCAAAAGAAGGATTCAATGTTGATGCTGCATTCGAGTGCATAGCCAAAAATGCTCTCAAGAATGAACCTGAAGAAGAAATGTAAGTATTTGCATAAGTCAACGCTTTCTTAAAAGAAATATAATCCCTATTAAAATATTTACGCCAATGAATCTGTCTTCAAAGAAATAAAAAAAAATATTAAAGTAGCAAGCAACAAAGAGAGCAAATTGACACTAGGAGATGTATCTGACCTTTTTATGATGGACAAGCTTCTTCAATTGCAATTCCATGCTATTTGGATTAAGACATTTCCTAGATACTTGTTTTGTGGGTTCATTTTGAATGATGATCTATATACACACCATTATTGGCCCTACCAAATGACTTCAAGTGGAGCCATGTTTGGGGCCATAACAAAGTGGCACTTTACTGCACTGGGGGTGATCAATAATGGGGCCTATGTGTGATAATTGACATTGTTGCTGGGGTAATATAATTCCATTTTTGAATGCTTTGTTGCTGGAACTTTTCCTTGGAGAGTTTTGATTTATGTCCATGGTATTTTTGTTAGCATCTTTTATTAGGCAGATCGTGGGATTTTATCAAAGTTGAATAAACTAATTGAGCCTTATATGGTTCAAACGCTAATCTGCAGGAAATAGGAGGTTTTCCTAAAGGACAGATTTCCTCATAATATAACGAATTTTCTCGGTTGGGTTAAATATAATTTCCATATATATATGTGTGTTCGCATGTGAGTCGATTTGATGATTTGTGGAAAACGTTATGAATAATACAAAAAGGATTGGATTACCAGAGTTGTTTATATTGTAATACTTGTTTTTTTTTCTCTTATGATGAAAGCTACCTTCCTGAAACCATTGATGTTGTTGGCGGAGGACGGCCACAGAGATCTACAGGATGCGAATGTTAAACGAGTCATCAGACGGGGCTTCTATTTATCAAAACACGAGAACAGGTGCAGTAGATCTCTCATTTCTATCGGGTTAAAGTTGCAGGTTCTGACGAGTAGTAATAAACTAGGGATGATGTAGTCCTATCAAGATTGGATTTTGTGTATCATAAGTTGGTTAGAAAAGAAAAAGTTGAGGTGGTCCTCCTCTTGTCGGTTTCTTTCAATTTACAACAACATAAACAAAATTGATTGTTGCTTGGTCAATGGTCATGTTAAACAGTAATTGTACCATGCCTCCTACTTCCTATGTTTATGTCACTTAGATTCTGTGTAATAAATATGGAACTTCTGTTGTAGTCCTTGTTATGTTTTTCATCATGTGTTGTGTGAACTTTTGGTGGATAAGTATAACCTTCATGGCCAAATTACATGCACTTTTATGGCTAAAAATTGTTGAATTTATTTCAACCTTCCTATCCATTCTGAGTTACTGCCATATCTGGTTCATATGGTTTTAGAAAATATTTTCTATTTTGTTTTTTATTTTTATTTTCACAAATGAAAGATCATTTTTAGTTTTTTAAAAATTAAAAAAATATGTTTGATTAATAGAAATAAAAACTCATTTTTAAAAATAAAAGTAGTGAAACTGTGTTTGCTAATTGCTATCCAATTTTTTAAAATAGAAATAAACAAATAATTATTAAATAATTAAATTAAATTATAGTAATTTTAAAAATGTAATTATAATAATAAAAATAAATATGAATATATATATATATATATATATACCGAGGTTTTATAATCAATTATTTTTCATAAAAAAACAATAATAAAATGTGTTTCACTGAAAATAAATTATTATCTATTGTAGTAATTTCTCCTCTAACTTGAGTCATATCAACAGTTGATGACATATCAAAAGTAATATGCTCCTCATTTGAACAAAAGAAAAGTTGCTTTATTTTCACCTCCTTCAAATAATTCATCTTTTTAAGAGGATAATTGAATTATGCATAGTACATAATGTTTTTTTTTGTATATGACCTCTTTTAAGAGGATAGTTAAACATATCTTCTAATATAGCATTTTTTTATTAACACTTTAATACTTTGACTAGTATGAGTTAATTTTTCTTTCTCTCTTGGTTTTGTCTATGAAATGGTATCCCAATTTGAAAAAAGATTATTCTTGTCACTTATGTTTTCGACCGTTACCGTTTTGGTCACCCAACCGTTATCTCATGTTAATATGATGACGTCGCACATTAATAGAAAAAGTTAATTTTCAATTTGACCATCAAACTTTAAAATTTTATATTTTTACCATCTTCACAAAAAAAACCTCTTTCTCTAAAAATTCTCTAACTCAAACCCTAACTCTCTCCCCCCTATAAGTAAAATGCCAGCCGATTTACCCATTTATTTTGAAAATTTGGGCAAAGATCGCTTCGCAAAATTTTAGAATCTTTGCTCTCAGATCTGAAATCGAAAATCTCAACGCCAAATATGATTCTAGTTCTCGACTACTGAGGTAAAATTTTGAACTGAGATGCATTGCGTTGAATTATTAGGATTTGAAAAGTGAGATTGAGGTTCTTGAAGAGGTAGAGAAGAAGAGAGATATGTATTACGAATTGAGAAGTTCAGAAATCAATGAGTCTAGAGAGAGTGTGTGTGGAGAGGTTTTCTGTGGAAACTCAAAATCGAGTGCAAGAATTGAGGAATTGTGTAAATGAGGTCAATTGAAAAGTTTGAATTTGAGAATTTCAAATTAGGAATCCTAAATTTAAACCATTAAGAAGTTTGTCTAAGTTACAATCTCATTTGTAGTTGGTTATATTGAGCAGTCCATCTATTCAATGAAATTGGTTTCATGGAATGTGTCGATTTAGACTGATGTTTCTTCCAGTTGAAGTCAACTTTTATGGAACTTCAAGGCAACAATGGTTATATGAGTGATGCAGAGATGAAAAGGGTTGAACTGTTTGCTAGGAAAGAGAGTTTAACGAAAACTTTAGCTTCGAATCGGCAAAGAAAAGCAGAGTTGCAAAAGCAGGTTGAGAATATGTTCGTTACACAAAGTCAAGAGAGATGCAACCCATTTCAGTTTGGCAAAAAGCAATGGTGTCTGATAGTGAATTTTTAGAGAAAGGGAGGATTTTTGTGAAGATGGTAAAAATATAAAGTTTTAAAAGTTTGAGGGTCAAATTAAAAATTAATTTTTTTATTAACGTGACACGTCATTGTATTAACAGGAGATAACGGTTAGGTGACTAAAACGGTAACGGTCGAAAATATAAGTGGCAAGAATAATCTTTTTTCAAATTGGGTGACCAAAATAGAACACACACTAAATAAAAGGGATCTCCGGTGAAGTTTACCCTAAAAATTATGTATAATACATAAAAAAGTAGTTAATTGACTTTTATCAACATAAGTAAACTATTAAAACATATTGGTACATAGGAATTTAAAATTATTCAACACAATTATTTTTTTTTGATAAAAGCCACTAAATTTTTATTAAATCCATAGAAATATTTCAATTATAATGCATTCAAGAAGAAAAATATTTGGATTAAACAATCCAAAAAAATTCTTACAACCTAAAAACAAAGAAAAATAAAAAATTTCTATGGAGATAAGCATACCAACAAAATTTAGCAGCCTCCTGAATCTCCTTGTCTCTGTCTAAACGAGACGCATAAAGAAGGAAGAAGGAGTGATGCGCGATCCAAGCTATCAAGCAAAAAGTACCGCTACCCAGGACTGATTTCATCGGCAAACAACCATCAACCGAGTGGGGATATAACTTTCCAAGTGACCACCGACAAAAACATAAATCAGAAACTAGCACCGATTGAATCTCTGTGCGAACAACAATCGATCGCTAGGGTATGCTGAAACATGCCACAAAGACAGATGAATCAAACCACAAAACAAAAACAAAAACATGTCACAAGGATAGAGGATAAAACGTGTCACAAAGATAGAGAAAGTGATTCTTATTAAAATAAAAAAACAAGAAAACTAATAGATTCGGTGGTCGATAACCAATATTAAAATTGATTGTCGACCACCGATCGAAAGGATTGATCAATGTAGAAAACAAATAGAATTGAAGGAATTTTAGAATGAAGAGCGGCTAGGGAATTTGGTATAGAGCGGCTAGGGTTTATTTGACTCAACACAATTATTTAATATCACGTTAACAAAAATTTCAATGTTATAAGTTATTCTTCTCGTCCGGCACACATAAATGTAAATAGCATGTTATAAAAGTAAACCATAACGTATGTGCATTAATTTTATTTCCAGGAAAACTGAACTCAAAAGACCAACCAAAACAACAAACATTTACACCCTTCACAGAAGATACAAAGAAAATGGGGGCAATGGAACATCTTAGAGCTCGGCGGGCACGATCGTTAACGGCAGAGTGGCATCAAAGACACGACGACTTTCAGTCGTATGTGCATTCATTTTCATTGAATTTAACGAGCTTGGTTTTTACAGAATTGATGACCAAAGGACAAGAAATGTGTTTCCGGTGTCTCGTCCTCACGAGCTTCCCGACCACATTACCTCTCGACCGGACTTCGAACCTCAGTATCAATGGTACTTGGGCAGCACCATTTTGTGTAAATGTTAAGCTCGATCCAGCTCCATAAAGTGGCACCTTCTCCCCTTCCAACACAACCGAGACAGTTCTACGGCTCTTCCTTGGCTGATAATATTTCAACTGCAATTGATTCGAATAAAGACTTTAACTTCACTGCATTACAATCTGTCAATCAAAGATGCTCGCGGATTCGATGAATCGTTACCTGACCGGTTGCGACATTGATTTCGGAGTAGGCGAGATTGACGGGGTTGGAACTAACATGAATGCCGAATGTGGAAGCGGGGTTGTACACACTAATCTTCATGGTGCCATTGATAGTCAGCATTCTGGTTGGGACCCCTGAGAAATCTGAGCCTTCCCCAACGAAAACGTTGTGCACTGCAAAGCTCTGCAAGACACATTCTTCTTCTTCATCAAATCAATTCAGCATAATCAAGCAAGTGGTGAATATTGGTAAATGGTGATTAATTTCAACTCCCAGTCGAAGTAAATCAGTCGTATCTAACACCCGCGGTTCAAAGATTTAAGGGTCATGTATAATTTATTGATACGAGACCCTCGATTAAAAAAAAAATACTTATCGACTTTTGTGTGTAGCTAATTGACTTTAGAATAAAAACTAAATTTAACAGTAATTAAAATTCACGAAGTACAACGCCAATTTACTTTCCTCATATGTTATTATGGAGCCCCTCGCAAAATCTTTTCATATAATAACATTTATGTCGTTTTTAATTTAAATATAAGTCGATTAAGATTTTTGTCCTCCTAATTTTTAAATTTAAAGGCTTAATGAACTCTTGCCCTTACTAAATCTCAATGTTCAATCATAGCTCTCGTCCCTATTTATCAAGAATTTAAGTTGAATCATTTGTATACTTGGCAAACTTATCCGAAACTTGAATCAGTTTACTCGAACTTGACCCAAAATAAAAGATAAACCAAACTGAATCGAAACTGACTCAAATTTTAATTGAACCGATATGGACTCGAACATAATTTCAACCAAACCGAATCGAATTTATTTTATCAAAATCCAATTTAAACCGAACACCAATCTCATTTTAACCCATGATGATTAAGATACCCATTTACTAAAAAATGGGTTGATATTTTAGAGGTTAATAATTAAGATCACTTTGTTACCATTACACACGAAATTTAGATTTCAAACATCGAGTGATGTCTAATTCAATCGGAATCCACTAGACATGGAAGTGTTGCATATCTTTAGCACAAAAAGATGTGTTTTTTTCACGAGAGTATATAAATATTTTATATATAGTTTGATTGAACTTATATTCAACTCAACTAAAGATCTAAAGGTTGACATAAATAAAAAACTGACAACTCTTCTGTTGACGTGATATCAATCCGACCCAAGATATCGACATGATATTAATTCGTCCTAAAATCAACTGAAATGACATTAATCATACACCTGACCCGAATTATCATATATCCAAACTAATACCGAATCAAATTCAATCCAAATTTAAACTAAATTTAATTATACCAAAAATTACGTGACTCGAAATAATCTAATCCGAACAACTCGTTTACCACCTCTACTCATTTGTAACCCTTATTTTCGTATTCAAATATGGATATGTATTATCTATGGTTAGCAGTTTAACATGTGGATAAAATCGGCATACCTTGACCACGATTTCAGCTTTGTAAGGCCTACTGGCACCCCAAATGATCAAACAAAACACCGTAAACAGAACCACAAAAGTCAAAAGAGCCATCAGCGCCTGGAAACGCCGGGTGAATGCCTTGTCCTCGAACTCATCATACGACCCTTCTTCCATTATCACCCCACACTCCGGCCACCCTTTATCGTTCCTCTTCCGTCCTCCTCCTTTCCTCCCAGACGACGACCGGAATATCCCCGAGAACCGGCTCGCCGACGAGTTCCTCGAATGGCGTCCCACGGAGGAAGGGTGTGAAGGCGACTCCATGGGACTCGGTTGCATCGTCGACGACTTGTCGCCGTCGTGAGAATCTCGAGACGGACTCTGGACATAGTATACGGGACGTTTTGGAGACCTCGACGGCGACGATGGAGCTAGGCTTGTTATATCGGATTCCGACTTTGTCGACAGCATCTTTTTTGTTTGATGAATTCCTTTTCAGAATTCGAGTTTTTTCAGTTGTGAAAATGAAATCTAAGATTATTGAATGATTGAAGCAGCAACAATTCAGTTCACTAAAACTCTCTGTTTCTGTCTGCTTTTCTCCTTGTCTGTGTCTTTTATGCTTGCATACAGACAGCAATCCAAGAAAAAGACAGCATTTTTTTTTTAATATTACACTTATTAAGTTTTTATATTTTTATTATAATTAATAAAATTTTAATATGAGCTTATTTAAAAATGATTAAAAAACAATTACACGTTACATTTTTTTTGTATAAAAAGTAGGTTTGGTAATTTTTATTATTTATGTAATATAAGTTGTGAACATATTTAAATATATAATATATATACCAATCAATATATATATATAATATACCAATAAAAAACATTAGGTTTTATATATAACAAAATAACTGTGGAGAAACTTGGTTTTGAATTCGTGTGATCTTATCAGTTTTCGATAAAAAAAAATCATATTCATGTTTAGAGGGTTTAACGGTTGTCGACGACGAAAAATTTTGGTCGAATTTTGAGATTGAGAAAACTTTTTTAAGAAGGTGAAAAATGAATAAAACAAGTTGAAGATTAAATTAATTATTTGTATGAAGTTTAAAGATCAAATTAAAGTTATCCTTTTTTTTTAATGTTCCGTGCCTTTGAGAGTTAATGATTATATTATAATAAACCAATAATATGTGACTGAAACATAATTGTTTTAAATTGAATTGTTAAAATTAAACAAAAGTGAAACAAAAGTGACTTCAATTGTAATTTAACCTAAAAATAAAGGAAGGGATGATTATGTAACTCAGGAAGAGAGGTTTGGGAACATAGCTGGCACTTCGCACGGAGTGGTAGGTTCGGGAATAAGTGTCGGCAGCAAACTATTTTTTGTTAATTTTGAGATTAAATTAAAAAAATGGATAATATATTTTAAAAATAAAAAAGTTGACAAACTACCTAATTTTGATTAGATTCCTTCCTTTAACTACTTTTGCTATTGTCGTCTCTTCTTCCCCTTGAACCAAACTATGTTAATTAATTAATTTTCTGTAATAATTGCTTTATTATTATTTGGTATAGTTGGTGCATTAATTAATTTTATTTTCAGACTTTTTAGTCTGTTATCTGGTGTTTAATTTAGCACCACAAATCCAAAATACAATCAATATTTATCATAAAGAATCACGAGCTCACTTAGAAAGTTTTTATTTTATAATATATATTTTTTATTTTTAATATACAATTGTATAAAATATTATACTATTTAGACCATCCTCGCTTATAAATTAAAATATATAAAATATTAAAATATATTTAATTTCACATTATTTTATATTATAGAGATGGGACGATTCTATGATAAACGTCATGTACCACTAATCATGTGTACCTCTATGTATCATTAACTATTTTAATTAATTTTGAATTATAGGGACTAAAAACGTTATTATTCATTTTTAGAATAAAATTTAAAAAATAATTTTTATTATTTTTTCAGATTTTTTTCTTTTTAAGTAAAGTGCACAAATTGGTAACAAAACTTTGATAAATTATTCAATTTGGTAAATAAACTTTCAATTGCTTTAATGTTACCATTAAACTTTTAGTTTTGCTCCAAATTGGTCACTGACCCATTAACAACCGTTAAAAGGTGACAAGACAGTTAAAATATTTTGTATAATAACACATTTAGTCATCCATGTTTGCACACTCAAACAATTTTGTCCTAATTCGAAAAATAATAAATTTAACTCTCATTATTTATCCACATTTTAAGGGTTAAATTATTTTTAATTAAAATAGGGTGAAATTGAAATAATGAGTAAATAACTAGGGTTAAATTTATTTTTTCGAATTAGGACAAAATTATTTTAATGTGCAAACGTGGATGACTAAATGTGTTATCATACAAAATATTTTAACTGTCACATCACCCTTTTAACAGTCGCTAACGAGTCAGTGACTAATTTAGAGCAAAACTAAAAGTTTAATGGTAACATTGAAACAATTAAAAGTTTAGTTACCAAGTTGAATAATTTATCAAAATTTAGTCACCATTTGTGTACTTTACCCAAAAAAGAAAAATATCTAAAAAAATAAATATAAATTTTCTTAAATTTTATTCTAAAAAGGAACAATAACGCTTTTCAGTCTCATGATTGTAAAAATAATTAAAATAGTTAATAATATATAACGATATACATAATTAGTTATACATATATAACGTTTATTATAAAATTATCCCACATAAAAGATAATATCAATTGAATTAAATTTAATCGGCTAACCTTTTAATGTTTTACTTTTATTTTGTGTGACAATATAATATTGTTACCTTTAGTTTCTTTCTTTTGTAAAGACTTTTGGCAAAGTTGCTTTTAGAATGATTTTTTATGCTACTTCTAAATGATAAAAACGTTTTTTTTCTTTATAATTATGAGGGGCAGGATTCGAACTATGGAAAAAAGAGTGTAAATATTACATAATCATTGAGCGAGGCTGCGAGTGTGACCATGAACTGACATTTAACATACATTTTTTGAATTGAAAAAGAGAACTTCATGATTAATGAGTTACATTATGAATATCATAGTATTCGATTTCAACAGCGACAACAAGGCAGTCGATAACGACGTAAGATAGACTAGATTAAAATTTTATACATACAATTTTTTAAATGTATTTATTAAATATTTATATCCTATATACTAGCGGTAGAAACTGAAAGTTTTCACATGTGCCTTAGTTTTAGGGTCTAGGGTCTTAGTTTAGGGTGTAGGATTTGTGGGTTTATGTGTATGGGTTTAGAATTTAGGGATGGTGGTTAGAATTTAGGGTTTATGGTTAGAATTTAGGGTTTAGAGGTTGGTGTTTTGTTTTTATGGTAATATGGTTATTATTTAGGTTTGAACTTATAAACCCTAAACTCTAAATTCTTATCACTACCCCTAAATTATAAACTCCTACACCTAAACACATAAACCCTACACCCTAAACTAATACCCTAAACCTTAAAACTAAGACGCTTGAGAAAACTTTCATTTTCCACCGCTAGTGTATAGGATAATAATTTATTTATTAAAGGATTTATATCCAATACAGTGGCGGTGGAAACTTTTAGTTTCCACAAGTGCCTTAGTTTTAGGGTTTAGTGATTTAGTTTAGGGTGTAGGGTTTATGGGTTTGGGTGTAGGGGTTTAGAATTTAGGGGCAATGGTTAGAATTTAGAGATTAGGGTTATGAATTAGGGTTTAAAGGTTAAGGTTTAGGTTTTAGTGTAATATGTTGATGGTTTAGGTTTTAACGTATAAACCCTAAATTCTAACCATAAACCCTAAATTCTATTCACAATCCTTAAATTCTAAACTACTAAACCTAAACCCCTAAACCCTACACCCTAAATTGAGTCCCTAAACTCTAAAATTAAGGCGCTTGTAGAAATTTTTTAGTTTCCACAGCCAGTGTATCAAATAATTACCCTTTATTAAATAAGTTTAATAATTAATCTTCCGTGTATTGTGGATCTAAAATAAGTCTAATTACCTAATTCCATAACAAAGACCGCGAACCCTTAACCAATAATCAGAGTAAGGAACAAAAATCATTTGTTCTTTTTTGTGTCTTTTTTATGTCATAACACTAAAAAAATTAAACCTTGTACTCTAATGCTAAATTCTAAATCATACACCTTAAACTATAAAACCCTAAAAGCTAAATCATGCACCCTAAACTCTAAAATCTATACACAAACCATTAATTCTAAATTCTAAGCTCTAACCCTCAATCTTAATTTTTAATGTTGAGACATACATAAAGACATAGATAAAATATAATTTCTATTCTAAAATAAGAGAGATCTTTATCATCTTACTAAAACCCACCATTTTTTCAATTTATAATTGAAGTACAACTCATGTTAAATATAACATAGGTGAACTTAATTCAACTTGTACATGGACTCATATGTGTTATTAATTTATTGGTATAAATAAGTAGGTTATTAATTGTAGGGTCATTAATAATTTAGTCCTTCTCCAAATGAAAGAAGCAAGTGCAAGCCTTCTATTATCCATATTTGTTCAATTTGAAATACTTTAAAAAGACCAAATTATCTAGTTTATTTTGTGAGGAAGTAAATTGCTCATTCTCCTACAATTCAGTATACAAAATAAATTAACATTGTCTTCCAATCATCTTTATTTGTTCTTTTTGAAGTATTTCAAATTAAGGATAAAAAATAACAAATTTTCAAAATAAGTTACCTACTTTTTCAGATGGATCACATTACTTTTAACCTTCTAGCATGGAGCCTCTTTGGTATTTACTACTAATATAACAATTTTATTTGCACATGAGAATAATTGAGTGATGGATGGTGTTGTGCGGATGGCTCGCAGCAAACTAATAAGAGAGTTTATCTTCCTCTCGGCTCTCACCACCGCATAAAGCGGAGTCTTAGCTCTTCAAAATTTGTTATTTTTTATCTTTAATTTTTTTGAGTTATATATATATATATATGTATGTATATATATTATACATTGGCAACGGAACATAAAGCTTCCACAAGTGAAGTTATTTATAGGGGTAGGATTTTAGTTTATGGTTTAGAGGTTAAGAGTTAAGATGGTAAAATTAAGGGAATATTTACTTTTAGGAAAATAATTAAAAAACTACCCCTATTAATGGTTATGTAAAAAAATATCATTTTCAGTCAACGTAACACAAACTCGCGTTTAGCCAAAAGCGAGATTTAAACACGCGTTTAGCCAAAAGTGAGTTTTAAACTCACTCTTAGCCAAAAGCGAGTTTTAAACTCACGCTTAGCTAAATGCGAGTTATGTGTTGAGTGGGTAGGTAAGAAATAAAAAAATTAATTTACCAATTCTTTTTTACACAGAACTCGCTTTTAGCTAAGCACAAATTTGTAATTCGCTTTTGGCTAAACGTGAGTTTGCCTTACGTGGACTAAAAGGGGTATTTTTCTACATAACTATTAATGAGGGTACTTTTCCAGTTATTTCTCTAAAAGGGAATATTTACTTAATTTTGTTAGTTTAAGTTATAAGGTTCAAAATTTATGACCAACAATTAGAATTTAGGGTTAAAAATTTAAAGTTAAAATTTTAGATTTTAAAATTTGACTTGATACATATTTGTGTATTTTTTTTACCGACAATATTATCAAACATTAACCCTATATATAATGGGTTTTCAAAATTTAAGAATTATAATAAATTCCTCAAATTTTAATGTCAAAATCATCCCTATAATGTTAAGGATTAATATCCTATACACTGGCGGTGGAAATTTTTTTATTTCCACAAGAGCCTCAATTATATGGTTTAGGGTTAGGGGTTAGGGTTTAGAGTTTAGGGGTTTTAATGTAAATGTTTAGAATTTATGGTTAGAATTTAGGGTTTAGGGTTAGGGTTTAGTTTTAGGGTAATATGTATAGGGATTTAGGTTTTAACCTATAAACCCTAAATTTTAACCCTAAACCCAAAATTTTATCAACAATCCCTAAATTCAAAACTACTACACTTATACCCCTAAATTTTAAACCCTAAACGGAGTCTCTAACCCCTAAAATTAAGACGCTTGTATAAAAAAAATTCCACAAGCGCTTGTGTATAGAACAATTACCCTAATGTTAATGGGGTGAAATAAATGAAAAAATGGAAGTAAAAATAACATATTTTTAAAAATGCAATTACTCTATATATTCAATTGATTTGTTCTATATTTTACATCAATAAAATTAGCTCTATAAAATCTGGATTAATAAAATTAACTTCATAAAATTTGATTTTGTTGTTATAGAACACGGTATTTTATAAATAAAATATATTCTATAGTAAAGTAGCAATATTCTATAGTACCATAGTAATAAGAAATATGAATAATAAATTTATTAGTATGAATAGAACAAAAGAGGGGAGGAAATAATAAAGAAAAATTATACAAAGCTAGATATGAATCATCCACACCCTCTTTTTTGTATTTTATTAATTCAATTTTGTTTGATTAAGACTAAGTTTTGTAAAAAAAAAACCCGTCTTCTTTAAAATACAATGTACAATTTATGTGGGTTGAGCTCGTTTTTCAAAGAAATATAGAATCGCGGGAACATTTAAATAAGTTTGATTAATGTAAAAATCATAAAAATTCATATTTTAAAGATTTTTTCTCTCTCTTCGGGATCGAACATCAATTGCAACAATTAGATAAACGGTTCATTGGGATAGATGAAGTTAAATAATACCCCTAAAACGTATAATTTTTTTTTATTCTCGTACGGCTCGAGAAGAAAATGGTTAATTAAATGTTATGTCTATGTATGGAATTAGAATGTAAAAATCATCCCTATAAATTATAATGTTAATGGGGTGAAATAAATTTTTTTATACCGACAATGTTATCAAACATTAACCTTAATGGTTTTTTAAAAATTTAAAAATGTAATGAATTCCTCAAATTTTAATGTCACAATCATCCCTATAACATGTTAATGGGGTGAAAAAAATGAAAAAAATGGAAGTAGGCAGTCTGTCAGACAACTGTGTAACCATCCCAGCCAAGCAAAGCTATGACTGAGAACGATCCTCCAGAGAAGAACCATCCCAACAGATGGGCTGGGCCTAGCCAATAATCACGCTCTGATCACACAGTATTAATTCATCAACCAGACTTGGAAATCCTGTCTCCTTAGAACTCAAGGATACAGAGGTACGAGCCTATAGAACAGATCCTGTTCAAGTAAGGTCGTGTCTTTGATGACGGGGCTTGAGTTTTAAATACAGTTTGGGAGTTTGTCGCTCTCCCGATGTGGGATCTTATCAATTGTCACATCATCCAATAATGCAACCCATGTCCCACTTGGTAGCTCCTTGCTTGCCCTCAGATTATTTCCTTACACCTGTCTTCTTCTTATTGTACTCCATAAAACAAAACGTCAAATACCCAACAATTATTGATTAATTCATAAAATAAAGCTTAGAAGTTAGAAACACCCATCTCAATATTTTAAAGGGTAGACTACATAAATGATTCCCTGATTATGACTCAATTTTTTTTTAGTTTTCTAACTATTAAAAATTATAAACTAATACTCCGACTTAAAAGAAGTAACAACTTGATTTAGTGTTGTTAAATTCTAACAGCTGATGACGTTGTCGTTAACAAAAAATGGCATAATAACATATTTATTCCTCTTTAAAACAAGTAAAAAATGAAATTTTATGCACATATTTCAGCTAAAAAATACTTTAGGCACCTATTTCATTCAAAAAAAATACTTTAAATACCTATTGTAAAAAAAAATTGAACACTTATTTTATAGTTAAACCTTAAATATATTATAAATGATATGTAAATCAATCATTTTCAAACATATCTTTTAAAAGCTTTGGAGGAAGTCACAGATATGCCATTGAAAATACAATGCATGCTTTTTTTTGCTACTTCTCAAACTTTTGATTACCACGATGTCTCTTAATGTAAATCAATTGTTGGATATAGCAAAAAAATGTTTTTAGATCAAACTATATAAGATAATATTTTTTGGTTTAATCACCGATTTTAACTCATTAGTTGATTAATTTGAATTGAATATTATAGATGTTTATTGTGGGAACGACCCTTCAAAATTCAATGGCTCCAATCATATCGTCAGGATTCAAACTCATAACCTTACGTAATTGATCTATTGTCTCATCCCACTAGACCACTTGATTGTCGATATTAAACTCATCCATACTATTGAGTTTTTAATTGTTTCAATTACATCATCGTAGAATTTTGATTTTCGTTTTAATTATATACTTTATATGTAGATGACGTTATCCACATAGATGTGCAACAAATAAAAAGTTTTTTTGAAAGTTTGAACTCCAAATCTTTAATTAGAAATATTGTGTGGGTTTTTTATTCAACAAAATGATGTGATTTTTTGAAAGTTTTCTTCAATTAATTATTTCAAATGAACTAATCTAGTGTTAACAAAGGTATACAAGTGATTTAGAAGAAAAAAATATGAAATTCATGTATTTTTTAAATGTGAAGGGTGACCCAAATGTAACCTTACCCATAATTGAGTGACCCAAATGTAACCTTTAATAATTAGGTGACCGAAATGTAAACTTTAATAATTAGGTGACCGAAATGTAACCTTACCCATAATTGAGTGATCCAAGTGTAACTTTTAATAATTGAATGACCCAAATATAATCATACCTATAATTAAGTGGCCTCTGTTGTAGTTTACCAAATTGTTTAATAGTATTGATTTGTAAGGATATGTTGGCGGAGATTGTTATAGTTGTACCCAAAGCCGTCTGTGATTTTTTGGGGGATTTCTTTTGGTGGCCGATTAACTTTGGTAATATCTGTGCTTGCCAAATTGCCAATTTATTTTTTCTCCATCTTTCAAATACCGGCGGCTGTATCGAACAAGCTCAACAGTGTCATTGCTAATTTTCTGTGGGTGTAAAATAGGAGAAGATTTGCAAGCCTAAGACATATAGCGGTCTCGGATTTTTTGATACAATAGATCACTATTAAACAAATGGCTTTGGAGGTATGGGAGCGAACAAGATAATCTATGGCGAAGAGTGATAGATGCGAAATATGAGTATTAGAAGTATTCCAGAAGAATCCAAGTTAGTTAGTCAAAGTCAGAGCTGTTGAATCTGTTTCAATCAGTTAGTGGGCTGTTAGTCTGTTAAAGTTGTATTTGACTTGGGCTATAAATAACAGGCCCATTCATTGTATTTTGAATATGCTTAATGAATAAAATCTGAGATATTTCTCTAAATTCCGTTTTCCCTCTTTTCTCTGTTCATCATCTTCCTCATCTCATTCCCTTTCTCTTCTATTTCATTTGCCTCATTTCTCTTGATTCTTGCTTGATGATACATCCTAACATGGTATCAGAGCCTCGTAATCGGTGCTGGAAAGCTGCAATTTGATCGGAGATTGTCGTTGACGGAGCAGTGGTTTTGGAGAAACAGTTCGGTAGCTCTTGAGTACCTGTGGTTCATCTTTGTGAGCAATTCATCCGCTCATCTCCTTGTTGTCTTTTGCTTTGGCGATTGTGAGTATTTTCTTTCTCTGTTTTCTTGAGCGGCTGTTTCAATTGTTCGCTGGGCTGTGCCCTAATTGTGCTCGTGAGTTGAATCTGTGCCCTAGCCGTGTTCCTTTGTTGATTTTTGGTCATATTTTGCATCTCCGACGCTCATCTTGTTCTTCATTTCTATGTGCAATCTGGTTTTGTTTCTAATCATGTTACGGATCTGTTCTTCTTGCACTTGATCTGCCTGCATTGTCTGCTATTTTTTGGATCTGGTTTTGTTTCAGTTTTCTCTGTTATACTTGTTGATGCTCGTTTGTGTACTCTTCTGGATCTGCTAATCTTCTGAGTCTGAGCTTGAAAATTGATTGTTGTTGCTCGTTTGTGTACTCTTTTGGATCTGGTAATCGTTTGATCTGTGTTTGTCTGCATCGTGTTCTTGAGCTTCGTATTCTTGAAGTGTGATTTAGATATGACTAATCCTGAAACTGGAATTACCTCTCCTATTGGTACCAATACTACTGAAACTGATCCTCCTAACACTACCACAACCACAACATCTACAAACTCCAATGCCTCCTCTAGTAAGCTGTTTGGATCTAAAAAGATTAATGTTACCCTAAATGATGAAAACTACTTGCTATGGAATCAGCAAGTCCTCCTCACCATTAAAACCAATAGATTACAGAAATTTATTGATGGCAATGTCACTTGGCCACCACAGTATATTACTAAAGATGGAGTAGTTTCTATTAATCCTGACTTTGAGTATTATGAAGAGCAAGATGGCTCTCTTGCCTCTTGGCTCCTTTCAACTGTTAGTGAAGGAGTTCTTCCCAACCTCATTGGCCATAATACTTCAGCTGAGATCTGGAGCACACTTCATAGGATTTACAGTGGTAAAACCACATCTAGGCTTATGTCTTTAAGGAGGTTGTTACATTCACAGAAGAAGGGGGATTTGACTATGAGGGAGTTTCTGATGAAGGTCAAAGGTGTCTGTGACAGTCTAGCAAGTTGTGGAGAGATGATCTCTGATCAAGAACATGTCACTGCTATACTGAATGGATTACCTCCTGAGTTTGAATCAGTCATCACAGTGTTAACTACTAATCCTACTCCATCAGATGTTAAATCTGTTCATACTGTTCTTTTGGATGCTGAGTCTAGACAGAATGGATTCTTGAGCCATATTAGTGCTTCTGCTAACCTCACCACTCACTCCTCCAACAGTTCTCAGTCTTCAGTTTCCAAACCTTCAGCCCAACCTCAACAATCTCAGCCTCAACCACAACCATCTGTTCCTTCTACACCTGTATCTTCCTATACACCTGTTGCACCTACATCCACACCTTCTGTGCAACCACAGCCTATTCCCCCAGAGGTACACACTGGTTCATATGATGACAATGGTGAATACAGTCAAGATAATGGATCTGGATACAGTATGACCTATAATAGAGGTAGAGGAGGTAGAGGAAGGTTTTCTTCTAACAGGCCTCAATGCCAGTTATGTGAAAAGATAGGTCATTTGGCTGAAAGGTGTTACTCTCGGTTCAATGTTAACTTCAAGAATGAAGCTTCTAGACCACAAGGGAGAGGTTTTCCTCCTCAAGCTCACTTCAGTGCTTATGCTGGATATGGATCTGATTCTAGCTATTCTCATGGTCCTGTGTATTACCCTGGGCCACCACCATCCTTTTATCCTTCTGCTCCATATTATCCTCCTCCTCGATCTGCTGTGTATGCTCCTTCTCCTGCTGCTGTGCAACATCATCCTGCTCCTCATCCTGCAGTTTACCCTACTCAACCTCATGCCTTTATTGCAACTCCTGAAGTTGTCAGTGACAACACTTGGTATCCAGATTCAGGGGCAACACATCATGTCACCAATGATGCTCACAATCTTCATGCTACTTCCTGTTATCCTGGTTCAGGTAGTGTGAAAGTGGGTAATGGTAATACTATTCCTATTTCAATTATTGGTCAATCTTCTTTGTTAACAAATCCTAAATCATTACATTTAAAGCATGTTTTATTTACCCCTGGTATTACTAAAAATTTACTTTCTGTGTCAAAGCTTGCACATGACAATCAGGTGGCAGTTGAATTTTATCCAAGTCACTGTCAGATTAGAGATTTACATACCAACCATGTTTTGCTGACTGGTGGAATGCACAAAGGACTTTATACCCTACCTAGTTCATTAGTGTCTGCTACTCCTGTTCTTGATAATAATGTTACTCATGTCAATAATGTACCTGCATCTGCTTCTATTTTTCTGCAAGTTCTATGTCTGCTAATAATGTCTCTGGTTTAGACAGTTCTTGTTGTTTTACAATTTCTCATAAGTTGCCTTTAGAGGTGTGGCATAGAAGACTAGGACATCCTGGTCATGATGTTTTGGTAAAAGCTTTAAATCATTGTAATGTTTCTTTTACTAGTAATAATAATAAGCAAGAGTCCTCTTGTTCAGCATGTAAATTTGGTAAATCTCATAAGCTTCCATTTTCTGATTCTCATTCAACATATACTTCTCCTCTTGAACTTATTGTTACTGATGTTTGGGGTCCTGCCCCTCTTTTCTCAAATGGATTTCGTTATTATGTTGCTTTTACAGACTCTTTTTCTAGATATACTTGGGTTTATTTTCTGAAAACAAAATCTGGTGTACTTAATGCTTTTATTCAGTTTCAGAGTCAAGCTGAGAGGCAATTTGGATGCAAGCTGAAGGCTGTTCAGTCTGATGGAGGAGGTGAATTTGTTGGACTGACCTCTTATCTGCAAAGTCAAGGTATTGTTCATCGCTTCTCTTGTCCTTATACTTCAGAGCAAAATGGATTGGTAGAAAGAAAACATAGGCAGGTTGTAGAGGTTGGTCTAACTTTATTAGCTCAGGCTTCAATGCCTTTAAGATTTTGGAATGAAGCCTTCACTAGTGCTATATATCTGATTAATAGACTTCCCACTAAAGCCTTAGAAGGTTTGTCACCTTTTGAAAAACTTTTCTCCCAAAGACCTGACTATCATTTTCTAAGAATATTTGGTTGTGCTTGTTACCCTTTTCTTGGTCCATATAACAAACACAAGCTACAGTTTAGGTCTACAGTGTGTGTTTTCTTAGGATATTCACCAAGTCATAAAGGATACAAATGCATAGATTCCACTGGTAGAGTTTATATAACCAGACATGTGCAGTTTCATGAAGACCTCTTTCCTTATGAGAATCATCCCTTGTTTTCAAAAACACCTATACTTTGTCAGTTTTGTTCTTCAAGGTCATCTTCCACAAAATCAGCATCTCTTCCTGTTGTTCAGCCTTCACACAGTCAACATATTTCTGTTTTTCCTTATTCACAAAATAATCTCAGTGTCAACACTCAGTCTTTTCATGGTTCACCAGTTCATACTTCTGTTTCTGTCCCAGCTGAGTCACATGCTCACACAAATGCTCATATTCCACATGTGTCTGTCCCAAATGAGTCATCTGAGTCTGATTCCAGTCAGTCCTCTTCTTTTCTTCAACATACAAATCGGTCCAGTCAAAATGAGTCTCAGTCCATTTCCACTGAGTCACCTGTGCATCCTCCTCTCATGTCTCCTGTAAACACAGGTGTCTCAGTTCAGTTTGAGTCATCATTTGTTTCACCTGCATCATCATCAAGACATTCATCTTCTTCCACAAATCATTCTACCTCCATTATTAAAACCACTAATCCTTCCACTACAACTTCATCTTCATCTACACTTCCTGTCACCAGATTGCTTCCATCTTCCATTTCAACATCACCATCTCATACTATTTCACCTCCACAATCCACTCCTACCTTCATTCCATCTTCCACCACCATTCCTGGTTCAAGTACACATATTGTTCCACCTCCACCATCCACTTCTACCTTCATTCCACCCTCCACCACCATTCCTGGTTCAAGTCCACATATTGTTCCACCTCCACAATCCACTTCTACCTTCATTCCACCCTCCACCACCATTCCTGGTTCTAGTTCTTTCACAGTTCTGAATGAGCATCCTATGGTTACTAGAGGAAAGGCAGGGATCTTTAAACCAAAGATCTATACAACAACAGCAGTTATCCCTGATGAACCCTCTGATGTTTTCACTGCTCTTCAAGATCCATCATGGAAGAAAGCTGTTGAGTCAGAGTACAATGCTCTTCTTCTGAATGGAACTTGGGAACTGCAACAGTTACCTCCCAATAGAAGAGCTATTGGTTGTAAATGGTTGTTCCGAACAAAGAAAAATCCAGATGGTACAGTTGAAAGATTGAAGGCCAGACTGGTAGCAAAAGGTTTTTCCCAGACTGTTGGCTTTGATTATCATGAAACCTTCAGTCCAGTGGTTCGTGCCAATACAATTCGTACTGTCCTTGCAGTGGCTGTGATGAAGCATTGGACAATTCGACAAATAGACATCAACAATGCCTTTCTCAATGGCAATTTGTCTGAAGAGTTATATGGAACAACCTCCAGGATTTGAGCAATATGGTGACAATGGTGAAAAGTTGGTTTGTCATATGAAGAAAGCTCTATATGGACTTAAACAGGCACCCAGAGCATGGTTTCAGACTTTGAGGAGTTTTCTTCTTAAAGATTTGGGTTTTGTTGCCTCCAAATCTGATAATCTTTCTTCATTAAGTCCAATGAGGACTGTCAAGTGCTGCTTATGGTGTATGTAGATGACATTGTTATCACGGGAAGTTCTACCACTGAAGTGAATACTGTAGTGCAACAGATCAATGAGACTTTCTCATTGAAGGATCTTGGTAGTTTGGGCTTCTACTTGGGCATGGAAATTCATGAGTTCCCTGAGGGTCTCCTATTGAATCAAAGGAAGTATGTTACTGAGCTTTTAATTAAAGCTGGTATGCAAGATTCGACCCCTGTTAATACACCAATGGTGGTAACTCCCAAACTGACTGCTGATGATGGTGATTATTTTGATGACATTCATCAGTATAGGAGTATAGTAGGGGGACTGCAGTATATATGTTTGACTAGACCAGACATTGCTTATGCTGTCAACAAGGTCAGTCAGTTTATGAACAATCCATGTGTCACACACTGGAGTGCTGTCAAGAGAATCCTGCGGTATCTTCATGGTACACTTGAGCATGGATTGTTTTACACATCAGGAGATGTTTTTAGTCTGGTCTGTTACTCTGATGCTGACTGGGCATCTTCAGTGGAGGACAGACGTTCAACCACTGGGTATTGTGTTTTCTTGGGCAATAATCCTATTGCTTGGAGCTCAAAGAAACAATGTGTTGTATCACGCTCAACATGTGAAGCAGAGTATAGAAGTCTTGCAAACTCAGTTTCAGAGCTGATCTGGATTGAACAACTTCTTCAAGAAATGGGCATTTCAGTTGTTGGAAAACCTGTAGTGTGGTGTGACAACACGTCTACAGTCTCTATATCTGCAAATCCAACTCACCATGCTCGAGTTAAACATGTTGAGATTGACTTGCATTTTGTCCGTGAAAGAGTGGCTGCTGGACAACTTTTGGTCAATTACATCCCAAGTTCAGAACAAACTGCTGATATCCTTACAAAGCCTATACCTCCTTCATCTTTTCAAACTTTGCGGTCCAGACTTGGAGTTGTTTCTTACTCTGAAGTTAAATCCAAGTATCAGAATGTTGAAGAAAAGGAAGAAGAGAACAAGGAGAATATTAGAAGTATTCCAAAAGAATCCAAGTTAGTTAGTCAAAGTCAGAGCTGTTGAATCTGTTTCAATCAGTTAGTGGGCTGTTAGTCTGTTAAAGTTGTATTTGACTTGGGCTATAAATAACAGGCCCATTCGTTGTATTTTGAATATGCTTAATGAATAAAATCTGAGATATTTCCCTAAATTCCGTTTTCCCTCTTTTCTCTGTTCATCATCTTCCTCATCTCATTCCCTTTCTCTTCTATTTCATTTGCCTCATTTCTCTTGATTCTTGCTTGATGATACATCCTAACAATGAGAACGATTCATCGAGATTTTTGCCGACTCAAAAACAAGACCGGAAGACGCCATGGATGTGGAAGAACATTACTAGACCTTTGTACATCCATAATAATGACTCTTTTTCTAATAACATCCGTTTTGTTATAGGCGATGGGCAGCGAATAGAGTTCTCGGATGATGATTGGACCATTTGCCAAAAACGGTGCTGCTTATGGAACATCATCTTTGTGATGTCGGGATGTATGAAAGCCTTTCTTTTAGCATGGAATTGCATATCTATCAAGCACTCATCAAAACCGTTGTGGTCACTTGCTTTCTTTGGGATAGTGTCGACTATTTGGTAAAGAACTAAATTCCAAAAGCTTTTGTTTTAGTTCTGCTGGTTTAGTGTATTGCACTTTATCACCTTTTCACAACACGAAACTCTTCTTGATGTAAGGTCCGGTACGTTACACTCTTTTTTTTTTCTTCTTTATTTAGGTTTTAGAGAGGTTTTTTTTAACGGCGCACGTATTAGGCCATGTTTGTATGATTTTCATTACTAATCATACCAACCTCTTTTAAAAAAAATAATTTTTTGAACTAAAATTAAAGGTATGAATCACTTTTAGATGTTTGACTAGTCAAAATCCACTAATTAAGACGTTTGGTGAATAAAAGTTTATAAGAGTGTATTGAGGTAAAATCTCTTCATTTGAAAAGCTGCTAATAGGAGCATTTTAGGTTTAAAGGTCTTGACATAAGAGTTATAAAGACTTTTTTTTACCTAAACAATAAAAAAGCTTCCAAATTAAGATATGCTTCAAATATCGTTTAAAATTAATAATTAATATATTAAAAATAATTATATAAATAATAAAATAATACATAAAGCCTTCAAATAAGCAATAGGCATAGTAATGTTATAATAAAAAATTGTTTTTTATGATCTAATTAATATTAACAGGTACAAAATAATGATAACTAGTAAACTATTCAAATAAATATTAAATAACAATGTCTTTATATGTCATTTTGTTTGTTCAAATAATCAAACAACTATCACCTATCAGTTAATTTTACCAAACACTATTATATAATTTACTAGTCAAATCAACTAATACAATTTGCTATCTACTAATTGCCAAACAAGGCAATATTTTATTAACAAATCATTATTTTCATTGGTTTGTTTAGAAAAAAGTCTTAAATACAACTAAAATAATAGGGGACAACTATTGACTTACAAGATTATCACTTGAAAATTATTAAAATCGTAAAGATCAAAAAGTGAGGACCTAAACGGACGTTGATGTTGCTCCCCTATCCGAGATGGCATTAATTGTACCATGTTATGATATTATGTGATTTACGGTTATTGGAGTTAAGTTATATCCGAGTATCTCATACAAGCTAGGGGATTATGGATAGAATTTTTTTTGTGCTCCTATTTATGTCTCGCACTATAACTTAAGTTTAGGCTTTAAAGTGCCTAAGATTTAACTTTTTAAGATTTATAATTTAGAATTTATAAATTAAAATTAAGATTTAGGGTTTAGATTTTTTTATTATTAAGGCATAAATAGAGACACCAAAAAGTATGTATAATTTTTGTTCTAATAACAATAGGAAATTTGGATTAGGGTTTGCAGTTTTGGTGTTTCAGCAGCTAAGATAATAGTGGTTGTTTGGGGTAAGAAATTCACTGTTAGCATTGTGGTGTCTAATTGTACTGCTTTTTTTTTATTATGACATTACTCGAGAATTGTCATAATATAATAAAATTGAATTTGCTTTGCAATTTTTTTTTTCATTCCTTATAAATAAAGTTTCTCAACAAAAGTCAAAATAAATGAACTTCATACCACTTTTGATTTTCTTAGAAAAAATAAATTACTCTTTTAACATCATATAGTATTTATATCTCGTTTCCCATTTCCTGTGAGAATCCAAATCAACGAAAATAACAAATCACTCTATAGTCTATACTCTATACCACTAGAACCGTTCTTGAATTCAGATAAATCAAATAACTTGAGTGATCATAATTGATTTTAATTTATTCCATTGAATCGTCATGAGTAATTCCAAAATATCTCAGAATATAGCTTTACATATATAAGAATTTAATTTAATATCTATAATTAATATTGACTTTGATTTGAGATCCATTAATTGGAAGTGGTCAAATATTCTTATATCGTTTAATTTTGTATGAGTTCGAACTTTGATATATTTATTTCTAGGGTGGGGAATAACTGAAACTACAGGGATCTGAACCGACGAGTATAAGGAATAATTGAAATCTTTACCCACAGGGACGAGAAAGTTTTATTACTGAAGCTCAAATAGGGATGAGAATGATGACTGCTATATTCAAACCGTACTTGTATAAATTACCGTGTGATCCAAAAAATATCCGCAAGAATCATAATATTTTACAAAGTTGGATGGTCATAAGGGTAATTTATCCATTTTCAACAAAAATCTAATCTCTCGTAACCTGAGTATGGTTGGTTGGAGTAAGTTCTAAAACTCTACATAAATTCTATAAAAATAATTAGAATGGGGTCTATTGTGAACACGATTTAGTCTAGTTTTGTTTAATATACATTGTGATTGATTTCGATGTGTATTTTAACAAATATGAATATTTGAATATAGAAAAGTCATAAAATTTTGGTAGTAGATTTCTTAGAAAACAATTTTAGCAGTGAGTTTGAAAAATCACAAAAAAATCTATAAGATAAATCTTGAAGTGAGCCTTATATTTCTATAACTATGTGGAAGTCTAGATTCTTTTAAAACAAATAGTTCTTGATTTCGAGTTATATATTGGGAGATATTAATTTTTGAGTGAGCAAAGGTCATAAGAAAAGACTGTAATCTGTTTCCAAAAATAACAACGACAACGACTTCAGAAATTTGCTATAAATCATACAAGTAAAATTAGGAAAGGTAATTTATATGGTTAGAAAGATCATCAAATCCAATTCCTTTTAAAACAAACATATCATGATTTAGAACAATACATTATTAGTTACACATTTTTTTTAAGTTAGTGCAAACTGTCATGTTTCAATAGTTAATATTTTAGAAAATTTTACAACGTGCGACGAACACCGATGAACACTACTAATGATGAACACCATTAAATTAATTAATAAAGATTTGAAATTTTAAGGACCCATAATACAATTAAGAATTGTTTTTAAAAATTCAATTAAATTATTTTATATATATATTAAAATTTTATTTTTTAATAAGGGTAAACTATATATTTAGTACCTCACCTATTTTCGTATTTCTATTTAACCCTCATTATTTAAATATTATTTTAATTTGACCCTATTCTTTATAAAAATAATTTAACCCTTAATCATCAACCTAAAACCCTAAACTATTAAACCTTAAACCCTTAAACTCTTTAACATATATCATAAATCATATATCATTAAAAATAATTTTACCGTCGAGTGACATCGCAACAGTCCTGGGAAGAAAAAAACAGGAGTTGTGTGGGAGGCTGGGGTTGCTATTTGGCTGGTATTTTACTCGACCCTCAATCCCTTTTTAATTATTTGTTTGAAAACCAAGTTTGGTGCGTTCGTGAGTTGTTAAGGGAAATAATTAACTCTGGTTAAGGAAATGTCGCAATTTGTTGGAATAGTAGCAAGGCAATGATGCCGTGCCGTGGTGGTGCTGGTGCAATTCGCTCGAGGCCCCGTCCTCCTTACTAAGCAAACTATTGAATTGAATTGAATCGATGATGGTAAAATTATTTTTAATGGTATATGGTATAGGTTTAAGATTTTAAGCGTTTAAGGTTTAATAGTTTAGGGTTTTAGGTTGATAGTTAAAGGTTAAATTAATTTTTTTTATAAAGAATAGGGTCAAATTAAAATAATATTTAAATAATGAGGGTTCAATAGAAATACGAAAATAGGTGAGGTACTAAATATATAGTTTACCCTTATTAAAAAATAAAATTTTAATATATATAAAAAATAATTTAATTGAATTTTTAAAAATAATTCTTAATTGTATTATGGGTCCTTAAAATTTTAAATTTTTATTAATTAATTTAATGGTGTTCATCGGTGTTTATCATTAGTGGTGTTTATCGGTGTTCGTCGCACGTGGTAGACTCATCCTAATATTTTGGATGAGTCTACCACGTGCGACGAACATCGACGAACACCACTAATGATGAACACCGATGAACACCATTAAATTAATTAGTAAAGATTTAAAATTTCAAGGACTCATCATACAATTAATAATTATTTTAAAAATTCAATTAAATTATTTTTTATATATATTAAAATTTTATTTTTTAATAAGGGTAAACTATATATTTAGTACATCACTTATTTCTGTATTTCTATTGAACCCTCATTATTTAAATATTATTTCAATTTGACCCTATTCTTTATAAAAAATAATTTAACCCTCAACCTAAAACCCTAAACTATTAAACTTTAATCCCTTAAACTCTTAAACATATACCCTAAACCATATACCATTAAAAATAATTTCACCATCATCGATTCAATTCAATTCGATGAATCGTTGAATTTTCCTAAAAAATTTAATTAAATTATTTTAATTTCAATGAATCGATTATAAGGATTCTCATTTGAACTTTGAGAAGTTTCAATCGAACTTAAATCATCTAATAATAAAACATATTTGTTATACTTACAATGTCATATGCCACTGTCATCTTTTGTAAGGTTATATTTTTATTTCCGAATCCTCCATACTATTCTTTTCGCATGGTTTTTTTTTCCGCTCACACCCAATCAAGCATAAGATCTTTAAAACATGCCTCATTCTTATTGAATAATCACAATATTTCGATAAAATAATTATAAGTTCGCTAGTTAATTCTATAATTGATAGTCAAAGTTAATTTATCGCACTCATCATATCATTCAAATTTTAAATTCGACACTCTCGTCAGACTCTATCAGTATAATCTCTCCAAAGTAAAATACGGTAAAAAAAAAATCAGAACATTTCATCTCCCTCCCAAACATTCCAAATTCACTAATGATCGCAATTCTATGTCTAAACCTGAAAGAGTAAACTATGTCGATTCATTGAAATCAAAATAATTTAATTAAATTTTTAGGAGAATTCAACCATTCATTGAATTGAATTGAATCGATGATGGTGAAATTATTTTTAATGGCATATGGTTTAGGGTATATGTTTAAGAGTTTAAGGTTTAATAGTTGAGGGTTTTAGGTTGAGGGTTAAGGGTTAAATTATTTTTTTATAAAGAATATGGTCAAATTGAAATAATATTTAAATAATGAGGTTCAGTAGAAATACGGAAATAGGTGAGGCACTAAATATATAGTTTACCCTTATTAAAAAAAATAAAATTTTAATATATATATAAAATAATTTAATTGAATTTTAAAAATAATTATTAATTATATGATGGGTCCTTGAAATTTTAAATCTTTATTAATTAATTTAATGGTGTTCAGCGATGTTCATCACTAGTGGTGTTCATCGATGTTCGTCGCACGTTGTAGAATTTTCCTAATATTTTAGTCATGTTTTATAGTTTTTGAAATGATTTGTTTGTTGTTGGTAAAAATTAAATGTATCATTTATTTTTGTAATTTTGGAGATTTAATGTTAAGTATTTGTTTTTAATGTATAAGTTTTGTTTACTTTTTGGGTATGAGGATTAACCGAAAACCGCAAAGATCCGTAAGAAATGTGTATGTGGACAAAAAAGTCTCCGAAATGTTTAATGGAGATTACCCGAAATCGTACCTGCAAATGTTGAGGACGGAGTAAGAAATGCAAAACCGTTTCCGGCCTGCCCATTGCCACCCCTATTTACTTCTCAACTTAATAAAAAAATTGACTTTGATTTTATATTTTTTTAGTTTTATTTGGAAAATTATATTACATAAGTGACCATGATTTTAACATGGAGTTTGGTAAAAAAAAAATAATCTTACATATTACTTTATAAGCAGATAAACACCAAAGCAAATAACATAATTTTTTTTGAATAGAAATAACAGAATTTTTTATATCAACAATGTATTACTATGGAGATAATGAAATTTGAATTACCAGATTCGAATTTCGATAAACAAAATAAGTTAGATTATTGAGTTTTGAATTACCAAATTCAATATAATAAACATTATAACAGAGTCAACATTAAGCTTATGATAGATACAAAATCCCAAAGACTTCTGTTTGCAGAAGCCGGCAAAGATTTCGTTGATTTTCTCTTCAGCATCATGTCACTGCCGGTCGGCACCGTGATAAGGCTCCTCGGTAAACAAGCAACGGCGGGGAGCATCGGAAACATCTACGAAAGCATCGAAAACCTAGGCAGTTCCTATATGCTGTCGGAGGCAGAAAAGGACATCCTTTTGAAGCCTCAAGCTTTTAACTACCTACGGTGCTTATGAACCTGATCTCTTGTTGCCGTCCATGCAACCGCCGGCATACACCGATATCTTCGGGTGTAGTACCTGCAAGAACGACGATTGTGTGGGGTATTTGGCGAATGATTCCAAACATTCTTGCCCTTCCTGTAACGGTGCTATGGAAAGCGGTTTCACTTTCCTGAATCTGCCGAACAAGGTCGGCGGAGGTTTTGTGAAGGAGGCTGCGGCATATCTGGTGACGGATGATCTGCTGGTGATGCCCATCTATCATCACTTTGCTTAACAGGTTCAACGTCAAGGACGTGGGTGATCTTCAAGAGAAAATAGTTGGTGTCGAATCAAAGAGTAAATTTCATAGTTTTACACGTTTTTGAGTGAAATGAATGGTTGAAATTAACTGTCGATCACATAACTCACTGTTAATTTCAACTATTTATTTTACCCATCAAATAAAAGTTAAAAACATGTTGTTAGTACCAATGAACTGCGACCACGCGAGCAAACTCAACATGCGAACGTTATCTCAGACCACGTAATGATGCACGTGATCCATATCGAGATATATATTTGGCGTTCAATTCTTAATAACATTGGCTTACGGCATCCATGCAGTCAGGGGCGTATCTACCATAGGTCAAGGTAGGTCACTTGACCTACCATAACAAATGGATAAATTACTTTAGATGTCACTTAATTATTAATAAAGTTACAATTAAGTTATTCAATTATTAAAAGTTACAATTGGGTCACTTAATTCAAGTTTTAGGTACGCTCAGATCACTCCTCCGTTAAAATACAAATGAACATCTAACAAGGTTTGGTATAATGATAGTTTCAGTCCTCAAAACTTATATATTCTACCAATTTAATCCTAATTCAAATTATTTCAAAAAATTTAACCATTAATACTTACAAAAGACATCAATTTAGTCATTTTCTTCTCCACATCACATGTATACATTCGTTAACACTAGAGTATTTCATTTAAAACTATTAATTAACCTTGTACACAAATTTATAAATGTAAATATATTTATAATTATTTTTAATGCTAGATCTATAATTAGTATCTACATTAGAATTAAATTCATTGAAATCTATTTAAAAATATTTACGAAAACGTTCTACTTTAGTTATTGTTATCCCGTAATTTTCTACAAAAATTAAAGTTTTTATATTATTATATAATTTTCTTAGTAATTTCATATATTTTTAAATGACTTCATTATTTCCTTTTTATTTTAAAACAAATTAATAATTAACTTTTTTAAGTTAATGTTTTTAATTATTTAACAGATTTCTTAAATTCTTAGTAAGTCTGTGTATTTTCATTAAAAATGAAGTTGATAAAAATTTGGTGATAGAGAGTAGTGATTATTCATATAAAAGTGCGGGAAATCATTTTAAATGGTTTAAGTTACTTACAAGTAATATAAAATGTTTTGTGTTCAGAGTATTAGTTGTAAAAATGATGTTTTAGAATGATTTGTTTAGGGAGAAAATTTGTATAGACTAATGTGAATTGCTCTATACATGTTTTATTAAAGAGAGTTAGTAACTAAATCATAGTGGACCGCTTACATATGTATTTAGGTGTGATTGAATGGTTCTTTGTCATGTCAGTTATGAACATTTTAAGTAATTTTTTATGACTTATTCAATCTATTCTTATCTTACTTACATATGATTGTATTTATTATCGGTAGGTGAACTACCAAGCTTAAATTTCTAGATCCGCCCCTGCATGCAGTCCAAGACGGTGCTTACTACTGTTTTCACTGCTGTGAGAAAAAGAAGTCCTCCGTAAAGGCTGAACTCAGGGGATTTAAACATTTTAGAAATTATGTACAATTTATTAAAATAAAGATTTTAATTTTTAAAAGGATTAATATCCTATACACTGGCGGTGGAAATTTTTTATTTCCACAAGCGCCTCAATTATAGGTTTTAGGGTTAGGGCTTAGGGTTTAGGGTTTAGGGGTTTTAATGTAAATGTTTAGAATTTATGGTTCATGTTTAGAATTTAGAATTTAGGGTTAGAATTTAGGGTTTAGGGTTAGGGTTTAGTTTTAGGGTAATATGTGTAGGGATTTAGGTTTTAACATATAAACCCTAAATTATAACCTTAAACCCAAAATTTTATCAACAATCCCTAAATTCAAAACTACTACACTTATACTCCTAAATTTTAAACCATAAACGGAGTCTCTAACCCCTAAAATTAAGACGCTTGTGTAAAAAAAATTCCACAAGTGCTTGTGTATAGAACAATTACCCAATTTGAAAATATTAAATGTTTGTTGATTTACGTTCTCGGTGGATTAAACAAAAGGTTTATGAATGTGAAAAATGTTGTTTTCCATTCTGCGAGAAAAAGAAGTCCTCCGTAAAGGTTGAACCCATGGGCGATTTAAAGAATTTAGAAATTATGTACAACTTATTTAAAATAAAGATTTTCATTTTTAAAAAATTAAATGTTGACTCGTGTTTGTAGTGGATTAAAAAAGGTTTATGGATGTAATCTTTTTTTTTTAATAAATTTTGAAAACAAATCAATTAATTTTGTAAGTGTTTTTGCACCGAATTAAGTTATTGAACAAATAAATTAATTCTAATACTTTTTTATAAATTAGTGCAGTACACAATGTTATCATTTAATATTTTCAGAATTTGTTTTTATTTAAAATATCTACAAGTCCAACAAATTGTAAAAAAAATTATAAAAAATGTTTTTTTAATAAATTGTAAATACCATATGGTAAAATTTGTAGCTTATCATATGACAATAATATATAAAAAACAAATATGTTAAGATTTCATTGTGGTCAAAGAATTTAATTGACTCAATTTATTACTTCAAAGATTTGATTAGTTGTAAAAAAAATAGAGACCTAATTTTTTTTTTTCAAAATTTTAAAGACTTCCTGCACCCTTAAATCTTAAAAAGATAAAATAAAACATATCATTTTGTTTACCATATACTCTTCTCCTTTTTAAAGCTCATGTACGGTCACTCATTACATTTGTCCAGAGTCATCATTATTGAACTTATCCATTGAAATCTTGCAACTCAAAACTTTAGTCTAGGGTGCGATATGGTACGATGTGGCACCAACTGAAATATTACAAAACATGGAACTTAAGATGTTACCCACTAACTTAAATTGTTATACTTTTTGAAAATATTTTAAGTTGGTGGTCTCACGGCAAGTATCGGTACTTATAGACAAGTTTCGATACTTACAAAACCTAAAATGTCATCAAAAGTTATAAGTATCGATACTCAGAGCTAAGTATTAGGGCCGACAATTACCCATGGATGGTGGCCCACCCAATCCAACTAAATGGACGAAAACCCGATAAAACGTGGATTTAATCTGTTTGAAGTGAGTGGCGGATGGAGTAGGTGATGGATTCGGGTGAAAAATTTTCAACCCACCATCCGATCCGTCACCCGCCCCATCCATCGATATATTATTAATTTTAAAAAATATTTTGAACGTTAGACTTTTAAAGCTTTTGTTTATTATTGGGAAATGAGAATTTTGTTTATGTAGGTTCTGTTGTATTTAAGATTATTTAGAAATTTAGAACATAAAGAATAGTGGACTTTAATGTATTAAATATTAAATATTTTTAGTAAAATTTTACATGTATTTTTAACTATAATTTTCTAATAATATAACCCATTTATGATCCGATCCACCCGCCTCATCCGCGGTTGATGGGTGGGGCGAATTTGGGTCAATGATCAAGCGAGTGGTGGGTGGTAGGGGTGTAAACGAGCCGAGTCGAGCTCGGGTAGTGCTAAGCTCGGCTTGACTCGTTAAAAATTCGAGTCGAGTTCGAGCTTGACTCGAGCTTGAGTATGTTGAGCTCGACTCGACTCGTTAAGAATTCGAGCCGAGCTCGAGTTCGAGTCGAGTATTGATCGAGCTTTAACCGAGTCTAGCTCGAGTAGCTCGCGATTAGTATCGTTTTATTTACAACATTGTTCGTAATAATAATGATAATAATCATACAAAAGAAATATTTCTACGTGACTCATTAAAAACCCCTAATCCTAGAACGAGAAAAAAAGTACACATGAAAATATAAAGAAAGTTAAACTAAAAATTAAACTAACCTAACATAACAACCAAAAACGCCAAACCTACATTTTAGTTCACTTTAATTTTAAAAATATAAAAATAGTTTATTATATTTTCGAGTAGCTCACGAGCTTTTCGAGTCAGGTATCAAGTAGCTCAGCTCGGCTCGTTAAGAACTCGAGCCGAGTTCGAGCTCGAGTCGAGTGTTGACTGAGCCGAGCTCGAGTAGCTCGCGATATGTCTCGTCTCATTTACAGCCCTGGTGGGTGGGTTGGGTGATGATTTGGGATACAGATGATGGGGTGTGGTGAAGCTCCAACCCACCCAAATTCGACCCGTTGCCAGTCCTACTAAGTATCGATATTTAATCACCAACTTAAAATATTATAAAAAAACATAACATTTTCAGTCTTAAATTCCGTATTTTATAACATTTCGTTGATGCCGCACCGTAGTCATATCGTAACCTTGTTGTACTTTATACTCACCCTATCTTTTCGCTATTATTATCTGTCATTTTTATACAAGAAAAATCTTAATAATAATCCTTAAAAGATCATGTTTCTTATTTGAATATTTAATCAATATTAATATCATAACTAAAATAATTTTAGCTGGTAAATATATTGAAAAAATGTGATAAATATAATAAGCTTATGGGTGTAAAAAATCTTTCAACTTTAAAAAAATTGATTCCATAAACATTTTTACACATAATTGAGCCACTGAATTAATTAAACCTTTTAACCAAAATTATTGAATCTAACAAATTATTTTAGATTAGTTGTTGCACCGCGTCGTGTTACAATGTTCTCACTTGATATTTTTATAATTTTTTTATTTTATTTAAAAAATCTTTAAAAGTATTAAAAATTCTAAAGAACTTAAAAAATTATAAAAAAAATATTTTTTAAAAATTAAATGTCATATGATAGAATTGTGGTATATCATGTGGTAGTAATATCTAATTTTTTTTTATCAAAATTTAATGGTCAATGTTGGTCAAAGACTTTAATGGATTCAATATATTGCAACTCAGTGGAAATATTGCAGGGAAAAATCAGTAATAGAATAGTAAATAGCGACAGAATCTCAGATTCAGAGAAAGGAAGAAATTTAGATTCAGAGAAGGAAATTGTTCAGAGTTTTTTTTCATGCCTAAGCTATTTACAAGGCAGACGTTTTATTAGCCAACATTCAGAACCGGACAAAATCGGTTAATGCCTTTGGGGCCCTCCTTTCCCTTCTTCCTCTGCGTAATCCTTGAGCCTCCTCAACAGACTGCTCCAGCTCAGCATTCCCCTCGGGTTGTTGATCTGCCAGCTCAAAATTCTCCTCAGGTGATTGCTCTATTGATGACCCCACGGTATTGGTCATAACATTACCCCCTTGATCCAAATGAACCTTGTCCTCAAGGTTGTCGACAGCAATGGTTGCTGGAAGGGTGTCCTGCAACAATGGCAAGGGAGTGATCTGCTGGGTAGGTTGTCCACGGCATGGTTTCAGCTGCGAAATGTGGAATACAGGATGAATCCGAGCATTATCCGGCAACTTCAGCCTATAAGCCACAACTCCTACTCGTTGCTCCACTTGGTAAGGACCAAAGAAACGAGGACTCAATTTTTGTTGTTTTTGTAGTCGAATGGAAAGCTGTCTGTATGGTTGCAACTTAACGTAAACCCAACTGCCGACCGCCAATTCAAGTTCCCTACGATGTTTATCCGCTTGGTTTTTCATGCGAACTTGTGCTTGCCATAAGTTTTGCTTCAACAGTCGAAGAATTTCATTGCGCTCCTGAAGTTCTTGACGCACTCGGTCATTTTTTTTTGCACTGCCTTCAAGGTAGTCAACCATGGCTGGAGGATCGCGGCCGTATAAGGCCTTAAAAGGGGTCATGCCTGCTGAGTTTTGATAAGCTGTATTGTACCAGTATTCTACCCACGGCAAATATTGTTCCCATTTACTCGGATCATCGTAAGCCATGCACCGCAAATACATCTCAAGACAGTGGTTGAGTGCTTCCGTTTGGCCATCCGTTTGGGGGTGATAAGCGGAACTAATGCACAGCTCAGTGCCCTGCAACTTAGCCATCTCTGTCCAAACTGCACTAATGAAAATTCTATCCCGATCACTTACTAAGGACTTAGGAATTCCATGCAATTTAATAATACCCTGGACTAAGATTTTGGCCACTAGTTTACTGTCAAACTTCTTTGGGAGGGCAAAAAAATGTCCGTACTTCGTAAGCCTATCGACCACCACTAATATAGCTTCCTTACCATTCGACTTGGGCAACCCAACAATAAAATCAAGTGCTAAATCCTCAAAAACCTGGACTGGAATCGGTAAGGGTTGAAGGAGTCCAGCTGGCCGTAAGCTTTCGCTCTTCATCCTCTGACAGATCTGGCAATTTCTCACATAGTGTCGGACATCTTGTCTCATGGATTGCCAATAAAAATTCGCAGAAAATCGCCTATAGGTTCTGTTAATTCCGGAATGGCCTCCTAGTTTGGATTCATGAAACTCCCGGAGTAGTAAGGATCTCAGCGCCACCTCATTAGGCACCAGAATTCTGCCTTGAAATAAAATGAACCCTTCATGATCAGCATATTCGAAGCATTCTGAATTTGTGACGCGAATTTGTTGGCGTATAGCTTGAATATGCGGATCTTGAGTGCTGGCCATTCTTATGTCATCCAATACCCCAAAAAGTGGTCGCGAAATAGCCATACAACTCGCTGCTCCTTCCCGTGACAAAGCATCAGCCACATCATTTAGTTTTCCGGGTCGATATCGAATATCAAAATCATAGCCGATCAACTTGGCTAACCATTTTTGTTGTTCTGGTGTTTGGATTGTTTGCTGATTTAATTCGCGGAGTGACCTCTGGTCTGTAACAATGATGAACCGTCGTCCTAATAAATATTGCCGCCATTTGCCCACCGCTTGAGTAATTGCGTACATCTCACGATGATAAGTAGATGCACTCTGCATCTGCGGGCTCAATTTCTGACTATAAAACGCCAACGGTTTCTCCCCTTGATGCAAAACTGCTCCTATTCCGACCCCCGAGGCATCGGTTTCCACAATAAAGTCCTTGTCGAAATTTGGCAAGCCTAAGACTGGAGCAGAACACAAACACTGTTTAAGGTGGTCGAAAGCTTGTTGAGCCGATGCAGACCACTCGAATGCCTCCCCCTTACGCAAAAGATCGGACAATGGAGATGCAAGAGTGGCAAACCCCTTTATGAACTTCCGATAATACCCAGCAATACCCAAGAACCCCCTGACTCCCTTCACAGTGGTGGGTCGTGGCCAAGAGCGAATAGCCTCAACCTTCGCAGGGTCTACTGCCAATCCCTCCCTTGAAACAACATGGCCTAGATAATCAATGTGAATCTGACCGAATGCACATTTTGAAGGCTTTGCCACCAAACCATTCTTTCTCAACTCTTGTAACACTAGTCGAACGTGATGAAGATGATCCTGCCAAGTGTGACTGTAAATCAATATGTCATCGAGAAAAACCAAAACAAACTTACAGAGATAAGAGCGAAACACGACATTCATGGTGGATTGAAATGTTGATGGGGCGTTGGTGAGGCCAAACGGCATTACAAGGAATTCGTAATGGCCTTCATGTGTGCGAAAGGCAGTTTTCAGCACATCCTCGGCTCGGACCCTAATCTGATGATACCCGGCCAGCAAATCAAGCTTCGAAAAATACTGTGACCCCCCTAATTCATCAAACAACTCTTCCGCTATTGGAATCGGAAATTTGTCTTTCACAGTAATGGCATTCAAAGCCCTGTAATCAATACAAAATCGCCATGTGCCATCTTTTTTTTTTAACCAACAAAACTGGAGAGGAAAAGGGACTGTGACTCTTCTGGATCAGTTGATGCTCTAACAATTGTTGAATCTGACGTTCAATTTCTTGCTTCTGGTAATGGGGGTAGCGGTAGGGCTTAACATTTACCGGTTTGCTCGAGGGATCTAAATGAATGGTATGGTCGTGCTCTCGCGACGGTGGCAGACCCGTTGGTGGTTCAAACACATCCGCAAATTCATCCAATAAAGTACGCATATCCCCTTGCTCAACACTCCCACTTGGCTTTGATTTCTCATCCCACTGCAAACAAAAATATTCAGCCACAGCTTTCGTTTCAACCAATCGACGCAGAGTTTGCAAACAAGCCGATTGTGGTTCGGTGCCGGCTTCCCCTTGCCACAAATAGTCAGTTCCATCTTGGCGAAATTGAAAGTGTAACTTGGTGAAATCCATCGTTACCGGTCCAAGCGTGGCCATCCACGCAACACCCAGCACCATTTCGGTTCCCTCTAAGGGCAGAACATAAAAATCAGTCTTGATCTCTGTACCTTGTATCCTGAGTCGAAGATCTCGAACACAACCCTCGTTGCGCAATCGCTCACCATTTCCCACCAAAACCCAAAAATTAGGAGCAGCGGTGATCGGGAGACCCAAAAATTTGGCAGTTCTTGCTTGCACGAAATTGTGCGTGCTGCCACCATCAATAAGAATACTGATAATCCGACCTTGAATTTCACCTCGCACTCGGAGAGTATTAGGAGTGATGCACCCAGCCAAAGCGTTGAACGATACCAAACAGGGCTCGCGCTTATCTTCTCCAGAAAGGTCGTGACTGTCATGGGCATTCTCAACGAACGGCTCATTCGGAACACCCTTAGAATCGAAAGCTTCATCATCCAACAAAAACAGTTGCGGTTCCTTACACTTGTGGCCAGGCACAAATTTTTCATCACAATAATAACAAAGACCTTTCTCTCTACGTGCTTGAACTTCAGCGGTGGTCAATCTACGAGGGGAATTAGGGTGAGCACGATAAAAAGGGGCATCAATGGGTGGAGGTCGACCGGGCATAGATTTAGGTCCCGATGGTGGTTGGGACGGAGTAGGCAGAAGAGGAGGTGATTTAGATCCGGTAGTACGACCCAAATTTTTTTTTGCTTCATTCAGTTTTGCTTCATGGAAACGAGCCAGGGATAAAACCTCACACATAGTAGTGGGCCGCTGGGCCAACACCTCATGTTTCAAGTCCGGACGTAGGCCCGACACAAAGCATTGAGTGAGAAACCCTTCAGTCAAGCTTGCCGTCGTGCGTAAGGCCATGTCCTCAAACCGCGTTTGATAGTCTTCCACCGTCGATGTCTGGAGCAACTTTGTTAACTGCCCTTCCGGGGATTCGATCTCCATCGTGGAGAATCGGCGACGAATAGCTTCGACCAAGTGGTTCCAACCGGCCAACTGCCTTTGACGTTGCATCCAACGGTACCATTTCTTGGCCGTTCCTTCCATCCGAAAGGATGCCATCGTAACCCGGTGATGATCCTCAGTGTTGTAGAATTCAAAAAAATCATTGGCCGAAGCGAGCCATTCCTCAGGATCTTTGCCGGTGAATATTGGTAGCTCGACTTGGACCGGGCGTGGGGCGAACGGAAATGCGTCAACTGGTTCCTCCTTCACTTTGGATTTGCCGCGGTTCAAAATGGCTTCTGTTTCTGCAGCTTGGGATGATTGAGCCGAGACTCCCAGGACTGCGGAAATCGCCGCTAGTTGCTGAGCCATATCTTGGAGCGTACGCTGAGTAGTATCATTCCAACGACTCTGGTTCTCGGTAAACTGTTGCAGAGTGGTCACAGACTGCTCGTGACGAGTGGTAACGTCCTGCAAGGATTTGATTGCGTCTGAGTTGTTAACCATGGTGAAATCAATGAAAGCACCAAACTGTTGCGTTCAGCAACTCAGTGGAAATATTGCAGGGAAAAATCAGTAATAGAATAGTAAATAGCGACAGAATCTCAGATTCAGAGAAAGGAAGAAATTTAGATTCAGAGAAGGAAATTGTTCAGAGTTTTTTTCATGCCTAAGCTATTTACAAGGCATACGTTTTATTAGCCAACATTCAGAACCGGACAAAATCGGTTAATGCCTTTGGGGCCCTCCTTTCCCTTCTTCCTCTGCGTAATCCTTGAGCCTCCTCAACAGACTGCTCCAGCTCAGCATTCCCCTCGGGTTGTTGATCTGCCAGCTCAGAATTCTCCTCAGGTGATTGCTCTATTGATGACCCCACGGTATTGGTCATAACACAATATATTGGTTAAAGGGTTTAATTGAGTGCAAAAAAATTAGAAATTTAATTAATTTATTTTTAAAAGTTCACGAGTTTCTTACCCCTTTGAGGCAATATAATAAGCTAATAAAATTTAAAAAGAAAGCCGATGTAACGACCCGAATTCAGGTTAGTCATATGGATCTTGGATCCAGGTTTGAGATATTCTAATATTAAGAATTAATTCATGGAAGTTGTGTTACGGGGGAATAAGGATGAAAATTGAAAGAAATAAATTTCATAAGTTTAAAGTAAAAAAGAAGAAGGTAGAATTGAGCTCTTTAATGAATAGTTTATCCAACATATTTATAGATATTTTGGCATAAATAATTTTGGACCATAGATCTTTGAAGGAGTTGTCATCTTCAATCTTAGTCATTAGATTAAAGTAAAAAGGGAGATTTTTTAAATAGAAAAAACGAGAAGAGAAGTTGAAAGGAACATATCTAAAGTAGCAATTCGGGACTTTTTACACAATGTTAGAACATTATTAACTCCTTTGTTTCATGTACATTCTAAGATATGCTTTATTTGCTTAATTTGAAGTTTATGGTTGCATTTAAGTGTTACTAGCTAGAGACCTTCTAAAGTGGCCTAATATGAGATTGTTGTTAATAATATGTAAAAATAGTAGTAAACCAACTTAAATAACTCTCATAATATGTAGGATCAAGATAAGGGGTTGTAGTGGCCGATTTGGGGGGTTTTGGTGATGATCTTTCGAGCCTAGAAAGTCATTTTTAGGCGTCGATATCGGTACACGAGGAGCTCATACCGATACCCTAATATTCTGGGATTTAAGAATATTGTTTTATTAATATGAACCGTTAGAGAGGTACCGGTATGGCGAGCAACCTATACTTGTACACCATGCATAGTAGTATCGATAAGGGTCGATCTGTACCGATACGCAAAGACTAAGAAAAATTCCAGTGAGCTATTTTGGTATCAGAATGCTTAGAGTATGGTACCCAAGGGTACCGTACTGGTAATCGAGGTCCAATATCAGCACTCACTGGGCAATCTACCCAAAATGTTGAGTTTGAGCTTTAGGGCTGAAAATTTGCGAAATATGATTTAATGAGTCTCTAATGAGGTATAATGAGCTATAAAACTGAGAAACGGGATTTTACTCCTCGATACGAGCCTAATATTTAATAACTTGGTAAGACTTTGAGTGACTTGTTGTAATAGCAATCATAGGGCACTTGTTTTGCTTGGTTGAGTCGCCTCGTGTGTTGGGATCCGGATAGCCAGAAAACGTGTTGCAACACCATGAGATGAGACACCAAATGTATGATCTTGAGGTTGTGTGACACTGGATCTCATTCAAAGATACTCGGGGAAGATGCCGAGTATGGGTGTACGTTCCGAGGCTGTGTGACTTCGGGCCGCATCTTAAGGGAGTGTATGTTCTTGAGGTTGTGTGACACCGAGCCTCACTCAGAGTGTACGTTCTCGAGGCTGCATGATACCGAACCTCATTCCAGGTTTGTGGTATGATGCTTATGATTGTTGTGCGAGATTTGATGCATCCATTGATTGTTTTGCTATGTGTTTAGGCGACTAGAGGTAGCGCCATATGTTGATGTATATGTCATGTCATCTTCTTTAGCTACATTCTTATGTTTATAACTTGCATGTAGCATGGTAGAGTGGAAGTGTATCAACTGAGCTTGTTAGCTCAGCGTTTAGAATTATTGTTTTCGTTCGAAGGTTAGTAGGTTGACATGTTGCTCTGGAGGAGCACCATCGGAGTAGGATTTTAGCATCGCCTCATCAGAGTACAATACTTAGATTTATTGGGCTATGTATTCGTAGGACCCTATGGTTTTGTATTATAACTCGTATTTTAGATTTTAATGTGAGTCGAAAGCTTTTATAATGTAATTTTAAATAGATCTCCCTTCTAAACGTTTTCAAAACTTTATCTATGTTTAAGTTATTGGATTAAATGATTTTTATGGAAATTGAATTGTGGATTGGGCAAAACTAGAGTGAAATTTTATGGTAGTGGTTTGGGCTTGAGACTCAAATGTGACATCCGAGTCGAGGGTGTTATAACCAATTTTATCTACTAAACTAAAATTCTATAAAAGTCAAATTCTAGAAAAAAAGATTGAGGGTGCAAACATTATTTGTAACGTTTTTGACGTTTATTTCAAGGATTAAAATAAAAACTTTGAAATTTTATAAGGAAGATATCAAATTTTAAAAAAATTTAAGGAGTCAAAACGGAATTCACCCTTATATATATATATATATATTTTTGACCAATCCAAAATATAATCTTAATCCTACTTAGAGTGAAAGGGTAGAGGTGTGTAAGAAAAAATACGATCTGAAGATTTAAATATCTAACCCATTTTTTTATTCTTTGGATAAATTAGATCTGATATCCAAAAATTCATTTTTTATATGTATAAATCTTGTTATATTCGATATTTTTTTATTATATATAAAAAAATTAGATTTCTATGAATACTAAGCTAACTATATTCATTAATTTATTACTTGTTATATTCGAAAATCCAAAATTTTCATGAATAGAATGACCAAATTAAAAAAAATAATTAAATTTGTAGGTATATGCTCCCCTATCATGGCAGAGATTTGGGGCGTGTTTCAGGGTATGTTATGTGCCTGGAATGAGGGATGGCGCAACGTCATCTTCGAGATAAATACGAATTTTAACAAATCTATGAGAACCGTGTCGCGTGTGGGGGGTGCTGCGCAACTACACGGGGCAATGGCTCTTGGATTTTAACAAATCTTTAGGTATATGCTCCCCTATCATGACAGAGATTTGGGGCGTGTTTCAGGGTATGTTATGTGCATGAAATGAGGATGGCGCAACGTCATCTTCGAGATGGATAGCCTCGAGGCCCTGCCATTGATTTTGGATTATCAGTAGGACCTCATGGATGGTGCTTTGCTGGAAAATATACATATGATGCAATCACGGGCTTGAACTATCCGTTTTCAGCATGTTCTACGATCCGGTAACATGGTGGCGGATACCCTTGCCAAGATGCATGATTCCACCTCACTCTCGGTACGAATTTTCCATTCAGCTTCTCCTTGCGTGGATGAGATATTACAGACGGACTCGATCGATGTTCTTGACTTACGTACTGAAAATTAGTTGGTCACCATAGCATATGCAGGTTGTCTAGTTGTGTTCTTAACTTTGTTTTTTATTTCTTATGGCTTTATTATCTTTGTTTTTCTCTTAGGTTTTTGGTTTTTTAACCTCCATCTTGTAAATGTAATACAACCATGGGTACTTTTTTCTTTCACTTAGGTTTAGAGAATTTTTTAACGAGGTCCATATATCCTTACCTTTACTAAAAAAATAATAATTAAATCAAGTTATAAGTTCGGAGAATAAGATATAACACTCCAACTTAATAAAGATAATATCGCAATCAATTTAATCTGATTCCTGGAAGCATAATTAGCGGTGATATTCTTCCAAATATACAAATACAATGCAAGTAGCTGTCTGGTTTGACTATGAAATTAAACTTGAACCATTAGTTGTTAATGATTTTAGTTAAATAAAAAAACATGGTAAATAGACCCTTTCAACGTATATGGAAATTGGAATAATCTAAATTTGATTTGCTTTGGATTATTATTCTCCTTTGAAGCCCCAGCTCATTTGTCCCAGAAACCTGCACCCCACGTTCATCCATCTCTCAAAAATGGAAAATCCAACACAACTTTACATTCCCATTTTTACACACCCTTTCATCTCTCTCGATTCTCGAAACACATCTTTTGGAAGACGGGATTCTCAAAAACACTTGTTTTCTTCTTCTTTTTTCTGTTTTTTTCTTAGTTTTGTTTCCTCTCTTCCACAGACATCATGCAGCAATTACAGTCGAAGATATCGACAACCTTAAAGTTGGTCAGCGCTGTTGATTTCCGGGGTAAGGTGGGGAAGAAGGCCAGGGGTTTGAAAAACGTCGAGAAAGGTGACGGTGGTGGGTTGGAAGAAGCAGCAGAGGATGATGGGGTGGCAGATGAAAACCAGGGATCAGATCAACCGGAAGAGCCACCGTCATTGAATCAAGACGACGTCGAGGCGAGGCAGGCGGCGGAGAATTTGGTTGCTGCCTGCGAAGCCAGGGAAAAGCAGCTACTAAGTGGTGAGTTTCATGTATACTTTCTTCTTCTTTAGGCAAGAAATAGTTTTGATTGCCTGCAATGTGTTTGTATTGTGTTCAGATATGGAGCTGATGAAGGAAAAGTTTGCTAAATTACTCCTGGGAGAGGACATGTCAGGTGGAGGGAAGGGTGTTTCGTCGGCTCTAGCACTGTCGAATGCCATTACGAACCTTGCCGGTAATGGACTAATGGTCCCTTTTTCCTGTTAATTAACAACATATTTTTGGTCTAATCTGTAGAAATTTTCTCACCAATGTTTTCGATTCCTTCTCCGGCATGTAGCTTCTGTTTTCGGTGAACAATCGCGCTTAGAGCCGATGACAGCTGAACGGAGATCACGGTGGAGAAAAGAGATAGATTGGCTCTTGTCTGTAAGTGATCACATTGTTGAACTTGTTCCATCTCAACAGAAGAACAAGGATGGATCAAACATGGAGGTACCCTTTGTTTCGCCGCATCGGAGCAATCATACAGCGACATCTTTATATCCATATCGATATCTTAATTTCTTTTCTTTTCAGATAATGGTCACGAAGCAACGAGGAGATCTTCTGATGAACATTCCTGCACTCCGAACACTCGATGCAATGCTTCTTGTAAGTGCTGTTTCTATATTGAGTTTAGATTCTCTCGGTAATGAATAACTTGAGCAACAATCTAGTACCTCATGTAATGATTAATTTAAGTTACAATTGGGCAGGAGTGTCTAGATTCCTTCAAAGACCAAAATGAATTCTCTTATCTGTCAAAAGATGCCACAAATGAAGAGAAAGGGAACTGCAGAAGAGTAGATGGTAAATGGTGTCTGCCTACCGTTAAAGTTCCCGAAAACGGTTTGTCGGATGCGGCGAGAAAAAACCTGCAGAGCCAAAAGGAATCTGTGACGCAAGTGCTCAAAGCGGCGATGTCGATCAATGCTCAAGTTCTGTCGGAGATGGAGATCCCTGAAAACTACATCGACTCCCTCCCGAAGGTAAAACAGAGATGAACATACATAATTTCCATGAAATCTTGTGTCACAAGCAATCGGTTGATTTATGTGTTTTTGTTGATGGTTTTTGTTTAGAATGGGAGAGCTAGTCTTGGTGATTCAATCTATAAGAGTATCACAGTAGAATTCTTTGACCCTAATCAATTTCTATCGACTATGGACTTATCATCAGAGCTCAAGATATTAGATCTCAAGAGCAGAATAGAGGCATCTATTGTGATATGGAAGAGAAAGATGGTCCAAAAGGATGGAAAATCGGCTTGGAGCTCCGCCGTTAGCTACGAAAAGAGAGAACTCTTTGAAGAGAGAGCCGAGACGATCTTGCGCATTATCAAACACCAGTACCCCGGAATTCCTCAGTCTTCACTCGACATCAGCAAAATCCAATACAATCGGGTAATTATACCTCTTCTTCTGCTGGCTCGCACACGCACACACACTATGCATTTGGACTTGTCTAAGGTTATCTTGTTGGTATGACAGGATGTAGGACAAGCTCTCTTAGAGAGCTATTCAAGGATACTGGAAAGCTTGGCCTTTACAGTCTTGTCCAGAATAGGAGATGTCCTCTATGCTGATTCCATTGTTCGAAACCCGAATCAAACATCATCCAAAGGCCTGCCAAATTCGACGAATTCGGGCTCAGGGAACGACGGAAAAAATGGGAACTTGATGACCCTCTCGGACTTACTAACGTGGAGTGCGGAACAGCTCGAGATCGAAAGCGAGAGTATAGGAGAGTTATCCAAAGAGATTGATGAAAAGGAGATGCAACAACTGAACGCAGTGACTTCCAGGAAGTCATATCTTGACAACCTGGGTGGGGTAGAAAGCCCGAAAGAACGCCATTGAAGGAAGCATAGTGATAGAGAGATTGAGAGAGTTTGATAGATAAAAAGATGTTCAACCTATAGATATATGGGATTACTCTTGACTTGACTTGACTTTTGTAGTCTGCTTGCTACATTCTGTATTCTTCCATGGCTTCCTTTTGTAAATAGAAAAACCTAAAACTATGGAGCTTAAAGGCATTCCATATACTTATATAACAACAAAGAAACGAGTCTGTAGTTTGGTAGCCATTGAATATGGTTTTATCTTTAGAATTCTTGTTTTCTTTTAATGTCAGACTCCTGTGTTTAATTGATTGGCTTCATAACTGTTTTGGTCATTGAATAACACTATCTTCACATTGTAAGCTGCTTTTTTTTTTTTATAGGAATAGAGACCTCGTTAAAAACCCCCTTCATATCCTTCAACGTACCGTGAGTACGTCGTCCGACAGCGGGTAAGCTGCTTTTAATGTTCCGCAATGTGCAAGATACTAGTGTGTTTACAGATTCCATGGTTAGTTTGGCAGATGGGGAGTTGTTTGTAAGGATCTGGAAGGCTATTGTGAGCAAAGAGCCTCCTTCGACATCGATGCTCTTCTTGTGCCTAGAAGTGATCACTAACGGCCTCGACTCGAGCCGTCGGGAAGAATGGATAAACCTGATGGTAATATGGCAATGTTGCTTGAGTCACATCCTGTGATCACTGACTGCATACCAGTTATGTCCACAGGAGCAAAGACCACCATCGATTGGAATGCACTGGTGCAACTGTCCTGGAACACCCACATGCTATTCTCTTTGTACTTGATTGTCTGAAACAGATAACATGATTCAGAGAAAAACCCAGATTTTGGTTTGGGAAAACTCTCTGCTGGGAAGTGGAGAACTTACTTGAACCGTTACCACATTGCCATGATCTTGCCCTTTGGCCAGGTTTGCTATGGACTTCACACACTACAAGTTTACAGAAGAAAGATGGCTAAATTATTATTCATGCCTACTGTTTATGGTAAAAATAGTACCTTGTGGCGACTAGCTTCGTCTCTCAGGAAATCGAATAAGAGATTCGGAGAGACGGGCAACCAAACAGAAGAAACTGCACAGACAATTACCCCCAACAGGTTCACCAGGGTCATTTATGTTTTTCCTTGAGGACACTCTAATGTCTTCCCATGTGTTGCTAGTGACTTTGTTCCAAGTGTTATTGCTTGATGCTCCAATTGCATGGCAAAAGCTTCTTGTCATTCTTTGTGCCAACTTTAAAATGCTTGTCCTCCCAGCCAATGTCGGAACTCCTAGATTTATTTTCAAGCTTTTAGTTGCAATTTTTTCTTTGTTGAAACAAACAAATTGTTAGTTCATCAGAATTCATAATACCAATTGGTGAAATTTAAACTTTACCAGTTGAATCCTTGGTTGGAACATTAGTTGCCATGAAGAAAACAAGCCGCTTGCACTGAAGTTGCAGTGTCTCCATCCAATGCCTCGCACCGAACGCTAGACGCCTAGACCGCTGCTGACCACGGTCCGATACAGGGCGTGAACGACGCTTTTCTGGCACTCGAGGTGTTCGATCCAAGTCACCTGAAAATTCGATGAAATTATCTGCACATCTTGCTTTAAGAGACGTAAGAAAGTCGGGGAAATTTCTGGCATTTACATGTACTATTACCCTGCAATGGCCATTGGAACTGTCCTGGATGATGCAACCTGAGGGACGTTTCCTGCATTTGACTAAAGATGCATCGATGTTTCTTCAACTTTGTCGATGGAAACATCGACAATTGCCCATTGTTCGGCATTCAATCGCTTGCAATGCCGAACGAAATACACTTCTCTAGTAGGAACCAAGGGTGTCGGCATTTGCAGCTCCGCAAACATCTTCAACCATCATCCGTTTTTGGAATTTGGTGTTACAAGTTAATTAGTCATCAACTCAGGTTTTATATTACAAGTTAACTAATCATCAATTTAGTTAAAAATTCACAAAATAATAAATTTTCATAAATTATTAAATAATATATTTGATTGAATTTGGTTTGGTTGACATTGTTACTGATACAAATATAAAAAACTGTAAGACATACTTAAACACTTAATATTTTTTAAAAAGTGAAAGAAATTTAAACAATATAAATATTGTATAAAAATATTTAAAAAAAACAATACAATTTTGAATAAGTATGCTTAGTCATCGAGTCTTTGAGATTTTCTAGGACTATGTTCAAATCCCGGGTAAGTCTGACGTACGACAGATTAAAATGCGGCTAATATACGACGTGATCGTTTCTTTTCTTTACCTAGTTACCAACCTGAAATGTTATATATATTAGTAACAATTTTAGTTGCAACCTAAATTGTTATGATTTTGCAGATATTTCAGGTTTAGGTTTCCAAACTAAAATGTTATATGTATTCGTAACATTTTAGGTTGAAACCTAAATTGATAACATTTTAGGTCGCAACTTAAATTGTTATAATTTTGTATTGGAACTTCAAATTTTACTAAATGTTATGATTTTGGGTAATATTTCAGGTTTAGGTTACAAAACTAAAATATTACATGTATTGGTAATATTTTAGGTTGAAACTTAAATTGGTAACATTTTAGGTCGCAACTTAAATTGTTATAATTTTGTATTGAAACTTAAAATTTTACTAAATGTTATGATTTTGGGTAATATTTCAGATTTAGGTTTCAAAACTAAAATGTTATATGTATTGGTAATATTTTAGGTTGAAACTTAAATTGGTAACATTTTAGGTTGAAACCTAAATTGGTAACATTTTAGGTTAAAACTTAAATTTTTATAATTTTGTATAACATTTTAGGTTGAAACTTAAAAATTTTACTCACTTTAATCTAAGGAAAATACTTTGATGCACAAGCTGTGTAAACTTTAGTTTACACAAGCCCTTTAATTTTAGGGTTTAGGGTTTAGGGGTTTAGTGTGTAGGGTATATAATTTAAGGTTTATGGTTAGAATTTAGAGTTTAGAGTTTAGGGCTTAGGGTTTAGGGTTTAGGTTGCTAGGGTTTGTGATTTAGATTTTAAATTTTATAAAAGGATTGTGTAAAAAAAATTTACACAGCTTGTGCATCAAAATAAAACCCTTAATCTAAATTGTTATATGAGATTTGACCATCCAAGAATTAAAATATTTCACGACAAGTATCGAAACATTGCTATAACTTTTACTGAAATTAAAAAATTCTAGCTTAAAAACAATATTACAATTTTCATCAATTACCAAATTATGGGTTTGAACTGTTAAAATCAAGTTTAAATTACTCATATACTCTAAGAAATCTTCATTACCTAATACAAAATTTTAGTTTTAAGTCGGAATTAACAAAATCACCATTAAAGAGTTAAATAAAACTTGAACATAACATATTTCTTTCATCAATTGTCTAATTCAGTTTAATTTGTTAAAATCAAGTTTAGATTACTCATTTACTCTAAAAAAATTTACATTACCCAATAGAAAATCTTAGCTTTAGTTCGGAATTAACAAAATCACCATTAAAAAGTTAAAGAACTTGAAAAATAAGTTATTTCTTCAAATACCTATTTCTGGGTTTAATTTATTAAAATCAAGTTTAGATTACTCATATACTCTAAGAAATCTTCATTATCCAATAGAAAATTTTAGATTTAATTCGGAAATAATAAAATAACCATTAAAGAGTTAAAGAACTTGAAACTCGGCTAGACTCACAAGTATTGAAACTTAGTCGGAAGTTTCAAAGCTTACAAAAACTGTATCATTCCAACCTAAAGTGTTATCCATAGTAGTTACATTTTAAGTTTTAACTTAAAATGTTATATTTTTTTGACAAACTAAAATAGTATACCTTTTGGTAACATTTTAGGTTGCAACTACAAATGTTATCTAAGTTTCTAAATTTTAGGTTGCAACCTAAAATGTTACATTATGAAGTTTCCATACTTGTTAGTAAGTTTCAAAACTTACCATGTCAACTTAAAATGTATATCTTTTGGTAACATTTAGGTTGGTGGGTACATATCAAAGCAAGTTTTGATATTTGTTAGTAAGTTTCTAAACCTATTATGTCAACTTAATATTTAGGTTGGTGTGTAACATTTTAAGTTCCGTGTTTTTTAAATTCTAGGTTGTAACCGAAAATATTACATATTATGATAAGTTTTCGTACTTGTTAGTAAGTTTCGGAACTTACCATGTTAACTTAAAATGTTACATTTTTCGGTAACATTTAGGTTGATGGGTAACATTTTAAGTTCCGTGTTTTTTAACTTACCGGCTACACACTTTTTTTTCTTCATCCTTAAATTTTTTATACTTACCATAACCAAAAATATTATTAAAAAATATAATATTTTCAGTTTCATATTTTACATTTTCAGTTAATGTCACACCGTAACTTGTCGTATGTTAGACAAACCCTCAAATCCCATGTATTCTCTATATAATTTTTTTCTTTCACATAGTTATGTGTGCGCCATCATCCAATGTCTCCTAAAATTGAATTAATAATGAGAATTGCATGTGTACTCAAATAATTCAGATTTTAAATTAATCTCAATCTTCAAAAATATTTCGATTGAGTCTACAAAATATTAATATTAAACTAATTATATTTTAATGTGGGATTAATGTCCCATTCTCTTCTCAGGCGTGAGATTCTCCCCACTCAACCTTGTGATACCCTTGTCACGAGTCAACCACGCTCGTGATGGGCCATTGTCACGATTGTTCACCTTACTTACCCCACTCATGGGTCATTACCCTCTTTCTAAAAGACATATCTGATAGGATGTGCAACACCACCGTTTATACATCACAAGACTTCCCTTTTCCTTTTCGATGTGGGATTAATGTCTCTGCCTCTTCTCAGGCATGACAATATGCTGGCATGTTCGAGATGTATTAATATGGATTTTTGGTATGATCATTGGATGGGTTCATGAAGTAGACTAGTCTTCTCGTGTACCACGTCTGTGCCTCCGACCCCAATTGTCGTGTGTGATATGATTGACAATAGTGGTGAATGGGATTGGTCTCGCTTATCCTCCCTGCTTCCCAAGCAATTGCTTGAAAGAATTGCAGAGGTTAAGACTCCTTGCGCTGAGCTCGGACAAGACCTTCCTGGTTGGCGTTGGGAGCATGATCAACCTTTCTCCTCTAAACCGGCTTATACCGCCCTTGATAATGGTGTTGAGGATGATCGTAGTTTTGATTGGAAGGTGATATGGAATTTCAAGCTTCCTCAGCGTATTAGAGTCTTCCTTTGGCTTGCCGTTCACGGTCGATTATTAACCAACGTTGAACGAAAAAGACGGCACATTGCTGACTCAAATGCTTGTGAATTGTGTCCCGACAACGTGGAAACTATTATTCACGTGCTCTGTGATTGTACAATGGCTCAATCTATTTGGGAGGCGGTTATTAAGCCAGATGAGATGCATATATTTCGTTCCATGTCTTATGAAGAAGATTGGTTGGATCTTAATCTCCGTGGTGCTACTGGTTTTGCTAGTGTCTCGCTTGATTGGAAGGAGTTTTTTGCGGTTTCTTGTTGGATGTTATGGAAGCATAGATGCAGTCTCATATTGGACGCGAGTTATGTTTTTAGAGGAGACTTCGGGCTGTGTTGTATTGAATAGCCTCGATAAAGACGATACAACTGTCAGGACTTTGGGAAAGGAATACAGCTGTAAAAGGTTAAGGGAAACTGACAAAAGATAAAATGTGTGCTTACTTATTTTATTTTCAAGTAAGTCAAAGAGGTCTTTAGACCTTTCTTTATATAGGCCTTGTAGTTAACAGACTTGACTCCTCCACAAGTCCAATCTGTTACACTAACCGGCTCAACCAAATAACCAATTCAAGGAATAAAATTAGTTAGAATCTGAATTTACTCAAATAGCCCTGGCACCAACGGCTTCACATAAACCTGCTCCAATATTCAACATCCTCCATGTTCTCTCTCGTCTTCTTCCCCCCTTTTATTTTTTCAATCAACCGACCAACTCATATGCTCAAAACACATTCATCTTATCTCTGAACAGTTGAAAATATGATTTTGAAAGTGGCTTTGTAAGATCATCAGCAGCTTGATCTTGAGATGGAACGTAATTAACACGTACTTGTTCTTGTGCTACTTTTTCCCGAACAAAGTGTACATCGAGTTCCACATGTTTTGATCGTGAATGAAACACTGGGTCCGCGGACATGGCTATAGCACTTGTGTTGTCGCTCCATATAGTTGGAGCATTCGTCTGTTGCACCCTCAAATCCTTCAAGATAGCACTAACCCAAGAAATCTCCGATATTGTATCTGCTATACTTCTGTATTTCGCCTCGGTCGTGGATCGAGAAACCGACTTTTGTTTTCTCGAGCACCAAGCAACAAGACAATTGTTTACATATACACAGTACCCCATTGTTGACTTGCGATTATCCAAATTACTAGCCCAGTCAGCATCTGTGTAAGCAACAACATTTGTGATTCCTTTTTCCGATGGTGCAAAAACAAGACCAAAATCAACTGTGCCAGCAAGATACCGAAGAATTTGTTTGACCGCCTCCAAATACAACTCACACGGCTTATGCATAAACTGAGCAGCACGGTTTACACTAAATGCTACGTCTGGCCTTGTATGACACACATATAAGAGTGCACCGACCAAGCTACGATACTCTTGTGCATCTTGTAGTGGACTGCCTCCATCTTGAACAAGTTTAGTTGAAGTTAACATTGGAGTATGGGCTGGTTTGGCATGGTGCATATTTGCCTTTTGTAACAACTCAAGAATAAATTTTTTCTTATTCAAAATGATGGAGCCCCTTGTGTGAACAACCTCAATTCCTAAGAAGAAATAAAGATTGCCAAGATCCTTGAGTGCAAACTTATCACTAAGCTTAGTGATAACACTTTCTACATGACAATGAGAATTTCCAATAATTATAATATCGTCAACATACACTATCAAGTAAGTAACGATACCTTCCTCATTGCTGATAAACAAAGACGCATCGGCTTTTGACTCTCGAAATCCAATCTCAACCAAGAATGATCGAAGCATGTTGTACCAATTCCTTGGAGCTTGACGGAGACCGTACAAGGCTTTTTGAAGACTACAAACAAGCTTTGTTCCATCAGCACTAACTTGCTCGAATCCCGGTGGTTGTTGCATAAACACCTCTTCATTCAATTCACCATTAAGGAATGCATTATTGACATCGATTTGCCGAAGACTCCACTTGTTCGTTACAGCTAGTGCTAGCAGAATATTCACTATTGAGAATCGAGCGACGAGGCTGAATGTATCTCGGAAATCTTGCCCCAGAACCTGAGAGAACCCCTTCGCCACCAGCCGTGCTTTATACCGAGACACAGACCCATAAGAGTTTCTTTTAATAGGGAACAACCATTTGCAGCCAACCACATTACGACCCTCCGGCAAAGGAACAAGCGACCAAGTGTTGTTGTTAACTAGAGCAGAATACTCAGCATGTACTGCTTCATGCCACTTTAGAGAGGCTAAAGCTTGTTGAACGGTGTCAGGGACCTTTTCTTCAAGAGATGAAGAAGCTACAAAAACCTTGGGTTTAAATATACCCATTTTCCACGAGTAACCATGGGGTGATCATTCACTATTGAAGGGTGTCGTGTGTTTGGAGCCAACAAAGAATCAAATCCCATATTGGTCTGCTCCGCATTAAGGGCCCTATCTTCAACTATGTTGGCAGCATCCTCATCACATGATGCATCAACAGGTTCAAAGTCAGCCACGTTGGCAGCATCCTCATCACAAGAGACACCAACAAATTCAAAGTCAGTCATATTATCATCCCTCGAGGTGCTGGCAACATTCGAGTGACCATCAGGTTCAGCAACATCAACAGAAGGGTCACGTGATGTGTTAGGACCAGTAGTCTCAGCTTCATGGACCAGTGGGTGTTGACCAGACCCAACAGTCTCGGCTACAGCTGGGTCAGCAGTGGCTGCTTCTGTCGCAGCAGTAGCTTGAGAGGCAACAGAGGTAGCACGTGGAGTAGTAACTGACATATGAGTCTCTACACTAGTCCCACACATTCTTTTATTCACATGAAGGGCAGCTGAGCGAAAGCAACCAGCTTGGGGTACTGGTGACACGGATGAAGGTGCATGAGAAGCATTTGAACTCGCAAATGGAAATAAAGATTCATCAAATACAACATGACGGGAAATGACCAACTTGCCTTGGGGAGTCAAACACTGATAACCTCGATGGTGAGGACTATAACCAAGAAACACCAATGGTTGGGACTGAAACTCAAGTTTATGACTTTGAAACGACCTTAAGTATGGAAAGCATCTATAGCCGAAAACTCGCATAAATTGGTAATCGAGTTTTCTATGATACAATTTTTCAAATGGGGACACTCCATCAAGAACCATTGTTGGGAGACGATTTATGTGATATACAAATGTGACAACCGCGTACGACCAAAACTTTAAGGGCATTGACGCCTGAGCAAGAAGGGTGAGAGCCGTTTCAATGACATGTCGGTGTTTACGTTCCACAACTCCGTTTTGTTTAGACGTATGAGGACAGGTTATACGATGATTGACTCTAGTAGCAGCAAGCACAGTTGACAAACTTCTGAACTCGCCTCCTCAATCACTTTGGACTTCCTTAATATCAGTATCGAACTGAGTGTGTACAAACTTAGCAAACTGCTGATACGCTTCAACGGCCTGAGACTTAGTACGCAAGAGATAAACCCAAGTATGTCTCGTACATGCATCATGTAACACCCGTGTTTTGGGGCTAGGAGTTAGTCGGGTTAGTGGTCTGAGTCGGTAAAATTAAATTAAATTATTTTGGCCATGGCATGAGTTAATTTAATATTAGATAAAAATGGGAGGGATCAATGGGGTGATTTTACCCAAAAGAATTTAAAAAAGGAAGACAACTCTCAAATAAGCTAAAAAGAACAACAAAAAAATGGTATTCCTTTCTTCTCCAAACGTGAAAAGCCCCAAACCTCTCTAAAAACCCTATTTTTGCTATTCCATTGATTTCTCCCTCATCTCAAGGTCTTTTTCAAAAGTAAGGGTATATTCTTACTCTCCTCTTCATTTCCTATCTATCCATGGTTATGGATTTTAAAACCATGAACTTTGGAAAATTAGGGCTTGATAAAAGTTTAAGTTTTTATTGGGTTTTTCAATTGATTTCGATTTATTATGTTGGGTTTTGGTTTAATCTCATGAAATTACACATTATATGTTGAAATGGAGGATTTTGGGTGAAAACCCGAAATGGGTTTTTGAGACAATTTTTAAGGTGTCAAAACTTGATTTTTGGGTGGGTTTTAAGTAGAAATTGAATGGCTGATGGTTTATGTATGTTAGGAGGATGTTTTGGGACCATCTAGATGTCATTTGGGTGTTTGAAAACATGATTTTCTGCTGGGTAAAATAGGAGTACGAAAATGGGAATTTTGATGGTTGTTTGGGTTGGAAATTGTTGGAGCTTGGCTTGCACTTATGGGTTGAAGTTGTGGCTGAAATTTAGCTATCATTGTGGATATAAAATGTGTTGGAAACTCGGGTTTTCATCAAGGTTTATGGACTGCTCGAATTAGATAAAATTGGGGTTTGGTCATGACTTGAAATGTTGAGTTTGAAATTTGAATTGTACTCCGGGTTAGCTACCTTGATGTTTGAGTTGATTTGAGGTTGTTTTGCTTGTGTTGAGGTGATTAGAAGCGAGGTTTTGAGTCGGTGAAGCCTTGGGAACAAATCCGGAATTTGAAGACCATGGTTGCTTGAGATTTGAGCTTGGAAGTGGAGGTGAGTGATTAATGTTTTTAAATTGGTTTTAAGTGGTTGGTTCAAGCATGTGGACTAGATTGGGCTTGGTAGACCCACCTAGAGTTAGGATTGGGGTGGTAGCCTAATCCTAAGCTTTAGTTAGAGACCTTGGATGCACTCTTTAATTGTTGTTATGCCTCATGATGATTATGTATATTGTGATATACATGTATGTGGAAGTATGGCTTAATGCATTGATTATATGCATGTTGATGACAAATATAGTGTGGATATATGATGTAAAAATTGTTTGGATGATATACATGTGGTGTTGGTTTGTGAAATTAGGTTATGAGGTGGATTGTATGGTTTTGGAGAATCATGGTGAGTACGTGCTAAGCACGGAAATTATATTAAAATTTATATTGTGAAAGGTTGTGGAATTTGATTTATATTGACACTAGTATGCTTGGGTACAATGATCGATCATTAGGATGAGTGTGCACACAAATTGAGTCAAAACGTACATGACCTTGGTGGCGTTGAGGCACCAAGGAGGAGTACGGTGATGTAATATTCCACCGGAAAATATATATATATTCTACGTGATGATGAGTGGAATCCCATCCGTAGGGCATGTGGTGATGAGTGGAATCCCGCCCATGCAAGGACCGGTGATGAGTGTAATCCCACCGAGGTAATGTTGTTGTTGGAAATGCGTTCCAACATGTTATCCGCGTATTCGAGTCATATCTAGGTGCCAATATGAGATTATGCATATATGCTTATATGATACGAAATGTGATGCCCTTTATGAATCGATGTATGAGGTGGTTAATGCTTTGAATTATGTATCGTGGTAAGTTGAGCTTATGAGATGTTGAGCATGATATAATGTTGATTATATGTTCATGCATCATGTTCATTTTGGGCCTATGCGGATCGGAGGTAAGATCATGCATTTCATTATGGAAATTACTCGTGCTTGGACCCTGCATTGTCGAAGGTTTGTTTTATGAGCTTACCTTGTTGAGATGTGTGGGGCTCGATTCGATCAACCAATTTAGCTCACCAAGTGGTGGAGAGGTGGATTTTTAGGTGGAAGGGTTTAGGAAGCTAAAATGAAAATTGACACAATGATTTACAGTGGTTCAACCTTCTAACCAAGGTCTACATCCACTACCTTAGCTTCCCACTAAGGATTTCTCAACCAATTCCACTAATTGATTCGTCCTCTTTTCTAGGATTAGGAGGAAACCCTTACAACCGATCAAGCTTCTACCCAAAGCCTTGATCAACACCCTCTTTACAAAGAGATAAATAAAGCAAACTTAAAACCCTCTAATAGGTGTTTGTTTGCACAATTAAGCACTCACCCAAAACCTAAAACACTTGAGCAAATTTGACAATTTTGGCTCACTAGTGTTTGTCTATACAAGAATTGACAATTTAAGCACTAAGACACTTTTTGATCATTTGATGTTTGACAATATGAGCATTAACCTTCTCTTGATGCTTGGAGGTCCCTTTTATACTCCCAAATGAGTTTCTAGCCGTTTATGGCCGTTGGGGATGAGTCATAGCCGTTGGGGATGCAAAATAGCCGTTACCTACAAAAAGTTCAGCATTTATAACACGAGGGATTGATCCCATAAACCAGGGGATCGATCCTTTTTCATAAAAATATGACCGTTACAGTCAAGGGATCGATCCCATAAACCAGGGGATCGATCCTTTTGCACTTGGAGGCTGGAAGCAAAAATTGAACGAATCTGCCAACCAAGGGATCGATCCCTTTTATCAGGGGATCGATCCTTTTTGCCTTGGAGACTGGAAAAACAGCTTTAGTGCAAAAACGGATCATACATGTTTTGAAAAAGATCGGCTAAAGTTAGAAATCATTCGAAACGAAATTTTCAAGTTGTTTGGACTTAAAGATATGTTTTAAATTCTTTTCAAATTAGTCCAAAACATTTTCAATTATTATATCAAAACATTAGTTCTACAATCTCCCCCTTTTTGATATAATAAAACTCACTTGAAAAATTGTTTGGGATTCTCCCCCTTTAACTTTAAAAATGTGAATAAGAGATTAAGGAAATGAAATCAAATAAAGCTCCCCCTTATTCATTTGAAAATTCAATTTTTCAAACCAATTTCTCCCCCTTTTTGTTATATAAAAAAGAATTTAAAACATTAAGTTCAAAAAAACAATAGAGGTAAAAACTTTGACAAAAATAAGAATTTGGTTTTAAAATGGCTCCCCCTTACTCAAAGCATCATTAAAAATGTTAGTCCAACATTTATGATCTAGTTGAATAAACTAAATATAAAACAAATTAATGCAAAAACAACTAGATTTTTATCAACACTTGAACTCAAGGGAGGATGTGAAGCCTTCCTTCTTCAAGTGTTCTTCCTTGTGTGCATGGAGCTCCCCCTCAATGTTTGACTTGTTGAACATCTCCATCACACCTAACAATAGACAATCAAATAATTTTTGGTATCCAAATTGCTTTGGATCCATGAACGTTAGTAGCACAAATTTTAGTCCCCTTTGGAATCCATTTTTTAATGTCATCCTTTTTAATTGAAGTACTAAGTCCTTTTGGGACCCAAATACTTCTAAAACATTTTCCTTTAATAAATCTAGGGGCACTAGATTGTCTAACATAAAAATTTGATTTTCCAAAATTGTTTTTCTTTTTAAGCTCTTTGGAAATCAAATCTTTTTCTTCTTGAACATTTTGAAGCAATTTTTGTAAATCAAAACATTTTAATTCAAACTCTTCAAGTTTTGCTTCAAGTTCAAGTTTGGTTTTAGAAAGCAAATCATTTTGAATTTTTAACTTTGAAATAAATTTATTGTTTTTCAAAATGTGGCTTTTAAAATCTAAAACCAAATCATCATAGACATCTTGTAATTCATCAAAGGAATAAGAACATGAAGTAGATGAATTAGAAGTTACCCTTGAATCTTCTTCGATGGCCATAAGGCAAAGGTTGGCTTGATCATCGTCGGTGGAGTCCTCATCACTCCAAGTAGCCACATGTGCCTTCTTCTTATGGCTTGAAGTGCTTGCCCTCTCCTTTATTTTAGGTTCTCGTTCAAGCTCTCTCAAGGCTTTCTTCATGAACGGGGCACACTTCTTGAAGAGATGAACTATCTCTTCATCTTCATCCTCCTCTTCACTTGAGTAGACATGATGGCAAGTGGAGGATTTGAGAGCCATGGCACTTGCATTGATGCCAAGCCCTTTGAGTTTCTTCTCTCCCATAGCTCTAATTTCTTCCCTCTTTTTCTCATCCTCTTTATTTTTCTTCATGATTTGATGAGTAAGGAGAGACCTCATGAGTTCATCAAGCTTCAAAGTCTTTAAATTTTTGGCTTCGATGATGGCGGTCCTCTTTGAGTCCCAAGACTCGGGAAGTGAGTAGATGAGCTTACGAACAAGCTTTTCTTCCGGAATTGCTTCTCCATACCCTTTGAAACCATTGGTGATGGTGGAGAATCTATCGAACATTTTCTCAATGTTCTCTTCCGGATCCATTTTGAAGTTCTCATACTCCAAGGTTAGGAGCCCAATCTTGGTCTCCTTGACTTCATTTGTCCCATCGTATGTGACTTCAAGCTTGTCCCATACCTCCTTGGCACTCTCACAAGAAGACATCTTCTCATAGATGGATGGACCAAATGCACAAAATAGAATGTGCAAGGCTTTGCAATTTAGCTCCATCTTCTTGCGATCGTCGGCACTCCACTCCACTTTACTTCTTTGAGGCACGAACGGACCATCTTCAACTACATCCCATATCTTGTAATCTTTTGATTTGATGAAAAACTTCATCTTTGTCTTCCAATGGGCATAGTGAGTTCCGTCAAAGAAAGGCGGTTTGTCGATTGATTGAGCCATTTGAGTCGGTTGATGAAATAGTGATCGAGCTTGCCGGATCTTCTCAATAGGATGTGAATCCCCTTCGATTGAGCCAAGCTCTGATACCAATTGTTGAGATGTGTGGGGCTCGATTCGATCAACCAATTTAGCTCACCAAGTGGTGGAGAGGTGGATTTTTAGGTGGAAGGGTTTAGGAAGCTAAAATGAAAATTGACACAATGATTTATAGTGGTTCAACCTTCTAACCAAGGTCTACATCCACTACCTTAGCTTCCCACTAAGGATTTCTCAACCAATTCCACTAATTGATTCGTCCCCTTTTCTAGGATTAGGAGGAAACCCTTACAACCGATCAAGCTTCTACCCAAAGCCTTGATCAACACCCTCTTTACAAAGAGATAAATAAAGCAAACTTAAAACCCTCTAATAGGTGTTTGTTTGCACAATTAAGCAATCACCCAAAACCTAAAACACTTGAGCAAATTTGACAATTTTGGCTCACTAGTGTTTGTCTATACAAGAATTGACAATTTAAGCACTAAGACACTTTTTGATCATTTGATGTTTGACAATATGAGCATTAACCTTCTCTTGATGCTTGGAGGTCCCTTTTATACTCCCAAATGAGTTTCTAGCCATTTATGGCCGTTGGGGATGAGTCATAGCCGTTGGGGATGCAAAATAGTCGTTACCTACAAAAAGTTCAGCATTTATAACACGAGGGATCGATATCCCATAAACCAGGGGATCGATCCTTTTTCATAAAAATATGACCGTTACAGTCAAGGGATCGATCCCATAAACCAGGGGATCGATCCTTTTGCACTTGGAGGCTGGAAGCAAAAATTGAACGAATCTGCCAACCAAGGGATCGATCCCTTTTATCAGGGAATCGATCCTTTTTGCCTTGGAGACTGGAAAAACAGATTTAGTGCAAAAACGGATCATACATGTTTTGAAAAAGATCGGCTAAAGTTAGAAATCATTCGAAACGAAATTTTCAAGTTGTTTGGACTTAAAGATATGTTTTAAATTCTTTTCAAATTAGTCCAAAATATTTTCAATTATTATATCAAAACATTAGTTCTACATACCCTCACTAAGCTTTTATGCTTACGCTCTCTTTTATTCGACAATGCAGATAAATAGCTTGAGGGTGGCAAGGGCAAGGAAAGGTCTCCAAGTTTTGCTAATGGTTAGCTCAATGTATGAATTTTAAGTGATAGAATGTAATAGTTAAGCAATGGGATAGGTATTGTTGATTTGAGTTTTGATGTATGTCGATATTGACTTGGTTCTTGGATGCCTTGTTTGATTGTAAATATTGCTTATGTTGCATACCTTGTATGTCTACATGTTTGGTTGCTAAGACATGAAACCCTAAGTGCTTGTATGTCCATATATGCTAAATTGTCCTTTTGTATGAATGTCATGAACGAATGCCTTGCTACTTATCTTAATTGCTTCTCCTGGTTGTAGTGTGATGTATAAATGTTTGTATGAGTTTAGGGGAGACCAAAAATGCATGTAGTAGTTAAGCAATGTGGCAAGGGTGTGTTTGAATGAGCTTTGTAAGACTCATATATGATTTTGATGTCTATGACTTGACTTGGTTGTAAGCATGTTTTAACTTGCCTTATGCTTGAAAAATGAATGCCTTGATGAATGCTTGTGTGAGATGGCATGCTGTTTTTGGATGTTTAGGTTGCTTAGCTGATATGTGCAAATCTCATGTGTGTTAATTCATGCCTTTAGCCCTTTTTAAGCTCTTATGTATGACTATGTATGCTCTTGATGTTTTTTTTCCATAGGAAGTCATTAGAGTTAAGTAGTAAATGCTCCCCTGCACAATGGTTTCGAAACCATGGGTAAGGTTTCGAAACCTTTGCAAAAATCTGGGATTCCAGACCTCACTGCCAGCCTAAGTTTCGAAACTTTTGAGGAAGGTTTCGAAACCATGGAAGAGGGTTTCGAAACCATGGGTAAGGTTTCGAAACCTTTGCAAAAATCTGGGTTCCAGGCCTTACTGCCAGTCTAGATTTCGAAACCATTTGAGAGGTATCGAAACCTTTACTTAAAAATGCACTGTTTTGACCTTTGTTGGCCTTTTTAAAGAGAAAAACACATAGGTACTAAGATGCCTTTAGTCTAGATTAAAACTTAAAAAAGAAAAAAAATAGGGTTGCTAACCGAGGGGGAACCTTAACGGGTTTCGCTTCGGTTTTCCTCGTGTGACCCACTCGGACCGGTCATCCGGCTAGACCGGGATGAGGGGGTTACATTTGTTGGTATCAGAGCCTAAGGTTTCCGAGACCTTGGGCAGGTAAATGAGGTAAGTTGTGTTTTATGATTGAGATGCACAGTGTTTGCTTGCCATGTAAGCATGTTGCTTGTTATCCGTGTATGTTGTGGTGTATAATTGTTTGATTGAGAATGTATGTTGTTTGGTCGTACACATATGTTTACTTGTTTAGCAAGTATGCCTTGTTATATGCTTGGTCGAGCATGTATGTGTGTTGATTTGTTTGAAACATGTTTAGTAGAGTCCCATTGCTACTATTACATCGAAAAATAGATTTTTAAGTGAGGGAATCATACTTGAGCCACTTGGACCATTTCCTTTGCTAACCCAGTTTGTATGTTAATTTACTGTTGTTGTTGTTGTTGATTTAATTGCTTTTCGGTAAGTAGAAGTTGTGGTTTCTGAGAATGTGGGTGACGTTGAGGAAGTTCTTTGATATAGTTAGGGGAGTATAGTTGTACCGGAGTTGAGGTACAATTTGTTTGCTCGAGTCCGCGTGTATGTGAGTTGATTCTTGTTGGTGAGGAACGATGAGATCGATTCTGGCATTAGATGGAGCCAGAGTAGTATCGATGTTACAGTAGATAAGCCCTTGGTACGATTTTGAGTTGCTCCCTCCGGTTGATTCTAAATCTGTACTTCTGTATGTTGTTAGCAAGCATGCAAGTTTGATCGCGTCCGGTGAAGTGTTAGAGGTAGGTATAAGTACCTTAATTCTTTGGCGAGATCAGGGTAAAGGTCTCGTGTGAGTAATCCAAAACTCAGGAATGTTAATTAGTGGTCGTTTGGGGTTCAACCTATGATTTTGATACAAGACAACCGATCAATATCCGTGAATGGGAATCAATTTGTGTGTTTGGGGCCAGTGTGCGTCTGAGTGGTTTTCCAGCATGGTTGTCTGTGTGTGCTCAGAACTGCGTTTTTGAAGTTTCGAAATGCTCTAAGAACAGTCTAGAAGAGTCAGATTTTGTTGAAGAACCAATCTGAGAACAAGAGGACCGAAGACTAACAGCTGTGTACTTGTGAAGTCGCAATTTCTGCGGATTCGTCTGTTTGTGTGAGCATGCAAAGAATTTAGACATACTTGTTGAGATCTAGACGTAGGGACACATGTGACTAGACCTTTTAGTGAGATAGTGGTGGTCAAATAATTGTACAGAAGATGTCTATTGGTGGTTTAGGGTTACGTGATTCTAGTAGATGTGAAGTAATTGTCTTTTTATGATTTCGATATAGCAGATGGCGTGGTTCGACTCGTAGAACACAAAGCTAGGGTATACGTTGAGACAAAGAGAGAGTTGCCTTGAAGTTGCAGATTTCTATGAGACTGTAGTGGTAGATGAGGATGTGAAATTCTTATAGAATGTTGAACCAGCTTTAGAGGTCAAATAGTGATTGAGTTTAGTTGACATGCTTGTCTAGCAAATGTGATGAATTTGACTATTCAATGAGGATTAGACCGCAAAATGTTAAAATAGTTTGTGATTCTTCCTAGAAGTGTTTAAAAGAAATGCCCAGTTTGTCTCCTGACAGAGAAGAAGAGTTTATTATTGATGTCGTCACTGAGTTTGCTCCCGTTTTAGTTTGCTCTGTATCTTATGGTTTCCGACAGAATTGAGAGTGTTGAAGAATTAACTTCGAGACTTGTTAGACCTTAGATTCATTAGGCCTAGTGCATTATCTCAGAGTTCTACAGTGTAATTTGAGAAGAAGAAAGAGTGGCAGTACGAGAATGTGTTCAGATTGCATACAATTGAAACAAGTGACAATGAATAATTATCATCCGTTTCCGGGTGTCAGTGATTTGTTGATCAGTTAGTGTGTGCTTCAGTCTATCTGAAGATTAAATTGGGATCCGATTAGTACCAGTTGAAAGTGAGAGAAGTTGATGTACCGAAGACAGCTTTAGGGGCAAGATATGATTGCTTTGAGTTCCGAGTTATGCCGCTTTGTTTGACTAGTGAGTTAGTCACTTTTATAGAGATGTTGAGCAGAATATTTTCCTAAGTTTCTTGATCAGTTTGTAGTGGTTCTCATAGATGATACATGGATGTATTCAAGTACCGAAGAAGACCATGACGAGCTTTGGAGTTAGTATTGTAGATTCCATTAGAGAATCAGTTGTATGCCATGTTGAGCCAACGCGAACTCCGAGTCAAGGAAAATGTTCTCTTCGGACATGTAGATTAGCCGAGTGCATTAGAACAAATCTTAAGTAGATAGAAGAAGATGTGAGTTGGAAGAAATTGAAGACTGTGACAGGAACCTATAGTTTCTAGGTCTAGCAGTGTTACTATCGGAAGTTTGTAAATAGCCTTTCGAAGACAGCTGCTCTTTTGACAGATTGCTACAGAAGAATGTTCAGTTTGTGAGGTTAGATGCGAGACATTGAACCCTTGAGAAACCGAAAGAAACTTTGAAGAGAGCTTCGACCTTGATCCAGCCTATACTAGAGAAAGAACTTGTGAACTGTAGTGATGTGTTACACGTAGGGTTAGGTTGTGTGCTTATGCAAGCCAGAAGATTGTGACTTGTTCATCGAGATAGTTGAAAGACCGAGAGAAGAGTTATCCGATATGAGACAGAGAGTTAATTACAGTTGTAATTGCTTCGAAGACTTGGAGACAAAGCTTGTATAGTAAGAAATGCACAGTGTGTATGTACATATCCTCAGAGCTTGAAAATATTAGACGACTTAGGATGGGTTGAAACTTAAACAACATAGGTTGTTAGAACTGCTTGAAGACCGTGATCTCAAGATTTTGTATCATCCGAAGAGAGTTAACGTAGTAGCCGATGTTCTGAGTTATATTGTTATTAGATTGGTAGTTGAGTTGCGAGCTATTTTTGCCGGGTTCAGTTACCGAATGATAGTAGTTTTGTGGCCGAGTTTCAGGTAAAACCTACATTAAGTCAGAATGCTTAAAGAGAAGCAGTTGCAAGACAGATTCTTGGCACCTCATGTGCAAGACATAGCGGAAGAAAGACCTTCAGAATACAGTTCCAGAGATGAAAGAGTTCTACATTTTGAAGACAGAATTGTTGTACCGATTGACATAGTGTTTTGAGACGTATTGTTTTGGCCGAAGCACTTGGCAGTTCGTTTGTATTGCATCGAGGTAGTAAGAAGACGTACTGTGGGTTGAAGATGAGTACTTCTGGATTGAGTTGATGGATGATGTGGTTCAGTGTGAGAGTTAGTGTATAATTTACCAGCGTGTCAAGACCGAGCATCGATTTTCTTCTAGGTTGTTACATTCGTGGAAGATTCTTAGTGAAAGTGAGTAATAGAGGTTCGAGATTTCTGCTAGATTTTTGAAGACGTATGCATAGTGTTTGGTTGTATGTTGAGGTCTGATGATCAGTCAGAGAAAGTTATGGGTAAGGTATTCAAACAGTGTTGTATGAGATTGTGAATCGGGCTAGTCCTGTTGTTTATCTGTTGCGGTTACCACCAGAGTTAGAAAGGGATTTGTGATGTGTCTGTGTATCTATAATTCGGGAGTGTGAGTCAAATCTGTTATGTGCTATGTTTGTAGAAGGGATCGAGTTGAGTTTAAAGTCGACATGCCTTGAAGAATCAGCTGAGATCTTAGTGTCAGATAGCAAATGTTGTGTGGTAAGTCCTTCGAGTTGGTTAAAGTGTTGTGGTGAGAAGGAAATGGAAGTATGAAGGAGCATGTTTCAGTGGCTCTTCCTGTTCGATAAATTTCGGGGACGAAATTTCCTTAAGTGGGGGAGAGTTGTAACACCCGTGTTTTGGGGTTAGGAGTTAGTCGGGTTAGTGGTCCGAGTCGGTAAAATTAAATTAAATTATTTTGTCCATGGCATGAGTTAATTTAAAATTAGATAAAAAGGGGAGGGATCAATGGGGTGATTTTACCCAAAAGAATTTCAAAAAGGAAGACAACTCTCAAATAAGCTAAAAAGAACAACAACAAAATGGTCTTCCTTTCTTCTCCAAACGTGAAAAGCCCCAAACCTCTCTAAAAACCCTATTTTTGCTATTCCATTGATTTCTCCCTCATCTCAAGGTCTTTTTCAAAAGTAAAGGTATATTCTTACTCTCCTCTTCATTTCTATCTATCCATGGTTATGGATTTTAAAACCATGAACTTTGGAAAATTAGGGCTTGATAAAAGTTTAAGTTTTTATTGGGTTTTTCAATTGATTTCGATTTATTATGTTGGGTTTTGGTTTAATCTCATGAAATTACACATTATATGTTGAAATGGAGGATTTTGGGTGAAAACCCGAAATGGGTTTTTGAGACAATTTTTAAGGTGTCAAAACTTGATTTTTGGGTGGGTTTTAAGTGGAAATTTAAGGGCTGATTGTTTATGTATGTTAGGAGGATGTTTTGGGACCATCTAGATGTCATTTGGGTGTTTGAAAACGTGATTTTCTGCTGGGTAAAATAGGAGTACGAAAATGGGAATTTTGATGGTTGTTTGGGTTGGAAATTGTTGGAGCTTGGCTTGCACTTATGGGTTGAAGTTGTGGCTGAAATTTAGCTATCATTGTGGATATAAAATGTGTTGGAAACTCGGGTTTTCATCAAGGTTTATGGGCTGCTCGAATTAGATAAAATTGGGGTTTGGTCATGACTTGAAATGTTGAGTTTGATATTTGAATTGTACTCCGGGTTAGCTACCTTGATGTTTGAGTTGATTTGAGGTTGTTTTGCTTGTGTTGAGGTGATTAGAAGCGAGGTTTTGAGTCGGTGAAGCCTTAGGAACAAATCCGGAATTTGAAGACCATGGTTGCTTGGTATTTGAGCTTGGAAGTGGAGGTGAGTGGTTAATGTTTTTAAATTGGTTTTAAGTGGTTGGTTCAAGCATGTGGACTAGGTTGGGCTTGGTAGACCCACCTAGAGTTAGGATTGGGGTGGTAGCCTAATCCTAAGCTTTAGTTAGAGACCTTGGATGCACTCTTTAATTGTTGTTATGCCTCATGATGATTATGTATATTGTGATATACATGTATGTGGAAGTATGGCTTAATGCATTGATTATATGCATGTTGATGACAAATATAGTGTGGATATATGATGTGAAAATTGTTTGGATGATATACATGTGGTGTTGGTTTGTGAAATGAGGTGGATTGTATGTTTTGGAGAATCATGGTGAGTACGTGCTAAGCACGGAAATTATATTAAAATTTATATTGTGAAAGGTTGTGGAATTTGATTTATATTGGCACTAGTATGCTTGGGTACAATGATCGATCATTAGGATGAGTGTGTACACAAATTGAGTCAAAACGTACGTGGCCTTGGTGGCGTTGAGGCACCAAGGAGGAGTACGGTGATGTAATATTCCACCGGAAAATTTATATATATTCTACGTGATGATGAGTAGAATCCCATCTGTAGGGCATGTGGTGATGAGTGGAATCCCGCCCATGCAAGGACCGATGATGAGTGTAATCCCACCGAGGTGATGTTGTTGTTGGAAATGCGTTCCAACATGTTATTCGCATATTCGAGTCATATCTAGGTGCCAATATGAGATTATGCATATATGCTTATATGATACGAAATATGATGCCCTTTATGAATCGATGTTTGAGGTGGTTAATGCTTTGAATTATGTATCGTGGTAAGTTGAGCTTATGAGATGTTGAGCATGACATAATGTTGATTATATGTTCATGCATCATGTTCATTTTGGGCCTATGCGGATCGGAGGTAAGATCATACATTTCATTATGGAAATTACTCGTGCTTGGACCCTACATTGTCGAAGGTTTGTTTTATGAGCTTACTCTCACTAAGCTTTTATGCTTACGCTCTCTTTTGTTCGACAATGCAGATCAATAGCTTGAGGGTGGCAAGGGCAAGGAAAGGTCTCCAAGTGTTGCTAATGGTTAGCTCAATGTATGAATTTTAAGTGATAAAATGTAATAGTTAAGCAATGGGATAGGTATTGTTGATTTGAGTTTTGATGTATGTCGATATTGACTTGGTTCTTGGATGCCTTGTTTGATTGTAAATATTGCTTATGTTGCATGCCTTGTATGTCTACATGTTTGGTTGCTAAGACATGAAACCCTAAGTGCTTGTATGCCCATATATGCTAAATTGTCCTTTTGTATGAATGTCATGAACGAATGCCTTGCTACTTATCTTAATTGCTTCTCCTGGTTGTAGTGTGTTGTATAAATGTTTGTATGAGTTTAGGGGAGTCCAAAAATGCATGTAGTAGTTAAGCAATGTGGCAAGGGTGTGTTTGAATGAGCTTTGTAAGACTCATATATGATTTTGATGTCTATGACTTGACTTGGTTGTAAGCATGTTTTAACTTGCCTTATGCTTGAAAAATGAATGCCTTGATGAATGCTTGTGTGAGATGGCATGCCCTTTTTGGATGTTTAGGTTGCTTAGCTGATATGTGCAAATCTCATGTGTGTTAATTCATGCATTTAGCCCTTTTTAAGCTCTTATGTATGACTATGTATGCTCTTGATGTTTTTTTTTCATAGGAAGTCATTAGAGTTAAGTAGTAAATGCTCCCCTGCACAATGGTTTCGAAACCATGGGTAAGGTTTCGAAACCTTTGCAAAAATCTGGGATTCCAGACCTCACTGCCAGCCTAAGTTTCGAAACTTTTGAGGAAGGTTTCGAAACCATGGAAGAGGGTTTCGAAACCATGGGTAAGGTTTCGAAACCTTTGCAAAAATCTGGGTTCCAGACCTTACTGCCAGTCTAGATTTCGAAACCATTTGAGAGGTTTCGAAACCTTTACTTAAAAATGCATTGTTTTGACCTTTGTTGGCCTTTTTAAAGAGAAAAACACATAGGTACTAAGATGCCTTTAGTCTAGATTAAAACTTAAAAAAAGAAAAAAAATAGGGTTGCTAACCGAGGGGGAACCTTAACGGGTTTCGCTTCGGTTTTCCCCGTGTGACCCACTCTGACCAGTCATCCGGCTAGACCGGGATGAAGGGGTTACACATCAACAAACGAAACATAGTAAGAGAAACCAACAGATGATACATGACCCGGATCCCATAAATCAGTGAATATAAGCTGAAAGGGACGATTATAAACAGAAGTGGATGCAGCAAAAGGCAATTTATGGCTCTTCCCTTGTTGACAAGGGGAACAAACAAATTTTTTATTAACATTGAATCGAACATTACAATCTTTCAAAACAGTGGTCAACGTGGCATGAGCAGGATGACCCAGCCGACGATCCCAAACTTCTATATCGGAGCTAAAAACATTAGCACAGTACATCATACTAGCATTATTACACAGAGTATTATGACTATAATTGGACTCATCACTTGTATCACCAGAAGAAACAACATTATTGAAAGCATATAAGCCACCTTCTTCAAAATCTCTCAACAAAACTTGTTTTGTAACTTCATCTCGAACCACACAGTGACCAGTATGAAATTCGAAGAAGACGTCGTTATCACTAGCAAACTTCGACACAGAGAGCAGATTTTTTGTTACTTGTGGAACAATAAGCAAATTTTTCAATATCAAACGTCGAGAATTAGAATCAACACAAGCATGACAAATTTTAGCTATAGCTAACACATTACCATTACCAACAGTTAGCTTACCTGGACCGGTGTAGTCAGTGCATTGGTGAGCAGCAGTAGCATCCGACGAGACATGATGCGTAGCGCCCGTGTCAATGTACCAGGCATCAGATTGGCCAGACGTAGAGGCACCACCAGGAGAGTTGCACTAGTTACAACCAGCCACAGTGGATGTCAACCCTACAGTGTGACAACTTGGTGAAACCACATCAGAACCAGTAGTGCAAATATTTGACTTATCAATCACAATCTGAGAAAGCAATCTCGGACTCATCGTGGAGAGGAGCCAGGAGGCAAGAGCATTGTCTTGCGCAACGAAGTCCTCATAGTCATCGTTCGGCACCATCGAACCATCAACAGATCTGACTGTAGCCGCCGGAGCAACCATCGTATCGGTGAGAAGCTTCTCGAGTCGGTGGCTACAAACCATGAGAAGCACTTGCTGCTTCCAAATCAAAAAATTCGTTTCGTCGAGGAGAACATTAACACGCTTGTTAGTGAACCCTCGTCCTCCTCCAAAGACAGAGGCAGACGAGTCACCATCACCAATGGCTTGAACCAAAGAATCGGCCATGAAAAGCACCGAAAAAGATAATCGAAAGGGAAAAAGAAACGAAAGGGCAAAGGGAATCGAAAGAAACAAAGAACCAAGGAAAATCAAAGAGCGGAAGCCAAACAGACACCTCTGGCGAAAGATACCATATTGAATAGCCTCGATAAAGACGATACAACTGTCAGGACTTTGGGAAAAGAATACAGATGTAAAAGATTAAGGGAAACTGACAAAAGATAAAATGTGGGCTTACTTATTTTATTTTCAAGTAAGTCAAAGAGGTCTTTAGACCTTTCTTTATATAGGCCTTGTAATTAACAGACTTGGCACCTCCACGAGTCCAATCTGTTACACTAACCGGCTCAACCAAATAACCAATTCAAGGAACAGAATTAGTTAGAATCTGAATTTACTCAAATAGCCCTGGCACCAACGGCTTCACATAAACCTGCTCCAATATTCAACATGTTGTGAGAGGCTTGTAGTGGAATATGTGGTTGCGTTTACCAAGTCGTCCTCGGCTGTAAGACAGATTTCTCAGGTGAAAAATAGTTGGCTTAAACCCCTAGTGGGATGGATCAAAATGAATTTCGATAGGACAGTCCACGGTTCTGACAGTATGGCTGCCGCTGGTGGAGTTTTACGCAATGCTTGGGTATATTGGATTTATGGGTTCTCTCAGAGTATTGGGCGTTGCTCGGTGCTTATGGCCGAGTTGTGGGCTGCACATAATACCCTTCAAGCTGCTTGGAGATGTGGGTATAGACAGGTACATTTGGAGACGAACAACTCTAAAGTGGCTTGGATCCTTCAATGACAATCTGATGCCCATAAGGTGGGCATTCCTTAGCGTTGACTGTTAGTTGACTAACAGTTTTATTTCAAGAAGGGTAAAATTTAAACGAAAAATGAAACGTTAGGTGGTTGTTTGCACCCATATAACTAAAATGACCATAGTCCATAAGGTGAAACGTTGGGAGGCTATTTTTGACCTTCTGCCAAAAAAACGCCTATATCTATTCTATGAATAATTTAAATTTAAATTATTCATATTATATATGTTATAATCGTATTCATGAAGCTTTCAAACAATCTAAATTTTTCATGACTTCACATATAAGATGTTTTTTAACATATAAATTATAATGTTTAGATTAACGATATTCTTTTTGTTATTTAAATGCACTCGAATTTACGACATCTTAAATGTTATAATAACACTATTCAAAAGAATATTATAATAATAAAGTCAATTGAATTTATAATCAACCTGTAGTGGCTCTGGACATGCAAAATATGAGAATCACACAAAAAAAAACTCAAAATAGATAAGTTAAATGCATACAAAAGAAAAGTAACATTAATTTTAGACTAGTGAAAAAGAACACGTAAAAAATAAAATGTTGTTATATTCTATGAGTTTGAATCTCGTTAAACTCATTTTTTTATTCAATAGTTAACTTGTCATGCACACAATAATTTTTTTTATTAAAATTGAATATCTTATTTTAATAAATTTCACAAAGTCACCTAAATCATTTAGTAGTTTATGTGTTCAATCGGCATATATATCATGTTAATTCAAGCATGAGTATTAGAGATAAGGAGAGAACATAAACAAGGGCAGTGGCGTTGGCCTTCCAAAAGTTGGGAAAATTATCTTCTAGCCCCTTCCAAAAATTTATTTTTAAGGATAAATATCAACATTATACATAAACTTTAGTCAAATGTACAATATTGTACATGAACACTGATTTGTTTTATTGTATACCGAAGTTTTGATTTCATTTAATTTTTACAAATTACTAAATCTGCTATCAACATAGTATCATTTTACGTTTACATATTGTATATATAAATAATTATATCGATCCAACATGATAATAAATGAATATATTTCTTTCTTAAATCTATATAATTGATTTAAAATCAAAGTTTCATGTATATAATTGCACAAAATCAAAATTTATGTATAATATTATACATTTGACCCAAAATTTATGCATAATTTTAACATGGCTTAATACGCTTTCCCCCTAAACTATATTTGTTTTCTCAACTTGCTCCTAAAGTTCATTTTGACCACTTTTGCCCCTAACATTTTAGCCGTTACCCATTTCACCCTAAAAAACTAACACCGTTTTAAAAAATGCTCTGACCAATTAGAACGTGCCACGTCATTTTCTTTCTTTATTTTTAAATTTTAAAATAAAATAAATATATTAAAATATTTATTAATTTAATTATATTTCTTAAAATACCCAAAACACCCCATCTTCCTCAAACCTCAATTCCCAGTTTATTAATTTAATTATATTTCTTATGGGAGGTCTTACTTTGTTATGAATCAACTGGGAATTGAGGTTTGAGGAAGATGGGGTGTTTTGAGAAATATAATTAAATTAATAAGTATTTTAATATATTTATTTTATTTTAAAATTTAAAAATAAATAAAGAAAATGACGTATCACGTTCTGATTGGTCAAAACATATTTGTTTTTAACGGTATAGAACAATATGGATAACGGTGAAAACGTTAGGATGCACAAATGATCAAAATGAACTTTAAGAGACAAATTAGGAAAACATGTAAAGTTGGAGGGGAAAAGTGTATTAAGCCTTTTAACATTTATAACAGTTTCAGTTACAAGAGATATTAAAAGGTAGTTTGGTTCGTGGAAGAAAATACAATCGGAAGAATTTACTTGAGTGGAGAATCTATTTCAAAAATAATGTTTATAATTAAAAGTTAAAAATAAGTTTTGTAAAAGAAAATGAACAGAAACCGATCTTTGCGCAGTGGTTAAATGACAACAATCCTTAGGAGACCTAGATATGATACGCCTTAGTCCTATCTTATTAGAAAAATAAATGGGTAATCTTCACTGATGGTCACTTTTGTTTTGAGTTTGTTTTATTATGGTCACCCGAATTCAAAAAAGATTATTCTGGCCACTTACGTTCGAAACCGTTTCTGTTTTGGTCACTGGACCGTTAACCTCCGTTAATTAAAAATAATAATTTCTAATTTGACCCCCAAACTTTCAAAACTTCATTTTTTACCATCTTCCCCAAAACTCAATGAACTTCCCACTGCAGGGGAGAACTGCCAACCCGGAACAAACTAATGGTTGTCACTTTCTAATTTGCTACATTACTTCATCAATGTCTGAATTGTATCAAGAAAGGGTCCAGCAAAGAGATATCTTTAGCATCACGTGCTATTGGTTAGTCACGAATGCTTAACGTTTATAACCTTGGAAAATGCTTATGCACATATGCGCTGAAGAAAATATAAGGCTTCAATAGTCAAGCTGACAATTTCTCTTGGTAGGTTTGTTGGTCCGGGAGATAAGGCACATGAAATATTGAAAGAATCAATCGTTCCTCTCTCACAGGCTTTTAAATCCGGTTCAGAATCTCTTAAGATCATTTCGGTATGAAGAAATTGAATAATGATTCAATTTCTTTCTCCGTCTAGTACTGTGTTGGTATAATGAGTTACAATGCTCACCCAGGTTCTTTTTAAATGATCTGGTTTCTTATTGTAGTTACTCAATTGTCTGGCGGTCATCACTTTTGTCGGGGGAAATGATCCCGAGGATATAGAAAAATCAATGCCGGAGTTCCACTAATTGAAAGGCTTCTGATAAATTCACTTGAGGCTTACATATTAGTTATTGCTTGCAACTTGTTAATGCCAAAACATGATTTTTGCTTTATTTGAAGACTTGTTTGACTTGTAGGCTATTACTGTCAAACCAACTGCTGCTGTAATAACAACGGCTGTGTCTGCCTGGTCATTTCTCTTGACAACCATGGATGGATGGAGACTCAGTCCTAAACTTTGGGAACTTTGGGAAGAGTGAGTGACCTCTCTAGATCATATGTTTTTCATTTTTCTAATATAGTAATTTATTGTCTTTACTATCCCTTTGTTCATTTGTAACTCGGCTAAAGTAATTTTCAGGATTTAAATCGTTGATATTTAGGTCAAAGGACTTTGTATTATTTGAAGTCCTACAATAATATACCAACACAAACATGGGAAAATTTAATGGGCTAAGAAGCTGAATGGTCTTGATAATTTATGCAGGTCCGTTACATATTTGTCTAGTTTACTAGATAAAGATGACCGGTCTGTGCGAATTGCTGCTGGAGAAGCATTGTCACTGATTTTTGAAATGGGGAGCTTAAAGAAGTTTTCAGGTGAAGCTAAAGGTTCGTGTGATGACTCAGTTTCAGAAGGAAATAAATCTAAAGATGGATTATCACACATACAAGGATTGAAGGAAAAATTTCTGGATCAAGCCCGAGACCTCTCTATGGAAGCCGGTGGTAAAGGTTCTTCCAAGAAAGATCTTAATAACCAGAGGAACTTGTTTAAGGATGTTTTGGAGAAGATGGTGAAAAATGAAGTTTTGAAAGTTTGGGGTCAAATTAGAAATTATTATTTTTAATTAACGGAGGTTAATGGTCCAGTGACCAAAACAGAAACGGTTTCGAACGTAAGTGGCCAGAATATTCTTTTTTGAATTCGGGTGACCATAATAAAACAAACCCAAAACAAAAATGATCATCAGTGAAGATTACCCAAAATAAATTTATTAAATTATTTTTAATTAAATATTAATTTTATGGGTAATCTTCACCCGTGGTCACTTTTGTTTTGGGTTTATTCTATTTTGGTTCAAAAAAGACTATTATGATCACTTACGTTCGAAACCGTTTCTGTTTTGATCACTGGACCGTTAACCTCCGTTAATTAAAAATAATAATTTCTAATTAGACCTCCAAACTTTTAAAACTTCATTTTTACTATCTTTCCCATCATATCAGCTCCACTTATTGGGATAAATCGACAACAGTACGTCTGGCTTAAATATCAGAGCAATGAAGTTCAAGAGATCCCGATAACATAGGTTGAGACTTCATTAGAAGCACACATTGTCACTAAGATTAATCAATATCCAACATAAATCGTCAGAAAACTTTAATCATCAATGTCTCACTTACAGTTTTTGCGCTTGACTCTGATTTATTGCTGCTATGATTTGAAACTGATGACTTCTCCTTTGTCTGTTTCTTGGCACTTTCAGAGACGATTTTGAATATTGTAGGGAGATCGTTTAGAAAACCGAAGATACGTTTCCTGCATCTAAGATTGCATATGTTTGCAAATACACCCTTCAACCACCATGAAATATAGAAGAGTATCTAGTAAATTAATACACATGACAAAAATGACAACATTCTTCCTAAAAGAAGAATTCATTCAATCTCGTTTTAAGTTTCTTTATAAATACTATATGCAGTAAATTTCACTTAATCTTTATATATCTGTTCTCAAGTTTCATATCCAACACTAACTCACATATCCTTGACCAAGCATCAAAAAGAGCTGATCAAATAAAACACAAGGTAAAAAAAAATTGATGTAAATAACATGTTTAGATGCACTTCTAAAGTTGATTAAGCATGCAATCCACCAAGCATTATTAAGGTTTCTCCTTGTATATCAACGAGGGAAATTGTAGCATTATGCAGCATGTAAGAGAACAAAATTATACATGTCAACTTTATCAAAACCAAATCTAGCACCAAAATAGTGAGCTACTGCTAGTAACCACACATTGTTGCGAACAACTACAAGTGCCAACCAGTCCTTTTCTTGCATCCCGTCTCTAGCGAAGTTAATACCCAATGTAGGCTCCGGAAGCTCTGGAGGCACTTCCTCAGCAGGTAAAGTAACTTTCCACTGTTCATTAGGAAGACCATGCAAGCAAAGATTCTCCTTCTCTAAAAAATAAAATGTAGTTGAAATTTTTTCAAAGAAATAGAATAGAGAAACAAGGTAAAACCACACACAATTATAGTTTTAAAAATTACAAAAACTAAAAAAACATAATGCCAAACACAAAACAAACCCTCAACAACAGACAAAATTAACTATCAAGGCACCTTAAATACAAGGCTCCAGATAACCAAACAAATTAAAAATGTTCATACTGAACATGCTTTGGCATTGAGAGGCTTATGGTTCAAATCCAAGTTCCAATAAAAAAAACCCAAAAGAAAGTTGTGAAAATTTTCAATCAAATTCGGGTTTCGATTGCATCATTTAAACTTAAACGTTCACATATAAAATCATTCAAAGATAAATTTAACTGCAAAAAGAAAACGATTCGCAAAAAGCCTATTTCAATTTTCGACAAGTGATCTATTTTGCTTCATTTACTAACCAAAAGAATTTATATCTACACGTAGTAAAATTCATGGATACTACAATACACATAAATAGAAAACAAAACTACATGTTCTCAGATTTGAATGTGTTGTCGTTGATGCAGAAACGAAACTACATGTTGGGCATCCTAACATTGTTTTGACATCTTGTGTTATTCCCGCTCCTTCCCTTATTCTTCGACGCTTGATCCCAGTAAGTGGAGCTGGTATGATGGGGAAGATGGTGAAAAATGAAGTTTTGAAAGTTTAGGAGTCAAATTAGAAATTATTATTTTTAATTAACGGAGATTAACGGTCCAGTGACCAAAACAAAAATAGTTTCGAACGTAAATGATCATAATAGTTTTTTTTGAATTCAGGTGACCAAAATAGAACAAACCTAAAACAAAAATGAACACGGGTGAAGATTACCCTAATTTTATTTAAGATCAAATTAATTGAATATGCAAGTTATGAGTATTAAATATATTGTTATATAAAATTATTTTTGAAAAACAATACAAAAAATATATAGGACGAAATAAATACTAAAGTGAGGTTGAAACGGATAATTTGGAAGCGTCAAAGATTCTTCGTGGCAGCTATGGGCGTTGGCGAATTCAAGCCTTCTAGAGTTTTTTCATGAGATGCTGTCAAGAAATTGGGAAACAAAGATTCGACATATTCGGCGTGATCTTAACTGGGGTGTGCATTAGCATTTCGAGTTCGATCCGAATTTTTTAGATATTTAAAAATGGAATATTTAAAATTTTTGGATCGAATATTCAAATATCCGAATTTATAATTTGATTTAATTTTTTTTTAATTTGACGGTTTATCCATAAAAACTTTAGGTTTTCGAATATAACAATCAACAAATTATTGAATATAACAAGATTTGTATCCATGAAAATTTCAATTTTTATATATAACAACTAAAAATATTGAATATAACAAAAATTCATATATATAAAAAAAATTGAATTTTCGAATATCGAATAATCGAATATTCGATCCGAATGTGAAATAACTATCCGTATCTGATCTGAAATTTTTTTATATCCAATTCGAATTATTTGAAAAATAAAAAAAACAGATCGGATATTCGAAATTTCAGATCAGAATAAACGATCGGATCAATCGGATCGAATTTTTTTGCACACCCCTATGACTTAAAAGGGGTGGATTCTTTACAGGACTAGAGGGGCTACAGCCTTCTCAAAATTTTGAAAATTTTGAATTTTGTCCTTAAAATTTTTAAAAATTTTAATTTGGCCTCATCAAGATTTAAAAATCAATATCAAGTTTTAAAAATTTAAATATTTTTAATTAAACTCTCAAGTTTTTTTTTGAAAATTTTCGTTTAAACGTCTAAATTTTTAAAAAATTTAAGTTGCACCTCTCAAACTTTTACTCCAAGTTTCGCCATTGATCTTAACAGAGTTGCCGATAAATTAGCTGCAATGGCTCGTGGACTGTCGATAGGGGAGATTAACCATGACCGACCGCCTCTTGAGGTTGTCAAGCTACTTACTCGTGAGGCTCGTATGTTATGTTAGATTTGTGATTTCTGTATTAGCGAGAAGAAAAAGTGAGGTTGAGGAAAAAGTTTGAGAGCGAAAGAGAGAAGAAATGCATAGTTTGAGAGCCAAAGAGAGAATTAAGCCAAGCATAAATGTGAGGGCAGTGCAACTCATCAGACAAAGAAAAATCCCAGCAGAAAAGGAGAAAATATGAGCCATAAATCATACTGACCAAAGGAGACCCTGCTACGTTTGATTTCACCTCCTTCGATTCACAACTCCAGATTGATAAACGCAGTGCCATGCCCATGATTCTTATTTTCGCTGCCTGAGCCTGACCGCAGAATTTTATTTTAAGCCTCTCGCTGCCCGTTTCTCTTTGAGCTGCAACTGAGGTTGAAAACCTTAAACTCAGTTTCTCTTTGTTCTTTTCCATGGTAAATCTTTTGGACTCCGTCGAAATTAACCCACTTTTCGTAATTTATTTATTTTTACCTTTTTAGCAGCTAAATTCATGGCTTCCCTTGCCGCAAGTCTGCTTCCGCCATTACTTTTACAAGATAAAAAGACCCTTTTCAGGACTTTTCACAAACCTCTACTTTCTTATACCGGAGGTGTGTTATTCACTGCGTTTATCCTAAAGCAGCTGGCTTTCCTTTTTGTAGATTTTACTGTAAATTTAAATATTATGGCTAAATTTTCACTTGGGGTGGTTTTTGGTTAGTTCGTAGTTGAATTTGAGTCTCTATTTTCATTATTTTTACCTCTTTAATTGTTAGTTTCATTGTGGTTTTGGGGAAGTTAATTTGGGAGTTCTGCTAAACAATGCTAATATTGTATATATATACATGGAAATGAACAATTATTATGGCATCCATTGGTGTTGAGAAAATTTAACTTAGGGCAAGGCAGAAATTCTCAGTTAATGGTCTTTGGTTCGTCGGTGTCGGTCGATTATCCTTCATGCTGCCAGAAGGGGATTCAACTCTGTTACTCATTTGGCAGTTGTGTTGTAGGTTCAGAAATATTACTTGAAACTGAAATTAGCTGTTTAAGGCTTATTCATGGGGGATTATAGAATTGTTGTTTTTTAATTTCCTCTGATATTGACGGGAAACTTGATTCAGAACTGAAAATGGTTGGCAATTAGCTCCTTCCCCTTGTTGCCTGATTTCCTTGCATTGCAGGGAGGCAAAACTGTGCTGTTATTGTGAAGGCTACAGGCGATAGCTCGGAGTCTTCATCTTCGCTTAGTATTGTCAAGTCTGTGCGAAATGTTGTAAGTTTCTCTCTCACACAAACAGACGCTTGCATATCATTATCATGATTGCACACCTTATGTGCTCGGAACATATCGAGGGAGAACTGGGGGGATAGTAAGTACTTTGTTCAAGAAATAACAGAATTTCCATGCTTGAATTTCTGTAAAGCAAGGGAAAGTCTACATCTTCGATTCCTGCTTTAGGCGGCGTGGCATTCATAAAGACATAAATTTCCCCCTTTTCTGATTTTGCTTTAATTTTTTCGGAACAGTGGGATAAATCTGATGAAGATAAGCTGGGTATCATTGGACTGGGATTTGCAGCAATTGTGGCCTTGTGGGCATCAACGAATGTGATTTCGGTAATCTATATATGTTAATTTTAACTACTAGAATAATTACTTTGAGCTCAAACATAACTTCAGTTCAAGCCTCTTCCTTTGATATGAACAGGCTGTTGATAAATTGCCAATTATCCCAGTTGTGCTTGAAATTATTGGAATACTGTTTTCCACAGTAAGTTCCCGAGCACTAGCTTTCAAGTTTCAACCATGCTTAACATATCACTGGTACATATTTACGTTTCCCCATATCTGCCAAGGCTTCAATTACTAACTCGTGTTTTCTCTTTTCAGTGGTTTGTTTACCGGTATCTCTTGTTCAAACCAGATCGGTAAGTAGAATTCCTCGACTTTAGAGATTGCATGATAGTGAAACCCAAAGTTGTTACTTGTGAATGCAAGAGAATCATTTTCTACCTTGAAGAAGAGAGCACCACCATAGGTTATTTGTGAATGTTCAACAACCTAACTCTGAACCACCCGTTTTTGCAGGGAGGAACTGTACCAAATCATCAACAAGACAATATCACAAATATTTGGACAGTGAACTCTGGTGCTAGAGATGTAGTTGAGGATCAACCCTGCAACTCGAATGTGGTTTATTGCAATGGTGTCTAAATATGGCAGTTTTTTTTTTTTACTGTGAAGTGTAATGCCTTTTAACTTCAAATCACAACCTAATTATGAAGTACCTAAAAGTTGAGCCAATGGCCTTTCCATTTTCCAGTATTCTTAATCATAGTAACAACTGGAGTATGTATCTGTCAAAGTTATGGGGTTGCATACTAACAAATGACATATTTAGTTGAATGGAGAAACATATGAAAAATGCCATTACTTCTGAATTGTAGACAGTAAAAAAAACTGAGACACCAGTGCAATATAAAATAGATGCAAAATTGTAGAACTGTTTTGGTTTCATGTCTCAACTTATTTATTAGTCTCTTACAGTTTACCCTTTATTGAGGCTGCCAATATCAGTAGAACTAATGAAGGTGCCAACATTTTTCTATACCATGAGCTTTAGGATAATCACTGCTGCGACTAGCTCAGCATCGTGTATGTTAAACTTCAGTTCCTGTCTTCAGCATTGGGAGGGACTGCTGCTCTAGCATCACTGGTCTGGTGAGAACTTATTTTAATCCCGGAAACACGAAGAAGATAACTAAAGGGGAACATAATAGCATCATCTACCTGAGAAATCAAAAGATTTAGGCGAAAAACGTTGATTTTATAAGCACACTAACTAAAAAAGATATCTGCATTCACCTTACATCTTTTAGTTTGACAGGAAGGAGATGACAGCTACTCAAAGTTCATATCGCTTTTGTTGTGAGCTTAGTTTTGTTACTGTTCTAATGTCATAATTATCTTCTAATCTATATGCCATAGAAGTTATGTTGTTATTTCCTTGACAGTTCTATTATCTATGTTTTCATAACTCTTCCAAATGATAAAGAGTAAAATTGTGTAGCATTACTTTCAAATGTGTGCAATCATGCTTCATAGACAGTCAATTTTCAGAGGATTTATTGTTCAATTCAGGATATGATTATATGCTATCACATAATTTTTCGTATCTATTAGATTGATAGATGAGGTGAGGCATGAGAATCTTACTTTCATGTTTTGTGAAATGATGAGTTTCTCAAGAAAGTCGAGGAAACTTGACAAAACAGACCTTTCCTGCTCTGCATAGGCATTCTTGAGGTTACGGTTCAGAATCTGGTGTCCTGAAGTAGGTTCCATGAACCGTTTAAGTTTTTCATTACAGATTAATCTGACTATTCCCGGGGGTAAAGCCCTTCCTTCTTGCACATCAGTGGCAACAAAACCAATATTAAGGTCATCAGTAGCCCTTTTCTGAACTTGAGCCGGTCCCCCGTGGTAGTCCTCCTTGGCTTCAAGAATATTGGCATTCTTGTTTTCTTCTGCATCTTTCACCTTTGGTTCTGAGCATTTTAAGAACACAGTTTATATGAATTTATGTCATGCATATATTTTCTGCAACATGATCTCGAGTCTCAACATCATTATACACAATGATAATAATTGAAAGTGTATCAAACACCTTAGGTAAGTAGACAGGCAAGCTACAGTTAGAATTTAATGTTTTGGTCGTAGCCGCAGTATACCTGCAAAAAGATTGGCAGCTTGAGCTAACGCTGCGGCTTCTGCTAAAATGGTCAATCCTGAGCAGACTTTTCTAGTCTCAACTAGATGATAAACATTTGCTAGCTTCAATCTTGCACCATAATCAGATGTCACCAGTTAGTTTTTTTTTCTTCTACAAACAGAATACAAAACTTTCGTTGAGTAAATAAATAATCGCTCAGGATAATATAAAACCTGTATGGATCCCTAAAAGATCCCACCATAGCAGAATTAATGATATGACATGTAGGCTCAACTGACAAGGTAGAGGAGGGGCAAGAACTTCTATTGATCACCTGCCAAACGAATAAGAAAAACTCTTGACATATTCAAATTGAAAGTCGGCCTCTGCACGTTTCTAAGTGTAGGAATCTTGTCATAGGAATTTGTAAATAGCAGTTTGGTTGCCCCAACTACAGAAAGTGAATGCAATATTGGAATGTTTCAAATAATATACATGTATAAGTATATATACCTTATGTAAATCAGAGAAGCTTTGACTTGGTGAATTTTTCTCCTTCGGATGAAGCTCCTGAAGTTTCCTCTTCCTGGATTCCCGGAACATGCGCTGGCTTGATAAACCAGCTGCATCTGATGTTGCACAAGTAATAACCCTCTGAGTGTAGATTTCTGAATCAATGCAATCCTCCTCACCAGTGATTGTCATGAGCCCCTTAGATCCTTTAAAACTCTTGTAATATTTCCTGCTAGTATTATCCATCGGAGAAATAGCAATCCTCCCCTCACATCCGTCGGAGTTCTTACAGATTATGGTCTTATTGTCTTCCTCGCAAGAAGCAGACATCAACTCCTTGCAAACCTCAAAATTCTTGCAATCCACACATTTGCAGTTCTGAGAGCAGAAAACGTTAGCTTGGAAACACTCACAGTACCTCTTGAGGCATTCAGATTTCTTGCAGTGGCATCCCCTCTCGTGTCTCCCCACTTGTGGAGCATCCATTTTATCACCCTACTTGCAAATCATTTGTAGTTGACGATGAAATAAAAATGGCAAGAAAGAAAACATTAAGAGATAATAAAAGCAGAACATAGCCTGAAAATCATTTGCATTTTCAAATCAGTTTTACATGTATAATCTGAACTAAACATGAAAGCCCTCACGCCGAAAGAAATAAATACAGAAATGTACAGATGACTTCAATAAATTACACTCTTCTCAACCACTCAATTAAGGGGAAATGAACTAACATTATTATTCCATCCTATTTTGAAGAAGGGTTATTATAATTGTTAAGCGACCAACTTAAATACAATTAGTAATAGGTGTAGAGGTGTTTACATTAAATGTAAGACCAGACTCCACAGGTAATTTAAGATTTAACCGGTGCGAGTTTAACAAGCTAGGCAGAGGAAGAAGAGCCAACATGCGACAAACCCAGAAGGGATAACAGGAAGGAGTAATATGCAAACCAAACAAAATAGAACTTGAGCTTTGATACCATATTAACCATCTACCCTAAAATCAATTGACAAGAAGTAATGACAGCTCTATATTCAAAACAAAAGGCATTACGTAGCATCCAATAACTTGAACATAAAGTCCACAGGCAATCCAAATATTTATGAGATAACACCACCTAATAATAATTATTTGTCATTAAGCCTTGAACTAGATTTCTTACTATAAGACATGAAAAAGAACTCTATGTACCAGAAGAAACAAAAACAAGTTGATGGACCTGACAATTGATATTCATGAACCACAAGAAATTCTCAGCAGATAAACTAAGCTAAGATACTGATCAGAAATTCCTGCACGCTAGCATTCTGTACGGGAGCTGGTACCAAACGTATCCATGTGTAAAAAAATAATTTAAATGCAAGCTTGCAATGAATTTATAGACATACAGAACCTACCCCAAAAAAGCATCTGAGAAAACTTCTGGGAAATTTGAAAGATTTAGTCACATACCACCACATCTTGAGGACTACATGGACTGCTTGAAATCTTTGGCTTGAAAGCATGTGGATTACGCTCTAAAATGATTTCAGAAGCTGCTTTCCGTAGATCCTCATTCTCAACATTATTGCAACAATCAGCGCAAATACACCCATTACAATACTCTCCGGAAGCAAAGCAATCACAATACCTATCCATTTGTCCGTGGGAATTTTCGAGAGATTAAATCTTTGAAAAGAAAATGCATTGAAATGTACAACTCTATATTCAAAACAAAAGGCATAATGTAGCATCTAATCAACCAACTCCTAGAACTTGTATTACTATATATATGTAAATATATACTTGGCATTGAACAGATCAGAGACAACAAAATTCTAACTGGTAACATGCAGCTCTAATATTTTGGAATTGCACTTGCAGTCAAGCAAGAAAGAAGCCAATGCATTATCGAGACAACTCAAACTTTAAGTATATATATAACTCACAGTTTTAAGCATTTAGATTGCTTGCAGCCGCATTGTTTTGGACCTTTTGGAGTACCATTGTTTGCTTTAATATTAACACAGGGTATTGGAGAATCTGATGACTTGGAGCTTCAAAAAAAATTAGAACAAAAACTGGAATCAGATTTTACATTGTCAAAGAAGCTTGATTTAAGAAATATCAAATTGCAGGAAGAAGCCTATCGTGAAGTTAAACCTTCAATAATAAAGCACCTTTATCTCTGTTCTCCTTTATCAATCCCTCTGATATATTCTCAGCAACCAAACAGAAACTAAAATTGATTTTGAATCTCTTCTTTTTCCTTTTCTTATTTTTGAACTCCAATCAAACAAAAAGAGGGAAAAGCAAGGAAAAAAAAAGGAAAACCAAAACTCACATTGAGGAAAAAGGACTCTGAGGAGACAAATCCATTTCGGTCAGCTTCTCCATAGGAAACGGCGGTGAAGTTGCGATGATGGGAGATAGGCCGAACTCTGTGAAGACAAGCTGCCTTGACAGCTTCTTTTTTGGCGGGAAATGTGATGCTGATCTCCCCGTAGCTGCAACCTTAACTGAATCCGACGTCTTTTCAACTGATTTCATCCATTTTTGCTGGACACAAGGAGTAGATGGAACTGTAACTAACTCGATCCTTTTTGGCGGGAAATCTTCATTCTTAATCTCGAGTTGCTTCATTTGCTTTTTCTTGTGGTTTTCGGATTCACTATGTAAACAGAGGTGAAATAAGTCGACAAATCAAATTCGAAAAATCAAAATTAGAGATAGTATTCGTTGCTTGATCGGTGGTAAAATGTAAGAAAAGGAAACTGTTGCATACGACAATTAAATTTGTTCGTTTCGAAGCAAGTGTGTTTTTAAAAATTTTGGTGTTTTTGAAGACGAATCAACGAGATTGACGATTTTCCTCTCGTTTCTTTCGTCTTGCTAGACTTTCCCACCAACCAAACAGTAAATCTGGCTGCTATTTTACGTACCTGAGTATCCGAGAGAGAGATATAGAGGATTTTGGAGCCAAAATTTGAGTATTTAGAAAAGTAGAGTGGTTAGCAGGGGTAGTTAGATTTAGTTAAAAATGTCGTTAATCTGTTATATAATTTTAGTCAACTATATAGTATATAATTTTGATTCGATTCAATTTTCACAAATTATTATTATACATATCAATCTAACATATTTTACGATTACACATTACAAATACAAATAATTTTATTAGTACAATTGAATGAAATTAAAATAAAATGTGTATTGCATATTAATTTAAGGATTTATATCCAATACACTGGCGGTGAAAACTTTTAGTTTCCACAAGCACCTTAGTTTAAGGTTTAGGGACTTAGTTTAGGGTGTAGGGTTTAGAAGTTTGGGTGTAGGGGTTTAGAATTTAGGGGTAATAGTTAGAATTTAGGGGTTAGGGTTTAAATGTTAAGGTTTAGGTTTTAGTGTAATATGTTGAGGGTTTAGGTTTTAATGTATAAACCTTAAATTCTAACCCTAAACCCTAAATTTTATTCAGAATCCTTAAATTCTAAACTACTAAACCTAAAACACTAAACCCTACACCCTAAATTGAGTCCCTAAATCCTAAAATTAAGGCGCTTATGAAAATTTTTAGTTCCCACCGCCAGTGTATAAATAATTATCTTTGATTCAAAGTTCCTATATATTTAATATTTATCTTACATATATGCATTAGTAAAGCTTTAATTTGAGAAAAATTAAACTAAATTCCTGGTAATGCTTATTTTCTAAACCAATGTAATATTTGTTAAAAATAGATTGAATCCCTATTTGGTTGATATTGTTGTTGTTGAAATATATAAGAGAATGTAAGTTTAAGTATATTTAAGTATTTTTTTATCGAACCTAATAATTGGTCTCAATGAAAAACGATATTTATTTTAAAAGATTCATATTCAAATTATTTTATCTATAAAATATGCGTGTATTATCAAAGGATTATCTTGTAATCACCTTTAACTATTTCAAAAATATATTTTTACTCTAAAATCTTTAGTCCCTCTAGGAAACAACGACATACAAATCAATCATCTTCATCCATTCAAAATGAGAAAGCACGATCATAGAACGAGTCACTTTCTTAAAGTTACAATTTAGTTGTTCAAGTGAATATTTGCTACAAATATGTCACTTTACTATTAAAATTGAAATATACATCTAATATAATAATAAATTTAGTCTTTTTAATACTTATACACTTTATCAATTTAATATTAATTTAAAATTTTTTAAAAATTTTACTCATTTAATTTTTTTTACGATACTGGCAAACCAATCAAGTCCATTAAATCAAAATAATAGTTGAATAATTGTATTATACTATAAAATAACAATAAGCTACTAATAAAAGCAACAACTGTAACAAAAAAATAATATAACATTTATGTGAGAAAAACAAGTGATTTAAGAGAAGATCAAAGATTAAATGTTATATTTTTAAAATACGAACTGTTTAATTTATTTATTTTTGAATAGTCTTAAGCTGATTACACTATAATATCTGTTCATATAAATTCTTAACTCTTTAACAATACAAATACTTTATTGACAAAACGATTGAATTCAGAGTCTCTATTGTTTTTCCGACAAGAATCACTTGTTAGATTCACTTTCTTAAATTCTTTTGAGTAAAAAATATAGATATCAAGACTAAAATTGCTATGTCGTACCATGTTATTATCTCTAAACATTTTAACAAAGTGACATGTTTTTAACAGATAGTTTTACGGTACAATACCAACTGAAAAATGCTATAAGGTTTGAAACATGAAATTGAAAAATATTACACTGTTTGATAATATTTTCGGTACTTACAAAAACTTAAAATGTTATCGCAAGCGATAAAAGTTTGATAATTAAAGTTAAAGTTTTGATACTTATTACCAATCGAAAATGTTATCGAACAATGTAATTTTTCATTCTATATTTTAAATTTTATAACATTTTTATTTTCAGTTGGTGCTTGCCTATTTTAGACACGCCCGTTTATAACAAACTAATAATTGACTGATTTGACCAATAAGAAAAAAAAAAGGCAGAAGAAAGAAGCAAGAAGTAGATCGAGCTCATTTCTTTCCGCTTCTTTCCTCGATCCACCGAATTTCTCTTTCAAGTAAACCAAGTTCTTTTATCTGAATCTCGCGCGTTTTCTATCAGGTTCCATTTCTCACTCATGCTTCTGTTTCCTCCCGATGATTTGAATCTCGCGTTATCGTTGGAATATAGTATATAATTTTATCTCGAATCGATTTAAATACGTAGTCTCCTTAGTTCTGCTGTTTCTTTCACTTTCTATGATTTCACTAATGAGTTATGATGATGAATTCAATTAATCACAACGGCGAGTTTTTGTAGTTTATTTAATTCAAAATTTCCCTTTTCTTTTCTCACGTTCACTTTCTCCATTCTCAGCGTTCTTACTCTTTCGAATGGATCGTTAATTCGTTATTCTTTCCGGGTATGCAAGTTTGGATTTAGATCTTGTTGGTTTCAGATTTGAACAAGTTGGATCATGGTATTTTTCTGTTTCTTATAATCAATTTCTTTGCGGCATGTCAGTGTAGGGTTTCTGATGTGCTTGAATTGGTGGATTTGAGTTTTCAGATCGAGTTGTTTTAAGTATATATAGTAAAAAAGGATGGCTTGGTTCAGCGGGAAAGTGTCCTTAGGGGGCTTTCCTGATCTTGCCGGGGCAGTCAATAAACTCCAAGAGAGCGTGAAGAATATTGAGAAAAATTTCGATACAGCTCTCGGGTTTGAGGAGAAGTCTGAATCTAGCAACAATGAAGGTACCTTTTTTTTGTTTTACATTGCTTACATTGTTAGTATTTTGTGTCATATTCAAGCATTTGGATGCAAATGTCTAGTATAAGCCTATGTTAGATTTTGCATTATGATATTAGGTTCATTTTGGTAAATAGTAGCGGATGCTGTCATTTTCACTGTAGGTAGCTTGTGCCTTGTGTGAACCATTAGGTTACTAAACTCGAGTTGTAAAATTTGTTAGGCAAGTGGCATGTTGCAAGTAATGCACAGTGCTTCAGTTCCATGTTATATGATGTCAATTAGGAAGCCTGAGTTGTAGTTTGGCTGTATTGCCTTTTGGAGTGCTAATCTTGTAGTTGAAGGTAGAAATTTGAAATATGATAAAAATAAAAATAAAATGAATTGTTTATATTTTCCATTCCTGAATAATCCTGTGAAGGTTAACTTTTCTACATTTTATTTGAGTTTGAAATAATAATAAAAAGAGCCTGTTTGTTACCTGTGTCTGTCTGCTTTATTTCACACTCTGTGGAATCCAATAAGCCCTAACTCAGTTTACTTCTTTGCTTCCTTTGAAATGAAGTTATCTCCATATTACCGTATTTTGTCACATTCCTTGCACAAATAGGTCACTGCTGATCTCATGCTTAAATTTTCACTACATGCTGGTGACTTGTTTTTGAACTTTTTTGTGCAAAGTCCCAAAAAAGATGATGCTTCTAGTGGCTTATCATTTCTAATATTTTCAAAGTTGAACAAATGTTGATTACGGGTAGATGGAAGTTATAATGTGGGTTTTGAACCAGCCATACTCATGGCTTCCTGTCTGTATTCTCTCCAGCTTCAGGATTGTGGTCTTCAGACAGAAAACCACTATTTGATCCAGTTATGGCCTTTATGGGTCAGAAAAGTGAGGAGAGTGCTGTTGAATCATCAGAAAAACTTGAATCTTCAGAGAGCCCACCCAAAGTTGAGGAAGAAGAAAAGGCTGAAACTGATTGGTCAGTTCATTCTCATGCGAAAACCACTGTTGAAGAAGATAAAGAAGCTGTCAAGGTAGAAAAAAATAACGAGCATTCAGAGGCTGTGGAGGGAGCAGATACTGTGACTTTGGACGCTGGTAAAGCTGAATCTGAGTCAGAAAAAGTTTCTGCTGAGCCTTCTGAATCTACCTTTAAGAATGTTAAGTCGTTAGATTCTCCAGAAAATGAACATCAGAAAGAAATTTCAGATGTAGTACCCTCTGCAGATTCTGACTCCAAGGAAGCCAAACTAGAAACTACAGAGGTAGACACAGTTGAAGTTACTGAGCCTGTGCCGGCAGAGTCAAGGGATGCTGTAGACATGCATGAAACTAATGATGAACGAAAGACACAAACAGAAAAGATATTAGAGAAAGGTTCTCCAGTTAAATGTGAGGAAACACGTGATAGCCAAGCTGATGCTGGTAATGGCCCTGATGAGCCAATGCCCTCAAGTTCACATTCTGTTATCGTAGAGGAGACTAACAGTGCTCAGGAACTTTTACTGCCCACTGAATCGATTCATGAAAATGCTAAAAGAGTTGAAGTGGACCGGCAGATTAATGATGATGAAACTGGTGCTAAAGAAGAGATACACTCGAGTTCTGCAACTGCCTTGCCTAACTCTGTAGAATCTATCCATGAATTGGAAAAGGTGAAGATGGAAATGAAAATGATGGAATCCGCATTGCAAGGTGCTGCAAGACAAGCTCAGGTACTTGAAGTCTTCCATTGTTTTATGATTCTGTTTTTATTAGAAGTTCACTAATGTTATTCCAAGTTTTCCTGAGCTCATGAGCATATTTCCTTCTCAGGTCTTTTTTTTTTGCTATTCATATGCACATCACTTCCCCCATATGGAAAAATAACACAACATAGGTTAGGTCCTTTGTGATGCTCTATAACACCAGAAGGCTTATGTTTAATGTTCTTTAATTTTTATTGGGGGGTAAGTGGTTTGTATGTCATTCTCTGCAAGGCAGAATTTCTAAGATTAGAACTTAGGCTCCTCGCTTTATGTCTTAGGAGAAGATGCTTTTACGACCTTTGATTTATTTGGTTATGAACTTTACTTTCTCTTCCGTGTGTTCGACTTTGAGGTGATATCTTCATCTACATCTGTCTAAGAGAAAAGGGCACCAAAGGGAGAAATCATTTTATATTGTATGTTCTTTGGAAGTTTTTCTGTTCTGGAATCTCCAATTTTTATTTGTTTCATTTTCAGGCAAAAGCTGATGAAATCGCTAATCTGATGAATGAGAATGAGCAGCTTAAAGCTTTAATTGAGGATTTGAAGGTATGTACAGGCATTTTTTTTGCCCTTGATGATTTAACACGGTTTGGTTTGTCTCTAATCTAGTGATACCTTAACATGTTTTCTTCTTGTCTGTTGACTTTTGATGCTTTCTTGAATAAAAATCCACATCTCGATAGAGATTAAAATGAACGAATTCCACGTTATCAATTAGAAGATTCAGCTCATAAACTCAGGTGTTAATATAATGAGATTAGCAGTGTAGCATGGCTGATGTATGGATAAGTAGATTTTCTTGTCTCCATTGTCCATTCAATATACCCCTATGTTTTATTGTCTTTGGTCAAGCCTTTTCTTGTTCTTCATGGTTTTACTTCCATGTGTAAAAGTTGATATAAACCTTATCATCAATTTCTTTAAATGCATCTTTGAATTGGATATCTTATAGACAAAAGATGGTCAAATCTCTCATGTAAGAAATTTTCTTTTATATATTATTTTGCAATGTGTTCATATTGGGCTTGAGGTGCCCCCCATGGTGGATTTCTTTTCTTCCCTCATACATTTTGTATGCGTATGTTTACTGTAAAATGCTGGTTTATATGCATTAAGATCATGTCTTAGCAGTGTTTAGAGTTCTTTTTTATGCAAATCGTTTATTATGATGGGGACTACTATTCTTTGATTTTATTTATAGCTAAACTTCCTTTGAAAAGTTGGTAACAAGGATTGTTGGTTGGCTCTAGGGGTGAGCGTTCGATCAAGTCGAGTCGAGTCAAAAAATTTCGAGTTATTCGAGTTGACGAGTCATATTTTACAACTCAAACTTTATTTGAAATTTTTTCGATTCGAGTTTAAGAAATTCGAGTCGAGTCGAGTTTTCGAGTTCTTATAAAAAATTAATTGTAATTATTTATCATGTTATGATAGGGTTTGATTCCAATTTAAACTCCTTTCTCTAATCATATAAGATATGCATATATATATTTTTTCACATGTGACAATATTTCTTCATATTTTTATATATCAGTATGTATATATCATACAAAATAGAGGGACTCGTCTCGAACTTAAAAATAAATCCACTAATTACTAAAAATTTCGAGTTATTCGAATTTCCATTTTACAACTCAAACTTTATTTGAAATTTTTTCGAGTTATTTGAGTTTAAGAAATTTCGAGTTGACTCAAGACGAGTCGAGTATTTTTGCCTCGAGTCGAGTTATTCGGTTTTTTTTAGTCGAATCGAGTTTTGCTCACCCCTAGTTGGCTCAGTTCTCAATTGAATTAGTTTAATGATGTGAATACTTACTATTGCATTTCAATGGGAATATATATATATGTGTGTGTGTGTGAGTGTATGTTACTCTATTATGTTATTACTGCTGCTTCTGCTTTGCATGATATGCATTCAAATTGTTTGAACCTATATCATAGGTCGTAACTATTATGACATTGTCGTTTGTAGCATGTTTGGTTTCTAGGCCTCGTTGGGTGAGGCACATGGGTTCCACATTTTGTTTCAAATGATTGCTATTCCTCGGAATAGTCTATAGCAACCATACCTGTAATATGGCCTGAATAGCTATTTGGGGCTCCCCCTCCAAATGGCTATTCAGTGCCATAAGGATTAGTCCAAAAAGTGTTCCCAAATACCTCTGCAACCACTAACCGTTTTCATTCATTTCCCCCTTAATATAAGTCAATCCCTCTCTACAAGTGCTCTTTTTCTTTTATTGTCTGATAGTAATTATCCAACAGTTAAAGATGAGTAATTACTAGTTAAAATTAGATGTTTAGAAAGATACCCTACTGTCTCTATCCTAATAGCAATGAAAAAAGATTGCAAATTAACAGCTGAAAGCTTGGAACAGAGAAAATCCAATGAAGCAGAAATGGAGTCTTTGCGAGAGGAATATCATCAAAGGGTTTCAACTCTTGAAAGGAAGGTATGTTCCAAGCATTCCTCTCCTTTTTTTCTTGATTTCTAATATAAATTTCTTGTTTATATTCCTTGCGATATTCTCATAGAGATATGTTAGGATATATATATATATTCTTCCACTTATCCTTTAGTGAGTGAACGGAATGAACTGTTATCAATAGTATATTCTTGGTTATGTAGGAAAGCATACCCATTCTTTGGGCTGCACATGAGACCTTGCCCTGTTTGATCACATAAGTTACATGCCCCCTGAAGTTCGAATCTAGGACCTCCCAATTAAATCCCCATGATCTTATTATTGGGACGTTGATTTTGGGAATAAATAAAATATTTTAAATGCTATGCATGCTTCTAACAATTCTAGCATATTATCCCACCTTATCATTCACTGTACAATCTCTTCAAAAGTTTTAATATTCTAGAATTTTCTATTTTACTAGTAACTAATATTACTCGCGTTGCACATGATTTTGTATTTATTTTTTAGTTTATCAAATAATATATTTTTATTCATGTAATTAATGCAAAATTAATTCAAATCATAATTAAAGCTTGAATGAAAATAATAATGATAATCATTTTTTGTGATCCTTTTAGCCAGTACTTGAATAAGAATGCCTAAATGTTGGATATTAATGCATCTATTTTAGTAGCAAGTCTTAGTTTAATTGATATATAATTGAAATGTCAGTAGAAGCGTACCTCAACATTGATATATAATTAAAATACTCAGTTGTCTCAATATCTTGACTCTGAAGGAAAATATTTGTCATATCTTTTAGGAGTGTATTGGTTTAAATTGTATTATTGACTAGATCTATGAGATTATGTATGATAAGAGGTTATTACCTAGGTGATGTCTTGATCCGTGGTTTTGAATACTTTTTCCTCTCTCACTCTTATAAGAGCAACAACAATGAGGTGATCTAATGCTTTAAGTTGCCTACATATTATCCAAAGGTTACTGCACAATAATGTTATGCTTTTATCTTACTACGCTGTCTGATTATTTCCATTACCTAAGAGGTTTCTTGCCTGAGATATGATTCATTTAGGGTAATTTAGAAAAATGATAAATGACATGTAGTTTAATTGCGGTTATTTGAAAATGATGTGAATGCATTGTGCTTTCATAGAAAATGGTGATAACTTGCACAGATATTTTAGGAAAATGTTGTCTTTTTTAGCTCAAATATAATGTATTTTAAATTTGTCTCTTGGTGTATGTTTTTCCAGGCCTATGCTTTGACTAAAGAAAGGGATACTCTTCGAAGAGAGCTGAATAAAAAAAGTGATGCTGCTGCTCTTTTAAAGGAAAAGGATGAAATAATTAATCAAGTCATGGCTGAAGGTGAGATATGCAAACTCCTATATACATTTTATGTGCTATAACATTTTTTTTAATCTTATTCAAAAGCATATTATTTTCCTCTATCAGATATCTTGGAACTTGTTCGATAGTCCTCATGTAATTTCTTTGTAATGGAGTTCCTGTAAAAAGAGCCCAACTATAATGAAGAATATATGGACACACTTCATTGTCAAGAAATAACTTGAGCAGGATTATCTGCAATACTTTTAAGAGGAGAATTAGGTAGGCTGGGTATAGGTTGTAAATATGGAGAACTCCCTCAATGGGAATGGTTAAAGTTCTCTGTATATATCATCAATCCCTTGGCCACCTAACCCTCACTCGGGACTACAATAACGGAGGCTTCTATAATTTATCATGGAAATTTGGTGTAAAAAGAGTTTTCTTGGTTCATCTACTTCCAAGTCCGATTGAGACTTTAGTTGGCTAGATGATTATTGAGCAAACCTGATCCCTTTTTTTCTATGAGTTCTTATTGCTAGATATTTGTCTCTCCTCTCAGGTGAAGAGCTTTCAAAGAAACAGGCTGCTCAAGAAGCTCAGATCAGGAAATTAAGAGCTCAGGTATGACGATATGTTCGGTTGTTGATTGAGTTATCTAAATTTCTGGTAAATGATCTCTTCTTTCTCTTCACTTTCTTACTATCCCTTTTCCTTGCATTTTTGTTACTCTAGATTCGAGAAATCGAAGAGGAGAAGAAAGGCCTGACTACAAAGCTTCAGGCAAGTGCATGTCTTAGAACTGGAACATAGCTGGTTGATTACTTTTTCTCCTTCCTTTTATATCTTGAATTCAAGATGATATGAGCTGTAATATGAGTCTTTGTGTCGTATCATTAATGGTTTTCCATATTAATACAAGACTTAAACTCAGTATTTTAATATCATATTGATTTGCTATGTTTGTAAATACTGGTTCGTATAGACCTTTTATTTCATATTCCCTATCCACACTTTTGGGTACCTGGTTTCATATTTGAGATTTTTAATTTGGTAGACCCAAACTTCATAGAAGACTACATTATGGTATTATTCTGTAGATGCTTTCTTCTGTAAAAATGGCCTTATACTTGGATTGCCGTGTGCCAATGTTTGCTGATGTATTGTTTCGTTTATCTTCCTATCAAAACTATATAAAAAAAGAAAAGAAACTGCTTGTTATTTTATACTAATTTTCTTCATTGCTTCATTTTGGTCTAACTGATGTGAATGAACTAAAAAAAATTCCCTATTCCTCGAGACCTTGAAATTCCCCAAGTTCTCTACCTGGGAGATATTGTACTCTATTTAGTATCATCATTTTTTTGGGTTTTTTTTCTTCTGAATTCCTTTGAATTGCATGGAAAGAATTGTGTTATTTATTTCAACTTCTTCATAGTCATGCTCCTTGCTATGCTTTCAGGTTGAAGAGAACAAGGTAGAGAGCATAAAAAAGGACAAAACAGCTACAGAGAAGTTGCTACAAGAAACAATTGAAAAACACCAAGCAGAACTTGCGGCTCAGAAAGACTTTTATACAAATGCTCTAAATGCCGCGAAGGAGGCTGAAGCACTAGCAGAGGCCCTTGTCAACAAAGAAGCTAGAACTGAACTGGAGAGCCGGTTAAGAGAGGCTGAAGAACGTGAAGCACTGCTTGTACAGACACTTGAAGAGTTAAGACAAACCTTAAGCAGAAAGGAACAGCAGGTTTTTTGTTATATTAATTGGGATTCCAGATTTTATCATGCTAGTTAATAATAAAAGCATGATGTTATTGTCATTTTCTAACAATGTAGGCTGTATATCAAGAAGACATGCTTCGCAGGGACATTGAAGATCTTCAAAAACGTTATCAGGTGCACTAAGTTTGTACTGACCTATATATATATATATATATAATATTTCCTTGATACTTTAAGTTTCAGGAATTTGTTTCTAGTAGTTCACAGCTTGAATTTTGTTTCCTAGGCAAGCGAACGGCGGTGTGAGGAGTTGATTGCACAAGTGCCTGAGTCTACGAGACCTCTTTTAAGGCAGATTGAAGCCATTCAGGTGAAATTTGTGGTTCTAATGCATTCTTAACAATCTTCAAGGACTATTGCTCTTCATATATTTGTTTGGATATTGATTGCTGCTCTTAATAGGAAACAACTTCCAGAAGAGCAGAAGCTTGGGCTGCTGTGGAGAGATCTCTAAACTCTCGTCTCCAGGTGTGTACAATGTTACAGCTTGTTAGGACATATCATGAGAAGCTTATAGAGAGTCCTATTCTCATAATTACCTATTCTATTGAATTTACAGGAAGCAGAGGCAAAAGCTGCGGCTGCTGAAGAGAGAGAGAGATCTGTGAATGAACGCCTATCTCAAACCTTGTCGCGAATTAATGTTCTTGAAGCTCAGGTTCTTCATCTGTGACTAATGTATGTTTTATTTGTGGAAACAATTCTAGATATTATCTTAACCTTTGTTTTGCTTTGGTTCAGATTTCTTGTCTTAGAGCGGAACAAACACAGATAAGCAGGTCCCTTGAGAAAGAGAGGCAGAGAGCTGCTGAGAATAGGCAAGAGTACCTTGCAGCAAAGGAGGAAGCTGATACTCAAGAAGCTCGGGCAAACCAGCTCGAAGAACAAATTAGGGAACTAAGACGGAAACATAAGCAAGAATTACAAGATGCTATTGTGCATCGGGAACGTCTACAGCAGGTTGTGCTTTTGATTCATTGTTAGGTTAAAATTACTATTAACCTCTTTGCACATGTTTGACCAAGCAACTTATCTCCCCCTTTTGTGTCTGTAGCTTCAAAGAAACTACATTTGAAAATGCTTTTTTTCTTTAGCTCTGACGATGAAAAAAAAGACCATTTGTATTCTTCACATGATTACAGATGATAAAAGTTGCATATATAGCTTAGTATTTGGAAATTTTTCTCAAATAATCTGCTGAAGTTAGATGAGGCATTCTTTTGAGAGTTTCTTACACCCATATGGACTTGGGAACCATTTTACCTGAACTGTTAGCATTTAGATCTGATCTCATGGTTCCATTTACTAAAGGAGTCTTTTAATTTGTCACAGGAAGTAGAAAGGGAGAAAGCTGCTCGGTTAGATTTGGAAAAGACGGTGCATATGCATTCTACGGCTGTATCTGAGCAAGCTCCAATAGCAAGGCGTAATTCCATTTCGGAGAATGGTATGGTGCATTGTATTACGATGTAGATGATCTTATGCAGCTCTTTACTTGTTATGCAACTTTGGTGCAGGAAGCTTGTCCCGGAAACTCTCTACTGCTAGCAGCCTAGGTAGTATGGAGGAAAGCTATTTTCTGCAAGCATCTTTGGACTCATCTGATGGTTTATCTGACAAGAGAAATATTGGAGAGGCAACCTTTAGTCCACTCTACATGAAAAGCATGACACCCGGTGTGTTTGAATCAGCCCTTCGTCAGAAGGAGGGTGAACTTGCTTCCTACATGTCTCGTTTGGTATGCATTATTATTCTTTGACCTCCTGAATCCAAATATAACTGTCGAGTCCTTGAGTACATGTATAAACTGAGTACTGGATATTTCCTGATTTCAAGTTGTGTGCCGTATCTTTACTGTTTAAATAGCTTATATCAACTAGCTTTATCTGGTGTTTACTTCAGGCTTCCATGGAATCCATCCGCGACTCTTTAGCTGAGGAGTTAGTCAAAATGACTGAACAGGTTAGTTTTCCATTTGCTATGTGGTTAAGTGGGAGCGAGGTTTTCTGCCCTGTGTGCTACCTCAAATCATTGCCTTTAACCTTATCTACATTTGCTGCAGTGTGAAAAGTTGAAGGCAGAAGCTGCCACGGTGCCAGGAATCCGGGCAGAGCTAGAAGCCTTGAGGCGGAGACACACTGCCGCGCTGGAGCTAATGGGTGAACGCGATGAAGAGGTACATACCTTTCTAATTTTGGATTCTCTTTTCTGGCTTACTAAATTTTATCAATGATATCACTATATGACATAAGCAGAGACAATATGAACTTTTTCTGAAATAAATGAGTATCAAATGATCCTGTCGTTGCCCCGCCCGTTATGTTCTTACATTTAAGTGGTTTCAACTTTTCAGCTGGAGGAACTCCGAGCCGACATTGTAGACTTGAAGGAAATGTACAGAGAGCAAGTAAACTTGCTTGTAAATAAGGTATTTCCTTTGTTGTCAAAGCTTTATCTCAATTTATATAACATTATTAACTTATTTTGCTTATTCTACACTCTGTGCTAAAAGCTTCATGTCTGTGTTTGACAGATCCAAATAATGAGTTCTCCGTCGGGTAATTCTTCGTAAGCAATTTTCTTCTTTTTCCCTGTTAGGTGTGGTAATTTCGAAGAAAGGATGTGCATGATATACTTGTAGTAAATGTAGTTAAATACAACAGTCGATTCTAAAGAAATTTTGTTCTTAAAACTCAACTACTTCAAACATGTGCTTTTGGTTCGTGAGAGATTGAGGGAGTAAATAGCCTGCCATTTAATGACTTTCCTACTTTATTGTAAAGAACAAATCTACTATGTGAAATCTGTTCTATTCCGTTAGCCAACAGGAAATTGATTCTATAGTTTATTTGTTATGAAGTAATAATATATTTTTCAATAATGAAAACGAAATTTATTATAATTGTTTAATGTTACGAGTTTTATATGTACCATTAAGAAATAAGGGTAAAGTTTAAAAATGTCACTGAACTATCTTAAAATATTTATTTTGGCCATTCAGATTTTTATTGTTATAAAATGTGAATTAAACTTGTAATTTTATTACAAAAATATTACTAAACCGCCGATTGATGTGATAGTTAAAAGAAAATTTTAGGGTAAACTATCTGTTTGACCACTAATCTATTGGGAAAGTTTTAAAATGACCACCATAGAAAAAAACGCATCATTTGACTACCCAAACTATTAAAATAGGATCAATTTGGCCACCTGCCGTTAAGAGGTTAACAGAAGGTGACGTGGCAGTTAAAAAATTAAAGGTATAATTACACATTTCGTCTTTACTATTCTTGGTTTACTAAAAGACTTGATGTTGATTGAGAAGTTATCTAATAGTTGTGTTCTACAACTGCTAAAAACAAGCTTTACCACCTTTTTGGTGGACAACATACAGCTCTTGCAACTCAAAGCAATTGGTTTGATAACTGGGGTATGAATCTGAACATTCAGTTTCTGGTTAAAAAGACACACATGATTAAATGCTTGCATCAAGGTAAATTATGGTAATTAGATATTATTCTTTAACCCGAGTGTTACTTTTAATACAGATATTCTACTCATATACCCAACATAGAACATATATAATAGATGAAATGGCTCAGCTCTTGCAATTCAATTCTGCAGGTTGCAGAGCATTTTATAGATGATGAAGATGAAGACAATGAGAATCCAGAACCCAGGAAAAAAGATATATATTGAATTTGGTGTTTTAAAGCACAAAATTGTGCTTGGTGCAGTGGCTTAGCCATTGCTTTTGCACCTACACCACCCAGGTTCGATTCCTTTGGATGGAATTTGTGCTTAACTTTGTTTTTCTCCTCTAATTAGGTGGTGACACGTGTCACCACCTGATTGGAGGAGGAAAATAATTTATTAATCAAATATAAATAATTAAATTCCTCCAATAAGGTGTTGACACGTGTCACCACCTAATTAATTTATTTTATTAGATTAAAATTAGGACTAAATTGAAAGAATGTGTAAATAGTAAGGACGAAATGTGTAATTATACCTTTAATTTTTTAATTGCCACGTCACCTTCCGTTAGCCTCTTAACGGCAGGTAGCCAAATTGATCCCATTTTAATAGTTTGGGTAGTCAAATGGCGCGTTTTTTTCTATGGTGGTCATTTTAAAACTTTCCCAATAGATTGGTGGTCAAACAGATAGTTTACCCAAAATTTTATTCAACCCCATAAGTCAGAAGTTTAAATCTATCTCTCAATTTTGCTTTATTTTCTATCAATAAGAAACAATAATATATATCGTTGTCACTTATGATCAAGGATTGACTTCGGTCTAATGGTTAGGTGCGTTTCATTTTTTAGTTTCACCATTTCCTTTCTTCTCTTTTATTTAGTGGGTGATTAAAATGATTTTTCTTGAAATAGTGTAATGATAATATTTTAGTTTTACATAAAAATAAACCAAAAAGTTATTGTAAGTTAAATATTAAAAAATTCAAGACCATATCTGTTGAGCTTGATGGACACAACCGAAATGTTTGTCAAATGGTGAAGAAGGTTTGATTTTTGAGTGTTTATGGTGGTGGTAAAAAATAAGAAAAATTAACACGAAATTTAAAGTGATTCGACTTTCTAACCCAAATCCTACATCCATTACCTTAGCACACCACTAAGGATTTCACCAATTCACTAAGAATTATTCTCCTTTCTAGGCTAAGGAGTCAACCTTTACAAATCGGTTAATTTTTCTACCCAAAGATTAACCAAGACACTCTTGTACAAAGAGAATTCAAAGCAAACACGAAACCTCTCTAATAGTTATTTGTTTGCACAATTAAACCCTCACCCAAAATTTAATCACTTGAGCAAATTTGATAATGTTTAGCTCACAAATGTTGCATATACAAGAAATGTACAATTAAGCTCTAAAGACAATCTTTCATCATAATGTTGTTGACAATTAAAGCATTAACCATCTCTTGATGTTTGGAGGTCCCTTTTATACTCCTAATTGAGTTTGTAGCTATCAAGGATCGTTGAGGTTGAATTATAGCCGTCGGCGCCTTTATTTCCCACCATAAATGCAGTTCTGCAGCTTGGCATATCGATACCCTTAAATTCGTATCGATACGGTCCCGATAAGGAAATAGCCGCTGAACACTTCAAGCCAGTGCGTATCGATATGCATAGTAAGTGTATCGGTACGGTCTTGCAATTTAAAAGACTGTTGGAAAAATGATCGTTGGGGCAGTTGGGCGTATCAGTACGCGATACAAACGTATCGGTACACGAACTAGCCGTTGGCTATTTAAAAGCACATCGTATCGATACGACAAAACATATTGATACGGGTTTTGGCTACTGAAAAATTACTATAGTTAAAACCCTAAAAGGTATCGATACGGTTCCACGCCGTATCGGTACGGTTACAGTTAAAATATGGTTTTGACTACTTTAAATCATTCCAAAGCCCTGTAAAACCCTTAAACATATTTTTAAGTTGTTTTTGACTAAAAACATATTTTAAATTCTTTTCAATTTAGTCCGAAATATTTTTTAATTATTATATCAAAATAATTAGTTCTACAATCTCTTTTTTTATATATAATAAAACCAACTTGAAAAATTGTTTGAGATTCTCTCCCCCTTTGTATTTTAAAATTTTGAATAAGAGATTAAAATTTTGAATGAAATTAAAGCTCCCCTTATTCTCTTGAAAAATTAATTTTTTTATTTATTTTAATTCAATTAGTCTAATCATATATTTTGAACTAACATTGTTTGATGCTTTGAGTAAAGGGGAGTCAATTTTAAAACTAAAATTTTTAATTGTCATTTTTGTTTTTACCTCTTAAGTTTGGTTACTATTTTATTTTTTTACCAAAGTTCAGTGATTGTCTGTGTATTTTACCCATTATTAGTTGGATTGAACTAGTTGTTTGTGTTGTTTATAGTTTCCTTTTCATGCTATATGTTTTCTTCCCATGTTTTGCTAGCCTCCAAATGGACCATTCCTTGTGTGTGTTAATGAACTTGTATATGTTCCTATGTTCTAAAACCCCTAAACTCTCTACTTTCCGTCATTGGATCGAGTATCGACCCTCCCTTTATTCCGAATAATTAATGATATGAAATGCATTTCAGGTTGGAAAATCGATTTGCCAACTCTTGCTTCTGAGGATATCCTTAATCTACAAGGAAAAGAAGAAAATAGAAGATATACTTGTTTTGTTTGCCTACACTTTATAGTAGATCTTATTAGCAGCTTTGCAAATGAGAAACTCCAAAACCTTTGAATTGGTATTGCAGTTAATCCGTGGCGAGATTCGATCCGGAAAGAGTGAAAGAGATTTATAAAAAAGCTTGAAGAAGATTATGGAGAGACACTACTTTATGGAAGATTATGAAGATTTGCTGCAGGGATGTGGGGTTACAAGAAGCACAGCTGAAAGTTTGCGCCCTTATCATGACCCTTTTTATACCTCACTTTAAAATAGTAGATTTAGAGTTTAGAGTTTAGGGTTTAAGGTTAGGAGTTATAATTAGTGTTTAGGGAATTAGAGGTAGGGTATAGGATTTAGGATGTGAAAATTAAAATTAAAGTTTAGAATTTAAATTTTAAATAATTTTTAGTGTGAGGCATAAAAGAAAGCATAATTAGAGGGCAGAAGATTTTTACCCATCACATCATGGCCTTGAATCTTGTTCGAGGCGCTCCATTGATCCCAAAGGACAAGCAAACCATGCTTGACCTCCTTACTCCGCCTCCACAAGGGATTACTCAATCTTTCTTGTGGAATGGGTGGCGAAGTCGATGATGTTCTTTGATTTATTTTTTCCTTTTTTCTTGACCTCGAAGTTTCTTTTGACGTTCTTCGATTTTTAAGCATGGCAGGTAAAAATTTAAAGTTAGAGTTTAAAGTTTATAAAAATTAAAAAACTCAAAATTGAAGGCGAAATTGATATTTTTTTTCGGATGAAAACAACGACAATGCTACTACGTCCCTTGCGAGCGTGCAGATCTCGAAAAGTCACGTGCATTAAAAAAATTGCCTCAATCGGACATTCCAAACTTATACATTGTATTCATAGTTCAAACTCCCATGTGCTTTAAAATAATTTCTTTTTTTAGTCCCTATCATTTTATTTTCTTTTGTTTTGATTCCCAGACTATTGATCGTGCAAATTTCGTCAATGTGTCTGTTACCCTATTACCATCACGAAAAACATTTGCAACTGAATAATCCAATTACTAGTGGGGATTCTGGACAGGCGGGATAAGAGCCACCGTACAAGGCCCCAATAGAGAGGGGGCCCAAAATAGAGAACCTAAATTAAATTAAATTAAATATTTGTAAAAAAATTATAGTTTTATATATATAATTATGTTTATATATATATATATATATATATATTTATGTGTGTATATAAGTTTTTTTTGTTGAGAAAAACAATTTATATCTTTTATTGATTATAAATTAAAGGCCCCCATTTTAATATATTGCACAAGACCCTCAAAATTTTTTAACCGCCCCAGCGAATTACGTTGTCTTAACTCCATAAGATGTCTTACCAACGAGCAAGAGCTTTGCGTAGGACCCACAATTCAATAATGCATGGAAAATGCATGTTTTGGTTTAAATATTTCTGTAAATTATTATTTCAGACCCTATAATCTTTAATATTTTCATTTTAGTCTAAAAAATTAAAAAGAATGGCCCAAATTTGCCGGCAGGAAGCTGCCGTTGACTCTCCCACCTCATGAAAGTCGTCACTAACTGTAGACGACTCTCTTTTGATATCGCAAAAAACGAAAATTTCTCTAATTGATTTCAGTGTGGACCATTTTCCAAAATTTTCAAAAATTGATAGTCTTTTTTCTCGAAATAAGCCTGGTTGTGTTTCCCATTGATTGTGTTTCCACTTTCAGAAAAGAAAAAAAAAAGAAAAAAAACCATTGACTTTAAAATAAGAACTTATCCATTGAAGATCCGAATCCACGTCTAGTAAGTAAAAGGGATTAAAAATAAGGCTTAAACTAAAAAGCAGCCCTCAAACTTTGTCTTTTTTTGTTTTAAGTACATAAACTATGGTTTGAGCAAAATAAGCTCATAAACTATCATTTTTTGTCATTTTAAGTCTGATAGTTATTTAAGTCAAAAGAAAATTATTTCGACTAATAAGATGTTGACACATCACATATTTTTTTAACCAATAGATAATTTAGGGACTAAAAGAAGAAAAATAACACAATTTAGATACTTATTTTGACCAAAAAATAGTTTAGATACTTAAAGTGACCAAAAATAATAATTTAGGGGCTTATTTTGCTAAAACTAAAATTTATGTACTTAAAACAGAAAAAAGACATAGTTAAGGGGCTGATTTTTCATTTAAGCCTAAAAATAAAAATAAGGAAGATAATCAATTCGGATATGTATTTAAATCCAAATCTGTGATTTGTAAGAAATATAAATTAAAATAATGAATACTCAATCCAAATATAGTATAAAAAATGAATGCTAATAATGGATTACTTTGCACGTTGATTTTAAGTCCGTTCCAAATCTTGTTAGTTGTAGAATATCGAATCATAATCATTCCGCGTCGCTGTCCAAAGTTTCCTGGAATCACAAGTCGTCGCTAAAAACAAAAAAGAATTCGTCACTATTTCTCTTATTATATGCAGCAGCCGCCAGCTAGCAGCTGTTTCCTATCACTACGAGGAACAATTATATTTTATTCCCCTAAACAATATAATTTATATTGTTAGCCCTTCTAAATTAAAGAACTTTTTTTGTTGTCCTTTCAGTTTTCAGTGCTTAGCCCTAAATGTGAGAAATATCTAAAAGAAAGTGAGGATTTGAACCGACGGGATGAGGAATAACCGAAACCTTTACTCATAAGTGCGATGATGTAAAGTTGGTTAATTAGTAACGAGTTGTTACCTATGGGTAAAGTAGTTAGCCTGTAGAAACACATTGTATATAAACATCATTGAGACTTGTACATGAATGAATAAGACTGATATTAATCATTTCTTCTCCAATATAAAGTCTGTTAATAAAGCCACCACTCAACGTCAACATGATATTAGAGCTAGAAACGCCGACTATGGTTGTTTCTGATCAACTCGTTCTGAGTGTTATCCTCCTTTATTGACGTTGATCCGGTTTTTTTTGGTGATTTACAAACTTTTAGTTCTTGTTCTTGCGTTTTCAGTTTTTGCAGAATTCTGAGTTTCCAGTTCCCATTCTAAGTCTCCTATCTAGCGATAGTCATCATCTTGTTTGGGCATCATCAGTTCTGCTTGTTTTCTCAGGTGATTTCTTGTTTGCCATAACTCATGGAAGCAATAACTGATTTTAGTAACCCAATGTACTTGCATCATTCTGATACACATGGAACTGTTTTAGTTTCTTATCAATTGACTGGAGTAGAGAATTATAATGTATGGAGTAGATCCATACGAATAGCCTTGTTAGCCGAGAACAAGATTAACTTTATTGAGGACACTTGTAGTCGAGAGGGTCTTTCTACTAGTCTTGCAGCTCAATGGGATAGATGTAATGTCATATTTTTATCATGGGTTTTGAATAATGCGAGTCAAGAATTGTCTCAAGGAATTGTATTTGCATCTAGTGATGCATTGGTTTGGAAAGATCTTAAGGAGATATTTAATAAAGTTGATAGTTCTAGGGTGTACTTCCTTCACAAAGAAATTGTGTCACATTCTCAGAACACAAGCCGAACACAAACTAAATATATGTGTATTTCACTTGTTTGAAGCTTCTATTGGATGAATATAATGCTTTGGTGCTTTTTGCTTCGACAGTGTTTGTTTCAATTGCTCATGGCGTTGAATGATTCTTACTCAATGGTGCACAGTCAGATTCTTTTAATGCAGCCATTGCCATCGTTGAACAAAGCCTACTTCATGTTGGTTCAAGAAGAAGGACAGAGGCAACAATCAGTCAATTTTTTAAGTCATGAACTAACAATAATATATTCAAGTTCTTTGCCATCAAAGAAGAGTTTTAATGGAGTGTGCGATCATTGTCAGATTAAGGGTCATAAGAAGGAAACTTGTTACAAGCTCATTGAATATCCTCCAGAATTTAAGTTCACCGAAAAAAATGCTCCTGTCAATCGAGCTGTATTAGCTAACTAAGTGAACAGGGACGGAGCTAAAGGGATAGTGGGAGGGGCAATTGCCCCCCCCAACTTTGAATGGTTTAATTATTTTTAGGCCATTGATAATTTTAAAACCTTTATAATTAAGTCCTTGCCCCTCCCAAAAAATTTTGGTTTATTATTTTTAAGACCCTTTAAGTTAAAATTAATGAAATTAAGCCATGACCCCTCATTTTTTCTGGTTTAATCACTTTTTAAGACCCTTCAATTTTAAAATTAGTGAAATTAAACCTTAATTCCCTTACTTTTTATGATTTAATTACTTTTTAGAACCCTATTTATTTCGAAGTTAGTTAACTTGCCCCCCTCATGGTTCAATCCTGGCTCCGTCCCTGTAAGTGAATAATGTTGAGACTGAGAATTGTGTTGCTCCAATGCAAGTTCCAGCTAATGTACCGATCCAGGCACCTTCTTTCACGCTTGAGCAATACCAACAAATCATCAATTTGATTGGCAAAGATTCTGGAGTTCAGAATGTTACGGCTCATATGGCAGGTACTACTCCCTCAAATCGATGTTGGATACTTGATACAGGTGCAACAAACCACAAGGCCTTTGATTTACATTGCTTAAAGTTTGTTGCTACTTGTGCTTCCCATTTCACAACTTACAAAAGAACTAAACTGTTGTGGTCATTTTTATCCCAATTTTTTTTTGATACACGACCTTTACAATGGAGAGATGAAGGAGATTGGTAGAAGGCAGGGTGATCTTTATAGTTTTCAGTCTTCTCAAAATTCACAGTCTTTGTATTCTTTAAAAATTCATTCTTGTTTGTCTTCTTTGTCAAATTTAACTAATACCGCCTTGTGGCATACCAGACTTGGGCATACTTCTGTTAATGCATGCAATAAAATTTCCCGGTTATAGTTTAAAATTTCAGCCAAAGATAATGTTTTACATTGTGGTGTTTGTCCCCTTGCGAAGCAATCTCGGTTGCCCTTTTCAGTTAGTTAGTCTCAAGAGAGTTCACCTTTTTCCCTCATTCATATTGACCTTTGGGGACCATATCGTGTTAGTACTCATAGTGGTCATCGTTATTTTTTGACCATCGTTGATGATCATACACGCATGACCTGGGTGCACCTCCTCAAACTTAAAAGTGATGCCTTTATAACCCTTAAACAATTTTTTTTACCTATGTACATACACAATTTTCCATTACCATTAAAGTTGTCCGTAATGATAATGGTTCAAAGTTTTTTCTAGCTGAAGGTACTCAATTTTTCTCTTCCAATGGTGTCATCCATCAGAGCTCTTGCGTTCATACGCCACAAAAAATGGCATTGCTGAGCGCAAGCATATATACCTATTAAAAGTCGCGAGAGCTTTCAAATTTCAATCCAATGTTCCAACTAAGTTTTGAGGAGAGTGTATCCTTACAGCCTGTTTTTTGATAAGTTGCCTTCCAACCTCAGTATTAGGATGAAAATCACCTTTTGGGATGTTGTTTCATAAAGCCCCCAATCTATCCAAATTAAGAGTTTTTGGTTGTCTTTATTTTGGTACGGTTACAAATTATAGTGACAAGTTTACACCAAAGGCCATTCCTTCAGTATTCATGGGATATTCCTTTGTCCAAAAAGGTATGTGTTATTCAATTTAAAGTCTAAAGTTTTTTTTGTAAGTCATGATGTTGTCTTTTATGAGACTATATTTTTATTTCAGTCTCTTGACAAAACACCACCTTTGTTTCCAGCTTTATCTTCTCCCAATATAATGGACCTTGAGTTTTTGCATTTACCTGTTGTCCCTAATTCACCACTTGTTCCCTCTGTGCCTTTACCCAACTTTAATATTGATATATCTTCAAATGTCCCTTCTTCTGTGTCTCATACTAAATTAAATAATGAGACACATCCTGATGTTTCAGTGTCTCATGTTCCTACTCCTAGAGTCAATACCGAGTCAACTACAAATCCATCTCATGTTACAGTATCTCATGTTCGAGTATCTCATGTCTCTTTAAGAAAGTCCTCGCACATATGTAAGCCACCTACTTGGTTCTCTAATTATGTTTGCCCAAACCAATCTCCATCATCTACTTCATTGCTCAAGGTATGTATCCAGTATCTAATTGAATTTCTTATTCCCATTTACCATTTCGAATCTTTGCCTTTGCTTCTTCCATTTCCAACATTGTTGAACCAAAGACTTACCATGAGGCAATTGGAGATAAAAGGTGGGTTGAAGCAATGCAACAGGAGATTCAAGCTTTAGAAATGAATGGTACATGGACCCTTGTTCAATTACCCCTGGTAAGACACCAATAGGTTGCGAATGGGTGTTCAAAGTAAAGTATAGTTCTTATGGTTCGGTGGAACTTCAAGGCTCGACTTGTGGCTAAGGGTTACAGCCAGCAAGAAGGCATTGATTGCCCGGATACATTTTCACCGGTGCGAAAACAAGTGACTGTTAGAACTGTGATTGCTCTAGCTGCTTTGCATAACTGGCCATTGTTTCAAATGGACGTATTTAATGCTTTTTTACATGACTCTTTTAGAAGGTTTTCACAACCATGGGGAGACTCGAGTGTGTAGGTTGCTCAAGTCGTTATATGGCTTAAAGCAAGCCTCTAGACAATGAAACTTAAAGCTTACTTAGGCGTTAGTTAAAAATGGTTATGCGTAGAGTTTGCATGATTATTCGATGTTCACCAAGAAGCAAGGAGAGAAGATGGTCATTATGTTGGTGTGTGTGGATGATCTGTTAATCACTGGAAATTTATGGTGATTTGATAGCTGAACTTAAAGGAATTTTGCATCAAAATTTCAGAATGGAGGACCTTGGGCACCTTAAGTTTTTTCTTGGCATTGAGGTGCTTCGATCCAAGGAGGGCATAGTGTTAAGTCAAAGAAAATATGTTTTGGAGCTCATTTCAGAATTAGGATTGGGAGGAGCAAGTTGTGCTTCAACACCATTAAAGTTGAATCAGAAACTTACGTCTATTGAATATGACAAAGGGTTAGAAGAAGCAAAATCAGATGAATTGTTGGAAGATGTTGGAGAATTTCAAAGATTGATTGGAAGGTTGTTGTACCTTACACACACTAGACCAGACATCACTTACGCAGTTCAACACTTGAGCCAGTTCATGAAAGCTCCTAAGAAAACACACTATGAGGCAGCCTTGCGAATAGTAAGGTATATCAGGAAAAATTCAGGACAAGAGATTTTTTAGCAGCTAACGGTATTTTGTAGCTTCAAGCTTACTGTGACTCGGACTGGGCATCATGTCCCATGACAAGAAGGTCTATAACAGGCTATTGCATCAAGCTTAGAGAGTCATTTATGTGTTAAAAATCTAAAAAACAAAATACGATTTCTAAATTTTTTGCAGAGGCAGAATATAAAAAAATGGCTTCTGCCTTCTGCAATGGCTGAATTGGTATGGTTGAAGGTTTTAATTAGAAAACTTGGGGTTCAACATAATGCACCAGCAACTTTGTATTGTGACAGTCAAGTGGCTCTACAAATCGCAACAAATCCAGTCTATCACGAACGTACTAAGCACATCGAGACAAATTGTCACTTCATACGTGAAAAAATTCAACAGGACATTGTACAAACATTTCATGTTTCTACAAAGGATCAACAAAGCCGACATTTTTACAAGTCGGGCATCATGAATATCTTCGGTCCAAGTTAGGAGTGAAAGACGTTTATCACCCACCAACTTGAGGGGGGTGTAGAGTTGATTAGTTAGTTAACAAGTTGTTACTTATGGGTAGAGTAGTTAGCCTGTAGAAACATGCACCTTGTATATAAACACCATTAAGACTTGTACATGAATGAATAAGACGGATATTGATCCTTTCTTCTCCAATATACAGTCTGTTAATAAAACCATCACTCAACGTCGACAGAGGATAAGTGAAGTTTTGTCACCGAAGCTCAAATAGGGATGGGGACGAGAATTGCTACATCCGAACCGCAGGGATAACCGAACCATAACTTTATAAATAATTGTGAGGATCCTTGAAAAATATCCGCAAGGATCTTCGATATTTTATAATTTTAAAAAATATATATATATATATATAATTAACTCTCATTTACATATATACCTACCTATCGTATTATCAATATTTCAGTCTATCAAGATATTTGTGTTTTTTTGTTTAAATCTCATTAAGTTTTTGGGTGATTTTTCCTGCAATTTACCCTTTTTTGTTAATTAAGAGTATATAATCTGTTTATCTCCCTATTTATGTTGTTACACAAAAATATTATTTCCCTTCAACCATATATTTAAGTGTATTGAGTATATGACTTCAAAATTGAAACCAACCATATATTTTAGTTAGTAAATTAGTAAATTTTGTTTAGCTTTTTGGGATGGGAATTCCCGAGACCCATGGGGATCCGATGGGTATGGGACGAAAAAATAACTGAAACATGTAATGGGGATTACCCGAAATCGTACCCACAAATGTTAGGGACGGAGTGAGAATGCAAAATCGTCTCTGCACCGACCGATTCCCACCCCTATTTAGCCCCTGACTAATCCGGACGACTCAAGTTGCACACCTGAATTTGGTGGGTGAGTCTCCCGGCGGGAATTTTTGTATACACAACGCCTCGAACTCGAAACCTACTTAAACAATACCAAGATGTTTACCACTTGGACTAACCCGTCGGTTAAAGATTTTTAAATGGTCACTAAATAAATAAGGTGTTAGCAACCATTCAGTCAACGGTAACCATCAGCGTCGCTGTCCAAAGTTTGCGTGGAATCACAAACTGCCGCTAAAATCAAAACAGATCTCGTCACTAATTCTCCTATTATAAGCAGCAGCAGTTTTCGAACGCTACCACCTTGAATTCAAACTGTAACACAACCGGCTCATTAAAACAGTAACAAGAAAAACAGCAGAATCAAGATTTAATACAACAAGAAAAAAGTGGGTAAACATGGTAGCAACCGTCAACTGCTCATTTAAAGGTATCACAATCAATCACTTTGTGTTTGATCATTTGAATGTATGTTTGGTGTTCGAGGAAATGGATGGCTAAGCTTTTGATCATTGTTCTTCAGTGCTTTCAAAGGAAATTTACCCTTTTTTGTAAGCTTTTCGTTTCTTCTAGGTATGTAACTAAACACCCTTTAAATTGTTTTGCTTTGGTTTATGTTTTGGAAGTGGGATCAGACCTGGGTACATTCAAGGAGGTGGTCAAAGCAGCTTGGATGCCATCTGCTGCACCAGACAGAATAGCAATTCGAACTGATCAAAAGAGCTATACTTACACGCAACTACTCTCCTCTGCATGCAACATATCTAGGCTGTTATCCAACACCAACATCAATATCGTATGCTTTCGGTGCATTTCGTTTAAAGAAACCAAGCTATTGAATTCTAGGTAGTTTATTTGTACTTCTTTTTTTGGTGATTTCAGAATAATAAAGGCGTTAGTGGACATGGAAATCTGGATGGTGCTCGAATTGGTATTGTTGCTAAACCTTCTGCTGAGTTCGTGGCTGGGATGCTGGGTACTTGGCTTGGTGGAGGTGTTGCTGTTCCACTGGCTCCCAGCCATCCTGAGGCTGAGCTCTTGCATGTTATGAATGATTCGGTATCTCCTGGAGTTAACCGTGTTTTCCATTTCATTAAACTGCTTATTGATTTTTGTTTTTCAACTCTAATCTATTATTATATGTCTCATTCAATGATTGAACTTATTTGAGAATAGACTGGTCCTATAGAGTAAGGAACTTGTGTCTTTGTCCATAAGCTAGGAATCCAGATTGGGTATATTGTTTAGTTCTCACTTGCATTTAATCTTTAATCATGGGATATGTAAGCTTTCCAAAGAGTATTCTGTAGCTTTCCAGATCGGGTATATTGTTTAGTTCTCATTTTATTTTCCCTCATTTTCTTTACTGAGTAATGTTACACAATTTATTTTTTGTTCCTGAATTAGGATGTATCTGTTGTATTGAGTACTGAAGACTTCAGTGAAACTATGCAAAGTGTTGCCACTAGATGTGCAGCACAGTTCTCTCTTATTCCTCCTGTTTCCAGCACTTTCTCGTCCTCAAATATGACCGATGAATCACAAATTGGACAGATAGGTAATATATAGAACTCTGGTTGTGTTTATGGTTAATCTTTATGATAATTTGCAAAATTATCATCCTTTTCTAGACAAAGCTTTCAGTTCATACTCCTTGTTTTTCATTTTCGCTGTGCAGATGAAAATCCGGCATTGATTGTCTACACTAGTGGTACAACAGGTACACCTAAAGGAGTAGTTCATACCCACAAGAGCATCCTTGCACAGGTATTTTTCAATTCTTAGAACATAGATTCCTTACTATCTTGCATGGAAGTTGGTAGTATGGTATATATTTGGAAATAATAATATATTTTTGAAACTAATACCAAATGCAATGAGCAGAGTAGCAGATAATGCAATAGTGAACTTCTTGACATTCTGGAATTCCTTTTTATTCTCTTCTTTTTTAACTCTTGAATTGGATTTACCTTTTAATAAGTTTTTTTTTTTAATTATTTCAGATGAAAATGCTGGCTGATGCCTGGGAGTATACGTCTACGGATCAGTTTCTGCATTGTCTACCTCTACATCATATCCATCAACAAACATTTATATAATGAAATAGAATAAATTCTATGGATATTATCAGCCTAGCATGCTTCCTTGTTGATGTTGTTATTACCTTCTTAGTGTCGATGCTGAATACCCGATTTGAGAACATTTTTTTACTTTGACCTCCTTAACTCATACCGTACATGTTCACGGCATTTTTAATGCTTTACTTTCCCCTTTGTATGCTGGTGCAACCGTAAGAAAATACTAATTTATTTTCCATTTTCTGATTTCTGGACTTTCTTCTTCTTTATGTTATACGTTTCTTGTTCAACCACTTCTATATGACAGTTGATATTCAGCTGGAGTATAGTAGTTATTATTGTACTATTTTGGACAGATTTTTTAACAAGCATTATTGTTTTAATATATCTTGTTATTTTGTTGAAGGTTGAATTTATGCCAAAGTTCAGTGCAGAGAGTGTCTGGAAAAGATGGCGAGAATCATACGCAATCAATGGGACTAAGGCTGATGATGCCATTACTGTTTTTACAGGGGTAAGTGTAATTTGCTCCTTAAACATTTATAACATAGAGGCTGGTGGTGCTGACTCCTGAATTTAGTGATGATCATTTAAATATGAGAAAAACTTTTGAAAAAGAAATGGATAGATCTGTTCTGGATGTAGCCATGTGCTCAACATCCATACTCAAGTCCAATTGGGGAAATGCTGCTCCCTTTTAAAGTTCTTCAGATTCTTAATTGATAATATCCTGTTTTTTTGGGGGTAAAATTATATTCGTAGCATGCAAAGTTTAGGGACAGTGACAATTTCTATTCCTTGCATGACCATCAGACCATGTGTCTGTGATATAGCACTCCAGTTTTCATGCTTATTCAAGAAAAGTAGTCTGTGTAGAATGCTAATAATTTATGTTGTTTTTGTTATGTGCAAGGTTCCTACAATGTATACTAGACTCATACAAGAATATCAAGCAATGGATCCAGAGCAACAAGCTGCATCTGCCTATGCTGCACGGCAGCTGCGTCTTATGGTAATTTTCCAGGAAATTTTTCTCATAACATATTCATTAAAATTTTGGGTAGATGTGTAAGATTTTCTTTCTTCCCATTTCCCATCTAATTAATGCTTGACAATCTGTTTATGGCCACAGAATATGTCTAAACATTGTGATAAGATTCTAAAAAAGGTAAACTGTTTATATTTTTCAGATGTGTGGCTCTTCCGCGCTTCCTCGGCCTGTCCTGCACGAATGGGAAACCATCACCGGACACTGCCTGTTAGAACGATATGGGATGACTGAAGTGAGTAAACTCAAACTAAGACCAATTTTTGAGTTATTTCTTTGCTTCATGCAACATCTTACTCATGTTGTCTGTCAGAAATGATCTTATGATTATGCTGCTTTGTTGAATTGGATATATTCAGTTTATCAATGCAATATCAAATCCATTAAGGGGGCCTCGGAAGGCAGGCACAGTTGGCAAACCATTTCCTGGTGTACAGGTTAGCAGGGTTTCAAAACCTTTAGATATGTGATTTGATATGTTGCTCCTTACTCTTGAATATAGCCAAAAAAGAGTTTGACAATAAGTTGTTTATAAATGGGGGAAATTGGGGGAATATCGTTTTGCTTGTTTCATGTAGAATGAATATAAGGATGTCTTCAACTATGTAAAATTGGTTTTCTCCAAAAATGTTTCAAAAAATAGAGTTCGAGTATAAACTCGTTCGAGGGACCACTTTTTGCCTCCTAGAAAACCTGTTTTTCGCATTCCTAGAGAAAAACATTGTTTTAGAGAATGTAGACCAGAAAATATATGATAGTTAAAAAAGGTTTTCCACTACTGAGCACAGAAGAAGCATTATGGTGGAACATTTTCCCCCTTCCAAAAGGGTTAGTGTAGAACTTTTATTCCTTGACATGTTTAGAGAATTATTTTTTGATTTATTAATTTCTAATAGGTCAGGATTGCTGAAGATAAAAGCAGGGGTGATGCAGCCGGTTGGGGTGAGCTTTGTGTTAAAAGTCCTGCATTGTTTAAGGAATACTGGAAGATTCCTCAGGTATTTCCTTTTATCATCTGAATTTTTATTGTAATCTAATGGAATAATCTCCCATGCTCGAGTTTTTCTTTTCTCTTTCATCAAATATAGTATTGCTTAAGACTCATGAAAAAAATGCTCAATTGTTTTGATGCTAAAATGCCTTTTTAGGATTTTCAATTTTGCTAGAATTTAGTTCTCAATGGTGCTGCTTCTGTTCTTGAATTTGGGGAAATGGTCCTCCCTTTTATGCTCAACTGTCTTCAAATTTTGAACCCGAGACGTCTCCTAGATGTGTTATGCAAATTTATGCTTAAACTTAAAGGACAATAAATGCCACATCCATTCTTTTTCGAAATATAGGTAACCAAGGCATCGTTTACTGATGATGGGTTCTTCAAGACTGGGGATGCTTGTAGAGTAGATGAAGATGGATACATTGTCATTTTGGGACGTAAGGAGATCTAGTTTTGTATTGTTGCTCATCATATGATCCTTCCGGTCGTTACCGTCAATGCAGTCTGCTTACATCCTGTTGGATATGGAATATGTTCATTTTCTTTCTCTATTTGGTTGAACTCCAGCAGTTTAGCTTCCAGTGTCTTGTTCAGATGATGTCCTTCATGTATTCATGTGTAATTTTCAGGTGCAAGTGCTGATATAATGAAGGTTGGTGGATACAAATTGTCTGCACTGGAAATCGAATCGGTTCTTTTACATGTAAACTCGTCCGCTCTACAACCGAAACAAAAGACCCTCTCGACAGAGAGGAAAATGATTAAACAATCCTAAGTAGACTAAAGATTCGTTTTTGTGCAGCACCCTGATATTGCAGAATGCTGTGTGTTTGGCTTACCGGACAAGGATTATGGTGAAGTTGTATCTGTAATAGTGGTGCTGGAGTCGGAACGAAAAAGGAAACTAGATGAGTCAAACTCTGCTTTCAGTTTGGAAGAGCTTTGCAGCTGGGCTAAAGACAAGCTTGCTCCGTACAAGGTACAACAACAATTCTATCATTCACTAATTCCTTTAATAATGCTGAATCATGCAACCTGGACCTTTGAATTCGATGTCATCTTGATTTCTGCTGATATCGCTATTAACCGGAAGCTGTTTTTTTATGTGTATTAAAACAATGTGACAGCATCATGCATATAGTTGGGTCTTTAAAAATGATTTACTGATGTTCTTAATCATTCACACTATTGATATGTGATTCTCGTGACAAATCATTACATTTTCTTAACCATGGCTGAGCATTAACTAAAGAATAAATACCATGTTTCTTTTCCAGCTCCCAACACGGTTGATTTTGTGGGATTCTATTCCTCGTAATGCAATGGGAAAGGTGAGCTTCTTCTTGACTTTTGTTGCAAGCAAGTATTTCGTATAACATTGTTGTTATGCCGGTTAACTTGATGGGCAAGAAACACAATAAGTTCTCTTTTTTTTTTTCATTTGAGATATGCTTTTGTTAAATCTTCAGGTGAACAAGGAAGAGTTGAAGAAACGATTGGGTGATTGAAAGTAATTGAATTACAGATCAAAGATCGGACTTGAAATATTAAAACTCAGAAGCTTATCCATGGAACCCTTATACCATCCACTAAAATATCAAATAAGAGCGAAAGTTTCACCATTTTACTTCATGCAAACTTCTTTTTATTTTCTTTTTTGTTGTCATTTTTCAGTGAAATGAAGTGTTGATCTTCTGATATGATTGTGAGAAAGGGGCCATGGTGGCCGGAGATGCAATGAATAATGATGAATAATGGTGGTTTGTGTTTGATTGGTGGTTAGTGATTTGTTGTTTGAAGAAGATGAACAAGATATTTTTTAGAGAGAATAATGTGTTTCTCTGTATTTTTTTATTACTCTCAATTATTCAAATGTTTGTAAGGTGAGCCTTTAAATAGGCAATTGCAGAGTTTTAGTATAGTTAAACTATACTTTTATCTCTAATTTAAATAATGTTTATCCCTAATTTAAATAAGACTTCTAGTAAATCTAAACTATTGGCTTGTGAATTAAACTTTAGTTACACATTAAATAAAACTCTATCACTTTTCGAATAACTTACACTCTCCCTCAAACTAACACTTTTCAAATGTACAGAATTACAGATATTTACTAATAAAGAAAATTATTGTTTTCTCTTGGCAGCTTTTTCAATGGTAAATTTTGGTTCTGGAATGCTTGGATTGGCATGAAACTGACACTGCAACTGCATTGCATATTACAATTTACATAGCATGGTCTTGAAATTACACTGTTTTGAGCTTTGGTTCAGTTTTCCTAGGAATGAGCAGAAGAAAACATAGGAAGCTTGGTTTATTCGGTTTTGATTTTGTCTTGTTTACCCGGTGGTTTGTAATATTTTTATTGGAAAATTTTACAAGCGAAGAACACTGCTAAACACTACTAATGTTGAATACCGCTAAACACCATTAAATTAATTAATAAAAATTTAAAATTTTAAGGACCCATCAAATAATTAATAATTATTTTAAAAAATTCAATTAAATTATATTTTATATATATTAAAATTTTATTTTTTTAATAAGGGTAAACTATATATTTAGTACCTCACATATTTCTATATTTCTATTGAATCCTTATTATTTAAATATTATTTCAATTTGACCCTATTCTTTATAAAAAAATAATTTAACCCTTAACCCTCAACCTAAAACCCTAAACTATTAAACCTTAAACCCTTAAACTTTTAAACATATACCCTAAACCATATATATTGATCCTACCGATTTCTTTTCTCCTTCAAATAAGAAATAAAAGAAAAAGTAGCTTGTTTCTATTTCAGATTATGCTACCCTGGTTTGTATTTTTATCCTTGCCTGTTTGATATGCACTTCTTTAGTCAATGATTATCTTAGAGAGTTTTGATCAACAACATCAGTTTCCTGAGGCTTTTTTTTTTTTTACTTTTGGTTGGGACAATTTGATTTTAACTCTCATGTTTCCTCGCACTTTACCTTTCAGCATCCCACTGTTGATCTGTTAAACTTACTTGCAAAATTCAATATGTTAGCCTGGGATGGGAAATCTAAAACTCATCCACGCCTGATGTGCTTTCAACTTATCATTGATGATGATCATGTTCATTCTTAGGTTAATATGTGACTTAGTTTCCAATTGAATACGTTTCACATTTTAAGTATCAACGTAATGGACATTTCAAAGAGGTTTTAGTAGAATATATGTTGCTTAGAATCTTCATTTTTCTTAAAGTACGTGTTCGACGCTCATGTACAATACATTCCTGGACCCGGGTATGACCCTTTAAAGACCCCCCAAATTTGTACATGTATTCGACACTCACATGACTCCAAATAACATGGAGTATAACTACCAACAGCCCTAGTAAATTTTCATTTATGTTAGGCAATTGAATGTAAAACTCCATTGGTTTAGGGAATAGGTTTAAGAGTATAAGGGTTTAAGGTTTAATAGTTTAGGGTTTTAGGTTGAGGGTTAAATTATTATTTTTATAAAGAATATGATCAAACTAAAATAATATTTAAATAATGAGGGTTCAATAGAAATACGGAAATAAGTGAGGTACTAAATATATAGTTTACCCTTATTAAAAAATAAAATTTTAATATATATATAAAATAATTTAATTAAATTTTTTAAAGTAATTATTAATTATTTGATGGGTCCTTAAAATTTTAAATCTTTATTAATTAATTTAATGGTATTCAACAGTGTTCATCGTTAGTGGTGTTCAACATTAATGTTCGTCGCACGTGGTAGACTCATCCTATTTTTATTTCTATATTAAACTGAAAGAACAAAGTGGCAGTTAATTATATATATATAATGATAAATATTTGATGCTGATGATGGAAAACCTTTTTCCACACTATCTTGACCGGAAAGGATTGATTTAGAATTTTTCTTTAAGACGCTAACAATGTTCTCTTCTGTTTTCCGTTTTTAATCGTTATGAAAGAAAAGTTTTGACCACCAAACAGTTGCCCGTCTAGCTCAGTCGGTAGAGCGCAAGGCTCTTAACCTTGTGGTCGTGGGTTCGAGCCCCACGGTGGGCGCTTTTTTATGTAACCTCAAGGCCTTGGAGTCTAATTTCATTTAACACACCCCATTAGCGCTGTAAACGAACACAAAATTTTTTGTTCGTATTCGTTCATTAAGGAATGTAGCTTGTTCGTGTTCTTTGTTCGTATTCGTTCATTAAGGAATGTAGCTTGTTCGTGTTCGTTCGTTTAAATGGTAAACGAACATGAACGGACATATATAATTTGGATTAATATCCTATACACTGGCGGTGGAAACTGAAAGTTTCCACAAGCGCCTTAGTTTTAGGGTATAGGGTGTTAGTTTAGGGTATATGGTTTAGGGGTTTAGGTGTAGGGGTTTAGAATTTAGGGATAGTTGTTTCAATTTAAAGTTTAGGGTTATAATTTAGGGTTTATAGGTTAAAACCTAAATCCTCACTCTATTACACTAAAAACTAAACCCTAACCTATAAACCCTAAATTATAACCCTAAACTTTAAATTGAAACAATTATCCCTAAATTCTAAACCCCTACACTTAAACCCCTAAACTCTATACCCTAAACTAACACCCTATACCCTAAAACTAAGGCGCTTGTGGAAACTTTCAGTTTCCACCGCCTGTGTATAGGATATTTATCCATATAATTTGGTAAATATTTAATATTTTTGGTTAGTTCGATTAATTCAGTTAATTAACCGATTTTTAAACTGAATTAATCGATAATTAAAATTTGAAAAAACTCTTAATTATTAGTCGAAACTTAAAATTATCTAATAGATTAACCAATTTTGTTTTGGTTCGGTCGGTAAGTTCGGTTTAATCGAATAATGAACACCCCTAGACATATGTGAATAAATTTAAATGAACATAAACGAACATAATTGAACGAACATAAATGAACATAAACGAACGAACATAAATGAACGAGCATAAACGAACGGATTACCGAACGTTCACGAACATAAATGAACGAACAAGTCTTTTGTTCGTGTTCGTTCATTTAATTAGACGAACAAAAAATCTTGTTCATGTTCGTTTGTTTAATAAATAAACGAACATAAACGAACTTCCCGCCGAACGGTTCACGAACGGTTCGCTAAACGTTCGGTTCGTTTACAGCCCTACACGCCATTAACCCCAAAACTAACTGCTTGGCCTAGCGGTTTGGTTATGATGTCCATACTGTAAAATCTTCATTGAAGAAGTTATTTTTAGTATTACTATCTATTTGGTTGATTAATTTTGATCTGGTACCGTAAAGACCTTTTATAGGTATCTTTTTTTATCTAATTTATTTCATTCACAACGCCATAATTTGAACTTTTAACATAATTTATTCCATTCACAAAGCTATAATTCGAACTTCTAACCTTGCTTAAGAATCTAATATTTCATTCCACTAGACTCATTGGTTATTTGATGTGATGGCGATTTTAAAGTTGTTAATTCTATATCTATGCTCATTTTCTACCTTACCAAAGGTAGGAGTGTATATGAACAAAGTGCTTGATGAACTATTATGAACCGTCCGTATAATATTCGTTTATGTCCGTTTATAAAGCTAAACAAACGAATATGAACAATTTTTTTTATCCATTTAATAAATGAACTAACACAAATAGAGGTATGTCCGCTTTGTTCATGTTCACGAACTAGCTCGTTTATTGGCTCAGTTATAAGCCCGTTTACTTGGTTTCCCTTTTCCTTTTATTGTATTTTAAATATTGGTGAATGTAGAGACCAAAAGTTTACGCCCCGAAAACGTAAGTGACCTTACTGATCGTTTTTCAAAATCGGTGACCAACTTTATACTGAGGGAAACATAGGTTACCCTTATACAATGAATACTCAATTCAAATTTGGTATAAAAAAATTGAAGGTTTAAAATATGAAAATTATGGCTAGGGCTTCGAATTTAATTTTTAAGTGTTTTTTAGTATGGGGCATATAAAGAGTCATAGTTAGGGTCAAGAAGATTTTTGCTCATTCTAACAATGTATACTTTGAGTGCTGATGTTAATTACGTTCCAAATCTGGTTAATTGTAAGAAAATCCAATCATAATCATAATAATAATGATAAAGTAGCCATCAGCATCGCTGTCCAAAGTTTCCTGGAGTCACTAATTCTCTAATTATAAGCAGTAGTGGTTTTGGAACATTGCCACTTCGAATTCAAACTGTAACACAATCGGCTCATTTTTAAGACAGTAAGAAGGAAACAGCAGAACCAAGATTTAGTACAAAGAAGAAAAAAGTGGGTAAACATGATGCCAATTCTCAACTGCTCGTTTAAAGGTATCAATCACTTTGTGTCTGATCATTATTGAATGTTTACTTTCTGGTAAACATGAGAAACAAAGACGGGGAAAAGTTTACTTTGGTAAACTCGATGAAAAAGATGAAAAGAATAAAAGAATCTGAGTTTTCATTTATATTTTTTTCGAATTGAAAGGAGGCAAACTAGAAAAATTACATCGAGTGTAATTGTTGCCAAACCTTTCGGGCTCGACCGCAGTCTCTAAGGGCATGAACAATAGTTTTCGGCTCTAAGTGGCAGCACGGGCAATAGGGAGGTACCTATAAATCGGCGGCAACGTTCAACATTGGTCATTAACCTCTCTTTGAAGCAGAGCCATAAGAACATTCGCAATCTCTGTTGGAATCCCCATTTCCAACAGACCAAGCTAGGCTCGCGTGCAAAACGGGCCAAGCTGTTGAGATCGCCTTCCAAAGGGGCGTGCAGGGTGTCTGATGAACCGATAAGGGACATATCTCGGTCATCTTATACTAAGCATGAGTATCTGAGACAAGAGAGAAGCCAAGTTTTAAAACAAAGGCCATGTTAAAATCAAAAACTCGCCTAATGCCAAGACCATCACATTCAAGAGGTTGGCAAATAGAGTCCCAATTGACAAGGGACATTTTTGAAGATGCCGTTGAACTGCCCCAAATAAATTGCCGAAGAATCTTCTCAATATCGGAGCAAACCTTCTTAGGAAGAAGAGAGGTCTGCATGAAATATACAGGGATTGCAGTAAGAACCGATTTGGCCAGAGTCACACGACCAGCCATAGAAAGGGTGCGACTAGCCCATCCATTAAGTTTTTCTTTCATCTTGACTAAGATGAAGTTATAGTCCGAACATTTTGCGCGTGCATGAAGAACTGGTACACCGAGGTACTTCCCTAGTGAAATAACCCGCTGATAACCAAGAAAAGTGCTGATAGTGTCCTGTAAGGCTGCGTTTGTGTTTGGCGAGAAGTAAATTTGTGTCTTCCCTTTATTAACACAGTGGCCCAAAAACTTACCAAAAGTTACCAGAACATTCGGAACTAGCTCAGCTTGACCCAAATTTGCTTTTGCATAAAAAATTAGATCGTCGGCAAAAAATAAATAGGACACGGGATCCCATTGCGAACAAAACGGAAAGGCTGCCATGTTGAAGATGACACAAAATGATCAATCGGGTGGCCCAGACGTTCCAAGACGTTCCATGCCCCGACGTGAAAGGAGATGAGAATTCCCCGTTCCATTGAATTTGGAAACTCGAAGAAGATAATGAATTCATGATGATACGCCTAATGGTCGGTGGGAAGCCAGCATCCATCAATGAGTCAGATGAAATCCTATTTCACACGGTCAAAGGCCTTTTCAAGGTCTACCTTAATCGCCATCCAACTATCCTTGTGCTTAGATAACCTCATCGAGTGTATTATTTCTTGGTTGATCATGACATTTTTCGTTATGTTCCGGCCAAAAATAAAACTTGTCTGATCATGCTGGATAATTGTGGGAAAATTGGCTTCTGACGTCGCACGATAACCTTTGACAAGAGCTTGTAAACAAATGTGCATAGACTTATGAGACGAAAATCTGCAAAGGTAGACGAACTATCACGTTTAGGAAGAAGCACGAGAATAGTTTGATTCAGCTCTGGATCTAATATATTACCTCGAAAAATGTCTTTCATAGAGGTGATTGACGGGCCCATACCTGGCCATTGTTTCTGATAAAATTCCGCATGTAATCCATCCCACCCGGAAGATTTTAAGGGAGTCATTTTCATTAAAGCATCATGAATTTCCTCGACTGTGGAAACAGCTTCAAGAGAAAGCAAAATACCATCTCCCATCCCCAATATACATCTCCGAGACAAGGACAATGCAAGGTACGGCTGGGGGACGTCTCAACTTTACCGATGATAGTCAAACATATATTAAGTACGATCAACGCTTATTGGGAACATACCCAAAGACATACTCAAATATATTTACCTAAAAAAATTGAAAATAAAATCCCCATCTTCTCTGTGAGCAGGATTTTAAAAACCATTAAACTAATCCGAACTTAAAAAGCTCAAGGATAATTAAACTAAAAATTATCTTTAAAAAACTACTAAATTAAACACTCAACCTAAAAACTATAAACTTAACACTTAATCTCAGCCAAAAGGCCAAGACTAGATTACTTCATTGTTATATTTGATAAATGCCTATTTATAGGTTGCTTTCTCTCGTATCTTAAGGATGTGGGATATTAGGTGTGTATTGTACTTGTAACCTGTTTTAACGCTTAATCACTCAAGCTTTAAATAGGAATGGATAAATATCTATTTCAGCCATGTCATCTTTTAATTTTATTATTTTAGTCATTGATTTTCTTTTTATTTAGAATGTAAAGTTAAATTTTCGTTCAATTTAGTCATTTAATTTTAGTAATCTTTTAATCTAAGTGTTAAAAAGTAATTTAAAATCATTATAAGTTAATTTAAATAACTACAATTATAATTTTAGTCCTTATTGTATTATAAATTTTAATATTTTTTATTATATATATTAAAATTTATTTTATATTTGTCGTACCCGTACCTTCTAATTTTGAAATTTGTCGTTTCATGTCCCCGTCACCGTACTTGTCCCCGTATCTGTATTTGTGCAACTTAGATTGCGTATTGTGGTCCCCTTGTGTAACCCAATCCGATCGCGACTTTTGTCGCCATAAGAGCTCCTCTTCATCTAAAAGATGTTCCAGTTCAACTAACAAAACACCCTCCAGTTCTGTCAGAAAACGAGAAGGGCGAGTACTTAGCAAAATATCTTGATTAACAAAAGGAAATCGGCCAGAAATGGGATAAGTACCTATAGGAGGTTCGTCGTCAGCAAAAAGGTTACGGAAAAAGTTAACTGCCTCCTCTTTGAGTTTCATAGTATCCTCACACCATGTTCCATCCCCAATCCGTAGAGAAGAGACTCGATTACGTTGCCTCTTTGAGTTTCATGCAAACTTCTTTTTATTTTCTTTTTTGTTGTCATTTTTCAGTGAAATGAAGTGTTGATCTTCTTTTTATTTATATATATATATTATGAAAATTATTTTATGCTGATGATGGAAAACCTTTTCCTACACTATCTTGACCGAAAAGGATTGATTCAGATTTTTTCTTTAAGACGCTAACAATGTTCTCTTCTGTTTTCCGTTTTTAATTGTTATTAAGAAAAAGTTTTGACAACTAAACAATTGCCCGTCTAGCTCAGTCGGTAGAGCGCAAGGCTCTTATCCTTGTGGTCGTGGGTTCGAGCCCCACGGTGGGCGCTATTAGTTATTTTTTCACAGTGCCTTTTTATGTAACCTCAAGGCCTTGGAGTCTAATTTCATTAAACACACGCCATCTAACCAACCCATTTTTTAGATATTGGTGGCCCTAGAGCCAATCAAAAAATTATGCCTATAATCAAGGGTTTAAATTGCAGTTGTGTTTATTGTGATTGGAAACATAATAGATGTTATTGTGGTCACTACGAGTATCGTGGTTGTGAATTATTAATAACTAATAACATATGTTATTTTTGACAAAATTGTTGTGAAGCATTATATAAATCAGCCCTAATAACAAGTGCTGAAAAAATAAATTTTAAGAGTAGCTTCATAATAACAAGTATTGAAAATTTGGGGTCTTAATAAAAAGTATTGAAAAACATAGGCTCTTAATAAAATGTATTGAAAAAATTGCACTCTTAATAACAAATAAATATTAGAAAAGAAAATTGAATTTTAAGAGTAAGCCCCTAAAAATAAATATTGAAAATAAATTGGTTCCCTAATAACAAGATTTGAAAAAATGGGCCCTTAATAATAAGTATTAGAAAAATAAATAAATTTTAAGAGTGTCCAAGATAAGAAACATTGGAGGAAATTATGCACTTAATAACAAATATTAAAAAAATAATTTATAAGAATATGCCCCTAATAATAAATTTTCAAAAAAAATTAGGCCCTAATAATAAATATTGAGAAAAATTAGGTTCATAATAACAAGTGTTGAAAATAATTTGGCACTATATTTAATATAAATTTTTTTATAAGTGCAATACACTATAAAAATATGGGCCTTGGGCGATTGCCCCTCTTGCCCGGGCCCAGATACAGCCCTGCATGTAACCCCAAAACTGCTTGGCCTAGCGATTTCGTTATGATGTCCATAATGTAAAATCTTCATCGACGAAGTTGTTTTTGGTATTACTATCGATATTTGGTTAATTAATTTTGATTCAGTACTGTAAAGATCTATTATGGGGTAACTCTTCTCACCTAATTTGCTTCATTCACAACGTCATAATTCAAACTTCTAACATTGTTTAAAAACCTAATATTTCATTCCACTAGACCCACTCGTTGTTGATGATGGGTTTAAAGTTGTTAAGTCTATCTTTATTCTCATTTTCTACCGTACCAAAGGTAGAGGTGTAAATAAACAAAGCGTTTGATGAACTATTGTGAACCGTCTGTATAACATTTGTTTATGCCCGTTTTTAAAGCTAAACAAAGAGTATGAACAAAATTTTTGTATTCTTTTAAAAAAATGAACGAACACAAATAGAGGTATGTTTGCTTCGTTCATGTTCACGAGCTAGCTCGTTTATTGGCTCGATTATAAGCTCGTTTACTCGGTTTTCCTTTTCCCTGTATTGCATTTTAAATAGGGGTGAATGTAGAGATTAAATTGAACATGAGTGAAATTTGGAGTTCAAGTTGAGAAGCATGAGGAGCTTAAGAACTAGTGGCGTAGTTTCACCATTTTGGCGGACATATAAATGAACATGTTGGCGGACAAATATACGAACATGTTCGTGAACATATAAAGAAACGTGTTCCGAACGTTAAAAAATATGTTCGCGAATGTTAAACAAACAAACATGAACACCTTCAAAAATAAAACAAAAGAACATGATATTAAAAATTTAAACGACAACAAACCGAACATGAACACCTTAAAAAATAAACTGACGAACACGAACAACACATTGTTCATTCAAGCTCGGTTCATTTATGATCTAACTAAAGAGAGTCGTCTTTAGCTGGCAACGTCTTCCATGGGGTGGGGGAAATAGGCAACAGCTACCGGCGCCTTTGGTACATATTTTTTTGTTTTTTGGGACTAAAATGAAAAGAATTAAAGTTTGAGGGTCTAAATTAAAATTTCCAAAAAACACAAATTTACTGTAATTGTGTAAAATGCTAAGAATTAAATTCTGAAGTGTGTAATCTTATGACATTCTGAAATATTTCATTTTGGTCCTAGTGGTAAAATTACAAAGACCCAATTGAAAGAAAATTAAAATTTTAAAGACTAAAATGAAAAAATTTAGAATACATATAACAGAAAGAATCTTTATGAATAACGATATATATATATATATATATATATATATATATATATATATATATATATATATATATATATATATATAGAAAAATCGAGTTTTTAAGCTCAATAGGTAAAAAAAAGGAATATTTACTCAAATATTATTTTGGGATTTTTTTATTTCGAAAATAAGGATCTTCACAAATTATTTTCAGATATAGGGATGATTACTGTTAAAAATCAGAAAACCCATGGACCACAACCCGAGTTTGAACAGTAATTTTCAACCACCACCCTTTTAAAATGCCACACTGCCATGTGGCGCGATGTAGGCGTTCCGAGCACTGTTCAAAGTCGAATTGCCCACCCCCCGTCTTTGAACAGTGCACCGAATAATGGTGCCTGGACTGCTTACTGCGTGCCATGTGGCGTTGCGCAAAATAGAAAAGGGGAGGAAAGCACCCCGTTTTTGAACAGTAAAATAACCCCAAGAACAATGTTCAAAAACGGGTTGTGCACTGGTGGTCTTCTGACTTTCAACAGTAAACATCCCTAGGTCTGTAAATAATTTTTCGGGATCCCTACTTTTGAAATTAAAAAATTTCAAAGTAATATTTGAGTAAAAATTTCGTTAAAAAAAGGATCAAAATGATGTTTAAAGTTTTCATAAAAATAAAAAATTCAAAATTGAAGACTAAAACGATATTTTTTCAGGATGAAAATAACAACAATACGACTACGTTCCTTCCAGCGTGTAAATCTCGAAAAATTATGTTAACTAAAAAATACTCAATCGAACACCCAAACACAAAATCACAATATAATTTCAACGTTTTGATCTATACTCATTGTTCAAACACCAATATGCTTTACAATAATTTTTATTTTAGCTCTTGTCATTTTCTTTTCTTTTGATCCCAAATGTGCAAAACACATATTTTAATGTTTAGTGAAAACACACGGTAAAAATAAAAAATGAAAATGTACGTTTTGGTTTAAGTATTTCGATAAATTATAATTTCAGACCCTAAAGTCTTTAAAATTTTCATTTTAGTCTCAAAAGGGCAAAAAATAAGAAAATAGCCCAAAGTTACCTACAAGGCTACAACGGCCGACGATTGTCTCACCCCATGAGAGTCATCACCAACTGAATACAACTCCCTTTTAATATTATAGAAAATGATCATTTCTCTAAATAAGTTTGGTGTGGACCATGAACAAAAGTCCTCTACCTCTAATCATGCCTCATTTTATACCTCACACTAAAAAATACTTAAAAATTAAATTTTAAATCCTAACTCTAGTTTCTACATTCTAAAACTTAAACCTCACACCCTAAAAAATCACCATACTTTTAATTCTCTAAATCCTAACCACAACTCCTAACTTTAAATCATATACTCTAAATTCACTTTTTAAAGTAAAGACACTAAAAGAAACATAGTTTAGAGCAAGGAATTTCCATTCGTGGACCATTTCCAATTTTTTAAAAAAGCGATAGCCTTTTCCCTTAAATGATCATGTCTCTTGATGTATCATCCGTAATCAATGATGTTTCCACTCTCAAAACGAAACAAACAAAAAAAATCTTTGACTTTTAAATCAAGAATGTTATCCATTGAAGATATGGGTGTCTATAGTAGGTTAATCATATCGTTTAGTTTAAATGGTTGGTTAATCGTTATAACGGTTATTATTCGTAATTTAACCGTTACTAACCGTTATGAAACGGTTAACCGTTAATTTTTTAAATGGTTAACCATTATAGTGGGTAACGGTTAAGGAACGGATCGGTTACAGGTTAACATGTAACCTATTACGATTTTCTTTTCAAATGTTCATTATTTCTTTTTTAGAATAATAAATAGGGTTTTATTTTGATGCACAAGCTGTGTAAATTTTTTTTACACATTCCTTTTATAAAATTTAAAATCTAAATCACAAACCCTAGCAACCTAAAACCTAAGCCCTAAATCCTAAACTCTAAATTCTAAATTCTACCCATAAACCTTAAATTATATACCCTACATACTAAACCCCTAAACCCTAACCTAAAACCCTAAACCCTAAACCCTAAAATTAAAGGGCTTGTGTAAACTAAAGTTTACACAAGCTTGTGCATCAAAGTATTTTCCTAATAAATATATCTCTCCGATAAATATTGTATTAATTTAAAAATAACTTAAATAGAGAAATTTTAAACACAAACTTTACACTTAATTAAAATAAAGTACCTATAGGTTAACCATTAACCGTCTTTTTTGACGGTTCGGTTAATCGAAACCGTTTAACCTTGACGGTTAGGTTACTTAACCTATAAAATGAACGGTTATATCAGTTAACGATTACGGTTTATTTTGTACACCCCTAATTGAAGATACGAATCCACATCTAGTGAGTAAAAGAAATTAAAAATAAAATAGATAATGTATTCGGACAAGGATGGACTTAGAAGAGGGCTGGAGGGGCAGTCTCCCCCTTAAAAATTTGAAATTTATATATAATTTTAAATTTTTTTAGAAATCTTGTATATATTTTAATTTTATAAGTTCTAGGTTCGCCCCCTAATATAAAATCTTGCGTCCGTCCCTCTATTCGAATATGTATTTGATTTCAAATCTATCATAGGTAAGAAGGATAAATTTAAATAATGAATACTCAATTCAAATTTGGTATAAAAAATGAATTGTAATAATGTATACTTTGGTGCTGATGTTAATTACGTTCCGAATCTGGTTAGTTGTAAGAAAATCCAATCATAATGATATTAATAATGAATGATAAAGTAGCCATCCGCGTCGCGGTGCCCTATTTAGGGGTGTAAACGAGCTGAGTCGAGCTTGAATAGTGCTATGCTCGATTCAGCTCGTTAAGATTTCGAGTCGAGTTCGAGCTTGAGTAGTTCTTAACGATCCTGAATAATCTGAGCTCGGCTTAGCTCGTCAAGAACTCAGGTCGAGTTTGAGCTTGAGTCGAGTTCAATCGAGTCGAGTGTTAACCGAACTTTGACCAAGTCGGACTCGAGTAGCTCGCAATTTATCTCGTCCATTTAAAACTCTATTAGGAAAAAAAACTTTGATACACAAGTTTAGGGTGTTAGTTTATGGTTTAGAGGTTTAGGTTGTTGGGTTTAAAATTTAGGATTTAGCTTTTAGAGTTTAGTACTTATGTTTAGGGTTTATGTTTTAAGATTTTAGGTTTATGAATTTAGATTTTAAATTTAAAAATAAAAAAAAATAGTATATTATATTTTCGAAAAGCTCGCGAGCTTTCCGAGTCGGGTATCGAGTAGCTCGACTCGGCTCGCTAAGAACTCGAGCCGAGTTCGACCTCGAGTCAAATCCAATCGATTCGAGTGTTGACCGAGCTTTGATCGAGTCGAGCTCGAGTAGCTCGCAATTTGTCTCGTCTCGTTTACAGCCTTACCCCTACTTATGCCTCCACACTCAAAAAGGTTTAGGTTATGGTTTAGTGAATTTAGGATATGATGTATTTTTAAGGTATAGGGCATAAGGTTTAGAATTTAGAATTTATGATTAGGTTTAGAGTTTAAAATTTAATTTTTTAATATTTTTTAGTATTAAGACATATACAAAGGCACCTAAAAGGGTAGAGAATTTTTATCCCGCTGTCCAAAGTTTCCTGGAGTCACTAATTCTCTTATTATAAGCAGCAGTGGTTTTGGAACATTGCCACTTCGAATTCAAACTGTAACACAATCGGCTCATTTTTAAGACAGTAAGAAGAAAACAGCAGAACCAAGATTTAGTACAAAGAAGAAAAAAGTGGGTAAACATGATGCCAATTCTCAACTGCTCGTTTAAAGGTATCAATCACTTTGTGTCTGATCATTTGAATGTGTGTTTCGTGTTCGAGTAAACGGATGGCTAAGCTTTTGCTCACTGTTCTTCAGTGCTTTCAAAGGAAATTTACCCTTTTTTGTAAGCTGTTCGTTTCTTCTAGATATGGAACTAAATACCCTTTACATTGTTTTGTTTTGGTTTATTTGTTGCACCAGACAGAATAGCAATTCGAGCTGATCGAAAGAGCTATACTTACGCGCAACTAGTCTCCTCTGCATGCAACATATCTAGGCTGTTATCCAACACCGGCATCAATATTGTAGTGCATTCAATAGTTCCACTGGACCTCAGCTGTCCTGAAGCTGAGCTCTTGCATGTTATGAATGATTCGGTATACCTCTAGAGTTAACTGTATTTTCCGTTTCTTTAATTTGCTTAAAGAATTAGAAGCAGTATGCATTCAATGGCAGATGATTGCTAGGAGTTATTTGACTTGTTTCCTTTCATGCCCCCATGCATTCTACCACTTGGAAATTATATTTTTCCACTGTTCGTAACGAGTAATGTTACTCGATTTGTTTTTTTTTTTGTTACTGTATTAGGATGTATCTGTTGTATTGAGTACTGAAGAATACAGTGAAACTATGCAAAGGGTTGCCACTAGATGTGCAGCACAGTTCATTCTTATTCCTCCTGTTTCCAGCACTTTCTCGTCCTCAAATATGACCGATGAATCACAAATTGGACAGATAGGCAATATATAGAACTCTGGTTGTGTTTATGTTTAATCTTTATGATAATTTGCAAAATGATCATCCTTTTCTAGACAAAGCTTTCAGTTCATACTCCTTGTTTTTCATTTTTGCTGTGCAGATGAAAATCCGGCATTGATTGTCTATACTAGTGGTACAACAGGTAAACCTAAAGGAGTAGTTCATACTCACAAAAGCATCCTTGTATCGAAAAATAGAAAACACCTAAATTACTGGAATTTATTCAGGAAAAATAGTCTGTGTAGAATGCTAATAATTTATGTTGTCTTTGTTATGTGCAAGGTTCCTACAATGTATACTAGACTGATACAAGAATATCACGCAATGGATCCAGAGCAACAAGCTGCATCTGCCTATGCTGCACGACAGCTGCGTCCTATGGTAAGTTTCCTGGAAAATTTTCTTATAACATGTTCATTAAAAATTTGGGTAGATGTGTAAGATTTTCATTCTTCCCATTTCCCATCTAATGCTTGACAATCTGTTTAGAGACATCTAGTAGAAACTCGTTCGAGGGACAACTCTTAGCCACCTAGAAAACCTCTTGATTTATTACTTGACATGTTTAGAGAATTCTTTTTTGATTTATTTATTTCTAATAGATCAGGATTGCTGAAGATAAAAGCAGAGGTGATACAGCCGGTTGGGGCGAGCTTTGTGTTAAAAGTCCTGCAATGTTTAAGGAATACTGGAAACTTCCTCAGGTATTTCCTTTAATCATCTGAATTTTTATTGTAATCTAACGGAATAATCTCCCATGATCGAGTTATTGCTTTGGACTCATGAAAAAAAATGCTCAATTGTTTTGATACTAAAACGCCTTTTTAGGATTCTCAATGTCTGCAAATTTCGAGCCGGAGGCGTATCCTAGATGTGGTATGCAAATTATGCTTAAACTTCAAGGACAATAAATGCTAAATTCATTAATTTCTGAAATATAGGTAACCAAGGAATCGTTCACCGATGACGGGTTCTTCAAGACTGGGGATGCATGTAGAGTGGATGAAGATGGATACATTGTCATGTTGGGACGTAAGTGTTGAAAGGATAGTTTAGAGGATAGTTAGCTGCATGGTTAGTTACGTGAGCTGTTAGCAAGTTAGTTAGCAAATAACAGATTAGTTAGAGTGTTAGCCAGCTAATTATGTTGTATATAAATGATGTACTCTGTATGATTCAATCAATGAGAAAAAAAACTTCTTTTTTCTCTCCCAAACAGTTTGTTTTCCTTCATTATAGAAATCTCAACATGGTATCATTCGCTGAGTTCTGATCTTTTTTTCCGATTGCTTCCGTCGGTGTTTCTTTTTTCTTTCCTCGTCTTCTTCTTCATTCGATTGTTATTCTTCTTTTCTGGCAATTCCAGTTGTCATGGTGACCATTAGCGATGTCCAGCTTGATCCTTCTCATCGCCTTTATCTTCATCCTTCCGATACTCCTGGTACCTTGCTTGTTTCTCATCAGCTTATTGGCGTTGCTAATTACAGCGTTTGGAGTCGATCCATGTGCATTGCTTTGCTTGCAAAAAACAAGGTTGGCTTCATTGATGGATCCTGTTCTCTTGAAGATGTTTCAACAGAGTTAAAGCCGCAATGGGAACGATGCAATGCACTGGTATTATCCTGGATCTTAAATATTGTTAGTCAAGATTTATCTGCTGGCTTTGTTTTTGCTTCTAGTGCTGCTCTTGTGTGGTCTGATTTGAAAGAACGCTTTGATAAAATTGATGGATCTAGGGTTAATTTTTTGCATCGTGAAATCAGCTCTCATGTTCAGGGTACATCTTCTATTTCTGTGTATCATACACGTCTTCGTTTACTTTGGGATGAATATGATTCCATTGCTCCTTTTGCTATTTGCAACTGTGAATCATCAAAAAAGAATGTTGATAATCGTACGCAGCAACGACTTTTTCAGTTTCTCATGGGTCTAAATGAGCCTTACTCGATGGTTCGTAGTCAAATCCTGCTTATGCGTCCTTTGCCTTCTGTGAATCAAGCATATTCTATGCTTATTCAAGAAGAAGGACAGCGTTCTAATGTTAGCCAACCTTCCTTGATTGTTGATCCTACTGCACTGTATTCTGGTGCTCCTGCGTCTTCTACATCACGCAGACGGTTTTCTGGTACCTGTGACTATTGACATATTAAAGGCCACAAAAAGGAAACCTGCTACAAGTTGATTGGTTATCCTGCTGATTTCAAGTTTACCAAACGTAAAGGACCTTCTGCCAACAATGCTACGGTTGAGGTTGTTTCTGATTCCCCTCATGTTGTTGATAATTCATCTCTTCCTTCTCCTGTGCCGGTCTTTACTCAGGACCAATATAAACAGATCTTGGATCTTCTTGGTCAAGGCTCTGGGATGCAAGCTTCTGCACACATGGCAGGTACTTCTTTTGGTCCTTCTTCTACTGATTGGATACTTGATACGGGGGCCACTAATCACATGACATTTGATCTTGGGCGTTTGACTTCTCCTGTTGCTTGTTCTTCTCCCCCCTTTGTTCAGTTTCCAAATGGTAAAACCACTTCAATTGCTCATATTGGTTCTTGTTCCATTTCTTCTTCTCTTTTTTTTATCCAATGTCTTACATGTCCCTGACTTTCATTTTAACCTTTTATCCGTCTCTCAACTCACAAAAGACCTTAACTGTTGTGTTCTTTTTTATCCTCACTTTTGTTTTTTGCAGGACCTTTGCAATGGAAGGGTGATGGGGATTGGTAAGGTCAAAGGAAATCTTTACACGTTCCATTCTTCTCCATCTGCCTTGCCTTCTACTCCACCTTCACAACCGTTGTTTGTGTCTTCTGAATCATGCTTTTCTTCTAGCTCTTTACCTACTTCCAGTGTTCTATGGCATGCTCGCCTTGGTCATTCCTCTTTCACTACTATGAATAAATTGTCTCAATTGGATTGTAATTTCTCTCATTATGATCATGTTAAACATTGTGGCATTTGTCCCTTAGAAAAGCAATCTCGTTTACCTTTTCCCATTAGCATTTCACGTGAAGATCAACCTTTTTCTCTTTTGCATAATGATCTTTGGGGTGCTTATCGTGTATCTACATATAGTGGCCATCGATACTTTCTCACTATTGTGGATGATTGTACTCGCATGACATGGGTTTACCTTCTTCACCTTAAAAGTGATGCTATTGTCATTCTTAAAGAGTTTATTACTTATGTTGCTACACATTTTTCTTCTTTCATTAAAACCATTAGAAGTGATAATGGTTCAGAGTTTTTTAACACTGCTGGTCATGAATTGTTTACCTCTAAAGGCATTGTTCATCAAAGTTCCTGCATGCACACCCCACAACAGAATGGGGTGGCCGAGCGTAAACACAAACATCTTCTTAATGTGGCACGTGCCCTTAAATTCCAATCTCATGTTCCTATAAAATTTTGGGGTGAGTGTGTGTTAACAGCTTGTTACTTAATAAATCGTTTACCTACTTCCGTTTTGGGATGGAAATCACCATTTGAAATGCTTTACAAACGTGTTCCAAATTTGTCCCATCTTCGTGGTTTTGGTTGCCTTTGTTTTGCCACAGTGCTTAACAATCATGATAAATTCACTCCAAAAGCTACTTCTGCAGTTTTCATGGGTTACTCTCTTCATCATAAGGGTTATGTTCTCTTTAACATTACATCTAAGACCTTCTTCGTTAGTCGTGATGTAGTTTTCCATGAATACATATTTCCATTTCAAACCTGTGATTCTTCATCTCCTTTATTTCCCCTTACCTCTTTGCCAACGGTTGATCATGAGTTTCTTCATATTCTAGTTATTCCAGTTACTGAGCAACCTCTTCCACCTTTTACCCCTTCTTCACCTTTACCTACTGAACCTTCACCTGTGCCTACTGCACATTCACCTTTACCTACTGAACCTTCACATGTGCCTCCTGACCCTTTACCCATGCCTAATGAAGCTTCAGTTTCTCCTCCCATTTCTCCTGTTGTTTCCTCTATTCCTTTGCGTAAATCCACTAGGGTTTCTAAGCCTCCCACTTGGTTGTCTGATTTTGTTTGTCCTACCAATTCCTCCTCATCCACTTCATTGCTCACAGGTTCGTACCCTATCTCTTCTTGCATTGGTTATAATCATTTGTTGAACCTCATTCTTATCAAATGGCAATTACTGATCCTCGGTGGGTGGAGGCCATGCAACTTGAGATTCAAGCACTTGAGGCTAATGGCACGTGGGCTGTGGTTGACTTACCTCCTGGCAAGAAAGCAATTGGATGCAAGTGGGTGTATCGGGTGAAATACAATTCAGATGGTTCCATTGAGCACTTTAAAGCTCGTTTAGTTACTAAGGGTTACAACCAACGTGAAAGGATTGATTTTCATGACACTTTCTCTCCCGTTGCGAAGCAAGTAACTGTGCGTACTGTTATTTCATTGGCCGCCATTTATGCCTGGCCTTTGCTTCAGATGGACGTCTTCAATGTTTTCTTGCAGGGTGATCTCCATGAGGAGGTTTATATGACATTACCCGAGGGTTTTCGCAACCAGGGGGAGTGCTCACCTCGAGTTTGTAGGCTGCTCAAGTCATTGTATGGCTTAAAACAAGCCTCTCGTCAGTGGAACTTGAAGTTGACAGAGGCTCTTATTGCAAATGGATACTCGCAAAGCTTGCACGATTACTCGTTGTTTACTAAAGTCAAGGGTGCCAAAATTTTAATAATGCTCATTTATGTAGATGATCTTCTTCTCACTGGGAATGATGAAGAGATGATTAAGGAACTCAAGGAGATACTGCACTGCAACTTCAATATGAAAGATCTTGGTACTCTTAAGTATTTTCTTGGCATTGAGGTGGTACGTTCCAAGGAAGGCATCGTCTTGCATCAACGGAAGTATGCTCTCGAGTTGATAGCTGACTCAGGCTTAGGGGGAGCACGTTGTGCATCGACACCCTTGGATCAAAATGTTAAATACACAGCAGCAGGTATTGACAGTAGTGGTTGTGATGGTTCTATGGAAGAACTGTTAGAAGATGTGTCAACGTACCAGAGGCTAATAGGAAGGTTACTCTATTTAACACACACACGTCCAGATATTATTTTTGTTGTTCAGTGTTTGAGTCAGTTCATGCAAGCACCTAAGAAGATCCACTATGAAGGGGCCTTGCGTATTGTTCGATATATCAGACAGCATCCAGGTCAAGGAATCCTTTTATCTGATAGTTCTAATCCTGTGCTGACTGCATATTGTGACTCTGATTGGGCCAGCTGTCCTATCACTCGTCGTTCAGTCTCGGGCTTCTGTGTCAAGTTGGGAGACTCTTTGATTTGCTGGAAATCGAAGAAGCAAAGCACGGTCTCTCGGTCTTCAGCAGAAGCTGAATATAGGTGCATGGCTACTACAGTTGCTGAACTTGTCTGGTTGAAAGGCTTAATAAAAGAATTGGGAGTCAAGCATAACACACCAGCAACATTTTTCTGTGACAGTCAGGCGGCTTTGCAGATTGCTGCCAATCCAGTTTTCCATGAGTGAACGAAGCACATAGAAATCGACTGCCACTTTGTGCGTGAAAAAATACATAAAGGAATGGTTCGAACATTTCACATTTCCTCCAATGAGCAGCAGGCAGACATTTTCACAAAGAGTTTAGGAGTTGCCCAGCACAACTACCTTATAAGCAAGTTGGGGATGAAAGATATATACCATCCTCCAACTTGAGGGGAGTGTTGAAAGGATAGTTAGGTGTATGGTTAGTTTTTTTTTTTTTGATCGGCAACCGTATGTTTTTATTAAAGTAATAAAGAAACATACAGCTTGACGGGATCGCACGCCTCGTTAAAAACCTCCCTAAACCTATTGGAGGAAAAGAGTACGATACGATCCGTCGAGTACAAAAGGAAATAATAAAAGCAAAACACAAAGTCACAAACATGCCACGAATGTCGAAAGTCTATCTACTCCCTCTTTGGCTAATGCATCCGCGAATCCATTCGCCTCCCTTCGCACGTAACAGAATTGGATATCATACGTGATTTGACAAACCTGATCAATTGCCAAAAAACCTCCCATAACCGCCAAGGACGTTTTGCGGACTGAGTAACCCAGCTCAACGCGACTTGAGAGTCTGACTCCAAGATAACACAACCCTGTCGCCATTCCCTCTCCTGTACCATACCCAATGCAAAAGCTATCGCTCACACCTCTGCTTCGTTCGACTCCATCACGCCTAAAGGGCCCGAAAATAAACCCAATATGCGACTGTCTGCATCTCTCATTACGCCACCAATACCTGCCGGACCTGGTTTTCCTCGCGCCGATCCATCCGTGTTGAATTTTAATACGCCTTTTAAAGGAGGCTGCCAGCACCTTCCCACCCTCACCCGTTTTGGTTGTATATTAACCTCAAATTTTGGAGGACAAGTCCACCAAACGGCTTCCGTTAACAATTCACCCCGCCTATCAGCTTTTATCCAGTAATATGATCTCAATTTTACCAAGAAACATAATTCAGCTAAGTTCCAGTGTTTCCCACGAAAAATAAATTCATTTCTTGCAATCCATAACGACCATAATAATGCAGCAACGCACGCTATCCACCACAAGTTCATGCATCCCGTAAAAACACTATGAAAACCAAGCACATAAAAAGCATCAAAACTGACCGGTAAAATTGTGTCAATTCCCCACCATTGTCTCAACCATGTCCATGCTGATCGCGCAAAAGGACATTCATATAGAATGTGAGCGATGCTCTCTTCTTCCGTCACACACCAAGGGCATCGACCTTGATCATCCGGCAATGGAATTCCACGAGCACGCAAGAAATCCGTTGTGGGTAATCGACGCAGCCATGTGAACCATAGGAAAGCCTGAACTTTAGGCGGCACCAACACCTTCCAAGCGAAACAGTCACCGAACTCCATTTCCCCCGCCTTATCGAACATGAGCAGTTTCGATAATGTCCTAACTAAAAAAATTCCATGCTCGTCTGGCTTCCAAATCAGCATGTCTATCTTGCCTTCCCATGCGCGAAAATTGGACACCATTTTCATTAAATCGCGTAACAGCTCAAGCTCAAAAACCCTCAATGGCCTCCTAAAGAAATCTGCCCATTGGTGATGTGATAAACTGCCCCCCAACATGTAGTCACACACCCTCGCTAATTTATCAATTGCCAACGAGAACAATCGCGGAAACACATCCTTTAAGGCCAATTGTTCTATCCACGGATCAAACCAAAATAGTATCGATCTACCATTTCCGAGTTTCCATAAAAAACCAGTCATACCCATGTGTTTTTCTACCTACTCATCGCATGAAATTGCCACAATTTGTCGCCATACAATCGACATCGACGACATCTGCTCTGTGTTGAACCGCCACCATTGCGGATGTTCACCATATTTCGCTACTATCAAACTACGCCAAAGAGAATCCTTATCGCGCGCATATCTCCACACCCATTTCGATAGCAACGCCATGTTCTTAACTCGTAAATCCGCAACCCCCAAACCCCCAAGCTGTTTTGGACGACATACCACTTCCCACCCTACTCTACTCATCCTCCGTTCCAATCTGACACCCCCCAGAGAAAGGCCCTTCATATTTTATCAATCCTATCAATTACCCCTTTATGGGCGACAAATAAACCCATATAGAATATCGGTAGTGAGGACAGAACCGAGTTGACCAAAACCACTCGAGCTGCAAATGACAAAGAGGATCTTTTCCAGCCCGCTAATTTGAATCTAAAATTTGCTATTATCGGTTCCCAAGTAGCTATCAGTCTCGGACTTGCACCTATTGGAAAACCCAAATACACGAATGGGAAATCAGCTTTTCTACACCCTAGCACCTCGGCCACACTAGCGCCCAACTCTTCCTCTATGCCAACTGAATATAATGAGCTTTTGCCAAAATTTATCGTCAAACCCGAACAAACTTGGAAACAATGTAGAATCCGTTCAAATTTTGCGCGACTTCTAAAGAGCCCTCAAAGAATAATAGTGTGTCGTCGGCAAACTGAAAATGTGTCAAAAATATCCCAGACGCCACTTCCACTCCACGAATCAAACCCCCCAATTCAGCCCTTCGCAACATCAAGTGCATCGCTTCTGCGACTATCACAAAAATCAAAGGCGATAGCGGACAGCCTTGTCGCAAGCCTCTACCCATTCGGAATTCTTTAGTGGCATTACCGTTGAGAAGCACCGACAACCTGGCTGAACTGATACATTCAGTAATCCATTGTCTCTATACGTCGCAGAAACCCATTTTTTCTAGCACTTCATCCAGAAAACTCCAACTAACGCAGTCATATGCCTTGGCGAAATCTAGCTTCAATAAGAAACCACATGCTCCCCTTTGTCGCAAAGAATGCACAACCTCAATGGCCAGAAGTACTCCATCTACTAATTGACGACCTTTTATAAATGTTGACTGTGTATCACTTATCAAATCACCCAAAACCAATTGGAGTCGATTCGCAAGGCATTTGGCTAAAATTTTATACACCGAATTGACTAAGCAAATAGGCATATATTCACCAAGTGTCTTAGGAGATGCTACCTTAGGTAATAAGACAATGAATGTGAAATTAGCATCCTTTGGTAACCGACCACTAGCATGAAAATTCCGAAGAAACGTAGGATGTCGCCATTGAGCACCTCTCACCCTTTCTTGTAGAAATCCAAAGTAAAACCATCCGGACCCGGTGCTTTCGAACTATCACACCCCCTCACTATGCCATGAACCTCTTCCAACGAGAATGCCACAACCAATTTCTCCCTAGAAATCGGTGATAATTGCCGAAATTCCCCCTCGAATTTCCATACACATTCCCGCTTGTCACGAGAGAAGTGTTTCATGAAAAATTGCACCACATGTCGTCGCATAAGGAATGGTGTATTAATCCAGTTGTCATTAATCAAGAAACCTGGAATAAAATTCCTTGCCGCTCGCAGCTTAGCGGATCGGTGAAAAAATGATGTATTTCGGTCACCCAAGCGTAGCCATGTCGCTCGTGATTTTTGTCTCCACATCGCCTCCTTATGTCTCATAGCTCTCCACAAAGCTTGTAACCATTGTCGCCTTCCCACCTCAATTCCCTCATCAATACTAGATGTAGTTGCCATTATGTCCGCTTGATCAATTTTGTCTTGCATCTCAGATATTATCGCGTTCACATCCCCAAAGCTGTCACGATTCCACTGCTTCAAGAATGCCTTCAAGTGTCGCAGTTTCACCATGATGTTTACTGTGCCAATATCCAAATTTGTCAAACGAATCCATTCCTCTACAATTTGCCGCATATGATACCTGCCCTCCATCCAACAATTGAAAAACCAGAAAGGTCGAAGGCCCCAATCGTTCTCATCACAACTCAACAACAAGGGCGTGTGATCTGATACACCCCGCGCTAGAGCTTCTTGCTGTATTGAGCTGAAAGCATCCATCCAACTTGCCGATATCAAGAATCTATCAATTTTGCTGCATCTATTCTTTGGGCCAAACCATGTATATCGTTTCCCTAAAAGCGGCAAATCCATCAACCCTGCTTGTAGAACAAAATCACCAAAAGATTCCATCTCCATATTCCTGTCCGATGTCCCAATTCTATCCGACTCATGTAGTATTGCATTGAAATCCCCCGTGATGCACCACGGACCCTCTTGATTACTAATTTTACTCAAAATCGCTGCCCAAACAAATTGTTGTCCTTCCAAGTCGGATGGGGCATATACCACGACAATTCCACAATACAAATCATCTTGTAACCATCGTCCTCTCATCACAATAAATTGCGTTCTACCTCGACATATTCTAATTTAAATTTACTTACCTCCCACATCACTAAGATACCACCAGAAGCACCAATTGATGGCGCGATCACTGATTCAAAATTATCGGTTCCCCATAAGCTTGCTAACCACAATTTCGGCCACTCCTCCAGTTTTGTTTCTTGCAACATCGCCATATCCGCATCGTTCTTCCTTAATACATCACGAACAAACCGACGTTTAGCACTCCCTCCCAAGCCCCGAACATTCCAAGATATCAATTTCATGAGTCACGATCCCCGACGATCCCCGCTAATCACTCTTGATATGTCTCGGATAATCTCTTCTTCGCGGCCGTTAGAATTAACCCCAATCAAAGATCCCAACTTCACAGTTTCAATTGCTTTTGTTTCTATATTTTTATTTGTATAACCGTCTCCCTCCCTTCCAACATTCGAATTTTCTTGTCTGACACCACTCAAATGATTGCTCCTCTTTTTTCGATAAAACCGACAGCCTTCTAAATTTCCTCCTAGCACCCGACGAATTTTACAATAAGCCCGGCCCACCTGAACAATTTCGGTACTGCCCAAGTCTTGTTGTGAGTTTGTCGAAAAGATAGGAGGATAATAATTTAATACTGAATTTAATTCTGAATTATCCACAGCTTGTAAATTAGACTCATGTTCCTTGGAAACATTGGATTTAGAGTTTGCAATTCCCGCAATATCAAGACTCTTACATTTTTGAATGTCTCCTACCACCTCAAGACTTCTATCGTAATAGTCTTTCTCCCCGCTCAGACCTCCTCCCATCGCCACCATTTTCTGTGCCGGAAAACTCATCGTTAGCCTGTCCGACGATCGGTCATTGTTTGATGCCTCTTGTTCTTCGTTACCTTTCCAGCCAGAATCTTGTGCTTTATTAATTTCTTCGGCTGGAACTCCCTGTTGTCCTTCCCACGCTTCATTTGCTAGCCACAACACCGGTGTTGGAATTTCCTTTTGATTTTCTGCATCCTCTGCATTTTCTACTATCTTTGGCAATGGTGTATTGTGATCGCAGCTCTCCTCTCCGTCCGTCGATTCTAATTCCCCGCAATCACATTCAACCGCGGGAGATGTGCCATCCATCTCTAGCACACGTATCGGATATGATTCTCCCTCAAATTGTACTTCAATATGTTCTTCGATTCGATTAAATATGGATGTTTCGGCCATAATTCTACCACTATCGAATGAATACGGTGTTTCCGTTGCATCATCCATACAAATGAAAGCACCCCATATATTTGCAACGTTCATAAAAGTCTTTCTGTGCCATAGATGTATTGGGAGACCGATAATCGACAACCATACCCGTCGTGATTCCACCTTAATCGCTGGAGACCATTTTTCTACCTTCGCGAAACACTCTTTCACACGGTCAAGCTGCAGAATTTTATCACGGATGGGTGCCGATGTACACATTAGCAATATCATGGATCCGGATAATCGCATAATAGAGAATCCGTCATATTTGTCTACCTCCAAGCGTTCCGCCAAAGTCTTTATGCTGCACGGATTCAAACACCAGCCCACCGCGCACCATTGTAAAATTGCCCATTTGTCTTCATCCACTATCCCTGGTACTTTCTTTCTATTTTCTTTCGCCTCTTCTCTCCCTATCGTATTCGCCGTATATGATTTCCTTGAGTCACCATTCTCCGTCTTCCCACGTTGTTCTTCGCTTCTAGTGTCTCCCACCTTCATTCGATACCAAACCGTTTTGCCCTTCCACGCCATAGTAACACTCAACCGGCCGCCGTAAATCCATTTTCCATGTAGTCTCTCTATAACCCTGTTTGCATCCTCTTTCGATGCCATTCTAACGAAGCCAAAGCGTTGCCCATCTCTGGCCATTTTGTTCGGAATAAACGCATCTTTGATGACCCCATGTCTATCGCACACCTGCCATAATCCTTTCCAGTGAATTGTTCGAGAGAGACCTTTGATGAATAGAGTCCATACTTGCTGATTTTCCTGGTCTTGTTTCACCGATTTGCCTCCTATGCGTGATTCACGGTTCTCTTCGGTGGTGTTTTCCTGCTCCGCGGCAAGGCGTTTCCAAATTCCCGTGGAGAGCATTTTTCCCCTAACTACAGTCACTATATTCCAAGCTATTTTTGATCTTTGATAACAATACCCTTAGCTGCATGGTTAGTTACGTGAGTTGTTAGCAAGTTAGTTAGCAAATAACAGATTAGTTAGAGTGTTAGCCAGCTAATTATGTTGTATATAAATGATGTACTATGTATGATTCAATCAATGAGAAAAAACTTCATTTTTCTCTCCCAAACAGTTTGTTTTCCTTCATTATAGAAATCTCAACAGTAAGGAGATCTAGTTTTGTATTGTTGCTCATTATATGATCCTTCCGGTCGTTACTGTCGGATATGGAATATGTTCATTTGCTTTCTCTATTTGGTTGAACTCCATCAGTTTAGCTTCAAGTTTCATGTTCAAATGATGTCCTTCATATATTCATGTGTAATTTTCAGGTACAAGTGCTGATATAATGAAGGTTGGTGGATACAAATTGTCTGCACTGGAAATTGAATCGGTTCTTTTACATGTAAACTCGTCCACTCTATATCCCTTTTGTGGAAAACCGAATCAAAAGGATCTCTCGAAAGAGGAGGAAATGATTAAACAATCTTCAGTAGACTAAAGATTTCGTTTTTATGCAGCACCCTGATATTGCAGAATGCTGTGTGTTTGGCTTACGGGACAAGGATTATGGTGAAGTTGTATCTGCAATAGTGGTGCTGGAGTCAATATTGTGATTGTCGTGACAACTAAAGAATAAATACCATGTGTTTCTTTTCCAGCTCCCAACACGGTTGATGTTGTGGGATTCTATTCCTCGTAATGCAATGGGAAAGGTGAGTTTCTTCTTGACTTTTGTTGCTGTAATTATTCAGAGTAATTCACACTCTCTCTTAATTCATTAGAAAAGATTTGTAACATATTTATATACAAGATATATATCTATCTTAGGAAACTATAAATTAGGAAAGAGACTAATTCTAGGATAAGATATAATCCTTTAAAGTAAGGGATTCTAATTACACGAAATATTCCTAAATACATAACCTACACTCCCCCTCAAACTGGTGTATATATGTTGTATATACCCAGTTTGGATGATAGCTCATCGAAAGTTACTCGTGGAAGAGCTTTGATGAAGATATCTGCCAGCTGTTTCTTTGTTGGAATGTACTGTAGTTTTGCAACTCCATTGTTAACCTTCTCGTAAATAAAATGTTTGTCTATCTCAATGTGCTTCGTCCTATCATGTTGTACTGGGTTTTTTGCTATACTCATAGCTGACTGGCTATCACTAAATATCTCAAAATCATTCTTGTCATCTAAGTCCAGTTCTGTAAGGAGTCTTTTGATCCACATTCCTTCGCATATTCCAAGAGCTAGTGCTCTAAACTCTGACTCAGCACTACTTCGGGAAACAACTGCTTGTTTCTTACTTCTCCAAGTCACCAAATTACCCCAAACGTATGCACAGTAGCCACTAACTGACCTTCTATCAGTTAATTCACCTCCCCAGCTTGCATCTGTATAAACCTTCACTGTTCTGTCTTCATTTTTTCTAAATATAAGTCCAGCTCCCGGTGTAAACTTCACGAACCTTAGAATTCTGTTAACAGCTTCCAAATGTTCTTCTCGAGGGTCACTCATATGTTGGCTGACAATGCTAACTGAGTATGCAATATCAGGCCTGGTAAGAGAAAGATAAATCAACTTCCCAACTAACCTTTGGTAGGTTTCCTTGTTTAATGGATTTCCAGTTCCTTCCTTGCAAAACTTCAAGCTCCGCTCCATTGGAGTTTCAACTGGTTTGCAACCGAGCATTCCCGTTTCTGCAAGAAGATCCAAAACATACTTACGTTAGAAAAGATCTGTAACATATTTATATACAAGATATATATCTATCTTAGGAAACTATAAATTAGGAAAGAGACTAATTCTAGGATAAGATATAATCCCTTAGGGGGCGTTTGGTTCACGAAATGTAAGATTACCTCTGGAATAGGATTACTGGAATGTAACATTACCTGACACATTACTGGGAATGTTACATTACCTTGTTTGGTTTATTTGGTAGGAATATAGAATTGTAGTGTTTGGTTGGAGGAATATAAGATTAATTGGAAGCAAAATTTACTAACTTGTCCTTATAATATATTTTCTTGTTAACAAGTTTAATTTTTAATTATTAAATTAAAAATATTTACATAAAAATTTATAGAACTATTTTCGTTACATTACCTAAATTTTGCAAAAAAAAAACAAATATTTATAATATTATTAAATTATGTTTAAAAATGTTTTATATTTATATACATTTATTTCTTTTTAATTTTTTAACATCAAAATATTACACGTTTAATATGCTTAGATTTTTAATTTTTTATTACTTTCGATCATTTATCAAACAAATTAAAATAAATAATAAAATAAATCTAAAAGTAGTAAAAATAATAAAAATAAATTAACTTACTGATTTTTTAAGATAAAAAATATCTTATAAATCAAATAATAAAATTAATAACATCAAGTCTTAACGCACTCAGTCTCAAGCAACATACAATCTCATCTTGTAACCCTAAAAACATTGTAAATACAATATTAATAAATGTACTATTAAATATTACAACATTATCTAAATATATACAACACCATTTACATATTAAACTAATATTAAATGTAAATATTTAATAAATTTACACCATAAATAATTAGTTACCTAATTAAAAATGCAATAAAGGATCAACATGAACATAATTCATAATCACAAGGGTAATATTGTCCAAATGAGAAGGAATTGTGTAATACCTAAGAAAATGAGGGGAATAGCATTCCCACCATTTAGGGGGAAAAGAGTCACTATTGGGAAAAGAATAATACCTCATAGTGAGAATCTTGCTAAACCAAACATGAGAATCTAAGTCTGGAAAAGATTATTACCCCTGGTAATCATCTTTTCCACGAACCAAACACACCCTTAAAGTAAGGGATTCTAATTACACGAAATATTCCTAAATATACAACCTACAGTTGCAAGCAAGTATTTCGTTTAACATTGTTGTTATGCCGGTTAACTTGATGGGCAAGAAACACAATAAGTTCTCTCTCTTTTTTCATTTGAGATATGCTTTTGTTAAATCTTCAGGTAAACAAGGAAGAGTTGAAGAAACGACTGGATAATAGAAAGTAAGCAATCTTTATTATGAAGCAGATGATAGAACACAATGATTATATATCGAAGATTAGACTTGAAATATTAAAACTCAGAAGCTTATCCATGGAACCCTTTCTACGATGCTGTAAAATATCAAATAAGAGTGAAAGTTTCACCATTTTACTTCATGCAAACTTCTTTTTATTTTCTTTGTTGCTGTCATTTTTCAGTGAAATGAAGCGTTGTTCTCTTCTGTTTTCCGTTTTTAATTGTCATTAAAGAAAAGTTTTGACCTCCAAACAGTTGCCCGTCTAGCTCAGTTGGTATAGCGCAAGGCTCTTAACCTTGTGTCGTGGGTTCGAGCCCCACCGTGGGCGGTGTCAGTTATTTTTATCACAGTGCCTTTTTTATATGTAAATTCAAGGCCTTGGAGTCTAATTTCATTAAACACTTTCGTTAATTTGCTTCATTCACAATGTTATAATTCGAACTTTTAATCTTACTTAGGCTTCGTTTGGTTCTAAAAAATATTTTTTGTTTTTTATTTTCATTTTTAGAAAATAGTTTTCATTTTCTATTTTACAAAAACTAAAAAACACATTTGGTTAATAGGAATGAAACTTGTTTTTAAAAATGAAAATAATGGAAATGTGTTTGATATCTAGTTTTTCAAAATAAAAAAGTTTAAAGGTCAAATTAGCTCTCAACGAAAAGTAAAAAAAAAAATAATTAAGTCCTTATAAATTTTTTACACCCAATTTAGCCCTCATAATTATAATTACAATCAATTAGACTCTCATAATTCAAATTGCGATCAATTTAGCCCTCCCATAACATTGATCGTTATAGTTGACTGTTAATTCACAAAAAATCATTAAGATAGTGACACGTGGTACACCTAAAAATATTAAAAAAATCTAAAAAAACATAATTAAAATTAACTCCTCCACAACTACCCACCTTAAAATAGTTTGCTAATTAGTTCCCCTCCACAACTATTGTCTTCACTTGGATCCATTGAAACGTTGTAGAGTTTGCATGGGTTGGAGTTAAATCTAACATCTCCAGATTTCAACATCCATTTTATTCTTAAAACACGTGGTTTGTTTGTTAAGAATTGTTTGTTTCCTAGGAAATTAGTAAAATCCAATGGAAAACTTGATTCACGTGGATTGAAAGAAGACTGGATAGGGGATCTACAACAATTATGGTAGTTCTCACAATAACGATAACAAACGTGGTTTGTGATTTGAATTAAAAAAATCAATAAAGACCAAATTGAAAAAAAATTAAAATTATAATTGTTTTGAAATAAAAAAATCAGTAAATGGCTAAATCAGAAAATATTTTTAAAATTTTAATTTTTTACGGTTTAATGACGTAACACTTTCTGAGTGTGCCACATATTATCATTTTATTGGTTTTCAATGAGTTAATGGTCAATTTTTTGTCAAACATTACGGAAGGACTAAATTATGTGTTTCAGTATATAGGTTCGAATCCCTCTAATGTCAATTAATCCATTATTGATTTTTTTGACATAAATTAAGTGTGTTTTGGACTAATTGATTCTTTTTATTCTTCGTTAAGGACTAATTTGATCTTTAAGTCAAATAAAAATAAACAAATAATTACTCATTAAATAATTAAATTAAAGTATAATTATTAAAAATATTATAATAATAAGAATAAAATATAATTAAATTAACCAAATTTAAAATTGACATTAAAAAAATTCGAACATGAGTTAAATTGAGTTAAAATTTAAAAATCCTTGTTTTCATGTTTTCCACTTTTCTAAAAAAATAATGAAAATGCTGAAAACATCTTTTTATGTTTTCAAAATTTCACTCATTTTTGTTTTCATTTTCTAAAAATCATTTTTAAATTTTGCAATCAAACATGTTTTCTTCAACATTTTCTATTTTTCAAGAAAATGAAAATGTCTTGTATTCTCTGAAACCAAACACACCCTAATATTTTATTCCACTAAACCCACTAGTTGCTGATGATTGGTTTAAAGTTGTTAAGTCTATCTCTATCCTCATTTTCTATCGTACCAAAGGTATGGGTGTAAATGAACAAAGCGTTCGATGAATTATTGTGAATTGTCCGTATAACATTCGTTTATGTCCGTTTATAAAGCTAAACAAACGAGTATAAACAAAATTTTTGTATTCATTTAATAAATGAACGAACACAAATAGAGGTGTGTTCACTTCGTTCATGTTCACGAACTATCTCGTTTATTGGCTCGGTTACTAATTTGCTTATAAGCTCATTTACTCGGTTTCCCTTTTCCCTTTATTGCATTTTAAATAGGATAAACTACATAAATAACCACCATATTTTGTGTTTAGTCGCGATTTGACCACCATACTTTTTTTCGACGCAATTAGACCACTATTAAAATGGACTTAATGTGACCACCAGCCGTTAGAGGCTAACATAGGGAGTGATGTGGCAGTTAGTAAAATGTGTATAATTATACATTTGGTCCTTATTACTTATACATGCTATCAATTTGGTCTTAATTTTAATTTAATAAACTAAACTAAACATTCAATTAGGTGGTGACACGTGTCAACACATTATTGGAGGAATTTAATTATTTATATTTGATTCAATAAATTTATTTTTCTCCTCCAATCAGGTGGTGACACGTCTCATCACCTATTTAGAGTATAAAAATAAAATTACTCAAACTTAGCTACTACATCAAGCACAAGTTTGTGTTACAAATCACTAATTTTAATATATGTTTTATTTTTTTCTACATTTATTTTTTAATTTCACATATATAATAATCGAATTATTTTTTTTAATTTAATAAAAATTCTCAATTAAATTATTATATATGTTAAATTATATTAAAAATAAAATTTTTAAATTATAATAAAATTTCATTTAACGAATCAAAACTCTTGAAAATAATTCAAATGAATTTATCTTTTGATTTGCGTTATATTAAAAATTCATTTAGCGAATCTAAACTCACAAACATAATTAAAATTAATTTATCTTGTGATTTTTGTTATATTTATATTCATTTTAAAAATAAATGTAGAAAAAATATATAATAAATTAAATTATTAATTCGGTGATTATATATGTGAAATTTAAAAATATATAATAATTTAATTGAGGTTTTAGATTAGTTAAATGAAATTTTATTATAATTTCGAATTTTTATTTTTAAATATAACCTAACATATATATAATAATTGAATTGAATTTTGTTAATTAAATTAAAAAATTAGTTCGATGATTATATATGTGAAATTAAAAAAAATGTAGAAAACAATAAGACATATATTAAAATTAGTGATTTATATCGCAAACTTATGCTTGGTGCAGTGACTAAGCCATTGCTTCTACCTTGTCATACTTGGGTTTGAATCCCACCCAACGCAGGTTTGAGTAATTTTGTTTTTCTCCTCTAAATAGGTGGTGACACGTGTCACCACCTGATTGGAGGAAAAAATAAATTTATTAAATCAAATATAAATAATTAAATTCCTCCAATAAGATGTTGACATGTGTCACCACCTAATTAAATGTTTAGTTTAGTTTATTAAATTAAAATTAGGACCAAATTGATAGAATGTATAAGTAATGAGGACCAAATGTGTAATTATACACATTTTTAATAACTGCTACGTCACCCCTCAGTTAGCCTCTAACGGCTGGTGGTCACATTTAATCCATTTTAATAGTATGATGGTCTAATTGCGTCGAAGAAAAGTATGGTGGTCAAATCGCGACTAAACCTATAGTATGGTGGGATAAATTATTAGGTAGACCCTTCCCACCACGTAAGATATGGTCCCTAACCAATAATATTATGACACATGAGTATTATTTTTACATGTCAGCCTTAATCTTATTCCTAATCTGAATTCATCCAAACATATTTGGCTTTCTTCTTCGTCTTGCACTCTTTTCATCTAATTCATTTCAAACCAGTAAATTGTTTAATTCTTTAAAATTCAAGCAAATTTCTAACGACAATTAATTTCTTTGAGTCGCAAATGCTATTAATCGTATTAAAACAGCAGCCAACAATATTAGGATCTCAATGAACTTCAAACACGTAATCATATAACCATTAAAACATATTTTGCTTCTTAACCATAAAAAAGGCCCAGAATTTACAAATCAGTTCACTATCTGGCTATTTGTTTTATATGCCAAAGTCGATTGCAATGGGCTCGGTTATTGTTTTTTTTTTTTTTTAATTTCTCTTGAAAGTTTCTGAAGTCGATTACACAGAAGTATAAGGTAAGACGAAAAAGAAAGACAAAAAGTCGTGTTTGGATGAACTTAGTGATGGAATAAAATTAGGGCTGACATGTAAAAATAATATTGATGTGTCATAATGTTATTGGGTAGGACCATAACCTACGTGGTGGGAATGTTTAACTTAGTTTATTAAATTAAAATTGGGATCAAATTGATAGAATGTATAAGTAATGAGGACCAAAAGTATAATTATACATATTTTTACTAACTGCCACGTCACCCCCTCCGTTAGCCTCTAACAGCTAGTGGTTACATTGAGTCCATTTTAATAGTATGGTGGTCTAATTCCGTAGAAGAAAAGTATGGTGGTCAAATCGCGACTAAACCTATAGTATGGTGGTCATTTATGTAGTTTACCCTTTTAAATATTGGTGAATATGGAGACTAAATTGAACACGAGTGAACTTTGGAGTTCAAACTATGAAGCATGAAGAGCTTAAGAACTAGTGGCGTAGTTTCACCATTTTGGCGGACATATAAATGAACATGTTGACGGACAAATATACGAACATATTCGCGAACGTTAAGCGAACATGTTCGCGAACGCTATACAAACAAACATGAACACCTTCAAAAATAAAACAAAAGAACATGATATTAAAAATTTAAACAAACACAAACCGAACATGAACACCTTAAAAAATAAACAAACAAACACGAACAACGTCTTGTTCATTCAAGCTCGGTTCATTTACAACCCTAACCAAAGAGAGTCGTCTTTAGCTGGCGACTTCTTCCATGGGGTGGGGGAAATATGTGATAGCTGCCGGCGCCTTTGGGACAATTTTTTTTTGTTTTTTGGGACTAAAATGAAAATAAAGAAAGTTTGAGGGTCTAAATTAAAATTTCCAAAAAAACAAACACAGATTTACTGTAATTGTGTAATTGTACTGCATTCTGAAGTGTGTAATCTTATCGCATTCTGAAATATTTCATTTTGGTCTTACTGATAAAATTATAGGGACCCAATTAAAAAAATTAAAATTTTAAGGACCAAAATGAAAATTCTAGAATACATATAAGTACACATAGAATCTTTATGAATAACGATATATATATTTTTTATAGAAAAATCGAGTTTTTAAGCTCGATAGGTAAAAAAATCAAAACGATGTTTAAAGTTTTCATAAAAATAAAAAGGCTAAATTATAAAATAAGTGATCAAACTTTATCTTTTTTTGTAATAGGTGCCTAAAGTATTTTTTGGTTGGAATAGGTGTCTAAACTTTTATTTTGGCTGAAATAGGTGCCTAAACTTTCATTTTTTTTATTATTTTAAAGTCAATTTTGGCACTTACTTGGGCACCTATTTCAACCAAAAATGAAAGTTTAGGCACCTATTTTAGCCAAAAAATAGTTTAGGCACTTATTTTATCCACAAAAGAAACTTCAGGCACTTATTTTAGCCAAGAAATACTTTAGGCACCTATTGCAAAAAAGAGGCATAGTTTGAGCACTTATTTTATAGTTAAGTCAAATAGAAAATTCAAAATTAATGACTAAAACAATGCGACTACGTCCCTTGCCAGCGTGTAAATCTCGAAAAATCATGTCAACTAAAAAATGGCTCAATCGGACACCTGAACACAAAATCACGATATAATTTCAAAGTTTTGCACAATACTCATCGTTCAAACACCAATATGATTTACAATAGTTTTTATTTTAGTTCTTGTCATTTTCTTTGGATTGGCATGAAACTGACACTGCATTGCATATTACAATTCACATAGCATGGTCTTGAAATTACACTGTTTTGAGCTTTGGTTCAGTTTTCCTAGGAATGAGCAGAAGAAAACATAGGAAGCTTGGTTTATTCGGTTTTTATTTTGTCTTGTTTACCCGGTGGTTTGTAATATTTTCATTTCTAAATTAAACTAAAAGAAAAAACTGGCAGTTAATCAAATATATATTATATGAAAAAATATATGATGCACTGATGAAGGAAAACTTTTAGATTGATTTATATTTTTTCTTTAAAGCGTTAACAATGTTCTCTTCTGAATTCCGTTTTAAATCTATATTTAAAGAAAGCTTTGCCCACAAAACAGCTGCCCGTCTAGCTCAGTCGGTAGAGCGCAAGGCTCTTAACCTTGTGGTCGTGGGTTCGAGCCCCACGGTGGGCGCTTTTCCATGTAACTCAAGGCCTTGTAGTCTAATTTCATTTTAAACACACGCCATGTAACCCCAAAACTGCTTGGCCTAGCGGTTTGGTTATGATGTCCATAATGTAAAATCTTCATTGACGATGTTGTTTTTAGTATTACTATCGATATTTGGTTGATTAATTTTGATCTGGTACTGTAAAGACCTATTATAGGTATCTATTTTCATCTAATTTACTTAATTCACAACGCCATAATTTAAACTTTTAACCTAATTTGCTCCATTCACAAAGTCATAATTCGAACTTCTAACCTTACTTAAGAATCTAATATTTCATTCCACTAGACCCACTGATTGTTTGATGTGATGGCGGTTTTAAAGTTGTTAAGTCTATATCTATGCTCATTTTCTACCTTACCAAAGGTAGGAGTGTATATGAACAAAGTGCTCAATGAACTATTGTGAACCGTCCGTATAATATTCGTTTATGTTCATTTATAAAGCTAAACAAACGAGTATGAACATTTTTTTATTCATTTAATAAATGAACGAACACAAATAGAGGTATGTCCGTTTTGTTCATGTTCACGAACTAGCTCGTTTATTGGCTCGGTTATAAGCACGTTTACTTGGTTTCCCTTTTCGTATTTTAAATATTGGTGAATGTAGAGACTAAATTGAACATGAGTGAGGTTTGGAGTTCAAACTGCGAAGCATGAGGAGCTTAAGAACTAGTGGTGTAGTTTCACTATTTTGGCGGACAAATATACGAACATGTTCGTGAACATATAAAGAAACATGTTTTGAACGTTAAACCAACATGTTCGTGAACGCTAAACAAACAAACATGAACACCTTCAAAAATAAAACAAAGGAACATGCTATTAAAAATTTAAACAACCACAAACCAAACATAAACACCTTAAAAAATAAACAGACGAACACGAACAACGCCTTGTTCATTCAAGCTCGGTTTATTTATAACTCTAACCAAAGAGAGTCGTCTTTAGCTGGCGACGTCTTCTATGGGGTGGGGGGAAATAGGTGACAGCTGTCGGCGCCTTTGGGACAATTTTTCTTTTTTGCTTTTTGTGACTAAAATGAAAAGAATTAAAGTTTGAGAGTCTAAATTAAAAGGTCCAAAAAAACACAAATTTACTGTAATTGTACTACATTCTTAAGTGTGTAATCTTATGGCATTCTGAAATATTTCATTTTGGTCATAGTGGTAAAATTATAGGGACCCAATTAAAAGAAAATTAAAATTTTAAGGACCAAAATAAAAAATTCTAGAATACATATAGTGTAACTCCCTCGTCCCGGTCCGGACGCTTGACCGGTCCGAGTGGGCGACACGGGGAAAACCGAAGCGAAACCCGTTAAGGTTCCTCCTCCGTTAACGACCCAGCAAATTTCTTTTTAAATTAATCTTTTCTAAAGGCTCATTCGAACCCTGTGTGATCATAGCAGCGGAAAGACAAGCATTCATAAAACAATAACTCGATCAACCTATGCAAAACAGTCCCTTTTTAACTGATTAAGCAGGCCGTTTCGAAACACCCTCAAGGTGTATCGAAACGCCTTGACCTGGTCAATGGTTCTAAGCCTACACGGGGAGGTCGTATCGGAACGGAGGTCAACCGTTCAGAAACACCCTCCCTGGTCAACTTCTCGTGGTCAACAAGATTTTGACCGTTTCGAAACTCTTAGGCCCGTTTCGGAACACCTTCATCTCGTCATTTTCTCAAAATTCCAGTAGTGAAAACGTACCGAAACGGCCTCTACGCGTTTCGAAACGCCTGGCCAAAAACAAAGGGACCGTATCAAAACAGGGTGGCCCGTTTCGAAACGCCCTCTGTCTGCAGACTGATTTTGGCTGGTTTATAGCACAAGGATGTCCCTAAACCCCTCTAGAACCTCAAACATCACACTAACATCAATCCTAAGGCAAACCAACATAACGAGCATGCTTGAACATCATTACAACAAGGCTAAACACTAAAGGCACAACATCACAAAGCCATACATCCATACATAGCATTAAAGGTCTTAAGCTTCAACATTTCAAACACTTAGGCAAAACAAGATAGATAAAGGCCACTATGGTTTACAAGCAACATGACATTTAAATCCCAACCAACAAAGCATATAAAAGGAGTCTAGCATGCTCCTAGCAACAACATCGACAACATAATCCAAAAAGCATCATAACACGGTTACATGTCCCATTGCTTGACCATTACATCCTAATTTAAAAGTTCATACTTGGTAGCTAAACAAGCACCACGAAGCACACTTGGAGGCCCCCTTCTTGCACTTAGCAACCCACAAACTAAGGATCTGCATTGTCGAACAAAGAGAGAGCGTAAGCAATAAAGCTTAGTAAGGGTAAGCTCTTTAAAAACAAACCTCGACAATGCAGGGTCCAAGCACGATCTCAACCAAGGTAAATACATAATTACCAAAGATCCTCAAGAGCCAAAAGTTAAAGATGCATGAACAATATCCAATTCTATGCCATGCTCATAAAGCTCTATTTCGCAACATATGTAATCACATATAAACATCCAAATAGAGATCACATTTCATAACACATTGATACACATATCAATCAATATTGGCACCTAGCTATGACCCGAATACGCGGATAAACACGTTGGAACTCACATCCAACAACCACTTTACCTCACGGTGGGATTACACTTATCATCGGTCTCGCGGAGGGGATTCCACTCATCCTCACGCCCCGTCGATGGGATTCAACTCATCATCGACTAATATAAATACAATTTTCGGGCGAACCCGTACTCCTCCTTGGTAACTCAACGCCACCAAGGCCACGCGCGAATTTAGACTCATGTGTGCACACTAACATCCTAATAATCGATCATTTGTACTCAAGCATACTAGTGTCAACATTTAACTCAATCCACATTATTCATTTCAACCAATTCTGTGCTTAACACGTACTCACCATGATCACAATCATGAACCATTCACATGCATGCCATAAGCATCAGAAATCATGCCTCATCTCACATGTATAACACATTATACATAAGCAATCATATCACAAATATTATGAGGCATATTCATCAAATACAAGTTCAACCAATGGCTCTAGTTAAGTTTAGGATTAGGCTACCACCCCAATCCTAACTTTAGGTGGGTCTACCAAGCCCGACCTAGTCTACATGCTCGAACCAACCATTTAAAAACCACTTTAAACATTTAACCACTCACCTAAGCTTCCAAGCTCAAGGCCAAGCAAGCAACCACCCTCAAGCTCCCGAATTTCCTCCTGATGCTTCACCGACACAAGTTCTCGCTTCTAAACAACCTCAATACAATTCAAACAACCTCAAATCAGTCCAAGCATCAAATTACTAACCCGAAATACAATTCAAACACAATTCACAATGTTTCAAGCCATGAACAAACCCCACATTTAGCAATCTCGGGCAGCCCCAAAACCTCATCCAAAACCCATGTTTCCAACACCTTTTATACCCACAAATGATCCCAAATCAACCCCTAACCATAGCACTATCAAAAGCCTATCAATTCCAACCTAAAACAACCCCCAAAACACACCCAAAACCCTTCAAAAACCCCATTCAAACCCAATTTCGGGAATTTGTTTAAAACCAAGAAAAATCCATGTTGAACCATTTAGCTCCTAGACTTCATAACTAACCATATTAAATCAAAACATTAAGCTTAACAACATAAAGTTACCATTTTTAATTAAAGTCTCCAAAAGCTCCATTTTCAAAACATTGAGGAAAATGAAAACCATTTATACTTTTGAATAGAGATGATGAGGACAAGTTGAAAATGTAGTTACCTTGCAAATCCAAGCAAAAATGGAGGAATAAGGTGATGGAATAGTAGATGGGATGAGCTCTCTCCCTTCCTCGTTGGTTTGTTTTGAAGAAGAGAGTGAATATTGACTATTTGATAGAAAAGGGGATTTAAAATCAAAAGTTGGGCTAATTACAAAATGGCCATTAATGAATGGCTATCTTCTTTATTCTTTAAAAACTCTCCACTTTGCAATTCCTTCAATTTGGTCCAATTTCAAATATTTTTTCGGGATGAAAAATTCAAAATTAAACACTAAAACGATATTTTTTCGGGATGAAAATAAAAACAATGCGACTAAGTCCCTTGCCCGCGTGTAAATCTTAAAAAGTCATGTTAACTAAAAAATGGTTCAATTAGACACCCAAACACAAAATCACAATATAATTTCAAAGTTTTTCACTATACTCATTGTGCAAACACCAATATGCTTTACAATAAATTTTTATTTTAGTTCTTGTCATTTTCTTTTGATCCCAAATGTGCAAAACACATATTTTAATGTTTAGGGAAAACACACGGTATAAATAAAAAATGAAAACGCACGTTTGGGCTTAAGGATTTCGATAAATTATAATTTCGGACCCTATAATCTTTAATATTGTTATTTTAGTCTCGAAAGACAAAAAAAAACTAAAATTGTAGACAACGGCTGACGATTCTCCCACCCCATGAGAGTCATCACCAGCTGAATACGACTCTTTTTTAATATTATAGAAAACGATCATTTCTCTAAATAAGTTTGGTGTGGAACATTTCCCATTTTTTAAAAAATTGATAGCCTTTTCCCTTAAATGATTATGTCTCTTGATGTATAATCTATAATTAGGGATGTAAAAAGTTGATCCGACCTGCAAAATTGACTGAAATCGACTTGAGTCAGAACTACTTGTGACCTAAGGTAGTAGTGATATGAAATTGGTCCGAGCCTGAACTGGTGTTGACCTGAACCCGAGTTAGACCTAGAACTTTTGGATCTAAACTCGGCATGTACCTGACCTGAGAACGACCTGAACCTAAATTCAACATGTTAATGTGATAATCGAACCCGACCTGCATCCGACCTGATATGAACTTGAACCGAGATTAACCTTGTAAATAATTGATATTACTCGACTTGTTATCACCCTGACCTGTTATGAACATGATCTGTAATTGACTCAACATATAAATGACTTGACTTGTTATTGAACTGATCTGATATTTACATGACTTGATATTTATCTGACTTGTAATAATTAATACATTACAATTGATGAATTTGTGAGATTATGGCTTTTTTATATTATAATGTGACAAAATGCATCTTCGCAATGTAAGGTACATGATAACTATGATCATTAATTTAATATGTTTACTTTTTTATATTTATAAATTATAGTATTAAAAATATTTAAAAATTTTATTAAATATCTAAATATTGTCAACATAATTCCTTAAACTTTATGATTTATGGTTTACTATTAACAATTTATGGTTTAGTCTAGTGTTATTGATTTATGAGATTAATTTTGATTCTTTAAGATGGTTTAGTTTAGTGTTTAGTTTAGGGTTATTGGTTTACGATTAATTTGGATTCCTTTAAGTTTAGGGTTTAGTATCAATAGTTTATAATTTAGCTTATGGTTATTGGTTTATGAGATTAATTTTGATTCTTAAGATTTATAGTTTTGGGTTTAGTATAGGGTTATTGATTTACAAGCTTAATTCCGATTCAACTTGCTAATTTATGCATTTAAATTTGACTAAATATTTAAATCAAATTTTCATGTGTATAATTAAACTAAATTAAAGTTTCACCTTTCATTGTACAATTACATATTTACATCGAAATAAAAAAATTGTGTATAATTATATTAAATCAAAATTTATATGGTATTAATGTTTGAATTGAATTAACTTATTAAACTTAGGATCTAATTGAGCTAAATTAAAACTTAGAAGCATAAATCACGAACATAATTAAAAAAAATTAAACTAAATGTGAAATTTCAATTAAATTAATTTAAATTAGGACTCAAATGAAGTAAATTAAAACCTAAAAGTGAAAATTTGGAATTTAAATGAAAAACATCTAAAATTGAAAGGGCTAAAAAAATAATTTATCTTAACCTAAAAATCGACGTAGGTTGAAAACTTTTCCTCCCACCGTTTTATTTTAATTAAAATCATGAAGAAAAAGAATTGGTGGAGGGGAAGGACAAAATTTTAGAGGGATTTAAGCTCCCTATTTTTTAGGTTATTTCCCGTTCTCTTCTGTTTTCCGTTTTGAATTGTGATCAAGAAAAAGTTTTGACCACAAAGCAATTGCCCGTCTAGCTCAGTCGGTAGAGCGCAAGGCTCTTAACCTTGTGGTCGTGGGTTCGAGCCCCACGGTGGGCGCTTTGTGGTATTTTATAACGTTGCTTTTTTTATGTAACCTCAACCGAGGAGAGAACAGCTACAACGGCTGCTCCTTGACTATTACCACAAGGCTTGTAGCAAGCTTGCCTGGTTTATTGCTCCCCTTCTGATTCATAATCTTCATCCGAATTATGTAATACAACACATTGACATGGTCTTAGGGAACGCTCGATCATAAAAAACCGAACTGCCCCAACGCACTCAAAGCTTCGGCTATGCCACATTGCTGATATGCTTACCATCGCTGTAGGATTTTTTACATGATTCTGCTTTATCTTACGTTCTCAACCATTGCAGTTAGTCCAATGGCTATGACAGAGAGGAAAAGACCCAATCCCATCCTTATGTACACACTAATTTACACTTGATCTTTGACGCCAACGGAATTATAACGCGTTCATACAGGACAACCCACAGCATCACCGTGACATAGACAATGACGGATAATAAGGCTGCCGGTACATGGAAGCCTCCTGCAATGTGTCTGTTCATGGTACTGGCTTGTAGGACTGGAAACGAATGTTGGCTTCCGGCTATTGCCATCAATCCATCACAATCCCTGTAGACCATATCGGAATGACCTTAATAAGTGCTTTAAGCTCTTCAACTTTGTGCACCGTGCAGACTCTCCAAGGGTCATCTAAGACCGATCCATCGGCATCTCTAATAATGCACGCTTTGTTCAAAAACCTTAGTATTTCACTCGGCAGCGGCATAATACCAGGCAAAGTAGCTCTCGAGGTTCTTTTCGCTCTTGTTGCTTAATTGATCCGCGCCGAACAGCATAGAACACGGCCTAATGCCGCCAGCTCCGATGGACTTGAAGAACAAGGCACAAACTAGCACAGCCATTTGGCCTGATGTTGCAGATTAAAACCTAAAAGTAAATTAAAACCTAAAAGTGAAAATTTAGAATTTAAATGAAAAACATCTAAAATTGAAAGGGCTAAAAAAATAATTTATCTTAACCTAAAAATCGACGTAGGTTGAAAACTTTTCCTCCCACCGTTTTATTTTAATTAAAATCATGAAGAAAAAGAATTGGTGGAGGGGAAGGACAAAATTTTAGAGGGATTTAAGCTCCCTATTTTTTAGGTTATTTCCCGTTCTCTTCTGTTTTCCGTTTTGAATTGTGATCAAGAAAAAGTTTTGACCACAAAGCAATTGCCCGTCTAGCTCAGTCGGTAGAGCGCAAGGCTCTTAACCTTGTGGTCGTGGGTTCGAGCCCCACGGTGGGCGCTTTGTGGTATTTTATAACGTTGCTTTTTTTATGTAACCTCAACCGAGGAGAGAACAGCTACAACGGCTGCTCCTTGACTATTACCACAAGGCTTGTAGCAAGCTTGCCTGGTTTATTGCTCCCCTTCTGATTCATAATCTTCATCCGAGGTCTGATTCATAATATATTGCAACAGAATGCGAAAGTATCAGTCATTAAAATCGTTTTAGTAAAAACATTGGAAAACCAAAAAAATATAATAATATATTGCTTTTGCTTAAATTGTTATCATTCATTTGGGCAAATTCCATTACTTTGTAATTGAAAATCACTAAACAATATCTTTGAAAAAATGAATTTTGAGAAAATATAAATGAAACAAACTAAAAGTATTTGAATTAATTAAATCGGTTAATCAAAATATTCAAAAATTCAAATAGTTGTAGGTATAAAATTTAAGTTTTATGGTTGAATTTGGGGTTTAAGGTTTAATGTTTAGTGTTTAGAGATTTTAATTTTGGATTTTAACTTTAGATTAGACATGCTTGTGTAAAAAAACTTTACACCGCACGTGTATGAAATAATTGTCAAAATTAAATATTTTATATTTTTATATCAAACAAGTATTAATTTAAAGGAAAATATCTCATGCACCGGCGGTTGAAACGAAAAATTTCTACGAGCGCCTTAATTTTAAGTTCAAGACCTAATTTAGGGTTTATAGTTATAATTTATGGTATATTATTAGAATTTAGAGTTTAGAGGTTAGGGTTTAAAAAATATTTTTAGGTGCTATTTTCTATGTCCAATATTAAAAAAAATAAATTATAAGTCATAATTCTAAATTTTAAATCTTAATTTATAAATTTAAAACCCTAAAAAATATACCTTATCCCTAATTCCCTAAATCATAAGCCTCAACCTTAAACATTACTTTTTAAACTTTAATCATAATTTTTAGTGTGAGCATAAATAAGAGCACTAAAATGGAACAGAGTATTTATATCCCCTCAAACAACACAAGTCATAAAGAAAGGAATAGAAATCTTCTACCTTATTTATATCCTCACACTAAAAATTAGGTTTAGAGATTAAGGTTAGAGGTTAAGATTTATGAAATTTGGGGAATTGATATATTTTTTAGGGCAAATAGTGTAAGGTTTAAGATTTAAAATTTACAGTTAGAACATAAAATTTAATTTTTGCGTAAATTGCATATATCATCACTCAACAATCTTCTCACTCCTATTTTGGTCATTCAACTTTTATTTTTTATTTAATAATTGAACTTTATACATCAAACGTTTTTGGTCACTCACAAATATTTTATCATTATTTTTTATAAATTATTTTTATATTAAATAATATTAAAAAATCAAAAAAATATTCGTGACGTTTGATGTATAAAGTTTAGTTATTAAATAGGAAAAATTAAAAGTTGAGTGACCAAAATAGGAGTGAGTAGATAGTTAAGTGATTATATATGTGCAATTTACCCTTAATTTTTTTAATGTTAGAACATAAAAAAATAATATTTATGACCCTATAACATCACGGAAAGCAAAAGGGCCTGAAAATGGAGGAACATACCACCCTACAAAAATCCCTGAAATGGTTAGAAGATCTCTCAAAAGGAAACATAAGCCACGAGCTTGAGGCACTGACCCTCAAAGGCCTGCAGATTGTCCACGCCCAAAAGGGCTCCATACACTGCAGTTTCATCGTCCCCAGCCATGCATCAGTAAACACAAATCTGAATCTCCTTTCACTTTAACATATATAGGATAAGAGTTGAAGTTGTGTGTATAGGATGCAGATGGGAATTGGCATGTTGGAGCCATGGCAACGTTGATCGACGTCGTTGCAGCGACTGTTATTTATTCCGTTGCCGACCATGCCAAAGCCTCCCTCGATTTCAGTATTTCGTTTCATTCCACGGCCAAGATTCAAGTAAGTCTTGTTATATGATGGAATCAAATTTCTGGGGTTTTGGTTTAAAGATGGAGTGAGTTTGAATGGCGCAGGAAGAAGTGGTGAATGGTGATAGAGGCAAAGGTGGTGGCGGAGAAGGGGCAGCTGGCTCAGGCGGTGGTGGAGATTAGAAGGAAACGGAACGCTGAGCTAATTGCTTTGGGTAAACAGTGGACGGCGACGCATAAATTAAGTGCTATAAGCCATCCCGAGAGAGTAAGCTTTGAAACTTTTCAAGCCTTTCAAACGGGGAAAATAGATTTAAGCCGTATATTTTTAGTTAATTTATATAAAAAAAAATTGCCCCAGAAACAATCATGGACTGTAATTTAGAGATTCCATTAGCTTTTGCAAACAAAAAGCAGCAACTATTTAGTGATGTTAAATAATTGGAATCGTGTTGATTTGTTGTTTATCATGTACTTATTTAGTGATTTGTGAAATACTCTATTCGTCATAACTATACTCAATTTTGTGTGATATATGATTATAAAAATATTTATAGAAAAACGTTTAAATAGGAGTTAATTAGTATCATAACATTATAAATGTATACCACAACACTAAAATTTGAGTTATAAAATATGATTATAGAAACTCGAATAACTTGACTTTCATAAACTCGATTCGACTTGAAAATTTCAAATAAAGTTTGAGTTATAAAATAAGACTCTTCAACTTGACTAACTCAAAATTTTTTTACTCTACTCGAATGAATGCCCACCAATAGTTGTTGCGAACAAAAATTTTTTATTTCTTTTTTGTGTCCCTATGTATACCACATCACTAAAAAATAATAAACTCTTCACTTTTATTTTAAATTATATACTCTAAACCGTCAGCCCTAAAAATTAAACTTTATCCTATAAATCTTAAACTCTAAAAACTAGTCGTAGACTCCATTCTAAATTAACTGTAATATAGGACTATAGGAGCACCAAAATAGAGGATTTTTATTCTGGTCGTCGCTGATAGCAATTGTTGTACCGAGCATTTATTAGCATTTCTTAATTGGTGTGAAAATGTCTAATTTCTTCCACCCAATTGCTGAAACTACGGGGTAAATAATTCTCTGCTATTAATTATACTTCTTTTATGTCTCATATTAATAATTATTTAAAAAATAAATTTTAAACCTTAACTCTAATTTCTGCATTCTAAACCTTAAACTCTAAAAAATATATTATGCCTCTAATTCCCACTATACCATAACCCCTAACATTAAACCTTAAACTCTAAACTTTAAACTCATTTTTTTAAAGTGAAAGCATCAAATGAGGCATAATTTAGGAGCAAACGATTTTCATCCGAAACTAGTACGTGAACAATAAACCCAAACACTATCCACAGTGTCACACCAAGAACAAAAAACTCTATATATAGGCTTTGGTGGTTGCTGATGGACCAAGTAATTAGGCCCAAAAGGCCCATGCCCAGGCCCGGTTCAAGTCAAATTTAGTTTTGTTTCATGGTAAATAAAAACTCTGTATTAAACCCTCAAAATTGTAGTTCCGTGCCCAAAAGGCTAATGCAGGAGCAGTAGAGTCGGTGGTGGTGGTGATGCAAGAAACAACGTCAGGCTTACGAAGGCAGTAGGGGTTGGCCCGGCCGACCCGACCCGTATGATCAGGATGGATTGAGTGCATTCTTAAAAGCCATGGGGTCCATATTAGCATATTGGGTGGGTCGGGTCTGGCGAGTGGGGTGGCAGGCAGTCCTGAGTCCTGAGTCCTGCCACTGCTACCGGTTGCTCGTATCTCAAGCATTCCCTTTACAGTTAGATATGGCTAAGAAACAAATAAGGATTGCTATCATGAGTACTCATGGAAAGTTTCCCTCTAAACTCTTAAACAAACAAACAAATAAAACCAATGGAATGTACAATGATAATTTCAAACTTTTTTTTACTTTTTTTCTCCAACAAGAATGTTATATCGATAGAAGAATCCAACGAGTAGTTTCAGTGGACACAATAGAAAAAAAAGACGATGTTCATCTTAAGAGATCTGAGTTCGAGCATATATTACTTTGTTTGTAAGGTGTGTTATCAAAGGGTTAAAGAAAAAATATGAACATATATTACCTTATAATCACCTTTAAGACTACTAAAAAATGTTGCACGGGTATAATTTCAGCTGGACATGATTCATTACTTTATTTATGTAAACATTACAAAAATTATGTAATGTAAATTAGGGATAAAGTCATGAAATCTAATTTAGAGTCAAGAGAGAAATAAAAAGTTTTGGAGGACCAAAGTTAAAAGATTGTGTATAAAATGCCTTAAATTGACTTATTAATTTTTAAGAGGGGTCAAAACGTATTTTTTTCTATTATTAAAGAGTCAATGCAATTAAACTGAACTAATTAAATTCCAAAAGGACTAGAATGACAAAATTACCATTAACAGAGGTGAAGTCCTTTCTTTTCTAAATTTATCTTTATAAATTAGGGACCGCAACGGGTGGGTCGGGTCGGGTTTTTGGCCGACCGAACTTGTCCCGAAAATTTAAAACTTCGACCTGACCCGAGCTTTATATATCTTTATTCTCGATTCGACTTGATATAATAAAAATGTAAACCGACCTGGTCTTCACCCGAAAAAAATTAATAAAAAAATTATATATAATATATAATAAATATAAAAAAAATATTTATCAATATACCGGGTCGGGACGGGTCGGAGAATTTCCACCCTAAACATAAACTCCACCCAACGCAAACTTTTTTAAAACCTGACTCGACAACCGAAAATTAAAAAAAAATCCGATCATACCAGATTGGGTCGGATTGAAACCCACCAGTTTTGAGTTTTTTTTTGCCATCCCTAATCTTTAATGCAAATCATTTATCACTGCACTAATTATTAATTTTATATGATATTAAACTTACAAGCATACCCTAACTCCTTTTACGAAAATATAGCTAACCATATATTTTTAGTATTTTAGGAGAAATATTTATTATTATCTTAAACTATTCATGGAATCATGTGCTTCCTTTAACTTTTCCTTTTAATATTAGAAGAAAAAAATTAAAATCATTACCAAATTTTAAAAAAGTGAAAGATGTGGACCAATCATAATTTATTAAATTAAATATACATGTGGTTTATTATTTTAGAATTTTTTTAATAATAAAGTTGGTAGAGGTCAATTATTAGGATTAAATTTGACATATATATAATAATGATGATTATAAAAGAAAATTTGATCTAGCTAAAGATGCCTTAAATCAACAACAAAATGAAAAGGTGAAAATAAAAAGGGGGAAATGTACACATGGATTGTACTCTCATTGTCAAATGCCTAATTATTGTCAAATTGCAAAGTTTGTTTTAAGTGTGTGAAAAGAGTTCCATGCCAATGCCCAATATTCAAGGGGGTGTTTTTTTATTATTTATTTTTCTTTTCTTTTTCATCATCATCATTGCATTTTCAACTCTACTTTTATCATTCTATCAGAGATTATTCAATGCTTTTCATATTTCAAATTGTAAAGAATATTGGTTTGGATGGGGTATATGGATAGAGTTTTTTTTCATGTAACTTGTGCATAAAGTAGACAATTTGCTGTTTCATATTTTAAATGATAAAAAATATAGCATGTATATAGATAATAGGTACATAATATTAAAAAAAACATAATATTTTTGTTCATCTTGTGTAATTCAAATTAGTCATTACAAATTATAAGGATGAGTATGCCACGCTCGACGAGCACCGACGAGCACCACTAACGACGAGCATCGATGAACACTATTAATTTAATTCATAAAGATTTAAAATTTAAATGACTCACCATATAATTAAAAAATTATTTAAAAATTAAAAGATAAATTAATTAAAATATATTTTTTATTTTCTTTTAAACATAATTAGATTAAAATATCTACCCTACATCACAAAACCCTATTATTATTTTTTGAAGTTCAATTCGCCGCCGTGGTGTTGCACCTCCGTGTCCACCGTTGAGCCCTGCCGCTGTTCCCAACTTCATTGATTTTGGCTTTCCAAAACCACTAGTCGACAAGAAATGTTGAACTTTATAAAAAGAATCTTCACTAATTAATGATCCAATTCAAAAATTAGACATATCCCAACTTGTTTCTTGAATTTCCTTCTGAATCGAACCATTTACATCTAAAAATGAATTTCAATAGACAGAATCCTATAACCCCACTCAAATAAGAATCAAAATTAAGCAACCAAAACAAACCCAGCGCGTAAAATCATGGATGAAAATCATTTACGAAAGGTTGAGAACGGCGACAGGGCTCAAAGGCGGTTACGGAAGTGCGGTGACAGGGCGGTGCGAATGTGACTGGTGGCAACGGATTAAATTTCAAAGAAAAATTTAGGATTTTGTGATTTAGAGTAAATATTTTGATCTAATTATGTTTAAAAGAAAATAAAAATGTATTTTAATTAAGGATAAAGGGTCAATTTTGCCTCTGTAATAGTCTCAATTTATCGATTTTGCCCCTATGGTATTTTCACATCAATTTAGCCCTTGAAGTAGTCCAATTGCATCATTGTTTGCCACTTGACTGACGGAAGCCAACCTTGACCATTACGGCAGTGACATGGCAGTTTACGATGACGTGACAGAGGATAAAATTAATTTTTCAAGCGAGTTCGAGGGCAAAATCAATTTTTGGTTGAGTACGAGGGCAAAATTGATTTTTAGACAAAAAAATATGAGTAAAATACAAAAATATATATTAAAATAATAAAAAATAATTTTTTTATTAATATATACTAAAAATAAAATAAAATAATTAAAAATATATAAAAATAAATAAAAACTATAAAATTAAAATATTATAAGCTAATAAATTATAAATTATTCAATAATTAAAATCTGAAATATTTTAAAATATTAAAAAATATAAGAACCTTCATAAAACAATTGGACGATTTTAGTTTTCTTTCTCTTCAAAAAATGTAAGGAAGAAAGAATCCTGAAGTACTCTTAATGTGATTCTCTCCACTAAACAAAAATACTTTACCTTTTTTGGTGCTCCTATCTCCCAATACTAAAAAATTAAACTCTACACTTTAAGTCTAATTTCTAAATCATAAACCTTAAACCCTAAATTTTAAACACTTTACTTGATTAAATTTATATACATACTTTTATGATTCATACTCACTTTATATTGATAAAATTTTCAATTAGAGTTTAGGATTTAATGTTTGCAATTTAGAGTTTGAAATTTAGAAATTAGGATTAGATGATAAAATTTATTTTTAAGTTTTGATTTTTGAATAATTTATAATTTAATAGCTTCTTATATTTTAATTATATATTTTTTAATTTATTTTTAAATTCTTATTATTTTTAGTCATAAATTAATAAAAAAATTAAACGTTTTATTTTTTTACATCATTTTAGTATTTTTAATATTTTCTTAAATTTGTATTTTACCTAAAAAATCAATTTTGTCTTCGTACTCAGCTAAAAATCAATTTTACTCTCAAACTCGCTTGAAAGTCAATTTTGCCCTCTGCAACGTCATCCTAAACTGTCACGTCACCACCGTAACGGTCAATGTTGGCTTCCTTTAGTCAAGGGGCAAACGATGATACAATTGGTGTAACCCCCTCGTCCCGGTCCGGACGCTTGACCGATCCGAGTGGGCCACACGGGGAAAACCGAAGTGAAACCCGTTAAGATTCCTCCTCGGTCAACGACCCAGAAAATTTATTTTAACTTTATCTTGTCTATAGGCATTATTAAGTCCTATATGAAGCACGGCAGCGAATACACAAACAATCCAACATCGACCATCCAAAACAACATTTTAAAACAACTCATTTTAACCCTTTACAGCAGGCCGTATCGAAACGCCCTTAGGGTGTTTCGATACGCCTTGACTTAGTCAACAGGCCAGGGTCAACCTGATGAGACCTTTCCGAAATGGGGGTGACCCGTATCGAAACGACCCCAACAGTCAACTTCTCGTGGTCAACGAGATTTGACCGTTTCGAAACACCATAGACCCGTTTCGGAACACCTTCATCTCGCCAATTTTTCAAAATTCTAGTAGCAAAAGTGTACCGAAACAGCCCCTACTCGTTTCGAAACGCTCGGCCAAAAACAAAGGGGCCGTATCGAAACAGGGTAGCCCGTTTCGAAACGCCCTCTGTCTGCAGACTGGTTTTAGCTGATTTAAGGCACAAGGGTGCCCCTAAACCCCACCAAAACCTCCAACAACACACTAACAACAATCCTAAGGCTAACCAACATATAAGCATGGTTGAACATCATTAAAACAAGGCTAAACACTAAGGCACAACATCACAAAGCCATACATCCATACATATCATTAAAAGGTGTTAGACTTCAACATAGCCAACACTTAGACAATTCTAGGTAGCAAAATACTAACATGGTTACAAGCTTAGCAACATCCCAAAAGCCAATTTAACAAGCACGAACGAGGAGTCTAACATGCTCCTAAATGACATCAACAACAACATGCGTCAAAAGCATCATAATACGATTACATTTCCCATTGCTTGACCATTACATCTTAATTTAAAAGTTCATACTTGGTAGCCAAACAAGCACCACAAGCACACTTTGAGGCCCCCTTCTTGCTCCTAGCAACCCACGAACTAAGGATCTGCATTGTTGAACAAAGAGAGAGAGAGCGCGTAAGCAATAAAGCTTAGTGAGGGTAATCTCTTAATAACAAACCTCGACAATGCAGAGTCCAAGCACAATCTCAACCAAGGTAAATACACAATTACCAAGGGTTCTCAAGAGCCAAAAGTTAAAGATGCATGAACAATATCCAATTATATGCCATGTTCAACAAGCTCCATTTCACAATATATGTCAACACATATAAACATCCAAGTAGAAATCACATTCTACAACACATTGATATACATATCAATCAATATTGGCACCTAGCTATGACCCGAATACGCGGATAAACCCGTTGGAACTCACATCCAACAACCACTTTACCTCACGGTGGGATTACACTCATCACCGGTCTCGCGGAGGGGATTCCACTCATCCTCACGCCCCGTCGATGGGATTTCACTCATCATCGACTAATATAAATACAATTTCTGGGCGTACCCGTACTCCTCCTTGGTGACTCAACGCCACCAAGGCCACGCGCGAATTTAGACTCATGTGTACATACTAACATCCTAATGATCGATCATTTGTACTCAAGCATACTAGTGCCAACATTTAACTCATTCCACATTATTCATTTCAATCAATTTTGTGCTTAGCACGTACTCACCATGATCACAATTATAACCCCCTAGACCGGCCTATGCGGAAAGACCAAGTCTAGTAAGGCACATTAAAATTTAAAACTCAAGTAGAAAACATGTTTGCAAACTAAGCGTTAATTTCGACAGCATAACGGCAGAATTTAGTGAAAACCATCAAGTTAAATAAACCTGTTTAACACGTCAAACAGTAATACTTTCTAAAATCATTCACAACATAGACTTCATAGATAATATAGGCAGTCATGATTACTTAAATAAACTCATCATAGTATGGTTACAAAATAAGTATCAGTTAGCATATCAAAATACTTCTAGTTTAATACCATACATAACAAAATATAGGCACATGTCACCCTGAAAGTACAAACGATGGGTAGAAACATTACATTCAAAAAGAATACCAAATGTGTCGATCCTCCAAGTGTCGGCTACGGGGTGGCATATCCAAAATATCTGAAAGGGGAAAGAATTTGGGGCGTGAGCTAGAAAGCTCAGTGTGTTCCAACAGTGTAAGTAAAACATGTACAACAACAATATAATATACATTTCTAGTTCAAAAACATAAAGTTCAAGTAACAGTACGGTTCAGTTTAATCTTTTCTCTACCCTCCAACCATACTCAAAGAGGCAGTTCCCCAAAACTGCGTCAAAGGCATTAACCAGTGCCCATTGGGCATAGGTGCCAATCTAAGGGAATACCTTAGGAACGGTACGGTACGGTAGGAATTTCCCTAGCCGAAGCATAGGAACCTGTAACGGTAAGGAATTACCAGCTGGATCAGGGCTGAACCTGCGGTCACTTCATATTCTATCCCAAATACCCCAGTAACAACCTATGTAATAGTTCGATTATCAATAACAGTTGTAATTTCGGTAAATGTAAAATAGACATGTATTTTCCATAAAGCGGTAATCAGTAAGCATATTGTTCAATCAAAATTATGATGTATCACACATATAATATAATCATGCTTATTTTAGAAATCATATCATAATCATGCAAAAACACTTTATCAATCATGAGCATGTGTTTAGTTTAATAACATATTTTCATCATGTAAAACAATATTAAAACGGTTATATAGCACACAAGGAACACACCTCAAAAGATGAGATCGGTCAGAAGATCTATCGAGCACCAAGATCACGCTCCGCTACAGTACTAGAACCTAAATAGACATGGATTATCGTTACTAACAGACTTACACCTTAATCATAGTAAAATACTAAGTTTTCGGGTCGTACGAGTGACGATAGGATCACGAGGCGGTACAGATCGAGACGAGCTGGGCTGGGCGTAGGCACGGTCGGGAGATCCATGAGTACCTATTAGATCAGAAGATGAACATCAGTCCTCAATCATCAATTTCTCTTGAAAGACATAACTTATACATATGCATGTTCGGGTTCAACGTGTAATTTAGAGGCTTTCGGGTTAGAATTTTGCGAAACGAGCTTCAAAATCGAACTCAGGACGTCGAAAAACATAAAATAGGGCTTTTCGGGAAAAGTTGACTTTTTGGTCAAAGTCAACGCTGACGTCAGCGGTCAAAGTCAACGCTGACGTCATGCTGACGTAACTGGTCCAAGGCTGACTCGGCGAGTTGACTCACTGGGTTGACTCGGACGAGTTGACTCACTGAGTTGACTCGGACGAGTTGATTCACTGAGTTGACTCGGTCAACGGGTCGGGTCAACGGGTTTGACCGAGTTGACTGGTTCAACCGGTTCGGTCTACACGGACCGGCTCTTACCTTAAAGAACCCTAAGGTCGTCGGACGGTCATCGGAACATCGCCGGAAAGCTCCTTTCGCGTCGTTTCTGCCAGAAAAACTTAGATTTTTAGACAAGCAATTTATCTCACATGATTAAACACGAAAACGAACCCGGAAATCGATAAAATTTAACCTTAAAGCTTCGATATCATCGGAAAATACTTAACTCTGACCAAGCTCTTCCCGGCGCCGATAGGACGAGAAGTTTTAGGGGTTTTGCTCAGCTCGAGACGGGGAACCCAACAATGGTGGTGGCGCAGTGAACCGACGTCAACAACGACCGTAATCAACGGAAAACCGATCGGCCTCAAACCCTCGGTTCGTCGAACGTTCAACGCGTGATTGTCGGCGATTGCGGCTACGGTTACGCGAGTGACCTTAGGGGTTTTGATCGGGACGTCAAGATGGTTCGTATGGCGGTGGCGGTGGAAAGCACGGCGCGGCGGTGACGATAGACGGACAGTGGCCGGTTTGGTTAGGGAAGAAAAACAAAAGAAAACACGATAGGAGGAGGGACATTTCTGGAAATTTTTGGGAAACAAATTGATCCCGATTAATTCACATTCATCAGGGTAGGTAGGATATTTTCATTATTTTATTATTATATTATTTTTTTGAATCTAATAAAATTTAATAATAGTGGCTTATAACCAAGAGCTCTAATAACTCAATTGGCTGGGCACCCGACTAAAACCCCTTGAGGTTGTGGGTTCGATTCCCACAACCCTCACTTCCTCCTCTTTTCTTTCTTTCTTTTTCTTCCTTTTATTTATTTATTTATTTTTATTATTATTATTATTATTATTATTATTATTATTATTTTAAGGGTGTTACAACAATCATGAACCATTTCCATGCATGCCATAAGCATCACAAATCATGCCTCATCTCACATGTATAACACATTATACATAAATCAATCATATCACAAGTCATACGAGGCATAAACACCCAAATACAAGTTCACCCAATGGCTCTAGATCAAGTTTAGGATTAGGCTACCACCCTAGTCCTAACTCTAGGTGGGTCTACCAAGCCCGACCTAGTCCACATACTCGAACCAACCATTTAAAAACCACTTTAAACATTTAACCACTCACCTAAGCTTCCAAGCTCCAAGCTAAGCAAGCAACCACCCTCAAGGTTCCGGATTTCCCCTCGATGCTTCACCAACACAAGTTCCCGCTTCTAAACAACCTCAACACAATTCAAATAACCTCAAATCAGCCCAACATCAAAATACCAACCCGGAACACAATTCAAATACAATTTACAATGTTTCAAGCCATGAACAACCGCACTTTTAACCAAACTCGGGCAGCCCCAAAACCTCTTCCAAAATCCATGTTTCCAACAACTTTTACACCCACAAATGTTCCCAAATCAACCCCCAACCATAGCACTACCAAAAGCCTATCAATTCCCACCAAAAACAACCCCAAAACTCACCCAAACCCTCAAAAAACTTCATTTATACCCAAATTCATGAATTGCTCAAAATCAAGAAAAATTCACATATGTTGAACCATTTAACTCATATACTTTATAACTAACCATATTAAATCAAAATATTAGGTTTAACAACACAAAGGCATCATTTTTAATCAAATCTTTTGAAATTCTCATTTTCAAAACTTTAACGAAAATAAAAACTAATGGTACTTTTGAAGATAGGGAGTTGAGGAGAAGTAAAAAACGATGTTACCTTTCAAAAATGAGTTGAAATGGAGGAGCTTTTTGATGGAATAGTGGTGGAGAGGAGAGAGCTCTGTTTCACGTTAAGTTTGATGAAGAAAAGAGTGAATAGTGAAATGTTGGATAAAGGGGGATTTAAAATTAGAACTTGTATTATTTACAAGTTTGCCATTAATGAACGACTATCTCCTCAATTCTTTAATAACTCTTCAATTTGCAATTCATTCAATTTGGTCCAATGTAAAATATTTATTTTTTAAACCCGAAACTTAAAAGATTATTTTAATTATAAAACCGAACCCAAATAATATTAAAATATTATTTTCACCCGACCCCTAAACCCGGGTGTTACAATTAGACTACTTCAGGGGCTAAATTGATGCGAAAATACCATAAAGGCGAAATCGATAAATTGGGTCTACTACAAGGGCAAAAGTGACCATTTAGCCTTTAATTGATTATCTTTTTGACTTTTTAATAATTTATAATTATACGGCGAGTCATTTAGATTTTAAATCTTTATAAATAAAATTAATAGTGCTCATCGGTGCTCTTTGTTAGTAGTACTCACTGGTACTCGTCGAGCGTCGTAAAATTTTTCTAAATTGAATAATTAATAACTCGACAACAAACTCAACTTAGCTCAGCAAAAAAACACTCAACTAACTATAAACTCATACATGATTTACATATTGAGGAACATCTTAAACATCAATCTGATGCTTTATTGACATTAGAGTAAATTTAGCTCTTAATGTTTACATTTTGTCAAATTAATTCTTATTTTTTTTAGCTAAAATTATCCCAAGTTTCAAAAACAAAAAGAGTCCAATTATTTTTTAACGAAAAAAATTGATTAAAACATTAAATTTTAACGGTTTTGAAGTGTCAACCCAAATGGTAGTCCACATGTACCTCATGTTAACATAGAACTGGTTGTCTTATGTGCCATGTCAATAAATAAATTAAAATTATAAAAATATTTTTAAAAATATATATTAAACAGTTCAAAAAAAAAAAACCCATGAAGTATTCATAGACTAGACTGCCATGTGAGATTTCATTTCAACTACGTAAAAAATTTAACATGTTGCTTAGTATTTTTATTGAAAAATAACAATTCGACTCTTTTTGAAAGATTAAATATTTAGTTTAACTAACTAAGAGCTACAATAATAAAAATTTATAAATGTTAAGAAATAAATTTATTACAATATCAACTTTATTTTTTAAAGATTGGTTAATAGTTAACAATTTCTAGAGCAAGTGTTTAAAATTTTTAGTTGATGTTATACCTTTTCCCTTAGGTTGTGAGTTCTAAACCCATTAGGAGCAAATTTCTCTTTCTCCTATGAAGAAATTGTTCAAAAAAAAAAACTCTCAAAAATTTATATTTTTTAAAATATGAATTTAATTTATTTGAAAAACAAATTTATGTCGTGTTTGTTAAATAACAATTTGAGCTAAAATTAGAGGTTTTAACATAAGAGCTATAAAAGATTCTTTTACCCCTAAAAATTATAAAAAATCTCTAAATAACCTAAATTTAACATTTTCTATTTTAATTCTTCACTCTCACATATTTACATTGTGACATTTGTAAACTAATACTCATATTTGTATTTAAATTTAATAATTAATTAAATTATATTAAAAATAATTATATAAACAATAAATTAATATATAGATCCTTCAAATATGCTTAGTAATGTTATATTAAAAAAATTATTTTCACAATCTAATTAATTAATATACAAAATATTGATAACTAATAAGCTATTCAAACAAGTATCGAATATAATCATGTCCTTATATGTCATTTTGCTTGTTTAAGTAATCAAACAACTATCAACTATCAGTTAATTTTACCAAACGCTTTTATACAATCAGCTAATACAATTCGTTAGTCAAATCAGCTATCAGCTAATGTAATCCACTATCAGTTATCCGCTAATTGTCAAACATGACCTATATATTGCTTGTATACCACACGAGTATTAGGTTTAATTATTAATTGCATCCCTATTTTACCAAAATTTAAACTAGTCTCTTTGTTTTAAACTACCATAATTTGATTCTCTTACTTCACAAAAAATTGAAAATTAGCCTCTACTTTAATTTGTCAGAATTTGATCCTCATACTTTAAGAAATTTGAGAAATAGTCTAGTTGTTGGTAAATAGTAATACATATAATTTGTCAGTTATAACCAAAAAATGATCTTTCCCAACATTTAAAAAAAGAATGGTGCTTTCCCAACAATTTTTCTTTTTTGAGAGGAATGAAAATAGAAGTGAACTTCTTAATTCTTATATAGATGAAGCAATGTCATAGCAAAGGAGAACTAAAATACAAGCTATCAAGTATCCTACATCAATAGTAATAATAATAAGGTGAAAAAAGATGCAAGAACAATTGAGATTAGCTACTTTGGAATGCAATAGCATCATGAGCAATCAGCCTTATGATTTTCAGCAGAATGACTGCTCATGATGTTATATCATTCCATCCCTTTTCATGCCCCATTCAAATCATGTTTTAACCTTAGCTACCAAATTCATATATATATATATATATATATATATATATATTCTTAAAACCCACCGCCGAAAGCCGGCGGCGCCCAGTAATCAGCGCCATTGTCGCTTCCAACTTGTTGGGTGCAAGATATAGGAACCAAGCACAACCCTTTACTCCTCAAGTCCTTTGGGTTTTGATCTTGCTCCTCCTGTAATTTTTCGCATAAGAAATACTTTTATTAATGAAAAGATTCAGTGACACAGTAGTAAAAATTCAAAAAATAAATAAATAAATTCGAAGATAACAATGATGATGATGATTCATGCCTATGATAGAGAGAGAGAAGGGCATCATATGAAGAAAGGCTTCCTGGTTAAGGAGCCATCTCCCTTTTGATTTTCTTAACAGCTAATTTTAAAGACACTTTTTTCTTACTCTTTTTCTCCCTTTTTAGATTACTTATGAAGTTCTAAATTATGCTTTTGATCATAACTTTTCTTCACTTAAATGTGTTTTAAAGCTGATAACCTTGTTCTTTCAAATAAAACAATAGTTCCAAAAAAGAAAAGTGCTTTCCAAGCCTTTGCTTGAGGTGATTGATCCAATAAAGTTTTTACCTGTACTTTATCTTCAGGAAATGCACAATTCCTTTCTCCTTGAACCTGAAAGAATTAATCAAAAATACCCTTTAATTAATTACATATAATTGCATTGGAAAATGGTATATATATGTGTATATGCATGTATATGGTACTTACATATTGTTGGTTTCCCATGTTTGGAGTTGCAGTACCCAAGTAAGGGGAGCTAAGAGCCTGCATTTTTTAGGACTTCCATAACTAAAGATGATATTGTGAAAGTAAAAGAGAATGAATCATTGGAGGACTCTAAAATACGGCAGCCTAATTTAAGGTTAAAAGACAACAAGTTTCGAAATTTGTCCAAGCAACCTAAAATATTACTTTTTAAAAAATCAACCATTATAAAAAAAAAAGTCTAACATTTTAAGTTTTTAAACAAATTTCAAAGCTTATTTCATTTAACCGTACCTTAGACCTCTCGCACACTTTAAAACTACACAAGTGTAGATGCACGCTTGCTTTCTTCACACTGATTTCTATAGAGAGCATGCAGAGAATATAAAAAGATAAACATGGCGATGTTGAAGAAACATCACCTCAATTTGACCCTGAAGGAATCTGATATATCCAATAGCTTCTAACAACACAGATGCTGTGTCAGTCTGCAAAAAAAACATCACCACCAGCACACAAACCCTCAAATCATCTTTCCCAGATTTCCTTTAATGTTAAAAGCCAAGAAACCAGAATGAAAAGGCAAAAAAATTGTAATTTCAACAATATAAAAAGACGAGATGGAAAGCTTGAATGCCATTGATCAGTGTACTGCACAGTGCACACAGTACATATAAAATAAAAAGAAAAGGAAAGAAATCTGTTTATGGGTTTTATCATAGAATAAAACTGCTTCTGCAAAATGTTATTATTTTCTGATGAAGAAGGTTTAAGTGAATATTTTGAGTTTACCTTTCCAAATGGGGAAACTAGCTGGTGGAGTGCTGTTATTCTATCACCTAGCTTCTCCTTTCTCACCTGGATTTATACCATATAAAATAAAATACACTAATTAATGTTGAATTTATTACATTGGCAAAATGGGGTCTGAAAAAGAACAAGACATGGTTGCAAATGGACAATCAAGAACGACATATATATGCCATTAACGTTGTAGGCAGACAACACACAAAAGCACAGGCACCCAGAATTAAAAGAGAAAGCAAGAAAGATTCTGTGTGTTATATACTTTTAAAGGTGGTTGGCTTGAAGACGGCTGAACCCTAGCCTTCTTCCACACCCCACCTGTGCTGCCTTTGCTATTACACTGTCAAATACACACACAGACAAGACAACATCAGAAACACAGAGATAAAAGAACACAGATTTAAGATTATATATGTTTGATTAATGCATTGAAAATGGTCAATTTTTACCTCAGAAGAATGGTCTAGGGTTGGTTGAGTATCAGAGTTGGACACATCCGCCGACGACATGTTGTTGTAAGAGAAGTCTAACATATTACTACTTGAACTAGTGATACAAGACCTGGGGCTTGGGGAAGAAACCGCCATGAGCTGAGACCAAGCAGCAGCTGCAGGAGGAGGAGGCCTAGGTGTTTGGAATTCTTCATTGGCATGATGATGACCGTACAAGTTGCCATGTTGAGTAACCTCTTGCTTTAACTCAACAACGGGAGCCCTCAGAGATGGATTTAGGATTTGGTTATCCCAATTTTCCAACTTTCTCGGCTGGAAAGGACTCGGACCGCCGTACCTTTCTTCTTCTCCGGTGAATCCACCCCTACCAAACACCAAAACCCCCATAGTTAACATAAGCATATAAAAAAGCGGAGAGCAGGGATTCAAGTAGCCATCTGCTACCGCAGCAGCGACACTAATGATCGTAATAACATCCGTTATGTCCGCAACCATAACTTAAATCCCTAGCGGAGAGAAAACAAAAGGCTCACATGAGTAGTTGGCTCCATGACTGAGGAAGCTCATGGTTATCAAGCAAAGGAGGAGGAGATCCAACAACATATTGAGGGAAGACAGATGGAGATGGTGGATGCAAATGCATGCTCCACCAGCTAGGGTTTCCTGCCATCATTTGTCTGCAAAATCTTAAAAAACAAACTTCAGTTCAATTTCATATGCCACTTAAAAAAACGATCTTTCTCTCTTCACTTTGCTGAGTTTCCTTGTAACCAAACAAGCCTTTGTAAAAGAAAGCTTTATCAATAGTCCCCTCAGCCCTTTTGTTTGCTTTCTCAGATGAGGGTGAAGGAAAGTTTGAAAGAATTTTTATATACAGGGTGGGGTTGGGAGCCTTTGCTCCTTTTTCCATTCATTTTTTTTCTTTCATTTGTTTAGTATTCTTTTATATTCTTTGCTTTTGCTTTATTATAAAGTGGGGCTGTAGAGAAAAAAAGGTAGTGGGCAGTATTTTTCAGTCCTTAAAACTATTGGGGCCTCTACCACCTTGTTTCCTTGATTTGGGGGTGCCCTCTACCTTGGGATTGTTTTCATTTTTGGGTCTTTTAGTGCTAGGGTTAGGGTATATAATGATGGATTTCCTAATTTGTTAAAAATATAATTGCAATGTGAGTCATGATAACATGGGAATACATGCATAAATACTTGATATTCACATACAGTTATTATTGTTGTGTAAATGACTTCGAATAGAAATTTTTTATCCTTTAGGATTAGGGTTTAAAGTGTAGGGTATGCTTTTTAAAGTTTAACATTTAAGATTTAAAATTTAAATATTTGTGTTAGAGTGTAGAGTTTAATTTTTTAATGACGGACATAAAAAGGATAAAAAAATTTGTTCAAATGACTCGTATTATTTAAATTTTATTGATGTCATTTGATGTTTAAATTTGAATGAACCTTTTCTTTAATAAGAGCAAAGGAATTGTAAAGGAGCCTTCTCCTCTAAAATTTATATTTTATTATGGTAAGTTTGGCATTATTTTGATATATACTTTTCGATTATTTAGTTTAAGTATTAAGTGTTCAACATTTGTCTTAAAAATAATTTTAGAAAAAAAATGTATATTCTAGGTATTTTTAATTATAAAAGAATTGATGATATTAATGAGAACAAATATATCGTTTTGCTCAAAATTACTTTTGACATAAACCAAAAATTAAATTTTTCGGTTTTTGAAAACATTTTTTAACCAAAATAAAAATAAGCATCTGGTTCGAAAAAGTTACTATTTTCAATTGATTTTAGTTCCAAAAGTGAATTTAACTCCACAAAATGAAAAATTATACCATGTCTCATTCCCACCACATCATTTATGGGACCAACCAATAAAAATTATTGATCTCATTATTTTTTCATGTCATATTTTTACCAAGTGAATCTTCCCTTGTTAAAAACTGTTTTTAAAATTGATTTATAGTAAATATGAGTGAAGATTCACTTGCTAAAAATATAACATGGAAAAAAATAATGAGATAAATAATTTTTATTGGTTGATCTCATAAATGACGTGGCGGGAATGACCCATAATATAATTTCTCCCACAAAATACTTTTGAAAGACAATATAAAATAAGACCTTAGTGAATTATTGTTATAATAAAAAAAATTAGTTAAACCCAAAAAATTAATAATTTGATCAACTTTATCTTGAATCTTTCCATTTGAAATATTTTACTTTACCTTTGGTTCATAATATTTCAGTCAAGTTTCATACCTTGATATTATTTATCAGTCTTTATATTATTATGCAATTATTAGTTCAATTCACCACACAAAATCAAAACCATTAATATATACATATGCATACTTTTATATAGGGAAAATCTAAGTACTCCAAACATTCTAAAATAAATTATTAATATTATCAAAGTAAACATTATTGGAGAAATTTTTGGAACCGTCAAACCAATAGTTGCATTATGTCTATCTTATTTTATTGTTTGGCATTGCTAGGTTGCACTTTATACACATGCTTCCAAGATGAAAGTGGGATTATTGGTATTTATTAAATATCAATTTAATCAGCACATTTTCAACATTTGACTATTTAGTCCTCACATGATTAACTATCTCATTTTCACAAACTAGATTTAGTTTATTTAAAGAAAATTATTTGATACACTGGCGGTTAAAACTAAAAGTTTTCACAAATACCTTATTTTAGAGTTTAGGGACTAAATTTAGGGTGTGTGGTTTAGGGATTTAAGTTTAGTAGTTTAGAATTTAAGGATTGTGAATAGAATTTAGAGTTTAGGGTTAAAATTTAGGGTTTATACGTTAAAACTTAAACCTTCAACATATTACACTAAAACATAAATCTTTAAACCTTAAATTCTAACCCTAAACCCTAAATTCTAACCATTGTCCCTAAATTCTAAACCCCACGCTCAAACTCCTAAACCATACCCCTAAACTAAGCTCATAAAACTAAAGCGCTTGTGGAAACTAAAAATTTCCACCGCCCGTGTATTGGATATAAATCTTTTATTTAATTGATAATTACGTGTATAAATAGTCTATTGATTATTAGTTCGGTTGAAACAGTTATCACCGTAAAAACAATACAAAGGTCGTGAGTTTAGGTACATTTAAACATTTAATATTAATAACTACTGAATTAATCTCTAAAAGAATATTTCATATAAAAATAAATAAAATTTTCTTCACCCATTAAATCCTAGAAAAATCTTAATCTTTCTATTTTCTTTCAACATTCATCCTTTTTTTTTCTTTCAAATTTATCTTATTTTCTCATTCACATTTTCTAGAAATTTTTACAATATAGACTGCCAATCTTTTAAGTCCTTCAAACGAGTCCCCTAATTTGATAACAATTGTTCTTTTATTTTTCAATTTTATTAATTAATCTCTAGAAAAATTAAAAAATTAGGATTGTGGCTTTACTTGTGATAGATTAAGGTTTTTATGCAAGATTGAGTTCTTATTGATTGAATAATTTTGAAATATTGATTTTGTATGAGATTCTTAAGATTGATTGGATAATAAATTTAGAAGTTTAATACAAATCCTTGAAGAAGTTTGTTTAACATTGACTATAGATTATATTCAGGGATGGACCGAGGGGGCTAGAGGCGGTCGCCCCCTAGAGATCTGAAATTTGTATATGATTTAGAAATTTTCTATTGAAAATATATTTTTGCCCCTAAAATTTTATAGATATGTTCTCTAATATAAAATTTTGTGTCCGTCCTTGACTCAGTTGACAAAAGAGTAATAAAACAACCAAAAATCATTTATTAAATAAACTTTTATAAATATATTTTTATGTTAAATATTTCCACTCTATATAGACAAAATTTAGTGCTTTAAAGTTAAAATTTGAATATCATTTTTAATTTAGAAAAGAATTGCTAATTTTGAAATTGAAAGTGTGCACCCTCGTGCATAGCAAAAGCAGAAACAGGAGGGCCATCGATTTGATTGTTGATTTAATGTTTTAGACCATAAACATCTTTAAAAGATATCAAAGTTAGAATATCTTTTTATTTATTCCATTTTTTAATTTAACATGAAAAGAAAGAAATATGTGTATATATATTTAACTGACAAATCTTTTGAGTTCCTGAGTAAAGACAAAGGATGGAAATCATTTACCAATTTATTATGCCCATTTTAATATAGTAAGTTTAAGGTTTGGAGTTTAGGGTTTAAGGTTAGAGATTAGTGATTAGGCTTTAAGAAATTAAGAATATGTTTTATTTTTTAGGGTGTAGGGTTTAGGATGTGAAAATTAGGTTATAGTTTAGAATTTAATTTTTATGTGATTTTTAGTGTAGGACATAGAAGGAGGCATGATTAGGGGCAGAAAATTTTTACCCAAAAACAAATTGCAATGCTTTGAACTGTACAGAATAGATATCTCATATCTCAAACTAAATTATTCAAAAATATTTTAGAATTTAATTCGATTGATTCATTCAACGTAAAAAAACGTAATGTTAGATAACTTTAAATCGAATAATACCGAATGTTGTTAAATCAGTTTAGTGAAACTTGTTAAAACTTGAATTTACCGATTAATCGATTAAAATTGAATTAACCAAATCAACCGAATAATACCCTAAATACCTCTGGAAATTTGAAGAACCCTAAAGTTATAAACTGTGAAATATTAGAGGTCAGCAGGGTTGAATGATGATCATGCAGCTAAGGCAGCCAAGGGAGAGGTCAGTGATATTCACGGATGGACCGAAGGGTGCTGGAGGGGACACTCGCACATTCAAAAAAATTTAAATTTTCTTATACTTTAAATATTTTATTGTATTTTTTTATTAATAATCTTATTTCACATCATCTAAAACTTATAATTTCGCACCGTTGCATTTTTTTATTAGCTTTCTAATAGTTTACAGCTCTTTACATAATATCCTACCTCCGTGGTGACATGGCTATTTTCTAGCAAAGAAAGCCAGAGTTTTCTCAGTAATTCTCAGTAATGTAATAATGCGAGTAAGCTAAAAGAAGAAATGATACTTTTTTTCCTTTACTCCCATGCTTCACTTTTCAACGATGTTTTCCATAATTAACAAAGTAGGATCTATTAGCAACGTTGCAGATACACAATATTTTTTATATCATCCATAGTCGAATATCAATACTTTATTTCTATCACTTTATAATTTAAATTTCTAACATTGTTTAAAGATTCTAATATATTATCTCTATAAACCAACTAATAATCGTGCATATACACATATTATAGCATGCCGCTAAGTTAAATGAATCTTTTTTGTATTTATTTTATATTAAATAAACATTCAAAAGAAATTTAAAAATCAACTTGAAAATTGAAATTTGATATATTCAAGTGAAACTAAATATGATGCAATTTTAGAGGGTCCAAAAAACCCCTAATAAATTAGATTTAAATTTGACTACAAGAACGTGATAGTTTTACAAGGAATTGAAAATAGACACATGAAAACAAGGGATTAATGGACAAAAATGTGATGAGTAAACTTATGATCCTTTGAATGTTAAGCTAATTAAGCTTTGGCTAGCTGGATAGGATGATTATTCTTGTCCTCATTGATAAATAGATTGGACCACCTATAATTATTATTATTTAGGCACAATCATCCTAATTTTTTTTTAGATTTTTGGTATCTAATAGTTACATGGATTTTGATTACATTTAGAATGGAGTCTTGATTAGACTATTAAACAAGGATTCAAGTTCTTTTAATATTATTTTTTCGTCCACAAAACTCGAATTCAAAACTTTATTAACACTAAATTCCTTACACCACTCAATCCAACATAAATCATAACTCTATAGGTTCAGCTCATGGTAGCTAGCTTATCTGAAAAAACGTGACATGTTCTGTTTCTTTGCTAATTTGTAAGAACTTAAAGTCTCCATAATTCTGTTTTTTTTGTGTGTGTTTTCCCCTAATCAAGGACCCGATTAACAGAGATTATTGAACGTTCATTATGGTGAACGCCCGATCGTAGAGAAGTTAAATTTTTCAGTTGTGGCGGAATGCTCGTTTAGGTGTTAAATTAAGTAAAAAAAATCGTTGGACGTGCAACTTGTGGTTGTTCGACATTATTTTTTCGTTTGACGCTCCAACGTCCGTTAGAGAAGCATTGCTGAAGGCAGCCTAGTTTATAAAATGTTAGTTTTGTTAGTGATAATCTTGATGAAATGATGGAAATGTTATTTTCAAAACTTTGGTGGGTTTGAATTGTGACGAGAACCAGAGTCAATGTTTGTTGAATCAAACTCCTATAATGGACCCAAAGACAAGGAAATTTCAACCATCGGATAGCATTTATAAATCTCTCTGCCTACTTAACTATTAATGCACGTTTTACAGACCAAACTATGACAACCTCTCATATTTATTTCCTATTGTTGCACATGTTTTATAACTTCGTAATTTTGATATTTTTTCTATTTTAAAGAGGAAAATCCGAGATAATATCAACTGAATATTTGAATACAAATTAATATCTCGATTTATTTATAGTTAGATGGATTAGTAAAAATAAAGTTTTGTGTGGTGATCAAATGTGTCAACTAAAAGCTTAAACACTAGTCATTTACTATTGTACTTGTGGTTCGAATAAAAATGAAGTCAAATTGAATGTGAAAGCATAAGAGCAAAAGTGTTACATAAACCACACAAATGCTAAATAAAATTTGTATGTCCTTTTCTGTGTTTATTTATATGCATCACCATTGATTTTATGTCGCGTATATTATTAATAAAACACAAATAACCAATAAAATAATAATAAATAATTATTAATATACCGTACATAAAATTATTGTGAGACATATAAGAAGATACAGAAAAAGAAAACAGACTGAAATTTGTTCCACAAATGCCTACTAAAATCGGGGCATGTTAATGTTATGCTTGTGAGACTTTGCCTTTAGGCTCGATGGCAGCTGCCACCCCGGCCTTTTCCGTGAAGGGCTTTGGGCTAACTCTACCCCATGCAAGGACTTTGTTTATCATTTACTCCTTTTCTTTCGCCGAGCGTATACTCTTTTTGTCTTATTAAATTTATTTTTTATTAATTTTTTAACTTTAATTTTTTGTTATTTAAAATTTATTATTGATAAAAATATGAAAATATATATTTTATAAACCTTTAACCGAGTAGATTTAAAATATATATTTTATAAAATTTAATTGTTTAAAGATTATTATCCTATACACTGGCGGTTGAAATTAAAAATTTCCACAAGCGCTTTAGCTTTAGGGTTTAGAGACTTAGTTTAGGGTGTAGGGTTTAGGGTTTTATGTGTAGGGATTTAGAATTTAGAGATATTGGTTAGAATTTAGGGTTTAAGGTTAGAATTTAAGGTTTAGAGGTTAGGGTTTAGTTTTAGGGTAATATGGTGAGGATATAGGTTTTAATCTATAAATCCTAAATTATAACCCTAAACTATAAATTTCAACCACTATACCTAAATTCAAAACACATACACCTAAATCTTTATACCATACACCCTAAACTAAGTCTCTAAACCCTAAAACTAAGGCGCTTGTGGACACTTTTAGTTTCCACAGCCATTGTATCAAATAATTACCCATTGTTTAAATATTTAAAATAATTATGATCGAAATTAAAAAAAAAAGCTTTTAAAAAGCCAATAAAGTACAAAATTAATGGGACGGAGAGAGTATATAATTGTTCATCTAATCAATTATCATCATTAATGCGGATTGATAACTACAAAATTTTATTATATGATCTATTGTTAATTATATCATGTCTTTATTTATCTTTTTGTGTTGTTAATTTTATTAAGTAAAGAGATATTATACTCTCAAGGTAAATGTCGAGATTCAAACTCATACAAAAATGGACAACATGAGCATCTTTGACTACTAGGCCAATTAGTAGATCTCTTTTTGTGTAGATTATTTAAGATTTAATCGGCGTATTTAATATTTGGGTAAATCACATCATTGACACCAAACTTTGATTTGAATTTTGGGTTTGATCACTAAACTATAAAATGTTTTTAATTTTAATATTACACTTTTTAAATTCATTTTAGTCACTTCATCATTAATTTGCTAATCGCATGATGATATGACAATTTGTTTTCTGTTATTTATAGAAATCTCTAACCTCCTTCCCATCGTCTCTTTTCACAAGTTGTCATAAAAATGGCACCAAAACATTCTTTTTTCTCCTTTTATTCAAGTTATTTTTTTTCGAAATTCACTCAAAATCGATAAAAATAAATTGAACTTTTGGCTTTTTAGGTTTGATCACCAACGCCAATCGTCCAATGAGACTAATTTTAAGATATACCGTTCTTGTATTTTTTGAAATTTTTAGACAAACAGTGTAAACACCCCTACATCTGACGAAGCCTCAAGTATACATTTTATGTTAAATTTTTGTATTTTAAAGAGTTTATAGGAAAATCTAAAATGATAAAATAATAAAGAATGAGATAAGTTTATCGAGGTCTAATATAATAAAAAACAACGTCAAAAAACAATGGTTCCAACGACTTAAAATGAAAAATACCTAATAAGTTCTTTTAAGAATATAAATAGGAGAAAAGAAAAGAAATGTCACAACTTATAAAAAGAATAAAAGATATTTTTTACATCCTCACAACTTATAGGTCGTATCTAACATACAACATGGTATGGTGCAGTTATGGTGATGCTCAAACTGAAAATATTATATGATTTGAAACATAGAATTGAAAATGTTACTGTTTGATAACATTTTGGTTGGTGGTAATTAAGTATCAAAACTTTAACTTCGAGTATCGAAACTTTCATCGTTTCTGATAACATTTTAAGTTTTTGTAAGTACCGAAAATGTTATCAAACAATTAATATTTCCAGTTTCATATTTTAAATCTTATAACATTTTCAATTGATATCGTACCGTAACCGTACCGTACCATAGCGTATCACAAAACTACCGCAACTTATACCAAGGAAAACATGAGCCATAACATGCATAAATGAATGATTAGTTTTACAATTGTGTTTCCACATGGATGAAACCATGATTAAAAGTTGGGGTAAAACATAACGGTCTCTATGTGAGTGACAAATGTATAAATAATTTATTTCTGTATAAATATATAAACAAAAGGTAAAAAAATGTGCGTGGTGGGCAAGACCTCTCCCATATCATAGTCCTTATATAAATTGATACATATCTTATGTAAAAAAAATTATACAACCTTTCATAATTAAACTATAAAATTTAAATTCAGTCATAACACTTTGTTGAGTTGTAAGGTGCTCAATTTGTTCAACCGATGTTGCTCACCAAGTGGTGGAGAGGTGGATTTTTGGGTGGATGTGGTGTGGAAGCTAAAATGTAAATGACACAATGATTTTAGAGTGGTTCAACCTTCTAACCAAAGTCTACATCCACCACCTTAGCTTCCCACTAAGGATTTTCAATCAATCCACTTTTGATTCGTCCCCTTTTCTAGGCTTAGGAAGAAACCCTTATACACCGATCAAGCTTTCTACCCAAAGCCTTGATCAAACCCTCTTTACAAGAGAAAGAAAAAATGCAAACTTAAATCCCTCTAATAGGTATTTGTTTGTTCAATAATGCACTCACCCAAAACCTAAAACACTTGAGCAAATTTGACAATTTTGGCTCACTAGTGTTTGTTTATACAAGAATTGACAATTTATGTACAAAGACAATATTTGATCATTTGTTAATTGACAATTGAAACATTAACCATATCTTGATGCTTTGAGGTCTCTTTTATACTCCTTGATGAGTTTATAGCCGTTACTACCCGTTGGGGTTGAATTTGAGCCGTTGAAGACTTTATTTCCCACCATAAATACAGTTCTGCTACTACCCGAATCGAAACGCTCGAACCCGTTTCGATACGCTCTTTAAGTAAAAAGAGTCGTTGCAGTCTGATGAGCATCCGTATCAAAATGCCATGGGCCGTATCGAAACGCCCGTATCGAAACGCTAGGCACCGTATCGAACCGCTCTGCATTTAAAAGTTAGTTGGAAAGTAGCCATTGGAGTTTATGACCGTTGTGGTCGATGCCACGTAGGCGTATTGAAATGGCATAGCCCGTATCGAAACACTGGGCAAAAATTTCATCCAGGAAAGACATGTTTCGATACCCGTATCGAAACGTTTTTGCTACTAGAATACATCGTATCAAAACGCCCAAAGGTGTTTCGAAATACCTTGAAGGTTTTGTGAAGTTTAGCTTTGAGAACATTGTAAAACCTTTAAAAACATCCCCTAAACATAGTTTCAAAGTTATTTGGACTTTGAAAATAGTTTTGATTTTTTTTAAATCAATCCAAAACATTTTTCAATTATTATATCAAAACATTAGTTCTACATACTTTAAAACCTAAATTATAACCCTAAACCTTAAATTTTACACCCTACAACTTAAACCCCTAAATCATAAACCACAACCTAAATCTATAAACCCTCAAATTGAAAGGTTTATGTGAACTTTAGTTTACACAAGCTTGTGTATCAAAGTATTTTCCACACAAGCATATATATAATCTAAAACCTAAACTCCTAACTCTAACGCCTTAAAACTTAAACTCTAAATTTTAACCATAAACTTTAAATTCTACGCCCTACAACCTAAACTCTATACCACAACCTAAATTTCTGAACTTTAAAATAAAAAGGCTTGAAAGTTTACACAAACTTGTGTATCTCCCTCTCTGAATGTATATATATATATATAGGATCAACTTACACTGTGTAAAACATTTTAAGTTTTACACATTTTTTGGATCATTGGATGGAGGAAATGAATGGTTGAGATTAACTCCGTGTTTTTAATTCCTAAGTGATCATCTTCACATATTTTACTGTTAATCTCATCCATCCGTTTGACTCATCCAACGATCTAAAAGACGTATAAAACTTAAAGAGTTTTACACAGTGTAATTTGATCTATCCATATATATATATATATATATATATGGGTTTTATTTTGATGCACAAGCTGTGTAAATTTTTTTTACACAATCCTTTTATAAAATTTAAAATCTAAATCACAAACCCTAGCAACCTAAACCCTAAACCCTAAGCCCTAAACTCTAAACTCTAAATTCTAACCATAAACCTTAAATTATATACCCTACACACTAAACCCCTAAACCCTAACATAAAACCCTAAACCCTAAAATTAAAGGGCTTGTGTAAACTAAAGTTTACACAGCTTGTGCATCAAAGTATTTTCCTATATATATATATATATATATATATATATATATATATATATATATATATATATATATATAAGAGGCAAATGCACAAGGTCAAAAAATTCCAGCTTCAAAGAGACGGTCATTTGAATTACTTGAACAAAGATTCATAACAACAATCTGGAATGAAAGGAAAAACAAGCCTCTGAAGAATTGCCCTTCCACTAGCTGAAAAAGATAAATTCGTTATTGATGTTATAGTTGAGAAAAGAATCATCAATTTCCCCCTCTGAATTAGGGTACAATAATTTTCTTCTTTTTTTATATAAAAAAAAGAAGAAGCTTTATTTTCTAAAATAGTTTGTATGCCACTTTGAGCGTTTCTGTCATACAGATTTCTAAAAGGTATATAGCGCTCCTTATCCAATATCCACCCCCTTTTTTTTTTACTTTTACCCATTTCCTATGAAAATTACTGACTGTGAGGTTTATGCTCAACAACACTGCCATGCTGCTGCATTGCCACGACGGGCTCGTTGCATCTGGAACACCGGAATGAGGGAACCGCAGCACATCGTGTTCTAAGGCAGTAGTAGCAGTACCTGTGAATATCAAATTGTATCCAACTATAAGCAAGCAATATACGAAAATTGTTCTTAAAACACAGAAGCACTGTAGCTGTTCAAACTTCAAAATGCATTTCATGGGAACTGCTGTTAACTAGGGTAGTATTCAATGATTTACCAAGATGCAAAGTAGCAACATGTACATATCAGTCTTTTAGCATTTAAAGCCAACTGTTCATAACTTCGGGCAATATGGGGCTTCATTTCTTTTCAAAATTAGGCCCCATAAACCGGCAGGCTATGAAAAGTCAGAACATGGTTCAAGTGTTCACTGCATCACCCTGCTATGGCAGAATAAAAACTAGAAGGTGGGTAGGAGGGAATTTAGTTAACCTACCGATGCTGGCAAGGGAGAGCGAGATAAGCGAGTGTTGGACTTGTCCGGCAAATGGGACAAATAGAGTCATCCTCTTTAGAGCTTGAAGATTTGTCCTTAGAGAAAGGGTGAAGAAAACTTTTAACAGTTGATGAGTTAAGAAGAGGGAGAAGCAGCAACAGCATCTCCTGCATAATAGCGATGTAAATATAAGTACTAAAGTAGATTCACCGCAGAAGAAAAGGAAAAGGCTTCTGGTAATCCATGTCAATCTGACCAGTCACAAATAGATAGTAAAAACCCGATCTTAGCCAAAATGCTGGGGAAGGTACAACATGATAACATAACAAAACTTCTATTCTAATTAGCTATGTTGACATGGAACGGGCAAAAGAAGGGTCACATCAAGTGTCATTGCTGAGTAGACCCAAAACTATAAACAAGTGGGTTATTAACCTGTTTTTTCTTTACATAGGCTATTATCCTATAAGATACAGGCATTGGAGCTTAAAAACTCCATGAGAAAATTACATGCTTTCGACATCTCCCTAACCAAATTTGTTAAGTTAATAATAAAGGGTTTACTTTATTATAGTAAAATGGAGTCGTGTTATGCTAGACAAATAAACATACTTGTGAAGTTTTTAAACCCCACTGTTGGGATAAAGGTTCCAGTCTAAAAAGATATTTTCCAGTTTTCCTTTTTACTTTTGAACTCAGTATATATTCATTTATTTGCAATAGTATCTCCCATCTCTTCCTAGTCCTTTTTTTTTATTTCTCCAAAATATGCACCTCACTTGATATCTTTTACTCTGGTAACACTAGCCTATAGACAAATATTAACGTCCATCTTAAAAGTAAGTACGTGTAAAAATCTACAAGTCGAGCATTCAAATATACAAGGATTGAGATGCTGGCTTTAATAAGGAAAGATTACCGAGAACTCATTCCACACTAACTGGCGATTCATGTACTCAAAACTAACGGCTCGATTCATATTAGGGCTTGCGTAGACAAGCCTCGCTCTTAATGCTCTTTCAATAAGGTTTCTATACCTGCATGAAAACAAGAGGTGGAAATTGATCAACCCTGCCGAAAGGCAATCAGAGAACGACAAGGTTATATGAACCAGCTGAAAGTTCCCTAACTGACAAGCTTTCACGCAGAATAGAATAAGGTAATATATACCAAAGCAAAAACGGACGAAAAAATAGGTTTCACACAGTGAAGATGACAAAGGGAAAACTTAAGATGAGAATAACAAGTTAAATTACTATAGTTGCTATCCTCTGATGAGTTTATTTTCCTACAGTATTAATGAGATTCAAATACACATGAGCTTCAACATCTACAAAGGCTACCTCTTACGAGAAACAACCCTTCAAGGCCTACCTTCCAGTGAAAAGAAATATGAGTAGGTTCCCAAATGATGCAGCCTTGTAAAGCCCTTCTATACGTTGCATCAAACCCCAAACTCGTCGTGCCAATGGCCTCTGAAGAAGAAAGGAAAATTCAGTATTGACTTTAAACGGAGTCGAAAGTCCAAACTCAGAATCAGCACCTGCTCAGAATCACCCCATCTGCGGAAGGCAGAGAATGACTGCAAACGCGCCCAAATGTACTGACCACCCACTGCAGCAATGCAATACCACATCTTCTGAGCAACAGTTAATCCAGGCCCTTCCAAACCTGTTCTTACTGCAGAAAGATACAACTCAGTTGTCATACCATACAATTTATACGTAGTTGAAGTAGGTTACTAACAATGCTCATACAAGAGCAAGACTCTTCTAGCTCAAAAACATAACATAAAAGTTTTCCAAGATCTATGTATCTTCGTCAACATGATAAACACAAGAAAAATCAAAGAATTGAAAGCCAACTCTTATGTAGCAGAATACGAAAGAGAAGTCCAGACCTTCTTACCATTTCCTCTTAATGCCATGGCACGTTCATCTCTATACCTCAGATTCATAAGTGCAATTCCTGGAGTTGGCTTATCCACCCAAATTGAAAACCTCCAAATGAGAAACTCGAGGAAAGCATCGAGTTCTGGTTCATACTGAAATAGCATTCCTGGCTAAACCCCCAACAAAAAAGAGAAACAAGATCAGACAACTGCATAGCCAAAGTGCAATTTCATTTTCTATCACACCGTGAAATCAATAGCAAAGATACGGATACCTTCATCAAGGAGAAAACGTTAACCAGCTGTTCTTTCAACATGGCTGACATCTCAATATCCAATCTAGCAGCATCAAATTGATTAACTCTAGATATTGATATCGGTAAAGTGGGATGCTGCAGTAATTTACCATAAGAAGTTAATAAAATAATCTACAAAAGTTCAAAATAACAGCAGAATTGGAGCAACCAGGAAAAACTTTCCAGCTTGCAGTTGGATACTGATCTTAACCTATACGACAGTAAACATAAAGACTAAAACTTTTCTATCAAAAGACTTCCATATATATAACTAGAGAACTAAAAGTTCATACTTTTTCCATCACAATAATGCAATCCCATTCAGCTTTAGCAATTATATTCCTTGATACCCAAAAAACCATTCCCCTTACACAAAAAGAAAAACAAAAAGATACCCAGAAATTTTCCAGATCCCATTTCAGTAAAAAACAAGTTCCCCATGGATTTTAAAGGGGAAATTAGGGTGCCCAAAAAACCCTTTTTTCTTTTGTTGAACATTCAATTAAATTTACAAAAAAGAAGAGAATTTACCTGATGAGAAACAGAAACAGAGTGCCAGTGAGGAAGCAGCCTTTGGTGAGAAGAAATCCAAGCATCTTCTTGTGGCGGTGGGTTGCTTCTAACACTCATCATTTGATGAGATTACAAAATGGGTTTCTTTCAATTTTTGCAATTTGATTCGATGAGATTTACCATGAATGTGTTGCTGAAGCCCTGAAGATTTGGTTGATTTTCCTTTTTTTTTTCTGGATTTCTGCCCTGCCTCGGAAAGTGCAGCTAAAAGCCTTGGGAGGTGGACTTCAGTCGCACCATGCTCGTTGACTTGATAACAGTAAACTAGTTAAGTTTTATTCAGCCTTAATAAAAAAGGCTTAAATACTATTTTAGCCTTTCATTTAAGATATACTTGTAAATTCTTTTATTCAATTTCATCCTTAAATTTTCTTATCATTTAAAATATCATATATATTATATTTGAAAAAAATAAAAAATTATAAAAAAAATTAAAAATAGGAAAAAGCAAGAAAATTATCGATTTTAAAAACATTTCATCATATTAAAGCATATCTTTACATGTGTAATATAAATACATTGTTATTTTAAAATTACATATTATAAATATATACCATATGATAAATATGAATTTAATATTATCAATATTGAGACAATAAAAATGGAAAAATATTTTATGTACTGTGGTAAAAAAAAATATTTTTCAGGTCTAATTTAAAGTTTAGAGTTTAAGTTATAATTTATAATTTATAATTTATAATTTATAATTAAAATTTATTAAAAGATACTACAAGATAATATTTATTGATATTTTTCATAATCATTTAATATGTTACACAACTTACACAAAGTGGATTGAATTCATGTCTCCTAAGATGAATAATATTATTATTTTCACTATAACTACTCGTTAGTACACGGAATAATAACCTGATAAAAAATAATACAACACAAATACTATAAAAATGACCAAATCTATTAAATTATGGATTTATCCAAATTGACCATAGACAATTCACTAAATTCCCTCTCAACCTCCAAAGCCAAATCCACTTCCCCAAACCTTCTCAGCCCTTTACTCAAAACTTTAACCACATACTCCCCAACTTTTCTCCTGGACCCAATCCCATTTTCCTTCATCAGCCTACAAATCCTGACCGTTGATTCCTTCCTACCAGCCCCCACAACACCCTTGATCAGCCTCACAAGGGCCTTCTCGTCATCACACTCGATACTTCCCAGCTCCTCGATCAACCCATCAATCTCGTCCATGAGCCGGTTCCTGGCCAACGCCGCAACGACGTCGGCATACAAAGCCAAGTCGGGAGGCGGATATTCAGATCGGACGGTGCAGAGGACTTGGAGGGCGAGGGTGCATTGGTCTTGCCGTAGGAGCTCGCGTAGGGCGGCGATGAGGTCGGATTTGATGAGGCGGGAGAGGGAAGGGAGTGGAGTGAGTGTTGCCGTCGATGGTGAGTTGCGGTGGGCGCGTTTGAGAGCTTGGATGGCTTGGATAGCTTCGGTGCTTAAGACACGGCCTTTGACGAGAGGTCCACGGTTGCCGCGTGGACCGCAGCGTATCGGAGGGAAGCTTTTGCGGGTGGGGAGTGGGCGGAGAGAAGGGATTGAGGTGGGATTGAACCGGAGAGAGGAAGCCATGGAAATGGAGAAGATTTTGCGATAAGCAAAATTGACAAAATGGATAAAAAGGGTTTTAGATTCAGAATTGCTTTTACGATGCCGTTTTGAGTTCACCAAAACGACGTCGTGGTTGCAGCAGTGGGGAAAAATTAAAAAAAAAAAAAAATCGTCGACAGCAGGATTCGAACCTGCGCAGGCATAGCCCAACAGATTTCGAGTCTGTCTCCTTAACCACTCGGACATATCGACGGCTTGTTTATTCAGCAAATACTTTTAAATAAAACATATTCATAAGGATGGGTCAATTTTTCCCATTATCAACTTTTACATATTTTTAAGAGGTGATAATAAATTTGATATTCGAATTTTAAACTAGATCATGAGGTTCAATTCAAAACCTATGAAATTTCAAAATAGTCTTTTTCTTATAACATTCCAAGCCCAAAAAACTTTCAACTTTTGTATTAATTTTATTAAACTCTCTAATATAGTAAACTTGATTACCACCTATCAATATCACACCACATATCTTCTAAGGATTATTATCCTATACATTGATATTGAAAAAAATAACTCTACAAGCGAGATTATTTAGGAGTTTAGGATATTAGTTTAAGATTTTGATGTTAGGGTTTAGAATTAGAGTTTTAGAGTTCTAAAATTGAAAATTTTAAATTTGAACTTGAAATAGACATGTTTGTGTAAAATAAATTACACGGGTAATAAATCAAATATTGACCATTCTTTTAAATGGTAGGTTTAGGAAGAGCAAAATAACAATATTTTTCAACGTTGTTGTAACACCCTCGACCCGGATGTCATAATTGGGCCTCAAGCCCAAATTATTTCTATAAATTTTTGCAACTTGATTTAGCCCAAAACACATTCATTCATAAAATCTTTTAAGTTTAAATCTTTTAAGTAGATAAATCCATTAAAATATTACATGAGAGCTATATTTAAAATACATAATTAAAAGCATTCAATTCACAAGTTAAAATCTCAAAATAAGAGTTACAATACAATATGGGGCACTACGAATACATAACTCAAATAATCTAAGTATTGTACTCGGACAATAAGTCGATGATGAAGTCCTACTTTGATAGTGCTCTGGCGATGCACGTCAACCTACTAACATGCGATCAAAAACAACAATTTCGAACGTTGAGCTAACAAAGCTCAATGAATACATTTCCACTCAACCATGCTTCATGCAAATCATAAATAAGAACATGCGGGTAAAGATGACAATACGACAATAATATCATATCAACAATAAAAATGTAAACATTCTCACATAGCAACCATACACATAATACCAACAAACTTAAAGTAAGGCTCGGTTCCATTAAGTATCGGGTACACATACTTTGAGTGAGGCCCAGTTCCACTAAGCATCGGGTTTATACACTCTTGCTGGGAATCTCTCATTGAGCATCTTCGAATAAGTCTCGGTCCTACTAAACATCGGGTTCATACATTCGGAAATCTTTAACCATAGTGTTGCAACACTCTCTTTTTACATGGGGTATCCAAAATCCCATCAAACAAGGTGACTCAACCATAATAATGCCCTTACATGGCATACATTCATCATTCGATCTACCAAAGATCCTTATTAATACAACATAACAAGTCCTCCAATGTTTTAATAAGTTATTTACTCATTAGGCTCGTATATGAGGTTTAAATCTCAATTTCACAGTTTTACTATTCATTTTACCATTTTAGAAGCTCATCAAGCCTTAGTCCTTGAATTACAGGTCCCTCAAACTCAAAATATATTTTTTGAGCAGATTTCTCAATAAGTACTGATACTCACCAGCGCGTATCGATACGCATCTCTAAGTACCGATATTCATTCTAAACATACTGATACTCCACTACCACTTAAAGGGGTTTGACCAATAACCTCATACAGATACACGAGGTTGTGTACTGATATTCCTATGGTACTAATACGCTCAAACATGTATCAGTACATTTTTTTGTCACTGGAATTTAGATGGAACAGAGGTACCGATACCCCCTTTGGCATACCGATACGCCCTCTCAAAATGGCTTGATTTCAGTCTCTTTTACACTGGGTACCGATAAGCGTTCAATATGTATCGCTACTCGAACCCAAAATTCATTTTCTATAGTTCACACTTCACCCTACAAGTCTCCGAAACCTAAAGGCAAGACCCCAAATTGAACCTACAAGTTATGAGAAGTGGCTTCTTACCATTTTTAGGCCATATTAACACCAACATTTGAATTAGCCATTATTGGGGTCTCAAGTAGGGGTGTGTAAAATAATTTAGATTGATCCGTTTCGTTTTTTATTTTTCAGATAATTTGAATCGGACTTTCGAAAATTTTGGATCGGATATTCGATTATCCGATGTCTGAAATTTAATTTTTTATATATATGAATCTTGTTATATTCGATATTTTACTTGTTATATATGAAAAATTGAAAATTTCATGGATACAAATCTTGTTATATTCAATAATTTGTTTATTGTTATATTCGAAAACCTAAAATTTTCATGGATAGGACCGCCAAATTTAAAAAATAATTAAATGAAGTTATAAATTCAGATATTCGAATATCCGATCCAAAAGTTTCGGATATCCAATTTTTTCGAATCGGATATGGATCACTAAATTACGTATCTAAAAATTTCGGATATTCGAAATTTTGAGATCGGATATCCGAAATGCACACCCCTAGTCTCAAGCACTCAAACAACCAAATAATCAACTAAGCACCAAAGCAATCGAATTTATGATTTTCGGGAACACAAAGGAGTTAGTAGTGTACTAACATTGATCCTACAGTAGAGAATGAAGCCCCTAACTCGAGCTTCAAGCTTTCCTCTTCCCTTGCTTATTGAAAGAGTTTTCAACCTCTTTCACACAAAATGTAGATCCCTTGCTGTAGATTTCAACACACTTGACTCAAAAATCTGAAAATCCAACTCAAAACTACAAAGCTTCAACCTTTGCTTGGGTGTAAGAGTTACGAGATGGGAATGGCTAAGGGAGAAGACAAAGAAGAACAATGGTGATACCCCATCCTTTTTTCTGCAAAGGTAATTAAAAGTAGAGGTGGCAAATGGGTCATTCAGATCGGGTTTGATTCGAGTCATTTCGGTTCGGGTCGAGTTCGGTTTTGACTACATTCAGTTTCAGTTTTGTTCGGGTCAGATCTGGTCTGGTTCGATTTTGATTTGGGTTTATAGTGATCCGGGTTGGGTATCAATTCGGATCGGGTCACATCAGTTCTGTTGATTTTCAGGTCGGATATTTTTGGGTCGGTTGATTTCGGGTCGGGTCAAGATCGGTTCAATATGCGATCGATATGTTTCAGTCAAGTTTTCAGGCCAGATCAGTTTTTTAAACCCATATATGACTTTATAAAGCCAATATATTTGACTTTTTAGTGAGTTGTGCGACAATTCACATCAAATATTTCATTATTTCTTTTAATATCTTTTTTTTATTTCGGGTTACTTTCGGTTCGAGTTACTTTCGGTTCGGATGAAATGGGTTTGAGTCTATTCGGTTTGGTTGAAAATCGGTTTGAGTCTGTTCTGTTCAGTTGAAAAATTCGATCGGGTCCATATCGATTCAACTAAAAATTAGGTCGGTTTCAATTCGATCCGGTTTGTTTCGGATCAAGTTCGGGTCGATATTAAGTCTCTGATCGGATAAAATCGGTCCGAGTCTCGAGTCTCGGATCAGTTTGCCACCTCTAATTAAAAGCCTCCCATCTCTCCTTCAAAAATAGGGTAAAATTACTTCATTACCTATCAATCATCCTCCCAACTCAAGACCAAACTTAAGACCCAAGCCCAATAACAAGACAAGTGCAACAAGGCACAAACTCTCGGTTCAATCGCAAAAACCATGCTTCAAGTTTAACCGAACCTCGAATTCTGAAATGCTAATTGTTACAGTTGCTCCTATATTGCATTCCATTGACAAGTGATGGACTTATTATGAACAAATTTTATTCACCAAAGGTAATATTTGCTAAAATATTCACTCACCGTTTTCACTTTTTTTTAGCTAAAAAATTTATTCAGTCACTTCCGCATGAAAGGTTTTGTCAGGATATGGTGTCGGTAGCAAACAGACAAAATGCAGCAACCTAAACCTATGCTACTCTCTCGTATTGCCAAACATGAAACAATCGTTATATCAACATTCCTCCCTAGTTTAGCCTGCCTGCCTGCCTATTTTGTTTAGTGTCATGCGGCATAATTAGGTTTCAAATCATTTCTCCATATTGAAGACCGGTTTAATTATGCTTTTAGTATTGTTATATGGAGCCATTTTTTTCAATAATACATCGAAGACTATCTATTTTTTTTATTATATTCGAACAAAGTTCTCTACGACTTTATCAACTACTAGTTAATTTAGTTGAATAAGTCATTACATCTTTAAGTAGGGCATAAATACGGAATTTTGATCTCTTTGTTTATGATTTTACTTTTTACAATAAAAATGTATTATATTATTCAAATTCCAAACCTATGTTCGTACTTTCACTCCCCTTGATTGAAGGGTTTACGTGCATGCAACCAATAATCGAGATGTATACACAGTGCAGTGCAAATGAATTCAAAGCACATGGTTCATGGAATATAATAATCAATTCTTGTAGGCTTGAGGGTTGCATGTCTGCTGAGAAACTCAAAAGCTGAAAAAAAACAGCAATAATCTAAAGAGCCTGCCAAAATTTTCCTGTTTCTTGTTCGGTAAAGATGGTTACCTTTTATGTCTTGATTCACTTCTTTCATCTTTTCCCCCATGAATGTTTCATTCTTTCTCCAACGAAATCAAGACCAAATACATAATGTTTGCTGTTGCACGCAGGATCGTGGGTTGTTAGAGGACAGTCGCACTCCTGAACATTTCAAATTCTCATATGTTAAAGTAATTTTCTTTATATTTTATTTTTATAAGGCTTAAATATACATTTAGCACTTGAATTATACACTTTTTCCCAAGTTGGTACTTAAAGAAATTTTGCCCCTAAATTAGTACCTGAATTAAGCATCTTCTCCCAAATTGGTACTTAAAGAATTTTTACACCCAAGTTGGTACTTGAACTAAGCACCTTCTCCCAAGTTGATACCAAAACTTATACATTCCATCAATTTGGTCCTAATTCGAAATAATTCAACAAATTTAATCATTTATATTTAAAAATCTTATCAATTTACTCTTTGTTATGCTATTAGATTGTTTGTTTTTCTCCTATAAATGTTATATCATTTTCTTGGTATAAAAATTTTAACGGTAACTTGATGTCATTTCATGGTAGAATGCAGTTATCTCATTTTTGTTTTGATCAGTTAGGCTTATTTAATTTGAAAGTATCACAAAAAATGACTAAATTAATAGTTTTTTAAATACAAATGATTAAATTTATTGAATTATTTTGAATTAGAGCCAAATTGATAGAATGTATAAGTTTTGTGACTAAATATGTTAATAAAAGTATCAGAATAGTGGATTGAATTAAAGTTTGGGTACCAAAATGAGAGCAAAAATTCTTTAGGTGTCTAGTTCAGGTACTAGCTTGGGAGCAAAAATTCTTTAGGTACCAAATTGAGAGAAATTGTATAGTTTAAGCATCAAATATATATTTAATCCTATTTATAATCTAATTTCGCACCTTTAAAATTTCAAATTCTCGTATAATTTTACTAAATATAAAAACTCGCAACTCTAACATAAAATCTTACGTGAGTACCTACCTAGAGTTCACACTGTTTAGATATCCTCCGAAGTTTGGATTCATTTTGACTAGCTTGTCCGGAAAACTACTGTTTTAGATCAACCCAAAAAAAAGAAAAGAGGAGAATTGATTAGTCCTTAGAACTTCCACTAAACTCTGCAATCACAGTAAAAGAAATTCCAGAATATATATTGAATGGAGTTACTGTTCCTTGTTTTTAGTGAATTTTGAGTGTTGGATGAGAAATTATTGCCTGCTTGAGAACAGGAATTTGTATTTTGAGGTTATTCAGAATGAATTCCATATGCTTTATAAACAAACTGAACTTTTTCCCTGTTCATTGAAAGAAACAGTACCAAGAAAAGATTGATGTAGAGAATGTGTGGATAAGGAGGGCAACTCGGATTAAGACATGTCATAAATTAAGACTAAAGCAAATTGAATATATCCTTAACAAATACAAATTCTATATAAAAAAATATATGTATATATAAACATGCTTACTCATAGAAGCAGGCTATGTTAAGGCCAAAGAAGCTCACTTTTTTCTGCTTCATGAAAATCCAGAGCTCTTCCCATAGCCTAACCAGACAGTTTCTTCTCTCGATCTCTCTGATCTTTTCTTTGGTTGCCCTCTCGATTTCTCAGAATTTTTTTTTAACTAGTCGTATGCCTGGTTTTGGTGGATGAGTTTCTCGACGTATATTTTGATTGTTGTTTAAGACTTTAAGGTTGTTTGAGTGTTTACAACTCTGATGTCTACACCTTTGGAAAGACAAAACTACAATCCTTGTCTCAATCTTAAAGAAACCGAGCTTAGGCTTGGCTTACCAGGTTCTCAATCTCCTGACAGAAAAGTCTGCCTTTTTGGCAAAGATTTAGAGAGCAATGATAAAAGCAATGGTTTTGCTGTTAGCCCTTTCAAGAGCTTGGTGTTTGCAGCTAAAAGGGGTTTCTCAGATGCCATTGATGGACCTAATGAGAAAAGGGTTTTCTCCATTAATGGTAAATCTGATGTTGAGTTACCTACAGGTGCTCCAGCTGCAAAGTATGTTCATCTTCAAAACCCTGTTTTTTTTTCCTTCTTCCTTTTTTGTGTTATTTTTCAATTTATTGAGCAAGACTTGTGAAGCAGGGCACAGGTGGTAGGATGGCCACCGGTTCGATCATTCCGGAAGAATACAATGGCCTCGAATTCGGCAAAGAACAGCGACGATTGCCTCTATGTAAAGGTGAGCATGGATGGAGCACCATACCTGAGAAATGTGGACCTCAAGACCTCCAAAAACTACATGGAACTCTCTTCAGCTTTGGAGAAGATGTTCAGCTGTTTCACCATATCTGAATATCTGGTCACATATGAAGATAAGGAGGGTGATTGGATGCTTGTTGGCGATGTTCCGTGGCAGTAAGTCATCCTCGAACCTACGTTCTCTAATATGTTACATCCGCAATTGAGTTAAGATTCAATCGACAAGTTTGATATATATATAATCTTCTGTGTTTGTTACTCAGGATGTTCACCGATTCATGTAGGAGGATAAGGATTATTGAAGGTTCTAGCTCCAAGGGCAATGGAGGAATGCAGGAACCAGAGTTAATGCACAACAGCAATCTTCAAAGCCCCCAAATTATATAGATATATGTTTTTAGATATCTTAAGTTTGATGTATTTAGTGTTTTTAAGCACATAAATGAGTGAATAAGCTTGTTATTAGACAAATTAAAAATATTTCAAATTGTCAATCTAAAGCTAAAGCTTGGGTCTCAGTTGCTGGGAATGAGATTCTTGCTTGAGAAAAAAGCCACATAGATTCAAACTTTGCTCTCATTAGGACAAATTACTTGTGCCTTGCTATGAGAAATGAACATATTGGCACACGTTTCATCTACTGAAGCTAAATCTGATCTGATCCAGTATACTTTCAAGATTCGGGTTTGGAAGTTTGCAGATATACCATCTGTGTATATCCATTAAATACAGATCTCTCGAGCCTATCGAAACCGAGCCGCTGAAACAAGCAAAGCCGGCCATCTTCAACAATAGGAGGAGGTGCACGGCCAGGATCATATCGGGTTTGGTGGGTCAGAGATGGACCAGCCGTTGGTGGTAGCTCCCAATAAACATCAATATCATTCGTACACTGTAGTTTTGGATCAAAATATTAAAATTGCATTACTCATATTTGTTTATTTTTGTTGTACTTTAATTATCATTTTCTTTTCATTTTTGTATTATTGCATTATATCTTCATTTCCAGTGATTCTCAACCATGAAAGCATAGCCCCAAACAATACGATTCGGATTGCAGAAACGACATTGATTGGATCCGTTGTTGCTTGCTTCATACTCAAAGCTATCACCGGGCATCTTTTGCTGGTAAAAGCTTTAAATTGCATGCATATTTGTAAAACTTGTCATCATGAACATCATAGCAAAAACTAAGAACTAAGAACACTTCTGCATTATCTTCAAAGAATTTTTGTACAGTAAGTGCAGACACGAAGATAATGCTGCTTAAGGCTCCTCCGAAGGCGAAACTTTCTCGTATGTCCATTCGTGTGCTTTCCACTCGGGCAGTTGTTGAATCACCAGCTGCATTGGTTATGTGCAATATCATTTTAATGCCACAATTTTCTAATTACAAAGAAAAAGCCTGAGAAAGATTACAAACCATTCCCCTTGAATCTGGTTTACCAACAGTTGTTTGGCAGGCCAGTCTCCAGTTTTTCGGTTTCTGCAAATCACTCATGATGAGCATATGAGTATGTTATTCGACATTCACTCGAAGTCCGGATAACATAAGTCCAGATAACAAAAGTGTGAAATGATGAGTTATGGTATGATGTAAAATACCCTCTTCAGCTTTTCCTTCTCTTTGTCTGTTCTAGGACTGAGCAGCTCCTTCCCTTCCACAACCTAACAATAGAAAAGAAAATTCGAGAAAATCAGAAATCGATTCGAAGCATAGTGTGACTATTGTAGTTCGATCTTCGAAACGAAAATAGAACTGCAACCATAATGCCATTGTCTCCCCTTACAATTGCAGCTATTCCCAATGAGCAAAAAACAACCAATTAAGTCACAATACCTATGTCCGAGTACGTAGCTAACTTATCCGAATTCGGCACGAAATGAAAATGACATTAATATTTTAGAACAATATCTTTTGTTTGAAGATAGCATTCACCTCAACCATACAAGTTCCACAGGTCCCTCCTCCTGCACAGTTGAGCAGAGGTCTACCCTGCAAATTAACATCAGCCCTCAAAATCATTTTCTTCATCAGTGGCATTTACATAAACACAGATTGTGCAATCAGTAATTTTATGAACTTACATACGGTCCATACAACTCGATGTTATTATCCAGCATTACATCCCTAAGTTTCTGCCCGCCGCAAGCCTTACGAAAATGTACATCCGGGGTACCATCCGGCAGCAAAACAGACTAAACAAGAAAGAGCAAAAGTTCCATAAGTTCTGCAATTCCATATTGAGCAAATATATGCATTAGCACTTTGAACTTACATGAACAAATGCAAAGTCAACAGCAGGTGGTTCATTCGGCTCTTTTCCCTCTTCCGTGACGGCGGATTCGCTGCCGGGGACCGTGCTAACAGCTCTGATTTTGCGTCTAGAGAAGTTAAGGACGGTGCCGGAGTTGCGGCTGAAGTTGAATTTGCTAGAAACAGACGATGTAGTAGCTAAACCATGAATGGTAAGGTGGAGAGTGACCATTTTCAGATATAAAGGTTTTTCTTCTATTACTTTTTAGTATTAGATGAATGTGATGCAGCAATTAATTTGATATATTTTGCATGGCTTAATTTTATTTGTGTTATGTGTGGGCAGGCATAGTGTGTGGTGGTTCTTTTTTATCTTATCTAAGATTTAATGTAGGGGACGAAGGTTGACCATGGGCTTTATTTTAGGCCCAATAAATGAAAACCCAATTGGAACAAATGGCATAGATTAGGCAGATCACAATTATATTAAAAATCCTTTTTATAAATTTTTTCTACAAACGGGTGCAATTTAGAGTTTACAAATTTAGTTTAAAGTTTAAAGGTAAGAGTCTAAGTTTAAAATTTAAGGTTTAGAGTTACGAATAATATTTGGGTATACTACATCGGTTTAGTTAATTTGATTTAATCGATTTTTTATAAATAAGAATCAAAGTTCGAATCGGTTTAAGGAAAAACCAAGCCAACCATATCAATTTGGGCATGCCATGAAGAATCTTTGCAGAGCAGTGATCAAGAAAAGAAACTCATTGCTATGTTTATTTAACTAATAAACCATGACAACTAAACTCTTTAAGAGGCAAAATGCCAACTAATAAATTGTATGATATGGCTCTCAATAGCAAGAAGTGTTTGAAACACCGTGTGTTCAGGCCGAGGGGTGCTCGGTGGCAGTCGCATTTCTTGAAAAATTTAAATGCAAAATTTTCTTTGTATTATTTATTGAAATTATAATCTCACACCCCTTAGAATTTTAATGTCTCGTGTAATTTTACTAAATATGTTATTAATTTCTAGACATCGAGAGAGTCAGTAGTTCATTAGAATATCATATCGAGTATATAAAGATTTCAATAATTTACGCACACATGTATTGCCAGTCGCTATAGCATTGTAAAATGTCATTCAAGCATATATCCTTAGCAATAATCTCAACCTCTATAATTATCTGTTAATTGTTGCAGATGTTCGCTTAATCAATAATTGAGCAGGTAGATGCTTGCACCTGTCACCGCCAGTCTAAAACTTTCTCTCTCATCACGATCTACTCTTACTTGTCCAAATCATCACACAAAAAAATAATAAAAATAAAAAACACAAGACACTAAAACCAATGGGTACCAAGCAAAGCGCCGAAACATAATATTTTACTTCTCAAAATAACATGCACCCATCTTGTCTCACACAACCATCCAAAATACGAAAACATTAAATAGCATTCCAAAGTTAGACTTGCTGCATAGTTTTACCAACTAAAAAGCTAATTAAAAGGCACAATGTGGTATATTACAAAGTACGAAGAAATAAAAAACAAAACAATGTTAGATTATTCAAATCACTCTAGTTCTTCTTATAATTCAATTTTCAACAAAAAAATTATAAGGCAGAAATAACTTACACGGGGTATTTCTCAAAAGCGATAAAAGAGAAACACCCAAAAAAACACAACATCTAAAACCAGCACCTTCACTATTTAACGAGCACACCAGCGAAACTCAACAAAAAAAATAAAAGAGAAAAAGTTTCACCTTCCGGTAAAACAAAACTAAATCAGAGATTAGAACTTATAAAGAAATAAGAAAACACGAAAGAGACATTTAAATGAATCATTGCATTTCACACAATAAGGGAATATGTTTACCTTCAACTCTTCTAGAGTCGTGGCCTAATTGAGAGATAATCAGGTTTTCAGGTCCTCTACAACAAGAGTTATTTCAAATGGGTCACATGTTGTAAAAATAACACTAAGATGCACTCCAACCTTAACAAAAAATAGCAAAGCATCCAAAATAACCTCCAAACAAAGTTCTTCCACCATGCAAAAAAAAAACAACGATGTAAATAACAACAATAGTCATACACTTCTACTACAGTCACTCAAAACGACACTGCCATCTGTTTCATCCACAGCACCATTACGGTCGTTCAAAAGGGAGGACACATTCAAACATAACGTAGAAACAACTACAATGCTTCTATATTCTGCAAACTTTCCCACAAAGGCTCAGAGGAATTTTTCACATCGAAATTCGCGTCTACTTCGCAAACAACGCTAAAATCTGCACCTCTAACATCAAAAGAACCCCACATAAACTGAAAGTTAAACATAACAACATCTTGGGACCTATCCACCCCGTCAGCCATAAAGGCAAATATGGTGTCCTCAACTACCTTAACCTTCTCCACTACGTCAATGTCATAGGTCTCGAATCTCAATTTTAAAACTCTGCTTCGTGGTCTCAATCATCTTATTTTTAATTCTAACGTGTGATCACTCTCCTTTTGTTTCTCAACAATCTCCTATGCATACCTCCTATGCAAATCTCCTAACTACCCTCAAACATCCACTTTGTGTTTTTCTTGCAACTTCCTTAGTTGAGTAATATAGCGTTCTATATGCAAACGCAGATTAGCATTTTCCTCAGAAAGACCAGAGTAACCCCCATCTGCGAACGTAGCCTCACATTTTCCTCAAGAAGGATCCTCACATTCCTTTTCTTGCTAAGATGAACATAACCTAACTTCTAAATGAAACCCGAACTCCCCTCAACGTTCCTTCTAATACTAGTACAAGGTGGAGAAGCGCTACCAATATTCACAAACAGCTCATACAATCTCTTACAAACAATCTTAGGATGTAACTAATTTTCTAACCTTGACACGCCCTCCATGGATAAAATGTGCTCCATGAAGACAAGGGTTCGCTACATTCGCATGAAGAAATGCTACCAGACAAAAGTATCGGAGGAGTCGCCGCAGTATCTGAAAAGATACGGGTTCAACAGATACAACCACAAATAGTACATCTTCACTGCAACAATGAATAACAATGGAATCAGTAACAGTTGACCCTATAAACAAACCCACTAAGCAAACCAAGTCGCAAAGCTGGCAAGAGCAACAATAATACATTACTTAAAATACATAATGACGCGCAAGCAATAGGCAGACCAACACTTAAGCTAGCATAAAAAACGCCCCCAATAGCGACCGTTCTTATATTGTAAGGAGAACTGTAAAGTTCGAACAAAACAGATCGAGCATCACGATTTAGCCCAGACAAAACATCAGTAGCCCTCGATCATATTGCTACACTTTTTCGTGCCGCTCCTACCATATCCGTTAACACTCCTACGGAGGCATTCTGGCCACAAGGAAAAATCCCTAGATAAGGAGCAACGAGAGTAGAATCAACAAGAGGCTTCACAACGGTAGCTGTAGCTAAAGGACATGGTGAACTCACCTCCATTTCGTAACCAGCAAATCGTAAAGGAGAAACTGCTCCCCCTATGAAACACACATAAAAAGAAAGGAAGAGTCGACAAACCACAATACATATATAAGTGAAAGAATCCATTCTACCCCAAGGTCGTGACAAACCATTGCTAATATCCATTTTCCTTTTTGACTTTCGTTCCAAAAGCAGACAACTTCATCCCTTTGCTAAACTGGAAATTGCAAGCAAACTTGAAACCATCTGTTTCTTTTCTCTCTTACCACGATCAGAGTCAGATGAAATCACATCAGCACAACCCTTTAGAACGACAAATGCAGACTCTTTGCCAACCTTATCTAAAAGTACACTTCCCTCGTGGTATTTTCGAGAGTGAAAACAAGCGTCGATATATTTTTGAAAAGAAATTTCACGGTTCGCTTCCACTGCCTAGAAGAATTCTAGCAATCCATCTATCCCCCCTTCACCAAAGGGCTAAGCTTCCACGCAAGAAGGTACGTTCGCCAGAGAACCTTCCGAAAATACATCCAAATCTCCTCTATTCTAACCATTATGGCTCTTCCCTTCTAAACAATGCAACCAAATATTTTTGAGAGTACATACCTCTCCAAAACAAGAAAGAGGGTTATTTTCCAACCTTCTAAGAAGTTGTAACTCAATGGGTGAGAATTTCTCCACACCAAGCGGCGCAACCTTATCCTCCGGTGGTCGGCTCCATACTACAGGAAAAGGGAAATTCCCAAAACCACATTCCACATTCACAAATTTCATCCTCTCAAGAAAGCAACTTCCAACATGATTCCTTGCTACGAACATTTCCCTTTGTACGATGATCAATGGACATTAAATCCTTTAGATTGTCATCATAACCGATGGTTACATTATAAAAAATAATGAAACACGCTAATAGAGGGCTCATCTATATGAATCTTGCAATTCAAGAAATATGCCATCAAAGTTTCCCAACTACTCTCATCCAACGGAACGACACTACATCAAACCAATTTAGCCACTTTATAAAGAAAGGGTGCAGCGGCAAATGGAACTCGGCTTCAAAAAGAAAACACATAGATCAAAAACCACGACCTCCCCTCATCAGGACATGCACTCAAGTGAAATTTTCCAGCTGGCATACTGAATCGATAACGAAAATGATTAACGGCAAGAAGGCCTCGACACTTTAATACCCTTAGTAACTCATACGGGTCAGTAGTGCAAAGGTATTCATCACTTGTTACAACAGACGAGCCAGCCATTAGCACTAAAAAATCAACAGTTAAAGATTCAAATATTCAAAAGCATACAGCAAAACAAGCAAAACAAAACCCAACAAGTGCCAACTAAAGTTTATTTATAAACAAAGAACTGTGTCTTCCTCGACACGATCCGCTACTAAAAAAGGTTCACAAAATGATGCTTCACATACAACGGTTCACTCTTAAAGAAAACCGACAGGTTCTTAAATAAATTCCATAACACGACGTTTCGTAAAACACTTATGGCTCCCATATAAGCAATATTCCCCATAATTTCGCACCAAAATAACAATATAAAAATTTTAAAAATTTAAATTTTTACAAAATAATAACGAACAAATAATAAACGAGCAATCTCTGCCTATCGAAGCCTATTTAGATTCCTCAAGTTCGCCAAGGTCACTTTATAACCTTCTCTCACTTGGGGGGTAATTGTTAGTACCTATGAACACCTGCCACCACTTGTCGAAATTAGGACGAACAAGACCACCGACGGTGTAACACAAGGCGGACCACAATGTGTAGGATCGCATGCGAACACTACGACACCTTCCGTAATATATGGCGAACAGACAAAACCACGGGTAACATCGCACCTCGCCTAGTGGCCACATGGCTATACACGTGCCCACAACGGATACCGAGGAGAACCTAGGATGTCAAATCATAGACAGTCCAATCGATGCGCCATGATAACCCCACCTTGACACATGTTCAAGCGGTATAAATTGGGCATGCAACTAATAGGAACCGGGGGTCTTCCATTCTCGACACTATCACCTCCCAAAAGCAAGAGCAATACATAAGCCTTAACCCAGAACAACCATCCTGACCTCCGTCAGACCATTGTCTCCGGTCCCTGACCATTTCGTCCATCAAAAAGTATATAATCTATTTATCTCCATATTTATGGTGTTTATGTTACACAAAAACATTGCCCCCTTTCAACCATATGTTTAAGTGTATTGAGTATATGACTTCAAATTAAAATTGACCATATATTTTGGTTAGTAAAGTAGTAAAATTTGTTTAACTTTTTGGGATGGGGATTCCCTGAAACCCGTGGAGATTTGATAGGGATGGGGACGAAAAAATGACCGAAACATGTAATGGGGATTACCCGAAATCGTACGCGCAAGTGTAAGGGACGGAGTGGGGAATGCAAAACCGTCTCTGCACCGACCGATTCCCACTCCTATCTAAACCTTAGACCATAAACCCTAAACCCAAAAAATAATATAATAATCAATGTCAAAACAAGGGGGAAATATGAAGCTAGAATTTTAAAGGTAAATGGTAAATTCATACATAACACTTATCTTTTAACTTTATCCCAAATTTCATCAACCAAACACCTTGATGTAGTAATCACCATCTTTCATTCATCTTTTTAATACACAAGTGTTTTTTATCCATAAAGAGAGAATAACATAGAAAAAGCAGGGTCAAACGCTAATGTACATCGGGATGGGGAAAGAAATAAACTTCCCAAGCAAACATGAAAACATAACGCAACAAACATTCAAATGGAAAAATAAAGACCAACATCCTAAAGGGTTGTGGTTGTCCTATAATCCGCAACAAACAAAAAGCACCATCACGTGCAACAGAAGGAGACGCGTCCAAAGGCAAGGTCGTGGATAGCATCGAAGAACCAACGAGACCTGGTATTCTGGGCAAAGGACTTTTACATGCCAACCATGTTCCTGGGAGGGGACGATCCAAACTGGCCACGCTTGAGAGCTATATCCAGAGGCAGGCTTTTATTCCAAAAGAAGTGGTCCTTATCAACGTGTCAACCATTGAGATCCAAAGACAAAAACATTGGGAATAGGCATCAGAACCTTCACCCGTCCATAACCAGCTCGAAAAACTGCCATAAGCTAAACCGAAACAAAGATAAGGAAAATAAGACGACCTTGGATCAACTGCAAGAAAGACAAGCCCAGTGATCCAAGGGGAAGGAAGAAAACAATGTTTTAGCCTACGATCTTTCCTCTCATAGGCAACACCTCTTAAACCAATCATGTCATCCCCGGATAACTCTCATCTGAGTTATCCATTCCTTAAGAGATATTATCTGCCTGGAAAGCTGTGAAACTTGGATTCGAGGATGGAGTCTTATCTTCACCATCAATAATCCGAATCTCCTCGTTGAGGGAGTAGCTATCATCAACAAACATAGAAGGAGCCTTTGTGATTTTCTTGTCGTAGGGGTCTATACCCAACTCGATAAGTCCATCCTCGTCCACCATTACCCGAGTGCATTCCATAGCAAATTTACGTCTGACATTTTTCCTAATGAGAGTAAGACGCTTTGAACCAAATGTTCTCCCTTTCTCCTTCCTCTCAATATTATTGATGATGGTTGATGAATTGAGGTAAGATTCTAGGAATAAAGCCGCTTTAAGAACATCTTCATTTGCCATAATTCTAGTTTTAGAAATGCACCAGTTCCGTAGAGCGACTTGGACAATGGCATTGGATACAGTTTCCCAGAGTTCCATACGCTTGGCTTGACCGAAAGATTCACCATTATCATCCTCTTGCTTTCTTTTCCTACTAGACGAAACTTCCATCCGATCAAACCCATCAGTAATGAGATTTCCCCAGACCACGTTATGATTAAACTTTGGCAGAAAAGGATTTGGTTTAGCTGGATCGCTTGGACAAAAAATGATGGTACGATTTGTGCTTGGATAATAATCTTGCACAGGCCCCTAATATGTGTTTCTACACAGTGTTTCTATGTCAGCACAGGGTCCCCGCTTTTCTAAAAAAGGAAAGTTATCATTGACTTTGCAATGGAGTGAGGTGACAATGCTTGCATCCTTAACCGAGGCAACCTTAATCTCGAGATTTTCTTGAGATTTTGTCTCTTTTGAAAACATCAAGCCTTTGTCTTTTATGCCAATGTTAGGTCCATATTTGTCTTGTAGCGTAAGGAGTTTGCCGAGATCTTTACATGCTTTAAGGTGTTGTAGCGATCAGAGTTTACCGTCGTAGGAAGCGTGGAGCCAGAGACCAAACTTTCCGGCCAACTTGAACATCGCAATATCGTATCTGCAGTCTTTTTCAACATGTCCAGTTATTCTGCAACGGAAGCAAAATTTTGGCAGGCATTCATACTTAAAAGCCACTTCCAAGGGTTTGTCTTTCTTCCTATTTAGAATAAAGCCGATTTCCAGTGGGTCTTCAACCCTTATAGCAACCCTTATGCTTACCGATCCTTGCCAGTGAGCTTTGCTTTCGTCCTTCAGTGAAGAGCCATAATAAACTGGGAAGAGTTTGCCAATTCTTCTAACGTTGTCGGCGGTGATTAATCCAATGGGAAGATTATGGATTTGCACCCAAAACTCCTCAATGAAGAAATCTATTTCTTCCAGAGCCTTGTCTGGCTGTCATTCCTTGATCACTAATAGGGCATCTTGCACCGCCCACGGCTTGCTTCCTAAGATACAATGTCGATCTTCAGGTGTTTGCAAGATAAAGAGAAAGAAGTTACAGCCAAGGTCATGTCACTCGAGATTTTCACTCTTCCACGCCTTATATAAAATGGTAGTTAAAGCCAGAGGTTTGATGGAAGAAGACGAAAGTACCTTGCCAACAAGGGAGTGGTTCTTAAGGGTAAAATTCACTTCACCATCTTCGTTTAACTCAAGTTCGTCAATGAACTCTTGTCTTGTGAGATTTGGGTATGTAGGGTTGCTAGGGTAGCCGTTATTAACGACCTCCGTACTTAAGGAGGATTGATGAAGTAGTGATTCCATTAAGAGTTTATCAAGGAGTAAATGCAAAGGAAAAAAGGGACCAGCACGAGAGGGTAGTTAATGAAAGTTAGAAACGAGAGTTGACTTATAAAGAGGGGACCAACATGGAAGGGCCAGCAAGGGAGGAAGAACCATCTAGGGGAAAGTAAGGAAAAGCGAAAGGGTGTTTGAAAATGAGGCGAAGTGGATCTGTAGAGGAAACTAAACAAAAAGCAAAACAGAGGCTAAAAACTAGCTCCAAACCAAAAGGAATCACACCTCTCAGGCCGAGACACAATCCAACTTTCTAGCAGGGAAGATTGGGACAGAGACTCATGGAGTGGAGACTTTGGGAGAGGAGATAAAGCTTGTTTTTTTTTTACGTGAGTGAAGTTTGAGTAGGGGTGAGTTTTTTTAATACACAAGTGTTATTTAATACAGCATACCTCTTTTACATTTGTTGTACCAAACGAGACGTATATGTTTGTCTCTATTCTTCCTTTTTCAATTTCAAGCATTGAGAAGACATTTGATTATTTACCATCATTTTCGGTAAGTGAAATTGGTGTTAGAACCTATCACTTGATACTTTTGGTCCTAAATCCATGATGTAAGAGCTAAAGTGAGGTTGAACAAAGAGTTTGTTTTTCTATTTTCTATCCTTTGCATATACATATGATATAAGTTCATGCTTCTTGACTTTATAAAGTCAAATGAGTTGGTTGATGACCAGGTTTGAATATGCAAAACACTTTAAACGGAGTGATTTTCAACTCATTGCTCATTGGTTTTCCATTGTATTGTTAGAACATACGCGATACTTTTTTGCCCACAACTTAGGGGAGATGGGACGGTGTCAATTAAGAGCTTTTAACCACATACTCCAAAGATTTTTGACTGTATACGGCAATACTTATCCTTTCAAAATGACAAAGACCGAAGACAATTTCCCTCGCACCATCTTAACGAGTAAATTCAAAAAAAACTTTCATGGCCTTGGAATTTTGAAGAAAATGACACTTCAGTAGGAATTTAATAATCAACAAATGCTTGTCATTTAACTCATTGGCAGGTGTTTGGTTGTTGCTTCAAGCTTTCGTTGGTAGGTTAGTCTGGTCGGCATGGAGCAAAATTAGAATTAAAGTCTAAAGAAATCAACCATTAAATTGTAAAAATAAATTGGAAGTCAAAACACACCGTTTTCCTATTAACATGTTTGATTTGATTAGATTTTCATACAAGTTTTCATTTTATATAATTTTGGGGTATTTACAAACGTCCTAAACACCTTTTTCAATTATTCTACAATATTTACCTGAAATCAAATTCATATATATTTTTTTTCAAAATCCCATAAACCTACTTCAAAAACCAATGCTTGTTGAAGACATTTTTTTAATGACAAAGAGAGGAGCCTAATTAATTATAGGCTTACAATAATGGTGGACCATTAACGTCCCTATCTAAAGAAAACTATAGAAATGTGAGCAGGGATGAACGCATATTTTTATATTAGGAGGGTGAACTTAGAATTATAATTCTAAGGCATACGAATTTATAGAATTTTAAGGAGGGGAAAATATATTTTCAATAGAAAATACATAGAATATTTTTTACAAAAAAATCTAAATCATATATGAACTTAAATTTTTAGGGGGCGATGCCCCCTCCAGCCCCTCTCTGGGTCCATCCCTGGTCGTGAGGATAAGTAAGACGGGCAAGAATATCCACTGGCCATTGCCTTCTCGTAGAGTCCAACATATATCGAACGAACATATGGCTCGAACTAAGGACAGCATGCTCGAACTAGCATTTGAATCTTGCACTAGTGAAGTGGAGATCTAAGTTTATCATCGAACCTTTGCTACTATGAAAACTCTAGTGAAGTGGTAAAGACGGATCTTAAAGTTTTTCAAATGATTTTTTAATTTAAATGAGATATACGATGATTGTTGACATTATATTGTTGTTTATTTTAGATAATGATCATAATTGTAACTATGTTTTTAAAGCGAGATTAGTATTTAGAAATATTAGAGAATAATGAGAGATTTGAACGTGAATTTTATCATTCTAGGTCGTCAATGTTTGGATAACATGGTTGTGTTCCTTATATGTTGTTGGATCATGTATAGGTTGATAAATATTGGATTATTAGATATATAAATATATTGTTAATTATAGATTCGTGATGTAACACCTGGGTTTAGGGGTTAGGTGAAAATAATATTTTAATATTATTTGGGCTCGGTTTTTATAATCAAAATGATTCTTTAAAAATTTCGGGCTTCGTTTTCAAATTAATTGATTTAATGTTTGACCATGTTTTGAAATTTAATCCCAAATAGCCATAGATGGTGTGCCCTTGTGAATGTCCCATTTCATTAAGGGCAATGTGGTCTTTTAGCCTTTAAATTTAAACAAACAATTAATTACACTCATTTTCTCACCATCTTCTACTATTCACCTTCTTCCTCTAACGTGAAAAAGGGTTTTCCTCTTCAATCTACTATTTCATTCAAAAGCTCCCCCATTTCAACTCCAAATTGAAAGGTAATGGCATTTTTGACTTCCCCTCATCTCCCTCTCCATGAAAGTACCTTTTATTTACATTTTCATGAAGGTTTTAGAAAATGGAATTTTTGAAAGTTTGGATTAAAAAATAGAAACTTTATGATGTTAAGTGAAGTGTTTTGATTTAATATGCTTAGTTATGGTATATAGAGGTCAAATGGTATAACATATGTGAATTTCAAATGATTTTGAGCAATTTTCAGATTTGAGTAAACATGGGGGGTTTGGAGGGTTTTGGGTGAGTTTTGGGGGTTGTTTTAGGTGGGTTTTGATAGGCTTTTGATAGTACTATGGATAGGGGTTGAATTGGGATCATTGGTGGGTGTAATGGAAGTTGAAAACATGGTTTTTGGACATGGTCTTGGGGCCATCCGAATTGGTGAAAAATGGAAATTGTTCATGCTTGCAACATGGTAGTTTGTGGTTGAATTGCATTCCGGGTTAGTTCCAACGATGAATTATTGATTGTGGATGTTTTGTTTGTGTTTGGGATTGATTAGAATCGAGTTTGGGCACCAGTGAAGCATTTGAAGTGAATCCGGGAAATTGAAGACGGTCGCTTGCTTGGCCTTTGAGCTTGGAAGTTTAGGTGAGTGATTAATTGTTTTAAATGGTTTTAAAATGGTTGGTTCGAGTATATGGACTAGGTTGGGCTTGGTAGACCCACCTAGAGTTAGGATTAGGGTGGTAGCCTAATCCTAAGCTTGATCTAGAGCCTTTGGATGAACTCATTTATGTGGTTGTGTATGTCTCGTATAAAATGTGATATGAATGCTTATGTATATTGTATTATACATGTGAGATGAGATATGACTTGTGATGCTTGAGACATGCATGATGATGGTTGTTGGTGAGTACGTGCTAAGCACGGAATTGATTGAAATGAGTAATGTGAAATGAGTAAATGTTGACACTAGTATACTTGATTACAAATGATCGATCATTAGGATGTTAGTGTGTACACATGAGTCAAAAGTCGCGCGTGGCCTTGGTGGCGTTGAGTCACCAAGGAGGAGTACGGGTTCGCCCGGAAATTGTATTTAAATATAGTCGGTGATGAGTGGAATCCCATCGACGGGGCGTGAGGATGAGTGGAATCCCCTCCGCGAGACCGGTGATGAGTGTAATCCCACCGTGAGGTAATGTGGTTGTTGGATGTGAGTTCTAACATGTCTATCCGCGTATTCGGGTCATAGCTAGGTGCCAATGTTGTTTGATATGTGTATCAATGTGTTGAGGTTTATGATCTTTGATGGGATGTTTGAATGTGATTACATGTATTGTGGAGTTGAGCTTATGATCATGGCATTTATATTGTATATTGCTCATGCATCTTTATCTTGTGGCTCTTGTGGATCCTTGGTATATTTGTGTAATGTCTTGGCTAGATCGTGCTCGGAACCTGCAATGTTGAGGTTTGTTTTTAGAGCTTACCCTCACTAAGCATCATTGCTTACGCTCTCTTTGTTCAACATTGCAGATCCTTAGTTGCGGGTTGCTCGAGCAAGTGGAGGGCCTCCAAGTGTGGTTGTTAGCCTTGAGTACTTCAAGTATGAGTTTTTAGTGTTGAACATGTAATCGTTTGAGCAATGGGACATGTGTTGTTTTGATGGATAGTTGTTAGTTGTTTAGGAGCTTGTTTAGACTCCTTGATATCTTGCTTTTGTATGGCTTGCGTGGCCATGTTGAATTGTAACCCATGCCTAAATTGCTTATTATGAATGTTAGCCTTGTGCCTTAGAGGTTGCCTTTATGTTGGAATGTTGTTGTATGAATGCATGTCTTGTGATGTCTTGCCTTAGTGTTTAGACTTGTCTTAATCTTGTTGAAGCATGCTAATATAGTTGGGTTGCCTTAAGTTTAATTGTTATGGTGTTGTAGAGTGTTTTGGTGGTGTTTTGGGGCACCCTTGTGCCTTAAAACAGCCAAAAGCGAGTCTGCAGACAGGGGCGTATCGAAACGGGTCACCCTGTTCCGATACGGTCCCTTTGCAAATGGCCTGCCGTTTCGAAACGGATGGGGGTCATTTCGGAACATTTTTGCTACTGGAATTTTGAGAAATTGACGAGATAAAGGCGTTCCGAAACGGGCCTTTGATGTTTCGAAACAGTCAAATATCGTTGACCACGAGAAGTTGACCGTTAGGGTCGTTTCGATACGGGTCACCCCTATTTCGAAACGGTCACCCTATGGTTGACCCTGCCTTGTTGACTAAGTCAAGGCGTTTCGGAACACCCTAAGGGCATTTCGAAACGGTCTGCTGTAAAGAGCTAAAATGAGATGTTTAATGTATTGGCTGATTGGAGTATGTTACATTGTTTGTATTTTCCGCTGTTGTGCTTCACATAGGTTTTAATTATGCCTATAGACAAGATAAAGTAAAAAGAAATTTTCTGGGTCGTTAACCGAGGGGAAGCCTTAACGGGTTTCGCTTCGGTTTTCCCCGTGTGGCCCACTCGGATCGGTCATCCGACTAGACCGGGACGAGGGGGTTACACGTGAAAATATTGAATGTTTGGTATGATTATAAATAGTTGTATGGATAATAATCTAGTGTTTGTTTATTAATATTGTGTGTTTGTTTGGTGATTTCGATTATGTTTTCCGTAAAATTCAGCATGAGTATCGATACAGGTACCCTTTATATGGACAAAAATTTACTGCTCATTTTCGGTACCTTTTTCTATGCCCAACACTAAAAAAAAAATTAAGCTCTAATCCTAAATTCTAAATCATAAACTCTACACTTTACATCTTAAAAAATACAGGTGTACGGGTATAAAAATAACATTGGAAGTTTTGCAAACCCCGAGAAAAGCAAGAAATATGAGAGAATTAAATTGATTGGTGAATTATTTTTTGAATAGAAATTGATTTATGAATTATGAAAAAGGCATATCTTGAATTATTTTATAAGTATGCGACTAATTTGAGGAATTTATCACATGATTTAATGTTCTTTTAATAACTCCGAATAAACATTGGCGTGGAAATACAATTGAGTTTGTGATGAGTTTATCTACGTTGAAAAAGAATAGATATAAGAAATTAACTATCTCGGGTAAAAGAGAGACTCTATGCTAAGAATCAATTTTTTAGGGTAAACTACGTTAGATACTACCTAATTATTGTAAATGACTCGTTTTTTGCCATCAACTTTCGAATTGGTTCAATTTTATCACTAAACTTTAATTTTGACTCGTTTATGTCACTATGTCATCAACTCCTTAATGTGGTCGATGACGTGGAGACTAAATTAAAACGACGTGTTGAGTTGTGTGGAGCTCGATTTGGTCAACCAATTTAGCTCACCAAGTGGTGGAGAGATGGATTTTTGGGTGGAAGGGTTGTGGAAGCTAGAATGAAAAAAGACACAATGATTTATAGTGGTTCGGCCTTCTAACAAGCACCTACATCCACTACCTTAGCTTCCCACTAAGGATTTCACAATCAATCCACTAATTGATTCGTCCCCTTTTCTAGGATTAGGAGGAAACCCTTACAACCGATCAAGCTTCTACCCAAAGCCTTGATCAAAACCCTCTTTTACAAAGAGATAAATAAAAGCAAACTTAAACCCTCTAATAGGTGTTTGTTTGCACAATGAAGCACTCACCCAAAACCTAAAACACTTGAGCAAATTTGACAATTTTGGCTCACTAGTGTTTGTCTATACAAGAAATGACAAATTAAGCACTAAGACAATTTCTTGATCATTTGATGTTTGACAATATGAGCATTAGCCTTCTCTTGATGTTTGGAGGTCCCTTTTATACTCCCAATTGAGTTTGTAGCCGTTACTAGCCGTTGGGATGAATTGGAGCCGTTGAGGACTTTATTTCCCTTCATAAATGTTGTTCTGCAGCTACCAGTATCGATACACGTGGAACGGTATCGATACGGCCTTCTTGAGGAAATAGCCGTTGGGCTCTTGCCAGCACAGGGGTATCGATACACGTAGAACGGTATCGATACGGCTTGATATTTAAATGGCCGTTGGGAACTAGCCGTTGGGGTAGTTGAAATGGGATCGGTACGCTGACGTGGCGTATCGAAACGACCCCACTCCGTATCGATACACTAAACCCTTGTATCGATACGGGTTTTGACAGTGGCCAAACTGAGGCAAAATGGTATCGGTACGGGTACAACCGTATCGATACTGGGACGTTGAAAATACAAGTTTGGCTGTTTAAAACATGAAAAATCTTTGCCAAAAACCTCTTAAAATACCTCAAACATAAATTCAAGTTGTTTGGACTTAAAACCAAGTTTTAAATTCTTTTCAAATTGGTCCAAAACATTTTTCAATTATTATATCAAAACATAAGTTCTACAATCTCCCCCTTTTTGATATAATAAAACTTACTTGAAAAATTGTTTGGGATTCTCCCCCTTAAACTTTAAAAATGTGAATAAGAGATTAAATGTATGAAATCAAATAAAGCTCCCCCTTATTCATTTGAAAATTCAATTTTTCAAAACCATTTCTCCCCCTTTTTGTTATATAAAAAAGAATTTAAAACATTAAGTTCAAAAATAACAATAGAGGTAAAAACTTTGACAAAAATAAGAATTTGGTTTTAAAATGGCTCCCCCTTACTCAAAGCATCATTAAAAAAGTTAGTCCAACATATATGATCATCTAGTTGAATTAAATAAAAATAAGACTAATAAAATCAAAACAACTAGAAATTTTACCAACACTTGAACCCAAGGGAGGATGTGAAGCCTTCCTTCTTCAAGTGTTCTTCCTTGTGTGTATGGAGCTCCCCCTCAATGGTTGACTTGTTGAACATCTCCATCACACCTACAATAGACAATCAAGTAATTTTTGGTATCCAAATTGCTTTGGATCCATAAACGTTAGTTGCACAAAATTTTGTCCCCTTAGGAATCCATTTTTCAATTTCATCCTTTTTAGTTGAAGTGGTTAGTTCTTTTGGGACCCAAACACTTCTAAAACATTTTCCATTCACAAATCTAGGGGCACTAGATTGTCTAACATAAAAGTTTGATTTTCCAAACATTTTTTTCTTTTCAAGCTCTTTGGAAATCAAATCTTTTTCTTCTTGAACTTTTTGAAGCAAATTTTGTAAATCAAAGCATTTTAATTCAAACTCTTCAAGTTTTGCTTCAAGTTCAAGTTTGGTTTTAGAAAGCAAATCATTTTGAATTTTTAACTTTGAAATCAATTTCTTGTTTTTCAAAATATGGCTTTTAAAATCTAAAACCAAATCATCGTAGGCATCTTGTAATTCATCAAAAGTGTAAGAACATGAAGTAGATGAATTGGAAGTTACCCTTGAATCTTCTTCGATGGCCATAAGGCAAAGGTTGGCTTGTTCATCGTCGGTGGAGTCTTCATCACTCCAAGTAGCCAAATGTGCCTTCTTCTTATGGCTTGAAGTGCTTGCCCTCTCCTTTCTTTTAGGTTCTCGTTCAAGCTCTCTCAAGGCTTTCTTCATGAAAGGAGCACACTTCTTGAAGAGATGAACTATCTCTTCATCTTCATCCTCCTCTTCACTTGAGTAGACATGATGACAAGTGGAGGATTTGAGAGCCATGACACTAGCATTGATGCCAAGCCCTTTGATTTTCTTCTCTCCCATAGCTCTAATTTCTTCCCTCTTCTTCTCATCCTCTTTGTTCTTCTTCATAATTTGATGAGTAAGGAGATACCCCATGAGTTCACCAAGCTTCAAGGTCTTCAAATTTTTTGCTTCGATGATGGCGGTTCTCTTTGAGTCCCAAGACTCGGGAAGTGAGTAGATGAGCTTTCGAACAAGCTTCTCTTCCGGGATGGCTTCTCCATAGCCTTTGAGACCATTAATGATGGTGGAGAACCTATCAAACATCTTCTCGATGTTCTCTTCCGGATCCATTTTGAAGTTCTCATACTCCAAGGTTAGGAGCCCAATCTTGGTCTCCTTGACTTCATTTGTCCCCTCGTATGTGACTTCAAGCTTGTCCCATACCTCCTTGGCACTCTCACAAGAAGACATCTTCTCATAGATGGATGGACCAAATGCACAAAATAGAATGTGCAAGGCTTTGCAATTTAGCTCCATCTTCCTGCGATCGTCGACACTCCACTCCGCTTTACTTCTTTGAGGCACGAACGGACCATCTTCAACTACATCCCATAGCTTGTAATCTTTTGATTTGATGAAGAACTTCATCCTTGTCTTCCAATGGGCATAGTGGTCTCCGTCAAAGAAAGGCGGTTTGTCGATTGATTGTGCCATTTGAGCCGGTTGATGAAATAGTGATCGAGCTTGCCGGATCTTCTCAATAGGATGTTAATCCTCTTCGATTGAGCCAAGCTCTGATACCAATTGTTGAGTTGTGTGGAGCTCGATTCGGTCAACCAATTTAGCTCACCAAGTGGTGGAGAGATGGATTTTTGGGTGGAAGGGTTGTGGAAGCTAGAATGAAAAAAGACACAATGATTTATAGTGGTTCGGCCTTCTAACAAGCACCTACATCCACTACCTTAGCTTCCCACTAAGGATTTCACAATCAATCCACTAATTGATTCGTCCCCTTTTCTAGGATTAGGAGGAAACCCTTACAACCGATCAAGCTTCTACCCAAAGCCTTGATCAAAACCCTCTTTTACAAAGAGATAAATAAAAGCAAACTTAAACCCTCTAATAGGTGTTTGTTTGCACAATGAAACACTCACCCAAAACCTAAAATACTTGAGCAAATTTGACAATTTTGGCTCACTAGTGTTTGTCTATACAAGAAATGACAAATTAAGCACTAAGACAATTTCTTGATCATTTGATGTTTGACAATATGAGCATTAGCCTTCTCTTGATGCTTGGAGGTCCCTTTTATACTCCCAATTGAGTTTGTAGCCGTTACTAGCCGTTGGGATGAATTGGAGCCGTTGAGGACTTTATTTCCCTTCATAAATGTTGTTCTGCAGCTACCAGTATCGATACACGTGGAACGGTATCGATACGGCCTTCTTGAGGAAATAGCCGTTGGGCTCTTGCCAGCGCAGGGGTATCGATACACGTAGAACGGTATCGATACGGCTTGATATTTAAATGGCCGTTGGGAACTAGCCGTTGGGGTAGTTGAAATGGGATCGGTACGCTGACGTGGCGTATCGAAACGATCCCACTTCGTATCGATACATTAAACCCTTGTATCGATACGGGTTTTGACAGTGGCCAAACTGAGGCAAAATGGTATCGGTACGGGTACAACCGTATCGATACTGGGACGTTGAAAATACAAGTTTGGCTGTTTAAAACATGAAAAATCTTTGCCAAAAACCTCTTAAAATACCTCAAACATAAATTCAAGTTGTTTGGACTTAAAACCAAGTTTTAAATTCTTTTCAAATTGGTCCAAAACATTTTTCAATTATTATATCAAAACATAAGTTCTACACGACGCTATTTTAGTTTGGCTACTTTGATGCCCGAAACAACCTACGTTGTTTTGATGACATGAAAATTTGAAAGAATTACTTTTATGGTGTTTTGATCTTTTAACCTTTAGAATCAAATACTAGGGTTAAACCACCAAGCTAACTTATATTTTTAGTAAAGTACTAACACAAATAATATGTATATTAACTGCCGTTGGGATTAATTTAATTTTTTTTGTAATAATAAAACTAATCCTAATGTATTAATGGGTTTTAATTTCGCCTTAATTTTTTAAATTCCATCCTTACTGTTTCAAAAATTTACAAACAAACCTTTTTATTCTTTATTTTTGTTTAATATAATAATAAAATTATTCCTCAACGTTCATTACTTTTTTTATAACACCAATCTCATAATTTCAAAGACTCCAACCTCAACAATAATGAAAATAAAAAATGAGGTTAAGAAAATAAATGTTGAGGACTAACTTTTTTATTGTATTAGACGGAAATAAAGAATAAACAGGTTTGTTTGTAAATTTTCGAAACAATGAGGTTGGAATTTTAAAAATTAAGGGTGAAATTAAAAACTAGTAAAACATTCAGGACTAGTTTTATTATTATTTGAATTAAGAAACTTTAAAAAAATTAAATTAACCCAATTGCAGTTAATATATATATATATTATTTGTATTAGTAGCTTATAAAAAAAACATAAGGTAGCTTGATGGTTTAACTCATAAGAGCAGTTTTTTTAAATTCTCATTCATCGTCAAAACAACGTCATTTTAGGTTGTTTTGAGCATCAAAACAGTCAAACCAAAATGACGCGTGTCGTTTTCATTTAGTCTTTACGTCATCGACCGTCAGTCATGTCATCACCCTGTTAAAGAGTTAATGGCGGAATGATACAAACGAGACGAAAACTAAAGTTTAGTGGTAAAATTGGACCAATTCAAAGGTCAGTAGTAAAAACAATTCATCTTCTAATATTGGGTGGTATTTGACGTAGTTTATTTTTTTATGTCAATTTCAATTAGGGTAAACTTCACCGAAGGTCCCTTATGTTTAGTGTGTGTTCTATTTTGGTCACCCAATTTGAAAAAAGGTTATTCTGGTCACTAACGTTTTCGACCGTTACTGTTTTGGTCACCCGAGCGTTAGACTCCGTTAGCACCTGTTAATACAATGACGTGGCACGTTAATAAAAAAAGTAATTTTTTAATTTAACCCCTAAAATTTTAAAACTTTATTTAACACCATCTTCCTCAAAGTTTTACCCTAAAATTTTGACCCGGATTTTATATTTCGGATATCTTTTTTCGATGTTCAAACATTATCGAGGAGGTGAAAAAACAATGTTAGGACTCAGATCTAATGTGCAGTTCTTCTCCAGGTCCGAATCCATCTCTAGTCCCATTGATTCATTTACAGTCCTGCAAGAAATACCAGTCATATAAATACAGATTCGACCACATTCAAACTAGCGGAAATCAACATCGTCACCAATCCGCAGATTAATTTTCCAAAAGCAATAAATCCCAGAGTATGATTAATTCGCATATGCTTGACTACATAAACAATTTTAGTTAAAGATTACTACTGAAAATTGAAACATTAATCCATAATATCAATGGTCTAATGCCATTTGACCATATCCTGTAAACAACCAAAAGAGAAAAATAAAATGTTGTCCCATTACAAAAGGGAATAAAAACATACAAAAATCACTAATGTGGGCTTAAATAAGAACTTAATAATCAAGCAAATAAAGACTTTAATAATCAAGCAAATACATTCTCAACAACAAAGTAAAATCTCAGCTTATAATTCATACAAGGAAAGAAAGATTTTAGAAATAACCTTATTCGGTAAAGCTTAGAACTTTAAGGTTAAAAAACTTGGGTTTAATTTCAAAAAGTAAAACTAAAACACTTGAACAAACAAGACAACAAGGAATCTCTTGATCTTCATAAACATACAGGAGAAATGATGAAATCCACAAGGGTGAAGACTATATACAATTATTAAAAAACAGAAACTTTATTTCACTTGCATTTCAAGCCAACGAAAAGGGGCCAAAACCAAATTCGTAGAGAAAATGGGCATAGTGGCATACCCCCATTGTAGTTCTTAGAGCGTTAAACTTCATTTATATTTCGGGTCAAAATTTTAGGGTGAAGCTTTGGGGAAGATAATGTTAAATAAAGTTTTAAAAGTTTAGGGGTTAAATTAGAAATTTACTTTTTTTATTAACGTGCCACGTAATCGTATTAACATATGCTAACGGAGTCTAACGATCGAGTGACCAAAACAGTAACGGTCGAAAACGTAAGTGACCAGAATAACTTTTTTTCAAATTTGGTGACCAAAATAAAACACGCACTAAACATAAGGGACCTCCGGTGAAGTTTACCCTTTCAATTAAGTATTTGTGATTGTGTTTAGAAGGATGTCTACTCGTTGTGTAGTTCACAAGTTTGAGAGCAATGTAGAAGGCAAATTGGTTGAAAGCAAATATTGAGAGTTAACTGTGAAAATTGAAAAGGCTTGTAAATTTTTTTAGGTCTATATTTTATAGATTTATTTAATTAGTTTTAAGTTGTTTGTGTTTAGAATGATATCCGCTTCTGAAATTACTTGTTTTGAATTATATAGCCTAAATTATGACCATTTGAAAAACAGTATAGATCTCTACTAAACTATTCGATTAAAATCGCAAATTAACTTCTCCACATTCTTAATTCAACCTCAAACACAAGTATGAAATTATTTAAGGTTTATTACTCTTAACTAACACTGGTAGATTTGAATCATATTTTTTTTCTAAACAAATTATGTTGTGCATCCTTCCTAATTTTTACAACAATTGATATCGACGTCTAACGATAGTGTATCATATGTCACGTTTTGTTGTAAATATATATTTTATTATGGGTAAATTGGGACAAAAATAATATATTGGGAGCAATTAGGATTAAAAAAATAATTAGTGTACAAAATAAAAAAGGGTCATAAGTCAGATTGTGCATCAAACCAAACTAGAATTATAAATATTCACCATTAATAGAAGGGTTATACTATTGCTTAGGGCTGTCAATAAGAACACTATATATTCTTATAATTAATGTTTTTCTAATTTTTTAAAGAAATATATTATAATGTAATTAATTACATTCCTAAAAAGTTGTGTTTCACTAATTTAAATTTTTTTAATTTAATTAAACAATAAAACCCTTAATTCAAACTCCAAACCTCAAACTTAAACCCTAATTCATAAACTCAAACCTCAAACCCAGACCCCAAATCCTAAAACTTAAACACTAAACCCTAACCCTAAATCTAAACCATCAAACCCTAAACATCAAACCCTAAAAAATTAAACCATGAGCCATAAACCATAACCCTAACCCTAAATCCAAACCCTCAAACCCTAAACAATAAATCATTTTAAGTGAATATTAATTACATTAAACATGATTTTTTAAGAATGTATTTAATTACATTTTAGTATATTTCATTACGCAAAACAACCATTTATTATAAAGCAAAACAAACATTAATTACAAAGCAAAACAAGCATTAATTATAAGAATTTATAGAGTTATTATTGACAGCTCTGTCAATAGCAAAATCCTTAATAGAATAATCTCTCTTTAAAAAAATTAGGTGTATTTAGTTTGAAGAGTTTTATCTGCACAATATATTTATTTTATTAAAAGATCATGATTAATGAATATATATTATTTTGTAATCAAGAATATATAATAATATTTTTTTTGAAACTATATAATAATATTTTTTTAAACATAAAATAAACTTGTGAATCGAATCAAATGAGTGGTTTAATTGAAAAAAAAAATATTTTCATCCTAAAAAACTCGGGTTTAATCCATTTTATTTGCACGATTTATGACACATTAAAAGATTAAAAAAATATAAACAAATATTATCTACCTTATAAATAGATCCAAACTCCGTACGTGTCCCCACCAACCTCGCGCCATAAAGGATACATAAGAGGTGTACACCATTTTGCCGCCAAAACTTCGCGCCAAAAAGACGAACGGTTTTATCATTTATTTGGGAGCCCTAAGTCCTAAGTGAGTACCTTCTTTCTTTTTCCCTTTCTGCTTGATTTAGTGCGCAAAGATAATACGATAAGAATGGCTGGAGAAGATTCGGGGAATCCGTTTCCGTCGACGCCAGAATCGCCGACATCTGCAGGATTTAACACGGATCAGTTGCCCGCTGACAGCAGCCACTCATCGGACGAGGAAGAAGCTGCGGTGGATCCCGAGATAATAAGAGACGAGGTGGATGTGGTGGACGAAGAGGAAGACGATGGAGAAGATCTGTACAACGATAATTTCTTGGATGATTATCGGAGGATGGACGCGCACGATCAGTACGAGGCAGTGGGGTTGGATGAATCGATGGAGGATGAGAGAGATCTGGATCAGATTATGCAGGATCGTAGGGCTGCCGAGTTGGAGCTTGATACCCGTGATGCCCGCCTCTCCAATCGCAAACTTCCTCAGCTTCTCCATGACCAGGGTCGGTAAATTGTTCCATAGCTTACCATTTTTATTAATCTGGCTCAACCTTTTCTTTTGTTCTACTTGTACATGAAGTAGTTAATATATGGAGTTGAAATGATGCTTGTAGACACAGATGATGACAATTATAGGCCTTCTAAGCGACCGAGAGCCGATTCCAGACCTACTACGGCTAGAAGCCAAGATGACACTGATGGGATGCAGAGTTCACCGGGAAGGTCACAGCAAGGCCACTCGAGGGACGATGTACCTATGACCGACCGAACCGATGATTACCCTTACGAGGTTCAGACCTCTCTTCAACTTCAATTATCATGTTGGCATTTCAAATTGCATCTAAATTTCCTCATTGTATTCAGGATGACGATGATGATCAAGGCGAGTTCGAGATGTACCGTGTTCAAGGAACATTGAGAGAGTGGGTTACTCGAGATGAAGTGCGTCGCTTCATCTTCAAGAAGTTCAGGGATTTCATACTTACATACGTGAACCCAAAAAATCAACACGGGGACATTGAATATGTACGCCTCATAAATGAGATGGTGTCAGGTAAAACATCCATTCATCCTTGGCTTTTGGTTTCTGAAAGCTAGATGCACGGAATATGTATGAACAATATTAAAAACAGTGATTTTATTTTCTGTTTGTGCTAATTGTTCCATTTTGCAGCTAACAAGTGCAGCTTAGAGATTGATTACAAGCAGTTCATTTCTGTTCATCCTAATATTGCTATCTGGCTGGCTGATGCCCCTCAATCTGTCCTAGAAGTTATGGAAGATGTTGCCCAAAGGGTGGTCTTTGATTTGCATCCAAACTACAGAAACATCCACCAAAAGATATATGTCCGCATTACAAACCTTCCGATTTATGATCAAATTCGGGATATTAGGTAATAATAGAACATATACTATCTATAACCATCTGATTATTTCTCCTTTATCTATAGTTTCAGCTTTACCTTTTTATTTGGTCGTTGTCAGGCAAATCCATTTGAACACCATGGTTCGTATCGGGGGTGTTGTGACTAGACGCTCTGGGGTCTTTCCCCAGTTGCAACAAGTAAAATACGATTGCAACAAGTGTGGAGCAATTTTGGGGCCGTTCTTTCAAAATTCATATTCAGAGGTTAAGGTTGGTTCCTGCCCTGAATGCCAATCAAAGGGGCCATTCACTGTCAACGTTGAGCAGGTAAAGTTTTTGCTCTCTGTCCGTGCACCTGTACTTGACTTAGGTGGATCCTATATATATATATATATATATAAGTAGTGTCCTCTTACACCATGTTAAACTTTTAAGTTTTACACCATTTTGGACCTTTGGACGAGGTTAAATGGATGTTTGGGATTAATAGTAGGAAATGAGGATAATTTTTTGAAATAAAGAAGGGATAATCCCAACCATCAATTTGCCCTCATCCAACTGTTCAAAAAATGTGAAAAAGTAAATGAGTTTTACATGGTTTAGGTGGATCAAAACAACCCCAGTTAAACTGCAAATAAGTATGGATTAGTCCTAGCTGTGGTTTTGTTTTTTTGATAAATTTCCTTTCTCAATCAACATCTAATTATAGCTATGATTTGAGATTTTGCTTTTCATAATATGTTCTTCCTTGCCTTGTTGCAGACGGTATACAGGAACTACCAGAAGCTCACACTCCAGGAAAGCCCAGGAACTGTGCCTGCTGGAAGGCTTCCAAGATACAAGGAAGTAATATTGCTCAACGATCTAATTGATTGTGCCCGTCCCGGGGAAGAAATTGTAGGATCCTCTTCCTATGTTTTATTCATACTTGGTTCATCTGTTAGGAACACTAATTTTTGTTCTGCAATTCTATGCCACTTTTCCAGGAAGTCACAGGCATTTACACTAATAATTTTGATATGTCATTGAACACAAAAAACGGGTTTCCTGTCTTTGCAACTGTGATTGAGGCAAACTATGTTACAAAGAAACAGGATCTCTTTTCTGCATACAAACTCACTCAGGAAGATAAGGAAGATATTGAGAGGTTGGCCAAGGATCCACAAATAGGAGAAAGGGTTTGTCACTCATACTTTTCTTTTACTCTGAACTGTGCCTATCTTTTGTGACAAGTATTTTAGTACTCTCTTTTGGTCAATTTCCAACTTGAATGCTTGATGACCCGTTTTCAGATTATAAAGTCCATAGCTCCCTCAATCTATGGTCATGAAGACATAAAAACTGCAATAGCTCTTGCTATGTTTGGAGGACAGGAGAAAAATGTAGAAGGGAAACACAGACTCCGTGGAGACATAAATGTACTACTTCTAGGTGATCCAGGCACAGCAAAATCACAATTCCTTAAGTATGTTCTAGCTCTCTCAGTTCTTTGGTGCGGATCCGATATCTTAAACGTGCATTTAAAAGTTGAATCTTATTTTAAGGTATGTTGAAAAGACGGGGCAGAGAGCTGTTTATACCACCGGCAAAGGTGCTTCTGCTGTGGGGCTAACAGCAGCAGTGCACAAGGATCCAGTAACTAGGGAGTGGACCCTTGAAGGAGGAGCCCTTGTTTTAGCCGACAAAGGAATTTGTCTTATTGATGAGTTTGATAAAATGAATGATCAAGACAGGTAAGGAAGCCTAGCATAAATGTTGATTAGATAACTTCAGCAAACACCTTTCCTTTCCTTCTTTTAGGGTGTTACTTGAGCTGTAAAATCATTAAAACATGTGTATTCAGGGTGAGTATCCATGAAGCAATGGAGCAGCAAAGCATTAGCATATCAAAAGCTGGGATAGTTACTTCTCTCCAGGCTCGTTGCTCGGTCATTGCTGCTGCAAATCCAATTGGGGGAAGGTATGGATGGTTTATATATGAGATGATGATTTGGTCAATGTCTTCATAGTCTTACATTGGACCATCTGGTTCACCAACAACTGGATTTCTTAACTCCACTCCTTGGATTCATTTTATTATGTATTTATTATTCCCGAGGAATAAAAAACCGAACCAGTTCACCTTGTTTTCCAAACTAGATTAAAAAAACAAAGTCCAGTTTTACTGGTTTTTAATCAGCTTTCTTGGTTAGTTGGTTCAACAGTGATCCGGTTCGATGTAAATTGGGTTCAACTGGTTGAACCGACTGGTCTTGTTTGGCTTCTCAATCATTATTTATTACGCTCCCCCTTTCTCAGCATAGAACTCTTCTTTTTTAGATTCCTGAATTTGTCATATATTAGTTAAAGGATCAGTTCATAAAACTAATACACATGCTTGCTTGCAGATACGATTCCTCAAAAACATTTTCTCAAAATGTTGAGTTGACAGATCCCATTGTCTCTCGTTTCGACATCCTATGTGTTGTTAAGGTTATTCCCCTATGTGCTTAATGTTTAGTTTTCTTTTTAAAGCTTTATTATCGAATGTTAATAGGAGTAGAAAAATACACTTGATTTCAAATGCAGGATGTTGTTGACCCTGTGACAGATGAAATGCTTGCACAGTTTGTAGTTGACAGTCACTTCAGGTCACAACCTAAGGGTGCTAATATGGATGACAAAGCCTTCAGTGAATCCCAAGAAGAGATTCAAGCCTCTGCTGGACTAGCTGATTCAAAGGTTCATAGTGGCTGTTCTACTATGCTGTCTTAACTGCTTTTACTTTTCAGATCTCGCCCTTCAAATAATTATATGGTTTTTTATGTTTGCATCGTAGATACTTTCTCAAGAATTGCTAAGGAAATACTTAACCTTTGCCAAGTTGAATGTATTCCCAAGATTCCATGAAAAGGATATGGCCAAGCTTAGTAAAGTTTATGCTGATCTGCGAAAAGAATCTTCTGTAAGGTTCCTTTTCTCATTTTACTTGTGATTTTAAATGTGATTTTACTTAAATTCTCCCATTCTTTCTTAATTGTGTGTGTAGCGTGGACAAGGCGTCCCTATAGCGGTGAGGCATATTGAATCAATGATCAGGATGTCTGAAGCTCATGCCAGAATGCACCTTAGGCAGCATGTGACAGAAGAAGATGTGGACATGGCTATACGGGTCCTTCTTGAGTCATTCATTTCAACACAGAAGTTTGGGGTACAAAAAGCCCTACGAAAGGTATAACCAGAGCTTCACTTCCTCTTGCAAAAGCTTTCTCCATGAGGTGAAATACCTATAAAAAATGCCATATTGAGGCATCCATTTCTCTGTCAGGCTTTTGCCAAAAGTATTCAATGACCTTGGTTCACAAGCTGTTTTTTTTTCATTTTATTGAGAGTTGTGTTCAAGTCCTTCCGAAATGTAATTTGCAGAGCTTCAGGCAATACATAACCTTCAAGAAGGACTACCATGGACTGCTTCTTGTACTACTAAGGGAGCTCGTGAACAATGCATTGCGATTTGAAGAGATACTCTCTGGATCAGCTCCAAGGCTCAAGTATGTTGATGTGAAAGTAGCAGATTTGCAAGCCAAGGTAGGTATTAGTATTACAAGTTGGAGTTTTTGTTTATAATGAGGAATATACTAATTTTTTTGGATTGTGTGTAGGCTGAAGAGTATGAGATGACAAATCTGGAGGCCTTCTTTTCAAGCCCTGAATTTAAAGCCTTTTACGAGTTGGACGAACAAGCACAAGTTATCCGGCATCACCTTGTGGAGGATGACAAATCCTAGCTGTGAATGTGATCTTCGAGCTTACAAGGTAATGAAGTTCCTAGAATTGCCAACCGACTTCTGTTTTTGCAATTGTTGATTGCCTGCTTTTGAATTATTTTATTATTCTAACTCAAATTGTGGGTCTAGTTGGATTTTGTGATTCCTTTACTTAAACAATGAATGTCTCTAAATTTATTTGTTTTGCAGCGCTCCATGATATAACTAAACTATTCATTTATTGAAATTAAAATTAATTAATCCATTAATTAGTATGTGGTTGTTCTAATCTCAAACTTGAGACCTTGAAAATGTAACATATCAAATAACTATTGGGAATTGGGGCAGCTTGATCTTGCTCAACTCTAAAAGATTAGTCTTTATTTGGACCATTAATAGATGGAGATAAATGAGTCATTCTATCATAAAATATGACAAAGGGTATTATGATCAAGTAGATTCAACAATACCATTGTTGTATAATTTTGTTTTTAATTTTTTCGTGCTTTTATTGTTCAATCCACAACAAAAAATGCTATTCGAGCATTAATAGATTAAGGTATGCAATGAGCATAAATTATGATAAAAGGGTATTGATCTTAAAAGAGATGCAACATTTCAAACTATTTGTAGAAGTGATATATTATTAAGTTTTGTACGAAATGTAATCCTTGTGTCACATTATGGTTATAGCCCCTACAAAATATGTGTATAAATTCTATTTTAAAATGGAGTAACTTTGATAATGATGGTAGTGAAAATTGTCTAAATTAATGAGATGACATTATTACATTATTGAAAAAAGTTTAAATTAAAAATAAATAATTTATTTAGTCATTAAATTGTTCAATTGATTTTATTTTGATTAACTTTATTTTTTTGATTCAATTGTTAATGGGGTAACTAAATGGAGTAACTCCCATTTTTAACATAACCAAAAAATTTGAAGAGAACATGTGCGAATGTTGCAATTGTTGCCACTGAAAGTACAAAATCACATAATAAGGTCAAAAGAAAACATTAACATTCCAAACAAAGTTTGCTTGAGCCTTATAAATTCAAAGATTTGTTTGGGGCTATACAATCAAATTTTCATTTTAACACATTTTCTCTTTATTACTAGCATTGTTTTGTTTTCAATCCCAATGCAAAAAAATGGTTTTGCTTTGCTTGAAAAATCTGAAAAATCAGTCAATTTTACGACAAATACATTTTTTTTGAAAAAAAAACCTTGGTTGAATTGAGTAATTAGTGTCATTAATAATTAAAATCATATATATGGAGAGTGATAACGGAGACGAACGTTTGAGGCAACGGCGATGCATGGTGGTGGAGAGTGGCATTTAAGGCACCAACGTTTGAGGCGCATGTTATGATGATAAGTTGTTGCTGGTATGATATGAAGATAAGCTAAATTGATCGATTTATAAATGTGAATGGTTAATTTTGTAAAATTGTTTATATTAGGACAAAAAAATGTTAAAATTGATATAAACCTAATCAAAAGAAAGCCACACCATTCTCATTGTTATCGATTTATGTCAGGTGCCATGGTTAATTCCAAAATAAAATTTTAGTGATCATTGTAGCATATTATCATCCCGAAAAAGGTCCAATAGACCCAGACACAACCTCTCTCTTAAAATATCATCTTCTTTCTCTCTAAAACCTTAGATCTATCTTTAGCATTTTGGGGTTAGCGCCGTTCTTGGTTTAAGCGGCATCTACCCCCGCTCTTCTCTTTTTCTCCCTTTCTTTTCCCCTCTCTCTTTCTTTGCCTCGCCTCTCTTTTTTTGCATTCTCTTTCTGCTCCGATTTCGTGGTGTTTCGGTCATCTCTCGGTCACGTTGTTGTGGAGCTTCTCCCTCGGGTGCCCAAGGCTCTGATTGAGCCTTGTTTTTGTGTGAGGTTGTGGGTTCGCGGACGAGATGAGGTCAACGCCTTGTTTCTAGGTCTACTCGGCTTTTTTTAAGGTGACCCGGTCTTTTGCCGTTCTCGTAGATTGACTGTTCTCTGTCTCTTCTTCTGCCCTTTTCCAGCTCATCGACGTTTTCATATCTTAACGCGATGATTCGAAGAGATTTCTTGTTGCATCTCTATCAACATTTTAAAATTAGTAGCTGACTTGGTGTTCTTGGTCTCTCCCTCATCGGAGCTATACAAATAACACGACATCTAACAATCTGAAATATCAGACGTCATTTGTTTTAATATATCATCATTAGTATGATAAGATTAAAAGGATTTTCATATTTATATAAAATTTTGTACTGCTATTACAATATATCATCGCTAAAATTTAGGGCAAAAGGTCGTGGGGAGAAATAAAGAAAAGGCAAATAAATAAATAAATAGCTATAAATAAGTAAAAAATAGTAAGCAAATAAATTGCTATCAGTAAGTAAAATGTAAAAAAAAAACAGTAAATAAATAAATAATGATTTTTTATTAAATTAAATGAATTTTTTATTTTGTAAAAGCCAAGTAATAAAAAAATTAACTCAGTACCTTTTAACCTTGTAAATAAAGTGATATAGTAGCGGTAACGGTCCATGTCAGCACATGTTAACATAACCATTAGTTAACGATGGAAATCGTTGATCAAACGGTCACATTGATTATATTTTTAAGTTAAAGGGCTACATTGAGTGCAAATTAAGTTTAAGGGTCACTTGATTTTTTTAAAGTTAAAGGGTTACATTGAGTGTAAATTAAGTTTAAGTCCACATTGATTTTTTTTTTAAGTTTGAAGGCTTCCTATACCCTTAACCTAAAAATTAAATTATTCGACTCGAGACAAAAAATTAACTCGTTTTGACTCGACTCGATTCGAAAATTTTAAAAAAAATTTGAGTTGTAAAATAGAAATTCGAATAACTCAAAATTTTTAATAATTAATTTATTAGTTTTTATATTCGTGTCGAGTCTGTCAATTCTGCATGATATATTATGTATATCAAATGTGAAAATATGTAAATATATATATAGGACATATATAAAGCAGTTAAAATTGAAATCAATATGTACACAACACAGCCCTAAGTATATGCATATAAAAATATATATGTGTACAACTACGTATATGCATATATATACAATTAAATTTGTACAAAACTCGATTTGACTTGATCGAATTTCATAAACCCGACTCGATTCGAGAAAAATTCAAATAAAATTTGAATCGTAAAATAAAACTTGCAACTTTGAATAACTAAAAAAAAATTTACTCGACTCGATCGAACGCCCAACCCTAATTTGAGTCATGACTAAAATTCTACAAAACTAGCACTGAACTTTAATATTTGAGGCGAAAATGTCACTCCGTCTTTAACTCCCTCGTTGAGTCAAGACTCGTCGTTTTAGTGTAGTTGTTTTGAAGTTTAGCCTAAAACAACATCGTTTTGCTGGAGAAAAAAATTAAATCATACACTTGGGATGTTTTGAACCTAAGACCTTTAGGAGAAAGAGCTAAACCTTAACCACTAAACCAACATAATATTATATAATATTTTACCGCAAATATTATATATCTCAAACTACTTCAGATTAATTCAAATTATTTTATGAAATAAATAATATTATGAATAATATTAAAATATATTATTTGTATATATAAAATATATATAAATAAAAGTGTATTGTTTTTATTTTGCATATAATATTTATAATATAAATATATTATTTAAAAAATTCAAAATATTTATAAAAATAATATATTTATATTATAAGTATTATATAAAAACTCTAAACTCTAAATTCTATCTAAACTTCAAACCCTAAACTTTATGGTTTGAGGTTTGGAGTTTATAATTTTTTATATATTATTTATAATATGAACATATTGTTTTATGAATATTTTTATTTTTAAAAAATAATATATATTTTATTGATATATGTAAAAACAATATATTTTATATTATTTATAGAATTATTTTTTATAAAATAATTTGGTTGAACCAAATAGATAAGTTTATATAATTTAAATAAAAATATTTTATTTTCATATTATTTATAATATAAATATATTATTTTAAAAATATATAAAATTCAAATATAAAAAATCCTTAAACCTTAAATCATAAACTCTAAAGTTTAGTATTTAAGTTCAAGGATTGGGGTTTGCAGGTTAACAATTTAGGGTTTAAGGTTTTTATATATTATTAATAATATGAATATATTATTTTTATAAATATTTTGGGGTTTTTTTAAAATGATATATTTATATTATTAATAATATATAAAATAATATATATTTATATTTTTATATGTTAATATTATTCAAAATATTATTTATTTCATAAAATAATTTGAATTAATCTGAATTAGTTTGAGATATATAATATTTGTGGTAAAATATCGCATAATATTATGTTGGTTTAGTGGTTAAGCTTTAGCTCTTTCTTTTAAAGGTCCTAGGTTCAAAACACCCTAAGGGTATAATTTAATTTTTTTTCTCCAGCAAAACGACGTCGTTTTAGGCTAAATTAGGCTTCAAAACGACGTCGTTTTGACTTAACAACGGAGTGATATTTTCGACTCAAATATTAAAGTTCAGTACTAGTTTTGTAAAATTTTAAAATTCGGTAGTATTTTCAACTCAAGGGCTATAGTTTAGTGGTATGCAGTATAATTAACCCTAAATTAAAATATAACGATTAAACCCACAATTTACATATGGTACAATACAATTATATATTTTAATATCACTTTTAGTTGTAATGGTTATGTATTTTTTTGATAAATTTTAGTCTTATTTAGAGGGAAGAAAAAGAAAACGTTGAAAAAAAATATTTTAGTAAATCTAAAACATATAATATAAAAAGATAATAAAATAAAAATAAACGACTTAATCAATCAACAAAAAATATTTAACTATAAAAAACCAATCTAAAATGACCCTTGCCCATACCTTCAAATCAGACACAGAGAAAGAGAATGCCGGAAATGAAACTTAAAAAGAGAGGATAAGTTTTTCCATTCCAAACAAACTCTTTAGATCCAAAATTTATCTCCAGGCCCCAATTATACTGTAATTTGGTACTTAATAATTTTATTTTATTTTTTAAAAATACTTTTCTTTTCCCCCCAAGTTCTACTCATAGTTAGTGGTTAGCATTTGATCGAATTGAATTTAAAAATTTCTGAGTTTATGAGTCTTATTTTATAATTTAAATTTTATTTGATTTTTTTTTTCAAATGGAGTCAAATTGTTCAAGTTCCTATTAAAATTTAATTGTAAATATTTATAAGGTTATGATAGTAATTGGCTCCAATTTAAAAGAGTATGCACATATCTTCATATTTTTAGACGTGGTATACATATACCATGCAAAGTGAAAGGACTCAACTTGAACTTAAAAATCGATTCCCTAAATATTAAAATCTTCGAATCAAAGTTTCATCTTATAACTCAAACTTTATTTAAAATATTTTCAAATTGAATTCATCAAATTAAGAATGAAATCAAACCAGATAAAAAAATTAATTTTTTTACGAGACCATACAAATTTTGCTTACCCCTTGAAATATTTCCAGAACTCTTAGCGGATCAACGTGGTTTGCATAGTATAATAAGGAATCGTTGTTAAGTAGTGCTTAAACTAAATCTAACTTCTATTATGTTAAAATAAAATATTTTAAAAAGTGAACCATAACCCTTTATTAATATGAACACCTATATCTTTGAAGTAATTCATATTAATTAAAAACAATGGGTGTGTTTCCAATTCCTATTCGTTTTGGGATTGAAATTATGAATTCCTTATATATAATTAAGAGACTTCCATTAATATATAAATCAATCAATTTCTTTCTTTCTTTAAATATGTTGATTCTCCTAGTATTCTTCAAATTATATTTCAGTTATCACTTTTCATTCACTGTTTCGGACTAAGGCGGAAATTCTAGCTTCTTCATTTGCTCCGTTGAAAGCAGCATCACAATTGATTTTAATGGCTCCTGCTGCTGATCTGGCCCGTCGAGACGGCCGTGAAGCGGCGCTATTGCAAAAAAGATTGAGGATGCATATGCCCTGAAATCTCATAAAACCAATAACAAGCATCACTCAAAATTTTAGCAGCATAATTATCTTGTTTCCTCAAAAAACTGAGATTTCCATAGGCCCCATCACAGCTATGCCACTAATAAGTTCAAACCTGAAACAAAATAAGAGTTAGCAAGCATTGCCCCAACATCAGACCACCATGACACATGATTTAAAATCAGTTCTCAGAAGCAGAATAATTAAGACATGTTCAAGCGTTTCTTCCGCCTCCGCACATCTCGTGCAAAGTGGCGTAGTTGCCTTGCGCCTCATCTTCGTTAAGCCATCCCAATCTTCAACCTTCCAAGTGGTCCAAAGAAAACACCACACACACACACATGAAATTATGCAAAACACCAAAACCAAAATATCAGATCCACTCTAACACACAAAACCAAAATATCAGATCCAATCTAACACACATCTGGAATGTATACAGTTTCAAATGCTAAAGAATCAAATAATGCGAGGAAAGCAGACCAAATTGGAAAAACATTATAACAGAACATGTCAAATTTTAACTAAAAAATATATATACTATAATATAAAATAGACTTTAATGATTAAGGTAGGTCAACTACACAGAAAATAGACATTAACAATCACTCACAAGTGACAATCTTTATACTCTGTGCAACATTTCGCACGAGTAGATCCACATACAAGGTGGAAGTGAATAAATCTGCAGAAAAGCCCTTCTCGACCATTTCCGCAAGAAGTTGTGTTGCCTTTGAGGTATAGCTGTTTCGGATGAAACCCTGTATTATTACATTATAGGAGATGCTATTAGGCAAACAATTGTTATCTCCCAGGCTCTTAAACAATTGATATGCTTGATTTGGTAAGCCCTCCTTACAGAATCCATTAATCATTATGTTATATGTGTAAATATCGGGTTTTAAACCATTGACGGAGAGTTCATGAAACAATTCCATTGCATATTCAAAAAGCCCAGCTTTGCACAAGCCATCTATTAGAACATTATAAAAGATAATGTTGGCTTCCAACCCATTATTCTGCATCGCCTGAAAAATTTTCAATGCCTCCTTGAGTTTACCACATTTGCATAAACCATCCAACAAAATCAAATAGGTCACTTGACTTGGAACTAGTTCGGAAGCAAACATCTTCCCCAAAAGTTTGCATGCAGCAGCAACTCTCCCTAATTGAAACATACCTTGCATTAGAGTGTTGTATGTGACATTATTAGGGGAAGGTCCCGTTCGAGATATTTCATTAAAGAGCTCGATTGCTTCATCTAACCTTTTAGTTTTGCAATATCCATTGATCATGACACTGTAGCTATGTATATTAGGTGCACAACCCTCATTAGTCATCAACTGAAATACTCCTCGAGCTTTATCCATTTTGTTTTGCAAGCAATGCCCTTCTATCAATGCAGTATAGGTTACAACATTAGGGTCAATGCCTTGCTTTCTCATCCTGTCAACAATATCTTCAGCTTTAGAAACCATTCCTTCCTTGCAACAAGCATCAACCAATATAGTATACGTGACAACATTAGGCTCGATGCCTTGCTTTCTCATTGTGTGAACAATATCTATAGCTTCACAAATCATACCCTCTTTGCAATATGCGTCGATCAAGATACTATATGTGATAACATTAAGTGAAATATTGTTCTCCATCATTTCATTCAGAAGCCTTCTTGCCTCCTTCTGCTGGCCCAAATTACACATAGCATGAATTAAACAATTGTAAATAAAGGTATTTGGTCTGTTGCCCTTACCCTTCAGTTCAGAGAAGAGATCGAGAGCCTCCTTCAACAACCCATTCTTACAAAGACAGTCAATGACGGTGCCATATGCTACAATATTGGGTTTGAAACCTTTTTCTTCCATCAACCTGAAAAACCTTACAGCTCTATCGGTATTGCCTATCTTACACAACCCATTAAGTATAGTACTGTAGGTGATTAAATTAGGTTGATACCCTTTTTCAACCATTTCATCGAACAAACTCACAGCTTGAGAAAATTTACTTTGTTTGCAATGTCCATTAATCAAAGTGGAAAAAGTCACCACATCAGGCTCAAAACCTAACTTGAGCGTTTTCCCCAAAACAGATAACCCAAAATCAATTCGACCTAATTGACAGAAGCAATTGATCAAGATGCTCAAAGAATAAACGTCATGTGAAACCCCAAACAATTCCAGTTGGGTATACATAGAAGCAACAAGGGCATAATGTTTCATTCTAACCATGGCTGCTAATAGTTTATTGAATTCAACAATTGAAGGCTTTGGGTACTTGTCAATCATCTTATTAAACAAAGCCAAAGCATCATCAACATTATCAAAGCGATCGTGCTTTTTTGGGCTTCCCTTCACTGGCATTGAATTTTTGCTAAAACCCTCGATATGGGTAGCAATGGTGTTAACAGGAGAAGGAGTAGGGCTGAAATTAGAGAGATGCCTAACACCATTAACGATTGAAGGAAGAAATAATGAAGAGTTAAGCTTGGCCATACCTTGAAATTATGCAAAATGGAAGAAAAAGAGCTGAGCTTGAAACGAAACTACAACTAACAGAGCACAGAAGACGCGAGAGGCAGAGACGAAGAAAGCCAAAGAAACTGAGAGAACTTAAAAAGAATTTAGTTCCCAAAACCCTCATTCAAAGCTGTGAAATAATTTCTATTATTTTTAATTCCTTCTTTTGGTAACATGCAAGTACGGATGGACATTTTACTCTATCGGTCTGTATTCGAATCGATTCAGTTTGATCGGGTCAATTTTTTAATTAAAATTTTAAGTTTGGGTCCGATCGGTCTGAATTTTTTTTAAGGGTGAGGTTGGGTCCTATTTAGGTTCGAGTTTAAAGTTAAAGAAATTCAATCCTAGCCGACTCGAAACTAATAGTGTAGTTTTTCTTATATATTTTTTTAAAAATATTTGTAATAATACTCACTCATTATATTTATATATATATATATTATAATTGAGTCCTTAAAATTTAATTATTTATTTACAATTTGGTCTTTAAAAATAATTTTTTACAATTGGTTCTTAAAATTATTATTTTTACAATTAAGTCCTTAAAATTTAATTTTTTTAATAGGTTGGGTCGAGTCGGGGTTGATTTAGGTATATAAATTTCAGGCCGAGTTGTGTTTAGATTTAAGGTTGTAATACCCATTTTATGTCCGGGCCATAACTATTTATTTTTCGCTCGAATACATTATTTTATATTATTAAAAATAATAATAATAAAAAGCAAAAAAAAAAAAGAAGAAAAAATGTAAAAACCGTGGATGCCATGCAAGGCATCCACGCACCCCTTACTTTTGACTCATCCCACCTCCCCAATTAGTATAAATAGGGAGAGGCAGCCATCAACAGGGGGAAAAACAAATGAAGCCATAGAAATGGCGCAAGAAAAGGGCAGTGCCCTTTCGAACCTAGGGGCAGTGCCCTTTTAATAGTTCGAATAGTTGATTCGATTGGAGGCCCTGTCGAGGTTCATTCGAATTAATTTTTGAAGTATAGCGAGGTGATGCGGAGATTTTACTAGGGGTCGGGTGAAGTTCTTATTTCAAGCTTCTAGTGGAGTAAATTTTGATCATCGTCTATTTAAATGTTGTCTTTTTGTAATAAATATTTTATATGAAATATAATATGTTTTTATATTTATTTGTATGTTTTTATTTTATATGTTATGTTTCTATATTTTAATTTTATTCTGTATGCGATGTTTAAATTAAATATATTTATTTATATTGTTTAATTGAATTTTAAATTAAATTTTTTAGTAGGGATTATTATGAAAAACGTACCCTGAGCGTTAGGGTGCCACTTTTCGATAGTCTCTATTAAAAAAATATTTTTATTCTAAATCTTAATTTTCAAAATAGACTCCATTCAGTCGGGAGTCTAACGGAAATTATGCTCCGGGCGTTGGAGTGTACATTTCCTTTCATAAACATATATTTTTATTCTAAATCTTAATTTTCAAAATAGACTTCCTTCAGTCGGGAGTCTAACGGAAATTATACTCCAAGCGTTGGAGTGTACCTTTCCTTTCATAAACATACATTTTTAAATATTATTTTAAATTAAGGGATCATAATTTCTAAATTTAAATTCGAATTCATAATTCCACCATTAAGGCATTACGTAATCGACAGGTACCAATTTTGGGCGTTGTGGAGGTGCTCACCCTTCCCCACACGTAACCGACTCCCGAACCTGTTTTTCTGGTTTCGCAGACCAAAACTCGTTGTTTTAATAAAAACAAGTTTTATTAAAATAACCGGGTTTTTCAGGTGTTCCAATCGCACCTAAAGTAAAACAAAAGGATTGGTGGCGACTCACCCGTTGTTACAGCTTGGCGACTCCGCTGGGGACTTTTTTTTTAGAGAGTCAAGCCAAAAGTCGATTACCTTTTGTCTATAGGTGGAAATTATGACTTCGATTTAATTAATTTGTGATCCCTTTTCTTTAAAGTTTTTTACAAAATTTTTATAAATTTATTTTTTGAGTTATCATATCATGAGCTCTATACCCGAGCTCCGTCCCTTAAGTGGGAGCGAGAAACCACGCCTTCGTGAGGTACCCCCTCCGTGTAGGATGGTGAAACGCTTCCGGGATATAGGTCCCTTTGTCTTCGTGAGACCTCTGTCTCCGTGCAGACCTAGGGAAATGTATCCTCCCGAATCGATGTCCTAGCGACAGTTCGGGTACCGTTACTTTAGAACCAAAACACATATAACAAACCCTAAGAGCTTACCCCTTGAAGCCAAACCAAAACTCTCCCCGTTAGCAGTCACCCTATTTAGGTTTTGATGACTTTATTTGCTATATATGTTCAATTTTCTTTGCTGCTAATTTTTGTCTTATTCATCATTCAATTCATTCATTTAATTCTTTTATTATGAATTAACCTGTTTCTTCTCTTTAGTGATCATGTTGCATTAAGTCATTCATTCCACATTAATTACATGACACCATTATAACATTTTAATTTTTGCACTTCATCAGCATGAAGTATTGATTCATGTCTGGTTCCCTATTTGAGAAATTATCATCGGGAGAAAATCTAGTTCCCTAGATATCAATGCAACATTCAAAAGTTGCGAATAAATCCCGTAAATTCAGAAGTTGAACCACGTGAACCATTTTTTGAATCAGTGCTTTCTCATCTAGGACATGCATTTTCCATTTACATGCATACATTCTATTTTGAATCAGTACCTTCACATCTAGAACATGTACCTTGCATTTACATGCATTCATTTCGGAACTTTGAAACTGATCTTGGGATGCCCCATGTTAGCAAATACCGGATAAAGCAAAGTTGATCAATCCATGGGCATTTTCAAATAACCTTTGCACTCATACATACATCTTACCTCTTCAAGGCCCCAAGCTGAGATCTTTCCTCGACGAGTTCAGGAAGTGAGCCTCCGATGCCAAGTCATACTTCTGCACCATAGATGACTACATTAATTATCGATTGTAGCACTTCGCCAGAGCCGGAAGTAATAAGTTACCATGAGCCGACACGTAAATTTATAGACCCGACCGGGGGGCAACCTAACGTGTTCACAAGAACAATGACAGCTCTTCAAGAAGAGATGAAAACATACTTCAAGCTTCGAGTTCGCTTCAAGAGCAGTCTTAGACAAAAATGTCGAGCCATTCACCTGAGGAAGTAATTCAAAAAATGATCAAACCCAAGGAAAGTTGGGCCATCTTTACAGACAAGGCATTGAACACTGTTTAATTAGAAGCAAATATCTGACTAGCAGAGAACCAGAGGCATCCTTTTAAGGGGAAAAACATAATCCCATTCACATATCGATCATCATGCATCATCTACATTGTACATGCATTCAAGTCATCATACATTTAGGCTAGACACATGCATTAAGCACAAAGCTAGGTGCATCCATAGCACATTTTTTCTTATACATATAAACAGGTCTAGGAAAGAGACCGGAGACCTCAACTATGGGGGCGACAACATAATGACCAACCTTTAGCCCTGAAGGAGGCCGAATATGCAAAAAGCTTGAACATCCAGGTAAAAATGGTAAATTTTTTCGAGCAAATTACTAACTAATGTTCCATTTTCAGGTCATAACTTCATGCGATGAAGTTCCAAAGTCAACTTTTTCCCGATCTTGCCTCCAAAAAGGAAAGAACAAGATAACGTCGAGATCATTCAGCTTAGAAGTTCAAGTCCAAAAAAGAATGATGACAATGAAGCCTGGGGGCAAACTTTTGTCGGGGCAAATTTCGAAGAAGAATCAGAAGATCAAACTAAGTCAGAAGAAAGGGACTTCTAAAAGAATTTCATGCATCTTTGCATCATCACAAAAGCAAGCACATGAACATCATCTGCATAAATACTTTCAGGAGCTAACTTGGAACTAGTTACTTAAAGATTTTCCTAAACACCGTCCTTTCTTAAGGGCACTTTTTCTCAAAAATAAGAGTTTCTTAACTCCGTCCTTTCTTAAGGACATCTTTTCTCGATAACACGAGTTTCTTAATTTCGTCATTTCTTAAAGACACATTTTCCCAAAATTAGAGTTTCTTAACTCTGTCCTTTCTTAAGGACACCCTTTTTTTAAATTAAAGTTTCTTAACTCCGTCTTTCTCAAGGATAACTTTTCTCGAACCATGAGTTTCTTAACTTCGTCCTTTCTTAAGGACACATTTTCTCAAAACATGAATTCTTTGCACAAGGATGTTTTTCTAAATTTTTTTGATCTTTCCTCAAAGATCTTTTCAACTCTACCTCTTCTTACAAATATTTGACCATTTCTTAAAGAATGAAAATTTGTAGGTCTAATATCCTCAAACAGGAAGGAGCATATCGTTATCAATAAATTCCAACATCCTTGACATGAAGGACTGGAGCAAATATGAAAATGTTGTCTGGCACCTTCAACTAAAGATAGCACAGACAATTGTTAACAAGAACCAACATCCTTGACACGAAAGAGTGGATCAATCAAATCAAATATTCAATTCAAACCTTATAGCTCACGAAGAGTTAGTTCATGGCTCATTTTGACCAGTCACTCTTTTAACTTTTGCAGGTCCTATCTCACTCGTAACATGGTGTAGCGGATCAACTTTTTCAGATTCTGCCTCCTCGTTAGAGGTGCAACAGATCACCCTTGAAGTTGCAGATTCTACTTCTTCAAGATTGGAAAAATTATGTTTCTCCAGCAAATGGTGGAACATATAAACTTAACAACAAGTTTATCTCCCTGAATTTGCAGCGGAATAAGCACGACAACAATTTCATATCCCTAAACATGTAATGGAACAAGCATGATAACAATTTCATCTCCCTGAATTTGTAGTGGAATGAGAACACCAAACAATAATCTTGTCTCCCCGAATTGGTAGCAAAACAATGCTACGACAAACTTGTCTCCTTGAACATACAACAAAATAAGCACAAACATAAGTCCATGAACGCGATAGCAAATCTGTTACCTTGAATTCGCAGTGGAACAGATCATCTCCCTGAGGTTGCAGTGCAATAAACATACCAACAGATCATGCCTTCTTGAAGATGCAAAGAAACATGTCACCTAATTCAGGCTTGTTACTTTTCCAAGAGCAGACAAGACAATCAAAGCCCAAGAGGGTTGTCACTCCCTGCCATGATGTAGCATATCCTACATCCTCTAGAGTTTGCTTTGAAGTTAATAATGCAACGCACCAAGTGTTGTTCCAAGTGTTGTTCCAAGGCTCGCTTTGCCATTGGTGGTACGGCACACCAATTGTTTTTCAGGTCTATTTTCGCCGTAATAGGTGCGACTAGACCAAAATCCAGATTATGGTATGATGATAGAGCCGTAGCAAATCGAACTTCAGACCGTGCCTCTTCATCAGGTGTTGTAGCTCGGTCAACTTCTGGTCATGCCTCTTCGTCAGAGTTGTAGCTTGACCAAACTTGAACCCTTGATCCTGCCTCCTCGTCGGTGTTGTAGCTGGATCAAAATCACTTCAGACCGTGCCTCTTCGTCAGGTGTTGTAGCTCGGTCAACTTCTGGTCATGCCTCTTCATCAGAGTTGTAGCTTGACCAAACTTGAACCCTTGATCCTGCCTCCTCGTCGGTGTTGTAGCTGGATCAAAATCACTTCAGACCATGCCTCTTCGTCAGGTGTTGTAGCTTGGTCAACAAAAATTTCTTGATTTCCAAATCTTTTCCTCATCCATGTTGTAAAAGAAAATCTTCAAATCTTGTTCCTTCGTCAAAATTGCGGCTGAATCGAAGCTAATTTTTGACAAGTCCAACAAAAATGTCAGTATAACGTGCTTAAACACGGTTAAGTTTAAGACAATGGATAATTCAAATGTCCATCGAAAATCCATTGTCACAAATGGTCGAAGGAAAATAAATCCTTTGGAAAAATCCAATCTCATGATTGGTATAAACTGATTGTACCCAGGGGAATGGTACAACTAGCTTGGAGCAAACGGCTACCGGTAAAGGCAAATCAAATCCGTTCATCCCTGTGCATTTGGGAAAAATTGTAACACTCTAAGTTTTGAAAGAAAAAAAAAATAATAATAAGAGGAATTTGCAGCCAAGGAGGTTTGAACCTGGGACCTTGGCTGCTAATTGTGTAGTGTTTTAACCATTTGGGCTAAGGTGATAATTTGGTTAAGTTTTACCATAAATTAACCTTAAACATTTAGTATGGATATACCAAAGATAATAAATTCGATCTGACTCTCCATCTACCAGAAATAACCATTCGAATCTGAGAATGGTATCTTCTTCAAAACCTCTCTCACCTAACCACCCCGTCGCCACCCTGATCTTCGTCACCCCTACGCCGTGGTTGTCACCGCCGTGGTCGACGCGACCGCCACCTCACGCCGGTCTCATCCCTGGCCGCCACGCGCTTAACGGAGCCGTGTTTCACCGGCGAAACTCGCTGGAAGTTTCGGCTGAAAACCCTATTTACGCACCGTTGTTTCAGGTGCTTTCTGGTCCCGTCCACCGTCCGATCGCGACACCGCCATCGGATCTGAGCTTCGGACGAAGTGGTGAGCAAAACCCCTCCAGTAGCTCATCGTTTCGACGCCGGCAAGACCCTCGACGGAGCTGCGCGATTTCCCGACCAAATCTGAAATTTTGGGCTTTTTCCGGTAAGATCGTGGCTTGTAATATTAAATCTCGAGTTGGGTTTACTTCCTCGTGTGATCGGTTATATTTTTCTGGCAGAAATGGTGCATTTCGAGACTCCGGCGACCTTTTCCGACGATCGGCCGACGAGCTTGGTTATTTTTGGTGAGTGAAACCGGTCTGAACCGGTTGGACCGGTCAACTCAGTCCGACCCGACTCGGTTCGACCCGTCCGACCCGACCCGACCCGTCCGACCCGTCAACCCGAGTCAACTCGTCCGAGTCAGCCCGAGTCAACTCGTCCGAGTCAGCCCGAGTCAACTCAGTTGACTGCTGATGTCATGCTGACGTCAACATTGACTTTGACCAGTTGACTTTGACCCCGTTGACCGTTGACTTTGACTTTGACCAAAAAGTCAAATTTTCCGAAAAGCCTTATTTTATGTTTTTCGACGTCCTGAGTCCGATTTTGAAGCCCGTTTTGCAAAATTCTGACCCGAAGGCCTCCGAATCTGACCTTGAACCCGAAAGTATTTAATTTTGTTAAGGGCTTTTTGGATAAGAACTGAAATGTTAATTTGTGTTTTTGAAGGTATGCAAGTATCTCGGTATTCGAAATGTCATGGGACATCCAGTCTGGATTCTAGTGCGATCGAATGTAGTGTCATGAGTCAACCTGTATAACTCGGAACTAAGGTAATACACTACTACCCCTTGTATGCTTTATGTACATGTCGATATCCGGTTAATGCTTGCATGCTTATGATAAGTGTTTTGTGAAATCTGCTTAAGCTGAATTCGATTCGAAAAATAAGTATGAGATATTAGATATGAAATTACGAAAATGCCCTTGGAGCATATGTATGACTAAACTACCCCTCTGATAAAGGAAATGACCTAAAATTGTATTCGACCTGATTATGTAATTTACACTACCCAAGATGTATGTTTTAATGAAAAGACTTTGGCATTAATATGCAATTCGTGTGAGACAACTTGGATGATCCCTCAAACTCTGTATAACACATGAATGAGAATTCTCTGGAAATATTGTTTAAATCCTAAGTCGATCCCTATGATAGTAATGCGTGAATTATATAAGAATGACGTTATACCCTTAAGTTCCGTGTTGAATGAATCGTCTGTAAAGGGGCGAAGAGTTATGACGACTTAGTCTCGTTTGAGTACGTGAATGATGAAGGTACTGAATGGTAATTCAGAAAGAAATGGTGGATTTACCCCAAATTTCCAAAATGACTTAAAAGTCCTCTTGAGCTAAATATGCAATTATGCAGTTGATGAAACTCTGAGATTTTTAATAAATCTTTTAAGGGCTAAAGCGCCCCTAAGTGTTAGGAAGCACACTCATGTACGATAATCACTCCTGATATTAAAATGAGGATAGAAGTTTTTCCGCACAGAATATATGTTCGACTACTCCGCGGCAAGCATGTTGGTGAAATATAAAAGCAATCGTTCAGAGATACGATACAATTGAATGCATCGGAAGCGTTGGTTAGTATTGCAAGGTTGAGGTATGTTAGTTCGAATGGTTTTGGAGGCTCGATAAACTTCTGAAAATATTAAATATTGTGAATCGTCATATCATCATTAATGGGCTAAATTACGAAAATCACCCCTGATAGTTAAATGACCAAGAAGCCCTCGTTGGCCCAAGTAATCAAAATAGCCCCGAATATAACTGATATCGTGAAAGATCTTGATGTAGAAATCTCTGAACGCCTGTTAGGATACCTGATGGGCAAATAGAAGTTTTGAGCCATCGGTTACGCCTTGTTGGTATAAAATTACCAAAATGTCCGGGTATGATAAAATGACCATAATGCTCTTGTAAGCCTAAATGGCTGAATCACCCAGGATATGCCAAAGCTCTGAAAGATCTTGATATATCATCTCCTGAATATCTGGGTTAAACCGTTAGTATGAACCCCTTCTAATAGGGGCCACGTTTCAGAAATCCGTTCAAATCGTCACAAGTTCAATATGTCTCATTCCGTAAATGCCAAGCATTCTAAGAAATGATCTGTCCCATCTAGTGTGTTCCATGTGTGTGCTAATTTCTGTTGAATGAACTGCATAATGACATTCTCTGCCTACTTAATAGTATGATATGTTAGCTTGATATATGATGGCACAATCTGTTTGCATGATGAATACTGAAATGTCTGCTCTGCAATAGTATGCCCATTTATCAGTCAAAAGCATGAAATCTTCCGTTTCTGATGTTATGAGAAAAATATCTGTCACATATATTCTGTTAACCATATCTGGAAATCTGAACACTGATTCTGTTTGGGGTATACTGTTGGGTTATGATATGAAGTCTCTGTCGGTACAGCCCTGATCAAGCTGGTAAATCCTTATGGACTCAAGGTCTCCCCTTGAGTGGCACCTACGCCCAACAGGCCTAGGGTAAGTCCTTATGGACCTAAGGCACCCCCTTAGGTGGCACCTACGCCCAACGGGCCTAGGGTAAGTCCTTATGGACTCAAGGTCTCCCCTTGAGTGGCACCTATGCCCATCGGGCTTAGGGTAAGTCCTTATGGACCTAAGGCACCCCCTTAGGTGGCACCTACGCCCATCGGGCCTAGGGTAAGTCCTTATGGATGCAGTTCTGGGGGACTGCATATTGGTGTAAGGTTGGAGGGTATTTCTTGTAAACTTCAGTATGAACATTGGACATTTGCATTTAATCTGTTATGTGCTTATGTGATATAATGTTAGGTACTTATGTATGTTGATCTATACTTATGTATGTTGATCTGTACTTATGCATGTTGATCTGTACTTATGTATGTTGATCTGTACTTATTGGAACACACTAGACGCCAAACTCTCTGATTCCTACCTCGTATGTTACCAGCCTATATAATTTCCGTTTAATTCTTAAGGTCTGATTAAAGAACACACTAGGTGCTAAACTCCTTGTTTTCATCTTCTCAATCTATCAGATTGTAATATTCTCGTCTGTTACTCGATGAGTGAATAAAGAACAAGTGTCGTTATTCTCAAGTATAACGTTACCCTGTAATAACGGAAATGGAAAAGAGAACTGTCACTTCTTGGATCATCATAAAAATGTTATGCTTACCATATGTCTGCATGAATGTATAACATCTTTTGGTAGTTCTGTATTACTGAGCTTTCCCAAGCTCATGTTGTTTTTACCATTTCAGGATAAAAGATCAGACAAGTTGCACCTATCAACGTCGGTATGGGAGTTTCTTCGGCTCGTCAAGGAGTATGGTATCTGTGTAACTAGGGGGCATGTGTGTCGTGTTTGTATTATACAAATGAGTCTGAAACTATTTTCCGCAACTGGTATTATGATTGTTTTATCATTTTGAACGATTTCTGAAATTGTATTTTAAATCAGATATTTATTTTATGGTTTTAAAGGTTTAACCATATGTTTATTTGAAATTTTTCAGTGGGTCGCTCTTGTGACCCTAATGTGACTTCCTAGGATTCGTGAAACGCATAGGCGGGTCTAGGGGGTTACAAAAATGCAAAAAAAGTGTAAACCAAGGACACTCTTCCTTATCTCGTTGAAGGGATTCTAGTACTAATCAGATCTTCTCGCATCAATGGAGTTGCAGATGATCGACCCTTCTTTAGATCTTCTCGCATCAATGGAGTTGCAGATGATCGCCCCTTTTTCAGATCTTCTCGCATCAATGGAGTTGTAGTAGATCGAACCTTCTTTAGATCTTCTCGCATCAATGGAGTTGCAGTAGATCACCCCTTTTCAGATCTTCTCGCATCAATGGAGTTGCAGTAGATCAACCCTTCTTTAGATCTTCTCGCATCAATGGAGTTGCAGTAGATCGCCCCTTTTAAGATCTTCTCACATCAATGGAGTTGCAGTAGATCGACCCTTCTTTAGATCTTCTCGCATCAATGGAGTTGCAGTAGATCGCCCCATTTCAGATCTTCTTGCATCAATGGAGTTGCAGTAGATCGACCCTTCTTCAGATCTTCTCGCATCAATGGAGTTGCAGTAGATCGCCCCTTTTCAAATCTTCTCGCACCAATGGAGTTGCAGTAGATCGCCCCTTTTCAGATCTTCTCGCATCAACGGAGTTGCAGTAGATCGCCCCTTTTCAGATCTTCTCGCATCAATGGAGTTGCAGTAGATCGCCCCTTTTCAGATCTTCTCGCATCAATGGAGTTGCAGTAGATCGACCCTTCTTTAGATCTTCTCGCATCAATGGAGTTGCAGTACATCGCCCCTTTTCAGATCTTCTCGCATCAATGGAGTTGCAGTAGATCGACCCCTTCTTCAGATCTTCTCGCATCAATGGAGTTGCAGTAGATCGCCCCTTTTCAGATCTTCTCGCATCAATGGAGTTGCAGTAGATCGCCCCTTTTCAGATCTTCTCGCATCAATGGAGTTGCAGTAGATCGCCCATTTTCAGATCTTTTCACATCAATGGAGTTGCAGTAGATCGACCCTTCTTTAGATCTTCTCGCATCAATGGAGTTGCAGTAGATCGCCCCTTTTCAGATCTTCTCGCATCAATGGAGTTGCAGTAGATCGACCCTTCTTCAGATCTTCTCGCATCAACGGAGTTGCAGTAGATCACCTTGTCTTCAGATCTTCTCGCATCAATGGAGTTGCAGTAGATCGACCCTTCTTCAGATCTTCTCGCATCAATGGAGTTGCAGTAGATCGACCCTTCTTTAGATCTTCTCGCATCAATGGAGTTGCAGATGATCGACCCTTCTTTAGATCTTCTTGCATCAATGGAGTTGCAGATGATCGACCCTTCTTCAGATCTTCTCGCATCGATAGAGTTGCAGATGATCGACCCTTCCTCGGATCTTCTCGCATCAATGGAGTTGCAGATGATTGAGCCTTCTTCAGATCTTCTCGCATCTATAGAGTTGCAGTGGATCAATCATTCTCATCCAGATCAAGCTACCTTGTTAAATGGATCAAGTTTTGCAGACCTTGCTTCTTCATCAATGTCGCATTCAGGTCAAAGTTTTCTTCAGGTATTTATCAATGTCAGGGCCGTAGCAAGCCAGACTTATTTTGCTTCTCCCACGGGTCTCCGTAGTTTAAAGATTATCTCCCCAGCGGACCGTTCCATTTTGAAGATTCTGCCTACAAGAGCGGCCGAACAGATCAAGCGGAGTTCAAGAAGGAGCGTGGCCAGAAAAAGGAACCCAGACCCGAACGAACATAAAATGGTTATCCTTTTATCTTTGCTCTATTCCTGTTACACATCAATGAGCAAAAGGGGGCAGCTGTAATACCCATTTTATGTCCGGGCCATAACTATTTATTTTTCGCTCGAATACATTATTTTATATTATTAAAAATAATAATAAAAAAAAGCAAAAAAAAAAAATAAATGTAAAAACCGTGGATGCCATGCAAGGCATCCACGCACCCCTTACTTTTGACTCATCCCACCTCCCCAATTAGTATAAATAGGGAGAGGCAGCCATCAACAGGGGAAAAAACAAATGAAGCCATAGAAATGGCGCAAGAAAAGGGCAGTGCCCTTTCGAACCTAGGGGCAGTGCCCTTTTAATGGTTCGAATAGTTGATTCGATTGGAGGGCCTGTCGAGGTTCGTTCGAATTAATTTTTGAAGTATAGCGAGGTGATGCGGAGATCTTACTAGGGGTCGGGTGAAGTTCTTATTTCAAGCTTCTAGTGAGGTAAATTTTGATCCTCGTCTATTTAAATGTTGTCTTTTTGTAATAAATATTTTGTATGAAATATAATATGTTTTTATATTTGTTTGTATGTTTTTATTTTATATGTTATGTTTCTATATTTTAATTTTATTCTGTATGCGATGTTTAAATTAAATATATTTATTTATATTGTTTAATTGAATTTTAAATTAAATTTTTTAGTAGGGATTATTATGAAAAACGTACCCTGAGCGTCAGGGTGCCACTTTTCGATAGTCTCTATTAAAAAAAATATTTTTATTCTAAATCTTAATTTTCAAAATAGACTCCCTTCAGTCGGGAGTCTAACGGAAATTATGCTCCGGGCGTTGGAGTGTACCTTTCCTTTCATAAACATATATTTTTATTCTAAATCTTAATTTTCAAAATAGACTTCCTTCAGTCGGGAGTCTAACGGAAATTATACTCCAGGCGTTGGAGTGTACCTTTCCTTTCATAAACATACATTTTTAAATATTATTTTAAATTAAGGGATCATAATTTCTAAATTTAAATTCGAATTCATAATTCCACCATTAAGGCATTACGTAATCGACAGGTACCAATTTTGGGCGTTGTGGGGGTGCTCACCCTTCCCCGCACGTATCCGACTCCCGAACCTGTTTTTTTGGTTTCGCAGACCAAAACTCGTTGTTTTAATAAAAACAAGTTTTATTAAAATAACCGGGTTTTTCAGGTGTTCCAATCGCACCTAAAGTAAAACAAAAGGATTGGTGGCGACTCACCCGTTGTTACAAAGGTAATTATTTTTCGGTTCAAGTTCGGGTGGGCCAAAAACTCGACCCGTCTGTGCCTATCCCTACATGCATGTCCAAATTATGGTACATCTTCGGGGTATGAGATTGTCACTCCCAACAATATCGTCTCTAAAGTTTGATCTTATACCCTCACCTTGAAAGTGTAATGTGTCATACCAATGCACCCGACATTTGTTGGTTATCATTTTTAATTCTTATACCATTCAAATTTTAATTTTTTTGAAAAATTAAAATTTTAATTCTAATCAAAATGGTATCAATTAAATTTATTAAGTCAAATTGAACAAGTCAATGTACAGTATTGAAAATGTAGATTTACTTCATGAACTCGATCATTTTAAGTTATTATTATTTTGTTATCATTTCTGAGTTATGGCATGTATTGTTTGGATTAGGTGTAGGTAAAACTCAACTCGAAAAATTAAAATATTTAACTCAACTCGAGGTGAAAAATTGATTTATTTTGACTCAATTCATAATTTAATAAATTTGACTCGACTCGAAAATTTTTTAAATAAAATTTGAGTTATGAAATAGAAATTTGAATAACTCGAAATTTTTAGTAATTGGTTTATCAGTTTTTATATTCGTGTGGAGTCTGTCAATTCTACGTGATATATTATGTATATTACATGTGAAAAATATGTAGAAATATATATATATATATATATATATATATATATATATATATATATATATATATATATATATATATATATCGTATATGCATATAGAAAGTCGTTAAAATTGGAATCAATATGTGCACAGCCCAACCCTAAGTATATGCATATAGAAATATATATGTGCACCGCTACGTATATGCATATAGAATTTTATAAACTCGACTCGATTCAAAGAATTCTAAATAAAATTTGAATCTTAACAATATGACTTGCAAACTCGAATAACTCAAAATTTTTCGACTCAACTCGATCAAACGCCCGATCCTAGTTTCAGTCATGACTAAAATTTCCTTCCTCTTTGGCTTTCCTGTACGCCCGCTTCTCCGCGAGCCATCTCAGATGCCGATTGGCGATCTTCGTCTGGAAACTGGAAAAGGAAAGAAAAAAATGAGTTCGGAGAATGTTTCGATTTTTTGAATAATTTTAGGAGCCAGAAATTATATCGCCCGCCAAAACTTTCATCTGGGCCAGGCCCAAATCCTAGGCCAGATTTTCCTTGGCCCGCAAGCTATCATATTCAAATTATTTTCCCGTTATGCATAACAAAGGATAAACCGCCTCTGGTATCTATAAAAAAGCTTTAATATCTAATCTTTGGTTATTGGCAGACGCAGTGCAACAACAATGGCGGTGTTTTCCAAAGGAGATAAAGTCGAAGTGTGCAGCAAGGAAGAAGGATTCTTGGGTTCATACTATGAAGCCATGGTGTTATCTCCATTGAACAACAATACTCTTTACAAGGTGCAGTACAAGAACCTGGTGGAAGAACAAGATCAGACTCAGCCATTGGTCGAGATAGTTTCAGCCGACGAGATTCGACCTCTGCCACCCCTCACAACCCCAAGGGATACTACTCGAACTTTTCAGTATCTTGAAAGGGTGGATGCTTTCGACAATGATGGTTGGTGGGTCGGGACTATTACCGGAAAACAAGAGTTGAAGTATTGGGTGTATTTCGAAACTACTAAGGATGAGATCGCTTACCCCGTTTCTCAGTTGAGGAATCATCTTGAATGGCGTAATGGCAAGTGGGTTTCTTGCACCAAAAGTTTCTTTTGGTGAACGATGGATTCAAGGTTTTGTTTCTTTCATGTTTTGTTTGAATGAGTATGTCTAAATCTGATGTAGTTTGCCTGTTGATGGCCTTTTTCTTTTATATATGTTAGACTTTTAAGATTTTCCCTATCTGGTTTCTTTTACTTTATCTTCAAGCACTTGAAGCTTCAACTGAGAATACAAGTGCAAACGATTGAATCTCAGAAAGGTCCCATATTCGAGTCAATTAACGTTTTAGTTTCCATTAGAAAGCTCTGATCTAATGACAGTAAGAACAAAAGAGACATGCACGGGGAGTTTAGAACAGGATTTGCAGGGGAAAAGAAGAAACTAAACTAGAACTATGAGTTAGTTGAAGAAAGTGAGCTGAAAGACGAGGACATTTCGGTTTTATCGTATATAAATAATTACAACTAAATCTGCAACACTTTTCATTGTAAGAGAAATTGCTCTTTCAAGTGGGATCATGTATTGAAACTCTGCAGTTTATTAAAAATATATGTTCTGTCATCGGGAAACTAAGTATACCATACATCTCCTGTTAGTTCAGCTAATCCACATGAGTCGAGACTTTCACATACAACACTGCATATATCTCAGAAGGTACACAGAAAAGGAACCAGTTCTTGGCCTCTAAACGGATAACACGAGACAAGATGTCAATATAACACAGTTTAGAAGCCAACTCAACATATATGGATCTGTTTGAAAGATCACAGCCCATCTGTCTGACAATTTTTTTATCAAGTTCGGGTTTCAGAAAAAATAAAATATTTAGCTTATAATTAGAGTCCAGCTTGAACAAGTACGAAAATGTATGTTTATCATTCACCTAATGTTATGACTCAAACATGTCATGGTTTAATTTTACAAATTTAAAAATTGAAAGATCTTAAAAAGCAATTAAACAAAAAAACAAGGGGTCAAAGTTTAATTTTATTAATTCTAAATGACGGGGTCCTAAAAAAATAATCCAAAAATTTTTAAGAGGGACAAGAATTTGATTACAATAGTTTTAAAATTATTTGGACCTAAAATGTAATTAACCCATCAAATTTTGGGGGCAATTGCACCGTCCTTATGTATAGATAAACATGTTGCAGCAGTATTATGCATGAAATTAATAATTATACCATATAATGAATCCATTCAGAACGTACAAGCATTCTAGACCTGTAGAGCCTAAGGATGGTAGTAGTAATTATAGGAAAACAACTCATGAATTAAATAAGAAAAACAACATTCCAAATAGAAATAATCTAGACATCTACTGTTTTTAGTGTCTTTATTTATGTCCTGATATTAAAAAATAAGATTTAAGTTTTAAGAATAAAGTTTAGGATTAAAGTTTATGGTGTATGGTTTAGTTTTTAGGGTTTAATGTTTAAGGTTTGAAAATTGTGGTTAAGGTGTATGGTTTTAATTTTTTAGTGTTAGTGTATAGAAATATAAACTAAAAATGACAGAATTTTTGTTCACAATATTCCCACAATTACAAACAATCTCATTACAAACACCCAACAAAACATTCATATTCTTTTTCACATGTGCTGGTTAAAGTTATAAAGTTACTTAATAAATCAAATAACATATAAAATTACATAATATATTTATGAAAAAAAACATTTGATGCACTATCAGCTTAAATTTTAATTTACACAAATAAGCTTATTTTAGGGATTGGAGTTTTATTTTGTGGTGAGCAAAACTAACATTCTTGCAGGCTATTTCGCAAAATAAATATGACTTCATCAGGAAATGAATCACAAAAGGTGATTAAACTACTAAAAGACCACTGATAATCGCAAATCAGAACTGGACATCGTAAAAAAAACTATCCACAAACGCAAATCTATCATAAAAGTAAGCGAAAACGTGTCACAAAGCAGAAGCATGCCACAAAAGCATACCACAAAGGTAAATAAAAACTAAAAAAAAATCGAAATATATTAAAAAACGAAAACTGAATATAAAAAAGTAAAAAAAAATACTTACAGTCTACTATCAACATTAAAATCGATGTGGTCGTCGGTCAATCTAAAAAAAAGGGAAAAGAGCAAGTGAGAGAGAAGAGACAATTAGCGATGTATTTATTATTACATTTAGGCTTAAGGGCTACTTTTGCCCCTATAGTAATCTCAATTATCGGTTTTCTTTATAGTATTTTCGTATGAATTAGACCCCTAAAGTAGTCTAATTGCATCACTATTTGCCCCTTGACTGATACTTTAACCCTAATTTCTAATTCTTAAACTCTAAATATTAAACCCTAATAAAAAAATTTGTCAACATAAAGTGATTATGAAGCATAAAAGTATTCCTAAACCATAAACAATGATACAATTCGACTACTTCATGGGCCAAATTGATGCGAAAATACTATAAGAGCGAATTTGATAAGTTGGGACTATTACAAGGACAGAAGTAGCCCTTCAACCTTACATTTATAATGTTATTTCTAAAAACAAATGATTTTGAGAACAAAGTATTAACGAGAGATAGAGTTAAAAAAATGGTTGGGAATAAAAAAAAACTACAAAGTTACAATAAAGGATATCGTATAAATTTAAAATTAAGTGACCAAAATGCAAAACGAGAAATTTGTTGGGGAATAGATGTGAAAGTTACACGGTGAGCATGTGGTTGAAGTTTATGGAAAATGATCTTAAAATTAAGGTATTTCGACAGTCAAACAACCAGGAAAAACTAAAGAAACAAGAGTATAATCAGAAAAAAGAAATAAATACAAGATTCATTAATTGACTGAGTAGTTAATGATGTTCATGTTGTCTCATCTTATATAAGTTCAAATTCCGACGTAATTATCTCTAGTTTAATTTAATCTGATTAAATCCTAGTTGTTAACTCCAGTTTATTAGAGTTATAAATTTGTTTTGAATGGATTAGAGTTATAATTTTGTTCCCTTTATTACTGATTTGAACTAGTAGCTTTTTTAAACAAGCTTAACTCACTCGAATCCGCCCATTTATCACGAAATACACATTTTCAAATGAGTTATATTTTGATACATTAATTGTTTAAAATAATTTACACACTTCATATTTAAATTATAAAATCTAAATCTTTAAACCCTAAACTCTAATCATTAACCTTAAATTCTACACCCTACAACCTAAACACTTAAATCACAACTTAAATCTCTGATCCCTAAAATTGAAAGGCTTATGTAAACAAACTTGTGTATCGAAATATTTTCCTTTTTCAAATTCAATACAAATCATTTTATACACAGAAGTCATGCTTCAGATTGCCGATGCTAATCTGCTCAAAGATTTCACGAAATTCAATCCTTTTTGCAGCAGGGTTTGAGTCTGCAACATTTGTTTCCTTCGATGGAAAAATGGACTATCCGATCCTCGATGTGCCGCCGAGATAAACCGGCCCTTGAACATGATGACCAAGCATTATATAAAGCTTCTGAAGCTTGAACCGATAACCCATTGTCGCTAAGATCCAACATCTGCAACTGTTTAGCCATGCCGATGGCAACGGAAAGCTCTTGAATGTGCTGGCATTCCAAAGCCGAGCTTCTTTGGCATGAGCTTGCACAGCAGTCATTGAGTCCAGATGCAGCTGTTTCTACCCTTGTCTCATCATCTTCACTATCAGCAACTTCAAGCTTATTGCAGTTGGTGTCAAGTTCACAATCAGAAACAGTGTGGCTTGGCTGCAAGGATTCTGAACTCCTGTTTGTCGGTTTAGCGTCTTTTATCTCCAACTGCTTATCCATATCAGCATTAGGAGCAAGATTGAGCTCTTCCAGAGACTCATTTTCTGTTAGGAAAACCAGCTTAGCAATTAGAAGATTGGATTTTTGATAAAAATATCAAAAATTATACTGGAATTGGTAATGTAACCTGCTACTGCATGAACCAGTTGAAGAATCCCAGCTATCCCCAGTCGACACTTATTCAGGTTCAGAACTTTTAGACAACATTGAGGGTTCATAAGCAGTGATGCTAATGCATTGCCACCCTGTTTCATAGCTCCAGTCATATTCAACACAGAAAAGTAATCTTAAATTCAAATTCAGGGTTTCAAGGCTGAAGAAAAGAATATTATAGCACATAAGTACAAACTTAAAAGCTAAAACCGGAAATCGGAAGTTCACACATTTTTAGAATTTAAATGATTCTCTGATCTACTTGTATACAAGAAAATTGCTGCAATATGATATAAGACAAACCTCCTCCATAATGTGATTTCCTTGCATTCAGCTCAAGAATGCCACTAATGAAAATAACATTAGTGTTAAGTTCAGAAATGTATGAAGATGCTACTCCACAAAAAGACAAATCAAGTTTCAAAGGCTCCTGAGTCGAGCTTAACAACGAGCGAGTCAACCCAAGTGCTCCATCCTATAAATGGCATCAGAATCCAATCACAACCAGAGGAAGAAACTTAACTTGAACACTCAAAGCAAACTGATATTCATATTAAGAAAAAAAAACATGGTGACATGAAAACTGCTTACAGTTCCTATACCGGTGCCCTCAAGCATCAATCGTGATAAACATGAAGTTTTAGCTAGGTGGCAAAGGTCATCAACGCAAGTCTGTCTTAGTTTTAAGCCGTTTAGACTAAATTCTGAAAATCTGGAGGAAAAGAAACAGAGCAAGCTTGAAGCTTAGGTACTTCTCCAACGAAACATACTTCAAAACTGAAATAATTAGCTTAACCACAGAAGCACCATAATTCATGCAACAGTATTGAAGCAGATATACAGCATTGTAAATATAATAAATAATTTTTAAAATGTTTTTAAAAAATATTTAAAATAATAAATCATTTTAATTTTCCTTTTTGTATTCTTTAAAAACTAAGAGATTTAAAAGGGTTCGGGAGTCGGTTACACGTGAGGAAGGGTTAGCACCCTCGACGTGCCCAAAATTGGTACCAAAACTTTACCGCTTAATTAATATCGAATTTTGCAAATCAAAGTGACAATTTTAACCGAGATTTAGTTATATACGCGAGTAAATTCCGAAAATCCTAATATTCGAATACGAACGTCCGAACCACCACCACTACGACTGGTACTAGCATCGTTCGTCCCCGAATAAAAGGACATCGCACTTTTGAAAACAATTTTAGATTTTTTTTGACAAATAAAAAAAAAAGATGCATTAGTACAAAATTACATATAATCTAAAGTCCTACGGTTCCAAAGGAGTCGATATCCGAGCTTTCGAAATATCGTTCCCACGCGAAAACCAGGACCGTGCGTGCTATAATTATAATTACAAGTTAAGAAAATGCATGCTAAAATATATTCGAACGACACAAAAAAACTAAGCTATATGTATATTTAAACCAAGAATTTACACATAATGAAATCACATGTTAAAATAATAATAAAAAAAACAAGACTAGTATTAAAAAGCATACGAACCCATATAAAAAAAACATACACCACAAATAATATATTCACATTGAACAAATGTAAATAAAATGACAAAAGCATAAAAAAAACATGAGTATAACAACAACAAAAAAGAATGCAAAGTCAAAGATTAAAAACATGTACTGACAGGGACCAATATGGTAATAAATCCATTTAAAAAAAAAACTAATTAAAACACGAAATAGGGGTTAAATTATAAGAACACAGAAAGCCAAGGGGACTAAAACCATGATTTTACCATCCGAAAATCAATTTAAACAAGAACGGTGGCGAAATTGAAAACATTTGAAAAATGACGAGGACTGCGGGGAGGGTTTTAAAAAGCGGAAGTCCTCCCCGCGTAATTAAAAGGATGCGGAGGCCCTTAAAATGCGATTAGCCCAAATTTAAAAAGAAAAAAAGCTATAAAAGCAACTCTGAAAATACTTTAGACCCCTTTTGGCATTTTTTAAACCTAAACCTAGACACCTTCTCCCCCCTCTTGCTTTCTCTCCGGCGCCGCAAGGGTTCTGGTCGCCGTTGCCGGCGTCGGAACCCTAAAAACATTTTTTTTTTGTTTTTTTGAAACCAAAACAGAGACTAGAAGCCCCCCTTTTTTACAGATTCAAAACCAGAATCGAAATTTTTTTTGTAAAACCCAAAAAACGAAATCCAAAAAACGTTTTGAAAATAAGACTTTTAGCGTTTTTCCCTCACCGATTCACCATATACGACCTAGAGGAGGTCGATGGCTTATCGCCGGCGAGATGGGATGCGGCCAAACGGTAGGGAGTCGAGACGTCAGGGAGGTAAAGACTCGAAGAAACCCTCTCTTTTCTCTCCTTTCTTGCATGCAATTCGGAAAAATAAAAAGGAATACCTTTTGGACTGAAGAAATTTTTTTTTATTGATCTCCTCTTTTTTTTTACATTGTTTTTGATTCGGTCTTTATACCGAAGGGTTACAAGGGAAAACCATAAATGTAGTCGGCTTTGTTTTTGCCCTATGCATGTGACTTCTGAATCTTTCTGAAATTGTTGTTTATTTCTTTTCCGTTTTGGGTGTCTGGAAGTTTCTGACCGAGGTTTTTTGTTGCCGGTATTGCCTGATCGGGAGGGACACAAACGGCGCGGAGAGGAAGTGGTCAGAGGAGGGGTCACGGGCATGCGTCGGGTCTCGAACAGCCGCGAGTGTGCGCGTGGGTTCTCGAAGGGTCACTATGAGCCGTTAGATCGAGATTCGATCTAACGGTTGAGACCTCGTGCGGCGCGAGCTGAGAAGTGAAGGGCCACTAGGGTTTCTGGATGGAGGGATCTGGACCATTGGATCACGCCTAGATCCAACGGTGCGGGGCGTGCGACGCTGGGCTTGCTGATGCCTTACTAGGGTTTTTCCTCGGTTGAAATCTGGACCGTTGATCGCTGGCTTGATCCAACGGTTCCTGATCTGGGCGGCGGCTGGATAAAAGGGTAGACATGTATTAGGGTTTCTGTTTGGGACTATGGGCTTGTATGGGCTTGCATTATATTTTGTAGTGGACTGACTTAAATAAATTGGGTCCTTATTATTATTATTCATATTGGGTTTATTCATTTTTTTGTTTATTTGTGTTACCATAATAATAATAATAGTAATATATATAGCTCGTAATAATAACAATAATAATAATAATTAATAACATTAACTCACACAATAAAAATAGTAGTAATAGGTGATAGTAATACCTAATATATATTATACTAATAGTAATGACAATATAAAATACACAATAATAATAGTAGTAATAATGATACTAATAAAAATATTAAAATAATAAATACAAGACATATATATAGGGATAATACTAATAGTAACACATGTATATATATATTTTCGTTTTCTTTTTTCTTCTTCTTTTTTTTCATTTTTCTTTTAAGCCCAATACAAGCCTTGAAAACATAATCAAAACGAGTTTAAGATTCGGGACAAAATTAGTGATTACAGTTGCCCCTCTTTGCTTATACTTGTGGAACAAGGATAAAGCAAAGACCATAAGCACTAATTTTGTCCCACTTCCCTATTGGATGTGGGTAATCTGTTACGCCACCGATGACGAGACAAGATCAGGCGACTTGAGTGGACCAAGCTGCGACTCCGACGAAGAGGCATGACCCGGTGAGGAGGAGATTCGATACACCATTAACGGCATAACAAGATCGATGTTGAATGAGATCTGCTACACCACCAACGGCATAACGAGATCGATGTTGAAAGAGATCCGCTACCATCCAAGGCAGGACGAGATCGATGTTGTAAGAGATCTGCTACACCACCAACGGCATAACAAGATCGATGTTGTAAGAGATCCGCTACACCACCAACGGCATAACAAGATCGATGCTGAAAGAGATCCTCTACCATCAAAGGCAGGACGAGATCGATGTTGTAAGAGATCTGCTACACCACCAACGGCATAACAAGATCGATGTTGTAAGAGATCCGTTACACCACCAACGGCATAACAAGATCGATGATGAAAGAGATCCGCTATACCACCAACGGCATAACAAGATCGATGTTGTAAGAGATCTGATACACCACCAACGGCATAAAAAGATCGATGCTGAAAGAGATCCGCTACCATTAACGGCAGGACGAGATCGATGTTGTAGGAGATCCGCTACACCACCAACGGCATAACAGGACAGATGTTGGAAGAAGAGTTAGTGTTGTGGTTGTTCCTCTTGGTGGGGTTCAACTTCTTTGATGATTTGTCCTTTTTTGTCGGCGTGGCTTTCCTTTGGTTGAGGATTCGCCATCCTTGTCTTTTGACCTGTTTATTTTCTTTTACGTTTGAATGAAATATGTATGTTTTGTATGGATGCATGTAGGTTGATATATGGTGTGGATGCTTGATAGGAATGCATGATTCATGTGCTAATTTTGACGCAAATGACGTGTAATGCAGATGGTCCTGATGTTGACACTCAAAGGGATGCCCCCTGATTTCATAGTTATACTGGCTCGGTCTTGTCTGCCTTAGTTCTGTCTTAGCCTTGGTCGAATGGTTAGTGTTGCCTTGTTGTGATGATGCCTTTTGACTTCTCGTGGTCTTGACCATATTCTTGTGAAATGTCTCCTCCTTGGGGGGAAGACCAACTTATGGGTGTCTCTTTGGCTAGGGTTCGTTCTTTGCGTAAGTGCTTTGCACATTTATCGTTAGTCCCTGTACTTTTAGAACTTTTGTAAAGTAGTGCAGAGAAATCTTTTGTTTCACTACAAAACACAGACCACATATTTTTTACTCCAATGTGAGATGCTTATTAGAGAAAACAAGTTTTTCTTTTTCAAATCATGGATAGCCTAAGCTAGATCAGATACCTTGAACATCAAGTGTAGGAGCGACAATGAAATGACTTACCGGGGATGCCCCAAGCATCTCTTGTGTCTAGAAGACCTCGTAAGTTAGGTTGATATCTAAAGTGTGAAGTACATCTTAACTTATTTTGGTTTTTTTTGTAGTACCATTTGCTGATCTTGGCGTTATTTTGCTTTAGTAGAGTTTTGGGGAAATCAAATCATCACATTCCTTTGGCTTGAAGTTAAAGATGGAGCAAACACCGAAACCCCTAGTTACTCGGCATTGTCATGATTTGAAAATATTACCATCACTCGTGAAGCTGAGGTTCTTGAATTTAAATGGTGCAGTGCAACCTTATTGGCCCTTTTGCTACAGCGGAGTGCCCCAAAATTGCCACACTCTTATCCGAAATGCCTATTACCAGGCTTCGAACATTGGAGTGCTTTTTGATTTTATTTTGTTCATTTTTCTTTTTTGGGTGATTGATTTTTTTTTTGGAAAATTTGACCTTGGTCTCAATTTAGACCTTTTTATTTTAAAGATGCATTAATGCCCTACAGGCTTAAACAAACGACCAACTTAAGTCGGGATGTCAGTCACAAATTAGTTATCTTCGCAATTTCCGATTTCTAGTAGACACAAGCTGCTCGAGTCCAACCTTCGGGTCACAATTGATGTCCCTCGCACAATTGATATACGAGGGTCCGATAAGCAGATATACATGAAAAGAATAGATAATTGAGATACAAAATGCGATGCATCCTTTCATTGGAAATAAGAAACATGGAGTCATAGGCCCTTACAAAAGATCATCACCGCCTTCGGGCTTAAGCGGGTGAGTTTGATTCCACGCACTACTCCAAAAGAGATTAAAAGCAACAGGGAAACCTACGATAGTTTAGACCGGTAAGCATGGGTAAGCTTGGATAGATCCTACCCTTAGGCTTCCTTTTCTAGGAATGTCAGATCAATGCTCAAATTTTCTAAGAGTTCCTCGATTGTTGGTTCCTTGACACTACCTTCATCTGCTCCCTTGACGACATCCCCAAATGGTGCTTCAAGTTGCCCGATTGGACCAGAGAATCCCCCCGACAAAAAGATCTGATCTAGAGGAGGAAAAAGCACGAGCTCCACCTCTCCTTGGTCTTTTGTTTTCTCTCCTTCTTTAGGCTCGTAGCCTAATCTGAAGCTGTCTATTTTAGCAACCATGCTTGCCCCAAACTCAGATATCGGGGACTTTCCCTTGGCAGAAGCAGTTATAAGCCCCGAGGTTGGCTCTTCTACAGTCTCTTTGACTTCCTCGAAGAATTCGATCTCTTTGTTATCCATTAGCCTCTGAACTATAGTTGCGAACTCACAACATTCCTGAACAGTGTGTCCGCTTTTGGCGTGGAACTCGCAATAAGGACCAACAAACCCCTCGGGCTTCATTGCCCCCTGGCGGACTAGACCTGCCTTGTAGAGCTACATCCATACCCAACTGAAGGGTGACTTGACTTCAGATACACTGGTCTTGGTCCTCCGATTGCCCTCCTCGGAAATGGCGTTCACTCCTTTGGCATGATTTGGTAGAGGGTTCGTGTTTGTAGCTGGTCCACCCGATTTCTCGAAGCTTATGACCCCAAGCTGAATGAGCCTCTCTACATTCTTCTTGAAACCAAAACAATTCTCGATCGAATGCCCCACTTGCTCACCGTGGTACTCGCATTTTGCCTTGGCGTCATACCACTTAGGGAATGGGGGTTGCAAAGGGGGCACGTAGTAAGGTGCCACTACATGGATATCAGAGAGCTGCTTGTATAAATCTCCATACGATATCGGTAACGGAGTGAACTCAATCCTTTCATTGTTTTTTTGTTGGTTGAAGCTTTGACTTGAGGAACCTTGGGCGTTTGAGGCCGCTTTAGGTTGCACCACCGCCACTGGCTTAATATTGTAGACGTCTGAAGCATTCACTTCGTTATCCTTCCTTCCGTGAGCTGGCCTCTTGTGGGACGAGCCTCCTCCCGTCTCAATCCTACCACTTTTGACGGCATTTTCAATGAGCTCACCGGACAATACTAAGTCGGCAAAGTTGGTGGTTGCGTTTCCTATGAGGCGATCTAAGATTGGCCCCTCCAAAGTTTGGATAAATATGACCACTGTTTCCTTCTCACCAAGTGGAGGTTGCACCTGAGCTGCCACATCTCTCTATCGTTGTGCATATTGCCTAAAACTCTCATTCGACCTTTGTTTCATGTGTTGTAGGGTCCACCGGTCCGGTACCATGTCACTGACATGCTGGTATTATGCTAAGAAGGCCTTGGCCAAATCTTTCCATGTCTTGATCTGATGACGGCTTAACTGATTGTACCAACGAATGGCGGGTCCTGAGAGACTATCTTGGAAGCAATGGATTAACAATTTGTCATCCCCACCATATCCGGTCATCCTCCGGCAAAACAGGGTGAGATGAGTGCAGGGACAACTTGTTCCATCATACTTCTCAAACTCCGGGGCCTTGAATTTAGGGGGTAGCACTAGATCTGGGACAAGACTGAGTTCGGCGGCGTCAAAACCGGTGAAAGCATCGACCACCTCCATGGCTTCCAACTTTTCCTCGAGTCGCTTACAACGGTCCGCGATCTCTTTAGAGGCCTCAAACCTTGGCTTCTCGATTTCCATTAACTGATCGAGGTCTGAGACGAAATTCTCGGCTTGGTTTCCACTGGGCCTCTCTTCCGGTGCAGAGGGTGCATTAGCGGGGAAAGGGGTATCAGTCTGATGAATTGGCATTTTTCCTTGATCGAGTATCACCTGAGGGGTAGCTTGGACCCTAACACGAGTGGGGGTAAATCCTGGGGGATACGGGAGATCTTCATTCGCAACGGTGGGCCTCGTCGCTGGATTACCGTTCGAGGCTTCTCCTCGTACGGGAGGTCGGGTTCCTAGCATCTGGCCTATCTGGGCTAGTATATCTTCTTGAGATTTCCTGACCTGCTCCCTCATCTCCTCTTGGGCCCTAGCTAACTGATCCTCCAACTTCTTGGTCAAATCCGCTTGCATGTCCCTTTGAGTTTGTTCAATTTGGTCCAATCGGTCTTCGTTCACCATCTTAGTTCTTCGTCGGGTTCCGTAAGGGTGCTGAATCGGCTGTCTTTTTTCCTTACCCAGTATCACTCCTAAGGAACATCCCGATGATTAGTCACAACATCTCGGAAGTGAATGCATGAAAATGCGTGATGAATGTCATAATGCGATGATGCAACTATGAATGGATGAGTAATGAGCTTATGATGATGCTAATGATATTAGATGTGGTGTATGAAAGCAGCAAAACAATCGAGTTAATGTAAAACAAAACAGAGATAAACAAGCACAAATACACCTATTTTTGTCTAGCACCTAGGTTTTCCGCATGGCTCTAAGGGGTAGGCTTTCTAGTTCTCTACATGCAGTTTTGGTTCTAGGAGGTACTCGAATTGTCCTTGTTGTCCCCTACTAAGGGTAGCAAGGCCCCGATCATCACCCATTATAGGCTCATTTCAACCGGGTTCAATTCAAGGTGACCCTTTAGCTATATCTGCACGGGGAAACGATATTCCCACGAAGATATAGGGTAGTCGAGCCCCGAAGGTACTTACTAGGCCTACACGGAGGAACAATATCCCCACGAAAGCACTAGCGTTTTCTCCCCACTTAAACGAACGGGTGTATATGCGAAAAAATGAATGCGTTCGAAATAGACTCGCGTTTATAAACAAATATCGGTTAAATTTGTCACTTTAGCTCGCAACCTTTGATATTAATTAAACGGTAAAGTTTTCTTGGCCTGACTCTCTTTTTTGTTTTTTGAAAACAAAAATTTATCCCCAGCGGAGTCGCCATCTGTAGCGACTATTTTTTTTTTTTGAAAAACACTAGGTATATTATATGTAGGTATTTGGTGGAAGGGATATTTTAGAAATTAAAATTTAGGGGTTAAAAAAGAATTTTAGAAATTGGGGGGTATAAATGGATTTTAGAAAATTGTTGGAAAAATATTAGGGGTTTCAAAATTGTTTTAAAAAATAATGGGTTTTAGAAAAATATTTTTAAAATAGGAGGATTTGAAAAAAGAAGGTTTTAAAAAAAATAGAAGGAGTCGCCACCGGCCACTTTGAAATGGTAGGCCGGACACCGGAAATAGAAACCAGAGATTCAAAAGGGTTCGGGAGTCGGTTACACGCGAGGAAGGGTTAGCACCCTCGACGTGCCCAAAATTGGTACCAAAACTTTACCGCTTAATTAATATCGAATTTTGCGAATCAAAGTGACAATTTTAACCGAGATTTAGTTATATACGCGAGTAAATTCCGAAAATCCTAATATTCGAATACGAACGTCCGAACCACCACCACTACGACTGGTACTGGCCTCGTTCGTCCCCGAATAAAAGGACATCGCACTTTTGAAAACAATTTTAGATTTTTTTTGAAAAAAAAAGATGCATTAGTACAAAATTACATCTAATCTAAAGTCCTACGGTTCCAAAGGAGTCGATATCCGAGCTTTCGGAATATCGTTCCCACGCGGAAACCGGGACCGTGCGTGCTATAATTATAATTACAAGTTAAGAAAATGCATGCTAAAATATATTCGAACGACACAAAAAAACTAAGCTATATGTATATTTAAACCAAGAATTTACACATAATGAAATCACATGTTAAAATAATAATAAAAAAAACAAGACTAGTATTAAAAAGCATACGAACCCATATAAAAAAAACATACACCACAAATAATATATTCACATTGAACAAATGTAAATAAAATGACAAAAGCATAAAAAAAACATGAATATAACAACAACAAAAAAGAATGCAAAGTCAAAGATTAAAAACATGTACTGACAGGGACCAATATGGTAATAAATCCATTTAAAAAAAACTAATTAAAACACGAAATAGGGGTTAAATTATAAGAACACAGAAAGCCAGGGGGACTAAAACCATGATTTTACCATCCGAAAATCAATTTAAACAAGAACGGTGGCGAAATTGAAAACATTTGAAAAATGACGAGGACTGCAGGGAGGGTTTTAAAAAGCGGAAGTCCTCCCCGCGTAATTAAAAGGATGCGGAGTCCCTTAAAATGCGATTAGCCCAAATTTAAAAAGAAAAAAAGCTATAAAACCAACTCTGAAAATATTTTAGACCCCTTTTGGCATTTTTTAAACCTAAACCTAGACAGCTTCTCCCCCCTCTTGCTTTCTCTCCGGCGCCGCAAGGGTTCCGGTCGCCGTTGCCGGCGCCGGAACCCTAAAAACATTTTTTTTTGTTTTTTGAAACCAAAACAGAGACTAGAAGCCCCCCTTTTTTACAGATTCAAAACCAAAATCGAATTTTTTTTGTAAAACCCAAAAAACGAAATCCAAAAAACGTTTTGAAAATAAGACTTTTAGCGCTTTCCCCTCACCGATTCACCATATACGACCTAGAGGAGGTCGATGGCTTATCGCCGGCGAGATGGGATGCGGCCAAACGGCAGGGAGTCGAGACGCCAGGGAGGTAAAGACTCGAAGAAACCCTCTCTTTTCTCTCCTTTCTTGCATGCAATTCGGAAAAATAAAAAGGAATACCTTTTGGACTGAAGAATTTTTTTTTTATTGATCTCCTCTTTTTTTTACATTGTTTTTTATTCGGTCTTTATACCGAAGGGTTACAAGGGAAAACCATAAATGTAGTCGGCTTTGTTTTTGCCCTATGCATGTGACTTCTGAATCTTTCTGAAATTGTTGTTTATTTCTTTTCCGTTTTGGGTGTCTGGAAGTTTCTGACCGAGGTTTTTTGTTGCCGGTATTGCCTGATCGGGAGGGACACAAACGGCGCGGAGAGGAAGTGGTCAGAGGAGGGGTCACGGGCATGCGTCGGGTCTCGAACAGCCGCGAGTGTGCGCGTGGGTTCTCGAAGGGTCGCTTTGAGCCGTTAGATCAAGATTCGATCTAACGGTTGAGACCTCATGCGGCGCGAGCTAAGAAGTGAAGGGCCACTAGGGTTTCTGGATGGAGGGATCTGGACCATTGGATCACGCCTAGATCCAACGGTGCGGGGCGTGCGGCGCTGGGCTTGCTGATGCCTTGCTAGGGTTTTTCCTCGGTTGAAATCTGGACCGTTGATCGCTGGCTTGATCCAACGGTTCCTGATCTGGGCGGCGGCTGGATAAAAGGGTAGACATGTATTAGGGTTTCTGTTTGGGACTATGAGCTTGTATGGGCTTGCATTATATTTTGTAGTGGACTGACTTAAATAAATTGGGTCCTTATTATTATTATTATTCATATTGGGTTTATTCATTTTTTTGTTTATTTGTGTTACCATAATAATAATAATAGTAATATATATAGCTCGTAATAATAACAATAATAATAATAATTAATAACATTAACTCACACAATAAAAATAGTAGTAATAGGTGATAGTAATACCTAATATATATTATACTAATAGTAATGACAATATAAAATACACAATAATAATAGTAGTAATAATGATACTAATAAAAATATTAAAATAATAAATACAAGACATATATAGGGATAATACTAATAGTAACACATGTATATATATATTTTCGTTTTCTTTTTTTTTCTTCTTTTTTTTCATTTTTCTTTTAAGCCCAATACAAGCCTTGAAAACATAATCAAAACGAGTTTAAGATTCGGGACAAAATTAGTGATTACAGTTGCCCCTCTTTGCTTATACTTGTGGAACAAGGATAAAGCAAAGACCATAAGCACTAATTTTGTCCCACTTCCCTATTGGATGTGGGTGATCTGTTACGCCACCGATGACGAGACAAGATCAGGCGACTTGAGTGGACCAAGCTGCGACTCCGACGAAGAGGCATGACCCGGTGAGGAGGAGATCCGATACACCATTAACGGCATAACAAGATCGATGTTGAATGAGATCTGCTACACCACCAACGGCATAACGAGATCGATGTTGTAAGAGATCTGCTACACCACCAACGGCATAACAAGATCGATGTTGTAAGAGATCCGCTACACCACCAACGGCATAACAAGATCGATGCTGAAAGAGATCCGCTACCATCAAAGGTGGAATCTGTCCTACCAATGCCGATTTTGACCCCAAATAGCTAAGATGGAGAGATAAAGGGAGATAAAAGAAAGAAAAAATACAATAAATAAGGAAAAGGTTATACTGAGAATATTACTAGATTTTACATCACTTGCAAAGAAGTTCAAATAAGGAAAAGGTTATACTGAGAATGTAAAATTGAAAATAACATGCACAGATTAAGCTGGCTAAGCTATTTCTAGTTGAAAATGTTCAAGAAGTCTATGGCATCATTCATCCTAAACATGTGTTGACTGTAGAACATTGAGATCATAACTCAGCTTGGTGAAAATGGTTTAAATGATCTTCATTCAGAAACAGCTCAAAGAAGCATGCACAAGATTAACCATTTGATAGAGCTTAACAATACAGGATTAAACATCTAAAGGGTACTTTGCCGTGATAAAAAGGTGGAATTCTGTTCATATAACTTGATTGAAACTACTCCACAAGAGATAGTGTTATCAATGTGATACAAATATGAACGAAACATACTTCAAAACTGAAATAATTAGCTTAACCACAGAAGCACCATAATTCATGCAACAGTAATTAAGGCTGCATGAACTACTAGAAAAGATGAGATGATGTCATTGTTTCAGATAACAAAACCAATTGCAATACAAACCATTGATCAGCACATCAACTGAACCCTTCCTCAGATGATTCCTAAGATGATCGAAGCTTTCAAAGGATTCTAGAGGTCTTCCACCATATTCCATGTTCTGAATAATAGGCAACAGACCTAATAAGAAAATTAACTGAAAAATTAGCGATCTGGAAAGAACAAAACATAATTGAATAAGAGGGACAATGCAGTTATTATGACCAATGATGAGTAAAGGAAAAAGTAGTAATGGTAGGTAGCAATCTCAAGAACATTTCAACCACACTCAGGCATGCATGCATATTTGCATGCATGCACTTTTATTAAAAACTTACAACCAAAGCAATTCTTGATTATAAGCCACAATCTCTGTAAAAGTACTGCTTCCTTACTCCAAATAAACAAATATCTGAGCCATCAAATATTTTACTAGATTTTCAAAGCTGGCGGTTTGGTCAATATCTTGATTCTTGAAACACTTTAACGCCCTTTCGTATTTTCAGTTACTGAAGAACCTTAAGGTTTGCTAGTCTGCTAGTTGTTCACCATACTCCCAGTTGAACTGTAACAAGTTGTTTTGTCAATCTAGATAACTTATACTTTCCAGCAAACCACTGTGCTCGCCCACCCAGAATTGTTAAAATAAGAAACCAGTAAATTTTGACAATTAGACCCTACCCTTTGAACTCTTCTCTGCAGGAAGCTGCAAATAGTATAAACAAGCTAGTTCAACTTCAAAGACTCAATGCTTATCTTGTCTCCAGCCACAAGTGAGCTCACTGGCACATGTATTATGTTGTCATCTATTTTGAATGCTATGCAGCTCTGCAATTCGCACAACAGCAAAAATTAGCACAGTAAGCAAACAACAGAATTCAAAATGCATAATACCATTAATGATGTATGTGCTTCACAACAACGCACATGAACAGTTACAGGTTTTTAAGAACTTATTTCGCATTAGAAAATTGCAATTCAATTTTCCACACCCATTATTGACAATCTAGTTTAAGAAGTTAAATAATTGGCCAAGGATTTCAGAAAGAATAATCAAACAATTCTTATTTATTCACAAACAAGATGCAGAAAACTGAATAGGCAATGCTAGCTACTCCTGTACATTTTGCATTTCCCTTAACAACAATAACAACAAATAAGTCAAAAACAGACCAAATTAAGTTATACGTAAGAAAAAATAGAAATACTCACGTCAACCTCATTATCAGTAGCATGCAATTTGAGATGAGGAGAATTATGTCTATGCGATAAGTTTTCCGAAGCATTGATGTCACATTTCAAAGTGCTACCAACATAATCAGAACCAATAACAACTTCAGCATTGCTCAGATATCTGATAATTTTTTTCATTTGAAACTGTTCTGGGGGACTTGTATGAACAAGTGCTTTCTTCAATATTGACAAGATTGCAGGACCTGCTGGGACATCTGGAGGCAACTGGTGTGATATCCTGCAAACCAAAAGGATCATGCAATTGTGCAACTTGACAATTTAACAATATTCTTTGGGACTACTCCAGTTGCTTATATACCTGCAATTTATTATCAGAACTGGCTGAACCACTTTTCCTAGTAACTGCAGTCAGATAAAACTACAACTGAGTTATTACTTAAACTTTTAACAGGAACCCAATAATAACATTCATCTGAAGCAGCAGCATCAACTGGGCATTTATGTAGTCTTCTTTCCGACCATTCTACATCATCAAGTATATTATATATCACCTTCATCATCGGAAAGGACGTCGCGAGACGAACACGTTTACGTCCAACAACTGTTTTCTGATTACTTGTTTCTTTAGACAAACTTCTTGGAAAAGTTTCATCCGGCTCCATAGAAAGATTGTTATTTACTGTATGAGCTGTTTTACTTTTGGGTGATCTTCTGCAGGGTCGGATAAGTGAAATTAGAGGTAAATCATCATTTGACTCTCCACTAGCTGCTAAAGATGCTGGTCTTTTAGAACTGGATCTACACAAAGCCTCCAAGTATTTACTAGACATGTTATTTGAGCAATGATCGTCCCCTTCTGTGTCAGTTTCTGAGCAGCAATCTATTGTGATGTGTTTCGCTTCAAGCTCCTCAACTTTTGACTGCTTCAATTTGTCAATTTCAAGCTGCAATCTCCTAAGAAAGAAGCTTTCATCAGCAACAATGACCAATGTTGGCAATATCATGAACCTATATTAAACCCTCAAAATCTTAAAAGTCTAAACAAATTACCTTTAGAACTTTAGTAACTCCAATGTTACCAGTCATAAAAGTTAAAAGAAAGCAGCTATCTTATCAGGGATTATGTAGACAAATTTACCTGGCCTCTTCAACATTGTGGCTATCGTGCATATTCTCGAGTGCAGAAAGCTGAATGGAAGGAAGTTTTGCTTCAGCAGCAATCCTGAAGTATGAGATAACAGAACAAAATTAAACTTCCAAATGTAAAAAGCATAACAAGGCTGACTTTAGAAAAATAAAAATGACCTGGTGTGCAAGAATGCTAATGAATTACTCGTGCAAAGAAAACAAACAGAAAATTTTGTTTGCAAAGACCTGCAGTTTCCTAAATGGTACAAGACACTGATTTGGGTACCTTTTAGTCATAATTCAACAGTAACACCTAAAGTTAGAGACCAAAGCATCCAATAACAGCAAAGAAATGATAGATGCAACCTTTGGTTGCACTGATAACATTTAGCGTTTCTAAATAACTTCCTAACAAGAAAGATGGTGCTCAGAAATGCAAGTTCACTCTTGCAGCCTCTGAAATTGACATCGTATTTTATCCTCTCTTTTTACAAATTAAACTTAGTGGTAAAAATATATAATATAAAATTTAACATTTACATTTAACAAACAATATATTTATATTCAACTCTTATTTTTAAGAACAAACCAAATAGTTTTTATAGTTTAAGTTCAGAACTTATTAAATTCAAATTTTATTTTTTTCAGCTTACCAAACAACCCATTAGTTTCATATAGAAAAGGTAATGGAAATGGAAATAGTAAACAGACAATTGAAAACTTAACAAAAGGTACCTAAAACAGTAAAGAACAGAAAAATGACCTGTAGCCCTCTTTAAATGCCTCAAGTGCTCCAGTCCAGTCACCATTGCAGTCCAAAACATCACCTATATTAATTTTTGCCAACGCTCGACCCTGAAAATTATAACAGTCAACAATCTATCTTCCTCCATCATAAAAGACACCCATGAACAAGGAATAAGTTACCTTTAGTAACTTCAATGTTACATTTACTAACACTTCCTTAAAGCAGGACAAATACTACATTTTGTACTTGGAGTACCAAGGTGATGTACAAATAAAAAAAACATAAAATAATTGTTACTTTCAGTTTAAATATACCTCAACAATAAAAATTGAGCCATATAGAACAGATCATAAAACTAATACCAAGCTCACCTCCAGATTTCTGATTGACTTAGATTATCAAGTTGAACAAATAAAAATATAAAATATTATTTACTTCAGTTTAATTATACTTCTTCAAAACAATAAACTACTGAATCATAAATCAATAGATCATAAAACTAATATCAAGTTCACCTCCAGATTTTTTATTGCCTTGTATCCTTCCCAACTTCTTTTGTACCATTTAATGGCTTTGCTGAAGTCCCTCAGCTTCTGATATGATTCTCCAACAACTAAAAATGCATCACTTAGCTTTTCCTTATCACATAGTTCACTTGCTATATGCTTCTTCCTTTTTTGCAAATTCACGATGCTAAACATAAATTTTCAAAACATAAGCACAACAATGTTGAATACGCAACAATATTAAATTCAAAGGCAATATACAGATAATTAGTGCACATTTTACGTCCTGCTAAGATGTTAAAAGTATTATAAATAAATAAATAAAAAGGTGCTGCTAGTAGAAACACACACGAAAATATCACACACTGACAATAGGATCTCAAGATGAGAACTCCTAATACAATCCAATATTCAGCTTTGGCTCTATTGCTGAAAACTAATAATTGTTTTGCCCTTTACAGCATATGAAATAACAATAAGGAAAAAGGTGTCACAGATATGATGAAAACAATCCCATCCATGCTATTTATTACATTCAGCTATAAAAAGGAAAATCGAAATAGGATCAATCAAACTCCCCAAACCCATTTCCACATACAGCATTTTAAGCATAGAAAGATTAGGAAGAAAAATTTTTCAGAAGGAAAAAAAAGCAATAGCAGATCATTTAATTTTAAACCTTATTGATAGAAGAATGCATACCAAGAATTCTGTGCAATTATGTCCAATGCACAGATTTCAGGGGAATTTAAAATAACAATGATAATAATTAGCTGCAACCCCAAACTGTCTTTTGCGATAATATGAAATTATGATTGAAAGGAAACAAAGGCAAGGAAAATGCATGTGCACAGTGCGGCAGACACTAACCTTCAGCCATGCAAAGTTCATAGCTGATTTCTCAATGAAACGATCAAGACATGAATTCAGCAGTAGAAGAAACTTACGCTCCTGTGGTGTTTCTTTTGCATTAACCATGTTTCTTTGCAGCTTCTTGAGATTTTGCTCCTCTTTTTTCAATTCACTCATTACATTCATGGCTTCCTTTACAGTCTTGATATTTTGATCAATTTGTGCTGCTAAAGCATCTTCATCTTCCATGGATTTTGCCAAATCAAAGGCCTTCTGGTAGCAAAGTATTGCTTCATCATACCTTTGAACCCTATAATGCAACTCACCAAGATTAATGTACCCTTTTGCCTCTCCTTGGCTGTGCCCAATTCTCTTACAAATCATTATGTCTTTTTCAATATGTTCACGTGCTTTGTCCCACCTCCTCAACTCCATATAAACATTTCCTAAATTGTGATGAAGTCTACTACGCCCATCATCATCCTCAATGACTTCCTCTTCATCACATATCTCGAAACCTTTAGTGAGAAATTTCAGCGCTTCGTCCAAGTTATCAAGGTCCATTTCAAGCATCCCTATATTATTATGTGCATCAATATACTCTTTGAGAAAAGAAGACTTATTATTAGGGGGGGGGGGGGGGGGGGGGGGGGGGGGGGGTTCCTTCAAGGTCAAAGCAAGCTTCATGGCAGACTTAAAATACTTTTTGGCATTCTGAACGGAGTAATGATCACCATCAGATTTCAGAAACATTTCATGGTAGGTACGCCCAAGTTGTGTGCCGGCTCTTTGCTGCTCAACAAGATCGTTGGCATCCTTAGCAAGTTCCAAATGCTTTTTCTGCAATAAAAATAAAATAATAACAATTGTTCATCAATCAGAAATAGACAAAACGAAATTTTAGTTTGTGGTACCAGGAGACAGACTAAACTTTGGGCTACAAAGTGGGAGGAAATCTCTTCAAACTCTTGAGATTTCAACTATTGGAGCATCCCCCTGAGAACACCAAACTGAATACAAACTTGTCTTTTTGTCTAGGATTTTCCATCTACAGAAGATAATGTGACTAGATTACATGAAAATCTACATTGTGTTGCTATTAGCCCACTATTTGCCCTAAAACAATGAAGATTCAAACCACCAACTAAACCCCACGTTTTACTTTATGTTTTCTGCACTTTCTCACCATCCGAATAATCACAATCTAATTCATGTTCCAAAACTTAAATTTCCGTTAAATCTTTGTCCGCCTCCAAATCTCCCGCTTAAATTCTAGTAAATAAAAAACACTCAAAGCCTAGAAAACCAATTACCTCAATAAAGTCAACAAATCAACCCAAAACCTATCTTCTTAACCGAAAAAATCAACATACCCTAAAAGATCAAATCATCACAATTCACAACAAGATCAACCACAAAAGAAAAAGAGAGAAGGGAAAGGGAAATTACCTGATAAATCAAGGCGTCCTTGTAGTGTTCCAACCTGAGATAGACCTCGCCAAGAGACTGACAAGTGGGGAGCAACTGTTTTTCAGGCAAATACTTGTTCGAAACATCGTAATCGATTCGGAACCACTAGAGTGCCTCCACATACTCTCCTCGATTCTTCAGAATATCTCCAATTACATTTGCCCACCTCGCCTCCTCCTGCCGATTCCCTTCCTCTTTGGCTTTCCTGAACGCACGCTTCGCCGTGTTTATCTGTAAATCATCGCCGCGAGCCATCTCAGATGCCGATTGGCGATCTTCGTCTGGAAACTGGAAAAGGAAAGAAAAAAATGAGTTCGGAGAATGTTTCGATTTTTTGAATAATTTTAGGAGCCAGAAATTATATCGCCCGCCAAAACTTTTCTCTGGGCCAGGCCCATATCCCATGCCAGATTTTCCTTGGCCCGCAAGCTATCATATTCAAATTATTTTCCCGTTATGCATAACAAAGGATAAACCGCCTCTGGTATCTATAAAAAAGCTTTAATATCTAATCTTTGGTTATTGGCAGACGCAGTGCAACAACAATGGCGGTGTTTTCCAAAGGAGATAAAGTCGAAGTGTGCAGCAAGGAAGAAGGATTCTTGGGTTCATACTATGAAGCCATGGTGTTATCTCCATTGAACAACAATACTCTTTACAAGGTGCAGTACAAGAACCTGGTGGAAGAACAAGATCAGACTCAGCCATTGGTCGAGATAGTTTCAGCCGACGAGATTCGACCTCTGCCACCCCTCACAACCCCAAGGGATACTACTCGAACTTTTCAGTATCTTGAAAGGGTGGATGCTTTCGACAATGATGGTTGGTGGGTCGGGACTATTACCGGAAAACAAGAGTTGAAGTATTGGGTGTATTTCGAAACTACTAAGGATGAGATCGCTTACCCCGTTTCTCAGTTGAGGAATCATCTTGAATGGCGTAATGGCAAGTGGGTTTCTTGCACCAAAAGTTTCTTTTGGTGAACGATGGATTCAAGGTTTTGTTTCTTTCATGTTTTGTTTGAATGAGTATGTCTAAATCTGATGTAGTTTGCCTGTTGATGGCCTTTTTCTTTTATATATGTTAGACTTTTAAGATTTTCCCTATCTGGTTTCTTTTACTTTATCTTCAAGCACTTGAAGCTTCAACTGAGAATACAAGTGCAAACGATTGAATCTCAGAAAGGTCCCATATTCGAGTCAATTAACGTTTTAGTTTCCATTAGAAAGCTCTGATCTAATGACAGTAAGAACAAAAGAGACATGCACGGGGAGTTTAGAACAGGATTTGCAGGGGAAAAGAAGAAACTAAACTAGAACTATGAGTTAGTTGAAGAAAGTGAGCTGAAAGACGAGGACATTTCGGTTTTATCGTATATAAATAATTACAACTAAATCTGCAACACTTTTCATTGTAAGAGAAATTGCTCTTTCAAGTGGGATCATGTATTGAAACTCTTCAGTTTATTAAAAATATATGTTCTGTCCTCGGAATGAATATCCGGAAGGAATACGGTCACACACATCGCAATGAACCCTAATGAAATAGCACAAGGGCAGGGTGTGAAGGTGATTCTAGTATCCAAACAAGTACTCCATGAGTTTGTTCCCTAATGATTTTGTAGGGTTTGCCAAAGGACCTCCTGATTGTTGTGCAATGGCATTTCCGTTTTGAAGATGGTACGGACGAGGTGGACGGAAGTTGTTCGGCTCTGATGTTCTACTAGATGTTGAGGATAAAGTCATGAAACCCTGATTATTCAATCTTTCATTTAAAGTCTCCTGTTGCATTGGATCCACCGGCTTCACACCAACTATTAGTACTCCATTTATTTGCATTCCGTTCTTGCTTAGTGCCCTCTGAGCATCGGATCGTTTCTGCACCAAATAGAAAGCAGTCATTGCCATGTGTTGGTTTTAACATCAATAAATATGGTTTCTGCACCATACATCTCCTGTTACTGTTAGTTCAGCTAATCCACATGAGTCGAGACTTTCACATACAACACTGCATATATCTCAGAAGGTACATAGAAAAGGAACCAGTTCTTGGCCTCAGAACGGATAACACGAGACAAGATGTCAATATAACACACAGTTTAGAAGCCAACTCGACATATGGATCCGTTTGAAAGATCACAGCCCATCTGTCTGACAATTTTTTTATCAAGTTCGGGTTTCAGAAAAAATAAAATATTTAGCTTATAATTAGAGTCCAGCTTGAACAAGTACGAAAATGTAGGTTTATTATTCACCTAAGTTATGAGTCAAAGATGTCATGGTTATAAAAACAGAAATCTAGTTCTGAACTAATTTTTTCAGCAAACAACTTTTCATATTGATCTCCGAAATCGGTTTTCCTTAAATAAAGAAAACAGCAGGAAACATTGTCAAAAAGGAGTGAAAAGAAAGATAACCAGGGCACAGAATACTCATCAGTCATCACAGAAGAAAGTTAAAGATATCGCTAATACTCAACACAAAAGAACATTAGCGGATAGGAATTAGGATCTGGGAGAGAAGATTCACCGAATAAAGAATGTGCATCCAGTTAGCATTCCTTGGACCAGGAACATGTTTCAATATCACGCCACACTTTTCAAATTCTCGCAAAACTAAATTTGTATCGGCGGGAGAAAATCTGGAAAGAAAGCAAATAGTGAAGTCAATAGGTCTTGCATACAACATATAACAGCAAAATAAGGCCATGAGTTTAACCCTGACATTAGGTTCCACACTCTAATTAACTAAAACACACTAGCATGGATACATGAACATAACCACCACGAAGGAAAAAGTGAAAACTACAGCTGAGTTATTAGTTATTACAAGGTTATAAATTGTAGATAGTGTATCAGACAAAAGGCACAAAGTTACAGGCTCCACCATTGTACTTAAAGAAACCAAGAAAGAAGTTTCTGTTTTTGGACAAGCATGTTAGACGAAACCAATTTAGCAATTGTTTAAAACATGTAAGCACATAACATCTAAAATAAGTATGTGTTAACCTGACATAAACAGATAAAGTTTTGGAGAATTGAATGAGGATAAAATGGAACTGCGGATAAATGACCGGTAAAATAATAAAAGCATAGGTTACTCCAGAAAAATGAGGCCACATTACAGATAAAACACAACCGATTGCTAGAAGACAACAAGACAATATATCAACTATTAAGTAGAACATGAAAGAATGTAGCATACCCATAAACAGTAACCCAATCTTCCCCATCCAGATTTCCAGCAGGCACGGAATTATTCTGTATCTCTGGCCTGGCAACTTTCTTTGGAGGCGGAAGTGTGATCAAAGCACCAGGCTGAGCCATGCCCTCGGCGGGAGAGCCCTTTCCCTTGTCATCCTGCTCACCACCGTTTGCCTTGGGTGACCACCAACTCGAACTCGCTGCACTCTGCTGCCCATTAAGTACAGCAAATGAACTGCTGGCCCCTGACTTGCTCTTTCCAGAAGTAGAGAAATCGCGTCCGGAGCTTTGGACCGGGGTTCTTGGATCCGACTTGATTTCAGGAGAAATAGAATAATCCAATCCTCCGGATTCATGTGAAAAATCTGCACGGTCCTCCAAAGTGTACATAGGAGGAGGTGGAAGATTCGAGCCAGCGGAATTCTCTCGCCGTAAAGCCGAAACTGCTGCTGCCTGACCTGGACTACAGAATTTCCCTCGACGGGAAGAGACCGGTGATGCCAAGTCCTGGAAAAACAACGACTGTCTCCCCGATTTCGGACTTCTATTAACCACAGCGCTCATTTTCTTCCAAAAAAAATATGAAAACTTAATAAATATTTCTATATACACATATCAATAAGCTCAAAAAACTACCAATTTTAGATAATCAACAGAATAACTTTAATAGTTTCCAATTCCACCGACATATTAATTCCCGAAAGATCAAAGGAAACGGCAATAAGAATTTTTCTGCTTATATTCAAACAAATTAACAATCAATAGCTTAACCTTAACGTTTTTTCTACTTTAATTTCACATAAACCCTTATTGCAGTTCAATCCCCCGGACAAACCATTCCACTGACGCTATAAATAATAAACAGAATTGAATAAACGAAAAGAGAGAAAGAACCTTCGAGTTGAAGTCCGATTGGATTTTCCCTCCAAATTGAAAAGCTGAAAAACGAAACTTTTCTCAGCAACCGTGAAGAAATTTAAACGATTTTGATTTTTCTGAAACCCTAAACCTCGGATCCAAATTTCGCAATTCGGGTTTTGATTACTATTGATTCTGCTTAAATCGCATACAAATCATTCATTTTCCCACTGTTTTTCGCATCTCTGCTTCTTTTCTTTCAAAGATCGAACCATTTACTTTTTGTTTCAGCCTCGTCAAATTGTGAAAAAAAAGTATATAATATGGATAAATATCCTATACACAGGCGGTGGAAACTAAAAGTTTCCACAAGCGCCTTAGTTTTAGGGTATAGGGTGTTAGTTTAGGGTATAGAGTTTAGGGGTTTAAGTGTAGGGGTTTAGAATTTAGGGATAGTTGTTTCAATTTAAAGTTTAGGGTTATAATTTAGGGTTTATAGGTTAGGGTTTAGTTTTTAGTGTAATAGAGTGAGGATTTAGGTTTTAACCTATAAACCCTAAATTATAACCCTAAACTTTAAATTGAAACAACTATCCCTAAATTCTAAACCCCTACACCTAAACCCCTAAACCATATACCCTAAACTAACACCCTATACCCTAAAACTAAGGCGCTTGTGGAAACTTTCAGTTTCCACCGCCAGTGTATAGGATATTAATCCATATAATATTCATTAGTAAAATTAAACTAAATCAAACATGTTAATTACATAATAACATATTATGCATTGCATGTTTAATTTATCAATATGGATTTATTTATGTAATAATGTGGTGATTAATACAACTAACATGACATGATTAATATCATGTGATCCAAAAAAATGAAAAAGCAAGTTTTTTTTTGAAAGGTAAAACGGGCCTCGTTAAAAACCCCCTCTAGACCTAATAGGGAGAAAAGAGTACCCGACTTTTATTGATATAACCAAATGTATCTAAATATATTACAAATATAATCCCAGCAAGATAAACTAAAGATTATAAATCCAAAATCTGATCACTCTTACAACCATCAATCTAAACCATCAGCCGATCCCCGCTTTAGCTAACACATCCGCTGCGACATTAAGTTCCCTAGGAACCCAATGCACCTTCACTCCGCGATTGCTAAGTTCCCTTCCAAGATTTTCGACCTCTCCAGCAACATAGACCGGCGGAACTGCCAACCTCTCCAACCAGTTTACTACCAACTTACAATCCAACTCTAAAATTAAATTGCACTTACTCGACGTAGGCGAAGATAAAAACCGCTCCCAAGCCACTTTGACCGCCCTTAATTCGTTTAGGGCTGGAGCGCCCCCATGGAAGCCGTCCGAAAATTGGTCCAAAACAATGCTGTTCGAATCTCTCAGGATTCCCCCTACTCCCCCTCGACCACTCGCCTTCAAAAAAGCCTCGTCGACGTTCCATTTAACGAACCCAACCGGAGGCGGAACCCAGCACATCTTCCCCCTAATCTCGCCTGGTAACAGATTCGAATTAGAAGCCAAGGATATTTCAGCCAACAAAGATTCATGACTGATTAAACAGTCTTCGAATTTCGCTTTCAACCAAGCGATGATCCTCACCTTAACTAAGTATTTTAGTTGAAGGCTATCTACACTTTTAGCTTGAAATACCACTTCATTCCTATACAACCAAACTGACCAAATAATTGCAAACGGAATCACCGACCATAACGAACTGAATCCTTTCACTACTAACCCGTGCCACGCTTCCAAGAATTCCTTTAGATCCCCTGGGAAGACAGTTTGTATATGAAAGATCCCACAAAATTTTATCCACAATTTCCAGCTAACATCGCAGGTGAAAAAAAGGTGATTTACCCCTTCGGAACAGCAGCCACATAACGGACAATCCGTGCTGTTTATGTTCGGAACACCTCTTTTAATTAGCTCCAGCTTGACCGGTATTCTCCCATACATTACTAACCACACGAAGATTTCCACTTTGAGAGGCGCAAACCCCAGCCAAATAAAGTCTTTCCAGAACTTGGACGTTTGTGCATTCCCTCCCGCAAGAGCTTTAAGCGCTTTCACAGTGAAACTGCCATCTCCACCCCCTTCCCAACACACCCAATCGAGCTCACAGCTTCCTGAGTTGAAACTATTGAGTTTCGAAATGAGATTGTTCCACAATGGCTTTTCCCGGTCAAACAGATCCCTTCTGAGCAAGATTTGCCACTCCCATCGACCATTTATTTTTCTGCCGAACTCCTCAATCATGCCGTGTCTGTTACTTGCTAGAGCATAAAGACGAGGAAATTCCTCCTTAAGAGGTCTATCGCCTAGCCAAACATCCAACCAAAATTTTATGCTCCTGTCGTCCCCCACCTTTAGTTTCGGATTGGAATTAAAAGCCATTCCAACATTGTCCATTTTAAAGCAAGAATTAATTATACCTTTCCATTGCCAAGACACTTTAGAAGTGAAGTTATTTGCTGGCAGAATGTCTTTACGGTTCCCATAGGATTTGGCATCAACCACTCTTCGCCACAAGTTGTTGCGTTCATTTCCGAACCTCCAATACCATTTGCATAATAAGGCACGGTTTAATAAACTTAGATCCACAACTCCCAAACCACCCTCATTTACCGCTTTACAAATGATATCCCAGCGAATCCAATGCAATTTCGTCTTCTCCGCGTCACCACCCCAAAAAAATCTCGCCATCAAGCTATTAAGTTTATTCACCACCGCGGAAGGCATTTTAAACATAGATAAATAGAAGACCGGTAAACTTGTGAGGACGGATTTAATTAGCGTAAGTCTACCGCCCATCGATAGTAACCTCGGCTGCTAACCCTCTAGTCGTTGAGAAACTTTAGATAAGACCGGCTCCCATAGTGCAGGGGAATTCCTTCTAGCCCCTAGAGGTAGCCCTAGGTATTTAGTAGGTAGATCCTCCACTAAACAACCTACATCTCGAGCCCAACTTTCCAATCTTGGTTTATCAATATTAACTCCCATTAGTTTGCTTTTCTTCAGATCCAATTTCAGTCCAAACGCTAATTCAAATACACGTAATACCCTTTTTACATTTTTTACCTGCGTGCCCGAATCTCCGCAGAAGATAATCAAGTCGTCTGCATACTGTAGATGAGAAACCTGAACTTTATTGTCGCCTGAACCCACACAGAAGCCCTGGATAAGACCACTGTCCACCGCCTTCTGTAACATGCGATTAAGTGCTTCGCCAACAAAATTAAATAGGAACGGGGATAGAGAACACCACCGCCTTCTGAAAAAGCAAGTTTTGATCGTCCAAATATATGCATACGAACTCAACAAGTGATTCTAATAAAAAATGATGACATTTATTGTAAGAAATATGAGTTCAAATCGTTTTGTTGCAAGGTATGTGCTTTGTTATAGAGTTAAAAATATGTATGAACATATATTATTTTGTAACCACTTTATTATTCAAAAAAATGTTTATATATAATCATATATATAACTATATCCGATCAATAGATCTATTAATTCTAAAAGGATACTATAAATGCATATTATAAGGACAATCTGCATAATCTAGCTTGTTTCATTCACAACATTATATGATTTCTTATTGCAAAAAATAATTTGATGCATCATCTCATTAGACTGACTGATAATTAGTAATTTTAATTACATAATATTCACATTTTTTACATATTTAAATAGTTTAGGTTATGCTAAATTTACATCAATAAATACTTGATTTAGTGAGATGAGACACTAAATTTTTAAACAAAGACAGAGTTCGAACATTAACGTTATAAATTGAACAAATTAGGTTGAAAGGTTCACCTATATAATAGATCTCTCGAGTACCCGACTCAAGTTAGTCAAATTGATTATAAATAAAATTATCTGTAAACATACAAGACATGTGCAACAATTGAGATGTACAATATACACATGAATTGTCACATATCTATACATTAAGTCTGCACAATATCTTATCTGGATTAAACAACTAATAAATTAGATATCGGTAATTGTAAAAATAAAAAATTTGAAATTAAGTTCATCTTTGCTTGCAATCATCAATTACTTGATATTCTAATGGACAAAATTTTTTTGTCATTTTCTGGTGTCTTCTTCTATACTCCAACATTAAAAAATCAATTTTTATTTTTATTTTAAATTCTAAATTATAAATTTTAAACCCTAAAAATACGACATGTTTTATATTCTCTAAACTATAATCTTAAACCCTAAACTTTAATTTTAAAATATAAACTTAAATTTTTAGTGTAAGGTCATAAATAAGGCCACTGAAAAAGTAAGAGAGTTCTATTTTATTCTAGGGTAAACTATCTGTTTGACCACCAATCTATTGGGAAAGTTTTAAAATGACCACCATAGAAAAAAACGCGTCATTTGACTACCCAAACTATTAAAATGGGATCAATTTGGCCACCTGCCGTTAAGAGGCTAACGGAAGGTGACGTGGCAGTTAAAAAATTAAAGGTATAATTACACATTTCGTCCTTACTATTTACACATTCTTTCAATTTAGGTGGTGACACATGTCAACACCTTATTGGAGGAATTTAATTATTTATATTTAATTTAATAAATTTATTTTCATCCCCCAATCAGGTGGTGACACGTGTCACCTGATTGGAGGATGAAAATAAATGAAACTTTTGCACCCAGCGTGAATCGAACCTGGGTGGCTGGGTAACCTAGGCAAGACGCACATGGCAAAGCCACTGGGCTAAAGCCATTTTTTGTGATACAAAGTGCAAATTATCTGTAAATTAATATAATTCATCAAACTTCGACTGCCTCCCAGATGCTCTTCTTCTTCTCATCTTCAACAAACTGCACGACCTCAAATCTCTCACCAAATGCCTTTCAGTCTCAAAGCGTTTCAATTCCCTCGTTCCTTTAATCGACGCCGCTTCCATCTCAATCCCACCGCTCAAACACCCCACCTCCTCCACTGCAACTTCATATGTCAACACTGCTTTCAGACTTTTGATCTTTTAGACTTTGGGGATAATTTGATTATATCTGGGTTTAGCATTTAATTGTTAAGCATCTTTTGTTCTCTTTCATATTGGCAATTAGAGTTAATAATTTCCTCTTTCGTATTTGATTTTTTGGAGTTATTAAATGTCTTAAATAGATGTTCCCCAAATCATCTTTATCATATTCGTATTCATATGCATAATTTATTTATTTAGGGTTTTCTTTGAATTCTACTTCTCTGTTTTATTCAACCTGTGGCGATTTTATTAGGATTTGGATTTGTTTCAGTACCATCCAATCTAATTCTGAAGCAGAAGAAATTGTTTTCTCTGCAAGTTTTGTTTTGTGCATAATAGGGAAAGTCATATGGAAGACAATCTTTGCTACTTTTGATGGTAATGAAGAATTTTAGGACTAAGAATAGGTTCACCATGAACACTAGAGACAAGTTAACAGTGAGCTCCAATATGGACCATTTCTTGCTTGATTGCAGCGTCGACGAGGCATTGTTTGTTGAAGCAAATCTTGGCCGATAATCCGAGCATTCCGTCGCTTGAAAGAGTCGCCGGAGTCCGGGTATGTGATGGAAGGGGCAACGCTTGTGCTTATCAGGCCTGTTGTCGATGGGATGATTGAAAACGACGGCGGTGATTCACTGGTCGGAGATGAGAAACCGTTTAGTGAAGCTGTGAGGGAGATGATCAAAGTGAAGAAGAGTTATTTGATGACGATGAGTAAATAATTAATTTATTTTATTAGATTAAAATTAGGACTAAATTGAAAGAATGTATAAATAGTAAGGACGAAATGTGTAATTATACCTTTAATTTTTTAACTGCCACGTCACCTTCCGTTAGCCTCTTAACGGCAGGTGGCCAAATTGATCCCATTTTAATAGTTTGGGTAGTCAAATGACGCGTTTTTTTCTATGGTGGTCATTTTAAAACTTTCCCAATAGATTGGTGGTCAAACAGATAGTTTACCCTTTATTCTAATAGGTTTCGGAGCAAATCACTAAAAAGGAAAGAAATGGTAGCATGTACCTCACCAATAACTTTCTTTGAGCCAAGCAACTATGCTAATTAATGAAATTCATTAAAATCTAGTGAAGTTATGCCAAAATATCTCCTTAGCCTGAAACAAAACAGTTAGTTTCAGTGGAAAAACGAGTGATGTTCATCCTATGAGATTTAGATTTAATCGTTTTATTTGTAAAGTACATGTGCATTGCCAAAGAGTTAAGAATATGTATAAACATATATACTAATTTGTAATCACCTTTAAACTATATAAACCCAAAATTCCCTGAAATATTATCTGTTATTTATATTACCCTGCATCCTCATTTATTTCAAAGTATTTGCGTTAAACATATAGTTGGCAGTACATATGAAATTTTAATATGTGAAAAAAAATTGGAGAAAAAAATAACATATCCGAATCGAAGACATACTTTATCATACATTCACTTCAAAGACTGAATAATATAAATTACCAAATTATTATTAATTTATCATATACAATACCAATATCGACGAAACTACATCACTATTGGGAGGGGTTGAAAATTTTACGAGATACTTATAAATTCTCTCTACTTTCAAAAGGTTTATATCATGCCCTGTTCGAGCTGAAATTCTGCCTTCGTCCCTAAATTCCAATAAAAATGAAAATTTTGCCAGAAAAGAGGAAGTATACCAAACTTTAACCCTAAATTATAATGGAAAGGGTCCTACAAATTAGGAGTATATATAAACAATGAGTAGACAAAAATGGGTTTCGAGTGGGGGAGACAAACCCTATCAGTATCATCTGATGCAGAAATAACATGGAAAGATCCCTATATAATGGGCAGCAAAGCAAAGACTGCAAAGACAAGCATTTCTGATATATATATATATATATATATATATATATATATATATATATATATATATATATATATATATATATATATATATATATATATATATATATATATATATATATATATATATATATATGAGTTAGGATCAACTTACACAATGTAAAACTCTTTAAGTTTTACACGTTTTCTGGATCGTTAAATTAGGGGAATGAATGGCTCAGATTAACTCTCTACTCTCTTTTTTCCAAGCGATAATCTTCACATATTTACTGTTAATCTCATCCATTCGTTTCACTCATCTAACGTTCTAAAAACGTGTACAACTTAAAGAGTTTTACACTGTGTAAACGATCTATATATATTACTACAGCACTGCATGTGGTCTTGTTGGGAATCACATGCATGTTTTTTGGTGCTTTGCGTTGCTTGCTCCATGTCGTATATCCACATGTGACATGCCTTTGCCTTGCTTCACTCCCCTCCCATGCATGCACATTCTCATATTAAATACGTAATGTACGTATACCATGTACTTTTTACGTCTACTCTTTAAATAACATTACATAGTTTCTTTTTAGGCTTTTTATAAAAGTATCCCAAAGAAAACATATTTTCGTTTTACCATTAACCTCTCCTTTATATAAATTTGCTCAAAATTAGGAATGGCAAAAAAATAAAGATCTGGCGTGTTCTAACCCGACCTGATCTGGTATGATAGATTTTAAAAAAAAAACTTTGTTTTTTTAATTAGGTCGGGTTGAAAAAGTTTGAGTCAGTTTTGGCTTTAGGTGGAAATTTCCCGATCCGACTCGGTTTCTTTATAACTATATGTATATACATTATATTTAATATATTTGTTAATTTTTTCCAGTTCAGATCGAGTTTAGTCCATTTTTTGTTAAAAGTTCAGGTCGAGTTATACTTTTATTATATTAGGTCGGGACAGTAAAAAACCCACCCCGCTCGCCCTGTTAATTACCATTCCTACTCAAAATGTCGAGTAAAGTGTAAACCTTCGTCAAATTACTCGTGATATTTTTAATGGAAAAAACTTTGATACAAATGCCGTGTAACTTTAGTTTACGCGTGTCTTTTAGTTTTAGGGTTTAAGTTTTAGGGTTTAGAATTTAGGGCTTAAGGTTTAAGGTTTGATTTTTTAGGGTTAGGAATTTAGGATTTGAGTTTTATAGTATAAATATACAAACTTGTATAAAATTAGTTTTACAAGACCTGTGTATCAAAATTTTACTTTTTTTTAAATATAGGATGTGATTACAATTTACAAATTTAAGATACTCTTAAGTAAATATAATTTACAGATGAGAAAATCAAACATAAATATTTAAAGATTTAGGGTTTCGATCTTTATTATCTCTGTCAATATATTATTAGTTGTATTAATAAATATTGGATAATAATGTCATTTTACCCATCAAATAATAACAGTGATTAAATTTTTCTTCGGTTTCTCGTAATATTTCTTGATCTCTTCGTTCAAATTAATTTTTTTATTAATTTATTTGACTTTACCCTGTAAAAATGGTACGTGCTAAAGACGATGTCTAGTTTGATTTTATTCCCATTTGATTATTTATGAATCACTGAAATCCATGCCCAGTTATTCGGATCCTTGGACTCACCCACAAGTTAATTAAACAATAAAAAATATCATTTCATATAGACATCAATCCTAGGAACTTTATTTTACTGGTTTTTAAAAATATTTTTAGATTTTCTTTTAGAAAAGTTTTTATAAAAAGTAAAATCAGATTCTCTGTCTCTAGATATAAAAAACCTATTCTTGCTAGAGAAGGACCAAAACAATCACGGATTTTGACAACATAGTTTGAGAGATCTATTTTATATTTTTTTAAAATTTGAGGCATAAATTAAAATATTTAAGATTTAATATTATACCAATTTATTTTTATAATTATCAACATATGATCAATTGTGTTATTAATCTAATTTAAATATTATAAAAACTTATTATGTAGACGATTATTTCAACACATCTTATTATATTCACTACGTCAAAATTTAAATCTCTAACATTAACTAATATTTTCACTTTGAAAATGCATATCTAACCATTTCCCTTTGCACGTGCAAATGCAATTACGAAACTCAAACAAAACGGTAAACAAACATAAAAAGAAAAGAAAACTAATTATATTGCAATTACGAAAAATAAAAATAAATTCTAAAATCTGGCAATTGGGCAAAAATTAACTATGACTAACTTCCTCTATTTTTTTCTTTTTGTTTCCAGGCAAAACTACAACATCTTTTTTTTCCTTTTCTTTTCTTTGAAGATCAAATTTTTGTTACAGTTTTTTTTTTAAAAAAAAAAACATTTTTTAATAACTAGATCATGTGCCTAAAATGGGGCCCACCATGGTGATGGATCAAGAAATCATCAGAACAACCAGCACCGTTGGATATGCCGAAAATCGAAGTTTGACTAATCAGCTGATGATGATGCTGTGCTCTTTGGAAATCCTTTTGCCTCCTGAGCTCCAAAACTTTCCTATGAGAATTCGAATGCTTCGTCGACACAAATGTCGGGCTCGCAGCGGGTCGGTATTCCGGTACCAATCGACCCGACTTGTACCTCACCCCACACGCATTACACAACGTTTTCGGACCCAACGGCCCCGTCCTCCACTGCGGTGTCTTCTCCGCCGCGCAGTGTAAACATTTCCGTCCCGAACACTCCGAATCGCCGTTCGGGTCGTCCCTTCTCCTCTGGACCGCGGATTTTGGGTTGAGGTGGAGGAGTCGGGTGGACCAATCGCACGGCGCGACCCTTGAACGCTTGGAACGGGCCTTGCCCGGGAGGGGAGTGTCGTGTTGGAAGATCTGGTTGGTTGGGCTCCGGTTTAAGGAATCGGGTCGGGTTGAGGAAGATGATGATTCGGGTGTGAGTGATTTCGACGGGGCGAAAATCTGTAAATTCTGGTCCGTTGAGAATGAATCCTCAACGAAATTTGAAAGGCATTCAAGTTCAGCCAATTCATCATACTGCACAAAACAAACATTTTTTTTAAATTCAATTATTTAAAACTTAAAAACAATTAATTACATTAATTTCACGTTAATCATACTTTTTGCATGCAATAATATGGAAAAATTCAACAACAACAAAAAAAACAGAAGATTTAGTTTTGTTAAGTACCGGGACGCAGAGTTCGCCGGAGAACTGAGAGGAGTGAGGGATATTAGCAGCGGATAACTGGTTATCGCCTCCGGAAACGGAGGAATTACAGGTGACATTAGAGGAATCGGTAGAATTGCCGGCGACATTTTCGAAGAAGCCGTCATTCATAACAGCGTCTTCATTGGAGAAGTCGAGTAGATCGTCGACGGTGAAATTCTCCGAGAGCTTTCGTTCACCAGAGAGCATCTTCACCGGCGAGAAATCATCGCCTGCTGCGCCGCCATAAAATCCTCCGACGATGAAGTCTCCGACCTCCATTTAGCTCAAGAAGCTACAGTATACAGCTTCGTATATACGAATGTATGGGAAAATGAATAGGAATTAAGAAATTTCTCTAAAGAGAAAGCGACGAAATCTAATGAGAATTTCAAGAGAAGAGAGGTTCGGTGCCCGGTAGAGTGAGGAGAAAGGGTGGGGTTTTGAGGAGTGAAGGAAAGGGCAGAATTGTAAATATTAGGAAATTTTAGCATCTTTTTAGTTTTTAACATGCACTCTATAAATTAATTTAGATAAATGTTTTTATTGTATAATATATTAATGGGTAAATGGTAATTATATCATTCACAGTCGGTGAGAACAAAAAAATTATAAATACTTTAATTTTAAAGTTTAGGAATCTAGTTTATGGTGTATGGTTTAAGAGTTCGGGTTTAAAATTCAAGGTTTATAAGTTAAACTTTAAATCACTAACTATAATACCCTAAACCTAAACTATAATCTATAAAGCCTAAATTTTAAGCACATGAACCATACTCCTCAAACTAGATCTCTAAATCTTAAAACTAAAATATTTGTAGATTTTTTTATTTCCATCGACCGTACATGTAATATTTTTAGACAATGTTAAAACTTTACAAAATGGTCGAAATAAGTGAAAGTAATTTTTTTCCAAATGTTTAAATCAAGTTCGAATATTGAAGTAAAGAGTTTTGAATTGATAAATATTAAATAAGTTTTTATTAACCTAATAAAAATGTGCAGTGATTTGCAAGTTCTTTGTAAGATTTTTAATTTAAAATCAGTTCTATTTATTTATTTAATATTATTATGCAAAGCAAAGTATTTTATGATACTTGCTTGCTCCAAAGAACTTTAAGGTATTTGTTTACATTTCTTTTAGGGTTTTTCTACTAGTAACTTCTTTTTATGGGTCGCTTGCTTTGGGTTTTTGTCATGATTTGGTGAAGTAATGAGTTGGCAAATGGTAAGCTTTGGACTTATAAAGTAAAGGTACCATTCCTTTAAATAAAGGTGATCAAATTTGAACAAAATTGGGTAATTTTGGACCAAAAATACAAAGGATTGTGCTACCTTGTGAACTAGGAAATTGAAGAATCTTCCCTCCAAAATAATTTCAAATATTGCAGTTTTAAGATAGTATTCTCTTACACCGATTAAAAATTAAGTTTAGTTTATTTATTTCTGCTTACAATCTTCTAATTTTCTACCATTAAAAAGATATATCATTTTACATTGTGTCAATAATACTATCTCCACATTTTTTTACTTTATTTCTTGCATTTTTATTTTGATATAAAGTAATTCATGGAATATAAAGTATATAATTTATATATTTATTATAATCAAACTATAATATATTATTATTTATAAATAGTATCCCTTGAATTGGTTTTTAATATTTTATTTACATATATGATTTGATTCACCAATAACATCAAAGTAGTAAATATATGGGTAATTATTTGATGCAGCGTAAGTGGGAAGTTTTATTTTCATAAGCAGTCTACTGAAGTGTCACATGTCCCTTTTAAGGTCTTAAACCCTAACTCCTAAATTCTAAACCGTAAACTACAAAATTTAATCTCAAACCTTAAAATCAAACCACAAACATTAAATCTCTAAAAATTGGACGCTTGTAGAAAATAATTTTTTTACCGTCAGATTATAAAATATTTCTCGATATATATCGATAAATGAGTAAAAAATAGAGGAAGGTGGGTGAGATCATGAGCGTTGGTTTGAGTAAGTTGAGATGTAAGCATCGTGCAAAAACGTGGGTAAGGAATAAAATAAAGGGTTTTGATTGGCTCGTAGCCAATAAGGAGTGGTGGGTTGAGTTCCCAAGAGAAGAAATTATTAAGGGCAGAGGAATCGGGCTGTAAACTTGGACAATAATGGAGGGAATCACTGCGACAAAACCTGCATTTATCCTTTATTTTAAGGCCTTCAATTCACTTAACCACTTCATTAATCACCAATAATGTCTCATTAATTAATTGTCAATTGCTAATAAACAAAGAACTCACCTCTTGTTATCTTAGTGGTAGAAGATGATGTAATTCATCTAGTTGACTAGAGTTCGAGCACCGTTCTATACGGTGTGTGTGCCTTATCAAAAATGTACATTGGTGAATTTTTTTGTTTCCACATGCACCTAATTTTAACGTTTAGAGTTTAGAATTTGGGCTTTAGTGTGTGGGTTTAGAATTTAAGGTTTATAGTTAAAATTTAGGGTTTAGGATGATAATTCAAGGTCTAGAGTTAGAGTTTAGGTTTTAGGGTTATATCATTAGATATTTAGATTTTAACTTATAAATCCTAAATTTTAACATTAAATCCAAAATTCTATTAACGGTCCATAAATTCAAAACCACTAAATTTAAATCCCTAAACAGACTCCCTAAACCTTAAAATTAAGGTGTTTGTGTAAAAAAATCCATAAACGCTTGTGCATGTAATAATTACCCATAAACAAATTACGTCCAAATGAAAAACTACCCCAAACAACATTCATTTTTATGTTTTGGACATTTTTTTATGGATTAATATCATATACACTGGCGGTGGAAACTTTCAGTTTCCATAAGCGCCTTAGTTTTAGGGTATATAGAGTTAGTTTAGGGTATAGAGTTTAGGTGTAAGAGTTTAGAATTTAGGGATAGTTGTTTCAATTTAAGGTTTAGAGTTATAATTTAGGGGTTATAGGTTAGAGTTTAATTTTTAGGGTAATACAGTGAGGATTTAGGTTTTAACCTATAAACCCTAAATTATAACCCTAAACCTTAAATTGAAACAGCTATCCCTAAATTCTAACCCCCTACACCTAAACCCCTAAACCTTATACCCTAAACTAACTCTCTATACCCTAAAACTAAGGCGCTTGTGTAAACTTTCAATTTTCAGCGCCTGTGTATAGAATATTTATCTTTTTTATTATCAAAATAAGTATATAAAGTGTTGCACCTCATTAGTACATGAAATTAATTTATGTATAATGCCAAAAAAATGTCCATAACATTTAATTGAATAGTCATTTTGGCACGTATTTTTTTTAAACAATTTAACCGTCAACGTTTCATTTTGGGTCATTTTGACCCATCCGTAAATGAAAACATTTAGTCAACTGACAATAAACAACTTGAAATTACTTGACACAATGATACGTTAGAAGAAAAAAACATTTTAACACAAACTAAAACCAAACTCGAAATGGAGATGTAAAAAATAGTGAAGTAGTTTGGTGGAAAAGGTCAGGATGCTAGAAGCGCAAGGGTCCCTGTCGGAAAACTCTCACCGGAGAGCTGGTATTGCAGCGGAAGAAGATAGAAATACCATTTTCATCGACAACCTTAGCAAGCGTGTTTCCAGAATGGCTTTGAAGGAGTTCTTGAGTCACCATGGTAAGATTGGGAGAGTGTTCATTCCCTGGGTCAATAACAGAGCTAAGTACAGAGATTCGACTTTTGCATTTGCGTCAGTGGAGAATGTTTCAACGACAGACAAGCTAATCAAAATTCTAAACAACTCCAAGATAGATGGCAAAATTATCAGAGTTTCCAGGGCTCGCTACCCTAAACCTTTGGTCCGCAATCGGAGTTCCAATAACGAAGGACCAAATAAAGCCACCGGTCACCAATCAAGAAGCGGACAAGCTACAGACACTGCAGATACAGTTAAGAGACCAAGGGGTTCACCTTCATTAGTGACAAAAGGAAAATCCTTTAAAGATGCTCTTTTGAACAAGGTCAGGCAGGGCTCCGGTTGTTCGGATATCATTGACCATCCCATCATTTTTCTCTCTGACGAATGAGAGGGAGGCTTCCACAGAGAGATTGAATTCCAAACTGCGAACAACCAATGGATGAAAAGATGTATGGTATGTTTAATAAAAGAATCATTCGATCAAGACTTTGTTCAAAGGGCTCTTCAGAACGATGGCATCCAGGTAAGAATCATAAAATGGATGGAAGAATCCTATATTATAATGTTCAACTCTGTAGATGATATGGTACGAGCGTGGGAACAGCAAAACGAAGCTCTATGCTACTGGTTTTCGCAGATTGCTCCCCTCCTTCTACATGGGATTCCTAATACTATTGTCAAGTCAGTCTACTTGGGGTCCCTCTATCATGCTGGCACAACGATTTCTTTTCCAAGATTGGTAACCTTTGGGGAGAGTTCATTTGTTCGACAGAATCCACTGTTTCCAGGAATAGACTAGACCGAGCTAGTCTAATTATTCGTATTCCAAGTCCCTCGATTGTCCCTGATAGCATTTCAGTCAGAGCAATGGGTTTCTTCTTTTGAATCGTGATCAAAGTGGGCAAATTGTTCGATGAACATACTATATCTGAGGGAGTAGAAGAGGATGAGAATTTCGCCGATATAGGGCCCAATGATCCTGTTAATTCGGATAGGGATGGCAGCCTGAATGGCCAGCCTGATCCCCACATCCCCCATGATTCGGCCGGTTTTTAATCGGATGACGATTCAAGGGAAGCACCTAACTCCACGAACGACGACTGGATTCCCCAAAATGCCGGTATTAATGAATCTCCATCTTCCGATAAAGTGGATTCCTCTGGAGTTGAACCCATTAATATCACCCCTACTATTATTTCGGCTGATCTTAAGGAGCAGGCCTTCCCAGCCATTGCCAATAATGGGCCTGTGCCCAGCGGCCCAGCAACCAATTATGGGTCTGGAGCCTCTTCCCCCGAAAATATTAACCCGGTTTATAACAACCCGATGGGTCAAGAGCATTGCCAGGTTGCATCAGATAATGACTCTAATCAACACGTGCCCCCAACTTTCAACACGTCTCAGGCTCAATTATCTTCCAATCAACCCCCCGAAATACAATAGATTCCTCAATAGAAGTGGTTCCGGACAATATCGAAGATCTTGCTAGAACTTCTCCCGCTCACGGTCGCGTCTCTCCCCAAAATGGCTTCTTCAGGTCAAGTTTCCGAAGATCTCTTAGAAGAAAGATCAATGATTCTCTTGAAGACGTTCCGAACAGTTCCAACAATGAAGCTCTTATTCTGGGGATTTCCGATATTAACTCAATGGATAAAGCAGAGGCTGAGGCCGTGTTCAAAGTCAGTAATATTCTGGGCTTTTCGTTTCGCGGAGGTGAAGAAGCAGTCATTCAGAAAGTTTGCGAACTTGAAAGAGACCTCAGTAGCGTCTAAAGGGGCTGTTAACAAGTATTAACAAGACTTTTCTCAATGAATTTTGCTGTGATTTCATGGAACGTTAGGGGAATTAGAAGAAAAGAAAAGATTAGAGCGGTTCGGGGCTTGATACAAAGGCAGAGGCCTAATTTAGTATTTATACATGAAACTAAGTTAAATTCGATTGATGATAGATTTATCAGAAGAATTTGGCACAACTCAGATATTAAATTCGTAGTTTCTCACTCAACTGGTTCATCGGGTGGTATTCTATCTCTTTGGGATTCAAATTGGTTTCTCCTATCTGATAGCTTCATTACGGATAGATTTATTGCCTTGATTGGCACCTATCTCCACATTAACCGAAAGTGCTGTTTCATTAACGTCTATGGCCCATCCGTCGAGTCGGATAAAGAACAATTCCTCTGTGATTTGCTAAATTTTATTAGCCAATGGCAACTTCCTATGTGCATTGGAGGGGATTTTAATCTCTGCTTGGATATCTCTGAGAAAATTGGCTTTTCGATTAATAGGCAGGCAATGGAGAAATTTCAGAACTTTATATTCGAAGCAGGTTTGAAAGATTTACCGATGGCGGGGGGGAAATTTACTTGGAGCAACAACTGTAACCCCCTCGTCCCGGTCTGACCGAATGACCGGTCCGAGTGGGTCACACGGGGAAAACCGAGTGAAAACCCCTAAGGATTCCCCCTCGGTTAGCAACCCTATTTTTTTTCATTTTAAAATCTTGTCTAAATGGATATTAGACCCTAAGTGATCATACAGCGGAACAACATACTCAAAACAATCGGACGGACTCAAACAGTCAAGATAAATCCCAATTTTTAAGCTTAAACTGTAGGCGGTATCGATACACCTAGGGGGTGTATCGATACCCCTTTGACCAGGTCAACTGGTCCAAGTCAACTAGTAGAGACCGTATCGATACACCTAGGAGTGTATCGATACCCTCCCCAAATGTTGACTTCCCAGGGTCAACGCTAAGGGAACCGTATCGATACACGTGAAGGGTCGTACCGATACGGAATTGGACAGTAGTTCCAGTAGCAAAAATAGTATCGGTACACCTCTCAAGTGTATCGATACACGGGGCTTGATCAAGAAGGTGGTATCGATACCATACCAACCGTATCGATACCCCTGCACAGAAAAGCCTCCAAACTCAGCAAAAACGATGAGGACTCGAATCTAAATGCATTTTAGGACTCTCCTAAACCCCAACAAGCATTCATACAACATTTACATGCCACATTAAAGCCATACAAGCACCCAACATATACATACATTGAAGGGGCATGCAATTGACCCAAAGATGACACTTAAACATACAAAACCCATACTTCAACATTCAACATAAGGCAAACTCAAAGGTACTTAACCAACATTCAAGATAAGCAATTTAGGCATGGATTACAACTTAAACATGGCATCACGAGCCACACAAAAGCAACATAACATGGAGTCTAACCATGCTCCTAAACACCCAACAATCATCCATCAAAAGACACATGTCTCATTGCTTAAACTATTACATGTTCAACATTTAAAAGCCATACTTGATGTACTCAAGCCAAACACCACACTTGGAGGCCCTCCCCTTGCCCGAGCAACCCACGAACTAAGGATCTGCAATGTTGAACAAAGAGAGCGTAAGCAATGATGCTTAGTGAGGGTAAGCTCTAAAAACAAACCTCAACATTGCAGGGTCCGAGCATGATCTAGTCAAGGTAAAACACAACCATACCAAGGTCCACGAGATAGAATGCATGGGCAAAAGACAATAACAATGCCATGATCATAAGCTCAAAATTCCATGATACATGTAATCACAAACAAGTATTCCAATAAGAACCATGAACCTCAACACATTGATATATACATCAAACAACGTTGGCACCTAGTTAAGACCCGAATACGCGGATAGACATGTTGGAAACTCATGTCCAACAACCACATTACCTCACGGTGGGATTTCACTCATCACCGGTCTCGCGGAGGGGATTCCACTCATCCTCACGCCCCGTCGATGGGATTCCACTCATCACCGACTACATTTAAATACAATTCCGGGTGAACCCGTACTCCTCCTTGGTGACTCAACGCCACCAAGGCCACGCGCGACTTTAGACTCATGTGTACACACTAACATTCTAATGATCGATCATTTGTATCCAAGTTTACTAGTGCCAATATTTACTCACTTCATTAACCTTGTGCTTAGCACGTACTCACCAACAATCATCATCATGCATGTCTCAAGCATCATAAATCCAATCTCATTCCACATGTATAAAGCAATATACATAGACATTCATACTAGAATTTATACGAGACATACACAACCATATAATGAGTTCAACCAAAGGCTCTAGATCAAGTTTAGGATTAGGCTACCACCCTAATCCTAACTCTAGGTGGGTCTACCAAGCCCAACCTAGTCCATACTCGAACCAACTGTTTTAAAACCTTTAAAAGCAAACAACCACTCACCTAAGCTTCCAAGCTCCAAGACCAAGCAAGCAATCACCTTCAACTTCCCGGATTCGATCCCAAAGCCTCTTCCACGTTCCCTCTTGCTTCTAGCCAAACAAAACACATACATTACTTCCCAAATCAATGATAATTCAACCATCAACCTACTTGCAAATCACAACCCATTTCCACAAATTTCCAAACCACATAGCATCTCCAAAACCCAAATTTTCGGACTCCCACGACCAAGGACTGAAACACCCAATTCCAAGCACCCAAATGACTTCCAAAATATCCCAAATCACCCTCCTAACATAGGTAGACCATCAGCCCTTCAATTCCAACACTAAACCTCTCAAAAACCCAATTTTTCATACTTTAAAATTTGCTCTAAAGACCCATTACGAAAATTCATCCAAAATCAACCAAATTAAGATATGTTGTATCTTTCATTAGGATTAAACATAACCCCAAAACAATTTCTCAAAACAAATTGAAAAACCCCATCAAAACCCCAAATTTCCATATGAACCCTAATTCCCAAAACTCAATATTTTTGAAATCTAAAACAATAGATAGGTAGAGGATAGAGAGGAGGTTAAGAAAATATATTTACCTTTCAATTTGGTGTTGAAATCGACTAGCAAAGCCAATGGAATAGTAAATAGGGTTTTAGGAGTGTTTGAAAATGGGGGAGGGTTTTGAAATTGGGAAAGGAGAAAATGAAGAGGAAGATGACAACTAATCCATAAAAGTTGTCTTCCTTTATTTAAAATGTGGGTAAATTACAACTTTGGTCCCTCCCTCATTATTAAGGCTCAAATAGGTCATTATTTAAAGTTGGTTTATTTTTAATTAGATTTTATTTGACTCGGACGACAATCCGGCTACCTCCTAGGCCCTAGACACGGGTGTTACAACTCTCCCCATTTAAGGAATTTCGTCCCCAAAATTACCTGGTGGAAACAGATACGGAAACTGCTCAACCATATCTGCTTTCCTCTCCCACGTGGCCTCTTCCACACCTCTATGTCTCCACAACACCTTGACCAACTCTATGGTCTTGCCACGCAACACCTTGCTATCAGAAGCAAGTATCTCAACGGGCTCTTCATTATAAGACAAATCCGGATTCAACTCTATTTCTTCAACGGGCATCACATGAGAAGGATCTGATCTATATCTCCTAAGCATAGATACATGAAAGACATCATGGATCTTCTCTAACTCAGAAGGTAACCTCAACCGATAAGCTACAGGCCCAATCCGCTTAACTATCTCATACGGACCAATGAACCTCGGACTAAACTTGCCCTTTCGGCCAAATCTCATTACCTTCTTCCACGGAGATACCTTCAGAAACACTTTCTCACCCACTGTGTACTCAACCTCTTTCCTCTTCAAGTCTGCATAGGACTTCTGACGATCGGAAGCTGCCTTCAAACGGTCACAAATCAACTTCACTTTTTCTGTGGTTCCTTTAAGCAAGTCTGGCATAGGTAACAATCTCTGACCTGTCTCAGCTCAACAAATCGGAGTCCTACACCGTCTACCATACAAGGCCTCATAAGGTGCCATCTGGATACTAGACTGATAACTGTTGTTGTAAGCAAACTCAACCAACGGTAAGTGCTTCTCCCAAGAACCCTGAAAATCAATCACACAACAACGAAGCATATCCTCAAGAATCTGTATCACTCGCTCTGACTGCCCATCGGACTGCGGATGATAAGATGTGCTGAAATGCAAACGACTACCCAAAGCACTATGCAAACAACTCCAGAACCTCGAAGTAAATCTAGGATCCCTATCTGAAACTATAGACTTCGGAATTCCATGAAGTCTCACAATCTCACGAATGTACAAGTTTGCCAACTTGTCTAAGGAATCTGTAGTGTTCACTGCTAAGAAGTGAGCACACTTAGTGAACCTGTCAACAATCACCTAAACGGAGTTCTTCTTCGAAGGAGACAAAGGCAACCCCGATACGAAATCCATGGTGATCCTCTCTCATTTCCATTCCGGAATCTTTAAAGGCTGTAGCAAACCTGAAGGAACCTGATGTTCTGCCTTCACTCTCTGACAAACCATGCAACGGCTCACATACTCGGCTACATCTCTCTTCAAACCAACCCAGAAGTAATCATTCTTCAAATCTCGGTACATCTTGGTACTACCCGGATACATAGAAAAGGGACTCGAATGTGCCTCACTCAGAATCTGACGTCTCAGCTCAACATCTTCCGGTACAACAATTCTATCCTTAAAGCACAACAAGTTCTCACCACTGAAACTATACTCAGTTGGTCTTCCTTCGGCTATGTCTTGAACATGAGGAACTAGGCTCGCATCTTGCCACTGCTTCTCTCTAATCAACTGAATCAAAGAAGGCTTCACTTGCAACTCGGTGATCAAACCACCATCATCGGACACACTCAATCTAGCAAACATAGCTCTCAACTCAACGGCCACTTTTCTACTCAAAGCATCGGCTACCACGTTTGCTTTACCCGGATGGTACTCAATGGTCAAATCATAGTCTTTTAGCAACTCTAGCCATCTTCTCTGTCTCAAATTCAACTCTTTCTGTGTCATCAAGTACTTCAAGCTCTTGTGATCGGTGTAGACTATACACTTCTCACCATACAAGTAGTGGCGCCAAATTTTCAATGCAAATACAACTGCGGGTAGCTCTATGTCATGCGTAGGATAGTTCTTCTCATGAATCTTCAACTGTCTAGAAGCATAAGCAACAACTCTCCTATCTTGCATCAAAACACTCCCTAAGCCTACATAGGAAGCATCACTGTAAATCACAAACTCCTTACCTGAAACAGGCTGCACTAACACTGGAGCATTTGTCAAAGCTTCTTTCAATTTCTCAAAGGCCTTTTGTCTTGCATCTGACCATTCAAACTTGACTCCCTTTTGCAACAATTTAGTCAAAGGAGCCGCTACTCTAGAAAATCCATCAACAAACCTCCTATAGTAACCGGCTAATCCTAGGAAACTCCTAATCTCGGTCACGGACTTAGGTTGTTTCCACTCAACAATAGCCTCAATCTTCGATGGATCAACTCGAATACCTTCGGCCGAAACAACATGGCCAAGAAATACAACCTCTCGAATCCAGAACTCACACTTACTAAGCTTCGCATACAACTGATTGCTCAACAATCTCTGTAAAACAAATCTCAAGTGCTCATCATGCTCTTCTTCTGTCTTCGAGTACACAAGTATATCATCAATGAAGACAACTACAAAACGATCTAGATAGTCCCTAAAAATTCTGTTCATCATATCCATGAATGCTGCTGATGCATTCGTGAGCCCAAACAGCATCACAAGAAACTCATAGTGACCATATCTAGTCCTAAAAGCTGTCTTCGAAACATCACACTCTTTTACCTTCAACTGATAATACCCGGATCTCAAGTCTATCTTCGAGAATATTGAAGCACCTCTCAACTGATCAAACAAATCATCTATACGAGGCAACAGATACTTGTTCTTCACAGTCAACTGATTCAACTGTCTATAGTCAATACACATACGCATGCTACCATCCTTCTTTTTCACAAACAACACTGGAGCACCCCACAGAGAACTACTAGGCCTAATGAAACCACTGTCTAATAATTCTTGCAACTGACTCTTCAATTCTTTCAACTCTTTCGGAGCCATACGATACGGAGCTATCGAAACTGGGTTAGACCCTGAAACTGTCTCAATCACAAACTCAACATCTCTGTCAGGAGGCAAACCCGGCAACTCTTCAGGAAACACATCTGGAAAGTCACACACTGTTCTGATATCTTTCCGTCTAGCTTCACTCATATCCGGATTCATAACATAAGCTAAATAAGCCCCACATCCAGAGTCCATCAACCTATGAGCCTCTAAAGCTGACACCACATTAGACAAGAACTTAATGTTCTCGCCCACTACCACTACCTCGTAGTCATCGTAAAGCTTCAAGGAAATTCTCTTTGTCTCAAAATCCACACTAGCCCGATGCTCAACCAACCAATCCATACCCAGTATAATATCAAAACCGTAGAAAGGAAGTTCCATCATATCAACTGAGAACACATGACCCTGAATCTTCAGTGGACACCTCCTATACATACGTCTAACCACAACTGTCTCACCAAAAGAACTAGTAACATGCATACCTACATCTAAGATCTCAACAGGGATATCTAACTTCTGTGCATGCTTACTCAAAATGTAGGAATGCGTAGAACCCAAATCAACCAAAGAAAGCAAGGACATAGACTGTAACTCGAAATTACCTGCTATCACATCGGTGTCGTTTCCGGCCTCTCTCTGAGCATAGACCCTCGCTGGTCCTCCCGCCTCTGGCTGCACAGCCACAACGTGTGCAAGGTTCCTCTGAGCATCTACCCTAGGTGCATCAGCCCTCGGCTGGAAGTAGCCACGACCGCGCCCACGGCCTCTCTGAAAATCATTACCTCTCGCAGGAGCCTGAGCTATGTTCGGTGCCTAAGCTGCCTGACGCGGACAGTCCCTCCTAAAGTGGTCCCTCGAACCACAGTTCCAACAAGCATGGAAGTTACCCCAGCACTCTCCAGTGTGCTGTCTCCCACACTGTGCACACTCGGGCAAGCGCCCTCCTCCCCTATGGCCATGATGGCCCCTACCATGGTGGCCACCGCCACGTCTCTGATCAAACTGATGTCCGCTACCTCTGTGCCTCTTAGCATCTCTACCATCAAAGTGGTTATGCCTCTTTCCAGAACTAGAACTACCAGCTCGTTTGGCTGAACCCAAACTATGCTCCAAATCCGTGGCCCTCGCGACCAACACATCAAAGTCTGAGTAGTCAGAAGCCAACGTGTACCTCTTAACCTCTTCATTCAATCCGTATCGGAATCGGTTACAGCGTTCCACTTCAGTAGGAACCAACTCTGGGGCATACTGGCTCAAGCGAACAAAGCGAATCTCATAATCAGTCACAGAAGCATCTCCCTGAGTAAGAGCCATAAACTCTCGCTTCTTCTCATCCAAGTACCTCGGTCCTAAGTACCTCTTCCGGAAAGCAGACTCGAAGAACCCCCAATCAATCTCGGTCTCTGGAACCCCGGTAGTGATGGTGACCCACCAGGTGTAGGCATCACCCTGAAGCAATGAGATCACACAACCCAACCTACGCGCGCCCGCACAACCCATCTGAGCCAAGATACGAACTGTCTTCTCCAACCACAACTCCGATCTCTCCGGAGTAGATCCTCTAAACTCCTCGGCCCCTAAGCTACGGAGCCTCTCCAAAGGTAAACTAGCATCATCACACCTAGGCTGAGCTGCAGCCTGAGCTCCCGCAACTGCGGCCTGGAATGCTCCCGCTATTGCTTGCACAAGCGGAGTCATATCAATTCCAGCTGGACCTTGGCCACCTTGAGGTCCCTCTCCTCCAGCTCCATCCTCGCCCCCAGCTCCAGGTGGAGGTGGTGGTGGTGGTGGAGGTGGTGGAGGAGCGCTAGCTCCCGCGGCCACCAGTCCTTCTATGTGAGCCCCCGCACCAACTACCGGCTCAACAGGAGCCGTAACTCGTGGTTCCTGACGAACCAAACTCTGTCTACCTCTCGGTCTAGACATCGCTCTAACAATTATCAACTACAACCACAACAACAAAACATACAAGCTGGGTTAGCAAGGCAAGGCTTCCAAGTGTTTCAAGTACGTTCCCTCACTTAAAATCATTTTTCCAATGTAATAGTAGCAATGAGACTCTCACACACATGCTTTAAAGTAAATCAATCAACATACTTGTCACCCAAGCAATCATTCTTGCAAAACAAGCAAACACCGTGCAATTTAATTCAAAAACTCAAGCTTACCTCACTTACCTGCCCAAGGTCTCGGTAACCTTAGGCTCTGATACCAACAAGTGTAACCCCCTCGTCCCGGTCTGGCCGAATGACCGGTCCGAGTGGGTCACACGGGGAAAACCGAGTGAAAACCCCTAAGGATTCCCCCTCGGTTAGCAACCCTATTTTTTTCATTTTAAAATCTTCTCTAAATGGATATTAGACCCTAAGTGATCATACAGCGGAACAACATACTCAAAACAATCGGACGGACTCAAACAGTCAAGATAAATCCCAATTTTTAAGCTTAAACTGCAGGCGGTATCGATACACCTAGGGGGTGTATCGATACCCCTTTGACCAGGTCAACTGGTCCAAGTCAACTAGTGGAGACCGTATCGATACACCTAGGAGTGTATCGATACCCTCCCCAAATGTTGACTTCCCAGGGTCAACGCTAAGGGAACCGTATCGATACACGTGAAGGGTCGTACCGATACGGAACTGGACAGTAGTTCCAGTAGCAAAAATAGTATCGGTACACCTCTCAAGTGTATCGATACACAGGGCTTGATCAAGAAGGTGGTATCGATACCATACCAACCGTATCGATACCCCTGCACAGAAAAGCATCCAAACTCAGCAAAAACGATGAGAACTCGAATCTAAATGCATTTTAGGACTCTCCTAAACCCCAACAAGCATTCATACAACATTTACATGCCACATTAAAGCCATACAAGCACCCAACATATACATACATTGAAGGGGCATGCAATTGACCCAAAGATGACACTTAAACATACAAAACCCATACTTCAACATTCAACATAAGGCAAACTCAAAGGTACTTAACCAACATTCAAGATAAGCAATTTAGGCATGGATTACAACTTAAACATGGCATCACGAGCCACACAAAAGCAACATAACATGGAGTCTAACCATGCTCCTAAACACCCAACAATCATCCATCAAAAGACACATGTCCCATTGCTTAAACTATTACATGTTCAACATTTAAAAGCCATACTTGATGTACTCAAGCCAAACACCACACTTGGAGGCCCTCCCCTTGCCCGAGCAACCCACGAACTAAGGATCTGCAATGTTGAACAAAGAGAGCGTAAGCAATGATGCTTAGTGAGGGTAAGCTCTAAAAACAAACCTCAACATTGCAGGGTCCGAGCATGATCTAGTCAAGGTAAAACACAACCATACCAAGGTCCACGAGATAGAATGCATGGGCAAAAGACAATAACAATGCCATGATCATAAGCTCAAAATTCCATGATACATGTAATCACAAACAAGTATTCCAATAAGAACCATGAACCTCAACACATTGATATATACATCAAACAACGTTGGCACCTAGTTAAGACCCGAATACGCGGATAGACATGTTGGAAACTCATGTCCAACAACCACATTACCTCACGGTGGGATTTCACTCATCACCGGTCTCGCGGAGGGGATTCCACTCATCCTCACGCCCCGTCGATGGGATTCCACTCATCACCGACTACATTTAAATACAATTCCGGGCGAACCCGTACTCCTCCTTGGTGACTCAACGCCACCAAGGCCACGCGCGACTTTAGACTCATGTGTACACACTAACATCCTAATGATCGATCATTTGTATCCAAGTTTACTAGTGCCAATATTTACTCACTTCATTAACCTTGTGCTTAGCACGTACTCACCAACAATCATCATCATGCATGTCTCAAGCATCATAAATCCAATCTCATTCCACATGTATAAAGCAATATACATAGACATTCATACTAGAATTTATACGAGACATACACAACCATATAATGAGTTCAACCAAAGGCTCTAGATCAAGTTTAGGATTAGGCTACCACCCTAATCCTAACTCTAGGTGGGTCTACCAAGCCCAACCTAGTCCATACTCGAACCAACTGTTTTAAAACCTTTAAAAGCAAACAACCACTCACCTAAGCTTCCAAGCTCCAAGACCAAGCAAGCAATCACCTTCAACTTCCCAGATTCGATCCCAAAGCCTCTTCCACGTTCCCTCTTGCTTCTAGCCAAACAAAACACATACATTACTTCCCAAATCAATGCTAATTCAACCATCAACCTACTTGCAAATCACAACCCATTTCCACAAATTTCCAAACCACATAACATCTCCAAAACCCAAATTTTCGGACTCCCACGACCAAGGACTGAAACACCCAATTCCAAGCACCCAAATGACTTCCAAAATATCCCAAATCACCCTCCTAACATAGGTAGACCATCAGCCCTTCAATTCCAACACTAAACCTCTCAAAAACCCAATTTTTCATACTTTAAAATTTGCTCTAAAGACCCACTACGAAAATTCATCCAAAATCAACCAAATTAAGATATGTTGTACCTTTCATTATGATTAAACATAACCCCAAAACAATTTCTCAAAACAAATTGAAAAACCCCATCAAAACCCTAAATTTCCATATGAACCCTAATTCCCAAAACTCAATATTTTTGAAATCTAAAACAATAGATAGGTAAAGGATAGAGAGGAGGTTAAGAAAATATATTTATCTTTCAATTTGGTGTTGAAATCGACTAGCAAAGCCAATGGAATAGTAAATAGGGTTTTAGGAGTGTTTGAAAATGGGAGAGGGTTTTGAAATTGGGAAAGGAGAAAATGAAGAGGAAGATGACAACTTTTCCATAAAAGTTGTCTTCCTTTATTTAAAATGTGGGTAAATTACAACTTTGGTCCCTCCCTCATTATTAAGGCTCAAATAGGTCATTATTTAAAGTTGGTTTATTTTTAATTAGATTTTATTTGACTCGGACGACAATCCGGCTACCTCCTAGGCCCTAGACACGGGTGTTACAACAACCGTGACCCCCCCCACTTTTGTCCGACTAGACCGTTTCCTGATTAATGCCGACTTCGACTGTGCCTTTCTGGATTTGTCTCAAAGTCTAGTTGACAAGTCCATTTCGGACCATAACACAATCCTCCTGGCTGTTAGTGCTTTTAACTGGGGCGCAAAGCCTTTTAAATGCTTCAACTTCTGATTCAATTTGGACGGATTCGATGAGGTCGTCAAGAAATCTTTGGTCACTGCCAAAGAATCCAATCCCAAAATCAAGATTGGAGAACTTATTAAAACTGCCAAATTGGCGATAAAGAGTTGGTCGAAAAATGAGAACGCAAACTTCAGCTGATTAATTCCTAACATTGAAGGAGAAATCTCCCGTCTGGAAGGGAATTTACAAGCCAGTCCCAATGACAACCTCATCTCAAGAAGGTTAATCAAATTAAGAAAAAGACTATGGGAATTTTACATAAGAGAGGAGAGCGCTTGGCTTCAAAAGTCCAGATTGCGTTGGTTTTCCGAAGGAAATAAGAATACTCGCTACTTTCATCTAATGGCATCGGCAAGAAGAACAAGCAACAGTATCCGAAATCTAAAAATTGGTGATCATCTAGAGTCAGATCCGATGGTAATTAAAGACCACATCTTTCACTTTTTCTCTAATGCCTACAACAATAACAAGGCATTGGATCTCTTGGACATGAATCTAGACTTCATGGCTTTAAACAATAATCAAGCTCGGTTGCTGGAATCCCCTTTTTCGGAAAGTGAGATATGGGCTGCTTTATCATCTTCGGACGGCAATCGCGCCCCTGGACTTGACGGATTCAACCTGAAATTTTATCAAAAATTTTGGCAACAATTAAAGGGAGACATTATGAGATTTTTCGACAATTTCTTTCATAATAGAAGCTGGGATTTGGGTATTAATCATTCATTCCTGACTCTCATTCCATAGGTAGTCAATCCTGAAACTCTAAATGAGTTCCGCCCTATAAGCTTGGTGAGTGGGCTATACAAAATACTCTCGAAAGTTCTAGCAAATAGGCTTAAGCTCTGCATTGGAGATATAGTCGGAGAATCCTAGTTCGTGTTCATAGCCGGCCGACAGATACTGGATTGTTCTCTTGTAGCAAATGAGACTATCGATTTTGTTCTCAAATCGGGGCTAAGCGGCATAGCATTCAAAATTGATTTCCAAAAGGCCTTTGATACTGTCAGTTGGGACTTCTCAATATTTGTGATGAAGAAATGCGGTTTTGGCGAAAAATGGTGTGGGTGGATCTACAAATGCATCTCCACGGTAAAAATCTCAGTATTGGTTAACGGTTCTCCCACGACTGCGTTTGCTATTTCTAGAGGCTTACGCCAAGGTTGCTCTCTGTCCCCTTTACTATTCAATTTAATTGGAGAAGCTTTGAATCTGATGTTGACAAAAGCCGTTCGATTGGGACTGTTTTCGGGAGTCATGGTCGGCCGTAAGGATGAGGTAATTCCAATTTCCCACTTACAATTTGCTGACGATCTTTTAATATTTTGTGGGGCATCTGAAACTCAAGTGTGAAACGTTAAAAGGGTTCTCCGGGTGTTCGAATTGGCCTCAGGCCTTAAGCTCAACCTTAAGAAAAGCAAGTTACTGGGTCTTAATGTTTGTGAAAATTCTCTTCGGACTTGGGCAAACGCAGTAGGATGCTTGGTCGATCGCTTCCCTACTACTTACTTGGGTTTACCTCTTGGTGCTAATCGCAACAGTGCGATTATTTGGGAACCAGTCATCCGCAAATTCTCCCAAAAATTAGAAGGTTGGGTTCCGAAATTACTATCTTACGCAGGCTGCCTAACGCTGATCAAGTCAGTCCTCTCCTGCTTACCGGTTTATTTCTTATCTCTATTTAGAATGCCTGGCTCGGTCTCCAATCGATTGAACAAACTAATGTCCACATTTTTTGGGGGTGGCAATGCTGAAAACACCAAAATTCATTGGATCCGATGGGACTTGGTATGAAAATTTGTTCATGAGGAGGGTCTTGGAATTGCAAATTTAGACTTGGTAAATAAAGCCCTCCTAGGGAAATGGATATGGAGATACGGGAATGAAGGCAACAGCTTGTGGAGAAAAGTCATTGCGTGTAAAAATCCGAAAAACACCACGGGATTAATCCCTGTCAATTCAAATTCCAAAAACTACTCTTGGATTTGGAATGGAATAATGAAGGTTTTCCAGGCTAACGATGACCTCGGCCCTCGCATCCGAGCTAATTTGACACTAAAGGTAGGGAATGGTAAGTCGATATCTTTTTGGGAAGATGTGTGGTTGGGTGATTCTTCTCTTAGGATGTCATTTCCTCGAATCTTCGCATTATCTTCGATCAAATCTGGATGTATCGCTGATTTTGGTTGCCGCAATGGTCATTCTTGGGTATGACACATTCCCATTAGAAGAACTTTGCTGGATCGAGAAATTCCAGTCTGGGACGAGTTCATGTCCCGTCTAAACAACTTCAAATCAAAAGAGGCAGAGCAGGATTGGGTGTGTTGGTTGGGAACGAACGATGGTTCGTTTTCGGTTAAATCACTAAAAAGTCTGGTTTGTGGTCCGATCTCAAAAGCTAATTTCTGGCAGAACTTTGTTTGGATTGGGATGGCGCCTCCGAAAGTTGAATTGTTCATTTGGTTAACTTCCTTGAAGCGCATTCCGATGAAATCTGAACTATCTAAACGAGGGGTCTCCATCAACGACTCCTGCACATTCTGTCACAACCACCAGGAAACGGTAGATCACCTCTTCCTCACTTGCTCAATCAGTTGGAACATATGGATGAAATGTTGTGCATGGCTGGGCATTTCGGTTGCTCTCCCCAAGGATATCGGTGCTTTCATAGAAGCTTGGTCTGGCTTGTGCCGGTCAACAGTCAGCAAGGTTTGGTGCCTAATCCCTTTTGCAGTGATATGGTCCTTATGGTTATTTCGAAACGAAATGATTTTCAATAACAAGGCTATGGATCAGTCTCAACTCTTTTTCCTGATGAAGTTTCGACTAATCTCCTGGTTGAAAGCTAAGTTCATGGATTGCCCTTTATCTTTTGACTATTTCTTTGCTGATCCTCTGCTTGCTACAAACTCTTGGCTCGCCAAACCACAAATGTCAAGGACCCTCTCCTGGTCCTCTCCTCCCGAAGGTTTTGTAAAACTCAACGTGGATGGGGCTCTAGACGCCAAGAACGATAAAGGAGGAATAGGAGGTCTGCTGCGAGTTGATAGCAACAACATCTTGTTTCAATTTTCCGAACCTTGTGTTAGTGGTCCCCCGTCGCTGCTGGAATTCCATGCACTAAAAACAGGTTTAGACAAATTCCTCTCATCCCCCTGGCACTCCAACTTTAGACTAATTGCCGAAACCGACTGCAAAGCCATTGTTGATTGGGTTAATCAATCTAGTAGTCCTCCACCTTACTTGTTAAACAAAGTGGGTGCTCTATCTAACATTATTAAGGCACATGGCATTGTGGTTAGATGGATCCCACGCATTTGCAATACTCATGCGGACGCTCTGGCCAAGGCCGGCATTGGGTAAGGATTGTCACATCTTTGTAGTTCGATTATTTGGCTGAACAGGCTATGTAATGTAGATTGTATTGAGCTTTATGTCTCGGACTCGATGTAACTTTGGTAAGATTAATAAATTGGGCACTCTTTTCCCCCTTCCTAGGTCTAGTGGGGGTTTTTAACGAGGCCCGTCAACTTTTCAAAAAAAATAAAGTTATTTTTTATTGATGTCTCGTTCTGTACAGTCTGCATATTTGTTTATGGCGTTGCTATCGCGGCGTGCACTTCTATGTTGGTTTGTCACGTCATCCCAAGTCATTTATCGTCAAATGACTAATAGTTTTCATTAACGGATTGACTATTTTGACAAAAAATGAAACGATAAGAGTTAAAATGCTTCAAAAAATATGAGCTAAAATGACTATTCAATCAAACGTTAGTGACACATTTTGACATTATGCCATTATTTTATAACTATTGAAATGAAATTTTCATAAATGCTTGTATTTATCTATTTTCCTGCATTTTCAAAACTTTATTTTTTTAGCCCATCCTTCAAAAAAAAAACCTTTCATTAAACCAACTCTATGGTTTTTGTACATTTCACTTGTAACTCCAGTTATTAAAAACAGTTAAAGTAAGATCCTTGTACTACACTCAAAAATCTATTTTGGTATCTTTATTATTAAAAAAAACATTTTAGTCATTGTACATTAAAATAATGAATATTTTCAATCTAAAATGTTGATTTACCGTTAGTTAAACCAAAACATTGGTATTATTTATAAATTTACCAAATTGATCCTTCTCTAGGGAATAATTCGATGCATATGTATTTCAAAAGTGAGCAGATAAGGATGACTCGTTAGAATTGATTTTTTTTTTCTCTTTAGTACGAGTCTAATTGTGAATGGATGTTTTTCTTAATTTCAAATATATATATATATATATATATAATATTCAAAAACAATTCTTAAAACAAATTTAAAACTAAAAATCACTAAAACCTACTGAAAACAATTATTAAAACAAATTTAAAACTAAAAACCATTAAAAAATTGTAAAAGATAAAATTTAAAAATGATCATTTATAAATATAGTTTAGAAATTAAAAAATATATAAATTTACGAAAATTAAAAATAATCTTCAAAGAATGGAAAAAATTAACGAATGATATCTAAGAATTTAAAAAAAGTAAAGACTACAAAAATAGTATAGGCAAAAGGTCAAAAATAGCTCCCAACGTTTCACCGTTTGGTCATTTTAGCCCTATCTTTTTTTGTGTGCAAACAATCACCTAACATTTTATTTTTCGTTCAAATTTCACCCTTGTTGGATGAAACCGTTAGTCAACGCATGTGACTGACGTGGCATGTTTGCAGGGCATGGGGAGATGACGTGGCACTACCACGTGGCATTTTTGCTGACATGACATTTTTAAAAATTATTTTTTAAAGAAAATATTTTTTTAAATATTTTTAACCAATCGCCATGTCGCAAAAATGCCACGTGGTAGTATCACGTCAACTCCCATGCCATGTCATTTTCAGGCATTGATCGTTAGTTGAAAAACGATTTTCATCTAACAAGGGTAAAATTTGAACGAAACATGAAACGTTAAATGGTTGTTTGCACACAAAAATAAAAATATGGCTAAAATTAGCGAAAAGGTGAAGCGTTAGGGGTTATTTTTTTATCTTCTATCTATTATAATAAAATTACCGCGATTATAAGTCGTATTCATCTTAAGTTATCTTTATTATAAAAAAAAACATTTTTATAATCATTCTAATCTTATGTTCGATTTTTGGCCCAAACATAGTGTTGAATTCTTTCGAAATATTTTAAAATTTCCTCGAATACTATATGTTTTAATTCTATTAATTTTTATTTTTAATTCCAAAATATAGTGTTATATATATATATATATATATTTGAAGATCATTGTATTTTTGTAATTTTTAAAATTGAGAGTTTTTGAATTCTAAATAATATTTTTAAATTTTATTAGTTTTTCCTTTTTAATTTTCTCAATTTTGAAATATATATGGGCTGAATTATGATTAATTTGCTGAATATTTAAATCGATTAGGGCCTAAGAGGTATTTAAACTTAAAACTTCAATTGAACTAACAATAAATTTAAAATTTTGGACTAAAATATTCTCATTTCAAACATACATGGACTAAAATGTTCTTTTTAATAGTATAAGGACTAACACGAATTTTTGATGTAGTACAAGGATATCTTGTGGACTTTAACAATTAAAAAACCCTTCATCAATTTCATGAGGTATTTACTACTTTCATGCATGACTGGCCCAACTCTCACCAGCCTTCAATTAAGGTCTTAGAGTTTTGAGAAGAAGGAAGGTGATAAATTAGATTGGGCTAACCATTGATTAAATTAATATAATATTTAAAGAGTAATTATTTCATACGTTTTATTTCCACAAGTGTCTTAATTTTAGTGTTTAAAGATTCAATTCAGGGGTAGGTTTAAGGCTTTAGGTTAGGTGTGTTGATTATAATTTAGGGTTTATAGGTTAAAACCTAAAGTTCTTACTATGTTACCCTAGCATCTTAACCCTAAATCTTAAGCTCTAATCAAACCATAAACTTTAAACCTTAAAATTAAGATGTTTGTAAGAACTTTTAGTTTCCACCGCAACTATATTGAATATATATCTATATTTAAACGTCGGAGATTATATCCTTAGAGGTAATATCAAGTTATAATAATATGTAAAGGTTAAGAACTAAATTTGTTATTATATCAATGTTATTAATTATGACATAAATTTTTTGTCAAAAAAATTAATAGTTGATGATTATTTTGTATCTTTTGATAATTTGAGCGACCAATTTGAAAAACTTTATACTTGAGTGACCCACTATAATCAAAGGAGTGTCAACATAGTTCACCCTTTATAATAATAATATTAGTGTTTAATAAAGCAATTATAGGAAAAATGTTTGATGCACATGGAATTTTCTTTTACAAACATATTTATTTTGGATTTAAAAGTTTAAAGATTTTATAGTTTAACTTTAAGGTTTTAGATTTAAAGATTTTATAGTATAAAGTGTCAATACTATTTTATCTAAATAATCATGGTTAAATAAAATGGCATATTTATTTTAGAAAAATTATTTTTAACTTATAAAGATATTTTTTCCTTGCATTGATAACGGAAAAAATTTATATTTTTTTTATTGGTTTAGTTTTTATTTTCGGATACTTATTTGATGTTTTGTGAGTGATTTTTTTAATATAATTAATCTAAGGATACATGACACAATACAATACTATTTGCGGATTGATTTTTTATATAGTTGATATATATTTTATGGTTCATGTTTAAAATTTGTGGCTCTCTCTTTTAATAAGGTTGTCTATAATATTCGAACATGAGTTATTTCTTGGGAGTTGAGAGCATGAAATTGTAAATTTTTTTAATAGGATCATTATTTTTATTGACGGTGTATCAAACAATAAATTTTTTTAGTGTGAACTATGGGTACCCTCCGTCTATCTGTTTAGCGGTCTCAGTAGTATCGTTGAGTCAAATAAGATCACAAAGACGACAAATCTCTCCCATCAAGTATTTAACATTGTTATATTTTCAAAATTTTAGATTCTGAACATTAATTAAATTTAAATGACTCGTATCAATTGATCCAAATGTTTAATAATAAATCATAATTCTTTTCAAAAACACCTAAAAAGCACGTTACAGTGTTCATCGCCACTTGAGGAGTTTTTAACATAACATGGGAAAACTTGAGGAGTTTTTAAACTCCATTCACTATAGACCAAATATTTTTCATTTATCCATTTGTTTATTTTCAGATTGAATAAATTTGAACTATAATGAGCTTTGACAAATTAATCTTTTCAAATAATGTTAGTATTGTATAGAGTGGGAATTAGGTGGAGAATATTTGAAAATTGTGGGGATTTGAACCGATAGGATGAGGAAAAATTGAAACCTTCACCCATGGGGACGGGGTCGGGAAAAATTTAATCACCGAAGCTCAAATGGGGATGGGGACAGGGATTGCTATATCCGAACCGTGGGGATAACCGAACTTGTAACCGTATAAATAACTGTGGGCATCCCCGAAAAATATTCACAAGGATCCCGATCTTTTACAAATTTTTTAATATATATATATATATATATATATATATATATATATATATATATATATATATATATATATATATATATATATATATATATATATAATTAACTCTCATTTACATGTACATCTACCTATCTTATTATCAATATTTTAGTCCATCAAGATATTTGTGTCTTTTGTTTAAACCGTATTAAGCTTGAGTGATCTCTCTAGTAATTTACCATTTTTTGTTAATTAAGAGTATATAATCTACTTATCTCCCTATTTCTGCCGTTCATTTTACACAAAAACTTTGTTCCTCTTCAACCATATGTTTAAGTGTATTGAGTATATGACTTGTAAATTGAAATCAACCATATATTTTGGTTAGTAAAATAGTAAATTTTGTTTAACTTTTCGGATAGAGATTCCCTGAAAACTGTGGGGATCTAATGGGTATATAGATGGGACAAAAAATTCACCGAAGCATGTAATGGAGATTACCCAAAACTAGGGTTGTGCAAAAAACCCGACAAACCTAAACTAAATTCGAAATACGAAAAATCGATCCAAAAACATAGTTAACCAAACTGAAAAAAAATTAGTTTCGGTAGGTTTTTCCTAAAAAAAATATTATTTCGATTTGGATACGGTTCGTAGTTTTGAACAAAAGCGAGTAACCAAATCGACCGGTTGCATAATATATAATATATAAATTATGCATATTTATACAATTATATTGGAAAAAATTAGCGCCATTGTTAATTTATTCTCTTCGCCAAATATTTTTCTAATATTTTTATTGTCTTGGAAAGTGAAAAAATATAGTAATTTTTAATATATTTCCCTCCCAATTATTAGTGGATTTATTTTACTTTGGGAAGTAAAAAATCCAACCTTAATTGTCAATTATTTCTTATTCTCAGTTTCAGACAAAGGTGTTAGACTTGAAAGAATGTTCCATCAATCAAAATGGCAGTGCACGCTGCTTATCGTTAGTTGACTAACAGTTTTCATCCGCGCAGGAGTCATTTTGAACCACAATAAAACGTTAAGAGTTAAATTAATTTAAAAAATAAAGGCCAAAATAATTATTCAGAAAAATGTTAGGGACTTTTTTAGCATTATGGCTTAATATTATGACTTATGAGTCAATTCTATACTAATTCAGTTGGGAACAAAATAATATCCTTTTTTTTAAGTGTAATAAGATTATTATAGGAGCATTTTTTACTTTCTATGCTTTCATAAATCTTTAAATAAAATAATTAAGAATAATTATTTGAGATTCAAACACATAATTAAAAGATTTTGTATACAAACTTTCTACCATTACACTTATAATCATTTATTAATTTAATTTTTAAATATAAATTTTACATAAAATATTTTTTATTTCACTCACGAAATAAGTGTTATAGAATTTAGATACTTATAAAAATATTAGGGGTACAATAAAATTCGAAAATCGATCGAAAGAGTGAAATCCACACCAATAACTCATATAATGCTCGTAAGTCCTCTGCTAGAAATTAATTTTAGGATTCAATATCATATTTACTCATACAACTAGATATATAAATTTTAATTTAAGGATAAAATATATAAATAATTTCTTGATTTTATGATATTTTTATTGAATTATTCGACTATAAAAAAATTATAAAATAATCATTCAATTTAAAAATAAATTGTACATTTTTCATTAAAAATACAATTCTTAAAATTTTACACTTTGTTATAATTTAATATTAATACTAAAAAACAACCCTTAACATTTTTGAAATTACATAAATTTAATCCCCACTTCACTCTTTCTTCTTCAAGTGTTTTTTATTTATTTATTAATTTACAATAAACTAAATTAGAGGCTGCAGACCGAGTCAGATGGGCCCGATTTATTCCTCATTAATCCCCATGCTTTGGTTAAATACCACCCAATGGTAAAAATAACAATGGATAAGGTTTGTTTGTTTTTTTATATTGTGGATTTATTTAATTAATGTCTATAACTAATCATTATTTCCTTATTTAATATTTATTTTTACCAATCTATCTCCAATTGAATTGAAATATTTTGAAATTACGAGTTCGATTATATTTAAGTGTAATTACCAACATTTTAAAGAATTATTTAAGTGTAATTACCAACATTTTAAAGAATTATTTAAAAATTACGAATATAAAGGGATTTATTTAATTAAAATATAAAAAATTGTTCAATATGTTTTTAAATTTTGAAATGATATTAAATTTTATTGAAATAAATGAATGTACAACTTAACAATGCAACCACTCATAGAGAAATTTGGGGATTATGTTCACAAAAAACTCAAACAAAGACAAATGAAAAATAAATTTCAAAGGCGCAATGAGAGTCGAAATATTCTTTTGAATATGAAGTCTATCATCCATAATAATTTAGTAACCGTCAATAGTTCTCATTTGTCTCTATTCAGCTAGACGCTTTTGAGATAACAATGAGTGGCGAGCGAACCAAAGTAAACTTACATGTTGCTTCGTAAAACAGATCCGAATACATCGACAAACAACCACAAAAGGGATCTAACCACTAAAAGATCACCAAAAACCGCAAATAAGATACGAGCGACGTGAGAATCTCTACACGATTGTAAATGTACCATAGAGGCAGGCGAACAACGTGCCATAAGGCGGATGAAACATGCCACAATAGCAAAGTAAATTGTGCCAGAAAGACAGACGAACATGCGAAAAAAAAAAACAAACAAAACATTTTATTAAAAATTAAAATAAAACTAACGAAAATAACCCACTAAAGTGAAATCAGAAAATATAGAAAAAATAGAATATTGACAGTCGACAACCGACACTAAAACTGATACCGCCATAAGATTAAACTTAAAAGGAGAAACGACGCTAAAATGCTTGGAGAAAAAAAGAGTGGCTGACCAAATGTTAAGAGATTTTTTAGTGTAGCTGTTGGCCCTGTTTGGCAATTAACGGATAGCTGATAGCAGATAGCGGATTGCATTAGGTGATAGCTGATTTGACTAGCGGATTTTATTTGCTAATTGTATAAAAGTGTTTGGTAAAATTAACTGATAGCTGATAGCTGTTAGATTATTTAAACAAGCAAAATGACATATAAAGACATGATTATATTCAATACTTGTTTGAATAGTTTATTAGTTATCAATATTTTGTATTTAATTAATATTAATTAGATCTATAAAATTATTTTTAATATAATTTTTCTAAACATATTCGAATGATTTATATATTAATTTATTATTTATATAATTATTTTAATATAATTTAATTAATTAATAAATTTAAATACACGTATAAATATGTGATAATAAAAAGAAAAAAGTAAATAGTATTAGCTTATAAATAGGGTGAGAAAATATTTAATTTAAGTTATTTTAATATTTTTTTGTAACTACTAAGGGTAAAAGAGTCTTTACAACTCTAATATCAAACATTTAATCTCAAAAAGCTCATATTATGAGCTTTTTCAAAATTAGCGGTTTCATCACAATCCGCTATTCACCAAACAACAATATTAGCGGATTTAATTTGTCAAACTTTTATTTTTTGCTCAAACCTCTCTTTACCAAACAAGGCTAATATGTTAAATATGAGGAAAAAATCATTTAATTATGTGTATTTGAGCTTTACATGTACTTGTTTACAGTAAGAGAAGAGTAAATATCTTTTATTCTTTCTTTTAAGAATTTTTACCTAAGAGAAAAGTAAGAGAAATTTTACTTTATTGAGTTTTGAACTCACAATTTAGTAGACTATAGAAATTTAACTGAGACCAGGGATAGATCCAAAGGGGAGCTGGAGGGGGCAATCGCCCCCTAAAATTTTGAAATTCATTTATGATTTAGAAACTCTTTAGAAATTTTTTATGTATTTTCTATTAAAAATCTATTTTCGCCCCCTAAAATTTTATAAGTCTGTTCCCCTTAGAATTTTATAGGTTCGACCCTCCTAATATAGAATCCTGCGTTCGTCCCTAATTGAGAGTTAAATTATGTAATTAATTTTTATTTTTATTTTTTTAATTGCTCTCTAGATTCCCTAAGACTTTATCCTAACTAATTCGAACCGACTCACTCTCACATCTTATTTTAATTGATGAATTTTTCAGTAGAGATTTTTTACATACACAAACTCTTAATAGCTAGACCAATCCGTTGATAATGGTAGTTTTTATTTTTTATTTTTTTGAAAAGGTATATATATGCCTAAGTTGGTCTATGGGGCACGTGACAAAAGAGGTAGAGTTGTCAGCAATCATGTGAGTGTTCCTTTTAATAGTTAGGTTTTAAGAAAGGTTAAGTAACCAATTGGGGTGCGAGAGAAGGTGGGGCCAACGCCACGTGGCAAAATTGAACGAACTGTTCACCGCCGTACTTCCTTCCGTTGCTTGTTTCCCTTTTCCATTTTATTCAACGGTCAATACTAACATGGGAGCACGTGCGACACAGTGTGGAAAATGCCAACTTTAGCACGTGACATTTAAGATATGTATAAGCATGGTGAAAGATCCGACTATGAAAATTCCACATATATATTTTAAAAAATCTCAATTATTAAGATTTATAATTATTCATTGCATAATGCTAATTTAGCCTCTTTCATGTGAAATTAGTCTTCAGCTTTTTAGTCCCTTTTTCTTTTTTGCTTTTAAAGGAAATATCAATTAGATTGATTTTTTTTAAAATGTTAAAAAATAAAAGGTAAATGAAAACCGGGTAAGCGAGTTCAGTGGCTGATTTATAATATTTTTTTTTAAGGTGAGTACAAGTCAAAATATTTTTTAGAGTAGACACAAGTCGTGAAAATATATCAAAATTTTAGAGTGAGCACAAGTTATAAATTTTAAGAAAATTAAAGTCAAATGTATAAATTTAAAAAAGTTTAAGGTGGGCACGGGCCCACCCAAACATATATGTGGCTCCGCCACTGAACGAGTTTATAAACAAACTAAACACACATTTCTTTGTGTTCGTTCGTTAATTAAACGAATTTTGTATAGACGATTCACTAACAATTCATCAAACGCTCTATTTATTTACAACCCTAAAGAGTTGATATCGATGAATTAATATAAAAATTCTTAAAATTACACGTCCATAGTATTAGTGGATTTGACGACCATGAGCCCTTGCAGTGAAAATCCAACCACATTCTAAACAAAATCCGAGTTCAAGAGGAACCCAAAGGTCCAAGTCCAATCAAAACATGCACTTACGGTCATAAAAAAACATGAGTCTGGCCCATTCATTCTTGAATGCCCTTCCAAATAATCATCAGCCCATGGATGATAGTAGTAGAGAATCACATGTAATATACGTTTATAAATATTTTTAACCTTTTAACAATATACATTTTACAGATAAAATGATTCAATCTGAATTTCTAACGATAAATATCATCTACTTTTTCACTAAAATTACTTATTGATATTAAATGTCCATCCATTAATAATAGATGGACATCATCTACTTTTTCACTAAAATTACTTATTGATATTAAATGTCCATCCATTAATAATGGATGATATTTGTTGATTTTGCAACCTTAGTTCGTAAATACTATATATTCATGTTTTTTTTGTAAAACTAAAAGATTATAAATACAACATACCACGTCAGCAAAATGCCACGTGGCACTGTCACGTCGTTTCTCCATGTCATGCAGACATCCCAAGTCAGCAAAATGCCACGTGGCACTGTCACGTCATTTCCTTATGCCATGCAGACATCCCACGTCAGCTTTAAGCATTGACCGTTAGTTGACTAACGATTTCCATTCAACTGGATAAATTTTAAATAAAAATAAAATATTAGGTGATTGTTTGGACAAAAAAAATATATGGACCAAAGTGACCAAAAGATCAAATATTGGGAGCTACTTTTGACATTTTGCCAAATATATTTGGTTAATTCTTTTCTTTGTATAGCATAGGATATTCATGTGTGAGTACCTTTTTTCTAGGTTGTTCTTGTGTGTTGTAACAACTTATTTTTTGCAGGATATAATACACACGTTTCATTTAAAAAAAATTAACAATCATCTACTTTAACCAGAATACTCTATGAATTATGAAAATCGCTTCGTTTTTAGCTCTTGTCACGTCGACAAAATTGTAAAAGTTGATAAAAAAAACATAAGAGATCGCCAACATTCGCTAACAAGAACACTCGTTAATACTCGTCACACGAATGTTAAATTACAAAAAAAAAAAACAATGTTACTATACAAACACATGAAAAAATTATCATAAAAATAGACAAACAAACATCAATAAAAACAAATATAATACTAAATACATCAAAATAAAACATAGAACAAAAAATTAAACATGGAAAGAAGTCAATAACATTCATCATAAATATAATTAATATATATATATTATGATGATATAAAAAATATTGGTTTTCCCATACTTGGTATCATTTATGTGGCAGCAGCATTCTACAATGGATATGCTATTTAAAAATGTATGTGGTCCACATACATCTACATTCTACTGTACCTAAATTAAATACGGGCACGGTGATGATCTAAACTATTGTCAGCATGATGGACCGTGATAGTGATGATGATCATTACTCCTTCCAAGCCCTCAGGAGAACTGTGGCCCCATATTAACAAACTATACGAAATAATTAACCTTAACTCCAATGTTTTAATTCTCCTTTTTTCATCTACAAGCATAAGATTTAAATTAAATATGTTAAATTATAAATATATTGGCCATGTTTAGTAATTAGCGGATAGTTGATAGCGAATAACGTATTACATTAGCTGATAGCTGATTTGACTAGCGAATTGTATTAACTGATTATATAAAAGTGTTTCGTAAAATTAATTGATAGCTAATAGCTATTAGATTATTTAAACAAGCAAAATGACATATAAAGACATGATTATATTCAATACATGTTTGAATAATTTATTAATTATCAACATTTTGTATCTAATCAATATTAATTAGATCTATAAAATTATTTTGAATTTAACTTTTCTAAACATATTCAAATGATTTATATATTGATTTTAATATAATTTAATTATTAATAAATTTAAATACACATATAAATATGTGATAATAAAAAGAAAAAAAATATGATTAGCTTATAAATATGGTGAAAAAATATTTAATTTAGGTTATTTTGAGATTTTTGGTAATTGGTAAGGGTAAAAGAGTCTTTACAACTCTAATATCAAACCTCTAATCTCAAAAAGCTCATATTATGAGCTTTTTCAAAATTAGCGGTTTCACCCCAATTCGCTCTTTTAATCCGTTATTCACCAAACAACAATATTAGCGGATTTGACTGGTCAAACCTATAATTATGCCTCGAACCTCTAATTTTTGCCCAAACATCTCATTACCAAACAAGGTCTAGTGTCCTAATACTCAAATTTTTTAAACTCAATACATGCTTAAATGATACTAAGTTGCTTGTCACTTTGATCAATTTTCGTTTGTGAGAATAATATTTTAAGTTCGGTGTTTTCTAATAATTCGATTTTACCATTTTTTAGTCTTGTTGTGCACAAAAACTCGCTAGAATAAATTTTCATTTTTAATAGCATGTTGTGCATTCTCTCGTCTTAATAAAATTTAATTTATTTTTTAATAAAAAAACACTTATTATAAATTAAACATAATTCTCTAAGTATATTTTTTGGTTGCCCTTCCAATTTCAATATTTTGTCCTGATTAATTAGGATCGATCTGTCTCGCACACCTAACTTTAACAATGTATTTTCTAGCGGTGAATTTTTTGTATGCACAAAACTTTGAATTCGAGACCTACTTAAACGACACCAAACTACTTAACACTTTAACAGCGTATCTTTAATATTACCATAATTGGCGTCTTCAAGTAAAGGAAGTCAAGCAGTGGCAGAGAATACAAAGAATTCAATGAAGATGGAGTGGTTTTAATGGTGGTAGGAGGGCGGGAGGGAAAGATGATGATTTGGAGGGTTTTGAAATGGGGGCAGCAGCCAAATGTTGGAAGCTATTTGCAGTTATAGGGTTGGCTAAGCATATGGGGGATTCGATTCGGTCATAATTGGATTCGGAGCAAGATCTTCCCATATACGGAAGAACGCGACCGATGAGACCCACCCACCTTCAATTAATGCAACATCTCTCATCTCTCATAAGTAATTATTATGACCCATAATCCAAGTCATTAGCGGATTGTTCATATAAGATTTTATTACTAGGTTGATGATATCAATTCTTTTTAAAAAATTACGTGTTTAGTTTACCGAATATAAAATTATTGTGTTTGGTTAAAAAAATATAATATTATTTAGTTTTTTTTTTAAATTATCCATGTTTTATACATTTTTTAACATGTTAAACTTTCAATATTAAGTTAACAATATTTCTCATCTCTCCTAGGCATGGAAATCGTATGTCCCTTTTATGCCCCCACTTTAAAATAGTGGGTTTAGGGTTTAAGGTTATGGATTGTAGTTAGGGTTTAGGGAATTATGGATATGATATATTTTTAGGGTGCAGGATTTAAGATTTTGGATGTGAAAATTAGGGTTATGGTTTTGAATTTAAGTTTTAAGTTATTTTTAGTGTCGGACATCGAATGAGGCATGATTAGGGGGCAGAGAATTTTTACCCATCTCCTAGCTAATTATTATGGAATAGAAATTCCCAGCCCCATTTCGGTGTCCCTATTTATGCCCTACACTAAAAAATAAGTTTGGGGTTTATGATTTAAGGTTATAGCTTGTGGTTAGTGTTGAGTGTGTAAAAGTTCTATTATTTACACCCTTTTTAACCCATATTTCTGCTGCATTCAAGCATCTTTGCATTGCATTTAGGTTAGTTTTCAGTAAAACATCACAAAAGGATTAAAAGTACGGATTCTACTGAAAGATGGCTATTTTTGCAGGTATCTGTCATAGTAGACGATGAAGGCAGGCGCAGGGCAGAGAAGCAGGAGAACTGAACTGGACAAGCAGACGAAGAAGACGAAGCTGTCATGGACCTGTCGTGACAGCATGGTGACCGCAGATTTATGAAGAGGAAAAGCAAAGTGGACCTCGATAGATAGAGAAAAATCTGCTCGTCTGTCGTGTGAAAACCACATATTTTTCCAAGCCCCGGATCGAAAGATATGTCAAGCCAAAGCTCAAGGAGAGGAAATTCCTAAAAGCAAGGATGCGGCTGGAAAGTAGGAGTCTTTAAGAGATTTAGTCTTTATTAGAATCTTACTTTTAATTAAAGTTGTAATCCTTGTTACCTTAGATGACTTGAGCCCAAAGCTTATATAAGGGCATAGATTTAACCTAGGAGGTATAACCGATTACCCCATAATCAAACCTAAACCCCTGCCGTCCACCCGTCACCGACATGTTCTAAATTCCCCCTAGGGCTACGGGTTGTTTTGTAAAGTAGTTGCAAGGGTTGTTTTGTTTTAGGATTTTTCAGTTCAATAAAATAAACTTCAAGTTCTCTTATCTTGGTTTTAATATCTTGCAAGAGCATCGGGAGAGCATTGTGAGGTTATCTATTTACTTAGCATCGGGAGAGTTAAGTATACGAAAGAGATAAGAGCGCGTTCTCTAGTTTATAGTTGAACCATCTCGTGCCTAGGGATAGGGCGAGGTTAAGTGGCTAAGGAAGAATTCATACACATCGGTGTTCATCCTTCAATTCACGCCGGGAGGTATCATCAAAGACGTGTTCATCGACAGACTTGTGCCTAGGGATAGGGCAAGGCAGATCTGGGATTCTTGCCAAACTTGAAGTACGGAGTTGGTGTGTCTGCTGCCGCGACTGCCAACGGACAGACGCCGCGACAGGTGCTGTCGGCGACGGGAGCGACGACAGAACTGGAGATCCTAAGCAATTCAATACCTGCACTACCGAGCAATTCAATACCAGCCCATTCTCTCTATCTTGATAACTCAATCCTTTTATTTACGTCTTTACTTTATTATTTTCGTGACAACTCTCAAATATTTCTTTTACTTTCGTGCAGTAAACAAGGTGAAGCTATTAGCCCAATCCCTGTGGAGACGATATCCGATACTTCGTATCACTTTACTACTTGCGTCGTGTACACTTGCACTACCATTGCGATATACTCTTTTACACGCAACAGTTAGGGTTTAAAAATTTAAAATAAGATATATTTTTAAGATATAGAATTTAGAGTTTAGAGTTAGGACTTAAAATTTAATTTTTTTAGTATTTTTTATTACTATGGCATAAAAAGGCATAAAAAAGTCGTAACATTTTTATCATTATTATGACCCATAATCCAAGTGATTAGCGAGTTGTTCGTATAAGATTTTATTATTAGGTTGATGGTATCAATTATTTCTAGAAAATTACATAAGAGTTTAGAATTCCAATAATTTATTTTTCAAACTTTAAATCTCTAATTAATTAATACCCACTTTATTAGAAAAAGGTAATGTTTATTTTTCTTTGTCACCTCACCTATTATAATTTGTTAAATAATTTTTAATATATATATAAATATAAGAGTAATAGTAGTACTCAATTTATCTTCTATTATTGGGTTTTTGTTATTGTACAATAATTATGGATTTAAAAAAGGTAGGATACTAGGATAGACTATTGGTCAGATTTATTATAAATTGTACATAGACAATAGTTAGAGTCTTAAAGGAGAGGATCCAGTTGGCCCTTGCGAACAGTTTGATGCAATATTTTCTTTTAACCTTTTGCGCAAAACGTAGCAAAAAGGAAAATTCATGGATCATTCCCTTAACATAGTTTTTATGGATTTATGTTACATAGTTATTTCAAAATTTTGAGTTTGATCATTTGTAGCACTAGATATGTGCGAGTGGAGCAATTCTAGAGATACCCCATAAAGGAAGGGTCCCCAAAATAATGAGCAAACAAAAATTAAATATTTGTGACTTTTTATATTCGATAATTAACAACTTATGAGTAACTACACCGTCCTTTAAATTAATTACAAAATACGAACATTAATATCTTTTGAAGAGTCATTTAAAATTGAATACTTCTTGTATGTTGTCAACCGAGCATTATTTCTCTGGATAAGAGGTTTGAACAATATCAATTACAAGAGAATGTTTTTTTTTTTTGCTTCTTGCTTCATTATGATAAATCACTTTTATTGGACGGTGTTAATCTCAAAACTCATTGTAATAATTTTGAAAATGCTCTTGAGAAAATTGAGTTATCTAATGTTGATGAAAATACATTATTTATTGAGCTAAAATTATTTAAAGAACTTTTAACTAAGGAAAAAATGAGAGCGATGAATTTATTAAAATTTTTAAAATGTTTTAATTGCTTCCAAAATGCGACAATTGCTTATAGAATCTTATTGATTATTCATATTATTGTTGATTTTGTAGAATGAAGTTTTTCAAAATTAAAATTTTTCAAGTCATGTTGCAATAAACGTTAAATGGACATGCTTTGATAGCAATCAAGAGTAATCTTTTCAAACAAATTGATATTGAAAATGTTGTAAATGATTTTGCTTCAAAACATGCAAGAAGAGCGACACTTTTTTAAGTGAAAGTGTTAAATTTTTAGATGTTTATAAGTGTTTTTTGTTGTTCAATAGTGTAGTTAAATAACTTTTTGTATAGGGTTTTCACTTTTCTCCTAGTGCCGCCACTCTCTCTCTTTGGTTCGAAAATAGACCGGCGGCGGCAATAGCTTTCGGGCTATTTGTTGACCGTCGGTCACCCTCTTTTACTTATTTATTTTGTTCTTTTGATTTTCAGTCTTTTTAATTCAATAAATCTGTCTTTATGACACGTTTTTCTCTACTATTTGGTACGTTTTTATGCTTCTTAGCATGTTTTTCTATCTCTTGGCACGTTTTTCTATTATTTGTTTTCTATCATGGTTGATTTGATGACGCCACGACTGATCAAGATGGCGATTATTTGTAATCATGTTGATCTTCCCTGCTATGGACCTTCGGTTTGAATTTGGATACGCGGTTTGCGCTTGTGAAGAGTTTCTCAGGTGTTCGGCTCTAATTTGCGTTTTCTCGGTGGACTATCAATAGTTTCATCCCCTTTTGTGGTTCGTTTTGCCGATGCAGTCAGGTTTCGTATCTATTTTCGATCGAATATTTGGATGGGTTTATAATCTTTTCATATATGATTCATGTCTGATCTAAAGCGGCTAGTTTTTTGAGGAAGTCCAAATTATGTATTTAGTTTACAATGATAGTTTGTAAACCCTTATTGTAATTTTAGGTATTTTCTCATTAATAAAACTAGTGGCTTATTTTAAAAAAATAACTTTTTGTATTAATGTATTTTTATAAAAAATATTATTTGTTACTAACTATAAATTAATGTCTTATTTTAATAAATTAGAAATGATCCTTAAATTTTTGAATCGCCGTAAGTTTGAATGTACGTTAATAAGCAAATTTAACCAAAACAGATATTTAAAACTATTAAAAATTCATATTTAATAAACCATATCAACACATAAACGAATATTTATTATTTAAATCTAATTTGAATCAGATTGGATTGATTATTGATACAGTCAAAATATGGGTGTAAATGAAAATGAATTGAGCTTAAATGAACAAAATTTTATTTGTGCTTGTTTTTTTAATATATTCATGTTTGATTTGTATTCGTTTATTTAAAAAACCTAAAAAGCTTTTCAGAATAATGTTATATATAGTAATTTTTCTTGCACAACATAGATATAATAATTTTAAAACTATGGCGACATAGTAATTCAATTATTACGAGCTTTTGAGTAATATTTAGTCAGTTGATTAAACTAATTATCTTTATTTTCTAATATTTCTTTGAATATATATTCTCAATCATTTTCAGTGTTCCTATTTATCACATACATTAAAAATTAAGTTTATAATTATTACGATTTATAAAAAAAATAATTATTATGATTTTTCATGTAGGATTAAGATTAGATTTAAGATTTATAAAAAATCTAATTTTAAGCGTTAGGGCTAAGGTTTAGGGAATTAGGGTATGATATATTTTTTGGGATGCAAGGTTTATAATTTAGAAATTAGAGGTAGGACATAGTATTTATTTATTTTTAATGTTAAGACATAGGAATGATCACTAAAAAGAGATAAGATTTTTATTCTATTCCTTTAGGTCATATATTCTAGATTCACTAGTAGCACTTCTCGTTCCCCTCTTTTCATGTAGGATTAAGATTAGATTTAAGATTTATAAAAAAAATAATTATTACGATTTTCCTCTTAATTTTTAGATCCCGAGGTTCGTGGTTTCTTAATTTTATTTCTTTAAAAAAATAATTATGTGGAAAAAATAATTCTTAATACGCCAAGTCAGAGGCTTAACGGGAAAGGTTGTACATTTCATCACATTGTCCATATTTTAACGGCTGGGTGGTATGATTAAGACTGAAATCGAAATTTAATAGTTTAATTAGACAAATTCAAAGGTTTATAGCAAAAACATATCACCTCCCATAATTGAGTGATACCTGTTATAATTTATGCAAAAAATAATTATTATGAGTTTTCTTTTTCTCTCTTAATTTTGAAATCCCGAGGTTCATGGTTTCTTGACACATTGGCTGTCGCGTCGTTGGTCTTTTTAAGTTTTGTCGAGACATATAGGTTTGATTTGACTGTGATTTTCAGTTTTTGTTTTGGTAATTGTTAGCCACATAGAGGAGGTGATGGCCCTAACCTTTTGGTTGGGATTCATTGTCTCCTTCTTGTTACTTGTAGCTGTCCACCACCATGCCGCATCCGTCTTCTTGCTTCGTTGTTGCACGAGACGCCGGAGACGGGTTCCGGTGAGAGCCGATTGCTAGTTGTGAGGTCTAACCGAGTATTGTCGTTGAAATGTAGAAAGTTTATTATAATGGTATTCTCCTTCTCAATGTCGTCTCTTTTGTCGTTGTTAAGCTAAAACAATAAGAAAATTTTGCCACACTCGATCAACACTAACGACGAGCATCGATGAGCACAATTAATTCAATTTCTAAGTATTGTGAATGTTGCATGCATAATCCATGGTTCTAACAAGTTTATGTTGAATTGTTGTGAATTGTGAACAGGTTGACGTTATTGCCTATTGGAGTCGGTTGCTACTCTTCCAAGGATTTGTGGACATTGGAAAACGAGGGCATTGTGCTGGCTGCGGACCGGGAAAACTAAACTCATGATCTCTACATATCTAATGTGTTGGAGCGGCCAAGAGTATCTGGCCGGCCGCATGAGATCGGCGGCGGCGGCTTAAAATTCAAATGAACAAAATTAGGGTTTTATAATTTAGGGTAAGATAGGTATTTTGATCTATATTTAAAAGAAAATTAAAAATAAAATAATATATTTTAATTAATTTATCTTTTGATTTTTAAATAATTTATAATTATACGATGAGTCTTTAGATTTTTAATCTTCATAAATTGAATTAATGGTGCTTATCGGTGCTCGTCGTTAATAGTGCTTATCGGTGCTCGTCGAGCGTGACAGACTCATCCAAGACAATAACACTCGTATCCTTTTTTGTTGAAATGTTACACCTCTTAATAACCAAATTTATTTGGGGTAAACAGCATCCAACTTCACCAAATTATCTGTTTAGTAACAGATAAAGAGATAAGATTCTCTTAATTTAAACCAAATTTAATCTAAAACTTATACAATCAATTGATTTGATCGTAATTTAAACCAAATTTAATAAATTTGTTACATAATATTCAAGATCTTCATCATTTTCATCTTTATTGTCTCTGAAATTATTTTTTATTATCTCAAAATGTTTTTGTGAATATGTGTACGTCAATTTTATTAATAAAGGAAAAATTTTAGATGAAAGTATACAATGCAGGTAAACAAACTTGATCCGGACATATTCCTACAAACACAAAAACAAACGTCTCTAGATAATAAACAGAACCAAAGAAAGAAAAAGTAATAAACCTAATTTAAAGACTCAAAATAAAACTAGATACTAAACATTACCAAAGCTCGACAATGAAGGTAAAAACTATCAACAAACAACACTAAAAAATACATATTACATAATTAAGACACGTTGACAACACATTTATTACCACAACTCAAACGCTAACAAGAGCGATGACTATACATGCATTGTCAAACATAATTGATTTTATTTTATGGGTTCGCTTGCTTTATTAATATAAAAAAACTAAAATTATGAGATTTTTAACCATAAAAGATTAAATTTATCAAATCATCTTGAGTTAACACAATTTTTCTTTTTGAAACCAACACAAAATTAATATAATGCATATATTTTACCAACTAAAATATTATTATATCAAACAAGAAACGCAAGCAAAATGACATACTTGTAACAATATGCCAATTAAATTATCACTTTGTATCAATTGAGTGATAAATTTATAATAATATATTAACTAAATGATCGATTTTTCTAAATGTACATATTTATTATAATTCTTAAGTGGCCTTAAATGTAATTTATCTATTTAATTGCAAAAAACAAGGTGAGGCAGCAAGCCAGCAAGAGACACATCCAACGATATGGCCTACAGCTAGCTCCTAACACCCAATTTGTCCCTAAAGTATTCCATCACATCCACTCTATTCCATCATCATCATCCAATAAAATAATTTAACAAATAAATAACAAAAATAAGAATATATAAATTAACAATTATTTAATTTAACGAAATGATGTGATAAATCTTTTAAATAAGGTCATGAATTTGAATATCGATATTGAAAATGAAAAAACAAGTTAGAATAAATGTATTTTCATTATTATTTTTATTGAAATTTGATTAAAATTAATTAACCAATAAATCATATAATAAATATCATAAAAAATATAAATAAATAAATATGTAACATTTAAAAAACCAATAAATTATCCATCTCTCATCACTAATTGTCTTTTCATCCGTCTTCCCCAATAAATTTATTTGTCTTCTCTATTACTCTATATAGGATTATATATTTATCTCTGCGATATTGTGTGTTACATTTGTCTTTGTGTTGATACATATGACTAATTAAAACATAAAATTAAATTAAAACAATTTAATTATATTCTATTCTTTTATTAATAATATACATATTTATCTTACGGTCTATATTTGAAGTGTAAGACTGCTTCTTTCAATAATATCGTTTTCAAGATTTGAACTCCCATCCTCACATTAAAAATGCAATGTGCCTTACATAAATTTTATGATTATACATGGCCTGAAATGATTAAGATTTTTAAAGTTTGTTTGTTTAACATACTACAGCACAATTACGATAATAATAATACGAATAGAATATTGACATTTTTTTTTACTTAAAGTGTCGGTTAGCACTTTATTGAAATAATAATGAATGTCTCTAGGAAACTGAACCATCGTTCAGCTTCTGATACACGCTAAAAAACATCAAAAACATGAAGCAAGGAAAATAAAAAACAACTGAAGGAAAAAGAAAACAGCCAAGAAAAAACTAAAGATGCATGCGAACCGACAATCCTCCATCGGAGAAGAGAAAACGGTGAAAGCCCAAGGCGGAGGAGAAAAAATTAAGGCGATCTTCTAAAAGTGTGTAGCAAATTCCCCAAACGAAAGCCAACAGCTAATGGTCGTGGTGGATCTAAGAATCGACGATCCAACGCCGCTAACTGCAGCACCGAGCGTGGAGCATCTTCGACCCAAAATCGGTCAGTGGAGAGCCGCAGACCTTCAGCCGCCAGTGCATGTGCTAGACAATTCCCCTGACGTCCCGAAAAGCTAAAACGGCAAGAGGTGAAATACGACCGGACCCGCTTAATGTCTCGGATGATGGGGCTTATTACAGAGGGATCGACAGCGGCAGAGTTAAGCTTGGAAACAACCTATCTATTGTCACCGGTGATGATGACACGATGGAGCCCTAAATCGGAAGCAAAATCCAGACCCTGGAGAAAAGCAAGGGCTTCCGCTTCAAAACTCGAGGTGATGTTTAAATTAAATATATATCCAAACCCCATAATTTGTCCATCTAAATCTCTAATGATGAAGCCCGATGCAGAAACGTTTTCCCCTCTCTTATAACCCACATCCACGTTTATTTTGTAGGAAGATGGGGGCGGAGGAACCCAACGGGCATTCGATAGGCGGTTGGGGTGTCGATGCAGGGAGGATAAACTCTCAAACTCAGCATCATATGCTTTGACAAAGGTAAACACATCCTTCACGCGTTGAATAACTCCTTCATACATCATTTTGTTTGTTGAATACCAAAGAGCCCATAAAGTGATGAAAATTAATCTGTGGTTACTTCTGTTTGTGTCCTGAAGAAAATGAAATAACCAATTGCTGAAATCTGGTAATAGACTCCAATTAATTGAAGAAAAGCCTAATAATCTCCATACTTCCCTTGCATAAAAACATTCACAAAAGATATGAACCACAGTCTCTATGTCCCTCTTACATCTAGGGCAACTTGAATCGCTTGCAACTCTTCTGTAGGTCAGATTCTGCATTGTAGGTAAAAAATTGCGAAGCATTCTCCAAACTAAAATCTTGATTTTAGAGGGGCATGGTACCAACCAGATGACTTTAAAAATATTATGCTGCGAAACACCACCTAGGGGAGAACTCTTTAGGAGAAGATAACCACTTCGTACTGAGTAGAGCCCAGAACCCTCTCCCTTCCAAGAAAGAACATCTTGTTGTTGGGAACGGGGGAGTTTGATACTGAGAATATCGGATGCCTCTTCTTGATCGAAAATAGATTCGACTAGGGTCCTATTCCAATTTTGCTCATTGGGAAAGAGTAAATCCGAGACCACTGCTACCCGTTCGGTATGTTGCGAAGTTACACGCCTCGAAGGCAGCCCCGGGAGCCAATAATCATTCCAAACGGACACTGTCGAGCCTGTACCAATAATCCAGCCCATACCTTTCTCTAAAAGCCCTCTAGAGCCACAAATGCTTCACCATATTAGAGACGGTGAAGAGCCCACTTCGGCCCGTATGAAGGTAGAATTAGGAAAATATTTAGCCTGGAATAAACGGGCCACAAGCGAATTCGGATTAGTAAGGATCCTCCATCCCTATTTAGCCAACAGGGCTATATTAAACTTACCAAAATCTCGAAAGCCCATTCCACCCTCATCTTTCAGCTTACTCAATTCCTCCCAAGAACACCAGTGAATACCTCTTCGAGTAGAAGACTTCTGCCACCAGTAGCGGGCTGCAATTGCCTCCAATTCACGACAAAAGGATGCCGGAAGAAGAAAGCACGACATAGCAAAAAGGGGAATCGCCTGGAGAATTGACTTTATAAATACTTCATTTCCCCACTGGGAAAGCGTTTTCAGGCTGAGAATAGAGACTCGGCTACTGAATCTATCTTTCAGATAGTTGAAAGCTTGTTTCTTATTTCGCCCAACAATTGTCGGTAGGCCCAAATAGGATTATGAATTATCCACTTCAGTAACACCCAAAATACGACAAACGTCCAATCTGTTATCAGAAATAACATTCAAACTAAAGAAGATATTTGACTTATCGTAGTTAATTACCTGACTAGAACAGTCTGCAAAAAGATTTAGGATAGCTCAGAGATTATCAGCACACATAGCTAGAGCTTCCCCGAAAATTAAGCAGTCATTCGCGAAGAGTAAATGACTAACCGAGGGGGCACCACGAGCGATACGAGCACCCTGCAACGTTCCACTGGCCATAGCACCACGCAATAGAGAAGATAACCCCTCTCCACATAGTAGAAAGAGATACGAACTTATTGGGTCACCCTGTCGAAGACCACGTGTGGGGAAGAAGTAGTCACTCGTACATCTGTTAACCACAACCGAATAAGATACGGTGGTGATTCCATTCATTACCAGATCAATCCAAGCCTGCTCAAAACCTATCTTACTCATGACACTACAAAGAAAATCCCACTCAACACGATCGTACGCCTTGCTCATATCCAATTTTAAAGCAAATGAGCCCAGTTTTCCAGTTCTTCGCTTTTTAAAGGAGTGAAGGATTTCATAAGAGGCAATGATATTATCTGTAATTAATCTTCCTGGGACAAAAGCACTTTGTGCCTCGTCTATACATACATCCAGGACCATTTTATGTCTGTTCGCCAGCATCTTAGAAATAACCTTGAACAAGACATTACAAAGAGCAATAGGTCTGAATTGAGTCATTTCTTTTGCATCACTAACCTTAGGAATTAATACGATGTGAATTCTGTTGATGTCCTCAATCGAATAATTCCCCTTCAACACCCCAATGCAATAATCCGCAACCTCATTTCCAAAAATCCCCCAAAAGCGCTAATAAAAGATAGCCCCTAAACCATCTTCTCCTGATTCCTTTAGTGGACTCATAAAATTAAGTGATGTAAAAACCTCTTCCTTCGTGAATTCTCCAAGCAGTAAGTTGTTCATATCTGGGGTGATGCATGGATTAATACCTTGCAAAATGGCAGAAGGGTCCGATACACCTGAGGAAGAAAAAAGTCCTGAGAAATACTGGACTGCAATATGACGAACAGAGTCTTGTTCGTCATGGAAGGTACCATCATCACCAACCAGACCGTTGATGTGGTTTATTCTACGTCGTTGACTCGCATAACGATGGAAAAAATTCGTATTTCTGTCTCCATTTCGCATCCAGTTCGCCTGAGCCTGTTGCTCCTAGTAAATTTCCTCCTTATCGAGTTCCAAATTCAAACTCAGTTTTGCCTCAACCAGATCTCCCAAATTCTCATCCGAAACTTGTTTTTCATTCAGAGTATCAATACGACTCTGTAATTCTTTGATCCATAATTTCTTAGCTTTTTTAATTTTGCGGAACCACTTGTCAAGCCCAAGGCTAACAATCGCAAGTCTATCTGGAACTATTCCACATGTGGAGGCCCATAAATTCCGAACTTCATCTTCACAAGAGTCCTCCAAGAGCCAAGCCGCCTCGAACTTAAAGTGCGAAACTCGATTGGGCTGAGATGGGTTAACACAAGTAGTGAGAAGCATTGGACAGTGATCCGAGAAAGTGTGTGATAGGTGATCAATTTGATAGTTCGGAAAAAGATCATTCCAAGCCTCATTAGCCACACCCCGATCCAATCTCTCTCTAATATTGTTAGTCGAAGTGCGTCCCCATTCCCACGTAAACCAAGGGCTTTTGAAGCCCATATCAGAAAGGCCACAATCGTCAAGAGCATCACTAAAATTCTTCATCTGCCACCCATGTCTTTCCAATCCACTCGACTTCTCTGTTATGCTAAGAATTTCATTGAAGTCTCAAATTACACACTAAGGTAAATCAGGACAATCATTTAACTGTCGTAAAAGCTGCCAGGTTCAAAATCTATTGCCTACTTCAGGAGAACCATAGAATCTTGTTAGGCGCCACTGTTGTGGACTATTGACCTTCGAAATCAGCATAACTATATGATGTGTAGAGAAAGAGCGGAGAGCAACAACTACATCGTTCTTCCAACCAATTGAAAGACCCCCACTTCTACCATTCAAGCTAATATCCAGCCCATTAACATAACCACAAAGGTTATGAATGAGTTCCATCTTAGAGGATTGTAATTTGGTTTCCATCAAGAAAACCACAGAAGGGGATATATCGCGCATCATAGCACGAAAACGACGAACTGTTCGGGCCATCCCCAGACCATGAACGTTCCAACTTAGTATCTTCATTGGGCTTGGCCAGCCCCACCCTGAAGGCCTGCCAATAAAAGGTTCGGGTTACCATTTGAACCCCTAGTTTGGTTATAATATTTTCAACAAGTAAACGAAAGCCTTTTTCTCTTTCGTGTTGTCATTTTTAAGTAAAAGAGTTTTCGACAATATTGGACTTCTTAGAGAGGACAAAGACATATATAATTCATGTTTGGTAAAGAGAGGTTTGGGTAAAAATTAGAAGTTTGAACCATAATTAGAGGTTTGACCTGTCAAATCCGCTAATATGTTGTTTGGTAAATAGCGGATTGAAAGAGCAGATTGGGGTGAAACTGCTAATTTTAAAAAAAGCTCATAATAGGAGCCTTTTGATATTAAAGGTTTGATATTAGAGTTGCAAAGTATCTTTTACCATTATCAGTTACCAAAAATCTCAAAATAACCTAAATTAAATATTTTCTCACTCTATTTATAAGTTAATCCTATTTTTTTGCACAACGAAGTATGATTTTATTTATAAGAAAAGATCATACAAAATCCACATCCCACATCGGCCTCATTAAAAACCTCTCTAAGCCTAAATAGAGGAAAATAGTACCAATGTGAGTGTGCCAAGGACAAACAACAGCTCACTGCGTATACTCCCACACCCAATTGACCCTATCAACACCACTTTTCGCCAATGTATCCGCAACACCATTTGCTTCTCTAAAAATGTGGTTGAAACACACGCAGGGCAACACAACACAATCATCGTCAATCTGCTGGAACCAACGCCAGAGCTGCCAAGGACGGCGATCAATACAATGTAACCACGATAATGCCACCATCGAATCCGATTCCACCACAATCGATGAAACCAACCCCAACCGCATCTCACGTAACATCCACAAGGCGTAAGCAATCGCATATATTTCGGCAACATTGGAATCAGCTATCCCAATCGATCCTAAAAAGATTGCCATAATACGACTATTCCAATCCCGAAGAACACCCCCACATCCCGCTAATCACGGGTTCCCCCGTGCCGCCCCATCAACATTGAATTTCCACACACCCTCCAAAGGATTCCCATACCACGTCCAACCGAGCCACATTGGCTGTGTTTTGTACTGGCCAGCATTGCCTCGGGCAAGACCACCATGCCGCCTCATTCACACACGCTGCCTCCATGTACGCTCGGGTCCAATATAAAGCCCGGAGCTGAACAAGAAAAAACACCGATTGTCTCGTAGCGCGACGCCCCTGAAACTTGAGCTCGTTTCTCGCTATCCATAGCGACCAAACAACATTTGCACAACCAATCATCCACCATGCTCGGACAACACCACTAAAGCATCCCTTCCAACATTGAATAAGAAACTCACCAATAAGACGAGGTCGAACCAAAGTAACATCCCACCATACCAAGAAATCAGACCATACATCATAAGCTAATTCACACGACCAAAAAATATGATCACAATTATCCTCACCAACAATACACCATCGACAACTTAGAGAGGAATTCGAGATGAAGATGCCACGATCAAACAACATACGGAGCGTCGACAAACGATCCACTAAGATAAACCACAAAAACATTGGATTTTCAGCAATATTGGCATGTTCCACACCATACTCACATGCATAGCATCGGACAAGCCAAAGGATGACATTAAACCGTGCAACTTACCCACCAAAAACACCCTCGAATTCAAATGTCTCCAAACCAGCCTATCCGCCACTTGATCACGCAAATGCAACCCTGCCAAACAATCTTTTAATTCATCCAATTGTTTTACCTCAAAGGATCGCAACTTAGGTCGGAAATGACTCGCCAAATCCACACTCGGCATACTCAACACTTCTCGGACAAAAGCGAACTTATTCGAAGCCAACCCAAACAAACGCGGGAATACATTCTTCAATGGTTCATCGATTGCCCAGCAATCCCACCAAAACAACACTCTACCTCCATCTCCCAAAATCCACATAAATTGCTTCTCATTTAAAAAATTATCAACGTACTCGTCATTTTGCACCTCGACGATTTGTTTCCACATTGCCGACATGTTTATTTTTCCCTTTTGCTGAATTTGCCATTCTCTCACAGCCGTACCATACTTCGCCACAATTATCGACTTCCACAACGAGTCCTTCGATTATGCAAATCTCCATGCCCACTTCGCAAGCAACGCTAAATTTCTTGAGCGTAAATTCACCATCCCAAGACCTCCCACTCGCTTCGGTTTACATACCACATCCCAACTTATCCGACTCATCTTCGACCTCTCCTCTTTGCCACCCCAAAGAAAATTTTTCCTAATACTATCAATACGCATCACAACACGTTTGGGCACCAAGAATACACCCATGTAAAATACCGACAGTGCGGACAATACCGTGTTAATTAAAAGCAATCGACCCGCAAATGATAGGGACTTGCGTTTCCACCCTGAAAGACGCTTGCGAAATCTTTGAATAAGCGGCTCCCATACTTCAAATCCACGCGGATGAACACCCAAAGGAATTCCTAAATACTGTATCGGTAAGTCACCCATCGGACAGCCCAAGATCGACGCACAATCCATAAGCATCTCACTGTCCACTCCAATTCCAAAAAGACATGATTTGTCGTAATTAATCTGCAGTCCATATGCATATTCGAAGCAAGTTAGCACACTTTTCAGGTTCCGCGCTACCTCAACCCCTCCCGATAGAAAAATAATAGTGTCATCCGCGAACTGTAAGTGGGACAAAACTATGTCACCAACCACTCGCACTCCCTTGATCAATCCCATTTTTTCTATGTTAACCATGAATTGGTGTAAAAGCCCTGCCACTATCACAAACAATAGAGGCGATAACGGATCACCTTGGCGAATGCCTCCCCACATCGGGAATTATCTCGTCGGACTACCATTAATCAGTATCGACAAACGAGCTGAGCTCACACACGCCATTACCCAACCTCTCCACCTCTCACCAAATCCCATACGACACATTATACGATCTAAACAATTCCAACTGATACAATCATATGCTTTGGCGAAATCTAATTTAAGAATCACCCCCCATTCGCAAACTTACATTTCTTCATTGAGTGAATTACCTCGTTAGCCAGCAGAATGCCATCTAATATCTGACGACCCCTGATAAATACAGCCTGCACATCGGTGATCATTGAAGGCAGTACCCCTTGCAACCTTTGCGCCAAACATTTCACCAGTATCTTATATACAGAATTCAGCAAACAAATTGGGCGATAGTCCTCAATTACTCTCGGACAATCCTTCTTGGTTATCAAAACCACAAAGGTTGAATTCACCCCTTGGTAACCTTCTTAAGTCGAAAAAATCATCCATAAATCTCATGATATCCGATTTCAAAAAATCCCAACCTTGTTTGAAGAACTAAAAGGGAAATCCATCCGGGCCTGGTGCCTTTGCCCTCTCGTAGCTCCAAATCGCACTCTTCACCTCTTCTTCCATGAACACATCTTCAAGCCCCATCCGCTGTTCATTTGACAACACAACGAAGTCCACATTTGGCAAGAAGGAACCCGCTGCATACAGCCTATCGAAATGCTTCTGAAATTCCCTCTTAAACAGAAATTTCATTCTCTTCGGATTAGTCTCCCAACAACCATCTACCTGAATACCCGATATATGATTTTGCAATTGACGGATTTTCGCTGCTTTGTGAAAGAAGCTTGTTTTACGATCCCCCTCCACCAACCATAACACCCTTGATTTTTGTTTCCAAATAGATTCTCTCAGTTTTGCTAACTTCCACAACCTCGCATAAAGCTCTCTTGCCCATAAATTGTCATCCGTCGATTGCCCATCAGACCTGACTTTAGCATCAAGCTGCTCCAATTCGCCTACTACACTATTATACTGTTCTTCGATCACATTTACACCATGTCTATTCCATCCTTTTAGCATCCCTTTCAACCCTTTTAATTTTGTCGAAATCGTAGCCTCCCCATCAATCATCGATAACTTTTTCCATTCATTTTCCATTACATGAATATCCTTTAACCAAAAGTTAAAGAATCGGAACGGCTTCGGACCACTATCAAAAGCGTCAACAACAAGAACAATGGGGGAGTGGTCCGATAATTCCTTCGGCAAATTCAGTACTGTGAGAGCATCGAGTCGATCCACCCAACCTTGCGTTACTAGGAAACGATCTAGTCGACTCCCTTTCCCTCCCAAACCAAACCATGTGAATCGTTTCCCCTGCATCGGAACATCTATCAAAGCACTTTGTTCAATAAATGCACAAAATTGGCTCATACCTCTAGCAAGATGTACGCTTCCCGTTCTCTCCGTCTCCTTCGTTACCATGTTGAAATCGCCACTCACGCACCACTCGATATGTCTTGATTGAACCACTTGTATTATTTCCTCCCAAAAGATTCCTTGTTCAGCAATCACACAAGGCACATACACCCCAACAAACCCAGCCGACCAATCTTCCCGCACCCATCGTCTAACCAGAATGATCATATTCTTACACCATTCCTGTATATCTACTTAAAATCCTTTGGGTTCCCAAATCGCCACAACACCACCCGCTCCCCCCTCCGACGGAGCAAAGCAAAACTCAAACGTATCCTCATACCATAATTGACGAACAGTCCTTTCTGTGATCATCTCCGCTTTGGTCTCTTGAAGTAGAGCCAAAACGCATTTGTGTTGACGTAGGATACGTTGAATAGATATTCATTTTAACGTCGCGCCAATCCCCCGAACATTCCACGACAACATCTTCATGTTTTGCTAGGATTTGTGATCGCGCGCTTCGATTAATCGCGCTATATCTTTGACTATCGCTTCCTCTCGACCCTCTGTTACTGCCCCAATTAATTTTCCCGAACCCATCGTCTTGCGAGCATCTCGCAATATCCCTTGTTTACGGCACACAAAATCGGAGTCCGACAATGAGCCATTCACAATTGCCTTTGGTGCTGTGTCCGAGTCTTATTTTTTCGTGGACGCCCACGCCCACGTTTCGTGAATTGTTCCGCAGTGGGTTTATCCCCTACCTGCGCCAAGCTCGCCTCAATCTCCACTAGTTGTCGAACTCTCTTTTGTTCCTCATTCACATCTATTAATGTAGCTTTATTCACCCTTGGCATTTCAACCCGTGGCCCATCCCTCGTCGGGTTTATCTCAGTCCACTTTTCATTCAACTGCACCTCACACAATCTATCGACATCCTCCACAGCACCCAGCACCTCACCACTTGTCCGTTCACCCACCTCTCTATTCAACATACCTACTTGTTCGTCATCCATCCAGCTCGAAGTCTCAACCAATCTCCAATCTGCAAGTTGGTTTTCTTTCCAAATACGATCTAAGTAACTCCTATCCACCGCAATTTCCTCTTTCGCCTTTGAGTCCCCTATTGATACTGAATTCGGCACCACTGTACCATCCACTGATGACTCCTTATCGTTGTAGGCAGAGTTTATTTTCCAGGCTATTTCTCGATCCTCCGCGTCGTCCCTATCTTCACTCGACTCCACTTCACACCTACAATCACATTTAGGCCCTATCGCCTCCTCAAACTCCATCACTCTTACTTGGAATGTATCTCCCTCCACTTCCAAATCGATTACCTCATCAATGTGGAATACCCAATCCGTTTCTATCTGTATTCTTGCCCTCTCAAATGATGATGGGGCTAATGTTTCTATGTCGATACGGACCAATACACCCCATAATGTCGCAATGTTACGGAATGTCTCCTCCGACCAAATGTGTAGTGGCAGATTACTAATTGATAGCCAAACTCTCCTTCTTAGGATTGTCGTTGTCGGTGACCATGGCGGCACACTTTCTAACCATTGATCTAATTTTCCAGATTGCATCACCTCCCCCTGTTGTTCCGTGTTGTCAAACATCAAAAGGACAAACGATCCCACTATACGCATCACTGAGAACCCAATCAAACCATCCTTGTGGAATTCTTTTGCTAATTCCGTGATTTGATATGGCTTGCGACAGAAACCTATAGCACACGTCTTTAAAATTTCATTCTTTTCCGCGTCTATGATTCCTATTGCTTGCTTTCGCATCGTCATTTCCGATTTCCTCTCCTCATTTCGGTAATCTTTTTGACATGCTGTTTCAATTCCTTTCCTCCGTTGACCCCTACCGATTCTGATTGATTCCTCTTCCGTTGAAATCCCACAGCCTTGCCTTGTGATCGCAATTCTTTATTAGGTTGGGAACCAACCGATTGTGACCTCAAATTCCTTTGTCGCGTGAAGCCCTGATCTCCATTATACGCCATGTTAACCCTGATTTTTGACCCGTATAGCCAAAATCCATTCAGCCTTTCGATTACCCGATTCACATCGATCGCCGATCCCATTCTTACAAATCCAAATCGTGTGCCATCTCTCGCTCTCTTTCGGGGCACGAACACGTCGACCACAACTCCATGGCGATCAAACACCTGCCAAATTCCTTGCCAATGTAGTTGATTTGGCAAATTCGCCACAAATAAGGTCCATACTCGATTACCAAACGCTTCTCCCCGCCTTCCCCCTTTCCCCTGGTCGAACATTTTCTAAGCTAATCCTATTTATTTTTTTTTCTTTTTATTATCTCATATTTATATGTGTATTTAAATTTATTAATTAATTAGATTATATTTGTAACACCCGTGTTTTGGGTCTAGGAGTTAACCGTGTTATAGTTCGAGTCAATAAAATTTAAATTAAAACAATTCAACCTAATTTATGATGTAATTGAGCTTTAATAAGAAGGGAGGGACCTACATTGCGATTTTATCCAAAAGTTTTAAAAAAAGGAAGACAACTTTCAAAGTTGTCATCTTCTTCCCCTTTTTCCCATTATCCCCCACGTGAAAGCACAAAACCCTTCTTCAAAAACCCTCCCAAACTTAGGCTACTATTCCATTGATTTGCAACTTGATTTCAACACCATTTTGAAAGGTAAATATATGTTCTTACTCTCTTTATCCCCTATTTACTTATGGTCTTAGATTTCAAAGTTATGGAATTTTGAAAATTAGGGTTTGTATCAAAGTTTGGGTTTTTAAGGGGTTTTACATTTTGTTTTAATAAATTGAGTTGGGGTTTTGTTTACTCATGTTAAAATACACATTATATGTTAATTTGGTTGGATTTTGATAAAAATTCGAAGTGGGTTCTTAGACCCATTTTTGAGTTGTCAAAAACTCCATTTTTGGAGGGTTTTAGGTTGAAAACAAAGGGCTGATGGTTTATATATGTTAGGAGGGTGATTTGGGACATTTTAGAGGTCATTTGAGTGATTGTAAATGGGAATTTCAGCAAGGTTTTAGGGGAGCACGAAAATTGGAATTTTGGGAGATTATGTGGTTTGGGAATTTGTGGAATTTGGCTTGTGTTTGTAAAGTAAGTTGATGGTTGAGTTTAGCATTGAATTATGAAGTAATGTATATGTTTTGGCTTGGCTAGAAGCAAGATGAGTCTTTGAAGGAGCTTTGGGACCGAATCCGGGTTCGTAGGAGTTTCGCTTGGTAGCTAAGGAAGGGCGGTGAGTGGTTTTAAACTTGTTTTAAAGTTTGGTTCGAGTGTGTTTAGTGTGTGAGTGAAATGTGCTTGATAGGCCATTTCCTTTTAATTCAAGTTGTTGATTTTAGTTATTGATTTCCATTCAATACTATTGTGTATTTGCCTATCTATGCTCTTGTGGATTGTGGTTAAATTGATGCATGTATATCATGAAATATATATATGTGATGAGCATGGAATGTGGTTGATGATATAAGATGTGGTTATGATAATTGACACTAATTAAATTACCGATTGTAAATGATCGATCATTAGGATTAGTGTGCACACAAATTAAGTCAAAACGTACGTGGCCTTGATGGCGTTAAGTCATCAAGGAGGAGCGCGGTGATGTAATATTCCACCGGAAGCTTTTATTTATTTCTACGGGATGATGAGTGAAATCCCATCCGTAGGGCATGTGGCGATGAGTGGAATCCCGCACATGCGAGGTCCGGTGATGAGTGTAATCCCACCGAGATAAAGTGTTGTTGAGGTTTAAATCCGCACAATCGGGGTAATTTAAAGTGGTCAATTACTTGTTCATATATTGTGATATGTGATGTTGATTTATGATTGTTGATTATTGATGCTTGATGTTTAGTATGAAGTAAGATGCCATACTATGCCACTTGAAAGACTAGCTAGGTCTACTTGGTTTTATGTCAATGCTTGATATACGTGAGACTAGGATTTACATGCTTGAACCCTACATTGTTGATGTTTTTTTTTTCGTTTTAGAGCACCCTCACTAAGCTTATAGCTTACGCTCTCAATGTTCAACAATGCAAATCATTAGCGTGGTGTTAGCTCGAGGCAAGGCAAGAAGGGCTTCAAAGTTTGTGACTCAAGTACGGTGGTGATTTTGTATTAGTTAGCAATGTGGCAAGGGTTGTGTATGAGCTTGTATGACTCATTTATATGCGTTGATGTTGGATTGTGCCTTTGGTTTCAAGTTAAAGCATGCTTTTATGTTTGGTTTGCCTTAGGATTGATGTTAGTGTGTTGGTTGGGGTTTTAGAGAGATTTAAGGGCCTCCTTGTGCCTTAAATCAGCTCAAACCTGCAAGTTCGTAGCATGGGTATCGATACGGTTGGTCTCGTATTGATACGGCCTTCTTGTTCTAGGCCATACATTTCGATACGCGGGGAGATGTATCGATACTTTTTTGGACACTGGAGTTACTGTCCAACTTGGTATCGATACCGATCTCAGGCGTATCGATACCTTTTTGGACATTGGAGTTACTGTCCAACTTGGTATCGATACCGGCCTTTGGCGTATCGGTACGGTCATCTTAGCATTGACCGTGAGAAGTCAACCGTTGGGGAGGGTATCGATACACTCCTTGGGTGTATCGATACGGTCTCTACGGGTTGACTCTGACCAGTTGACCTAGTCAAGGGGTATCGATACACCCCTTAAGTGTATCGATACCGTCTGCAGTTTAAGCTTAAAATTGGGCTGTAAGATGTTGGGTTGAGTTCGTTTGTTTGTTTCGTAAATGTTGTTCCGTTGTATGATCACATAGGATTAAATACTCATCTAGACACGATTTAAAATGAAAAAAATAGGGTTGCTAACCGAGGGGGAATCCTTAAGGGGTTTTCACTTGGTTTTTCCCGTGTGGCCCACTCGAACCGGTCATCCGGCCAGACCGGGACGAGGGGGTTACATTTGTTGGTATCAGAGCCTGAGGTTACCGAGACCTCGGGCAGGTAAGTGAGGTAAGCTTGACGTATTAAATGATTGTGTTGTTCGATGCATGTCTTGCCATGAATGCTTGAATATTTGACTGTTAGTATGTGTAACACCCCAATTTTGGGCTTGGAAGTTTAGGGTCTGAACCGGACCGGTTTAAATTATGGTTCGAATATAAAAGGTGGTTTTTAGGGAAAGCCTAGTTTGGGATGCATTAAAAATATGGAAAAATATCTAAAAATACTCTTTTATTATATATAAGAGAGTGATGAAATCAATTTTACAAAATGGGGTTTGGAAATATGACATTTCAAGTTAGTGACTAAAATGTAATTTTTGAAAAGTTGGTGACTGTTTTAAAAGGATTGAAACTTTGAATCTTTAAGGAGCTAATTTACCCAAGGGAGGGTTTCTCCAGATTTTTCTTAGATTTTAAAGATTTATTTAATGTTATTTAATAAAAAAGAAAAGAGGGAAAAGAGATATTTTAGTTTTATAACTAACTTTTGACAAAATTTTCCCATTTCATTTTCTCTCAATTTTCCCTCAGCCAAACACATTTCCACAACCACTTTTCCTTTGATTTTCACACCTAAAGTTGAGATTTCAATCTCTAAATGGTTTCTAATCATTTCTACACCAAATCCTCATCATTTGCTTATTGAATTTTCAAGGATTTTGGCTCTAAACAAGAAGAAACTCACATTTAGAGGTATGAACGTCCTTCTCCTCTAAATACTCAGTTCTTTACTGAAATTCTCAAGTTCTCAATCCTTAAATTGAGTTTTATTAAAGGTTTTAATGTTGTGATCTTGATTCTGGCTTAAAATGCAATATTTGGATTTAATTTTGAAGAAATTCGTATTAAATAATTGAGCTCTGTTTTGAGATGTTTTTTTGATGTATTTTGGATGTCTAATAATGTGTAATTGAGGTTTAATCAATGCAATCCCGAATAGGTTGATTTTCCTAAGTTTTTACTTGAGTTAATGGTGGTTTTTGGGGTGATTTTGATGTTCTGCTATAGCTGGAGGTATAAGGAAGTGTTTAGGTCCTTTTTGGATGTTAATTGATGTCTAAGAATGATTGGAATTGATGGATCTTGGCTGGGTAATGTTGTAGAGGTGTTTGGATGTGATTTCGATTGTGTTTGGTAGCCGAAATGTGAGTTTTGATGAGAGTAGCAAGTTTAGGTGTTTTGGCTGAAGATTTTAATGCATGATGATGCATTAATCCTCTGCTTTGATGTGTTTAAAACATGAGAGACATCTTCGGATCTTTGTGGTGTTGATCCGGAGGCTTGATCGGCGTTTTGGCAAGCTTGCGAAACGGAATCGGTGAGTGAAGTTTGGTTTTCAGCTTTGAAACCAATGTTTGAAGGTTATGAGAGCTTAGTTTAAGTCTAAACAACTTAGCTAAGCTCAAGAGTAAGTTTTCGGAGAAACTCTCTTTTTGATGAACCATGAGATGATTGGATGCAATGTGTTTTATTTGCATGTTTAAATTCTGTTTTGAAAGCATATTTTAGCATGTTTAATGCTGGTTTTGTAAGCCATGTGTTGAAGGATGCTCAAGGTAAGAGATCCTTATTTTGAACATTGATAAATGTGGTTTGATGCATGGTGATGCATGAGTATTTAATGGCTTTGTTAAATGCTTAAAAACAGTGGATTGATGATGGTAAATGATGTATATTGGCAAGTGATGTGTTGGTTTTAAAGTACTTGAATCGGATATATTTAGCCGACTATAGGATTGGGTGCACCGTGAATAAAGTCGCCTTGAATGTTGAGGGGTTGTGATTGTACCGTAAACTCCATCCAAGTACACTAACGAGATGGTTAAGATCACAATGGTGGTTAAAAGTCCATGTGTGGATCTTGTGTTGTGTGTCCCGTGTTCTCGTTAGTGATGTTATACAATTACCAACTAGTGATGTGGAGGGGTTGTGATTGTACTGTAGACTCCATCACGGGTGTTGAGGGGTTGTGATTGTACCTGTAAACTCCACCTTGAGTGTTGGTAGTGTGTATGAAGCGTATGGGACAACGCTTGTAATCCGCGTATCCGATTGTGTTTTGAGTTGAAAAAAATGGTTATGGATTATCACTTGAAAGCCAATATGACATGTTGTTGAATTGAAGCATGAGATGCTTGGTTTGTATGCATAGATGCATGCTAAATGTTGTTTTGAAATTAAAGGCCTTGGAAAGGTGTTTTTACTAAGTGCATTATTGTGTTGTTTTATTAGAGCATTCCTCACTAAGCATACGTGCTTACGCTCTCTCTTTCTTGAACCAATAATGCAGAGCATTGAAGTGCTTAAAGGGCAGCAAAGAGGTCAAGGATCCAAGTGAAAGTCTAAGCTCATGTATGGTGACTATTTTCACAACACTATTAGCTTTTGGTATTTGGCAATGGGAACCTAGATTGTGTTTTTGGGAGATGTTTTGGACTCCCTAAGTTTGGCATGATGCCTATGGTGTTTTGGATATGTAATTGGCCACTTTGATGCTTGCTTTGATGACTTGATGTTTGGTTGGTGTTGAGTATTAGGTTGCATGTCTATAGTTTGAGGTTTTTCCTAATCGAAGCTATGAATGTGTTTTGTTGATGCTATTATGTTCCTTTAGTGCATAATGACTTGTTGGCATGTTTTGGGCGTCATAGGTATGCGTTTGATGAGTCGAATGCTTGTTAAACCAGTAAATTTCTGCAATTCTGGGCAGCCCGTATCGGAACGGGTGCTACCGTTTCGGAACAGGGGCCTGAAATGGCCTTAGAGTTTCGAAACGGGTAGAGACGTTCCGAAACGTTTTTGCTACTGCCAAGCCCTGTTTCGGAACAGGTTTCGAAACGGTCCCGCGTTTCGGAACGGTCCTTCCCCGTTTCGGAACACTCGACCGTTGGGCACTGAATCTTATGGTTATATGTTTTGAAATCCTCACGTTTTAGTCTTGATATTTGTTTGTGCAATTGATTGAGTTTGAGATGTCCGTTTGAGATGAAATTTGGCAGAGAAGCATGAAACATGATTAATTTCATAATGGTAACTTAAAAGTTGGCAAGGTTCCAGAATTTACAAATTGGTCCCTAAATTTATATGTTGTGCAATTGAGTCCCTTGTACTTTTCCGATTGCTGTGATTTTTGAGTATGCTTATCTCAAGAGTACACCTAGGGTTAATATGCATTTAGACAAGGTTAAAAAGAAAAAAAGGGGTCGTTAATCAAGGTTGACTTTCGGGTTGACTTTGGTTTTCCCCGTGTAATCTTCGTAGTTCGGGTCAACCGTCTAGGCCGGGCTAAGGGGGTTACAGTATGATGTTTTGAAGCATGAATTGGCGCGTCTGGTGTGGAGTGTATTCCCATTGCTACTATTACTTAATTTATAAAGATTTTTGGAAAAAAAGGTACTTGAGCACTATTGGACCCTTGCTTTGACTAACGTAATCCTTATCTGTTTCTTGTTGTAGGTTATACCTTGATAGCTGTAGCATGAGACCACGTGGGAGGCCTAAGATGGTTCGACCGGAACCACGGGCAGAGGCTCCATGAGTTGAGCCAGTAGTGAGAGTTGAGGCTCAAGTGGGAGAGTCTGCGGTTGGAGTTGGAGCTCCTCCACCACCTCCACCACCACCACCTCCTCCACCGGGAGCGAAAGGTGAGGTCGGGGCCGAAGGAGAGGGACCACAAGGAGGCCAAGAACCGGCCGGGATAGACTTAGCTCCGTTGGTTCAGGCGATAGCCGGGGCGTTTCAGGCTGCAGTAGCTGGAGGTCAGGCAGCTCATCATCAGGGTGAGGGCACTGAATTACCTTTAGAGAGACTTCGGGGCCTTGGGGCCGAAGAGTTTAGAGGTTCTACTCTGGAGAGATCGGAGTTGTGGTTTGAGAAGACCGTTCGTATCCTTGCTCAGATAGGGTGCACTGATGAGCGCAAGTTGGGATGTGTTGAGTCTTTACTTCAGGGTGATGCCTTCACTTAGTGGGTCACCATTACTACGGGTATGGATGAGGCCGAGATCACCTGGGAGTTCTTTGAGACAGCTTTCCGTAAGAAGTATCTGGGTCCGCGATACCTCGACGAGAGGAAGAGAGAGTTTACGGCATTGCTTCAGGGAAGTATGTTCGTGACCGATTATGAGATCCGATTTGTCAGATTGAGTCCGTATGCACCTGAGCTTGTACCTACTGAGGTGGAGCATTGTAACCGCTTCCGTTATGGGCTGAGTGAAGAGATCAAGACGTATACTCTAGCTTCAGATTACACTGATTTTGATGTCTTGGTCGCGAGGGCCAAGGACTTAGAGCACATCTTGAGTTTGACCAGGCGGTCAGGTGGATCTAGTTCGGGTAAGAGGTCTAGCAACTTTGATAGAGGTGATGCCAAGAGGCATTGGGACAACAGACATCATTATGATCATAGGCGTGGTGGCGGTAACCACGGTAGGGGCCATCAGGGTCAGAGAGCTGGTGGGAAGTTGCCCACATGTGCTACTTACGGGAGGAACCACACCGGGGAGTGTTGGGGAAACTATCATTCTTGTTGGAGTTGTGGTGCTAGGGACCATATTAGGCGTGACTGTCCACATCAGGTGGGACAGGCACCAGCTCAGGCTCCTGCTAGAGCCAATGACTTTCAGAGAGGTCGCGGGCGCGGTAGAGGTAACTTCCAGCCGAGGAACGATGGTCAGAGGAACATAGCACATGTTGTTGCAGTCCAGCCAGAGAGCGGAGGTCAGGCCAGAGTTTATGCTCAGCACGGAGATCAGCATGACACCGAGGTGATCGCAGGTAACTTCTCGATACAGTCTTTGGGTTTGCTTTTTTTGATTGACTCTGGGTCTACACATTCCTACATATTGAGTGAGCATTCACGGTCTTTGAATTTGCCTTGTGAGATGTTAGAGGTAGGAGTTAGTGTTACTAGTTCCTTTGGGGACACGGTAGTAGTTAGGAAGATGTACCGAAGGTGTCCGTTGATGGTTCAGAGGCATGTGTTTCCAGTGGATATGATGGAACTTCCTTTCTATGGTTTTGATGTGATTCTGGGTATGGACTGGCTCACGGAGCACAGAGCTAGGATAGATTTTGAGACTAAGCGGATTTCTTTGAGGCTCACAGATGACTTTGAGATAGTAGTGGTGGGTGAGAACGTGAAGTTCTTGTCCAATGTGGTTTCAGTGCTAGAGGCTAAGAAGTTAGTTGAGTTGGGGTGTGAAGAATACTTAGCGTATGTGATGAACCCTAACATGAGTGAGGTTAGACCTCAGGACATCCGGACAGTATGTAACTTTCCTAGTGTGTTTTCGGAAGAATTGCCAGGGTTACCACCGGACAGAGAGGTAGAGTTCAGCATTGAAAATTATTCTGATTCAGCTCCTGTTTCGATTGCTCCGTACCGTATGGCACCGAAAGAATTGAAAGAGTTGAAGACTCAGTTGCAAGAATTGACAGATAGAGGTTTTATTTGGCCTAGTTCTTCACCTTGGGGTGCACCAGTTTTGTTTGTGAAGAAGAAGGATGGAAGCATGAGAATGTGTATAGATTATAGGCAGTTAAATCAGTTGACAGTGAAGAATAAATATTTGTTGCCTAGAATTGATGACTTGTTTGATCAGATGAGGGGAGCATCGGTCTTTTCGAAGATTGATTTGAGATCGGGTTACTACCAGCTAAAGGTAAGAGAGGTTGATGTACCGAAGACGGCCTTTAGAACTAGATATGGTCACTATGAGTTCTTATTCATGCCATTTGGGTTGACTAATGCATCGGCTGCTTTCATGGACATGATGAATATGATTTTTCATCAGTATCTAGACCAGTTTGTAGTTGTGTTTATTGATGACATTTTGGTGTACTCGCGAACTGAAGAAGACCATGACCGACATTTGAGACTTGTTTTGAAGACTTTGCTAGATCATCAGTTGTATGCGAAGCTCAGCAAGTGTGAATTCTGGATCCGAGAGGTAGTCTTCTTAGGACACGTAGTGTCAGCCGATGGGATTAGAGTTGATCCGAAGAAGATTGAGGCCATTGTTGAGTGGAAGCAACCGAAGTCTGTGACAGAGGTACGTAGCTTCCTAGGCTTAGCCAGATACTATAGGAGATTTGTAGAGGGTTTCTCTAAGTTAGCCGCTCCATTGACACAGTTACTTCAGAAGAGTGTTCAGTTTGAGTGGACAGATGCAAGACAGAGAGCCTTTGAGAAATCGAAAGAAGCTTTGACCCAAGCATCGATCTTGATACAGCCTGAGTCCGGGAAGGACTATGTAGTTTATAGTGATGCTTCTTATGTAGGGCTAAGGTGTGTCCTTATGCAAGACAAGAGAGTAGTGGCTTATGCCTCAAGACAGTTGAAGACCCATGAGCGTAACTATCCGACCCACGACATAGAGTTAGCTGCAGTTGTGTTTGCTCTGAAGATTTTGAGGCACTATTTGTACGGTGAGAGATGCACAGTGTACACCGATCACAAGAGTTTGAAATACATTATGACACAACGAGATTTGAATCTCAGGCAGCGTAGATGGTTAGAGTTGCTAAAGGACTATGATCTTACTATTGAGTACCATCCGGGTAAGGCCAATGTAGTGGCCGATGCATTGAGTAGGAAGATGGCCTTGGACTTGAGAGCTATGTTTGCTAGATTGAGTTTGTCCGGAGATGGTGGCTTGATAGACGAGCTTCAGGTTAGACCTACTCTAGGTCAGTTGATTAGAGAGAAACAACTCTTAGATAGATCTTTGGCACCTCACGTGCAAGATATAGCCGAGGGTAGATCTTCAGACTACAGTTTCAGTATTGATGGGGTTTTATGTTTCAAAGATAGAATAGTTGTGCCAGAGGATAGTGACTTGAGACGTACGATCTTGACTGAAGCCCACAGTAGTCCGTTTGCTATGCATCTTGGAAGTACGAAGATGTACCGTGATTTGAAGAATGAGTACTTTTGGGTTGACTTGAAGAGAGATGTGGCCGACTTTGTGAGTAAATCCTTAGTGTGTCAGAGAGTGAAGGCAGAACATCAGGTTCCCTCAGGTTTGTTACAGCCGTTGAGAATTCTGGAATGGAAATGGGAGAACATCTCCATGGATTTTGTTTCGGGGTTTCCTTTGACTCCTGCGAAGAAGAACTCAGTTTGGGTGAAAGTAGATCGTTTTACGAAGTGTGCTCACTTCCTGGCAGTCAACACTACTTACACTTTAGATAGATTGGCTGATTTGTACATTGGTGAGATTGTGAGGCTACATGGTGTGCCGAAGTCCATTGTGTCAGATAGAGACCCGCGGTTTACTTCTAGATTTTGGGAGTGTCTGCATACAGCTTTGGGTACCCGTTTGAACTTCAGCACTTCTTATCATCCTCAGTCAGATGGTCAGTCAGAGAGGGTTATTCAGATCTTAGAGGATATGTTGCGTTGTTGTATCATTGACTTTCAGGGTACTTGGGAGAAGCATTTGCCTTTATTAGAGTTTGCGTACAATAACAGCTTTCAGTCGAGCATTCAGATGGCTTCGTATGAGGCCTTGTATGGCCGAAAGTGTAGGACTCCAGTGTGTTGGGCCGAGGTAGGACAGAAATTGTTACCTATGCCGGATTTGCTCAAGGGGACAACAGACAAGGTAAAATTGATTTGTGATCGTTTGAAGGCTGCTTCGGATAGACAGAAGTCCTATGCCGATTTGAAGAGGAAGGAAGTTGAGTTCTCAGTGGGTGAGAGAGTATTCTTGAAGGTATCTCCGTGGAAGAAAGTGATGAGATTTGGCCGAAAAGGGAAGTTGAGTCCGAGGTACATAAGACCGTATGAGATAGTGAAGAGGGTTGGTCCCGTTGCTTATCAGTTGCGTTTTCCATCCGAGTTAGAGAAGATACATGATGTGTTCCATGTTTCGATGCTTCGTAAGTATAGATCCGATCCATTACATGTTATGCCCGTAGAAGAGATTGAATTGAATTCGGATTTGACTTACGAAGAAGAGCCCGTTGAGATCTTAGCTTCGGACAGTAAGGTGTTGAGGGGTAGATCAATTGAGTTAGTGAAGGTGCGGTGGCAACGTAGAGGTGTGGACGAGGCCACTTGGGAGAGGAAGGAGGATATGGAAAGGCAGTTTCCGTATCTCTTTCAGTCAGGTAATTTCGGGGACGAAATTCCTTAAGTGGGAAAAAGTTGTAACACCCGTGTTTTGGGCCTAGAAGTTAACCAGGTTATAGTTCGAGTCAATAAAATTTAAATTAAAACAATTCAACCTAATTTGTGATGTAATTGAGCTTTAATAAGAAGGGAGGGACCTACATTGCGATTTTACCCAAAAGTTTTAAAAAAAAGGAAGACAACTTTCAAAGTTGTCATTTTCTTCCCCTTTTTCCCATTATCCCCCACGTGAAAGCACAAAACCCTTATTCAAAAACCCTCCCAAACTTAGGCTACTATTCCATTGATTTGCAACTTTATTTCAACACCATTTTGAAAGGTAAACATGTTTTCTTACTCTCCTCTTTATCCCCTATTTACTTATGGTCTTAGATTTCAAAGTTATGGAGTTTTGAAAATTAGTGTTTGTATCAAAGTTTGGGTTTTTAAGGGGTTTTACATTTTGTTTTGATAAATTTAGTTGGGGTTTTGTTTACTCATGTTAAAATACAAATTATATGTTAATTTGGTTGGATTTTGATAAAAATCCGAAGTGGGTCCTTAGACCCATTTTTGAGTTGTCAAAAACTCCATTTTGGAGGGTTTTAGATTGAAAACAAAAGGCTGATGGTTTAGGTATGTTAGGAGGATGATTTGGGACATTTTGGAGGTCATTTGGGTGATTGTAAATGGAAATTTCAGCAAGGTTTTAGGGGAGCACGAAAATTGGAATTTTGGGAGATTATGTGGTTTGGGAATTTGTGGAATTTGGCTTGTGTTTGTAAAGTAAGTTGATGGTTGAGTTTAGCATTGAATTGTGAAGTAATGTATATGTTTTGGCTTGGCTAGAAGCAAGAGGAGTCGTTGAAGGAGCTTTGGGACCGAATCCGGGTTCGTAGGAGTTTCGCTTGGTAGCTAAGGAAGGGCGGTGAGTGGTTTCAAAATTGTTTTAAAGTTTGGTTCGAGTGTGTTTAGTGTGTGAGTGAAATGTGCTTGGTAGGCCATTTCCTTTTAATTCAAGTTGTTGATTTCCATTCAATACTATTGTGTATTTGCCTATCTATGCTCTTGTGGATTGTGGTTAAATTGATGCATGTATATCATGAAATATATATATGTGATGAGCATGGAATGTGGTTGATGATATAAGATGTGGTTATGATAATTGGCACTAATTAAATTACCGATTGTAAATGATCGATCATTAGGATTAGTGTGCACACAAATTGAGTCAAAACGTACGTGGCCTTGATGTCGTTAAGTCATCAAGGAGGAGCTCGGTGATGTAATATTCTACCGGAAGCTTTTATTTATTTCTACGGGATGATGAGTGGAATCCCATCCGTAGGGCATGTGGCGATGAGTGGAATCTCGCACATGCGAGGTCCGGTGATGAGTGTAATCCCACCGAGGTAAAGTGTTGTTGAGGTTTAAATCTGCACAATCGGGGTAATTTAAAGTGGCCAATTACTTGTTCATATATTGTGATATGTGATGTTGATTTATGATTGTTGATTATTGATGCTTGATGTTTAGTATGAAGTAAGATGACATACTATGCCACTTGAAAGACTAGCTAGGTCTACTTGGTTTTATGTCAATGCTTGATATACGTGAGACTAGGATTTACATGCTTGAACCCTGCATTGTTGATGTTTTTTTTTCGTTTTAGAGCACCCTCACTAAGCTTATAGCTTACGCTCTCAATGTTCAACAATGCAGATCATTAGCGTGGCGTTAGCTCGAGGCAAGGCAAGAAGGGCTTCCAAGTTTGTGACTCAAGTACGGTGGTGATTTTGTATTAGTTAGCAATGTGGCAAGGGTTGTCTATGAGCTTGTATGACTCATTTATATGCGTTGATGTTGGATTGTGCCTCACTACAAAAATATAGGTTTTTAGTGACAAATTGATAGTGACTGGAAATAATTTTGTCACAAATATTAACTTTTTGTGACAATATTTTTGTGCGACACAATTAGTATAAGTAATTGTGACATAATTTTATTTGGTCACTGTAACAGTAGTAATTGTGACGATTGCATTTTTCACAAATAAATTCTCACTATAAGTATACAATTGTGACACAAAGTTTTTTGTCACTAAAACTTTGACACATGATAGTGACGATATGTGAAGTGGTCACTATTATTTGATATTTGTTGTTACAATGAAATTACTTGTCACTTAAAGTTTCACTTTTTGTTGTGATAAATTTTGTCACAAATAAAAAAAATAAAAGTAATGACAAATTAGACATTGTCACATGATAAATTTATTTTTATAATTATAAAAAGTAAAGTTATCATAAACTAGTTTGTCAAAAGGTAAAATATTTCTATAGTCTATACTATGTGTAAATTGTTGTTTTAGTCAATCTATTTTTGATCAACTTTAGTCCCTATATTTTTCAAATTTTAATATTTTAATCCTAATCTTAATGAGACACCGGCAATATGACTGAATTACAAGGACTAAAAATGCTGAAATTAAAGAAAAAAATTTAATAAGCAACTTATGTATAACAAATTAGCTAAAAAGAAAATTTTACTTAACATATTTAAATACGACCATTCATGTCAGGATAAAAAAATTCAAAATTTAAAAAGTATAGAAATTTAAAGTGACCAAATTAGAGTACAAAGACTACTATGTGATTTTAGCACAATATATGATAGATTTTTTTTTTTTGAAAATTTTAACAGATATATTCCATTTTGATTTGTTTTTTCTACAGAAAAAAATCTAAATGGTTTCTTCAACATACGTACTTCGTATAAGAAACCATAGAAAAATTAGGTAAATTATTATTATAATAATGTGTTATAATTAATAAATATTTTTAAAATAAATAAAATTAATTACAATTACAATTAAACCTAAATATTATTTTTCTTTCAAAATAGTATAAAATTTATTGTCTAGCCTAGTGGATAAGTATTGCACTCTCGCCCTAAAGGTTCCAGGTTCGATCATTCTTGAAGCCATGCATTGCATTTATTTACTAAAAATTGATATTTGAATATGCTACATTATTTATAATTAAATTTCAGTGATCTAATGAAAGTTTGCAGACTAAAATGCAAAAGCTCAATTTCAGGGACAATTAGTGATTAGTTTAAACCCTAAATAAAATGGTTACAACTAAAAATATAATTAATTTTTAATTATTGACAGTGACGACATATTTTAGACACTATTTAAATATGTATTTGTGATAGAATGTTTGTCACTAGTAAGAATAACATTAGTGTCTAAATTTTAGTCACTATTAATAATCATTTGTGTCAAATAGTGTGGTCATAAAAAACATAACTATTGCGACGAAATACATGAAAGTTGTCACTAATATAATAGTGACGGAGTTATTAGTGACAACAGGTGACGACTCAGAAAAATAGTCACTGTAAATTTTAGTGACTAAATATAACACTTTTTGTGACAATTTTTAATGTCACTACAAATGCATTTTCTTGTAGTGCCTTTGGTTTCAAGTTAAAGCATGCTTTTATGTTTGGTTTGCCTTAGGATTGATGTTAGTGTGTTGGTTGGGGTTTTAGAGGGATTTAAGGGCCTCATTGTGCCTTAAATCAGCTCAAACCTGCAAGTTCGTAGCAGGGGTATCGATACGGTTGGTCCCGTATCGATACGGCCTTCTTGTTCCAGGCCATACGTTTCGATACGCGGGGAGACGTATCGATACCTTTTTGGACACTGGAGTTACTGTCCAACTTGGTATCGATACTGGTCTCAGGCGTATCAATACCTTTTTGGACATTGGAGTTACTGTCCAACTTGGTATCGATACCGGCTTTTGGCGTATCGGTACGGCCATCTTAGCGTTGACCGTGAGAAGTCAACCGTTGGGGAGGGTATCGATACACTCCTTGGGTGTATCGATACGGTCTCTACGGGTTGACTCTGACCAGTTGACCTAGTCAAGGGGTATCAATACACCCCTTAAGTGTATCGATACCGCCTGCAGTTTAAGCTTAAAATTGGGTTGTAAGATGTTGGGTTGAGTTCGTTTGTTTGTTTCGTAAATGTTGTTCCGCTGTATGATCACATAGGATTAAATACTCATCTAGACAAGATTTAAAATGAAAAAAATAGGGTTGCTAACCGAGGGGGAATCCTTAAGGGGTTTTCACTCGGTTTTCCCCGTGTGGCCCACTCGGATCGGTCATCCGGCCAGACCGGGACGAGGGGGTTACAATATTAAAATAATTATATACGTAATAAATTAATATATAAATCATTTGAATATGTTTAGAAAAGTTATATTAAAAATAATTTTATAGATCTAATTAATAATAATTAGATACAAAATATTGATAACTAATAAACTATTCAAACAAGTATTGAATATAAACATGTCCTTATATGTTATTTTACATGTTTAAATAATCTAACAGCTATCAACTATCAGTTAATTTTTCCAAACACTTTTATACAATCAGCTAATACAATCCGCTAGTCAAATCAGCTATCAGCTAATGTAATCCGCTATCAGCTATCCGCTAATTGCCAAACATGGCCTATAGTGTCGGAGGAGCACGAGTATTTCCTAAATTTTTTAATATAATAGTATTTCAGTTCAATTTTCAATCATATATTTATTAAACGAGACATTTATACTTATCAATTTTTAGATTTAAAAGTTTAAGAGAGATGAATGATTTTGTCCCTAATCGTTGGGTATCGACGAAAGGGATGCAATACGAGGAGAGTATGCGTCATTCGATACCTGATAATTAGGGACAAAGTCTTTTATCCCTACTAAACTTTTAAATCCAAGAATCGATAGGTGTAAATGTCCTATTGACCTAATTTATGTAAAAAATTAATACATTTTTTATTCACAATGTCATTATCACGTGCCTACGTCACGTGTACTACAAGCATAGACGGTTCAAAAATTTAAGGAGCCTTGTGCAGTTTATTAAAACGAGCCCCTTAATTTATAATAAGAAAAATATAAGTTTTTTCAAATAAAGTTTCCTTCATACAAAAAATATTAGATTACTCTGTTAAACAACATAAAAATGACTTACAAACATCTAAAAATTTAATATTTTCACTTAAAAAGTGATGTTATTCTTGCATATGTTGAAGCAAAACCATCTACAATTTTTTCGAGATCAACTTCTTCCAATAGATTAGTCTCGATTGTCATTCAATCAAGTCCATTTAGTCTTTCTTGTGACATAGTTGTCCGTACGTATGACTTCACAAATTTTAATTTGAAAAGCTTCGTTCTGCATAAGCAACAATAATAGAAATAGTCAATAAAACCCTATGCAATTGTCGTATTTGAGAAGCAATTAAAATGTTTTAAAAACTTTTATAAATTGATTACTCCTATTTTTTCCTTAGGTAAAAGGTCTCTAAGTAATTTCAGCTCAACTAATAACTCATTTCCATCAACATCAGCTAACTCATTTTTCTTAAGAGCATTTCAAAATTACTGTAATAAAATTTTAGATTAATGCCATCTAATAAATATATAATTTATGATGATGGAACAAGAAGCCGTCAAATAACACCATCTTAATTAAAAAAACACTACCAATCGAAAAGGAATATTTATACAAATATTACTTTGGAATTTTTTAATTTCAAAAGTAGGGATCCCGAAAAATTATTTACAGATCTAGGGTTGTTTACTGTGCAGATTCAGAAGACACTGGGTGCACACCCCGTTTTTGAACAGTGTTTTTCAGGTTGGAACACTGTTCAAAAGCGGATTGCTTTCCCTCCCCTTTGAAGAAGGCACGTTGCCACGTGGCGCAATGGTGGGCGTCCGGGCACTGTTCAAAACCGGACTGCCCACCCCCTAGTTTGAACAGTGCATCGAATAATTGGGTGGGTGGCAGGCGGTTCACGGGTATTTGTTGGGAGGTGTAATTTTTGTTTTTTTTTATTGGTTGATTGGGAGGTGTAATTTTTGTGGTTGAAATTGAAATGAGGTGAAGATAAATAGAGGTTGTGTTGAAGGTTGAAGAAAGAAGGTTGAAGGTTGAAGAAAGAAGGTAAAAATAGAAGAGAAAGATTTTGAAGAAAATTTGTGAGTATTTATATTTTATTTGAGAAAATTATGTTAAATTTATATTTGTAATGTATGTATTTTTTTATAGTTACATTTTTTTATTTTTTCAGATTAGTTTTTTTTTTAATTTTATAGATGTTAGAATTTTGAAGTTGATGTTTGAAATATTGAAATTTTTGTGTTAAATAGGTTGTTGAAGAGGAGAAGAATATATTTTGTGAAGAGTTTGAGAAATAGAGATTTGAAGAAATATAGTAAGTATAATGCAATTTTAATTTAGCGGTTAAATTTTATAAATTTATGAAGAGATTAATTTGTTGTTTTTTAAAATTTTGGAGTTGATATTTGAAAATTTTAATTTTTGAATATTTATATTGTTTTTAATTTTATGTTAGAATTTATAACATTAATTTTATGTTAGAATTTATAAAAACAGTGTTTAATACTTTACGAAATGGTCACTAAATAGTGAAAAACGTAGTAAATGAATTTGAAACAATTTAAAATTTTGTATTCTATTATAAATATTATTTTTAAGGTTTCTGTTAAAATTTGGTAATTTTTGGAAATCGTTTGGTACATGAATTCGAATAAAAATAGTTTTTAATACTTTACGAAATGGTCAATAAATAGTTAAAAACGTAGTAAATGAATTTGAAAAGTTCTAAAATTTTGTATGCTATTAGAAATATTGTTTTTAAGGTTTCTTTTAAAATTTGGTAATTTCTGGAAATCGTTTGTTACATGAATTCGAATAAAAACTGTTTTTAATACTTTACGAAATGGTCACTAAATAGTGAAAAACGTAGTAAATGAATTTGAAACGTTCTAAAATTTTGTATGAAATTAGAAAAAATATTTTTAATGTTTCTGTTAAAATTTGGTAATTTTTGAAAATAGTTTGGTACATGAATTCGAATAAAAACAGTTTTTAATACGTTACGAATTGGTCACTAAATAGTGAAAAACGTAGTAAATGAATTTTAAGCGTTCTAAAATTTTGTATGCTATTAGAAATATTATTTTTAAGGTTTCTGTTAAAATTTGGTAATTTTTGGAAATCGTTTGGTACATGAATTCGAATAAAACAGTTTTCAATACTTTACGAAATGGTCACTAAACAGTTTTTAATTTATAATATCTAGTATTATTTTTAATTCAGAAAAATTCAACGAAATTCAAATTCTAAGCATTTATTTAGTTATTTAGTAGTAGTAGTGTAATAAATGTATTAGAATGAAAATTTTAATTGCGTAGAATTTTACAAAATTGAGTGTCAGGTTATAATATATTCATATTTATCATGTAGGATGGCTGAGCAAGCTCCTCTGTTGAGATTTCAGGATGAACACATTAGTAGTTTGACGGTTCCTGAGATGGTACAATTTTGTTAATAATTGATTTATTAGAAATTCAATTCAATTATGTTAATAATATTTTGTTTGGTTTATCCCTTTATTTATTGATGTGTTAATTACAGGATTTTGAGGATACATTTAAACATCACCTGACCATGGAAAAAAATCCTCCGCACGGTCGAATCACTGATTGGTTGCAACAATCTGGATTTTATTATGCGACATTCCTTCGAGGGTACAAGTTGGTGCCCGGGTTGATTGCTGCTCTGATTGAGCGTTAGAGGCCGGAAACCCATACGTTCCATATGTCGTGTGGGGAATGCACGATCACACTTGAAGACGTGGTCATGCTTATTGGGGTGCCGATAAACGGGGCACCATTGATCGGGGCACCATTGACCGGGGAACCTTCGATCGACCAGACTAAAGTTAGACCTGAAGCACTTTGCGGTTATTTTCTCGGGAAGGTGCCGGACAAATCAAATTTGTCAGGAAGTCGCGTGAAACTGAGTTGGTTGCAAAAAGAATTCAATCTCAATGAATATAGTTTGATTGATGCGGTTTATAATGCCAGTCGAGCTTATATTCTGCAGCTCATTGGCGGTATATTGATGCCGGATAAATCTGGCAATCTTGTACTTACACGGTATCTACGCTTTTTGAGGTACCCGTGGCTCGTGGGAAGCTGCTTAATATAGTTGGGGATCAGACATATTAGCATTCTTGTATCGTGAGTTGTGCAAGGGCGCTAAAATAGATAATGGTCGTAAGGTTCAAGGTATTGGTGGATGTTTGTTGTTGCTGCAACCATGGGCTTGGCAGCGACTTCCGTTATGGACACCGATTACTCGAACACCGGTACAGTTCCCTCTTGTCGCCAGGTAATTATCTTGATTGTAAGTTTAATTTTGTGGTAATTTTAAATTATTTTCTTATTAATTAAAATATTAATTGTGAATTGTATGCAGATGGTGTGAGAAAAAAGCGCACACGGGATTGGCGAACAACAACTTGAAAGTGTTTAGAGCAGAAATTGATTTGTATTGTCAGGAGCGGGTATGTGGTTAACTATATTTTTACATTAATAGTTTTTTTTTACATTATAGTTAGGTCTTATTATAATAATCATTAATTTTGCAGTTTATTTGGCTGGCATACAACGATGATCGCATATTTGTACCAGATGAACTGTTGAAGGATTATAGAATGTGGTGTACGGTTACACCGTTGATCCACTTTGCCATTGTCGAGTTCCACTTTGCCGACAGGGTACTTAAGCAATTTGGCTTCCACCAACCTATTTTGTATCCCCACACTCAGCATGATTATTTGCACAATTATGATGGACGCGTCAGGGCAGATGTTTCGTGGGAAGTCATACACGCTGAGTACATTACGATGTGGAACAACAGAAATTCAACGATACCAATTCACGCCAACATCGAAGAGGACGATTTTGATTTCAGAGGTTAGAGTACCTGATTTATTTTTTTAATAATGGAAAGCCTTACTTAACTTCGGTCGAAGAACGGAAACAATGTCAAACATTTAAGAAAAAATATGGCAGTAAAGTTGAGTCTTCCAAGACAGCAGCAGCGTCCGCATCTCAAAATCCCGTTTGGCCTCAAAATTTCGAAGGTTGGCCAACAACTTGGGAACATTCAATGCGCTCGCCAGTTATTTGGGAAAAAGAACCGACCCAACACATCATGCAGGAGAAGTGGGCCAAAGCTCTTCCGATACTCACGAGTTTGCTGATGTTGATTTATACACACCCGAGTTTATTCCTCAACAGTTACCTCGTTACTCAAACTTTGAACGGAGCATGGATTTTCAGGAAATACAAGATTTCTTGAATTCACCAGAGTTTTTACCTCGTTACTCCACGGGTTGCGTGGACACGTACACAACAACGCCTCCTATGCCCTCGGTGAATGAGGAGGATGCTGGAGAGGTGGATGCTGAAGAAAAGGATGGTGAAGAGGTTCTTGAGGAAGAATTGAGGCCACAACATAAGAGGACCAAAAAACACACCTATTTTTCGACCATATCCGCTCATTGTCAAAAATCACGTAAGCGGATGCAAAAGAAAAAAATGATGTTATATTTATTTTTGTAATAACTTAGAGTACTGGTTGAATTTGAATATTGAATTTTCACTATGTGTTTTGTTTTTTTATTTATTATTCATTCGTTGTTTGGTTAAAATATGATATAAATGGTATATTTTCGGTAAAATAGTGAAAACGTATTAAATGAATTTGAAACGTTCTAAAATTTTGTATGCTATTAGAAATATTGTTTTTAAGGTTTCTGTTAAAATTTGTTAATTTTTGGAAATCGTTTGGTAGATGAATTCGAATAAAAACAATTTTTAATACTTTACGAAATGGACACTAAATAGTGAAAAACGTAGTAAATCAATTCAGACAATATTGTAAATGCAAACATTATATTTCCCGAATTCAAGTACAATCCGCAAATAATCATTGAGGCATGGCCACATATCTTGGTTCATTGGGACATTTTGATTTCGAATGGCCTTCACCCCTACATATGCTGCATCTCTTGCGTTGGCCTTTCTCTCTGTTAGGAAGATTCATACTCGTGTAGATCCGAGTCGATCTAGGTCGCCCAGTTGGCTTTCTACGTAGTGTCGGATCCGGTAACCATTTATCATGCTCCACTGGCGGCAATACATAGAATTCGGGATCAGTGGGAACTCAATTTTGTAAATTTATAATATCTGGTTGAGTCTGAAGCATGGGTCAACAAATGTGTACGGGTCAACGTTGACGAACAAACATGCTGCAACTGCATGAGCACATGGATATCACCACGCTTGGAACTCGCCACAGTCACACCAGTTACGTCTGAAATCTACTTGAAATACGTTCGAGTGGGAGGCTCCGTGTCGGGATCTGGAAGCAACAACATCGAAAGTCTGATTATGGTGGTCGAATGTGTGAACAACCAACGTCGTTGCCCTCATCACATTTGCATCCATTTTTTTCAACCATTTTCTCCGGAAATAGTTGTCCACTATTTATTAATGGTTGCACCTTCTTCCCTTTGACGGCCCAAACCTTAGCCAAACGGTAGTATGTCTCGGTTACCAAGCTAGCTATTGGACGATGACGCGACTCTTTGAGTACTCCATTAATGCACTCCACAAGGTTGGTAGTCATTTTTCCGTATCGTCTACCACCTTCATCATATTATTGGGCTCATCTCTCTCTCTCGATGCTGTTGGCCCAACTCCAAACACGCTTGCCATATTTCATTAACCCCACCATCTTCCTTTCAAATTCTGGCCGTAGTAATTGATACATTGTGCCATAATTATTGTTTGACTTAGCATCGACATAAATCAAAACATATCACTACATACACATATATAACTTAATTTGAAAGAATGATACTTACCCATCGTCATAATCTCACTGCGAAGGTACTGATTTTTGAATTTTTTCAACGGCATTATTTCCGATGTGACGAACACAATATGCATAGGAAGGTGTCCAACGACTTCCCTCTCTATTAATTGCTACTTTGATACCCGTCCCTCGGTCAGAGATAATACAAACCCCGTCTTGGCGGACCACATGCTCACGCAAATTTGTCAAAAAGAAATCCCAAGCTTCAGCAGTTTCCCCTTCAACAATTGCGAATGCAATCAGAATGACATTGTTCTCACCATCTTGCATAACGGCAACCAATAGTATGTGAGATTATTTCCCGTAAAGCCACGTTCCATCCACTTGGATCATACGCTTACAATACGGAAAGCTGTCAATGCATGGCTTGAAAGCCCAGAACAGTCAATGGAAAAATGTATACACTTGAAGCAATTGCCCTTGTCGGTCATACGCATCTTTTGTTTGATACCTGACTATGGTGCCTGGGATGAACTGTGTCATTGCCATCAACAACGCTGGTAACTCATTATACGATCTGTCATAATCACCGTACACTGAATTCAATGCCTTTTCCCTTGCACGCCACCCCTTCATGTATTGTATTTGATATTGAAATAGTTGTGCAACGGTTGCTTGAATGGTTGAAACTGGAACCCTTGGATTTGCTTCGACCAACTTCATCACGTGATGGCTTATTACGCTGGAGTCCAATTTCCTGTGGTCCTGGTCAATGGCTGTTCGTAAACATGTGTGATCGCCATTGTATTTTGTGACCTCCCAACGACCACTCTTCTTAAGCTTCGTTACACGAATCTTCCAATTGCACCCTGCTCCGTACTTCACACACTTCGCAAGGAAAGTTTTTGTGTTGGATTCAGCAACCGCATAATCTACATGTTGTCTGATATTATACTCTTTAATTGCCAATATAGCTTCGTTCTTTGCCTTAAATTCCAGCCCCTCAGCCAAGTCGCCATTCTGACTAGAACTTATTTAGGGCATATCTGGAAATTGTGGCGCCCTCATCGCATCGAAATCTACCGAGTGCATATGAGCAGGAGCTTCGTATAATGTAATGTCGCCCCCGGTCGGAACAAATTCTCCAACACCGAAGCCAGGGGCTTGACCATCGTTATTCGGGAACAAATCAGGATCCCCAATTTCTTCATCTTCGCTGAAATCTTCTAATGATTCTCCCCACCGGCCACGTCCAAGTGCAATATTAGCATCAACATCAACAGTCGGTCCGTACGATGGATCATATGTTGACGGCCCACCTTCATGAAATCCACTAGATGTCCCAATTGCCAACATTGCAACAAAATTGCCTCCGGACATATCAATTTCGTTACCGACACCCATTTGACTAGATTCCCCGGTTGCATTTCCAGAGGGGCTGGGAATATCAAGCATCGTGGCAAACAACTCGACATTTCGAATTCCCATTGACTCATGCTCTGCGATCATAACTTCCACATCTTCATTATCTTCGAGAGCAATCGCGGAATGTATGACTGGATTCGAACATGTCATCCACTGATACTGCAAACTATGAATCAGAGCTCCAATTTTTTCCGATATCTCCTCTTTCAATACTCGAAGTGTGATTTCTTTGTTAATTCTCATCTTCGTAGGCCTCTCCGAATGAAATACAACACCAACATCAGATTTTACCATTTGTCTGTTGTAATGGACAGTCACAAAACAACTGTTGTTGCTCATTTTCTCTGCATATTCGAAAAAATATTTTACAATTAATTTTCAAATAACATAAAAAATATACAGATAAAAAAATTAATATTTCAAAACAACTTACATTTTTTTCTTCCAACTTTCTTCTTCTTCTTCTTCTTCTTCTTCTTCTTCTTCTTCTCCCTCTTTACTCAAATATAACTTAAACGGTTTTCTATCAAACTACATTCTTCAACACTAAATGAACCTATTTAAAATAAAATCCAACTTGAATATTTCCCTATAATACCCCTACACGAAATTTAATATTCACTAACAGATTTACAATAAAAAAACTACACTACCCCTACATAATTTAAAATTATTTAATAATTAATTTTTTTACTAACCTACACCTACACATACACCACTATTATTTCACATCACTGAAACCTGCACCTGCACTTATATCACATCACTGAAACCCTACACCTGCACCTACAACACTATTATTTCACATCACTGAAACCTACATCTGCACCTACACCTGCTATATCACATCACTGAAACCCTACACCTGCACCTACATCACTATTATTTCACATCACTGAAACCTACATCTGCACCTATATCACATCACTGAAACCCTACACATGCACCTACACCACTATTATTTCACATCACTGAAACCCTATACTCGCACCTAAATCAATTAAAAATATTTTAAATCATATTAAAAAATATTAATTAAAATAATTATTCGAATATTTTTTCAGTCTGAAAAGATTGATCACTGGATTAAAAATTAAGTTATATTTTAGTACATAATTAGTGTAAAATATTTTTTTCAAATATAAATAAAAATTAAGATCCTTTATTTATAATATTTAATATTCAAATAATAATTACTTATTATTTTATATTTGATCCAAAATTAAAATAAAAAAATATCACCTCTTATTCATCCAATCAAACCCCCAAATTCAGTCAACCCATGCACCTACACCTACACCTACACCTCCAATTCACCCAATTAAAAAAAAATCAGATTCAAACTTAAAAGCCTGCACACCCAATTAAAAAAAATCAGATTCGATTTATAATCACCTATATTAATTTACACTTGGATACTTTATTATTGTTTTAATCATCTATATTCGATTTATAAACAGATTAATTTTAGTCATATTCTTCTTAAGGGACCACAAAAATTACACCTCTCAATCAACCAATAAAAAAACAAATACCCTAACTAAAGCTGCCACCCGTGAACCGCCTACCACCCACCCAATTATTCGGTGCACTGTTCAAACTCGGGAGGTGGGCAGTCCGATTTTGAACAGTGTCCGGACGCCCACCATTGCGCCACGTGGCAGTGTGCCTTCTTCAAAGGGGGAGGGAAAGCAATCCGCTTTTGAACAGTGTTCCAACCTGGAAAACACTGTTCAAAAACGGGCTGTGCACCCAATGTGTTTTGAATCTGCTCAGTAAACATCCCTAGATCTGTAAATAATTTTTCGGGATCCATACTTTTAAAATTAAAAAATTCAAAAGTAATATTTGTGTAAATATTCCAATCGAAAATATGAAATTATAAACTAAAAATTAAAAATGTACTTTTAAGCAAAATTACGTATACACACACTGACACTATATATAGGAGAAGGTTGACCCTAAAATAATTTTAATATATATATATATATAAATAAATAACAAGGTTGACCCTAAACTAATTTTAGTATTTGGCCATTGATAAAAGAATATAATCGTTTAAAACTAGGGGTGTAAATGAACAGAGCGTTCGACGAACTGTTCGTGAACCGTTCATATAACGTTCGTTTATGTTCGTTTATTAAGCTAAATAAACGAGTATGAACAAAAATTTTATGTTCGTTTAATAAACGAACGAACACGAACATAGGTGTGTTCGGCTCGTTTATGTTCACGAACAAACTCGTTTATGTTCGTTTAGAAGCTCGTTTATATGCTCGTTTATGTTCGTTTAAAAGCTCGTTTATGTTCGTTTATAACCCTAAGTTCAAGGTATATAAACCATATTATAATCCCTACCACCCTTTTCCCTAATTTCTAATATTTGTAGCCACACCCCTCCCCAAATCCCTCTAAAAATAAACACTCCTCACCTTTTCTTCCGGTTAACCTCCGACCACCGACCTTTCGGTTCTCCTTTGCGCCACCGTTTGCCACCACCCTCTTCGTTCATCGTTGGCGGTTTAAGGCATCGAAAACCCCACTTTTTCATTCGAATCTTTGTGTCGTCATCCTTTCATCTTCTCTGAAATTCTCCTCCACTCGTGTGTGTTGGGTGAGTATTAGATTCATGTTTATGTTGGGTGATTGCAGCCTGCAATAGAAGATGAACAAGAACAACCTGCAATAGAAGATGGAAACTCATTCTCTTTCATGGACGATTTCAATCGCTAGTGTACTTTGACTACCAAACAGGTTCATTTCTCCTTTTTCCCTCTCTCTTTGTATTGCTTTATCTTGCTTCTTCCCACTAAAATTCGCTTAAATTGGTTGGAATTTGTATAATCTTCTTCGAACTTGAGATCTGGGTCAATCTTCAATTGGCCTGAAAAAAATTCAACGCGCGTTCCTCGTTTTTCAACTTTTGATACTCACAGCAATTGTAGTTGTAATGCTTTTAGAAACATGATTTCATTTTTGTCAATATTTCATTGTTTAGGTGTTGCGTAAGATTGAATAGAGATGCTTACCTTCAACTAGAACATTCTTTCTACTAAAATTAAAACACAACTAATCAGTTAACGACAAAGAGCAAAAGTGATCCAATTTGAGTGCCATGTAACTGACGAGACCAAATGGTTTAGGGTAATCTTACTGGAGCTCAACCTCTCCAAAATTCTAGGAATATCAAGCAAATAGGGTAGTATTTCTTTTAAAAGACACATCCTTTGTTTATATCATGTTTTGAAATACCAACAGAAGAAAATGTTAAATAACATCCATTTTCTGGATACTAAAGAAATGTTTGTGAGCTTGTTCATTCAATCTATTAATTTTGATGGTTTGTATAAATTATTAAAAGTGGGCATGTGATTTTCTACACTTCTCATCAACACTTAGCTAGCAAAGGAAAAATCAGAATAAAAAGGGAGTGTGAAAACTGTGAGATTCATCTGTTTTTTGGTAGGTCATAATGCAATTGGGAGGAAAAGAAACTGGGAAAGAATGGTCTGTTTTGATTTTTCCTCAATTCATCATCATTATTATTATTTGAGTGAAGGATCTTAATCCTTAGCAAAGTTGAATTGGACTCATGCTGAGCTACTTGATCATGGGTTCATGTATGTAATGAAGTTCTGCTGATTCCATGCTGAGCCAGGCTATAATTCTTGGAAGTCACTTTTGCTGCTTTAAGAATTAAAAATTGTCACCTTTTTCATTTTCTCAGTCATCATTTTTTGCTTGTTCATCATTTCTCGATATAGATCTTCTTAAGTATCTAATGGTTGTCTAGTAGCAAACATTGAGATTGATATATGGAAGCATAAGATGGAACTAGGATTTGACATCTATAAACATATAAATCTGAACTTCTGGATAGCCAAGAAAAGTGGTCGATTAATATCAAGTTTGGTTATCTTTATATCATCAATTTTAGTGTTCTTTGTTGAAAAATTTTACTGCCTACCTTTTCTTTCATATTCTTTTATATTTTGTGATGATATGCAGGAGGGGTCGGATGGCTTGTCTGTCATATTGAGGCTCGCTACCGCTACTAGATTAGGCTTATTGGAAATTTCAGAGGTATGGTGTTTGAGCAATGTTACTTGGCTCCACTTTTTTCTAGTTGTTATGCATTTGGATGGCCCTTGGAGGAACATGTCCTCATATACATTTCTGAAAATGTGTTGTACATGAGTACTTCAAGAAAAATGAAGAGTTCGATATAATTTTTAAGTCCCTTCTAATAGCTTCTTAATATATAGTGCTTGGATATTTTTCATCAAAACAACTCATATTGTAGTTTTCTCCCATCATCTTCAGATAGAAACTGTATTCAACTTGTGGGATCAGCTGCCATTATTCAACTTCTGAGCAAGAATCTCCCATTTGCAGAGGTATGTCTCCACTTCTATTCAAGTCTTTTTTCCCCACAAATTTAATTGAACATTAAGTATCTTGTGCCTTATTTTTTACCCTACTATTTGAAACAAGATCGAAAGCAAACTCTTAAACAAATCGATTAGTTCTTAAGCACAAAAGTGGCTATTATTGCATTCTTTATTTATCTTGCCAAGAAAAGCTATTTCGGACATTGAAAGAATTATATTGCATGTGTTTTGTACCTGTATATAATGTTGGATGTTTGTTATGGATTTTTCATTTGATTTCTTTTGGGAAATTGTGAATGATGATTGTGATATTTACACCCCTAAGAAAAACGGAGGAGTAGAAGCCTAAGGATCAAAGACCCAAGCAAATGAAAAGAAGTTGATTATGATAGAGTAACAAGTATTCTGGGATGAAAATGCTTATGGATGTTTCTTTTTGTGTGTGTGGATGTTTTAGGATGAAAATATTAGTGAATGTTATAAATGACCATGTCCTTAATGATGTAAAGTTTATGTTGGTTTTATTTAATTTTTGTTTGTTCGTTCAGTTAAATTTTAGAAATTATAAACGAACATGTTCGTGAACGCTAAACGGACATGTTCGCGAATATATATAAACGAACATGTTCGTGAACGCTAAACGGACATGTTCACGAACACTAAACGAACAAATTGACGAATATGTTCGCGAACGTTAAACGAACACGTTCGCGAACGTTAAACGAACCGAGCCCGAACGCACCAAAATATAAACGAACCGAGCTCGAACATGGTATTAAAAACTTAAACGAACACGAACCGAGTTCAAACACCTTTAAAAATAAATAAACGAACACAGACATACCCTTGTTCGTTCAAGCTCGGTTCGTTTACACCCCTATTTAAAACAAAATTAATAAGCATTTTTATATTCTACATGTATCAAAGTTTGCTTTAATTATTATATTTTTATTCATTTTCAAATTACCGTTAAAATGAAATTGATGAGTTGTTACAGTTAAAACAAAATATTATATATATATAATTGAAGAAAACTTTTAGCAAATGGAAAATCAAGGAAGCATCTTAATAAATTTCTAAAATACCTAATGTCTTTAAATAAACATTTGTTGGTAATTATTTTAGAAAAAGATTGTATATAATAATAATTTATTAGTATTATAAAATGGGATAATAACACATTTTCCCCTGTACTATACAAAATTTGTCAATGTGGGGTTTGTACTTTGAAAATATTCAATCAACCTCTGTACTTTTCTTCCGTCATAAAGTGCCCATTGCCTCTATCGCCGTTAGGGGTGAGGGGTATTTTGTATGATGGAAGTAAAGTATAGGGGGCTGATTGAACGTTTACAAAGTACATACACCACATTGGCCAATTTTGTATAGTACAGGGGTATTTGTGTCATTATCCACTTCTTATGCTGCCACATGTCACTTTTTCAAAAAAAAACTTAAAATTAAGGGATTTGGAAACAATTTTACCTTTTTTCTTTTTACATGTAAAAAAATAAAATAACATAAACTAAAGGGGCATGAGAACAATTTCTCTTTTTCATTTATAGATTAAATTAGATGATATTTTGTATTCATTTTCTTAAAAAAAACATGCAACTTTGCAACTCACCATTGTTGTCTTCGCCTTCAAGGATTCTTTTCATCGTTCGATCAATAACCACCACTAATCTGAAGCGTTTTTATCCTCAATTATTTTATCGCATCATCTTTTTCTAAAACATTCGAAAACCTCTTGAAATCAAATCTAAAATTTCAAAAAAATATCGACGTATGTTTGTTCATCACCGTTGGATTGATCCACAGTTGAGTATCGCCACGAGCTTTTTTCAATTCACACTGTCCGATTGATTGGAACAACCTCAAACTCAATGAATTGAGATATGTAAAAATAAAAACTTTTTAATCCGTACTTCTTTCAATTTATTATTCTTCTGGATTTAAGAAATTGAGATATTTAGTTTATTTTTTTTGTGTTTTTTTCATTGATGCAAGGCGGTCTTCTTTTTATGGGTTTAGAAGTGGATTTGAACCACTGACACAAGGATCTTCTTAGTCTAGTGTTTGGTTGTTGCGACTCTTACTTATTTTTCTTAGTTTGAATTCAGATTGAAAAAACCTTGAAAAGCTGGTTCCTGTTTTGCGTTTCCTCCGAGTTGCATCTTGAACAAATTATGTGGGTACCAAGGTTCTATCTCTATAGAATTTTTACCGATGTCATCGATGCTAAATTTCGTGTTAGAAGTCTAAGGTCGTTAGGACTTAGAAACGACGGTAATGAGTGACAACTCTACGTTTCGTGGTGAAAAAAAAGGAAAGAGAAGAAAAAAATATTATTATTTTCGGCGGTCATGATAACCGTGGAGGTGAAGAAGAGTCGCAAGTCTCGCTGAAAAGATGTGAATAAAAAATATTTAACTTTATTTGAAAAAAATAAAGATATGAATTTATTGGTATGAAGCCCATAACTTCCTAATTATTTCTTTGGGAAAATGGCACAAATGCCCCTTGTATTATACAAAACATTCCAATGTAATGTATGTACTCTGTAAACATTCAATCAACACCTTGTACTTTCTTTCCGTCATACAAAATACCCCTCACTCCTAACGACGTTAGGGGCAAAGGGCAATTTGTATGACAAAAGGAAAATACAAGAAGTTGATTAGACATTTTCAAAGTACAAATTCCACATTGACAAATTTTGTATAGTACAGATGACAAATGTGTGATTATCCCTTATATAATTGGTTTAAAATGCATGAATCATGTGCCTATGTCATGTTAGTTATGTGAGCATGTTTCATGATCTTAAAGATTTCCTTTTGAAGTTTAAAATCATGAATGGATACAACATGACATGTGTCCATGTCATGTTATGTTACATGATCATAAATTTGGGGGGCAGTTATATTAAATATAAATAATAAGTAACCAATTGGATTGATTCATTTCATATCTTAAGCACTTTGATACCGTTTAAGCAAGTCTTTAGTTATAGTTTTTGTGTACGCAGAAAATTTCTGCTAAAGACTCTCACTAAAATTTAGATGTACGACATAAATTAATTTGAATTAGTCAGTATAAAACCTTAAAAATATAAAGGGCAATAAAAAATAAAAGAATAATAAATGAAGCGAAGGGGGAAAGCTTAGAAATCGAGACGCATGCAAAAACCTCATCATTGTGTCCTCTCTGTCCCACGCAATGCAACGCAGAGGCCCCTCCTTTCCCTTCTGTCTCTTGCCTTTTTATACCATCATATAGGGATAGACTCACTTCTAGTCCCTAAAATCTCCATAATTTTCTTTTAATCTAGTCTGTAATTTTATTTTTTATATTATTTTTTAAAATTATTTATTGTCATTCCAATTTTGTAATGTTGTGTCATATTAAATAATTTCTTAAAATTACATTATTAAAATAATAAAAAATACATCTAAATTTTAATTTGGTTGATATAATCACTGACGATATTTTGTAGGACATAATTCAAATACGCTTAAACTGATATTATTGTTTAATTTAAGGGTTGAAAGTTTAGTTATTATATTAAAAAATAAAACACAAAAGTTGCAAAATCATAACCAAGAAAGAGACAATTTACAAATTCATAGACTGCATTTTAATTTGGTTGATATAAAGTCTCACATTTTCATTTCAAGTTTTTGGTATAATATAATTTATTAATCGACTAATTTAGATCGAATTTTTGTAGAGGCTTATTATGGGGTTACTATTCCAATCCATTTTTTTATTAATAATATTAAAATTAAAATCTATGACATTATTTAAGAAACTTGATACCACATTCCGCTAGATCAATTTGATAATTTCTGTTTAAAGTGCCATGAGGTAGTTCTAGTTTACCCTAAAAAGCAATACAAGTTATTGTTTCTGATTTTTTTAATATTTTATTGAAGCAAATGAAAAGGGCAAATACGGTATTTAATAAGAAATAAAAAACATTAAAAAATTGCACACTTTGTTCCAATTGGTCTGCACTCTGTACAGTGAAGTGGAAGACTCTCTCTCACTCTGTTTAACAGTGGAGACGCCAATGGAAATCCTTGCACATAAAAGAAAATTCAGATAAGTTTAAATAACTAAAAAAGAAAAAAAGCAAACAAAACCAAAACCCCATAAAAAAAGCACTACTGTTCTGCCTTTTTTTTTTGGTTTGTGAAACTCTCATGGTGAAAAGTAAAGCTCTGGTTTTTGGTGATTGAATCCTCAGAAAGGTAGAAACTATGTTTCAGAGGTTAGGGACGATTTGGGTCTTTTCTAAAATGGAGATCAGCCAATCTCTGTGGTTGAAGATGGTTCTTTGGTGTTAAAGGAGGCGTCTCGGTGACTCAGAATCTGGCTGAGTGGAACTGGTAACTCGGTCCAAGAAGAAAGGCTTTTTATTTCATCTTTTTTAGTTTTTTGGAGGGGAGAAAATGGTTGGTTGAATCAGATCAGTGTTTTGTGTAATAGGAAGCTCTGATCTCGAAAGATATCACGAGATTTTTTCTTGGTGTTTGGGGCTGTCCTCAAAGAGTGCCAAAAAAAGCAAGGTCCAAGGTTTTCTCTATCTCCAATCAGGATATCGTTTCCTTTGTCTGGGTTTTTGTTCTTTCTCTCTTCTCTTTCCTTGAACATTTCACAAGCTAGCGTTATAGAATCCAAAGTTTGTACCCCCACACAAAAAAAGAGAAGCATTTGTGTCCTCTTCATGTTCAAGCTATGAAGTAACTCGAAAAAACCCTTCATTTTCCCTTGGTCCTTTTTGGTGGGTTTATGCGAAATCTGCAAACTTTGGTTCTTTTTAGTAGTTTCGTTCAGTTTCCTTGAAGTTTGAAAGATGTCAATGTCCTGCAAGGATGGTAAACCTGGGTGCCTGGATAATGGAAAATATGTAAGGTACACACCTGAGCAGGTTGAGGCCCTTGAAAGGCTTTATCATGAATGCCCCAAGCCTAGTTCCATTCGTCGTCAGCAGTTGATTAGGGAGTGCCCTATCCTCTCCAATATCGAGCCAAAGCAGATCAAAGTCTGGTTCCAAAACAGAAGGTTTGCTTTTGGTTTTCTTAAGTCTATGTTTACTGGAATTTATCTGCTATTTGGTCAGATTTTTATGGTTACATATGTTCTTTGATTTGTCAGATGTAGAGAGAAGCAGAGGAAAGAGGCATCACGCCTTCAAGCAGTAAACAGGAAGCTGACGGCAATGAACAAGCTTTTAATGGAGGAGAATGATAGGTTGCAGAAGCAAGTGTCCCAGCTAGTGTTTGAAAATGGCTACTTTCGCCAACATACTCAGAATGTGAGAATTTTATGTTTTAGATTCTGGGTTGCTTACTTTGTCCTTGTGTTCTACTTCTATCCATTTACTAGGAAGTTTGGATTTTGGGCTGCTTTTTGTTCTCAATGCTTTCCCTCAAACAAGCAAAAAACTAAATTGGAGCTAAATTTGCAATCTTTTGTTTTTTTTTTCTTCTCACAGTCGACACTTGCGAGCAAAGATCCAAGCTGTGAATCCGTGGTGACGAGCGGTCAACACCAGCACCACGTGACACCACAGCATCCTCCGAGAGATGCTAGTCCTGCAGGGTTAGTGGGGTTATGGTTGTTAGGTCCTTTTCATTTTCATCGTGCTTTGTGACCTCTTTGTTGTGTGTATTTGTGGGCTATTAAATTGATTGATTCTTTGTATCCTTTCCTTTTCAGGCTTTTGTCCATTGCAGAGGAGACTTTAGCAGAGTTTCTTTCAAAGGCCACTGGAACTGCTGTTGAGTGGGTCCAAATGCCTGGAATGAAGGTATCTCTTGACCCTTTTCTCCCCCTAATAATTCATACTATTATATTAACGGCTCTTTTATTTTCATAATCACCTAAAATTTTAAGACAACCTTTTGTTTTGTTGCTAAAAAGTTACTAATCTTCTTTGTGGTAGGATTATAACCATAAGGTGTTTTATTAAGCAGCAACTTTTGACTTTTAAACCCTTGTCAATTGTCATAATCTCTTTATTTTGACTTGAACAGCCTGGTCCGGATTCCATAGGAATCGTTGCTATTTCTCATGGTTGCCCTGGAGTGGCAGCACGTGCTTGCGGCCTTGTGGGTCTTGAACCTACAAGGGTAAGTCTACTTTGTCTTTGTAGTATACCACGACTTCATTATTTGACTCTGACGTTTATATTTCAATGACTATGTCCCATTCAGGTTGCCGAACTCCTCAAGGATAGGCCTTCGTGGTTCCGCGATTGCCGAGCTGTGGATGTTCTAAACGTGCTGCCTACTGCAAATGGTGGCACCATTGAACTGCTGTATATGCAGGTCTGTGCTCTTTAATGTGTTGTAGATGTCAGATGTTTTTGGTGAATTGTTTTTTAGTGACCTCTTTTATTTTGCTGATGATATGTATAGCTGTATGCACCAACCACTTTGGCACCTGCTCGCGACTTCTGGTTGTTGCGTTACACTTCCGCTCTAGAAGATGGAAGTCTTGTGGTATGATGTTTAATAAATATTCGGATTTTTGGTTCATCGTGGGACCAATTATTCTTTAGCTACTTTATTTGGGGTATTAGACTTCCACAGACGCTTATGCACTTTTCTTTTAGTCTCATGAATTCTTTGTGACTTTTGTAATGCTTAGGTCTGCGAGAGGTCGCTGAAAAATACTCAAAATGGCCCTACCATGCCAACGGTGCAGCATTTTGTGAGAGCTGATATGTTCCCGAGTGGTTACCTTATACGGCCTTGTGAGGGTGGTGGTTCCATCATTCACATTGTTGATCATATGGATTTGGAGGTATACATGTTGTTGTATGCAAACTGTCTTCACTATTTCAATCTATATAACATGTGTACTTATGTTGGTGTGTTTATTATCAACCAGCCATGGAGCGTGCCTGAGGTGTTGCGCCCACTTTATGAATCATCAACAATTCTCGCTCAAAAGACGACAATGGCTGTAAGATTTTCTTCTTTCATTAGCATGTTACATGTTGCTGTCTTTTTTCATTATTCTAGTTCTTATCACAAAAATATGAAATTGTATAGAGGGAGGTTTTTCTACTTAATGTTCCTAGAATTGTAGCTTAAAAAAGATAGCATCTAATTTGTGTTTTTCTTAGGCTCTACGACAACTGAGGCAGATATCTCAGGAAGTCTCTCAGTCTAATTCAACCGGTTGGGGTCGTCGACCGGCAGCCTTACGTGCAATTAGCCAAAGGTTAAGCAGGTTAGTTTCCAAGTACTTGTTGTCATCATGTGCGATGTCTGCTAAAATTGTTATGCTGTTATTTACAATTTGGTGGATGATTCCTTACAGGGGGTTTAATGAGGCTGTCAATGGTTTCACTGATGAGGGGTGGTCAATGATGGGAAATGATGGCATGGATGATATTACTATCTTCGTAAATTCATCCCCCGACAAACTGATGAGCCTCAACCTTTCCTACGCAAATGGGTTTTCATCTGTCAGCAATGCGGTCTTATGTGCCAAGGCATCAATGCTTTTACAGGTTGGGATGCTTCCAATTTTTCAGTCTTGATGGTTCATGGCAGATATTTTTTGGAAGTATATGACAGGGTTTCAGAATTGTTTGTAGCATAGGTCGTCTTATGTTCGCGTTGTTGCTATGATACCATTATACTTACCGTTACATGATGTTATTCAAAATGTTAAATCCCGGTTAATCTCGTCTTTGGCTTGCTCAACAACGCCGATTTCCTTGGGCTCGATATTTTCTGAATGATATTCTATAACATTTGCATAGTTGCAAGTCATTCTAACATGAGCAGTCTTTATGCGGTCCATGAATCTTTTTCCTTCACTCTTGTTTCTCTTTTAGAACGTACCACCCCCAATTCTTCTCCGTTTTCTGCGGGAACACAGATCAGAATGGGCAGATACCAGCATCGATGCCTACTCAGCTGCAGCTTTTAAAGTTGGTCCTTGTAGTTTACCGGGGTCTCAAGTAGGAGGTTTTGGTGGTCAAGTCATACTTCCGCTGGCACATACCATTGAGCATGAAGAGGTAAGCACTAAGTTTTATAGCACTTAAATGAACTGTTTGATGTTATCTTACTATTTGTATCAACTTTCTGTATTAATTAACATACGGAAATTTTTATTTAGTGCTTAGAGATCATTAAGTTGGAGGGAATTGCACATTGTCCGGAAGATGCAATAGTGCCAAGAGATGTTTTTCTCTTACAAGTAAGCATTCTTATTTTTTACTTCATTCACTTATAGTCATTCTGCAGTGTGACAAACCTTTCATAGCACTTCTTGGTTTTAGGATTGTCTTCTTGCTTAATTTTCTGTGGTTTTGTTTTATAGCTATGCAGTGGAATGGACGAAAATGCGGTGGGCACATGTGCGGAACTTATATTTGCTCCCACCGATGCTTCTTTTGCTGATGATGCACCTCTTTTACCTTCTGGTTTTCGCATTATTCCTCTTGATTCTGGAAAGGTTGGCATATATTTGTTAGAACAGGGTATTTTGTTAGTTGTCTTCTGCATTTTTTTGTGGATTTTCTTATTTTGCAATGGAAAACTGATGCAGGAAGCCTCTAGTCCAAATCGCACTCTTGACCTTGCTTCGGCTCTTGAGATTGGGCCAGCTGGAAATAAAGCGTCTAATGAATACTCTAGTAATTCTGGCTGTGTGAGATCTGTGATGACCATAGCGTTTCAGTTTGCATTTGAGAGCCACATGCAAGAACACGTAGCATCCATGGCCCGACAATATGTCCGCAGCATTATATCTTCAGTTCAGAGGGTGGCGTTAGCACTTTCTCCATCTAATTTGGGTTCACATGCTGGTCTTCGAACCCCACTGGGCACTCCTGAAGCGCAAACACTTGCTCATTGGATCTGCCAGAGTTATAGGTACACCGGCCATGCCTTCTTTTCGAGATGGATTTAACATAATCTAAATACTAGAAGCTGTCAGTCTTCAGTGCTTGTATACTTTGTACTGATAGATTCGAGAATTCGATTTGTCGAGTTTGGTGTCTGCTCTAGTATTGATGTATCCTTTACCATTCATGTGGAAAATGTTGCCTAGCCTTGATTTTTGTTCTAGGTACAACTGTTACGTTTCGAAATCGAACTGCTGAATGATTTGTCTCTAATTTTGTAGGGTCTACATGGGTGATGAGCTGCTGAAATCTAGCGGTGAAGGGAGTGAATCCATCCTCAAGATCTTGTGGCACCACTCCGACGCTATCATGTGCTGCTCGATAAAGGTCAGTGTTGGAACTGAATTCTCTTTGTGTCTTAACTCACTTTGTCTAGCCATTATTTAACCGATGGTTCTTGCAGGCACTGCCCGTTTTCACCTTTGCGAATCAGGCTGGGCTTGACATGCTCGAGACGACCCTGGTTGCTCTGCAGGAGATTACTTTGGAGAAAATATTTGATGAACACGGACGTAAAACTCTCTGCACCGAGTTCCCACAGATAATGCAACAGGTCTACCATTTTATTCGGATTCCATCATTCCAAACTACGGAAAAACATTTTCGATTGCAATAACCAATGATTATATATCAAACAAATGATGGTCTGTTTTTCCTTTTGTTGTGGTGGTAGGGTTTTGCTTGTCTACAAGGTGGGATATGTATGTCGAGCATGGGAAGACCGATCTCATACGAAAGAGCAGTGGCTTGGAAGGTGTTGAATGAAGAAGAGAATGCTCATTGCATCTGCTTTATGTTCATCAACTGGTCTTTTGTCTGAAACTTTTATTAGACCAGAAAAGGAGCTGTAAGAACTCCTGAAATATCATCCTTTGTTTTCTTTTAATATTTTGTTGAACTTTAGCTGGTGAAAACTATGCATCACTGCTTCAGGATTGTTTTCATTCCATCCTTAAAGACACTGCCTTATGTTACTGTGATCTTATGGTGGATTCAGTCGTTCGACGATGCGTGTATTAACTATATGAAATACCTATGGATTTGGAAAAAGGGTCTCTCCATTTTAAGTTATTATTTATACTCGAAATCGTAGGAATCATTTATTGATACATATACAATATCTCCTGATACATGATTTACTGTAAAGCTAGATCAGAAAGCAAACCAAGCCAGGATAGAAAAACAATGTACTCCTTGTGTTGATTTCTATGCATAAAATATATTTTGGACCAAACCCAAAAAAGCTTCATCACTGTGTTGATGATGAGTAAAAGGCTTGATCCATACGGCAAGATAGGTAGGAATTTGAATGGCTGAAAAGACTTAGTTTGCAATAGAGAGATCCTTCATGTCCCTTACAATTGCAGGAATGCAACTGGAGCTCCTAGCAATCCCACCTTTGTTTTGAGCTCCTCTGTTATCCCTATGGCTAAAAGTTTTAGCCCTGAGGCTCTTCCCTTCCGGTCTCGAACCTTTCCTCAATATCTCCCTCATCGCTTCCGCCGTCAACAGAGCTGGATAAGCCCTCCCGAACTTGTTGAACTTAGCACACCTGTTCATGTGTGCACCCAATGCTTCCTCTATCTTACTGCTATCCCCTCCAATCTTCTCCATCTCTTCTTTCACTGCCTCCGCACACAGCCCGCATATCCATTTCCCCATGTACTTGCTCCGGACTCGCTCGATGTACTCCGGTGTACACTCTTCGCTCATCCCGCAACACTCGCACTTCGCGTCTTCCACTTCAGATATCGGTGTCAGCTGTTTCTCATCCACCACCGCCGGTGCCGGTGCTACTTCTTTGTAATTCTCAAGCACATCCTTGCTAAGGAAAGAGATATCCGACACGGTTCGGTTCAGGCTATCATTCGAGACTCTGGGTGGCTTGGGGAAGTTGGTGGCTCTGGTGTATGTGCTAGTGACAGCCTCTCCATGCGGTGCCATGTTGAAATACAAAGTCTTTAGATATTTGGAAAACACAATGTATGTAGGAACAGAAGTGAGGATTGAGCTTAGAAATGGTGGTGGATGTATATATAAGGAGGGAGAGTCGAACAAGTGGAATAATATGTGGGTGTTGTGGACTCAGATGTCGGCTATCAACAGCTGCATGCAAAGAGGGAGAGATTTCTGGAGAGGGAGCATCATTGTCATTTCATGGGAAAGTTTAGTGTTTCTTCAGCATCTGCAGATTCACGTGGGAGTGTAGAGTGGCCATATGTAGGTTAGGCAGGCAACCACCTCTTGTTTTATGGGAACAACAACATTAAAAAGGAGAGGACGTAGGCTCCCAACATGTCGACGAAGAGCAGCGGCTGGCCACACACGGTTGATGATGGGGAAGTTTTTGAGCCAAAAAGGAACAACTTTTAGAAAGGTGTAGTGATAAATTAATTCACATTAATCTTGGAAAACGAGATTGGCTTTGGGTTTAGCTGAGAGGTGAGGCAAGGGCAACTGGGTAACTGGGCAACTGGCTGGCCTATACTTTAAGCCTCCAGGCTCCAAGGTTGAGGGTAATCAGAAACTGGGCTGAGGGTCTTAATGGCAGAAAGTTAACCATCGGACTAAAGCCCTGTTATAGATGAAACCACCTGCCCGTTAATATGATCAGCTAAAGTCATTAAGGTTAGGGAAGCAAATAATTTGATGATTTGTTCAGTTTGCTAAACTGCTCATTTTAGATAAAATCTAAACATACTAAGAGCACCTTTTCTCTCTCTCTCTCTCTTTCTAAAGTCTTTCCTTCCCCTTCCGTCTAGGTAGGATTAGGATTATGATTAAAATTAGAATCCGTTAAAAAAACAAACAAAAAACTAGGCACTTAATTATGTTTTTAAATGTTTCCTACAAATCTTGAAATTTTAAACTTTATGTTATCCAATAAAAACATAAGGGTTCATTTGGTTTTCAAAAATGTTTTTTATTTTTATTTTTAGAAAATTATATTTATTTTTTGTTTTTTAAAAATTAAAAAACATGCTTAGTTAATAGGGATTGGATTTTGTTTTAAAAAATAAAAATAGTGAAAATATATTTGATGTCTAGCTTTTCAAAATATAAATGAAAAAATAATTATTAAATAATTAAAATAAAATTTTGTTAGATAATAATAATAATAATAATAATAATAAACCAGAGTTTTAGAAAATAACATTAGAAGGATTCAAACCTGAATTAAAATGAAGTTAAAATTAAAAACTATTATTTTTATTATTTTTATTTTTTAAAACATTTTCAATAAAAATTTCTTTTTATGTTTTCAAATTTTAACTTATTTTTTTAAAAATTTATTTTCTAATTTTATAACCAAATACATGTTCTTCGTCGTCTATTTTCTAAGAAAATAAAAATAGACTACATTTCCTATAACCAAACGGACACTAAAATACTTAATAATAAACTAAAATTACTTATCTGATTAGTTACAAACGCTTTTTGACAAGCGTTTTTTGTAGCGGGTCGTGTGAACCAAAACTCTGTTAATAAATAAGAACACATTCCAGAAGATTATAAGAGAACTATAGAAGAAAAATGTTAAAAACTCAAAAAAAAATCGAACAAGATATAGATACAAATAACATCATAAATCACTGATAGAAGATATAAACCATCAACACAGACATAAAAATGCATATAACAATGAAGATACATTGACGAAACGATCATTGCAACAACTCAATCGCGAAGAAGAAATGGTAATTGTGAGCGCATATTTAAATCTAGCTCGATGGTCCAAAGTACGAACGATCAATAGGATAATCAAATAAACGTATCTTGATCAGTCGAGACGACGCCATATCTAATATTGAAAAAGATAAAAAGAACGACTAATGAATGCATAAAATATGCTAAAAGACAAAAAAAAAACGTGTCACAAAATATATTTAATTCTTATTAAAAATTAGAAAAAATAAAAAATAAAATAATTACCGACGGTCGACAATTAATACTAAAACTGGTGTGGTTGTTGACCAAAAAAGTAAAAGAAAAAGAAAAAGAAAAAAAACTCTCATGTTAAGTTAGAGAGAAAAGAGTTTGCAGCATGATTTAATAATCGGTTTAAATGTTAGTTAAAATTTGAAATTAAACTTCGGATTTAATATTAGTTAAAATTTTATGCCGAAGACAAAAATAATCGGTTTAAATGTTTTTGACAAGATTCTCTTAGTGATTTTTTAACTAGATAGTTAATTATATTCTTAAAGCAAATTCATATAAAATAAAATTAAATATATATTGTTATAGCTCGATCAATTAATAAATTTTAAAATTTTGAGTGATTTTTTGGTTGTTCTTCTAAATTTTATGGTTTTATCCTCACTAATTCGGAGTGACCTGCGTCGCACACTTATTTTTAGCGGGCGAGTCTCTCAACGATAATTTTTCGCATACACAACGCTTCAAACTTGAGACCTATTTAAGCGATACTAAACTATTTACCACTTGGGTCAAACCGATAATCAATCTCGGAGAAATTTAATAAGCTTCCTCGTATTTCTTTGTCCAAATTAAAATGGGTGACAAACCATCATCTCACTTGTCACCAAAACTGGCCAAGCTCACATGACCTTGAGCACACCTAACCTAAGCACTAGCAAGAACCAACAAAAATAATTATTGAAGCCAACTATATAATAAGTGATGGGAAAAGAATGCGGTCTATCTATGTAAATATACACACACGTGTGATGAATAGGAAGAAGATAAACATATCATCGAGTTAAAGTGATAAGAAATTCAATAAATCTTAAATATAATTCGGATGGGTTAAATTAAAATTATGAAAACTTTATTTTCGTTTAAGGGCCCACTTTACTTGGCATCAAAGGATCACACAAAACAGTATCGATATTATCTTAACAAAATAAAAATATCTATTTTTATTTCAATTTTTAAACAAATAATATTATCTAATTTAAATGGATTATTATCCTATTCACCTAGTTTTAGGGTATAAGTTAAGTTTTAGTGTTTGGGAATGAATTTTATGGTTTAAAATTTATGGATTAGAATTTACCGATTTAGAAGTTCACATGTAAAAAAACTTTTTAACCGATGATAAATCAAATAACTTCGTAGACGATATTGTTGGCTACAATGACAAGACATATTGTACTCTCAAGGAGAGGACTCGAGTTCGAACTTCGGAGACAATATTGTTGAGAAGAAGAATCATGAATCTCGAACATAAATAAAAAATACTATAAAAAAATAATACTATATAAAATATCCATACATCCTTGGGTTATTTTAGTCACACTTTTTAAAATCAGCATGATTGATTTCCATTCTGTTTCTTTCCTCTTCTCATATTACCCTATATATACCCTCCCATGGCCATCCCATCAACATAAAAAACACTAATTTTCCTATCCTCTCTCTTTCAACCAAAAGAAAATTAGTATAAGCTAAGCTTAGAAAAATGGAACAAAATCTGCCTGTGATTAGCAAAAGAGTGTGGAGCATTGTGAGGGCTGTCCTCTTCACGATGAGAAAAGGGTTTCTGTCCAAGAAAAAGTTGATGGTTGATCTCAACATGCTGCTCAAACGCGGCAAAATCGCCGGCGCCAAGGCCATCGGCAACCTCATGTTCCACCACCGCCAAGTCTCACCATTCTCCTTCACGGCAGCGTCCAAGGCGGCGGCAGTCCAGGAGTACGAGTTCAGCTGCAGCAACACCCCCAACTATATCTTCCCTTTCAACCACAAGAAGAAGAACGGCACTAACAGTACTAACAACTACTACCACCAGCTCTTCGCCTGCGTCCACGCGCCTCCTACTCACGACGACGACAACTTGGCCACCATGAACGCCGTTAAGGTTGTCTTGGAGATGCTTAACAATAACGACACGGAAGCTGCTGTTGCTGCTTCGCCTATGTTACCAGGGTTCGGACAAACTCCATTGGCGAGACAACTTAGGGTAACGGACTCTCCGTTTCCGTTAAGGGATGGCGATGAAGACAACAACTACGTAGACAAAGCTGCCGAGGATTTCATAAACAGATTTTACAAGGATTTGAAGCTGCAAAATAAGACACTGTCCGACTTATAAGTCGATGAATTTATTTCCCTTGTTAAATTACTTTTTAGGGTTTTAAGTTTGCTGTTCATATTAAAAAAGAGAGGAAAAAATCATAAGAAATTTGATAGTATGTAAATATTACAGTTTCTGTTCATCATCGTGGAAATATCAATAATAAGTACTGTTCCTACACCGGGTTTTCAAGCTTAATTATCGCCTAACACTAAGCCGCAGGTCGAAAAATATTTTTCAGGATGAACACAAATTAAAAGTTACTAATCATAAAAATTTCAAAAATTCAGTATGGAAGCAAGTTAAAAATTTAGAAACTATTTTATAAAAAATTTAAAAAATAAAGTCAAAATGTGTGAACTTTAAAAAGTTCCACATAGATCTCTGATGCTAACACTAAACCATCATTGATTGAACTAGAAAAAAAATAAAACCTGAGAACTCAAAAGAATCGAAATGAAAAACAAATCAAAATTTTCATTTCACTATATCATTCATTAACCATAAAAATTTAATAATAAATTCTCATGTTTCTATCCTACTAACGTTTTAGTAGTGACGTAAGAGAATTAATTAATAAAATCAATCTTACAAATCACTCTGCTAATAGTTCTGAAAACATCAACCAAGTGCATAAAAATGATATTTAACTATATAAAAACGTAAACAAACAAAAAAGTGTTACATTATTGATTATATATAAAAGAAGAAACGAAAATGGTGTAGCAAATTCAGCCACAATTCTTTGTTTATTTTTGCCAAAAAGAGACTTTGCCTTTGATTATTGGCTAAGGAAACTGCTTTCTTTAGGCATTTGAACTTTCCTCACCCTTTTGTCAAAAACACCCCTCCTACTTTTTCAATATATTGTTTAATTATGATAAAGTTGACATTGTACATATAACAAAAGTTGGGGATAGTAATGGAACAAAAATAAATAGTATATGGTATATTTTGCAGCCGTGGACCTTGGTTCAAAGGCTTTATAAAACTGGGGAGATTATTTAACTCTCTTTGCAGCTTTCACTCATTATTGTACTTTTGTCAATACGGCCATTATAAAAGCAAGAATTTGTTAATTTGGAAAAATGTGAACAATGTGCAAACCCCTTTAATCAAAACAACATGCATTAACAAGTTCATCAATAACTCGAAACACACAAAATGTTCCAATCAGAGACGTAATTATGATCAAACATTGAGAATGACAAGAGTCTATTAAGCTTTAAATTTAAAAATAAAAGTGACACAAATTTTATTGACTAATATTTAAACTAAAAAAGACCTGAAATTCTATTGTACAAATTTTTTTGAGAGGGGCTGCTAATAGTAGCTTCATCCTTGGTTCCGAGCAATATCAAATTAACACTTTTGCACTACAGCTCGAACCCCATATTGTTTCTGACTTAACAATTTATTAGCTTTAACAAAAATAGTAGGGAAGAGGCCGTGAAAGTTCAAAGATTTGAGAGTTATGTGTAATTTATTTAAGATTGAGCCTTCAATTAAAAAATGAATGTTTGTTGATTTATTTTGTGTAGAATAGATTGACTTTTAAATAAAAATGAGTATAATAAAACTCGGAATCTGTGAAGCTTTATGACTTGTTTCATTTGATGCAGTTAAGGTTTTATTAAACTTTTCTCTCTCTCTTTTTCAATTAAATCTCTACCATGTCAACAATCGTTTACGAATGAAATTTTGAAAAAAAAAACTTAACTAATTATTTAAAATAATATCAAGGCCTACTCTTCACCCTCCTCCAAAATAGCAAATGTATATCTATTTTTATATGTGTGATGAATAGGAAGTAGGGATGGGCACGGGTCGGGTCGGGCTGGATTTTTGGCGCACCCGAACCCGACCCAAAAATAGTAACCCTAAACCTGAACCCGACCCGACCATGTTTTTTAAAAAACCCGACCCGACCCAAAAATAAATACCTTAAACTCGACTCCGACCCGACCTATATAAAAAAAATTAATTTTAGGGACTAAATTGTAAAAAAATAATTTTAAGAGACTTAATTGTAAAAAATAATAAATTTAAGGACAAAATTGTAAATAAAAATTAATTTTAAGGACCTAATTATAAAAAATATATATATAAGGGGTATTATTACAAATATCCCTAAAAATTTAAGGGAAAATTACACTATTAGTCCCGAGTCGGGTCGGATTTTTTCACCCTAAAACCCAAACCCGACCCGACCCCAATTTTTTCATAAAAATACCTGACCCGATCGGGCCGGGTCGGGTCGGAACCCGTCGGGTCTGGGTACCATGCCATCCCTAATAGGAAGTATGTACAGACATATGTAATCAATTGAATCAAGTAATAAAAAGTATGGTATTCTTTAAATAAGATTTACCTGTGGATAGAAAAAGAATAAAATTATTATTTTTATTATGGTTTAATCAGGGACAAAGTTAGAGTTAAGGATTGGAATACAAAATATAAACGTAGTAGAAGTGAATTTATAATTAACTTTTCAAAATATATATAAATAAAAGGGTAAAAAATTTGTGCCTTGGGAGGCAAGAGCTCCTCCTACCTAACAAAGGGCCTAAGAGTTCAACTGATTCAACAATTAAAACTATGTGATAACTTGACACCAAAAAGTTAGAAAATATATAAATATTATCTTATTAAAAACAATTTAATTTTATTTAAATAGAATTTTTAATCCAATGATATTATTAAGTTTAATATAAGTACATACAAATGACTACAACATTAAGAAACTTAAACCATGAAAGTAACATAAAACATCCATGCATTCTTAGGTTATTGTAGTCCCATTTGTTTTTGGTTTCCCAATATGTTTTTAGAGCGAGTCCAGTGATTAATTCTTTTTCGGGTAAAATACAAAAATAATGACTCAACTTTTGTCTCTCTCCTATTTTACTCACTCATCTTTAAATTGAATCGATTTAATGACTCAACTTTTAACATTGGGTTTTTATCATCACCCAACCGTTATATTATGGATGCCGTTAATGATGTGGCATTTTTTATTGATTTGGCCGCCACGTAAACACACACGTGTTAAAAAACAGAATAAATTATAAGAAAACGTAAAGTTCTCCAGCTTCAGCAACCGACAAATACTCGCCGGAATCTTACCGGACAACATATTATGCCCCACATTAAGCTGCTCGAGGCTCACCATTCCCCCAATCTCCTCCGGCAACGGCCCCATCAACTCATTGAAACTAACATCAAACACCGTCAAATTTTTAAGCCTACCAATTTCTCTCGGCAAACAAGATCTCAACCCATTGTTCATCAAAATAGTTTCTTCAAGCCCAGTCATGTTACCGATACTCGCCGGCAGGCAACCGTGGAACTTGTTGTTGGCCAACACAATGACGGAAACCGGAGAGTTGCCGAAGTTTTCCGGCAACCTGAATCTGAACCGATTGTGGTTGATAAAAATGGCATCCAAATCTTTGTCGAAAAGCTCTCTAGGCACAGTCCCTTCAAACTCATTGAACCGCAGATCCAAGAACTTCAGCGCCGGCAACCGGAGAACCACCGCAGGGAACTTCCCGGCGAACCGGTTGTTGCTAAGATCCAGCTCGTACAGTACCGTCAACTTACTAAACTTGTGCGGAACAGTACCGCAGAACCGATTTGAGTTGATATGAAACAATGCAAGATCAGTAAGCAAGCCAGGGAACTTCTCTGGGCACAGTCCCTAAACACACACGATGATCCGAGGTATACTTTCGATGAACCCAGAGCTTCCTGGGATGGATATATGATTGGGAGAATGTTTCCAAGGATGCCCACAATGGTTTCCCTTGTGGAAGATGCTCCTGTTCCACATGTTGTCCGATCCGATACTCAGATCCCCGTGGAGGATCCGACTGCTATGAATTCCATCGATGAGGACGATTCGTTCCCCGGAGGGTCGGCTCAGACAAGGGATTATTATTCTGAACTTGTTTCCCTATCTGTGCAGGAGATGAATCTGCACAAGGAGCATTGTATGGGCAGACATCAGCGGGAAGATGGTTTACTCGAAATCAAGCAGCCAAAATCAGTGCTGCAAATCACCCAATCTCCTTCTGTTGGTATGGAAATAGAATAACTTGAAGCTACCAGTTTCTTCTATCCTCTAATTTCAGAAGAACTTACTTCTACTGCTTTATTTTTTGAAGATAATAATGTTGCTGCTGGCGTTCTTGAAGAAGTTCGTGAACATGACAGAGCCACGGAAGTTGAATCATCTGAGATATCAGGGTTGGAGCAAGTAGGTTGGGCACAACTCAAAACAATTTGTTTGAAGAACTAAACCCCTAAACTATGCGTTTAGGTTAAACGGGATAAAAATATGTCGTTTTGGTTTAGTTTTTTAACACGTGTGTGCTTACGTGGCGGCCAAATCAATAAAAAATGCCACATCATTAACGGCATCCATAATATAACGGTTGGGTGATGATAAAAACCCAATGTTAAAAGTTGAGTCATTAAATCGACTCAATTTAAAGATGAGTGAGTAAAATAGGAGAGAGGCAAAAGTTGAGTTATTATTTTTGTATTTTACCCTTCTTTTTCAATATGTTGTCTCATATAGAGGGTATTGCTGACCATAAATTTTAAAGTTATTCTATGCCCAGGACGAAAATTAAACCCTCAATCACTGGTTAAGGTAGAAGAGAATTGTACCATCTTACCGTTGTTGTTATTGTAGTCCCATTTTTAAAGTCCCCTTTGATTGATTTCCTTTCCTTTTCTCTCCTCTCTTCTCATACCCTATATATACCCTCCCCTCCTCTCCCTTTAACCCAAACAAACACTAATTTCCTCCCTCTTATCTCCTCTTTCTTTCTTAAAGGTCACCCAAAAGAAAATTAGTACTAAGCTAAGCCTAAAAAAATGGAACAAAATCTGCCAGTGATTAGCAAAAGAGTGTGGAGCATTGTGAGGGCTGTCCTCTTCATGATGAGAAAAGGATTTCTGTCCAAGAAAAAGTTGATGGTTGATCTCAACATGGCGCTCAAACGTGGCAAAATCGCCAGCGCCAAGGCCATCGGCAACCTCATGTTCCACCACCACAAAGACCACCGCCAAGTCTCACCGTCCTCCTTCACGGCAGTATCCAAGGCGGCGGCAGTCCAGGAGTACGAGTTCAGCTGCAGCAACACCCCCAACTATATCTTCCCTTTCAACCACAAGAAGAAGAGCGGCACTAATAGTAACAACTACTACCACCAGCTCTTCGCCTGCGTCCACGCGCCTCCTACTCACGACGACGACAACTTGGCCACCATGAACGCCGTTAAGGTTGTCCTGGAGATGCTTAACAACAACGACATGGAAACTGCTGTTGCTGCTTCGCCTATGTTACCAGGGTTCGGACAAACTCCATTGGTGAGACAACTTAGGGTAACGGACTCTCCGTTTCCGTTAAGGGACGCTGATGAAGACAACAGCTATGTAGACAAAGCTGCCGAGGATTTCATAAACAGGTTTTACAAGGATTTGAAGCAGCAAAATAAGACACTGTCCGAATTCTAAGTTGATGATCTAGTTTCCTTGTCAATTAAGCCCCGAAATGATGAAAACTTCAGTTTCTTACCCCTTGTTATACTATGTAAAGAACTGTTTATGTTCATCGTGAAAATTTTGTTCTAATATCAATGAGAAATACCGTTCCTGTACCACAATTTCAAGCTTAATTCATTTTCTTATTCATTTAGTTCACTAATAATATCTAAAATTAACTAACAATCAATTGGTCTAATAAGAGATGATACAAATTAGATTGAGAGAGTCGTCTCAAAACGAACTTCTACAATATCTGATACAAATTTTTTAGACAATTGATTGGATACCGATGATTATACAAAAAATAATACTAATATTTAAAATTATATAATATCAACGTATCAATTATATACCGACTTTTGTTAATTTTGCATAATATAATTATATTTAAGATAATTAGATCGATATAAATTATGTCATTTCAGTAGTTGGTGTTATACAATTTTTAAAATATTCATATGAGAAATTTGGGGTTCTTTTTTATTTTGTTTTGTGGTAAAAAAAAAAAAAGCGGAGGGGAGGAGCATGGAGGCAGGATTAAATAAGGGAAATGGGAGGTTTTTACAGCCCGATGAATCACGAATAGAAAATTTCTGTCTATTTTTATGTCATTTATACTTATTGACGCTAAAAATTTAAATTTAAGTCAGAATTTTAAATTTTAAATTTTAAAATTTAAAAGATACACACTAAACTCAATTCTAAATTAAAATTTTAAACTTTAAACTTAATTTTTTGTGTGAAGGTATAAATAGGAGCACCGAAAACTCGTTGAGAATTTTTATTTAGATGGATCACTACCACCTTTGATTTTAATGTAATCAGTTGTGATTCCACTAAGTTAAAGTAAACTTAGAGAGCTGGACCCCCTTCCTTTAAACATTCAACTTTTTGCCTCCAAAATCTCTTTTGCTTTTTTATTGTTGTTTTTCTTCATTTTAGTATTTTATTTTGAATTTTTTTAGAAAGGAAATTGAGAAAACCATGCACAATTGTGGTTTAGCATTGTTTACTTTGGGAATTGGAATTTATGGTGAGGCCAATTATTGAATTACAATGGGTGGTAGTTGATAATATAGTTTCTTTATAAAGCTACCACACACAAAAAAAACTTTAAGTCACTTAATTATAGACTGTATATACAAATAAATCATTTTTTTCTCCTAATAGTTACTAACATACTACTCAATTAAAATATTAATACAAATAGGTCACTAGCTGTTAATTATTAGACGCGAATAATGATGTGATATGATATAATAATAATTTTAATCTTCGAAACTTATACAATCTATTTATTTGGCCATATTTAAAAATAATTCAATAAATTTAACCACTCATTTAATTTTTTTAATCATTTTAGTTTTTGTTCTTTCTCCAAAAATTGTTATACGAGTATTATTTTCTTGGTACAAAAACAATTTGACAGTAACATGTTGTTTTATGACAAAATGCAGTTATCCAACTACAACTTCAATTTGATGGACTCGCTTGCTTTGACAATACCACATAGAAAAGTTTAAGTTGATGATTTTTTAAATATAAAGAGTTAAATTTATTAAATTAAACTTATTTCGAAGAATTAAATCGATCTTCATTTGATAAATTCTATTAAAATCAAATAATAAACGTCCTATATATATTTAAGAATTTATTCGTTGAAAATGTTCTTCCTTTAGCGCTAAGCTAATCAAATTGGGAGTTGCATTATTGGTAACAAATATTTCGTTCAAACTTCAAATCTCGTGGATTTCAACTAACTTATCCACGATATGAATGATTCCAAGTCTAAACCTTTCAAATCGGATCCGAAAAAAATAATATAAAAACTGAAGGAGTTTCTTTGCAATTATACTTGTTTATTAGTGTGTAATGGTACAATTGAATTTAGGTGATATAAGGTTACTCCAATTTAGGGTCAACATATATTATTAATCTTACCTTAAAAGTAACACTTGAACATGATAGGCTCTTGTTCGATACTTGAAGCAGAACTTTTGAGTGTGTATGAATGTTTGTGTTATGGAATATGACGAACACCGAATTATAGTTGTCTTCTCCAGAATACTTCAACAAGAGATAAACCTCTCACAATTTTACGACACATTTTGAAACTTATAGATAGTAATTGAGAGGTTAACATTTTTCATGTTCTTCGAGAAGTTAACAAACTAGATGATGGAACGACCAAGTTAGCTCGATCAACGTTAGCTATTCTTCAAGATGATTGTTAGGGTTAGAATTAAGTTCTATTTGTAATGTCTTAAACATGTATTCATTTTCTTCACAAAAAAAGAATAGTACTTAAAATCACATGTCAACTAAGATTTATGGTAAAATTCGAATTATAGGGTTTATTATAGTCCGATAGCGTACTCTAATCGATTAAATAGACTCGTGTTAGTCGAATAAGCTGTGATACTTTGTTATTACTTGGGGGCAAAATCTTTGATGTTGGTAAGGCAGGTGGGCAACATCCAAGTCCAAAGTTTCTTTCATTTTGATTATTAGTGTTGTCTTTAACTTTATTTGGCATGATTTTATAATGAGAAAATTGGTCCGAATGTTGGATTAGATGTCAAAAGTTTTAGGTAATATGTTTGGTGAAATATTGTGTGAATTTGTGGGTTAGGCATACATGTCGCTTTTCCAACTAATATCATCTTATGTTCTCCTTTTTGACATGTATGTCTGATTGTGTTGTACTATTTTCGTCCACTTAATATTAAGATGTTTTTAATGAGATATACAACTCAGGTTTAGAGTGTGTATTTTTAAAATTTTATTAAGTTGAAGTATTTTTAATGAGATACACTTGGTTGAATGGTTTGGCATTTATATAAATATTTTACAATCAATAATTTTGAAATATACTTCAAAATAAAATTAAAAACACAACTAATAAATATCACGGGCTTCTATGAGTATGCATTGAAAGATAGACCATGTTTGGTAAATAGTGGTTTGGACAAAAATTAGAGGTTTGAGGTATAATTAGAGGTTTGACTAGTCAAATCCGCTAATATTGATGTTTCGTAAACAGCGGATTGAAAGAGCGAATTGTGGTGAAAAAGCTCCTAATATGAGTTTTTTGAGATTAGAGGTTTGATATTAGAGTTGTAATGACTTTTTTACACTTAACAATTACCAAAAATCTCAAAAAAAAAAACTAAATTAAATAATAATATTTTTAATATAAATAATAACATATTAAATATTGAACTTATTTGTTTTACTACTAATTTATATGGTGACATTTGTAAGTTAATTCTATTTTTTATTATCACATATTTATATGTGCATATAAAAATTTAATAATTATATAAATAATAAATTAATATATAAATCTTTCAAATATGTTTAAAAAATTTATATTAAAAAATAATTTTTACAAATCTAATTAATATTCATTAGATACAAAATATTAATCATTGATAAATTATTCAAACAAGTATTAAATATAATCATGTCCTTATATGTCATTTTACTTATTTAAATAATCAAACAGCTATCAGTTATCAGTTAATTTTATCAAACACTTTTATACAATCCGCTAGTCAAATCAGCTAATGCAATCAGCTATCAGCTAATGTAATCCGCTATTAGCTATTAACTATCCGCTAATTGCCAAACATGGCCATAAACTTATTTAGGTGAAAAAAACTAGGGTAAACAATACTATTGGTTACTAAACTATTCAAGCTTTTTTGCTTTAGTCACCAAACTATTATTTTGTGCAACATAATCACTAACGTTACATATTTTTTGGTCACCAATGTTACTTTTTTTCCTATTTTGGCCACCAATCTATTGCTTCGTTCTTATTTTGGTTACCAAATTATTGTTTTTTCTGTGAGTTTTTTAATGTCAGGTGACCAAAATAGGAAAAAACGTAACATTAGTGACGATTTTGCTAAAAATAATAATTTGATAACCAAAATAGGAAAGTGAGACCAAAATGTTAGCGCCTTAATAAAACTACAACTGAATGGATGTCCGCTAGTGAATTAATGGTTGTGTGACCAAAATGTTAGCACCTTAAAAGTTGAGTGACTAAATTGAAACAAATTTTTTGGGTGACCAAAATGTTAACACACTAAAAGCTGAGTGGCAATTTAGGTAATTTATCCTATAACTAAAACACTAAAGTATATAATATTTTGGATAAACGTAGTTATTATTATTGATTATATGCCTTATGATTTAACCATCCGTATCTAACTCTTTGATTGACTAATCTAGATCGAATTTTATAAAGGTTCATATAGGGTCAACCTCTCAACTCAATTTTTCCATTACACGTCATGGTTTGAACCATTGGCATTGCTTAAAAGACTTAGCTCCTCCTATCGTTAGACCAACTAATTATTAGTTTTGTTGATTATATTTTCAGCAAATAAAAAAAGTAAATTAATTCATCTAACATAAATATAAATGAACTCAAAGAATGGTCACAATGATAAAGGGTGAAATGTTCCACCTAAATGACCCGGATTCATGACTTAAAATTTAAAGGAACAATTTAATGTCATTTTATTTAAAATCTATTTAAAATATGAGAAGATAAAAATATCCTTATAATAATTATAACTATTTTATTTTTTTAATTAAATTGACATCTAATTAACAAGAGCAAACACATTTGGCTGGTTGGTAAATTTTTCATCTCTGTTCTTTTATATTTTTTAGGTCATAAATTTTAGACCCACTAGAAGCACCTCATTCCTTCCGATATAATCTTCCTTCCCCTCCACTCTATGTAAGATTAGAATTAAAAATAAAATTTGTGAAAAACATTCTAAAATCGTTATCTTTGAAAATATAACAGAACCATGTATATATTTTAAGTCTATGACGATTATAAAACCCCAAAAATATTTCTTGACCCTCATTTTTTAAATTTAATTGTTTTGGAGTTTTATTTATTTTAAATTAATAAATTTAAATTCTTAACACCTAACTTTTCTGATTTAGTTACTTTTTATGAACTTTTAATTTTAAAAATTAAACTCTAACTTCTTAATTTTTATGATTTAATTATTTTACGACTATGTTTCCATCCATGTTATGACCATCAATCCATCATGCATGCATGTAACATATCTATGTATACCACATATGCGAAATTGGACACATTAATATTGGTTAATCATCAAGTAGCTGATCCAATAACTGATCAAATCACTTGTGCCTCAATCCATGCATGAAAAGTTTATATATATATATATATATATATGCCCCCTTTCGGTGTTTTATTTATGCTTTCACACTAAAAAAATAAGTTTAGGATTTAAGGTTAGGGTTTAGTGAATTTAGGATATTTGTAATTTTTAGGATGTAGAATGTAAGACTTAAAATTTAGAATTTAGAATTTAATTTTTCTTTTTAGTGTTGGTGTAACACCCGTGTCTTAGGCCTAAGAGTTAACCGGGTTTTAGTTCGAGTTAAATAAAAATTTAATTAAGACAATTCAACTATAAATAATGGCCTTTTTGAACCATAATAAAGAGGGAGGGACTTATATCGTGATTTTACCCAAAACTTTTAAAAGTAAGACCACTTTATTGTAAAGTGTCTTCCCTTTTTTCCATTTTCTTCCTCCAAACCGTTGGAACACTCCCCCCACCATTTTCAAGCTTCTTCAACTTTGAGTTACTATTCCATCTATTTTAGCACCCGATTTCAACCCCATTTTAAGAGGTAATTATATTTTCTTAACCTCCTCTCTATTCTCTACATATCTATTGTTTTAGATTTAAAAAATAATGGGTTTTGGGAATTAGGGTTCATATGAAAATTTGGGGTTTTGATGGGGTTTTCCAATTTATTTTGAGAAATTGTTTTGGGGTTATGTTTAATCACAATGAAATATGCAACATATGTTAATTTGGTTAATTTTGGATGAAAATTCGTAGTATGGTCTTAAGGCTAGTTTTAATGTTGTAAAACTTGAGTTTTTGGTGGGTTTTATGTTGAAATTGAAGGGCTGTTGGTCTACCTATAGTATGAGGGTGTTTTAGGATGATTTGGAAGTCATTTGGGTGTTTGGAAATGGGTATTTCAGTCCTTGGTTGTGGGAATCCGAAAATTGGGTTTTTGGAGATGTTATGTGGTTTGGAAATTTGTGGAAATGGGTTGTGTTTTGCAAGTAGGTTGATGGTTGAATTAGCATTGAATTGAGAAGTAATGTATGGGTTTTTGTTTGATTAGAATCAAGTTTGGGCATCGGTGAAGCTTCGGAAGTGAATCCGGGAAGTTGAAGGTTGTGCTTGCTTGGTCTTTGAGCTTGGAAGCTTAGGTGAGTGGTTGTTTGCTTTTAAAGGTTTTAAATTAGTTGGTTCGAGTATATGGACTAGGTTGGGCTTGGTAGACCAACCTAGAGTTAGGATTAGGGTGGTAGCCTAATCCTAAACTTGATCTAAGCCTTTGGATGAACTCAAATGTATGAATGTATATGCCTCATGTGTCTTGTGGTATGAATGCTTATGTATATTGTTTATACATGTGAATTGAGGCATGGATTGTATTGCGTAAAGCATGCATGATGATGGTTCATGATTGTGTCCATGGTGAGTACGTGCTAAGCACGGAAATGATTGAAATGAGTAATGTGGAATGAGTAAAATATTGGCACTAGTATACTTAAATACAAATGATCGATCATTAGGATGTTAGTGTGTACACATGAGTCAAAAGTCGCGCGTGGCCTTGGTGGCGTTGAGTCACCAAGGAGGAGTACGGGTACGCCCGGAAATGGTATTTAAATTTAGTCGGTGATGAGTAAAATCCCATCGACGGGGCGTGAGGATGAGTGGAATCCCCTCCGCGAGACCGGTGATGAGTGTAATCCCACCGTCAGGTAATGGTTGTGTTGTTGGATGTGAGTTCCAACGGTTGTCCGCGTATTTGAGTCATAACTAGGTGCCAATGTTGAGTGATATGTGTATCAATGTGTTGAGATATATGAGTTGTTTGGATGTTTAAGTGTGATTACATGTATGGTAGTATTGAGCTCATATTTATGGCATACATGTGATTTATTGTTCATGCATCTACCTTATGGACTCTTGATAAATGTATGTTGCCTTGGCTAGATCGTGCTCGGACCCTGTAATGTTGAGGTTTGTTTTTAGAGCTTACCCTCACTAAGCATTATTGCTTACGCACTCTTTGTTCAACATTGCAGATCCTTAGTTCGTGGGTTGCTCGGGCAAGTGGAGGGCCTCCAAGTGTGGTTTTGGACTTGAGTTCATCAAGTATGGTTTTAATGCTAAGACATGTAATAGTTTAAGCAATGGGACGTGTAATGTTTTGTTGGTTGTTGATGGTTGCTAGGAGCATGTTTAGACTCCTTAGTGTCTTGCTTTTGCATGGTTGTGTTACTATGTTGAATGTTAACTCATGCCTATTTGCTTGCTTGAAATGTAGCCTTATGCTTAAGAGTTTATAATTGTGCTTGAGTGATCTTTGTATGAATGTATGGTTGTGGGTTGTTGCTTTAGTAATAGACATGTCCAAACCTTGTTAAAGCATGTTAGTAATGTTGTTGTATCTTGGGTTTAAATGCTTGGCTGTTGTATGGTGTTTTGGAGATGTTTTGGGGCATCCTTGTGCCTCAAAACAGCCCAGAAAAGTCCGCAGACAGGGGGTGTTTCGGAACGGGTCCCCCTGTTCCGGAACGGTCCCTGTGTAAATGGCTTGCCGTTTCGAAACGGACGAGGGTCGTTTCGGAACATTTTGGCTACTGGAATTTTGAGAAATTGGCGAGATGAAGCCGTTTCGAAACGAGCCTTTGAGGTTCCGAAACGGTCAAATCTCGTTGACCACGAGATATTGACCGTCAAGGTCGTTCCGATACGGGTCTCCCCTGTTTCAGAACGGTCACCTTATGGTTGACCCTGACCCGTTGACTAAGTCAAGGCATTTCGGAACACCCTATGGGCGTTTCGAAACGGCCTGCTGCAGAATGTTAAAATGGACTGTTTGATTGTTGGGTTGGTCAATGTTCGATGCCATGATTGTATCTTCTGCTGCTGTGCCACACATAAGTCTTAATTATGCATGTAGACAAGATAAGATAAAAAGAAATTTTCTGGGTCGTTAACCGAGGGGAAGCCTTAACGGGTTTCGCTTCGGTTTTCCCCGTGTGGCCCACTCGGACCGGTCATTCGACCAGACCGGGACGAGGGGGGTTACACTTGTTGGTATCAGAGCCTAAGGTTATCGAGACCTTGGGCAGGTAAGTGAGGTAAGTTTAAGTTTTTAAGTTGAATTGCACGGTGTTTGCTTATTCTGCAAGAATGGTTGCTTATGTGATAAGTATGCTGATTGTTTTATTTTAAAGCATGTGTGTGTGGGTCCCATTGCTACTATTACATTGGAAAAATGATTTTTAAGTGAGGAAACATACTTGGACACTTGGAAGCCTCGCCTTGCTAACCCAACTTGTGTGTTGTTGTTGTGGTTGTAGTTAATATCTGAGAGAGCAATGTCTAGACCGAGAGGTAGACCGAGGTTGGTTCGTTAGGAACCACGAGTTGCGGCTCCTGTTGAGCCGGTAGTTGGTGCGGGAGCTCACATAGAGGGACCGGGGGCAGCGGGAGTTGGCGCTCCTCCACCACCACCACCTCCTCCACCTGGAGCTGGGGGCGAGGATGGAGCTGGAGGAGAGGGACCTCAAGGTGGCCAAGGTGGCCAAGGTCCAGCTGGAATTGATATGACTCCGCTTGTGCAAGCAATAGCGGGAGCGTTCCAGGCCGCAGTCGCGGGAGCTCAGGCTACAGCTCAGCCTAGGTGTGGTGATGCTAGTCTACCTTTGGAGAGGCTCCGCAGCTTAGGAGCCGAGGAGTTTAGAGGATCTACTCCAGAGAGGTCGGAGTTATGGTTGGAGAAGACAGTTCGTATCTTGGCTCAGATGGGTTGTGCGGGCGCACGTAGATTGGGTTCTGTGATCTCACTGCTTCAGGGTGATGCCTACACCTGGTGGGTCACCATTACTACCGGGGTTCCAGAGACAGAGGTTGATTGGGAGTTCTTTGAGTCTGCCTTCAGGAAGAGGTACTTGGGACCGAGGTACCTAGATGAGAAGAAGAGAGAGTTCATGGCTCTCACTCAGGGATATGCTTCAGTGACTGATTATGAGATTCGTTTCGTTCGTCTGAGTCAGTATGCTCCAGAGTTAGTGCCCACTGAGAGGGCTCGATGTGATCGTTTCAGATACGGACTTCATGAGGAAGTTAAGAGGTATACCTTAGCTTCTGATTATTCTGACTTTGATGTCTTGGTTGCTAGAGCCAAGGACATTGAGCATAGCTTGGGGCTGGCCAAGCGTTCTGGAGGATCTAGTTCTGGTAAGAGGCACAACAACTTTGATGGTAGAGATGCTAAGAGGCACAGAGGTGGCGGACATCAGTTTGATTAGAGACGTGGCGGTGGCCACCAGGGCAGGGGCCATCAGGGCCATAGAGGAGGAGGGCGCTTGCCCGAGTGTGCACAGTGTGGGAGACAGCACACTGGAGAGTGCTGGGGTAACTTTCATGCTTTTTGGAACTGTGGTTCGAGGGACCACTTTAGGAGGGACTGTCCGCGTCAGGCAGCTCAGGCACCGAACATTGCTCAGCCTCCTGCGAGAGGTAATGATTTTCAGAGAGGCCGTGGGCGCGGTCGTGGCTACTTCCAGCCTAGGGCTGATGCACCTAGGGGAGATGCTCAGAGGAACCTTGCTCATGTTGTGGCTGTGCAGCCAGAGGCGGGAGGACCAGCGAGGGTCTATGCTCAGAGAGAGGCCGGGAACGACACCGATGTGATAGCAGGTAATTTTGAGTTACAGTCTATGTCTTTGCTTTCTTTGGTTGATTCGGGTTCTACGCATTCCTACATTCTGAGTAAGCATGCACAGAAGTTAGATATTCCTGTTGAGATCTTAGATGTAGGTATGCATGTTACTAGTTCGTTTGGTGAGACAGTGGTGGTTAGGCGTATGTATAGGAGGTGTCCACTGAAGATTCAGGGTCATGTGTTCTCAGTTGATATGATGGAACTTCCTTTCTATGGTTTCGATATTATTTTGGGTATGGACTGGTTGGTTGAGCATCGGGCTAGTGTGGATTTTGAGACAAAGAGAATTTCCTTGAAGCTTTCTGATGACTACGAGGTAGTGGTAGTGGGCGAGAACATTAAGTTCTTGTCTAATGTGGTGTCAGCTTTAGAGGCTCATAGGTTGATGGACTCTGGATGTGGGGCCTATTTAGCTTATGTTATGAATCCGAATATGAGTGAAGCTAGACCGAAGGATATCAGGACAGTGTGTGACTTTCCAGATGTGTTTCCTGAGGAGTTACCGGGTTTGCCTCCTGACAGAGATGTTGAGTTTGTGATTGAGACAGTTTCAGGGTCTAGTCCAGTTTCGATAGCTCCGTATCGTATGGCTCCGAAAGAGTTGAAAGAATTGAAGAGTCAGTTGCAAGAATTATTAGACCGTGGTTTCATTAGGCCTAGTAGTTCTCCGTTGGGTGCTCCCGTGTTGTTTGTGAAAAAGAAAGATGGTAGCATGCGCATGTGTATTGACTATAGGCAGCTGAATCAGTTGACTGTGAAGAACAAGTATTCGTTGCCTCGCATAGATGATTTGTTTGATCAGTTGAGAGGTGCTTCAGTATTCTCGAAGATAGATTTGAGATCCGGGTACTATCAGTTGAAAGTGAAAGAGTGTGACGTTCCGAAGACAGCTTTTAGGACTAGGTATGGTCACTATGAGTTTCTTGTGATGCCATTTGGGCTCACGAATGCACCAGCAGCATTCATGGACATGATGAACAGAATTTTCAGAGACTATTTAGACCGATTTGTGGTTGTCTTCATTGATGACATACTTGTGTACTCGAAGACAGAAGAAGAGCATGATGAGCACTTAAGGTTTGTTTTACAGAGATTGTTGAGCAATCAGTTGTATGCGAAGCTTAGTAAGTGTGAGTTCTGGATTCGAGAGGTTGTGTTTCTTGGCCATGTTGTTTCGGCCGAAGGCATCCGAGTTGATCCGTCGAAGATTGAGGCTATTGTTGAGTGGAAACAACCTAAGTCCGTGACCGAGATTAGGAGTTTCCTAGGACTAGCTGGTTACTATAGGAGGTTTGTTGATGGCTTCTCTAAAGTAGCTGCTCCCTTGACTAAGTTGTTGCAAAAGGGAGTCAAGTTTGAATGGTCAGATGCAAGACAAAAGGCCTTTGAGAAATTGAAAGAAGCTTTGACGAATGCTCCAGTGTTAGTGCAACCTGTTTCAGGTAAGGAGTTTGTGATTTACAGTGATGCTTCCTACGTAGGCTTAGGATGTGTTTTGATGCAAGATATGAGAGTTGTTGCTTATGCTTCTAGACAGTTGAGGATTCATGAGAAGAACTATCCTACTCATGACATAGAGCTAGCCGCAGTTGTGTTTGCATTGAAGATTTGGCGTCACTACTTGTATGGTGAGAAGTGTGTTGTTTACACCGATCACAAGAGCTTGAAGTACTTGATGACACATAAAGAGTTGAACTTGAGACAGAGAAGATGGCTAGAGTTGTTAAAAGATTATGATTTGACCATTGAGTACCATCCGGGTAAAGCAAACGTAGTAGCCGATGCTTTGAGTAGAAAAGTGGCCGTTGAGCTGAGAGCTATGTTCGCTAGATTGAGTGTGTCCGATGATGGTGGTTTGATCACCGAGTTGCAAGTGAAGCCTTCTTTGATTCAGTTGATTAGAGAGAAGCAATTGCAAGATGCGAGCTTAGTTCCTCATGTTCAAGACATAGCCGAAGGAAGACCGACTGAGTATAGTTTCAGTGGTGAGAGCTTGTTGTGCTTTAGGGATAGAATTGTTGTACCGGAAGATGTTGAGCTGAGACGTCATATTTTGAGTGAAGCACATTCGAGTCCCTTTTCTATGCATCCGGGTAGTACCAAGATGTACCGAGATTTGAAGAATGACTACTTCTGGGTTGGTTTGAAGAGAGATGTAGCCGAGTATGTGAGCCGTTGCATGGTTTGTCAGAGAGTAAAGGCAGAACATCAGGTTCCTTCAGGTTTGCTACAGCCTTTGAAGATTCCGGAATGGAAATGGGAGAGAATCACCATGGATTTTGTATCGGGGTTGCCTTTGTCTCCTTCGAAGAAGAATTCTGTTTGGGTGATTGTTGATAGGTTCACTAAATGTGCTCACTTCTTAGCAGTGAACACTACGGATTCCTTAGACAAGTTGGCAAACTTGTACATTCGGGAGATTGTAAGACTTCATGGAGTTCCGAAGTCTATAGTTTCAGATAGGGATCCTAGATTTACTTCGAGGTTCTGGAGTTGTTTGCATAGTGCCTTGGGTAGTCGTATGCATTTCAGCATATCTTATCATCCGCAGTCCGATGGGCAGTCAGAGCGAGTGATATAGATTCTAGAGGATATGCTTCGTTGTTGTGTGATTGATTTTTAGGGTTCTTGGGAGAAGCACTTACCGTTGGTCGAGTTTGCTTACAACAACAGTTATCAGTCTAGTATCCAGATGGCACCTTACGAGGCTTTGTATGGTAGGCGGTGTAGGACTCCGATTTGTTGGGCTGAGACAGGTCAGAGGTTGTTACCTATGCCAGACTTGCTTAAAGGAACTACAGAAAAGGTGAAGTTGATTTGTGACCGTCTGAAAGCAGCTTCCGGTCGTCAGAAATCTTATGCATATTTGAAGAGGAAAGAGATTGAGTACTCAGTGGGTGAGAAAGTGTTTCTGAAAGTATCTCCGTGGAAGAAGGTAATGAGATTTGGCCGAAAGGGCAAGTTGAGTCCGAGGTTCATTGGTCCGTATGAGATAGTTGATCGGATTGGGCCTGTAGCTTATCGGTTGAGGTTACCTTCTGAGTTAGAGAAGATCCATGATGTCTTTCATGTATCTATGCTTAGGAGATATAGATCAAATCCTTCTCATGTGATGCCCGTTGAGGAGATAGAGTTGAATCCGGATTTGTCTTATAACGAAGAGCCCGTTGAAATACTTGCTTCTGATAGTAAGGTGTTGCGTGGCAAGACCATAGAGTTAGTCAAGGTGTTGTGGAGACATAGAGGTGTGGAAGAGGCCACGTGGGAGAGGAAAGCGGATATGGTTGAGCAGTTTCCGTATTTGTTTCCACCAGGTAATTTCGGGGACGAAATTTCCTTAAGTGGGGGAGAGTTGTAACACCCGTGTCTTAGGCCTAGGAGTTAACCGGGTTTTAGTTCGAGTTAAATAAAAATTTAATTAAGACAATTCAACTATAAATAATGGCCTTTTTGAACCATAATAAAGAGGGAGGGACTTATATCGTGATTTTACCCAAAACTTTTAAAAGTAAGACCACTTTATTGTAAAGTGTCTTCCTTTTTTCCCATTTTCTTCCTCCAAACCGTTGGAACACTCCCCCCCACCATTTTCAAGCTTCTTCAACTTTGAGTTACTATTCCATCTATTTTAGCACCCGATTTCAACCCCATTTTAAGAGGTAATTATATTTTCTTAACCTCCTCTCTATTCTCTACATATCTATTGTTTTAGATTTAAAAAATAATGGGTTTTGGGAATTAGGGTTCATATGAAAATTTGGGGTTTTGATGGGGTTTTCCAATTTATTTTGAGAAATTGTTTTGGGGTTATGTTTAATCACAATGAAATATGCAACATATGTTAATTTGGTTAATTTTGGATGAAAATTCGTAGTATGGTCTTAAGGCTAGTTTTAAGGTTGTAAAACTTGAGTTTTTGGTGGGTTTTATGTTGAAATTGAAGGGCTGTTGGTCTACCTATAGTATGAGGGTGTTTTGGGATGATTTGGAAGTCATTTGGGTGTTTGGAAATGGGTATTTCAGTCCTTGGTTGTGGGAATCCGAAAATTGGGTTTTTGGAGATGCTATGTGGTTTGGAAATTTGTGGAAATGGGTTGTGTTTTGCAAGTAGGTTGATGGTTGAATTAGCATTGAATTGAGAAGTAGTGTATGGGTTTTTGTTTGATTAGAATCAAGTTTGGGCATCGGTGAAGCTTCGGAAGTGAATCCGGGAAGTTGAAGGTTGTACTTGCTTGGTCTTTGAGCTTGGAAGCTTAGGTGAGTGGTTGTTTGCTTTTAAAGGTTTTAAATTAGTTGGTTCGAGTATATGGACTAGGTTGGGCTTGGTAGACCCACCTAGAGTTAGGATTAGGGTGGTAGCCTAATCCTAAACTTGATCTAAGCCTTTGGATGAACTCAAATGTATGAATGTATATGCCTCGTGTGTCTTGTGGTATGAATGCTTATGTATATTGTTTATACATGTGAATTGAGGCATGGATTGTATTGCGTAAAGCATGCATGATGATGGTTCATGATTGTGTCCATGGTGAGTACGTGCTAAGCACGGAAATGATTGAAATGAGTAATGTGGAATGAGTAAAATATTGGCACTAGTATACTTAAATACAAATGATCGATCATTAGGATGTTAGTGTGTACACATGAGTCAAAAGTCGCGCGTGGCCTTGGTGGCGTTGAGTCACCAAGGAGGAGTACGGGTACGCCCGGAAATGGTATTTAAATTTAGTCGGTGATGAGTGGAATCCCATCGACGGGGCGTGAGGATGAGTGGAATCCCCTCCGCGAGACCGGTGATGAGTGTAATCCCACCGTCAGGTAATGGTTGTGTTGTTGGATGTGAGTTCCAACGGTTGTCCGCGTATTTGAGTCATAACTAGGTGCCAATGTTGAGTGATATGTGTATCAATGTGTTGAGATATATGAGTTGTTTGGATGTTTAAGTGTGATTACATGTATGGTAGTATTGAGCTCATATTTATGGCATACATGTGATTTATTGCTCATGCATCTACCTTATGGACTCTTGATAAATGTATGTTGCCTTGGCTAGATCGTGCTCGGACCCTGCAATGTTGAGGTTTGTTTTTAGAGCTTACCCTCACTAAGCATTATTGCTTACGCTCTCTTTGTTCAACATTGCAGATCCTTAGTTCGTGGGTTGCTCGGGCAAGTGGAGGGCCTCCAAGTGTGGTTTTGGACTTGAGTTCATCAAGTATGGTTTTAATGCTAAGACATGTAATAGTTTAAGCAATGGGACGTGTAATGTTTTGTTGGTTGTTGATGGTTGCTAGGAGCATGTTTAGACTCCTTAGTGTCTTGCTTTTGCATGGTTGTGTTACTATGTTGAATGTTAACTCATGCCTATTTGCTTGCTTGAAATGTAGCCTTATGCTTAAGAGTTTATAATTGTGCTTGAGTGATCTTTGTATGAATGTATGGTTGTGGGTTGTTGCTTTAGTAATAGACATGTCCAAACCTTGTTAAAGCATGTTAGTAATGTTGTTGTATCTTGGGTTTAAATGCTTGGCTGTTGTATGGTGTTTTGGAGATGTTTTGGGGCATCCTTGTGCCTCAAAATAGCCCAGAAAAGTCCGCAGACAGGGGGTGTTTCAGAACGGGTCCCCCTGTTCCGGAACGGTCCCTGTGTAAATGGCTTGCCGTTTCGAAACGGATGAGGGTTGTTTCGGAACATTTTTGCTACTGGAATTTTGAGAAATTGGCGAGATGAAGCCGTTCCGAAACGGGCCTTTGAGGTTCCGAAACGGTCAAATCTCGTTGACCACAAGATATTGACCGTCAAGGTCGTTCCGATACGGGTCTCCCCTGTTTCGGAACGGTCACCTTATGGTTGACCCTGGCCCGTTGACTAAGTCAAGGCGTTTCGGAACACCCTATGGGCGTTTCGAAACGGCCTGCTGCAGAATGTTAAAATGGACTGTTTGATTGTTGGGTTGGTCAATGTTCGATGCCATGATTGTATCTTCTGCTGCTGTGCCACACATAAGTCTTAATTATGTATGTAGACAAGATAAGATAAAAAGAAATTTTCTGGGTCGTTAACCGAGGGGAAGCCTTAACGGGTTTCGCTTCGGTTTTCCCCGTGTGGCCCACTCGGACCGGTCATTCGACCAGACCGGGACGAGGGGGTTACAGTTGGAGCATAAAAATGACACTGAAAAATAACTTAGGATTTTTATCCATATATATATAAAGCTAATGATTTAAAATGTAAACACGAAACACGCGATTAAGACATATACAATTACTTTAATGTAAAAATATATATTAGCAAACTTAATGTTGATTTCAAATGCGACAGCATGGCCACATTATGCATTAATAAATTAATTGATGTATCATTAATTCTGAATTTTTTTACATACTTTATTCATAATTATGCTTGTTAGCTATCGAGGTTTACTTTTAATTTTCCAAGACAATGAATTTAATTAATTAAATTGTACTTACAACAACAGGACACAGTATATGCCGGAATAAGAACCGGAGAAAATAATAAGAGCCCAAGTGTCTCCTAAATTAGTTTAAAATTATTTACTAATAAGCCAAGAAATCCAACTCGGATTGAAGAATGCAATTTTATTTTCTTAAAAACTCATTTTTTTCAAATAATGAAAAGTACAAGTAATATTATTTTAGTATGTCATTATCACAATAATCAAAAGTGGCGTATGATAAACTCAAAAAATATTATGGACCAAAAATAAAAAGCTTACATTATATTACTAATAACTTTTTTATATATATATATATCCTATACACGTGCAATATAAACTTTTTGTTTCTACAAGCGCCTCAATTATAGTGTTTTAGTTTAAGATTTAGAGTTTATGAGTTTTAGTGTATGAATTTAGAATTTAGGGTTTATGGTTAGAGTTTAGGTTTTAGAGTAATATGGGCAGGAATTTAAGTTTTAACCTATGAACCCTAAATTTTAACCATAAACTTGAAATTTTATCAACAATCCCTAAATTCAAAACTATTACACTTAAACCCTAAACAAAGTCTCCAACCCTTAAAATTAAGGCGTTTGTATAAAAAAAATTCTACAAACACTTGTGTATAGAATAATTACCTATATATAAAAAGAGAAACGGATAATGACCCGTGGCATTTACATGTCCTTCAACTCTTCATGCCCAAAAGATAAAGTTTTAAACATAAAATTTAATGAATAAACATACTTTAAATATAAAACTAAAAGAATATTTTATATTTAGAAAGCAAAGAAAACATAGGTCCAACATAGGTTAAATATGTGACTTTATACTAATAACTAGTTGATTTAGCATAATGAGATGTTAAGTCTCTTAATTAAATAAAGTTAGAAATTTAAATTTTGACTGTAAAAATAAAAAAATAAATTGAAAGGGTCACCTTCATAACAAGCCTTTATAAAATTTAATCTAAATTAATCGAACTAATAAATTAAAAATCAGTAATTAACAAAAAAAAAAAAAACTTGCCTTTATAAAATAAAAGCTAGTCTCGAAAACGACCCAAAGAAAAGGAGAAGAGTGGGTGAAAGTGAAAGGCAGACTCAGGTTCTCAATTATTGAACCCCACACTTGTTCACTAATAATCATCTCTCCTAAGGCAAAGGTGCTTTTTCTTTAATATTCTGAAAATATTATTAGTCCTTCAAAGCCAAAGCCAAAGCCAATAATTTGGAATTAGTCCCTCAGAAATGGACCGTCATTTCTCACACCATGTTACACGTACCCCTTTCTATTTTACAATTGAATTTCCAAACCAAAAGTTAATCACTACTTTACAAATCCACCACCATCAACTCAGTAAGCTTCCAATATACTCAAAATTTTGGATTAGTTGAGGGGAAATTGTAATTAGCATGAACTCGAATTAGTCATATACAAATATAAGCCAATTTGAATGAAATTTGAGATCTATATTTTACGTCGTACCGTTCTTAAATGAACGTGACTAGTATTTATAACAAACATACATCCGATCCAAATCTAACCTGGCTATTAACAACATTATAGATGGATGTTAATCATATACTTAGAAAACTTGCCTAATGTTAATTTTAATTATAATTGGCAATGATAAAATTATAAAGAATTCATGTTTGCTTAAAATTCATATTGCTTTTTGTGTGTGTTAGTTAAAGTATTTGGTGGGTTTTAAAGTTTGATACATTTTATAATTATAAAGCTAAATTACTTGAGAAAGTGGACCAAAATCTAGTGTTTCATCCACTTTGATTTTTAATTTTTAATTTTTGGGCAAACCTAATACATGTTGGAATCAGAGGCGGCAAATGGGATTCCTGTTTTTAATATTACCTGTTAGGTTAATAAAATAAAATAAAATAATTAGCAAAGAGAAGGGCTGTATATATTTTGTTTTAATTAAGGTTCAAACCCAACAAGATATTATTATTTGTTTAGAATCCTTAATCCTTAAGTTGCAAAGAATATTCAAGCTTTGAATTTCATTATTGTTTTTTTTACTTAGAAAAGAAAATTTAGCAACTCTAAATTATTTGTTGACCACAAAAGTTAAATGGGTAGTTAGTTTCATGTTTTAAAATAATTTAACAAATTCTATTGAGATTTTAATTTGATTAATATCGTTATTGTTACAATGTTTAGAAAATTAAAATTTTAATATATTTAAATGAATAATAATCTTGTACTTGAAAATTGAGAAATCATGAATAATTTTAGTTATTGTATTAAAAATATGTAAAATTAGCACTATGGAAGATTGGTGCTACCAAAGCTCCACCAATAAAGATGTGAGATAATCTTGAACTACTTTAATGTTAGAAATAAAAAACAATCTTCAATTATTTTTGTCCCTTTTTAATAAATTTTCTAACTCTAATAAATTCTTAATAAATCAACCGATAGTTAAACGATCTATAATTTTATTTAAAGAATTCGAACGTATATAAATAATCAGTTGTCTAGTGGAATGAGGTATTCCTCATTCAAGGCCAGGGTTAGAACTCTGACGTTGTGAATGGAACAATTAAGTTGTGAGGGTTGTCCACATAATAAGTATCTGCATTATTCGATCCAGAATAGTCAATCAATATTTAAACATATAATCTATATAACCTAACATCTCATTTTATTAGATTATGTATTTATATATATATATAAACTTTATGGGAAGACATACAATCTTTGATAAGATTGACAAGAGATTCTTAGAGTGCCATCCATTTGTCGTTTTCTATTAGGATCAAATAATTAATTAATCTTAATATTAACAACGTAGCATTATCCTAGTTAAGGAGATTCTCATCTTTACACACACATATATATACACACACTTGCTTGAGAACTTAAGATTGATTATTTTACTTTCAATCAAAGCAACATCTTTCTTTCCTCAAAAGTTCAAGCATTCTTTAATTTTAATGTATAATGAGAGTGATGAACAAAAATATATTTAATATTAAATCAAAATAAATATAAACATGATTCGTATATAGTAACACTTAAACTAATATACAAATGAATCTGAATTCACATACGATACTTTTACATGATAGAACTCAAATATAGAATCTAAAAATTCTCAAGCCTCAACTTTAACAAAGTCTCTTTTAACTATTGAATGCTACGTCAGGAATGAAAAGAAGAGGTTTTGAAGTATAAAAACGATGACACTACACATCCTATCAGACATGTTATAACACAAACTTTAAAATCTCAGAATTCCCAATCCCTCTACTTTAACAATGTCCCCTTTAACAACCTAACTATATCTTAAATTGAAACACTCATTGAATCTATGAAAATTATCTCTAAATCATTTTGGTACACTTGTTATTCATATACTTGATTTTTAACGCATGTATAGCTTTAACAAAGCATAGGATAAGGTTAGAAAAGTATTTAAACATAAATATAGTAAGAATTATAAAAAGAAGTCCGTCGAAATAAATGTACAAATGGAGCATATGAGAAATAATGTTGTTCGCTTTTAGCTTCATATAACGCGTAGGCAGGTTTATGAGAAATTATTGATCTTTTTGGATCAAAAAGCCGAGGCTACTCGGTTTTGGGCTAACCAGCTTTCAGACACGTGCAAAACATGAATCAATTATTTGCTATTTTTTACAGCACGTTGATCATACTATGAAATGCTGCTTCCTTAATAAGATACATAAGGAGGTAAATGTCTTGGAAAATATCTGATTTGTTTTTTTTTGGAACCAAAAGAAAAGGACACATACAAAACATGAATTAATATTTAGCACATGTAAAATAGATTGGTATATTAAATATTATTTCGTAAAACAAATAAAAGATCATAAACCTCGTAACGAGTGAAAACCATCGTTTATAAAGATTATTATTAATTAAATGAGTATATTGAAAGCTTGGTGTATGCAGGGTTAAGCCATCTCCAAATCCGAGAGCATTTAAAATAGGAGAAGGTTTGAATAAAGATCATTTTGCTTGAAATTGCTTCAGGTTATATAACTTTAATTACATGGTCTATATTTAAACATAATGCCTACAGGGTCAGATTATTCCTCCAAATCCAAAGATCCGTTCGAAATACTGGGAATTTAGATATAACTAGAAGCAAATTAGGCCTTAGGCAGAGATTTTAAAGCCCGGGCTCAGTTCGGCTCGAATATGTATATGTTGATTTAGTAATTTATCATCAGAAAACAGAACCTTAGTTCTAGGGACGGAACTACGTGCGGGTGGAGAGGGGCAATCGTCCCCCAACCCACGAAGAAATTTTGTTCTACCTTTGTCTCTCTATTTAATTAAAAAAAAAACAATTTATTTATAAATTTACTTTTTAAACCTTTATAGTTTGCGCTCTAAATTCTGGCCTCGTCCAGGCTTAACTCCAAGGCCTTCTGGAAGTAGTAAAGGATAGCTAAGAGCGGCAGCTGGTCTGACGTTACATAAAAAAAACACAGACTTTTCAAGTTAATATGGGTTGGATTTAGCCCAAGTTCTTTGCACACAAAAGCCCAAGTGTTTTTAAAATGGTTTTTGGAAAGACGGCAGCTGTGAAAAAAGATTTTAACGCCCACCGTGGGGCTCGAACCCACGACCACAAGGTTAAGAGCCTTGCGCTCTACCGACTGAGCTAGACGGGCAATTGATAAACGGTTAAACCTTTTCTATAATACTCTTTGAAAACAGAAAACAGTGTAACTAAAATAGCGTCTCACGTGCAAGTCTAATTTAATATATTTTTTAAGGATTAATATCATATACACTGGCGGCGCCTTAATTTTAGAGTATATGGAGTTAGTTTAGGGTATAGGATTTAGGGGTTTAGGTGTAGGGGTTTAGAATTTAAGGATATTTATTTTAATTTAAGGTTTAGGGTTATAATTTAGGGTTTATAGGTTAGGGTTTAGTTTTTAGGGTAATATGGTGAGAATTTAGGTTTTAACCTATAAACCCTAAATCATAACCCTAAACTTTAAATTGAAACAACTATCCCTAAAATCTAACCCCTACACCTAAACCCCTAAATCATATACCCTAAACTAACTCTCTATACCCTAAAATTAAGGCGCTTGTGGAAACTTTTAGTTTCCACCGCCTGTGTATAGAATATTTATCCATTTTTTAATATACTGGTGTGATTAAATTGTAATATCTTTTCGTATTAAAACAATATATTATTTTCAAATTTAACTTAATCAACTTTTGAAAAGAACAGTCAAATGACTGATAGAAAGTGCAAAACGTATCATGAAAGCAGTAGAAAACATGTCATAAAGACTGGGTTAGTGTTATTAAAAATTAAAAGAAATTCAAACGAAAAGCAAATATAGGAGATAAATAAAATGAAGAGAAAAAAATAAGAAGTACGAGCGGTCGATGACCAACACTAAGACTAATACCGCCGCCGGTTAAAATCAAGATGAACAAAAAGACGAGAAGCGAGAAAATTGATTAACTTTTTTAATATAACAAATATAATTATGCTGATTTTTTTTTTCGTTTTTTTCAAGGTTAGATTTGACGTTGTCACTATAAAAAAATACATTTTTAGTGACATTGAAAATGGTCACTAAAAATATTAAATTTAGACATTGAAATTCACGGTAAACATTTTTCAGAGTTGTCACCAGTCGTCACTAATAACTTCGTCACTATTATATTAGTGACAACTTTTTTTCATTTCGTCATAATTAGTTATATTTTTTATGACTACATTTTTTGACACAATATATTAATAATAATGACTAAAATTTAGACACTAATGTTATTCTTATTAGTGAAAAATATTTTTTATAACAAAATATATATTGAAATAGTGTCTAAGGTATGTTGTTTGTAACACCCGAGTTTAGAGGTTAGGTGAAAATAATATTTTAATATTATTTAGGCTCGGTTTTATAATCAAAATGATTCTTTAAGATTTCGGGTTTCAAAATAAACATTTGAAGTGGGACCAAATTGATTTAGTTTCAATATTGAGGAGCTATTTTAAAAATAAGAGAATAGCCATTCATTAATGGCCTTTTTGTAATTTACCCCTTTTCTAATTTAAATCCCCTTTATACCCTAAAACACCCATTTTTCATATTCATCCTCTTTTTCACCAACGGGAAAGAGAAGAGCTCTCTACCAAGCTACTATTCCATCCCATTTCTCATCCATTTCAACTTCGTTTTGAAAGGTAATGACGTTTTTGACTTCCCCTCATCTCCCTCTCCATGAAAGTACTTTTTATTTTCATTTTCATGAAGGTTTTGGAAAATGGAAGTTTTGAATATTTTGATTAAAAATGAGATCTTTATGTTGTTAAGTGAAGTGTTTTGATTTAATATGTTTAGTTATGATGTATAGAGGTCAAATGGTATAACATATGTGAATTTCAAATGATTTTGAGCAATTTTCGGATTTGGGTAAACATGGGGTTTTTGGAGGGTTTTGGGTGAGTTTTGGGGGTTGTTTTAGGTGGGTTTTGATAGGATTTTGATAGTACTATGGATAGGGGTTGAATTGGGATTATTTGTGGGTGTAATGGAAGTTGAAAACACGGTTTTTAGACATGGTCTTGGGGCTATCCGAGTTGGTGAAAAATGGAAATTGTTCATGCTTGCAACATGGTAGTTTGGGGTTGAATTGCATTCCGGGTTAGTTCCAACGATGAATTATTGATTGTGGATGTTTTGTTTGTGTTTGGGATTGATTAGAATCGAGATTGAACATCGGTGAAGCATCAGAAGTAAATCCGGGAATTTGAAGGTGGTTGCTTGCTTGGTCTTTGAGCTTGGAAGTTTAGGTGAGTGGTTAATTGTTTTACTTGGTTTCAAAATGGTTGGTTCGAGTATATGGACTAGGTTGGGCTTGGTAGACCCACCTAGAGTTAGGATTAGGGTGGTAGCCTAATCCTAAGCTTGATCTAGAGCCTTTGGATGAACTCATTTATGTGGTTGTGTATGTCTCGTATGAAATGTGATATGAATGCTTATGTATATTGTATTATACATGTGAGATGAGACATGATTTGTGATGCTTGAGACATGCATGATGATGGTTGTTGGTGAGTACGTGCTAAGCACGGAATTGATTGAAATGAATAATGTGAAATGAGTAAAATGTTGACACTAGTACGCTTGAGTACAAATGATCGATCATTAGGATGTTAGTGTGTACACATGAGTCAAAAGTCACGCGTGGCCTTGGTGGCGTTGAGTCACCAAGGAGGAGTACGGGTTCGCCCGGAAATTGTAATTATATATAGTCGGTGATGAGTGGAATCCCATCGACGGGGCGTGAGGATGAGTGGAATCCCCTCCGCGAGACCGGTGATGAGTGTAATCCCACCGTGAGGTAATGTGGTTGATGGATGTGAGTTCCAACGTGTTTTATCCGCGTATTCGGGTCATAGCTAGGTGCCAATGTTGATTGATAAGTATATCAATGTGTTGAGGTTTATGATCTTTGATGGGATGCTTGAATGTGATTACATGTATTGTGGAGTTGAGCTTATGATCATGGCATTTATATTGTATATTGCTCATGCATCTTTATCTTGTGGCTCTTGTGGATCCTTGGTATATTTGTGTAATGCCTTGGCTAGATCGTGCTCGGACCCTGCAATGTTGAGGTTTGTTTTTAGAGCTTACCCTCACTAAGCATCTTTGCTTACGCTCTCTTTGTTCAACATTGCAGATCCTTAGTTCGCGGGTTGCTCGAGCAAGTGAAGGGCCCCCAAGTGTGGTTGTTAGCCTTGAGTACTTCAAGTATGAGTTTTTAATGTTGAACATGTAATAGTTTGAGCAATGGGACATGTGCTATTTTGATGGATAGTTGTTAGTTGTTAGGAGCTTGTTTAGACTCCTTGTTATCTTGCTTTTGTATGGCTTGTGTTGCCATGTTGAATTGTAACCCATGCCTAAATTGCTTATTATGAATGTTAGCCATGTGCCTTAGATGTTGCCTCTATGTTTGAATGGATTGTATGTATGCTTGACTTGTGATGACTTGCCTTAGTGTTTAGACTCGTCTTAATGATGTTAAAGCATGCTAATATAGATGGGTTGCCTTAGGTTTAATCGTTATAGTGTTGTAGGGTGTTTTGGTGGTGTTTTAGGGCACCCTTGTGCCTTAAAACAGCCAAAATGGAGTCTGCAGACAGGGGCGTATCGAAACGGGTCACCCTATTTCGATACGGTCCCTTTGCATTTGGCCAGCCGTTTCGAAACAGATAGGGGTCGTTTCGGAACATTTTTGCTACTGGAATTTTGAGAATTTGGCGAGATATAGGCGTACCGAAACGGGTTCTTGGTGTTTCGAAACGGTCAAATCTCGTTGACCACGAGAAGTTGACCGTTAGAATCGTTTCGATACGGGTCACCCCTGTTTCGAAACGGTCACCCTATGGTTGACCCTGGCCTGTTGACTAAGTTAAGGCGTATCGAAACACCCTAAGGGCATTTCGATACGGCCTGCTGTAAAGGGCTAAAATGAGCTGTTTAATGTATCGTTGATTGGTCGATGTTAAATTGTTTGCATTTTCCGTTGTTGTGCCTCACATAGGATTTAATTATGCCTATAGACAAGATAAAGTAAAAAGGAAAAATTCTGGGTCGTTAACCGAGGGGGAACCTTAACGAGTTTCGCTTCAGTTTTCCCCGTGTGGCCCACTCGGATCGGTCATCCGATCAGACCGGGACGAGGGGGTTACATTGTCACTTTCAACAATAAGAAAATTAATTATATTTTTAGTTCTAAACATCTTATTTATGTCCCTGAAATTTAATGAGTCTTTTGCATTGTAGTCAACACACACTTTTAACATTTTTTAACATTTTATCAGGTCACTAAACTTCTAATTATAGATGGTGTGGCACCTTCATATGTCAAATTTTAATAAATTAAATAAATACAATGTATGGCTTCATGGAGTATCAAACCTGAAACTTTTAGGAAGAGAGTGTAATATTTATCCACTAAGCTAGGCAAGAAAATTTAATATTATTTTGAAAGAAAAATAGTATTTAGTTTAAATGGTAATTGAAATTAATTTTATTTATTTTAAAAATATTTATTAAATATAACATTAGTTATTGTAATAATAATTTAATTAATTTTTCTATGATTTTTTATATAAAATACGTTTGTTGAATAAAATATATAAAAATAATTGAGTTAGTTTTGAACTATATACATATGAATATTTAAAATTATACTTAAAATATTAAATATCATATTTTAATTAATTACATAAATTAATTCAAGTTCTCGATAGAATTATCTTTTATGTGAAAAATATTTGGTATACTGACAATGCAAATGATAACTCCACAAGCAAAGTTAAAACAAATATTAAGTGTAAGATTTTTCACAAGATAAAATTTTACTATCACATATTATGTCAAGATTACATAATAGTCTATTTACTTTAATTTGGTCACTTTAAGTTTATGTACTTTTTAAATTTTAAAATTTTGATCTTGACATGAATGGTAGTCTTTAAATATGTTAAGTAAAATTTTATTTTTATCCCATTTGTAATAAATAAGTTGCATATTTGATTTTCATTTTTTATTCTCATTTTTAGTCATTGTAATTTAGTCAAATTCTTGTTGTCCCGTTTGGATTAAGATTAAAATTTTAAATTTTGAAAAAAATATAGGGACTAAAATGGATCAAAATAAGACTCAAAAAACAATTTATACATATAATATAGAGACTATTAGAATTATTTTACTTTTTGACAAACTAGTTTGTGATAATTTTTTATAATTTTTATTTTTACTATTATTATAAAAATAATTTTATTATTGTCACAATATCTAATTCGTCGTTAGTTTTGTTTTTTATTGGTCACAAAATTTTTCACAACAAAAAGTAAGAGTGACAAATAATTTCATTGTCACAAAAGATATCAAACAATAGTTACCACTTTATATATTGTTACTATCATGTGTCAAAATTTTAATGATAATAAAATTTGTATCACAGTTATAGACTTATAGTAAGAATTTAATTGTGAAAAACGTAACCGTCACAAGTACTACTATAATAGTGACCAAATAAAAATCCATCACAATTACTTATACTAATAGTGTCGCACAAAAAATTGTCACAAAAGTTTAATATTTGTGACAAAATTTCTTCTAGTCACTGTCAGTTTGTCACTAAAAGTCTATATTGTTGTAGTGTGTCTCGATGGATTAAGATGACGAATATTTATTATTTTGTTGATCTTCACTGCTTTGGACCCTCGAATTGGACTTAGATACACGCTTTGTGTTCGTTGATAGTTTTCTCACAACGCTTGGCTCTGATTTTCAATTGTCGTTCAATAGTTTGATCCGCTTTATGGTTAATTTGTCAATACAATCAGATTTGTTAGTATTTATATTTTATTCGAGTCTTTGGTTCGGTTTTTAACTTTTTCCTTGTATGATCCTTGTATAATCTCGTGTGGTTAAATTATTGTGTCAATGGTTATAGAAAAAAAGTTCATACTATATATTTAATTTGTGATTATAATTATTAACCCTTATTATAATTTTAAATATTTTTTATTTTGAATAATACTAGCTGGTTCTATAGAAAAAACTTAATAAACTTCCTAGCTGATCATTCCATTGAATTAATCGAATTTAACTGACTTAATATTGGTCGATTAAATTGACTAACCGATTTACTTTTAAGAACTAAAAGTTTAAAAATATATTTAAAACAATTAAAAAAAATATATATATATATATATATCTATTACATACTATATACTTAAAATAATTAAAGAAATTTTAGGGTTTAAAGATTTCGTAAGGTTTAATGCTTAAGAGTTTAAGTATAAGAGTTTTAAATTTAGGGGTGTGTCTAAAATTTAAGGTATATGATTGGAATTTAAAGTTTATAAATTAAAACTTAAATACTTAAGCATATTATCCTAAAACACAAATTCTAACCTCTATACTCTAAATTCTAATAATATACCATAAATTATAACTATGAACCCTAAATTAGGTCCCTAAACTTAAAATTAGGGCGCTTGTAGAAATTTTTCGTGTCCACCGCAGTGCATGAAATATTTTCCCTTAAATTAATACTTGTTTGATATAAAAATATAAATATTTAATTTGGACAATTATTCTATACACATGTAGTGTAAAGTTTTTTTTACACAAGCATGTCTAATCTAAGGTTAAAACCCAAAATTAAAATCGCTAAACACTAAACATTAAACCCTAAATTCAACCATAAAACTTAAATTTTATACCAACAACCTAAATTCATAACTTCTAAATTATAAACTAAAACTCTAAACTCCTAAACTAACTCGCGTGTGAAAACTAAAGTTTTCACTACCGGTAAATGGTGTATGTGATAATAATTCATTTACTTATTGTTAGATGTTTTAAACTTTACGAGGATTGAGTTTACTTACAAGTTCTATACTTATGTGTGACCTTTGAATAGTTGGGGTTGATCATAATTAGTTGAATTATAAAAATTTAAATATTTAAGCTTTCGAAATAAAATTTTAAATTTATGTAAACTAATTAAGTTTTGACTACTTTGATTAACCGATTTAATCAACTCAAATACTTTTAGTTTGTTTCATTTGTATTTTCTCAAAATTCATTTTTTCAAAGATATTGTTTAGTGATTTTCAATTACAAAGTTAGTAATGGAATTTGCCCAAATGAATGATAACAATTTAAGTAAAGGCAATATATTATTATATTTTTTGGTTTTCCAATATTTCTACTAGAACGATTTTAATGACCGATCCTTTCGCGTTCTGTTGCAATATATTGCTTATAATAATTAATAACCAAGTTCTGCTCTTCAACAGAGCTTTAAAACCAGAACTTTTCAGTAACATCACTTGTTTCTGCCTATGATGATTATGTTTTAATTGTTTTATTATTACAGGGTGTGGGAATTCTATGGCTAAAACTCTCATGCCACAAACAAGGCCACATCCTTGTGACCCCATTACCAAGAGCTGCAAATCTGCAACATCAGGCCAAATGGCTGTGCTAGTTTGTGCCTTGCTCTTCAAGTCCATCGGAGCTGGCGGCATTAGGCCGTGTTCTGTGCTGTTCGGCACGGATCAATTGAGCAACAAGAGCGAAAAGAACCTCGAGAGCTACTTTGCCTGGTATTATTCCGCTGCCGAGTGAAACACTAAGGTTTTTGAACAAAGCGTGCATTATTAGAGATGCCGATGGATCAGCCTTAGATGACCCTTGGAGAGTCTGCACGGGGCAGAAAGTCGAAGAGATTAAAGTACTTCTTAAGGTCATTCCGATATGGTCTACATGGATGGTGATGGCAATAGCCGGAAGCCAACATTCATTTCCAGTCCTCCAAGCCAGTACCATGAACAGACACATTGCGGGAGGCTTCCACGTACCAGCAAACTAACTGCAATGGTTGAGAATGTAAGATTAAGCAAAGTAACCCAATAGAATCAGGTGAACATATCAGCAATGTGGCATAGCCGAAGCTTTGAGTACGTTGGGGCAGTTCGGTTTTTATGATCGAGCGTTCCTTAAGACCATGTCAATGTGTTGTATTACATAATTCGGATGAAGATTATGAATCGACCTCGGATGAAGATTATGAATCAGAAGGGGAGCAATAAACCAGGCAAGCTTGCTACAAGCCTTGTGGTAATAGTCAAGGAGCAGCCGTTGTAGCTGTTCTCTCCTCGGTTGAGGTTACATAAAAAAAGCAACGTTATAAAATACCACAAAGCGCCCACCGTGGGGCTCGAACCCACGACCACAAGGTTAAGAGCCTTGCGCTCTACCGACTGAGCTAGACGGGCAATTGCTTTGTGGTCAAAACTTTTTCTTGATCACAATTCAAAACGGAAAACAGAAGAGAACGGGAAATAACCTAAAAAATAGGGAGCTTAAATCCCTCTAAAATTTTGTCCTTCCCCTCCACCAATTCTTTTTCTTCATGATTTTAATTAAAATAAAACGGTGGGAGGAAAAGTTTTCAACCTACGTCGATTTTTAGGTTAAGATAAATTATTTTTTTAGCCCTTTCAATTTTAGATGTTTTTCATTTAAATTCTAAATTTTCACTTTTAGGTTTTAATTTACTTTTAGGTTTTAATCTGCAACATCAGGCCAAATGGCTGTGCTAGTTTGTGCCTTGTTCTTCAAGTCCATCGGAGCTGGCGGCATTAGGCCGTGTTCTATGCTGTTCGGCGCGGATCAATTAAGCAACAAGAGCGAAAAGAACCTCGAGAGCTACTTTGCCTGGTATTATGCCGCTGCCGAGTGAAATACTAAGGTTTTTGAACAAAGCGTGCATTATTAGAGATGCCGATGGATCGGTCTTAGATGACCCTTGGAGAGTCTGCACGGTGCACAAAGTTGAAGAGCTTAAAGCACTTATTAAGGTCATTCCGATATGGTCTACAGGGATTGTGATGGATTGATGGCAATAGCCGGAAGCCAACATTCGTTTCCAGTCCTACAAGCCAGTACCATGAACAGACACATTGCAGGAGGCTTCCATGTACCGGCAGCCTTATTATCCGTCATTGTCTATGTCACGGTGATGCTGTGGGTTGTCCTGTATGAACGCGTTATAATTCCGTTGGCGTCAAAGATCAAGTGTAAATTAGTGTGTACATAAGGATGGGATTGGGTCTTTTCCTCTCTGTCATAGCCATTGGACTAACTGCAATGGTTGAGAACGTAAGATAAAGCAGAATCATGTAAAAAATCCTACAGCGATGGTAAGCATATCAGCAATGTGGCATAGCCGAAGCTTTGAGTGCGTTGGGGCAGTTCGGTTTTTTATGATCGAGCGTTCCCTAAGACCATGTCAATGTGTTGTATTACATAATTCGGATGAAGATTATGAATCAGAAGGGGAGCAATAAACCAGGCAAGCTTGCTACAAGCCTTGTGGTAATAGTCAAGGAGCAGCCGTTGTAGCTGTTCTCTCCTCGGTTGAGGTTACATAAAAAAAAGAAATGTGATAAAATGTCACAAAGCGCCCACCGTGGGGCTCGAACCCACGACCACAAGGTTAAGAGCCTTGCGCTCTACCAACTGAGCTAGACGGGCGATGGCTTTGTGGTCAAAACTTTTGCTAAATAATGATTAGCAATCTAAAACAGAAGAGAACTGAAATAGCTTCTTAAAGAAGATTTTCTAAATCAATCATTTCCAATCTAGATAATAAACATCAAAGATCATGATGATTTTATCCACATCTGTTATGTGCATTGGAATAGGGAGGGACAAACAGTTAAATCCGGTAGGTTTTTTTAAAACTTAATCATTCTATTAAATAATTGAATTTCATAGTTGAATTGATTTAATATCAATTTGTTAAATTATCTAATCGATTTACTTTTTAAAAAACTGAAAATTTAAAAATATATTTAAAACAATAAAAATATATATTGAATTCTATATACTTAAAATAATTAAGAAAACAATATATTTAAGTGGATCGATTTTGTTATATAAGTTTTTTTTTTTTTGCTTAGAAATGAATCAAGATTCCATTACGTTTTCTACCGCTTCTTGCCTCATTAAATTTATAAGCTGATTTAGTAGAAAGTTAAAGGTTTAGTAGCCCAAGTGTGCTCCTCTTCTCATTTTTAGTGAATGCATCGAAAACTCTATTATTCTCTCGACGAACATGTATTATCTGTACATTCTAATTTTAAAAAATAAAATTCGATTTAATCAACTATGCTCTCTCTAGGAATTGGTTGCTCAAGTTTTACAACTTCATATATTTAAGTGAACCCCTTGTGCTTATTTAATGGGAGTGGAGGAACAAAATTCGTCTATCCTTCTACATGCCTCATCAATAATTTTATGTCACGTGTATTGATGTTTTCACTGTATTATTGATTGTTTTCGTTTTATTGATAATACACAGGTCATAAAAGTATTGGTGAGACATATAAAGGGGTAAAAAAATTCTATTTAGTTCAAACTCGTCAATAAAACATCTCAACCAAACGAGTACAATTAAAACATAAACAAGCTTAGTTTGGACAAACCCTTAGGCCAAGCAGTTTCGGGGTTGCATGCAATCCTACGACATAGCTGGCCGATCCTCGGTTGAGGTTACATAAAAAGCCACTGACAAAAGTAAATGAAAGCGCCCACCGTGGGGCTCGAACCCACGACCACAAGGTTAAGAGCCTTGCGCTCTACCGACTGAGCTAGACGGGCAACTGGGAGAATGTTAAAACGTTTCGTAAATACTGATGAAAAACGGAAATCAGAAGAAAGCAACGCAAACACAATTTTTTCTTAAAAATATTCTAAATCAATCACGATCAAGATAATAAATATCAGAGATCATTATGATTTTATAAAAGTTTCTTAGTGTTTTAAAAAAACTCAACAAATAGACTTAGTAAAAAAAATATGATATTTTATTTTAGGAGACTTAAATTTGAAAAAAATTTGTTTGTAATGTGCGTGTTTTATTAAAGTGTTAAGAAAAAATATCAACAGAATTACCTTGTAATCATTCTAAGACTATTAGAAAAATAAACAAGGGTGAATATAGTGTTAAATTAGTCGTTTTTTAATAATAGTGATTTGATAAATTTAGAATGATAATTTGTTCAAGAAACTGGAATGTTTAATTTTTAAGAATCAATTTAGAATGAGATTATAGTTTGAGAATGAAACTAGAACAATCAAAAGTTTGAGAATTAACCTAGAATGGAGCTATAATTTGAAGATAAAATTATATAGTTCAAGGGTTTAGAGACCAATCTAATGTGAGGGCTATAGTTCAAGAACGTGTGATGCAATTAAATCTGAAAAAACAAATTTCAAATTTTACCATATAGTAACATATCTAAAGATAATCTCATTTGAAACCGCATTATCCTTAAACAAGAGTGGAGCCAGAAATTTATTTAGGGGTATTATTTTTTCAACGGTATTTAAGGATGATTAATTATTTATAAAAAATGTCATATTATTTGTAAATGGAATGTCATTTTATTTATATAAAAGTGTCATTTATATATATTTTTAATTTTTCATATACAAATTATATAGAGAAAAGATTTCTAAAAAATTTTAGAGTGTCACGAGACACTCCATTCTATTACGCGGCTCCGCTCACGTCCCTAAATAACCTAAATCTACTTACCATCAGGCTCTTATTTATGTGTTCTATAAACACCGCCATAAGCTTAATATGTCGCGTAATTGCCAAGTACTCGATATTAACGTTTGTTATTAACAAATTGTATTTGAAACTAAAAAGTTGAACTCTTTTGGTCTACAATTTTACAAGCGGTTGTCTGCAGTTTTGCACGCGATTTTCTTTGTCTGGAAATTCCATTCTTGACGCCGGTTTGTTCGAGATGTGATAAGGAAGTATGATGCGGATATGGCAATGTTGCAAGAAACAAAGCTGGAGGAGTGTCCGAATTTGTGGCTAGCAAGTCTATGGGGAACCGATAATTTCGAATCGGTGATCGCGCCATCAATAGGTGCGTCGGGCAGTATTTTAGTGATATGGGAGGTAAGTAAATTTAAACTAGAAGTGGTTGAGATTGAACGTAATTTCATAGTGATGAGAGGTAGATGGCTGCATGATGATTTATGTTGTGGTCTAGTCGTGGTATATGCACCATCCGACTTGGAAGGGCATCAAGCTGTATGGGCAGCGATTTTGAGTAAGATTAGCAATCAAGAGGGCCCGTGGTGCATAGCAGGAGATTTTAATGCCATATTACTTGAGTCGGATAGAATTGGCACATCGGACAGGAATATGGAAATGGAAGCTTTTGGTGATTTTGTTCTACAAGCAGGGTTGATGGATTTACCACTTTTGGGGAAACGGTATACATGGTTTGGACCAATGAAACGATGTAGCAGAATCGATATATTCGTGATATCGACAAGTTGGATGGATGCTTTCAGCTCAATTCAGCAAGAGGCGATACCATGGGGTGTATCCGACCACACGCCTCTATTGTTGAAGTGTGATGAGAACGATTGGGGTCCACGTCCGTTCCGGTTTTTTAATTGTTGGATGGAGGGTAGGTACCATATGAGGCAAATATTTGAGGAATGGATTCGGCTAACTAAGCTGGATATTTGCACGGTAAACATCATGGTGAAACTGCAACATTTGAAGTTATTTTTGAAACAGTGGAATCGGGACAGCTTTGGGGGATGTGAATGAGATAATATCTGAGATGCAAGACAAAATTGACCGTGCGGACATAACGGCATCTACATCTAATGTTGAAGAGGAATTAGAGGAAGAAAGGCGACAATGGGTACAAGCTCTGTGGAAAGCTATGAGGCATAAGGAGGCGATGTGGAGACAAAAATCACGTGCAACATGGTTGCGATTGGGAGATCGAAATACAACATATTTCCACCATTCCGCTAAGCTGAGAGCGGCAAGAAATTTTATTCCAGGTTTCATGGTTAATGACAATTGGATCAATTCGCCACCACTTATGCGCCGTCATGTAGTTCAATTTTTCATGAAACATTTCTCTCGCGACAAGAGGGAATGTGCATGGAAATTCGAGGGGAATTTCAGGCAGTTATCGCAGACAGCTAGGGGGAATTTGGTGGCGGCATTCTCTTTGGAAGAGGTACATGGTATAGTGAGGGGTTGTGATGGTTCGAAGGCACCGGGCCCGGATGGTTTTACGTTGGATTTCTATAAAAGGGGTGGGAGGTGCTCAATGGCGATATCCTACGCTTCTTCGACAATTTTCATGCTAGTGGGCGGTTACCAAAGGATGTGAATTGTACGTTCATTGTGTTAATTCCTAAGGTAACATCCCCCACGACACTTGGCGAATATAGGCCTATATGTTTAGTCAACTCGGTGTATAAAATTTTAGCAAAATGTCTTACGACTCGACTTCAATCGGTTTTGGGGGATTTGATAAGTGATACACAATCAACATTTATAAAAGGTCGTCAATTAGTAGATGGAGTACTCCTAGCACTCGAGGTGGTGCATTCTTTACGACAACGGGGCGCAAGTGGCTTTTTATTGAAGCTTGATTTCGCCAAGGCGTATGATTGCGTTAGTTGGAATTTTTTGGATGAGGTGTTAGGAAGAATGGGCTTCTGCGACATATGGCGACAATGGATTCAGGAATGTATTAGTTCAGTCAGGTTATCGGTGCTTCTCAACGGTAATGCCACCAAAGAATTCAGAATGGGTAGAGGCTTGAGACAGGGATGTCCGCTATCACCGTTGCTTTTTGTGATAGTCGCGGAAGCAATGCATTTGCTGCGAAGGGCTGAATCAGGGGGTTTAATTCGTGGAGTGGAAGTAGCGGCTGGGATATTTGTGACACATTTGCAGTTTGCCGACGATACACTACTGTTCTTTGAGGGTTCATTAGAAGTTGCGCAAAACTTGAAACGGATCCTGCATTGTTTCCAAGTTTGCTCGGGGTTGAAGATTAATTTCGGCAAAAGCTCCTTGTATTCAATTGGCATAGAGGATGTTTTGGGCATTAACGTGGCCGAAGTAATGGGATGTAGGAAAGCTGAATTTCCGTTTGTTTATTTGGGGTTTCCAATAGGTTCAAGTCCGTGACTGATAGCTACTTGGGAACCGGTAATTGCAAATTTTAGACGAAAATTAGCGGGATGGAAACGGTCCTCTTTGTCTTTTGCGGCTCGGGTGGTTTTGGTCAATTCGGTCCTTTCCTCGTTACCGATATTCTATATGGGTTTGTTTGTCGCCCTTAAAGGGGTAATTGAGAGGATCGACAAAATTCGAAGAGCTTTCTTATGGGGGGTGTCGGTTTGGAACGACGGATGAGCAGAGTAGGGTGGGAGATGGTATGTCGTCCGAAACAATTAGGGGGTTTGGGGGTTGCGGATTTGCGAGTTAAGAACATGGCGATGCTTTCAAAATGGGTGTGGAGATATGCGCGAGATAGAGATTCACTATGGCGTTGTTTGATAGTAGCAAAATATGGAGAACATCCGCAATGGTGGCGTTTCAACACGGAAAAGATGTCGTCGATGTCGCTCGTATGGCGACAAATTGTAGCACTCTCATGTGATGCACAGGTTGAAAAACATATGGGTATGACCGGTTTTTTATGGAAACTTGGTGATGGTAGATCGATACTTTTTTTGTTTGATCCGTGGGTCGATCAAGCGGCCATAAAAGATGTATTTCCGCGCTTATTCTCGTTGGCATGTGACAAATTAGCAAGGGTGTGTGATTATATGGTGGAGGGTAACTTATCGCATCACATATGGGCAGATTTCTTTAGACGCCCATTGCGAGTTTTTGAATTAGAAATGCTACGAGATTTAATTAAAATGGTGTCCAATTTTCGCGCATGGGAAGGCAAGCTAGACATGTTAATTTGGAGGCCGGACGAGCGTGGAATTTTTTCGGTTGGGACTTTATCGAAACTGCTCATGTTCGACAAGGCGGGGGAGATGGAGTTTGGTGACTGTTTCGCTTGGAAGGTGCTGGTGCCGCCGAAAGTTCAAGCTTTCTTATGGTTTACATGGTTGCGTCGACTACCCACTGCCGATTTCTTGCGAGCACGTGGGATCCCACTGCCGGATGACCAAGGCCGATGCCCTTGGTGTGCGATGGTCGAGGAAAACATCGCTCACATCCTCTACGAATGCCCTTTTGTGCAATCAGTATGGCTATGGATGCGACAATGGTGGAGAATTGAATCCAGCTTACCGGTTAGTTTCGATGCATTTTACGTTCTTGATTTTCATAGTATTTTTAAGGGATGCATGAATTTGTGGTGGATAGCGTGTGTTGCTGCTGTATTGTGGTCGTTATGGATTGCAAGGAATGAATTTATTTTTCGTGGGAAACGATGGAATTTGGCTGAATTGTGCTTCTTGATAAAATTGAGATCATATTACTGGATAAAAGCGGATAGGCGGGGGGAATTGGTACTCGAGGCAGTTTGGTGGACTTGTCCTTCCAAAATTGAGGTTACTGTCCATCCAAAAAGGGTGAAGGGGGGAAGGTGCTGGCAGCCCCCGTTACGAAATGTGTTAAAATTTAACATGGATGGATCGGCGCGGGGAAAACCGGGCCCAACAGGTTTTGGTGGTGTGTTACGAGATGCAGACAGTCGTATTTTGGGTCTTTTTTCAGGTCCTTTAGGGATGATGGAGTCGAATGAAGCAGAGGTGCGAGCGATAGCTTTTGCCTTGGGTATAATACAGGAAAGGGAATGGCGACAAGGTTGTGTGATTTTGGAGTCGGATTCTCAAGTCGCGTTGAGCTGGATTACTCAGTCCGCAAAACGACCTTGGCGGCTTTGGGAGGTATTTTTGGTAATTGATCAGGCTTGTCAAGTCATATATGATATCCAATTCTGCTACGTGCCGAGGGAAGCGAATGGATTTGCGGATGCATTGGCGAAAGAGGGAGTAGATAGACTTTCGACGTTTGTGGCATGTTTGTGACTTGGTCTTATGTGCTTTTTTTCTTTTGTAATCGACGGATCGTATCGTACTCTTTTCCTCCAATAGGTTTAGGGAGGTTTTTAACGAGGCGTGCGATTTCGTCAAGCTGTATGTTTTTTCTTTAATTTAATAAAAACATACGGTTGCCGATAAAAAAAAAGAAATGGACAACGATCTTGCAAATCTCACTATCGAAGATGGTGAAGAAGACGCCATTACATTACCAACTGAAACTGATGAAGATGCTTATGAATATAGCCAATGTCTGGTTGGAAGATTCCTCACTTCTAGCATCATCCACTTCCTGGCAATGCGCAACACCCTCGCAGATATTTGGCATCCATTAGGCGGCATCTCCATAACAAATATTGGAGAAAGACGTTTCTGTTTTAAATTTTTCATGAAGTTGATACTTGATATGCAACGGGTTCTTGAAGGTTGCCCATGGTTCTTCAATGGTCATTTACTGCTACTGCACAAATTGGAGAAAGGTGAAGATCCATTGCAAGTGCCCCTTGTCTCGGCCTTCTTTTGGGTTCAAATACATAATCTTCCACCAAGTCTAATGTCAGAACCGATGGCTCGCCAACTTGGAACTTTTTTGGGCGAGTTCCAGGAGTATGATGCAAAACTCTTGATCTTTGGGCGCAAACAATTTATGCGTATCAAGGTACTTCTCAATGTTAATCTTCCATTAAAACGGAAAAAGAAAATTTCCCTAAGTTTTGACCGAAGCATTTATGTTCATTTCCTCTATGAGAAACTGTCACTCGTTTGCTTTATTTGTGGAAAACTTTGACACGGGGAGAGTTATTGCCCATTACGACTTTCGCTGGATCCAAAAGAAATCATCTTTGGTTGGGACTTATCTTTGAGAGCACCACCATGTCGTGGTCCTCCACCACCAAGCCGCTGGCTCAGAGATGAAACCACTGGTTGCAGTTTTACAGAAATCAAGGCAACACTTGACGTGCATGGACAATCAAGTCTGCATGGTCAGCGTACATCTTCTTCCCCATCAACTAATGATACACGTAGTCCTTTCTATACTATGGGGCCAACTTATACCCTAAATGTAGCAATGGACACGGGATCAGACGTAGAAGATAATCGCATGGCAGTTATTGAAGGGAAGAAACGTCAACGTATTATTGGAGAGGTGACTACTGACTACAGTTTCAGGAATACATAATTCTGCAGCACCACGGATCGTACCTGAGATATCGGCTGACCCTGTTAGGCAGGGTAGCCAGACACCATGAGGCTCCTATCCTGGAATGTCTGTGGGTTGGGAAAACCACGGGCGATAAACCGTCTCAGAAATACACTGAGATGTGCACATCTTCACATTTTGTTTCTCATGGAAACAAAATTAAACTCACATAGAATGGAACGGGTTCGCAGAAGTTGTGGATTTTTGTTTGGGATTGATATTGGTGCGGTAGGCTCGAGAGGGGGACTTTCTCTTGGATGGAATCCAGACTCAGACGTCACTTTGAGAAGTTACTCCCTATATCATATTGATGTTCTAATCAGAGATGAAGATAATGGCCTGTGGAGGTTCACTGGGTTTTATGGCAATCCAGTGGAAAGTGGTAGACAAGCTTCATGGGACTTACTACGTCAACTAGGCGCGGATCAATCCAGTGGAAACTGATTATTTCCAGGAACTTTTTCAATCTTCTGGTCCATCCAATGGTGCTTCTATTCTTGCCAAAGTTCAACCCAAAGTTACTAATAACTTCAATGACATGTTAGTGGCTCCTTTTACAACAGAAGAAATTTCTAATGTTGTGAAAAACATGGCACCGTTAAAAGCATCCGGGTAGATGGTTTTCCTGCATTGTTCTATCAAACATATTGACATGTTCTTGGCGATGAAGTAGCTGATTACTGTCTATCCATCCTCAATGGACAAGCATCACTTGAAGAGGTTAATTCAACAAACATTGTATTGATTCCAAAGGTAAAACAACCGACAAGCATGGCTGAATTCATGCCAATTAGCTTATGCAACATTCTATACAAAATTGTGACTAAAACCTTGGCAATACGATTTTCAAGGGTCTTGGATAGTTGTATTGATCAATCTCAAGGAGCTTATGAAATTTTACACTCAATGAAACAAAAACGCGTTGGAAGAGAGGGTTCCTTTGCACTTAAAGCAGACCTTAGCAAAGCATATGACAGAAAACATGTTGATCAATCTTTGTTTTGCTGACTCCTGGATCAGACTCATTATGAATTGTGTCAAAACAATAACCTACTCAATTTGCATCAAAGGACGGCTTGGAATAACTTTTAAACCAGAGCGTGGTTTGCGTCAAGGATGCCCGCTTAGCCCTTACCTTTTCCTTGTGTGTGCCGAGGGCTTATCTGTATTAATGAATGATGCAAACATGGAACACTCCATTCGAGGGGCTTCTATTGGAAGGCAAAGACTGGACATTAGTCACTTGTTATTTGCCGACGATAGCATTTTATTTAGCAGGGCATCGATCATCGAAGCAACGAGACCGAAGGATGTATTAATCACATATGGCAATGCTTTAGGTCAACGGGTGAATTTTGACAAATCATTGCTATTTTTAGCACAAATGTTTCTGCTAATACACGAGAACAGATAGGAGCATTATTGGGAGTTCGTGTATCGAATAACCCAGAAAAATATCTCGACTTACCAACGATGGTGGGACGCAATAAACAAGAATCTTTTAGGTTCTATTACGATAGAATGAACAATAAACCAGACAACTGGAGTGTCAGATTCTTATCCATGGGAGGCAAGGAGGTAATGATCAAGAGTGTGTTTCAAACCCTTCCATCATATGCCATGCAGTGTTTCTTACTACCTCGAACCCTTTGCCATTCATTGGAACAACTAATGGCTAAATTCTGGTGGAGAAATAGCGCTTCACACTAGGGTATCCATATTAGAGTATTAGAGTAACTAGTTAGTTTGTAGCTTTGTAACCTGGCTGTTAGAGTTAGTTAGTGACAGTTAGGTTTCTGTTAGATTACCGTTCACTTTAGCCAGCTCAACACAACTTTAAACATTTGTATAAATAGGTTGGTTCCTATTTTGGAATATTACAGTCAAATTAATAAAATCTGCAGAGAGTACTGACTCTATTTCCCTATCCTTTTCTACCTAACATGGTATAATTTGCCAAGTCTTGGAAATCTTCGTCCGCTGCTTCATCTCTGTTTTCTTTCCTCTGATTCGTAACTACCGTGATCGCGGAACTCATATGTCCTTTGTTCAGAGTGTTTTTCTTCCAGCTTTCTTGCCTGTGATTGTGAGTTTTTCTAATCTCCTTTCTTGTTTTTGGTTGTTGTGCTGGGTGCTCTCTAGATTGATTACCTGGTTCTTGTGCTGGATGCTCTCTGGATTCATTACCCGGTTCTTGCGTCAAACACTGATCATCAGTTTGTTAAGAAATGTGGTTTGATCGCCTGGATGTTTGTTCGTGAATTTTTTGTGTTGAGAACAAATGAGTGACCTGTGTTCATATTTCTTTAGATCTGTGTTTGAGTTTCTCTGAATTTGTTGTTGTGAAGATTCTAGAGAACGTTGCGGTAGCTTGAATCTTGTCCTTTCTGAGATCTCTTCCTTCTCTTCGTCATGCCTATCATCTGTTTGTGTTAATGCCTCATTCGGCGAATCTCTTCGTGTGGATTAGTTTTGCTTAGTCTATTGGTGTTTCTCTACTCTCTCTATGTTTGTGTTTTTGCCTCTGTCAAGTTTTTCTTTCAATCGGCTATCGATTCTTCTCTCTGTGCTTTATCAATGGCTCCATATCCAAGACTTACACATGGAACTTCAGATCCTACTAATAATAATAACACTCAGTCTTCGTCTCCTCTTGCTGGTGATCAATCTCGTGTTACTTTTCGTGTCAATCCTGTTCAACACTTTCCCAAACATGACACTACTAAGTTGACTGAGCCTACTTACATACTTTGGAAGCATCAAGTCCTTTTGATAATAGATGGTTATGGTTTGTTAGATTACATTTCTGATGAGCTGGTTCCTCCTAGCCGATTTGTTACTAGTGCAACGAGACAATCTGTTGAGAATTCTGAGTATGTTGTTTTTAATCAACAAGATAAATTGCTGACTTCTTGGCTCTTGTCCACTGTTCATTCTGATGTTTTACCTCATTTAACTGGTATTACATCTTCACGAGCAGTGTGGAGTGCTATCTCTAGGTTGTTTGGTGCTCGATCTAGTGCTAAGATATATTCATTGAGACATAGTTTGCACTCTTAGAAGAAAGGTAGTATGACTGTAAATGAATTTCTTGCCAAAGTCAAATTATTCTGTGATACACTTAATGCTTCTGGCAGTGTTATCACTGAAAGAGAACAAGTTAGTGTTGTGTTTGCAGGGTTGTCAATTGAGTTTGAATCTGTTCTTGCTATTGCATCTCGTGAGTCTCTCTCTTTAGAGGCTCTCACTGACATGTTGTTGGACTGTGAAGCTCGTCAGAAGAGTTTTTTCATAGAAAATCTTTCTATGCATGCTAATCCGGTGTCTCGTCAGTCTAGTCAGCAAGGCTCTATGTAGGTGAATTTGGATCATCAACAAGCAGCTTCGCAAGGGTCTCTTCTTGCACAAGGTACAAGCAATCTGGTTCCTCCACAAGGTGTTCAACAAAGTTCTCCTATTGCAGTCAGTAATACTATTCAGAATGTCTCAGATGTGGTCCAGGATCAGTCTTTTAATGATTCTAATTTCAGTCGTGTGCAGCGTGGTGGATATGGTTATAGGGGAAGAGACAGAGGTCATTTCAATAATAGACCTCAATGCCAACTGTGTGGTCGTGTTGTTCAAAAATGCTATTATAGGTTTGATCTTAGTTATCAAGGTTTGTCTTCTAACTCTTCTGATGTTGGATCTCAGTCTGGTGATACTCAAAGGCAGCAATCTTATGTGTCAAATCCTCCTTACCCAAACAAAAGGGTCCCCTTGTAACCCCCTTAGCCCGGCCTAGACGATTGACCCGAACTATGAAGATTACGCGGGAAAAACCAAAGTCAACCCGAAAGTCAACCTTGATTAACGACCCTTTTTTGAACTTTTCTAGATGAACATTAATCCTAAGCGAACACTTGAGAAACATTTACGTGGAAAGCACAACGATCAGATTCCAACAAGGGACTCAATTGCACATTATACACATATTAGGGACCAAATTGTAAATTCTGAAAATTAGAAGGTCTTAACTAATTTTAAGGTTACCAATATTAAATTAGTCATATTACATGCTTCCCTGTCAAATTTCACCTTAATCGGACATCTCAAACTCATGCAATTGCAATTACAATTTTCGAGACTAAAACGTAAAGCTTGCAAACCTCAACACCATTCAAATCAGTGCCCAACGGTCACTTGTTTCGAAACAGTGTTGACTGTTCCGAAAGACGGGTTGGTTCCGAGACTAGTTCCGAAACAGGGCCTTCCAGTGGCCAAATCGTTTCGAAACAGTCACCAGCCGTTTCGAAACACCTAGGCCATTACAGGCCCCCGTTTCGAAACGCCAGTGGGTGTTTCAATACAGTCTACCCAGAAGCTGCAGATTTTGCTGGTTTTTCATGCATAAATCCACTCAAACACAACCTAATGACTTCCTAATCATGCCAACAAGTCATCATACATATAAGGTGCATGTTTGCAACTCCTAAACACATTCATAGTATCAAACATAGAATTTCGCTTATCTATAGGCATGCTTCCTATTATCCAAACTAATCAATCAACCAATCTCCAAAGCAAGCATCAAAAGGCCATTTACAAGTTCAAACCATCAAAAGCAACATGCCACAACCTAGGGAGTTCAACACATCTTAGGTTCCCCATTGCCAAATTACCAAAACTAATAGTGTATGAAAACATCACCATACATGAGCTTGGTTTCCCTTGGACACTCTAGCCTCCTTGCTGCCCTTAAACACTTCAATTATCTGCATTATTGGTTCAAGAGAGAGAGCGTAAGCACAATTGCTTAGTGAGGCATGCTCTAAAGAAAACAACACAATAATGCATTTTAGAAAACACTTTCAACAAAGCTTTTAAACACATGCTCATCTCTTTTCATGCAACCTTGCATACTTTACAAGCATCTCATGCTTCATTATAATCAACACATCATATTGGCTTTCAAGTGATAACTCATAACCATTTACAACTCAAAACACAATCGGATACGCGGATTACAAGCATTGTCCCACACGCTTCATACACACAACCGAACAACATAAGGTGGAGTTTAACGGTACAATCACAACCCCTCAACACCCGTGATGGAGTTTAACGGTACAATCACAACCTCTCAACATCACTCATCGGTAGTTGTATAATTCCACTAACGAGTGCAAGAGAACACATAACACAAGATCCACACACGGACTTTTAACCACCGTTGTGATCTTACCTCACTCGTTAGGGTACTTGGATGGAGTGTACGATACAATCACAACCCCTCCATATCCAAGGCGACTTTATTCACGGTGCACCCAATCCTATAACCGGCTAACTATATCCGATTCAAGTACTTTAAAACCATTACATCACTTGCCAATATACATCATATAACATCAACAATTCACTATTTTAAGGCATCTAAACAAAGTCATTTATCATCATGCATCAAAACCATATTAACAATATGTCAAACCAAGGATCTCTTACCTTGAGCATCCTTCAACACATGGCTTTCAAAACCAGCATTAACCATGCTAAAATATGCTTTCAAAATAGAATTTAAACATGCAAATCATAGCCAATGCATCAAGCCACCTCATGGCTCATCCAAGGGAGTTTTTCCGAAAACTTACTCTTGAGCTTAGCTAAGTTGTTTGGACTTAAACTAAGCTCCCAACACCTTCAAATAATTGTTTCAAAGCTGGAAACCCAACACCACTCACCAATCACGTTTCGCTAGCTTGCCGAAACGCCGATCAAGCCTCCGGATCAACTCCAAAAGTGTCCGAAGATGTCTCCCCTGTTTTAAACACATCAAAGCAGAGGATTAATGCATCATCATGCATTGAAACCTTCATCCAACACACTTAAACTCGCTGCTCTACTTAAAACCAACATTTCGGCTACCAAACACAACCGAAATCACCTCCAAACTCTTCCAAAACTTAACCCAGCCAAGATCCATCACTTCTAACCATTTCTAAACATCAATTAACATCCAAAATAAACCTAAACTCGTCCTTATACCTCCAGCTATAACAGAACACCATAAACACCTCAAAACCCACCGTTTTCATAAGCAAAAACTTAGGAAATACAACCTATTCGGGATTGCATTGATAAAACCTCATTTCCACATCATTAGACATCCAAAATACATTAAAGAATCATATCAAAACAGAGCCCAAACAATCACAACGAAATTCTTCAAGATTTCCTTCCAAATCATGAGTTTTTAGCCAAAATCAAGTTTCTAACATTAAAACCATTTATAAAACTTAAATTAAGGATTGACAACTTGAGAATTTCAGTAAAGAACTGAGTATTTAGAGGAGAAGAACAATCTTACCTCTAAATGGTGATTTCTCCTTGATTTGAGCCAATTTTCTTGAAAATCCAATGAGGAAATCAAAAGGATTTGATGCAAGATTGTTTAGGAACTAATTGATGATAGAAATCTCATCAATTGAAGTGAAGATCAATGAAAAATTTGCTGGAAAAAAAGGAATGAGAAAAATCTAGGAAAAGGTAGTTATGAATTTGTAACACCCTAAATCTAGGAGTATGGTATCTGTGTAACTAGGGGGCATGTGTGTCGTGTTTGTATTATACAAATGAGTCTGAAACTATTTTCCGCAACTGGTATTATGATTGTTTTGTCATTTTGAACGATTTCTGAAATTGTATTTTAAATCAGATATTTATTTTATGGTTTTAAAGGTTTAACCATATGTTTATTTGAAATTTTTCAGTGGGTCGCTCTTGTGACCCTAATGTGACTTCCTAGGATCCGTGAAACGCATAGGCGGGTCTAGGGGGTTACATTTAGTGGTATCAGAGCTTAGAGTTGCGTCTTTCTGGGTTGATCGGCCGATCGTCTGTCATAGGATGTCTGGTCTGTACATGCCCCTAGGTCTTGACCGTACTCTACCGAGCCGAAACTCTGATGTTGAATCATTTCTCTTGAAATAACCAAATCTGAGTATTCTGCCTTTCATAGCTCAACATCTGCTTACAGAAAATGTTTATAACGTTCGTCTGTGTTTTGAATAAATGTTTGATAATGCGGGATGTCCGATGTAAGATTTCATGAAAGGCTATTCGGTGATAACGATTGTGTCTGAAAATATACCCTACCGGAATTGTGATAAAAAAAAAACTCTATGAATTTTAGAGAGAAGTGTTTGTGATTGTGCCGAAAGTTTATAATCTGTGGTACCTCTGTTAAACACAAAAGGGAATAGTTGTCTGAATATTACGTTGAAGGTAAGAGATATCCGCTAATGACCTTAGTTGTGTTCGATCAGTATGAGGAAAGGCATCTCCTCCATGGTGTGGCTTGGTTTATCGATAAATATCATCCCTGATTGAAATTTGGTGTTACATCCTGATTCTAGAGGGCCCTGGTTGACGCTTTGAGTACTCGCATAAACTTCACGCACAGTTCATCCGTAAATTGGTTGTCAACCTTGTAGAGTAATTCAGATTCTGATAGACGTACTTTCAGACTGTCTGATCGACTTCTGTGGTGGCGAGAATGTTTTGTATTCTTGACTGAGTATGCTATAATAATAGCAGCTACGAGACAAATGTTCTAGCGGCTCCGTATGAAACTTTGTATCGATTTGTGTACTACAGTTAACCAATTGGATTGACGTGCATCATGAGATGTTTTGGGTCTAATGTCAGCCCGAGTGACCGGATCGATACCAAATTGATCCGTGACCTTCTGAGCGTCATGAGAAACAAGAATACCCTGATAGATAAGTTTCAGTACAAAAACGGATGAAAGATTTGTTTTGTATTTCTCTGACTCTGATAAATTTCGAGGACGAAATTTCTTTTAGGGGGAGAGAATTGTAACACCCTAAATTTTGTAAAAAAAAAAAAAAGGTTATTGCTACCATGGGGTGTTGAACCCATGACCTATGCTTGGTAAACCCATATGTTAACCAATTGAGCCAAGTGCTCTTTTCTGTCAAGTATTACCAAAGGTAATATTTGTTTGTTAATTAAGGAGTTTTTGAATTTGATTATATCAGATTCAGACGCTTCACATATTCGATTGAAAATGCCATAATTGTTTTCTCTCCCAACTCCCTCCCCAAAAGAACCAGACCCGGTCACCGCCCAGATCTCGGCCACCGCTCGACGGTGTCGTGCACCGCCACCTCCCTTACGCTCACCGTCGGACCCCGCTCATAGCCCGCCGTTCCACTCGCGCGTTAGCGCCGCTGTCCGTTGCGACGCATGGTTTGAAATTTCGACAGAAACCCTAACGACCAACGTCCGATTGGCACCACCACGCCGTCGTGGGCATCACCGCCCATGCCCCTGTGACCGCCTCTTCACCCCGACCAAAACCCCTCTAGCCACTCGCCCTACCTCCGCCGCCATCGTCGTGATTTTAGGGTTGAAGGTTCGACGATGAACCCTAGAGACCGCCTCTATTATGGCGTTTTCCGGCCGATTTTGGCGTTCAACCGACGAGCCGCCGTCAGATCTGCATCCCCCTCGTCGTGCTGTGCAAAACCCCTAAAGTTCTGTGTCCATCCGACGCCGGTAAGGGCTTCATCGGAGTTGCGCCATCTCCGGCCACCTCGAGCATTTAAGGTGCGATTCGGTTTATTTTTCCGGCGAGTTTCACGTTGCTTTGGTTCGATTTAATGTATGTAGCGGAAACCTTTCGTTTTGCAGGTGAATCGGGCGATTTTGACATTCTCCGGCGAGATTCCGGTCGCTGCCGGCGACGTTCTCCGTTTAAGGTAATAACCCGACCCAAACACGGTCCAACCCATAACCTGTCGACCCGACCCGGCAGAGTTGGCTTGCCGAGTTGACTCAGTGAGTTGATTTGCCTGAGTTGACTCAGCCATCTTTGACTCGGTTGACCTGGTCAGTTGACTGCTGAAGTCAGCATGACGTCAGCGTTGACTGCTGACGTCAGCGTTGACCGTTGACTTTGACTTTGATCAAAAAGTCAAATTTTCCGAAAAGCCCTATTTTATGTTTTTCGACGTCCCGAGTCCGATTTTGAAACCCGTTTTGCAAAATTCTGACTCGAAGGCCTCCGAATCTGACCTTGAACCCGAAAGTGTTTAATTTTGTTAAGAACTCTATGATAAGAACTGAAATGTTAAATTTGTGTATTTGAAGGTATGCAAGTATCTCGGTATTCGAAATGTCATGGGACATCCAGTCTGGATTCTAATGCGATCGAATGTAGTATCAGGAGTCAACCGGTATAACTCGAAACTAAGGTAATACATTACTACCCCTTGTATGCTTTATGTACATGTTGATACCTGGTTAAAGCATGCATGCTTATGATAAGTGTTTTGTGAAATCTGCTTAAGCTGAATTCGATACGAAAAATAAGTATGAGATGTTGGATATGAAATTACGAAAATGCCCTTGGAGCATAAGTATGACTAAACTACCCTTTTAATAAAAGAAATGAACTAAAATCTGCATTTCGACCTGATTATGTAATTTACACCACCCAAGATGTATGTTTTAATGAAAAGACTTCGGCATTAATATGCAATTCGTGTGATACAAACTTGGATAATCTCTCAAACTCTGTATAACACATGAATGAGAATTCTCTGGAAATATTGTTGAAATCCTAAGTCGATCCCTATGATAGCAATGCGTGAATTATATAAGAATAACGTTATACCCTCAATTTCTGTAACGAATGAATCGTCTATAAAGAGGCGGAGAGTTATGACGACTTAATTTCGTTTGAATACGTGAATGATGGAGGTACCAAATGATAATTCAGAAAGAAATGGTGGATTTATTCCAATTTCCAAAATGACTGAAAAGCCCTCTTGAGCTAAATATGCAGATATGCATTTGATGAAATTCTGAGATTTTAATAAGACTTTAAGGGCTAAAGCGCCCCTAAGTGTTAGGAATCACACTCATGTACGATAATCACTCCTGATATTAAAATAAGGTTGGAAGTTTTTCCGCACAGAATATAAGTTCGACTACTCTGCGGCAGGTCTGGTGGTGAAATACGAAAGCAACCGTTCAGATATACTATACAGCCAGATACATTAGAAAGGTTGGTTAGAAATGCAAAGTTGAGGTATGTTAGTTCGAATGGTTTTGGAGGCTCGATAAACTTCTGGAAATATTAAATATTGTGAATCGTTATATCATCATTAATGGGCTAAATTACGAAAATCACCCATGATAGTTAAATGACCAAGATGCCCTCGTTGGCCCAAGTAATCAAAATAGCCCTGAATGTATCCGATATCGTGATAGACCTTGACGTAGAAATCTCTGGGTGTCTGATTGGAAGCCTAATAAGCAAATAGAAATTCTTGAGCGACTGTTTATGCATTGTTGGTATAAATTACCAAAATGTCCGGGTATGATAAAATGACCATAATGCCCTTGTAGGCTTAAATGAGTATCACTCATGATATCCGTTTAAACTCTCAAAGACCTTGATGTATCACCTCCTGAATATCTGGGTTAAGCCGTTAGTATGAACCCCTTCTAATAGGGGCCACGTTTCAGAAACCCGTTCAAATTGTCACAAGCTCAATGTCTCATTCCGTAAATGTCAAGCATCTCTGAGAAATGATCTGTCCCATCTAGTGTGTTCCATGTGCGCGCTAATTTCTGTTGAATGAACTGCATAATGACATTCTCTGCCTACTTAATAGTATGATATGTTAGCTTGATATATGATGGCACAATCTGTTTGCATGATGAATAATGAATGTCTGCTTTGCTCAATGGTATGCTCATTCATCTGTTAAAAGCATGAACTTCTGTTTCTGATACTCTGAATAGAATATGTCTGTTACATGTATTATGTTACTCATGTCTGAAATCTGATTACCGATTGTCATCTGGGGTATACTGTTGGGTTATGATATGAAGTCTCTGTCGGTACAGCCCTGATCAAGCTGGTAAATCCTTATGGACTCAAAGTCTCCCCTTGAGTGGCACCTACGCCCATCGGGCCTAGGGTAAGTCCTTATGGACCTAAGGCATCCCCTTAGGTGGCACCTATGCCCATCGGGCCTAGGGTAAGTCCTTATGGACTCAAGGTCTCCCCTTGAGTGGCACCTATGCCCATCGGGCCTAGGGTAAGTCCTTATGGACCTAAGGCAGCCCCTTAGGTGGCACCTATGCCCATCGGGCCTAGGGTAAGTCCTTATGGATGCAGTTCTGGGGGACTGCATATTGGTGTAAGGTTGGAGGGTAGTTCTTGTAAATTTCTGTATGAACATTGGACATTTGCATTTAATCTGTTATGTGCTCATATGATATGATGTTAGGTACTTATGTATGTTGATTTGTACTTATGTATGTTGATTTGTACTTATGTATGTTGATCTTTACTTATGTATGATGATTTGTACTTATTGGAACACACTAGACGCCAAACTCTCTGATTCCTACCTCGTATGTTATCAGCCTATATAATTTCCGTTTAATTCTCAAGGTCTGATTAAAGAACACACTAGACTTTTAAACTTGTTGTTTCTATTTTTCGTAATCTATCAGCTTGTAAAATTCTCGTCTGTTACTCAATGAGTGAATAAAGAATAAGTGCCATTATTTCTCAAGTATAACGTTACCCTGAAATAACGAAAAGGGAAAAGAGAACTGTCACTTCTTGGATCATCATGAGAATGTTATGCTTACCATATGTCTGCATGAGCTTATAGCATCTTTTGGTAGTTCTGTATTACTGAGCTTTCCCAAGCTCATGTTGTTTTTACCATTTCAGGATAAAAGATCAGACAAGTTGCACCTATCAACGTCGGTATGGGAGTTTCTTCGGCTCGTCAAGGAGTATGGTATCTGTGTAACTAGGGGGCATGTGTGTCGTGTTTGTATTATACAAATGAGTCTGAAACTATTTTCCGCAACTGGTATTATGATTGTTTTATCATTTTGAACGATTTCTGAAATTGTATTTTAAATCAGATATTTATTTTATGGTTTTAAAGGTTTAACCATATGTTTATTTGAAATTTTTCAGTGGGTCGCTCTTGTGACCCTAATGTGACTTCCTAGGATCCGTGAAACGCATAGGCGGGTCTAGGGGGTTACAATTTCCAAAAGGTAGTTTCTCTTTTCTCTTAATTAATTAAAACATTAATTAATTTACTCAAATTAAGGAAAAATCTGGAGAAATCATTTTTGGGTAAATTAGCTCCTTAAAGATTCAAAGTTTCAATCCTTACAAAACAGTCACCACTAAACTTTTCAAAAATCGCATTTTAGTCACTACACCGAAATGTTGTATTTCCAAACCTTATTTTATAAAATTGATTTCACCACTCACTTATATATATTAAAAGAGGATTTTTAAATATTTTCCATATTTTTAAAGCACCCCGAACTAGGCTTTCCCTAAAACCTCATTTTATATTCGAACCGAAAATCAGATCGGTCCGGTTCAGACCCTAAACTTCCAAGCCCAAAATTGGGGTGTTACACCCCTCTTCAGCTCATGCTTATAATCATGTTTTTCAGCCTCAGTCTTCACAAGTAACTGGTTTTCAGTCTTCTTATGTCCCACCAACTCCAGTGCATTCTGTTGTGTATCTTGGAGCTCCTTTGGTGTTTCCTACTCCCTTTGGTGGTTTTTCATCAGGTCTGCAACATAATTTTTCTTCTGTTAACACTGGTTTCCCTGCAACAAGTTCTTATGGTCCTATCTCTCATCCAGGTTCTCTTCATGGTGTCTCTGTTAATTCTGGTTCCCTATCAGCTCATGTCCAGTCTTCTTCAGTGATGTCTGTTGGGTTTCATACTGCTGCTGCTGCACATCCTGTTTCAAGGGACATAGCTTGGTATCCTGATTCGGGGGCATCTCATCATGTCACAAATGATGTTTCTACTCTTTAGACAGGTAAGGTTTATTCTTCTTGTGAGTCTCTACATATGGGCAATGTTAATAAGGTTCCAATTCAGCATGTTGGTCAAGGCTTCCTTTCTACTAAGTCTAAACCTCTTATTTTACAAAATATTTTGCATGTTCATGATATAAAGAAGAATCTATTATCTGTTTCTCAGTTACCTAGGGAAAATAATGTGTTTTTTTGAGTTTTATCCTGATAGATGTTGTGTGAAGGATGCTTAGAGCAAGGCTATTCTGCTGGAGGGGAGCCTCACACCTAAAGGGCTTTATAAGTTGCTGCATGTATTTGTTTCATCTTCTCTGCATCAGGTTTCTTTTGAGACTTGTAGTGTCACAAAAATGAATAATATGATGAGTTTGTGGCATAATCGTCTTGGCCACCCTTCTCTTAAAGTTCTTAAGCATGTTCTTCAGTCTTGTAACATTTCCTTTGATGCAAATAAAATGCAAACTGTATGTTCTGCCTGTTTACAGGGTAAAGCACATAAGCTACCCACTGATGTTTTAGAAGGAAAGACACCTTATGAACTTTTGTATAAAAAGAAACTTGATTAGTCTAGCATGAAAGTTTTTGGTTGTTCTTGTTTTTCATATGTGAGGCCATTTAACCAGCACAAATTAGAGTTTAAGTCAGAAAAGTGCACTTTTCTTGGTTACAACACTCAACATAAAGGGTACAAATGTCTTGCAGCAAATGGTAGGGTGTACATTTCAAGACATGTTTTTGATGAAGAATCTTTTTTCTTTTCAACTTCCTCTATGTCTTCTGGTCTTAATGATGTCTCTAGGGTGCATAATTCTGTTCCTTTAGTTGTTCAATTAGAGGAGTCTTGTTCTGAAAAATCAGGTTCTAGTAAGGATACTGCTACCATTGTGGACAACATTCTTGTGCCTTTCTCTAATCAGTTTGGTGATGAGCCCAATGCTAGTAATCTAGATATTTTTGAGCAAGAAGGTCTTGTGTGTGCTGAGGTTTCTTCAGCTGCTGGTGAAGAGCTTTCTTCTCCACCTACTCAGGGTTTTGGTCAAGAAAGTCCTCTGGGTGCTGGAGATATTTCTCTTGGTGATGCAGATTGTGGTTTGGATAATGTTGCTTCAGGAGATACTAGTGTTGGACCAATGGTGTCTACTGATATTCTGAGAGATGATACATGTAGAGTTGAAGGTGATGGGTTTCAAGTAGCACCTGAGAAGGTTGCTACTGAACAAGGTTTTGTTGAAACTGCTATGGGAGTTTGTTCTGATTCTGCAGCTCATGAAGTGTTTGTTCCTTCAGAGATTCTTTTTGGTGAAGAGAATGTTTCTGCAGCTCATGAAATGTCTGTTCCTTCAGAGATTCTTTTTGGTGAAGAGAATGTTTCTTCTCAAATTTCTTTAGGGCCTTGTGGTGTAGCTGATGTTGATTCTTCTTCCAAGATAGTCAATACTCATCCCATGATGATTTGTGCAAAGCATAGGATGCGAAAGCCTAAAGTTTATCAATTAGAGCCGTGTTCTTCTTTTAATACTGATAGTATTGCTGAACCTAGAACTATTCAAGAAGCTTTGAGTGATGATAATTGGAGGGCTGCAGCTCAGGCAGAATATGATGCTCTATTGGCAAATGACACATGGACCCTTGTTCCTTTGCCATCAAATCGAAGAGTTGTTAACTGCAAATGGATTTTTAAGGTTAAACGCAATGCTGATGGGTCAATTAGCAGATATAAGATTAGGTTAGTAGTCAAAGGATATCTTCAAAAAGCTGGGATTGATTATCATGAAGTTTTTGGCCTAGTAGTCAAGTCTATTACCATCAGAACAATCTTGTCTCTTGCTGTCACTAAGGGTTGGACCTTAAGGCAGGTAGACATTAATAATGCCTTTTTAAATGGTGACTTACATGAAGAAGTTTACATGGTCCAACCCCCTAGTTATGAGAAAGGTCATAAGAGTCAAAATTTGGTTTGCAAATTGAACAAAGCCTTATATGGCCTGAAACATGCATCTCGAACGTGGTTTGAGAAATTGAGAAATTATCTTCGGTCGGTTGGGTTCATTTTGTCTAAGTCTGATGCATCTTTGTTTGTTAAAAGGTTCCCTACTAGTTCTCTATATGTTCTAGTATATGTAGATGACATTATTATAACAGGTGATGATGAAGTTGAAATTCAAGGAGTTGTTGATAGTCTAGATCAAGCTTTTTCTTTAAAAGATTTGGGTCAGTTGCATTATTTTTTGGGTATTGAAGTATATCATAGAGACAATACTATATTTCTCAGTCAAAAGAAATATATTATTGATTTGTTAAAAAGGAGTGGTCTTATCAAGCTAAGGATCTTCCCATTCCTATGTTGAGTAGTTGCAAGCTATCCAGTGAAGAATGAGGGCTTGGAGTCGACTAACTCTCCTCAAACATAAAGGAGGGCTTGGCTTTCGTGAATTATCACAATTCAATGTGGCCATGCTGGCCAAGCAATGTTGGAGACTACTTACAAACCCGCAAATCATTGTGGCTATGGTGCTTAAAGCCAAATACTACCCTAATACAAATTTTATGAATTCTAATCTGGGCTTAAGCCCTTCCTACATATGGAGAAGTTTGTGGAGTGCAAGGGGCTTAATAGAGAAATGGATAGGATGGCAAGTAGGTGATGGATTGTCCATTAACATATGGAACGACTCGTGGCTTCCAAGATTTGGAGATGGCTATGTTAGAGATCATCCCATTAATATTAAATACTCTCGGGTGGCTGACCTCATTGTAGAACTAATGTTTTGATATAATAATTGAAAAATGTTTTGGACTGATTTAAAAAGTATTTAAAACATTTCCAAAGTCCAAACAACTTGAAATAATATTTAAGGAATTTTTCATAAAGGTTTTTCGTGTTTTCAAAGGCCAATTTTCACAAAACTGACCAAGTGTTTCGAAACACCTTAGGGCGTTTCGAAACAGGTGCCTCCAGTGGCCAAAACGTTTCGATACTCGTATCGAAACGAGGCCCAGCGTTTCGAAACAGGCTAGGCCGTTTCGATACGCCCACGTGGCACTGACCACAACGGTCATAAACCCCAACGGCTCTTTCCCAACTAACTTTTAAATGCAGGTCGTTTCGATACGGGCTTAGAGTGTTCCGATACGCGTTCCGAAACGGCAAGGGGGTGTTCCGAAACGGGTACCCTGACAGACTGCAACGGCTCTTTCTATATTGAGGGTGTTTCGAAACGGCTTCGAGCGTTTCGAAACGGGGAGCTGCAGAACTGCATTTATGGAGGGAATTAAAGGCTCCAACGACTCTATTTCAACCCCAACGGTCCTAAACGGCTATAAACTCAATTGGGAGTATAAAAGGGACCTCCAAGCATCAAGAGAAGGCTAATGCTCATATTGTCAAACATCAAATGATCAAGAAAATGTCTTAGCACTTAAATTGTCAATTCTTGTATAGACAAACACTAGTGAGCCAAAATTGTCAAATTTGCTCAAGTGTTTTAGGTTTTGGGTGAGTGCTTCATTGTGCAAACAAACACCTATTAGAGGGTTTAAGTTTGCTTTCTTGTTTCTCTTTGTAAAGAGGGTTTTGATCAAGGCTTTGGGTAGAAGCTTGATCGGTTGTAAGGGTTTCCTCCTAATCCTAGAAAAGGGGACGAATCAATTAGTGGATTGATTGTGAAATCCTTAGTGGGGAGCTAAGGTAGTGGATGTAGGTGCTTGTTAGAAGGCCGAACCACTATAAATCATTGTGTCCATTTACTTTCTAGCTTCCTCAACCCTTCCACCCAAAAATCCACCTCTCCACCACTTGGTGAGCCATATCGGTTGAACGAATCGAGCTCCACACGACTCAAAAATTGGTATCAGAGCTTGGCTCAATCGAAGGGGATTCACATCCTATTGAGAAGATCCGGCAAGCTCGATCACTTTTTCATCAACCGGCTCAATGGCACAATCAATCGACAAACCGCCTTTCTTTGACGGAGACCACTATGCCCATTGGAAGACAAAGATGAAGTTCTTCATCAAATCAAAAGATTACAAGCTATGGGATGTAGTTGAAGATGGTCCGTTCGTGCCTCAAAGAAGAAAAGCGGAGTGGAGTGCCGACGATCGCAAGAAGATGGAGCTAAATTGCAAAGCCTTGCACATTCTATTTTGTGCATTTGGTCCATCCATCTATGAGAAGATGTCTTCTTGTGAGAGTGCCAAGGAGGTATGAGACAAGCTTGAAGTCACATACGAGGGGACAAATGAAGTCAAGGAGACCAAGATTGGGCTCCTAACCTTGGAGTATGAGAACTTCAAAATGGATCCGGAAGAGAACATCGAGAAGATGTTTGATAGGTTCTCCACCATCACCAACGGTCTTAAAGGTTTTGGAGAAGCCATCCCGGAAGAGAAGCTTGTTCGAAAGCTCATCTACTCACTTCCCGAGTCTTGGGACTCAAAGAGGACCGCCATCATCGAAGCCAAAAATTTGAAGACTTTGAAGCTTGATGAACTCATGGGGTCACTCCTTACTCATCAAATCATGAAGAAGAACAAAGAGGATGAGAAGAAGAGGGAAGAAATTAGAGCTATGGGAGAGAAGAAAATCAAAGGGCTTGGCATCAATGCAAGTGCCATGGCTCTCAAATCCTCCACTTGCCATCATGTCTACACAAGTGAAGAGGAGGATGAAGATGAAGAGATAGTTCATCTCTTCAAGAAGTGTGCCCCTTTCATGAAGAAAGCCTTGAGAGAGCTTGAACGAGAACCTAAAATAAAGGAGAGGGCAAGCACTTCAAGCCATAAGAAGAAGGCACATGTGGCTACTTGGAGTGATGAGGACTCCACCGACGATGAACAAGCCAACCTTTGCCTTATGGCCATCGAAGAAGATTCAAGGGTAACTTCTAATTCATCTACTTCATGTTCTTACACTCTTGATGAATTACAAGATGCCTATGATGATTTGGTTTTAGATTTTAAAAGCCACATTTTGAAAAACAATAAATTGGTTTCAAAGTTAAAAATTCAAAATGATTTGCTTTCTAAAATCAAACTTGAACTTGAAGCAAAACTTGAAGAGTTTGAATTAAAATGTTTTGATTTACAAAAATTGCTTCAAAAAGTTCAAGAAGAAAAGGATTTGATTTCCAATGAGCTTGAAAAGAAAAACAATTTTGGAAAATCAAATTTTTATGTTAGACAATCTAGTGCCCCTAGATTTATTAAAGGAAAATGTTTTAGAAGTGTTTGGGTTCCAAAAGGACTAACCACTTCAATTAAAAAGGATGACATTGAAAAATGGATTCCTAAGGGGACTAAAATTTGTGCTACTAACGTCTATGGATCCAAAGCAATTTGGATACCAAAAATTACTTGATTGTCTATTGTAGGTGTGATGGAGATGTTCAACAAGTCAAACATTGAGGGGGAGCTCCATACACACAAGGAAGAACACTTGGAGAAGGAAGGCTTCACATCCTCCCTTGAATTCAAGTGTTGGTAAAATTCTAGTTGTTTTTGCTTTCGTTTGTTTATTTTAGTTTAAATTCAACTAGATGATCATATATGTTGGACTAACATTTCAATGATGCTTTGAGTAAGGGGGAGCCATTTTTAAAACCAAATTTGTATTTTTGTCAAATTTTACCTCTATTGTTATTTTTGAACTTAATGTTTTTAAATTCTTTTTGATATAACAAAAAGGGGGAGAAATGGTTTGAAAAATTGAATTTTCAAATGAATAAGGGGAGCTTTATTTGATTTCATATCTTTAGTCTCTTATTCACATTTTTAAAGTTAAAGGGGGAGAATTCCAAACAATTTTTCAAGTGGTTTTATTATATCAAAAAGGGGGAGATTGTAGAACTAATGTTTTGATATAATAATTGAAAAATGTTTTGGACTGATTTAAAAAGTATTTAAAACATTTCCAAAGTCCAAACAACTTGAAATAATATTTAAGGAATTTTTCATAAAGGTTTTTCGTGTTTTCAAAGGCCAATTTTCACAAAACTGACCAAGTGTTTCGAAACACCTTAGGGCGTTTCGAAACAGGTGCCTCCAGTGGCCAAAACGTTTCGATACTCGTATCGAAACGAGGCCCAGCGTTTCGAAACAGGCTAGGCCGTTTCGATACGCCCACGTGGCACTGACCTCAACGGTCATAAACCCCAACGGCTCTTTCCCAACTAACTTTTAAATGCAGGTCGTTTCGATACGGGCTTAGAGTGTTCTGATACGCATTCCGAAACGGCAAGGGGGTGTTCCGAAACGGGTACCCTGACAGACTGCAACGGCTCTTTCTATATTGAGGGTGTTTCGAAACGGCTTCGAGCGTTTCGAAACGGGGAGCTACAGAACTGCATTTATGGAGGGAATTAAAGGCTCCAACGACTCTATTTCAACCCCAACGGTCCTAAACGGCTATAAACTCAATTGGGAGTATAAAAGGGACCTCCAAGCATCAAGAGAAGGCTAATGCTCATATTGTCAAACATCAAATGATCAAGAAAATGTCTTAGCACTTAAATTGTCAATTCTTGTATAGACAAACACTAGTGAGCCAAAATTGTCAAATTTGCTCAAGTGTTTTAGGTTTTGGGTGAGTGCTTCATTGTGCAAACAAACACCTATTAGAGGGTTTAAGTTTGCTTTCTTGTTTCTCTTTGTAAAGATGGTTTTGATCAAGGCTTTGGGTAGAAGCTTGATCGGTTGTAAGGGTTTCCTCCTAATCCTAGAAAAGGGGACGAATCAATTAGTGGATTGGTTGTGAAATCCTTAGTGGGGAGCTAAGGTAGTGGATGTAGGTGCTTGTTAGAAGGCCGAACCACTATAAATCATTGTGTCTATTTACTTTCTAGCTTCCTCAACCCTTCCACCCAAAAATCCACCTTTCCACCACTTGGTGAGCCATATCGGTTGAACGAATCGAGCTCCACACAACTCAACACTCATACACACACCTACAAGATCTTGGAATGTAGATGTTCTCAATGAACTATTTACAATGGAACTGGTTCAAAGAATTGCAGCAATTCCATTATCGAAACATGGCTTATATGATACTCTAATTGATAGAATGTAAATGATATACTCTAGAATGTTTGTAAAATGGATAGTTCTAGAGTTAGGTGAGGTTGTTACAATGTGGGCCTCCTTAGTCTGTTAGGAGGTTATAACCATGTTTCTGTTACTTGGGCTGCTATAAGAAGGCCCGATATTGTAATTGTTTTGATTAAGTTCATTTGAATAAAATCTCTGAAATTCTTTTATTTTGTTTTCTTTTTCAGATTTATTTTCCTTTCGTCTTTTTCCTTTTCTGTTCTTTCTCTCTAGGGTTTCATTCTTCAGCCGCCTTAGGGTTTCAGTTTCTTTTGCGTTCTTCTTCTTTCTCATCTGTTATACTTCGTTGCTTAGATCATGGATTATAACATGGTATCAAAGCTATTCTCCGGTGACGGTTCTATCGGCGGTGTCGTTCAATTCTGGTGGTTGTAGATCCAGGACGGTTCTGCCGGCGGTGTTGTTCGTGTCTGGTGGTTGTAGATCCTGAACGGATATGGCTTTTTGTCAAATCTGTTAGTTTGCGACTGTTGTGGCCTAGATCTGATGGCGGTGAGGATTGCGGTTTAGATCCTAGATCTGAACGGCGGTGAGGACTACAGTTTAGATCCTGATGACGGTGAGGATTGTGGTTCGTCAGATGGTTCGTTGTGTGCGTACGCGAGCTTATTGAAACTTTTCTGGTGAGATCGTTTCATCTTCTATAGGCTCTTTCTTTTTAGATCTGGTAATTGTTGGATCTGGTGTTTCCTGTTTCGCTTGCTATGGCTCTGTGTGTTTTTAAAGATCGTCGTATGTTCTTATGTTCATCTAATATTATTCATGTGTTGATTTTGCATCTGGTTTGTTTTGAGAGTTGGCTCTGCTCTGTTATCTGTGTTGTTCTACTGTGGATCTGTTCTGCTGTGGTGTCTGTGTTGATCTGTTGTATTTCGATCTGGTGTGTGTCTCTTTGTGATGACTATACCCGAAAATAACTCTGCTCATGTTGATTCTGGTGTCCATAATGATAGTGTTAATACTGATCTTCCTCAAACTGGTAATCAAGAGTCATCTCGTCCTCTCTTTTCCACTAAGAAGATTAATGTCATACTTGATGACAATAACTACCTGTTATGGCACCAGCAAGTGTATCTAACGATAAAAACTCATAGATTACTTAAGTATGTGGATAGTAATGTCAAACCACCTCCTAAATATATTACTCGAAATAATGTTGTTATGATCAATCCTGAATTTGAGGCTTATGAGGAACAGGATGGTGCCTTAGCTACATGGTTGTTGTCCACTGTTAGTGAAGGTGTCTTACCCCAATTAATAGGAATGAATACTGCTTCTTCTATTTGGAACACCTTACATAGAGCTTATAGTGGTAAAACTACTTCAAAATTGATGTATTTTAGGAGGCTTCTTCATACTCAAAAGAAGGGAGATTTGAGTATGAGGGATTATTTGCTTAAGGTCAAGTCTATTAGAGACAATTTAGCTAATTGTGGTGAAATTATATCTGAACAAGAACATGTAACAACCATATTGAATGGTCTGCCTTCTGAGTTTGAATCTGTCATTACTGTTCTTACTTCTGGTAATACTACAGCTTCTGTTGATGCTGCTAGCACTCTCCTCTTATATGCTGATGCTAGACAGGGTAATCTTGTTTCTTCTGTGTCTGGCTGTGTTAATCACATTATGCTTGCTTCTCTCTCTAGAAGCGTTGTGCCTCCCTCTAGTACTAATCCCAATGCTCTCCCTTCTACATCTGTCTCTGTTATTGCTCCTTCTATTCCCACACCTACACCTACACCCTCTGTTGAGTCCTCTGTTGCTTATACTGCTATCTCTTCCAATCAGTCAACTTCTTCTCAGTTTGATCAGGATGGGGCTCGGTGGTTATGATGGTAACAGAGGTAGAGGGAGGGGTAGATATCAGAACAATAATCGCCCTCAGTGTCAGTTATGTGGTCGTTTTGGTCATTTGGTTGAGCGGTGTTACTTTCGATATGATATGAATTTCAAAAATGAGGCTTCTCGAAGGGGACAAGGGTCTGGTGATAGGCCACCTGTGAATTCTCAAGCTCATTCTGTGTCTTCTACTCTTCCTTACACACCTGTCTATTACACCTCTCCTTTTTCTCCTTCTGGTGGAGTGTTCCACTCTCAGGTTCCTTATAATTTTCCTTCTCCTAATGTTTCTGGTTCACCTGGTAGCAGGTTTTCCCCTATGGTCTCTTCATTGCCTTCTGTTGCTGGTTCTCCTCCAGCTGTTGTTCATCCTGTTCAACATGCCTCTATCCCTACTGGTTCTTTTCCTTCTTCATCTTTTCCTGTTGTTGTTGCTCAAGCTCATATTGCTACTCCTGCTGTTTTGGAAGACAATGCCTGGTTTCCTGATTCAGGTGCCTCTCATCACATAACCAATGATATTCATGCTCTTCATCAGGGCTCTATGTCTCCTACTTCAGGTAGTGTGCAAGTTGGTGATGGTAAATCTTTAGCTATACGTTATTCTGGTCAATCTAGCTTACTGTCACCTCATCATAGTTTTAAGCTTAAGAATTTTTTGTATGTTCCTAATATTACTAAAAATCTTTTATATGTTTCTAAGCTTACACAGGATAACAATGTTTCTGTGGAATTCTTTCCTACCTACTGCCACATCAAGGATCTGGATTCTGGTGTTGTGTTGCACAAAGGGGTCGAAAAGGATGGTTATCAGTTTCAGAATGGTCTTTCTTCTTTAGTACCTATGCAGTCTAAGTCTTGGTCTAATAATGTTTCTTCTGATGTTTGTATAAATTCTGTTACTAAGAGTGTTTCTTCTGATGTTTGGCACTTTAGACTTGGTCATCCTCATAAGGATGTATTGTCTTCTGTTTTGAAACTTTGTAATCTTTCTATTTCTTCAACTAATAAATCTGATAATTGTTCTCTTTGTAATGCCTGTCAACTTGGCAAGTTTCACAAGCTACATTTTTCAGCTTCTTCTACTGTTTACTCTCAACCTTTAGAGCTTGTTTTTGCTGATGTTTGGGGACCTGCCCCTATTTCTTCTAACACTTATAAATACTATGTTGCTTTCACTGATGCTGCTACTAGATTTACCTGGCTTTTCTTTTTAAAATACAAATCTGATGTTAAAACTGCCTTTCTTCAATTTCATGTGCAGGCAGAGAGGCTTCTAGGCACAAAGCTTAAGATTATCTCTTCTTGCTCAAGCTTCACAGACTCACGTGGCATTATTCACAGACTCACGTGCCCCTACACCTCGGAACAGAATGGTCGTGTGGAAAGGAAGCACATGCATATTGTTGAGGTAGGATTATCTCTTCTTGCTCAAGCTTCTTTACCTCTTTCTTTTTGGGCTGATGCTTTTACTACTGCTGTGTTCATTATTAATAGATTACCTACCTTGTCTTTGTCTGGTCAGTCCCCATACTTTAGATTGTTTCATAGGCTTCCTGATTATCATTTTTTGAAGGTCTTTGGTTGTATGTGTTATCCTTGTTTGAGGCCTTCTAATAAACACAAACTTCAGTTTAGGTCTACTCATTGTACTTTCTTAGGATATTCACCTTCCCATAAAGGTTATAAGTGTTTGGATAAGTCTGGTAGGATTTATATTTCCCGTCATGTGAAATTTGATGAACTTTGTTTTCCTTATGGTAACTCATCTGATGTTATTAGTTCTTCCTCTACTCAAACTGTTAACCTAGATGCCTGCTCTTTTTATCCCTCTGTTACACCTCCTAAGCAGGTTGTTAAAGTTCATAAGCAGGTTGCTTTTCCCTTTCTTAGGTCTCAGTCTGTAACACCTTCTTCTTCTCCCACTGTTACTGTTAATGCTAATGACAATACTATTACTACTGATACTATTACTTCTAATACTTCCCCTGTTGTTGGCATCACCACTGAAACATCATCTATCAACAGAACCACTTCTGCCTCTTCTCCTCCTTTGTCGCCTGTTTCTAGTCCTATAAATACTAGTCCTACTTCTGCTTTTCTCAGTGATGCTAACAACAGTCCATCTCTCCAATCTCCTTCACCTGTTTCAGCTATTGCTCCTTCTCTTCAAACTCTTCATTCTCCATCTCACTCCTCTTCTTTTTCTTCTTCTACAAGTACTTCTTCCTTATCTCCTTCTTTGTCATCTCCTTCCTTTCCATCTTCTCTTCTTCCATCTACTACTGTTCCATCTAATACTACTTCATCTACTGTTATACCATCTACTTCTATTCCACCTAATGCCACTTCATCTATTATTTCCCCTAATACTACATCATCTACTATTCTACCATATACTATTAATTCCCCTAATATTACTTCATCTACTGTTATACCATCTACTTCTATTCCACCTAATGCTACTTCATCTATTATTTCCCCTAATACTACATCTTCTACTATTCTACCATATACTATTAATTCCCCTAATATTACTTCATCTACTGTTATACCATCTACTTCTATTACACCTAATGCTACTTCATCTATTATTTCCCCTAATACTACATCATCTACTATTCTACCATATACTATTAATTCCCCTAATATTACTTCATCTATTGTTATACCATCTACTTCTATTCCACCTAATGCTACTTCATCTATTATTCTACCATCTACTACTATTTCACCTCAAGCTATTTCTTCTACTATTCCATCTACTATTATTCCATCTCATGCTATTCCATCTTCCATTCATCCACCTACTACTATTCCATCTCCATTGGTCACTGAAACTCAGGGATCTGTTCCATCCAACTCTCATTCCATGGTTACCAGAAGCAAAGCTGGTATTTTTAAGCCAAAGGTGTTTCATGCACTTGCTGAAAACAGTGAACCTGAAGATGTTTTCATGGCTTTAGCTCATCCTGACTGGCATCTTGTTGTTCATGCTGAATATGATGCCCTTCTGAAGAATGGTACATGGGATTTGCAGCCCTTACCATCATATAGGAAGGCAGTCGGATGTAAGTGGCTTTTTAAGGTCAAGAGAAAGCCTGATGGATCCGTTGATAGGCTTAAGGCCAGGTTGGTTGCCAAGGGGTTCTCTCAGAAAATTGGTTGTGATTTTAAAGAGACTTACAGTCCAGTGGTCAAAGCTTCCACCATTCGTATTATTCTTGCTACTTCTGTTCTCAAACAATGGCCTGTGAGGCAGATAGACATTAATAATGCCTTTCTTAATGGCAATTTAACTGAGGAGATTTATATGTCCCAACCCCCTGGGTTTGTTCAAACTGGTCCTAGTGGGGAGAAGCTTGTTTGTCGGCTTCGCAAAGCTTTATATGGTCTCAAACAGGCTCCTCGTGCCTGGTTTGATACTCTCAAGGTTTTTCTTACCTCAACATTGGGTTTTATTCCTTCCAAATCTGACTCCTCCTTATATATTCGTAATACTGCTGATTCTTTTCTGTTGCTGATGGTTTATGTGGATGATATCATCCTCACTGGTAGTTGTTTGACTGAGGTTGATACAGTAGTTGGTCAAATTCATGCAGAGTTCTCTCTCAAAGATATGGGTGAACCAAGTTGTTTTCTGGGTATGGAAATTTTGCAATCTTCCAAGGGTATGGTTCTTACTCAGAAGAAATACATTACTGATTTGCTTACTCGGGCTGATATGCTCACTTCTCGATCCACACCTACCCCATGGTTGTTACTTCTACTTCGTGTGTTGATGATACACTTGAGTTTTCTGATATTCATCTCTATAGGAGTATCATTGGTGGCTTGCAGTATGTCTGCTTAACTAGACCAAATATTGCATTTGTTGTCAACAGAGTCAGCCAGCATATGAATAACCCATTGCAGTGTCACTGGAAAGCAGTGAAACGTATTTTGTGATAACTGAATGGCACTATTGATCATGGTCTATATTTTCAATCTGCTCAGGATCTTCAACTCATTTGCTATGCAGATGCTGACTGGGCATCTTCTATTGATGACAGACGTTCTACCACGGGGTACTGTATTTTTCTTGGACCTAATCTGGTTACTTGGTGCTCCAAGAAGCAAGCTGTGGTGTCACGCTCCTCCTCAGAAGCAGAGTATCGCGGTGTTGCTAATACCGTGTCTGAACTGTTATGGGTAGAGCAGTTGTTGCATGAAATTGGGATTTGCTGTGCTCATAAACCAGTGGTGTGGTGTGATAATTCATCAGTTGTCTCAATGTCTGCTAATCCAGCGCATCATGCAAGGATTAAGCATGTGGAGATTGACTTGCACTTTGTACGTGAGAAGGTTCTTGCTGGGCGCATCATAGTTAATCATCTTCCTTCTTCTGAGCAGATTGCTGATGTTCTTACCAAAGCAATTCCTCCATCTCTTTTCAGTCTCATGCGTTCTCGGTTGGGAGTGCTGTCTCAACAGGAGATTTTAGAAATTGAGAAAACCAGAAGAATGATAGAATGTAAATGATATACTCTAGAATGTTTGTAAAATAGATAGTTCTAGAGTTAGGTGAGGTTGTTACAATGTGGGCATCCCTAGTCTGTTAGGAGGTTATAACCCCGTTTCTGTTACTTGGGCTGCTATAAGAAGGCCCGATATTGTAATTGTTTTGATTAAGTTCATTTGAATAAAATCTCTGAAATTCTTTTATTTTGTTTTCTTTTTCAGATTTATTTTCCTTTCAGTCTTTTTTCCTTTTATGTTCTTTCTCTCTAGGGTTTCATTCTTCAGCCGCCTTAGGGTTTCGGTTTCTTTTGTGTTCTTCTTCTTTCTCATCTGTTATACTTCGTTGCTTAGATCATTGATTATAACACTAATAACTCAGGCACATATTCGGTCAGCAGTGGATATAAGTTGCTACACAAGGATACCATCTTGGAGTATGCTGCATTGTTCCCGGCTCTAGATGATAATCTGGGCAAATTCTATTCTGATTTATGGGCCCTCAACATTCCAGCAAAGATGAAAATCAATATGTGGAAAGTTGCTAATGACTTTCTTCCAGCTTTAACAAATCTTCAGAAGAGAAATCTGGGAGTACTTACATCTTGCCCTCTCTGTAATGCAGCCCCTGAAAGTGTAGCACATTTGATGCGCGATTGCATTTTTATCAATCGAATTCTCATGGGTCAAGGGTTGTGCTTTCCTGAGGTTCCTCTCTCCTCCAGTTGGATCGAATGGTTGGCTAATTTTCTTGATCATCTAAATTCGAATCAAAAGGTTATTATTGTGGTTTCCTATTGGACAGTATGGTATGCCAGAAATAAAAGGATTCACGAAAATGAGGAGCCATCAATCCAGAGAGCCGCTTCCTTTGTGTCTGCAACTTTAAGGGAACATCTAACTCAAGGTTCAGTACCTACATTGACTCCCATGCAGCCACTAGTACAATGGCAACCACCACGTCCTGACGTCATAAAGATGAATTTTGATGCACATTTCAAACATGACTTGCTTACTTCATATTCTGGGGTAATTGGTAGAGACCATGCAGGATTAATCATGGGATCCTCTATTACGCATCATACCAATGTACAAGATGCATTTGTTGCAGAAGCATTGGCCTGTTTGCATGCAATTTCCTTTGCTTTGGATCTCGAATTCTCAAGGGTGATTCTTGAAGGAGACTCTCTTACTGTGATTAAAAAACTTCATGCTAAAGAAAGGGACAAGTCTGTTATAGGTCCTTTAATTTTTGATATACAAGAGTCTTCTAAAGCTTTTGCTGAAGTCTCATTCCGATTTGTTCGACGTGATGCTAACAAAGCTGCACATGTTCTGGCCCGAGAGGGAATTCATTTTCAGTGCCCTAGATATTGGATTGAGGAAGCACCAACTCGAGTAAGACTGATTGCGGAGAAGGATTTACAACGTCCTGTGCATGTCTGAACAACGTATGCGAATTTCCCAGGGTGGGTTCTATATGCGAATTTTAAGATGCAATCCGATACTACTTAGTTTATTGCTGGTTTAGTTCTTGGTAGTTTAAACTTTGATCCTTTATAAGGAGTGGGATATGTATTAATCTTTATTGCTTTGTACTCCTCCTTTAATCAATATAAACCAGCTTATTTTCGAAAGAAAAAAACATTTGTTATTAACAATAATTCGGCAACTAATAAAATGTCAGATTATCTATGTATAAGCATGTAAATATAATTATATAAACCACATGAATTCGAAATATCAAAAATATAAAATAGTTGAAAATCAAACATTAATATTTTTAACAAAATCTTAACATCATAAATATTAGCGTAAGTGATAAAATAAATATGATTTAACCTCTGGTCATACTACTTGATCGATGCAGAATATGTATGTTAAGAGGAATTTCAATAAACCACAAGCATTTTAGTGATGGATTTAGTAGAACGATTATGATTATTTTATTATTTCTACTCAAATTTTCTCGAATTCTGAATCAGAATCTTACATGTACTAATGGAAAAAGAAATTAAATTCAATATTTGCTTTGAAACTACCAAGATGTGAATGAACATTCTTAGAAATATGTCATAAACATAATTTATGGCATGAATTCTTCGATTGTTTTGCTAAGCGCATAATTTTAATCTATCACGATAATCTTTAGTTTTTGATTTCCTATTGATTGCGCAAAGACTTAAACATCCATATAAAAGGTGTAATTTCATTTAACAAAGATGCAACCAGACATTATAATACGTCGATGATGATTGATCCATACAAATAAAGCACATTTCAAATTATATATATGGGTACAATAAGTTGTGTAAAACCACAACATCTTCAAAACAAGTTTGTATTTAAATTTTTTGGTCAACTTGAATAGTGTAAAAAATATCGCTTCTTTACTTGCTTTGACTTGATTAAACAAATTTTAACAATCTTCAACTTAAGGTAGGTATTTGTCGGCTGTGAAAATAACAAAAAATGGAGAGAGAGAGAGAGAGAGAAAGAGAGAGGGAGAGAGTGAGAGAGCCGAGAGCCCGAGCACCGGAGGGGGAGCCAAGATCATTTGCTTCTGCGGGAGCTACCAGATATAGAGATTCGGAGGGAGTGTCCAGAGTTAATGCTCCGGGAGGAGCCTCCAGAGTTAGAGAAAGATTTTCGTTTGGGGGGTCAAGTTGCAGAGCGCCGGGAGGATCAACTAGAGTTTCGGAGAAGAGGAGAGGCTTCCAGAAATACCCTAGGCCTTTCAACCATTCGATTCATAAGAATCTTGGCGCGGCGTCTGGTTTCACTGTATTCGTGAACTTCGTCAGCAAAAGAATTCAATCTTCTACCCTAAGAGAGGCTTTTAGTGAGTATGGTGAAGTTCTAAGCACATACATTGCCTACAACAACCCCAAAAGAGCAAGTCGTCGACACACTTTTGCCTTCGTTAGGTTCGCCAACCTTTTGGGAGCTGAGAAAGCCATATCCTTGGGGAATAACCGGAAATTGGATAACTTCATCATCAAAGTATTCAGAGAAAGGAAATGTGCTCAGTCTCAGCCCAAACCAAAGTCCTCAGCAGAGCAAAGGTCAACTGGTTCCATTCCAGCAAAAGCAAAACTTGATTCATTGGTGGTTCGAGGCAGATCCTTCAAGGATGCCCTACTTAACATCCCCGTCTCGCCAAAGATCGTCCAACCCCAACCGGCCTAGGAGTGTCAGTCTGCTAAGATCTATCCTAATAGCGAAGTTATCAACCTTCGAATTCCCTTTTCCCCGACAGAGTCGGATTGGCTTCGGCAGAGTTTCGTTGGTCAAGTCAAAGGAATGTTCAATGCAGAGCTTATCCAAGAAGCGTTAAGTTCCGAAGGATTCCGAGTCAAAGTTAGTCCTTGGTCTGGGTTCTTCGTCCTTATACAGTGTTTGGAAGCTGAACAGGTTGATATCATGTGGCCTATCCGAAGACCTATATTCCGTCCCTATTGAAACCGGGCCTGAGGGCTCCTATTCCTCGTCAGGCCCTAGCAATGTATCTGGACCCGCTCTGGACCCATCCTCTGGGCTTTTTATCATAAAGCCTAGATTACTCAGGACCCCATTCAATTTTTCACCGCTGGCCTTTAGACCGCGTCTGAAAAATGTTCCCCGACCAAATTCCCAAATCCCCGAAACGTTGTCTGTTCCCCCGACCAAGCCCCGTACCCCAACCCCTGTCGGCCGGGTTCTACCGGCGTCAATCACAAACTTGGTTTCCCCGCGAGCTCATCCCCGCCCTACCTCAAACAAAATGTTGGCCTCTCCACCCATTCAACCCCTCGCCTCAACCCCAGCCGGCCAGAATCGCCTCTCTGCTGTCGAAGAGCTGGTCGAAGCCAGTGATTACTTAGAAGTTTGCAAAGAAGTCGGCCTAATTTTCAGTGCGTCAGACAAGGAGGTGTGCGAAAAACTACGGGAAATTGGTGTTGTCCGAGGGTCCTCCTTGAGGTAACTCTAAGAACCTTCTCATGTGGTATTTGTGTTCTTTAATCGCCTTTATGCATAGAACAATTTTCCTAACGTGGAACGTAAGGGGCATTGGGAGCTTTGAGAAAAAGGCAGCTACCAAAAGAATTCTAGGTAACAGCAAAACCAGTGTGTTTTTCATACAAGAAACTAAAATCTCAGCTTGTGATGAGTGGTTGATTAAGAAAATAGTTGGGTTCCCTGGAAATTATGGATGGTGTTGCTCACCGTCTATCGGTCAATCTGGGGGTCTACTGTGCTTATGGGACTTGGATTCTTTCGACTGTCAAACTAAAGTTATCCATAGGAACTACATTTTGTTAAAAGGCTGGTTAAAGGTCATGGATGTCAACCTATATGTTTCCTTGGTGAATATCTACGCTCCCAACGGGGCAGCTGAAAGGAAGGAGTTATTCTCTTGTCTCTCCGAGACTCTGAGTCGATCTAACAGTACTCTAATCATTGGTGGTGATTTTAATACCATTTGCCGCAAGGAAGAGAAAAAAGGAGTTAGCTTCAAGAAGAGTGAAATGAACGATTTTCTGGTTTTCATCGATTCCTTAGCACTGCTGGATCTTCCCCTCAATAGAGGGACCTTCACCTGGTCCAACTACAGGGACAATCCCTCAATGAGCAGATTGGATAGGTTCCTTATCTCTCCAGAGGTGCTGCAAAAATGGCCTGATCTTCAGCAAAGTCTGCTGCCGAAAAATATTTCCGACCATAACCCTGTTTGCCTATCGATATCTTCTCAGAACTGGGGACCAAAGTCATTCCGCTAGTTTGATCACTGGTCTGATGTGAAGGAACTGGCAGATTGCATCACCAATACATGTAAGAAGCTGAATGGAGCGGGCATCAGTAAGTTACTCAGAGATTGTAAAAAAGAAGCTAGAGCATGGCGGGACACCAATGGCGTTTCCAAATCTCCCACCATTGATGAACTAGAAAAGAAGATCACTGTACTGGAGGCCAAGTTATCCGGGGTCAAGTTAGAACCTGCAGTCAACCGAGTTGTTGCTCAACACCAAAACCCAATTATGGAAAACTGTCAGACATAGTGAAAGAGAATGGTTCCAGAGATCGAGGCTCAAGTGGCTTCAGGCAGGCGATCGAAACTCCTGGTTTTTCCATATTTGTGCCTCAACCAGAAAGAATAAAAATGCTATTGGCAAGCTAAATGTTGGGAACTCGGTTATTTCGGATCCTGGGCTTATAAAAAAGGCTATCTACTCTCATTTTAAGAAGATTTATAACAGCTCAAACATAGTTCAGCTTGAAAAACTGGATTGCGATCTCAGAACGATCAACTCAGAAACAACCTCTAAATTAGAAGATCCGTTTACAGTGGATGAAATTCTTCACGCCCTATCTGTCACTGACGGCTCAAGAGCCCCTGGCCCGGACGGCTTTAACTTCAACTTCCTCAAGAAGTTCTGGAAGCCCTTAAAAGCTGAGATCGTCTCCTTCTTCGACGACTTTTATGAGGGGAGGGTCAGAGATAAAGACTTTAACCATTCCTTTATAGTGCTCATCCCCAAAGTCAAAAGCCCGACTTCCATGGAAGACTACTGGCCAATAAGCTTAGTAGGGTGCATCTATAAACTCCTGGCCAAAGTTCTTCCCATTCGTGCTAGACAGGTGGCCCACATGGTCATCGGCGACACTCAATTTGCCTTCAGCCCAGGGAAGCAAATCATCGACTGTTCGCTTATCGCCAACGAGTTAATTGACTACAAGAGGAGAAAAGGGTTGCCGGGTGTGGTATTTAAAGTAGACTTCCGAAAAGCCTACGATTCCGTAGATTGGCAGTTTTTTATGCTAGTCTTGGAAAAGATGGGGTTCGGTCCAAGATGGTGTAGTTGGATTAAGGTTTGCATCGAATTAGCAAAGATCTCTGTGCTACTTAACGACTCTCATACCAAGACCTTCTCGATTTCTAGGGGCTTAAGACAAGGTTGCCCAATGTCACCCTTTCTATTCAATTTGGTTGCCGAGGCATTAAGCGCACTGCTCAAAAAAGGGGCTCAAAAAGGCCTATTTTCTGGTTTCCGTCTGGGTGCTGGTATCGGCGAAGTGTCCCATCTCCAGTTTGTTGATGACCTCATCATCTTCTGTGGTGACAGTGAGTCCCAAATTCGCAATGTGGTACGTATTTTAAGAGGGTTTGAGTTGGCGTCTGGACTGAGTATCAATCTAAACAAGTCCAAACTTCTTGGAATTATTGTGGCCGACTCCCTAATTGATCAGTGGTCAGCCATCTTGAACTGCAAAAAACGAGAAGTTTCCTACCACTTATCTCGGTCTTCTCTTGGGAGTTCAAAGAAATTCTAAAGCATTTTGGTCTCCTGTTGTAGACAAGTTCAATAAAAGTTTGCCGGAGGGAAGTCCAAATCCTTATCATTTGAGGGTCGAATTACACTCATCAAGTCAGTCCTCGGCAATCTGCCCACTTATTATATGTCTCTATATCCGATGCCGGTTTCAATAAGCAACTACTTATCTAAATTGATCGCAAAGTTCTTGTGGGGGTCTCTAAACACACACGTGATCCATTGGGTAAGGAAAGAAATCATGTGCCTTCCTAAGTTAAAAGGGGGGCTTGGTTTTGTGGACTTCAAAGTTCGTAATGAGGCACTCAGGAATAAGTGGGTGTGGAGATATGCATCCGAGCCTAACAGTCTTTGGCGTAAAACCATCGTCGCAATCTATTCGCCCAAATCGAATTTGATGTTGCCTAGCACCAGGAAATCTTCTACTATGTCATGGTTGTGGAGGAATATATCCGGACAGTTGTCAAAAACCAACAACACCTTCATGGCCAATACCAGAATCAAAGTTGGCAACGGCAAACTTATCCAGTTCTGGACGGATAAATGGGCAGGAGACTTCGCTCTAAAAGAAGCTTTTCCACGTATATTTTCTCTCGCTGTCAAGAAGAAAGGGACTTTAAGCGAGTATGGGTATTATCAATCTGAGCTATGGCAATGGGAAGTTGCGTTGTGCAGAATAATATCGGAGGAAGAATTACCAGAATGGAAGGGGTTTCTTTCTCTTATTAGGGGATTCAAGCTCAACCCCTTTGTATCAGATAGTTTGATTTGGCTAGCAGATTCAAATGGAATGTTTAGTGTTAAATCGTACTGCAACTTGCAGTCTATTACGAGGGAGTCGAATGAGACAGTTTGGAGGCTGGTCTGGTGTGGTCTCGCCCCCCCCCCCCCAAACGTCGAAGCATTCACCTGGAAAGTGGCTCATGGTAAAATCCCATCGAAACAGTGTCTTGCGAGTCGGGGAATAATCGAGCAATCTGCAGCATGCTGCTCCTTCTGCCAGGGTTCTAGCGAATCTGTTTCGCACATGTTCTGCCATTGCTATGCCATCTGGGTTCTTTGGAACAAATGGTGCAACCTATGGGGCGTTCATATCGTCATGCCGGCAAGCGTTAGTAACCTACTAGTTCAATGGTTCAGCTCTATACCATCCTCCATTCCCACTCAGGTATGGAAACTCAGTTTTTTTAGTTTTTTGTGGTCTATCTGGAAATGCAGAAACGATCTAGTCTTTAAAGGCTGTAAGTTGGATCTAAATCACCTTCTTGATATATGCATTTTGAGATTGTCTTGGTGGTGTAAATCCAAGTGGCCGAATACCCTTTGTAAGGTTAACGAACTTGTAGCAGACCCTTCGAAGTTCAATTTAATCCGAACCCATCCCCCCCGAACAATGCTGACTTCTTGGAACAAACCTGCTTCCGGATCACTGAAATTTAATACCGATGGGGTTGTCCATGGAAGTTTTGGTAAGGCGGGTATCGGCGGTGTGCTTCGCAATGCATCGTCGAATCTCCTTGCTTACTTTTCGAAAGATGCTGGTGTATGTGATGTTGTTACAGCCGAATTATTAGCCATTCTAGAAGCTATCAGGATGTACGGAAAAACAAGTTGGCGAAATGCTTACCACGTCACCTTCAAAAGCGACAGCCAATTGGCCATCCAATGGCTAAACAATCCTCTTGCTGCTCCAACATGTCACAAAGGAATAGTAGATTTCTGTCTCACGGAAAGTATGACCTTCAATTGTAGCTTCAGCTTTGCCTCGAGAGAATGCAACACCTTAGCTGACAAACTCGCGAAAAAAGTTGGAAGAAGTGTTCCCCTACTGATCGTCAACAACGCCTGCCCGTAGGTTCCTGTTGCAGCAAGCGATTCCCAGCTTTGTGTATTATGTATTAGTTTTTATTGTAAGGTTCATACTAATTATTTGCTTACTGTGGCTGTTTGTACTCTGCTGCTGTTATATTGTGCACTCTTTTTCCTCCACGTAGGCTTAGGGAGGTTTTTTAACGAGGCCAGTATAACCGCCATTTTTCCTAATAATAAACTCTCTTTCAAAAAAACAATCTTCAACTTTAATTATTATCATTTTGTTTGTTAACACAATTATAACAAACTCGTCTTGTAAATCTCACATTTGCAACACTTTCTATTTCATTTGACATGTAAGAGTAAATATCTTAGGACATATATCAACAGTAATTATTGAATTAATATATTGACTACTGAATCGATAGAATTGATATTAGTAAATATCTTTTAAAGCGGTTGGCAACTCATGACCATGCTCATAGATAAAACAATGGTAAATTTGAGGGAATAGGATAGTTTAGATTTTTATTTAAGGGATAGATGTTGTTTAGGGAAAATTTTAGAATTTAGGCTAAAATCTACAGTACTTGGAGACCTCGTCATGTGCTTATGGTGTTCTTTGGACCTCACCATGTGGAGGTGGCGAGGTCATGTGTATTGCACGGCTGCCAACTTTGCAAAAGCTGAGCTTTTTTTTAAATTTTACCTGCACCTCGCCACCTCCACACGGCGAGGTCCAACCTTGCCACCTCCACACGGCGAGGTCCAACCTCGCCACCTCCACACGGCGTGGTACTGTAGAAACTGTTATATTTTTTTAAAATTTTCCCCGAACAACTTCTGTCTTTTAAATAAAAATTCAAACTACCTTATTTTCTCAATTTTGCCTAAAACAAGTGAGTGTCCATTGCTATTTTTTATTATTATAAACGAATAAATAATTTCTGTTTATACACGAGTTATTTTAATTTAAAATAAAATGTTAAAAATTAATGTGTTTAAATATATATATATATAAACTAAAATAATTATTATGTCAAACATTAGAGACTTACGTAATATATTAAGCCTAATTAAAATCTTTGATTCTAATTGGAATTGCTGCATACGATTCTAGTTTTGTATGAGAAACATGAGGACAAGGTTGTCCCGTTTGAAAGAAGTCAATGATTGAAATAGAAAACAAATATGTAATATTTGCTCAGGTGTTTTACGGTACAACAACATTCGGATACAGTTCTAGGGTTTTCTAGTGACGTGGAATTTTTAATTGGTAGAAATATCAATAATATAGTAAAAAAATTATTCACTATGTGAAATAAAGGTAAACATTTTATATAAAATTATTTCAATAAATAATTATAGGTGGAATGTTAAAACATTTTGCATATTTAGCTATTAGTTTTTATTTGATTATTAGGTAGTGTTATATGTAAAATCATGAACGAATAAAAATACCATTGTAAAACGTTAATTACCATTAAAAATAGGTAATCTACATCGGAGGTCCTTTTTGTTTGGACTTTGTTCTGTTTTAGTCACTCAATTTAAAAAAAAAATTAAAATGGTCACTTATGTTTATGATCGTTACTGTTTTGGTCACCTGACCGTTAACCTCCATTAATAAAAAATATGAATTTTATTTTGACCCCTAAACTTTTGAAAGTTTATTTCTTTCATAACTTTCAAACAAAAACCTAAAAAACTCTTCCTCCCCTCTAACCCAAACCGTACACTTGTTGTCGTCGTCGTCGTTCGTCTTGCTACCGGCTTTGAACAACCCTCAAACGCCACCCGTATTTTTCCAGTGAACCAAGACCAACGAACGAAAGCTTTGTTTTTCCACTTATTCTTCATCGTTTGGATTCCTTAAAAGCCCCTTAAAAAGTCCAATATCCTAAATGGAAATTCAGGCCTAAATCGCTCGATTTGTCGTCGTTGGCTGTTCGATGGAGTTCGTTTCAGAGTATGTTGTGTTTGGGTTTGTTTCGAGAGGGGAAAGGGCAGTTTGATTTCGGTGGTCGATGGTCGTGAGGCTTGTGGTTGGTTGGTGATTTGTGTCAAGGGGAACAATTAGGGAAAATGTTGGGTTTGGACAATGATTTCAACTATGCAGGTGGCGACAAAGAAGATTGTATTTATGGTTTGAATAAGAGGTTGGCAACGGGACAATGAATGGCGACAATAGCAATAGGCGACAGTTGGTGGCGGCTAAAGGTGGCGACATCTATGGATGAAGGGTTAGGATTTTTAGGTTTTTTGTTTGAAATAGGTGAAAAAATAAACTTTCAAAAGTTTAGGGTCAAAATTAAAATTAACATTTTTTATTAATAGAGGTTAACGATCGGGTGACCGAAACAATAATGATCGAAAACATAAGTGAGCATTTTAATTTATTTTTTTCAAATTGAGTGACCAAAACAAAACAAGGCCCGAACAAAAAGGACTTCTGTTGTAGATTACCCTAGTGTGGCGGGCACTGTGGCTGCTGATGATCCACATGCCGGCAACCATGGAGGCAGTCCATCAAATGAGGTTGTTGTGGTGGATATGGTCGACGCCCTTGAGCGGCATGGTTCGCTTGTTCCCCTAGAGGTGCAGCCGATGCAAAAAAGGGTAGAAATCTTGATGTTTCGATGGGAAAGGAGGGTGAGTCGATGGAGGCTGTGGTGCACGATAGTCTGGGGAATGTTACGACGGTTCTAATAGTTGGTGCAATGGATGGGGAGACTCAGCCGCCGGTGATACCCTCATTTAAGAAGAAACTTTTGGGCGATACGGGGAAGGCTAAACAAGCACAATATATTAGCGAGTTGGATGTGGAGGTTCGAGAGGAGGATGTGCATATCGGAGGGAATGGTACGCTGGCTGAAATCCAATTCTCGGATAGGGTTCGTGATGCCATTGATGCCAAGCTTGCTATGTTAGTAGTGATTCTCTTGCTAGGGAAATCGATTGGTTATCGTGCTCTCCTTAATAGGATACAAACCATGTGGAATCCGAGTGGAGATATGTGTTTGATTGATTTGGATAATGAATATCACTTGGTAAGATTTGCGCTCGAGGAGGATTTTCATAAGGTCTTGGTAGGGGGCCATGGGTTATCTATGGAAGTTACCTTACGGTGCAACCATGGAGTCGATATTTTTCGACGAGTGTCGCACATCCGTTTCAGATTATGGTGTAGGTACAGTTACCTAAGCTCCCGTATAGATATTATACCAAGAGTATGTTTTGCCACATAGCTGTTGCGATAGGGAAGATTGTCCGAGTGGATTATAATACGATGAAAGGGAAGCGAGGGAGGTTTGCACGGCTCGCAATTATTATTGACCTCAATAAACTGTTGGTCTCTGGTATTGTGATTAATGGACAACGACAAGATATTGAATGTGAGGGGTTGCCTGCTATATGTTATAAGTGTGGCAAGTTTGGCCACTCGAAGGATGATTGCGAGGTGGGAAGGATTGTGGAACGCGTGCAAGATGTGGCGCCACCACAAAAGAATCCGAGTGAATTATATGGGCCATCGATGCAAGCAGTTAATCGACGTTGGCGTCCTATGTCTGCTAGTTCATATCAAAATAAGATGAATGTGAGTAGGGCTAAGAGGACTATTGGTTCCCGATTTATGGTCTTAGAGGAGGATACAAAGGATATGGGAGATGGTGCCGTGTTGAGAGCTTGGGTGTGGGTAAGGATGTGGTGTGACCTGTTATGGTTGAGGTGTGGGGTAGTGGGATTGAGCCAGTTGACCTTGGTGCGGAGGTGCGATCACACGGTAGTTTGGGGAACACTGTAGGAGTATCGAAGGGAGTGGGGAAGGTGGCAAGTTCACTTCAGAAAGGGAGAATGGTCGATAAGGAAGGGTCATCGATGATGTCTAAGAAGCCTGGTCAGATGAAGCATGGAGGGATTGCGACATCGGGTAAAGTAGTGCCAGCGCCGACATCTTTAGATGTAGGGAAACACTTTGTGGTTTAGGATTTGTATACGACGGTGGGACAGGGTAATAAGGCAGTCAAGGGTATGGTGTTGCCAAGTTCCATACGTGGAATAGTGTCGAAGGTCGTGACAAAGAAGGGGACGAGGTCTCAAAGAGTTCAAAAGGCGAGACATAAGCTGAAGAAACGTGATGAGCGGGGACAAGTGAATACATGACTTGCCGCATACTTATCATCACTTGTCTCGGACCTTGATAAAATAGCAGCGGTAGAGAGGGGCAATTGCATGCTGCGCTAGGACATCGGAATGAGGAGAGTGATCAGGTCCAATGAAGGGCAAACTTGGTGTTTAAGCAGCCGGGGTGTCAGACATGCAGGTTTGACTTGAGCTCAACTTTGTCTTTTTTTAATGGTTAGAATCATTTATTGGAATGTACAGGGTGTCTTTGACCCTGAATTTAATAGATCTTTTAAATTGTTGGTTAAGAATAAAAAACTGGATATCGTATCAGTGTTTGAACATGTTAGGCTTGATATGCTCGATTTACTTCAACCGTTATGGATTGCCAAGTGGTGGAGAAGTTGTATTTTTGGGTGATTGAGGTGTGGAAGCTAAAAGATAAAAAGACACGATAATTTAGAGTGATTCGACCTTCTAACAAGCACCTACATTCACTACCTTAGCTTCCCACTAAGTATTTCACAATCAATCCACTAATTGATTCGTCCCCTTTTCTAGGATTAGGAGGAAACCCTTACAACGATCAAAGCTTTCTAGCCCAAAGCTTGATCAAACCCTCTCTACAAGAGATAAAGATAAGCAAACTAAAATCCCTCTTACAAGGTTGATGTTTGCACACTAAAGCACTCACCCAAACTTAAACACTTGAGCAAATTTGACAATTTAGGCTCACAAGTGTTGTCTATACAAATAATGAATAAATTAGGCTCTAAAGACAATTTGACATCATATGGTTGTTGAAAATTGAAGCATTAGTCTTCCCTTGATGCTTGGAGGTCCCTTTTATACTCCCAATTGAGTTCATAGTCGTTGAGGACCGTTGGGTTGAATTGAAGCCGTTGGAGACTTTATTTCCTACTATAAATGCAGTTCTACAACTACCCGTATCGAAACGGTACCTGCATGTTTCGAAACACGACTAAAACAGAAAGAGCCATTATGTGCATTGAAGAGGCCGTATTGAAACATCTTGGGTTGTATCGGAACGCCCGTATCAAAACACCTAATGTTGTATCGGAATAGCCTGCAATTCAAATAGTCGTTGGGAAATAGATGTTGGAGTTTTAGTCGTTGGGGTTTTAGCCATTGGAGTGTGTGCCACATGGGCGTATCGAAACACCAAATGGTGTTTCGAAACCACACCTATCTGTATCGAAACAGATAGGACATGTATCGAAACAAATTCTGGCAGTTTCAAAACGTATCGATACAGATTATGCCTGTATCGAAACGGGTACATTAAAAGCACTGGTTTGGCTATTTAAAAACATTTCAAACATTTCCAAAACCTTTTTAAACACACTCAAACTTATTTTCAAGTTGTTTTTGACTTAGAGAATATTTTAAATTCTTTTCAATTAAGTCCAAAACATTTTTTAATTATTATATCAAAACATATATTCCTACAATCTCCCCCTTTTTATATAATAAAACTAACTTGAAAAATTGTTTGGGATTCTCCCCCTTAATATTTTAAAAATTTTGAATAAGAGGTTTTAAAAATAGAATGATATTAAAGCTCCCCTTATTCTCTTGAAAAATCAATTTTTCAAACTCATTTCTCCCCCCTTTTTGTTTTATCAAAAAGAATTTAAAAGACATTAAGCTCAAAAATAACATAGGAGGTAAAAAAATTGACACAATTAAAAAAATTTGGTTTTAAAAATTGGCTCCCCTTACTCAAAGCATCAAATATGTTAGTCCAACATATATGATTAAACTAGTTGAATTAAAAGAAATAAAACTAAAAAAATTCAACTAATTTTACCACACTTGAATCCAATGGAGGATGTGAAGCCTTCCTTCTTCAAGTGCTCTCTTTGTGTGCATGAAGCTCCCCCTCAAATTTGGACTTGTTGACCACTCTCCATCACACCTAAACAAGACAATCAAGTAATTTTTGGTATCCAAATTGCTTTGGATCCATAGACGTTAGTTGCACATAGTTTGGTCCCCTTAGAAATCCATTTTTTAATTTCATCATTTTTAGTTGAAGTACTTAGTCCTTTTGAGACCCAAATACTTCTAAAAACTTTTCCATTCAAAAATCTAGGGGCCCTAGATTGTCTAACATAAAAATTTGATTTTCCCAAATTGTTTTTTAAGTTCATCGGAAATCAAATCTTTTTCCTTCTTAAGATCATCAACTTCTTTTTGATGATCTTTTTCAATCGTTTGAAGCAAGTTTTTGTAACTCTAAAACTTTAAGTTCAAAATCTTTAATTTTTGCTTCAAACTCTAGATTTGTTTTGGAAAGCAAATCATTTTCCTTTTTCAAATTTGAAAGCAATTTTTTGTTTTTAGAAAATGATGCCTTAAATTCCAAAAGCAAATTATCATAGACATCTTGTAACTCATCAAAAGTGTATGAATTTGAACTAAATGAGTTAGAAGTTACCTCCCCCTCATTGAGGGCCATGAAACATAGGTGGGCTACCTCATCATCGGTGGAGTCTTCATCACTCCATATTGCCACATATGCTTTCTTTGAAGACGATCTCTTTTTGTTGGACTTGTGGGAATCATTCATCTTCTTCTTGGATTCATGTTTGGATTTAGCCATCCCGCTCTTCATGAATCGGGAGAATTTCTTGAAGAGATGAACCATCTATTCATCTTCACTTTCCTCCTCGCTCAAATAAACATGTTGGCAAGTAGAGGATTTGAGAGCAACGACACTCGCGTTGATGCCTAGCTCCATGAGTTCATCTAGCTTCAAGGTCTTTAGATTTTGGCTTCGATGATGGCAGTCTTCTTTGAGTTCCATGACTCGGGAAGAGAATAGAGAAGCTTTCGGAAAAACTTGTCTTCTGGAATGATTTCTCTATAGCCTTTGAGTCCATTTGTGATGGTGGAGAATCTATCGAACATCTTTGTGATGTCTTCATCCGGTTCTATCTTGAAGTTCTCATACTCGTGGTTGAGAAATCCGATCTTGGTCTCTTTTACTCCGTTTGTTCCCTCGTATGTGACTTCAAACTTGTCTCATACTTCCTTGGCATCTTCGCAAGAGGACATCTTCTCATAGATGTCGGGGCCAAATGCACAAAAGAGGATGTGCAAAGCCTTGCAATTAAGCTCCATCTTCTTGCGATCATCCGCATTCCATTCCGTCTTTACTCTTTATGGCACATAAGAACCCTCTTCAACAATATCCCAAAGCTGGTAATCCTTGGCTTTGATGAAGAACTTCATTCTAATCTGCCAATGAGCATAGTTGGCCCCGTCAAAGAATGGTGGCTTATCGATGGATTACGCCATTTGACTGGTTGATTGAAATGTTGTATCGAGCTTTCAGATCGCCTCAATAGGATTTTAATCCCTTTCGATTGAGTCTCGCTCTGATACCAATTGTTAAGCTTGATAGGCTCAATTTACTGCAACCGTTATGGATTGTCAAGTGGTGAAGAAGTTGGATTTTGGGTGATTGAGATGTGGAAGCTAAAAGATAAAAAGACACGATAATTTAGAGTGGTTCAACCTTCTAACAAGAACCTACATTCACTACTTTAGCTTCCAACTAAGGATTTCACAATCAATCCACTAATTGATTCGCCCCCTTTTCTAGGATTAGGAGGAAACCCTTACAATGATCAAAGCTTTCTAGCCCAAAGCTTGATCAAACCCACTCTACAAGATATAAAGATAAGCAAAATAAAATCCCTCTTACAAGGTTGATGATTGCACACTAAAGCACTCAGCCAAACCTAAACACTTGAGCAAATTTGACAATTTAGGCTCACAAGTGTTGTCTATACAAAGAATGGATAAATTAGGATCTAAAGACAATTTGACATCATATGGTTGTTGACAATTGAAGCATTAGTCTTCCCTTGATGCTTGGAGGTCCTTTTTATACTTCCAATTGAGTTTATAGCCGTTGAGGACCGTTGAGGTTGAATTGGAGCCGTTGGAGACTTTATTTCCCACCATAAATGTAGTTCTGGAACTACTCATATCGAAACGGTACCTGCCTGTTTCGAAACACGACTAAAACAGAAAGAGTTGTTATGTGCATTAAAGAGGTCGTATCAAAACATCTTGGGTCGTATTGGAACACCCATATCGAAACGCTTAGTGTTGTATCGGAACAGCCTACAATTCAAATAGTCGTTTGGGAAATAGTCGTTGGGGTTGTAACTGTTGGAGTGTGTGCCACATGGGCGTATCGAAACACCAAAAGGTGTTTCGAAACCACACCTATCTGTATCAAAACATATAGGCCCTGTATCGAAACAGATTCTGGCAGTTTCAAAACGTATCGATACAAATTATGCCTGTATCGAATCGGGTATACTAAAAGCACTGGTTTGGCTATTTAAAAACGTTTCAAACATTGCTAAAACCTTTTTATACATCCTTAAACTTATTTTCAAGTTGTTTTTGACTTAGAAAATATTTTAAATTCTTTTCAATTAAGTCCAAAACATTTTTCAATTATTATATCAAAACATATATTTCTACAGAACCTCATATCAGTGGGAAGAAGGTTGATAGATTTATTCAACGCGCTGGTTTTGAATTATCCTATTGCATGGAAGCTCAGAGGTTTTCGGGAGGTATTTGCGAGATAAGATGAATGTAGATGTTCTTGTAGTTTCTAACCAGTTTGTGCATAGATTCTACTTGCCTTCAGATGGTTTCTGTGGTTTTTATGTAACTTTTGTGTATGCTAGTCTGGTGGAGGGTAAACATAAAAGGTTATAGGAACAACTGCGGATCTTGGAACCATATAATGGTCTACTGTGGGTGGTGGGCATTGATCTCAATGTAATAGGCCTCAGTTCACATGGCGGCGAGGGAACTTATTTCAGAGACTTGATCGGTGCATTTGTAATAAGGCCTGGTATGATTAATTTGTAGGGTTTGAGGTTTTTCATCTTCTTAAGTTGAATTCATATCGTAGACTGATAATGTTAGATATTGTTGTTCGCCAAGGTAATCGGGGTGTGAGTATATAATGGCGCGAAATGAGCATGAGAATTTCTTGGATATGTTAACGGGGATGTGGTCTATTGATCGACCATTCTATGAGAATGTGGTTAGGTTTCAAGAGGAGAGTTGCAAGTGGAGTATGAATGTTTTTGGACATATCGAGCGACGTAAAACTATCCTGCAAGCACGTATCAAAGGGATTGAAAAGGCTCTAGAGGTGGCGTCGGACCCGTTTCAAGAGGAACTTAAGGTTGAATTAAAGAGGGAGCTTGATATTGTTCTTGTCCGGAAGGAGAGCTTGTGGCATCAAAAGGAAAGAACTAATTGGATCGAGAAAGGAGATTAGAATACCACCTTTTTTCATACCTTAACTATGGCGCGACGCAAACGCAACATGATCCAAATGTTGCGTATTGAGAGAACATGGTACGATGACTAATCCTTGCTCCAAGACCATGCGATTGAATTTTATAAGTAGCTTTTCACAACCGAGCGGCAGTCGTTATCTTGTGATCTTGCGGGAGGGTTTTATCGGTTTGCCAATGGGGAACTTCGCCCTTTTATGGCTATGATCATGATGGAAGAAGTGTGTGGCATTGTTTTTTCGATGGACCCTTTAAAGGCACAAAAGATTGATGGGTTACATGTGGCTTTTTACCAGAAGCATTGGGATACACTGGGGACTTCAGTTTTCCGGTTTGTTGAGAAGTTCTTTGTGTATGGGGAGTTGGAATAATGGGTAAATCAAACTCTACTTGTTTTGATCCTGAAGGTAGAGGTCCCGTAATCCATCAAACAGTTTAGGTCGATTAGCTTGTGTACATTTTTATATAAGATCATTACGAAGATCTTAATGTGTTGTTTGAAGTTGTTTTTACCAAGATGGGTGTTTGATATGCAAGCCAATTTTATTCTGGGTAGACATATTACTGATAATATAATAATCGCGTAGGAGGTTATTCACTCTATGGCGTCAAAGGTGGGGAAGAAAACTTGGATGGCAATTAAAGTAGACTTGGATAAGGCATATGATCAGCTTGAGTGGGATTATATTGAGGAAATGTTATATGTTGTGGGGCTTCCGGTTAAAATAATTATGCTCATAATGAAGTGTGTTTGCTCAATATCCACACATATCCTTTGGAATGGTATGCTTACCGATGAATTCCGACTGACTAGGGGTATTCGTCAGGGGGATCCTCTATCACCGTATTTGTTTGTTTTGTGCATGGAAAGGTTGACACATGAGGGTTTAGGATGGGTCCTGGAAATCGATTCGTCTTGGGCGACAAGGTCCGCTGCTATCCCATTTGTTTTTACCGATGATATGGTCCTTTTCGCTGAGGCTACGTCAGATCAAGTGATGGTGATAAAGGAGGTGTTGGATCAATTTTATGCTGAATCGGGTCACCGGGTTAGTGTTGAGAAAACTTAAATTTATTTTTCTAAAAATTGTCTTGTAGATGCTCGATCCTCTATTGCTCGGAATTTTGGTTATCAGGCGGTGGAGGACTTGGGGAAATATTTAGGTGTTTCTCTACTTCATCAAAGGGTGACCAATGCAACTTATGTTTTTTTTGTTGGAAAATATGCGTGCACGCCTCCCGGGTTGGGCGGCAAAGTCTTTTTTGCTTTCAAGGAGAATTACTTTGGCGAAAGCCGTTCTTCAAGCGATACCTATTTATGTTATGCAATCTACTTGGTTGTCTAAGGGTACATGTGAGGAAATAGAGCGGATGATACGATGTTTTGTTTGAGGCTCCAAAGAGGACAAAGTGGGGATTACGTTGGTTTCGTAGAAGGTTATGCAGCAGCCTATTGATGTTGAAGGTCTCGGCTTTAAGGATGTGTTTCAACACAATTGGACGTTCCTCTTGAAGCTTGGGTATCAATTAGCTACGGAGACTGAGAAGCTTTAGCTTCATGTTTTGCGGGTAAAGTATAAGGTGGAGGAGATTTTGTCGTTCTCCTTGAAACGATGCAATGGCTCACGACTTTGGAAAGGTTTGTATAGTATCTGGGAAGATCTTAAATAAAGTGTGAGTTGGAATATACATGATGGTACTCATACAGACTTTTGGTACGACAATTGGTTAGATGCGAGTGGTCGTTTAGTTTTCAAATGTGTATCCAATGAGGCACCTAGGCCGGTCATGGTGTTGGATATGATCAATCCTTTGGGTGATTTGGATTGGGACACTTTAAAGTCTCGGCTCCCAGCAGAAGAGCTAGAGAAACTTGCAGCAATTTCGTCGCCAAGGCCAAACTATGGTTCTAATTCGCCGAGGTGGATGTGGGATGAGAAGAGACGATTCACTTTGGACTCAGCTTATAGGTACTTGCTTAATATGGGAGATCAGATTTGTGAAACAAAATGGCGAACTATTTGGAAGTTGCGAGTCCCTCTACGAGTTCGGATATTTATGAGGATAACGACTCATATAAGACATTTGACGAATGTGGAACGTATGCGTCGACATTTTTCTTTGTCGGTCGAGTGTAATATTTGTCATGGTGGGGCAAAGGATATAAACCACGTTCTTCGGCATTGTTCTTTGGCTCGTGATCTATGGTCGCAAGTTTTGGATCTGGCAACTTTAAATCACTTCCTTGAGCAACCATTTGAAGCTTGGTTACATGGAAATCTCAAGGCGCAATTTGATCCTATCAACCCCTCTTATGATTGGAGTATGAGATTCTCAATTTATTGTTGGTTATTATGGAAAACCCATTGTTGTTTACTTCTTGATGATGGTTATGTCATGCACGAGAGTGTGTTTGATAGAGGGCGAATGTTGATTGGAGAGTGTGACTGGGATTTTGCTCGCAGTGATAGGAATGAAATGGTTGCTTCCTTTCACGATTCTAGTTGGATTGGACCGCGTAAGGGTTGTGTTAAGTGTGTAAAAGTACTAATTTTCTACCATTTTCATCTCAATTATTGTTATATTTAGGCTCATTTAGGTTGCATTATTAGCCATTCATGCATAATTACATTGTTTTCTTCCTTGCCATGCTTGATTATCTTTAATTTCTTATTTGGTGGAAAAGGTGATGCTCTGGTATATGTTTCGATGTGTGCAGGTTAATTGCTCGGACAAGTATTGCCGCAGCAATGAAGGAAAGAAGAATGATGCCGATTTAAGACAAGAAGAAGTTACCGATTTCAACATAAAAAGCTGCTACTCTTCACGACCAAGAGATGCCAATTTTAACAAGAATTTAATCTTTTTTACAAGTCGAAAGTCACAAGAATTCCTAGGAGAAGTCGAAGTCCCTTGAGTTGATTAAAGGAGATTAAATTCCAAGAAGATAAGAGGAGTTATAGGAGGAATAAAATAATAAAATAAAAAGAAATTTAACTTCTTCCTCAATAAGGAGTATAACCTACCAATCTCCTATAAAAAGAAGAGATTGGGCAGCCAAAAAAAGGAGTCGAATTGGGGAGAGAAATCGGCAAGGAAGTTAAAGATCAAGGCAACCTTTGTCTTCTTTTTATCTTTTTTTTTTCAGTTGATGTTCTTGTTGGGAAACTAACTTGTGTTGTTTCTAGTCTCGATTATGGACTAAACTATCTTAGGCTAGGGTTATTTATTTAGTAGTTGTGAGAAAACGTTTGGATTTTGTTTAGGTTTTTGTTATGCAATTTAAGTTCAAGGTTTGCTTATTCTTGGTGTTTATATTTACATGCAATTGAATCAAGAGAGAAAATTGTGATTGCATCCATTTATCTAATATCATGAGAGTTAGATTCAAGAAACGAATAAGCATGGTCCCGACATTAAACACCCCTAATTAGAACAAAAAATATTGTCCTTTTTTGTGCCCCAAAGCTAAAACACTAAAAATTCTAAGTATTAACCTTTATCTATAAGTCCTAAATTTTATACCCTAAAAAACAGCCTACACCCTAAACTCTAAACACTAATCTTAAACTTTAACCTCAAGCCTTAATCTTAAATCCTAAACTTATTTTTTTTAGCTCTAGGGTATATATAAGAGCACCAAAGGTCCAAAAAAGACATAGAATTTTTGTTTGGCTAATTAGTGGATCTCGTAAATTAAGATTTTTCTAATATACAATTTGATAAATTTTTAATATTAATTAGACTTCTATCATCTCATGAATTAGAAGATAATTAATAATTAGGTATATTCGATCACACATCCTCTTATATATTTTATTTTAGGTAAAGTACACAAATGATCTCTAAACTATCTCGAAAAATACAAAATGGTCATCAAACATTCAAAAGTTACATAATAAGCATTAAAGTTTAATTTTTGTTTAAAAATGGTCACTGAACCGTTAACCGTCGTTAATTGGGTGACGTGACACTTATAGAAATTTGAATAATAGAACATGTAATCCTTCATATTGACACAATCAATCAATTTATTCCTAATTTAACCCTCATTATTGATGTTTAAATTGTTTGAATGTGTAAATATTGAGGATTAAATATGTTATTATACAAATTTTCGTAATCGCCACATTTCCCAGTTAAAGACGGTTAATGAACCAGTGACCATTTTATAATAAAAACTAAAGCTTAATACTCATTATGTAACTTTTGAAAATTTGGTGAGTATTTTGTATTTCTAAGAATAGTTTAGTGACCAATTGTGTACTTTACCCCTTTATTTGCTTAGAATTTTTGTTATATAATTAACGTATAAGAAATAATTAAAAAGAAAACTGAAAGAGAAAAACAAAAGCCCTGGGCTTAACTTTGTTTGTGTACAAAGACACATATCTGTCTTTCACAATCATCGAATCTCCGGTTTTTCTTTCTTCAATTCTTGATTTCCAGCCTCCGTTGGCGCTTGCTTCTCTTTTTTCTTTCTTTTTTGTATTTTTCTTAATTATTGTTCTTCACCCCTGAAGAAAAAAAGGGGCGCTGTAATTTAGGCGTCATTGAGCGATTATTTGGCAAAGATTAATATTTAATCTTTGGGTTTTTTCTTTTTTTCCCTCTTTTTTTGTAATTTATGAGAATCGAGGGAGAAGAAGAATGAACGATGCCGGCACAGCGTAAAGGAGCACGCAGGGGCCGGGGAGCAGCTTCGAAGCGACAACAGCAACAGGAACAACAGCCGAATCCGATCGAGGCGGGTGAAGCGATCGCGACGCGCACTAGGCGGCGGCGGCGGGCGGCTGAAGCGGCGGCCGTGGCGGAAGTCGAGGCGCCTGTGACAGACAATAACAACAGCGACGGCGAGAATAAGAATAAGAAACAGCGGGTGCAGGGGGACAATGAGAAGTTAGCTGTCGCGGCTGCTGGGGATGAGAAGAATAATAACGACAACAATAATAATAATAGGGTTTTAGTGCAACGGGAGGAAGTGGAGAAAGAGGAAGTTGGGGTTAAGGCGATGGACGATTTTGGTGGCGGAGGAAGGCAGAGCAAGGATAAGGGTAATGCTGGTGAGGATGAAGGCTGCACCGCGCCAATTCCTGAAAAGGTTTGAGATTTCCCTGCCATATTTTGAAAGTTGTTAGATTAATTGATTTCTTTTTCTTTTTTGCGGAATTAGTTTGATCTTTAAGATTGTTTTTAACAGCCAACATAAACTTGATTTGGTTTTAGTCTTAAGTATAGAGTCTAGACTTATATGAAAGAGGTCTGGCTTCCACAAAGTTTCAGTGTTTGGATTATGTTTCAACTGCCTCAATGGATGTTTTGTTAAAATTCCTAGAGTATTGAGAGACAAACATTGATTCAAGATAATGCATGTTTTTGAGCTTTTGGAATTGTTGAACTAAAGTTGATTTTATGTGTGAGAAAAACGCCATATAAGTTATAACAATCGACAACTTTGTCTGAGGAAAAGGACTTTAATTATTTGAAATATATAGGCTATATTGCCATAGAAAAAAATGTGTTTAGAAAATGGATACAATGTAGCCATTTATTGAATTACAAGTGGGATACTTTAGTTTTGCCCCTTTGGTCTTAACTGTTGATGGGTAGGATAATAAAAATAGATGTGTTTTGTGGTTTCTTATTAGGCTAATGGTTTTATTGTTCGAGTTCTAGATTTGGTTCCATGTGCATATACTAGATAATTTGTTGTTTTAATTCGGTAAAGTTTTGATATTTGCAGCATTTGAGATAAGATGTTTTGGGGAATAAACAATGAGAATTCTGATAGCAAAATTTTCCTAAATAAGGTTTTATGAATCCAATTTGATAACTATATCATTTTGAGGAATAAACAAATAATGAAGTTGTTTTTAAAAGAAAATATTGAGAAAAGGATATGCTTCTCTTCTAGCATCTTTGGAAGAAGTTGAAGTGCCATTATCCCACTTTTATGTCGTTTACTTCATTTCCTAGCATGGCCTGACTCCTGAGTTTACTACTATTACAAAAGACTTTCATATATTTTGTTTGGTTATTTTGATTTATGGGCAATGGCCATTGACCATTGGCATTGTAATCATACCAATGGACGGTTATGCACGGGATTTCCAACCGGGATAAGTAAAATCAAAATTGTTCTCCTGTAGCAACTTGCTGAAGTAACTAAAAGAAGTCCGAATGGAAGTGGGGAGGCATTTATTTGGATTGGGGCGAATGACACTACTAAAAGAGACATAAAAGTGGGAAAATGACACTTCTACTTAAATGACTGCAATTTGAATCATTCTATAGAGAGACAAAAACCTTTTTTTCTTTTTTTAATTTTATAAAATCATATAACCTAAATATTTGGTATTTTGTTCTTGCTTTTTATGTATTTTTTGCAGTGCACATTTGGATCTACAATTTATGGTAAAAGGATTTTATTTAGGACCTTTTATTTTATCATCTCTTTTGAGACTTCAATAATTACCCTGATGCAGGTTCAGTTTGGGGGATCCCCATTGTATAGAATTGAGAAGAAGTTGGGCAAGGGTGGCTTTGGACAGGTCTTTGTAGGTCGGCGTGTTTCTTCTGTTAATACAAATGATAGAAATGGCTCTGGGCCTGTTGAGGTATGCCATTGTTTCATGTTTATTTTAAATGGATATTGTGTTTGATCATCTTTAACGAGAACAAAGAGTTTTCATCTTTACAATCTACATGATCTCTTTGTTTTCAGGTTGCCTTGAAATTTGAGCATAGAAGTAGCAAAGGATGTAACTATGGACCGCCGCATGAGTGGCAAGTTTACGAGTGAGTCTGGTTACACTTCTAGTTTATTGTAATTCTTTATACATATAGCTATGTAATTGTCCAAATAATTACCTACTTGTCATTCTACAGTATACTTGGTGGCACTCATGGTATCCCCCGAGTACACTATAAGGGCCGTCAGGGCGTCTATTATGTCATGGTATGTATTGTTTATTTATTGTGCCTCTTTTTTCTTTTAAATATTGCCTGGTTTTGGTGTTCAGGTTTGAATACCTTTCTTATTTAGGCCTTTTATTATACAGGTTATGGATATACTGGGTCCAAGTCTGTGGGATGTTTGGAATAATAACAATCATACGTGAGTGCTACTAAACTTAGATGTATTCTTTAATCTTATACTTGCTATTATGTTTTATCTTTTTCAAAATTTCAGTTGCTTAATTAGAGTGTGCTCTTAATACAGAATGTCTGTTGAAATGGTTGCTTGCATTGCTATTGAAGCAATATCTATATTGGAGAAGATGCACTCTAAAGGGTAAGCAGTTCAATCCCTGAAACCTTCTAACCTTATGTTGGCCTGACTTTGGAATCATCTTTTGGATCTCTAATGTCCTATCTGTCTCATAACAGCAAAAGTCTTGGTTCTTAACTTGAGTATGTCTTGTTTCTTTCAACTTATTAATAGCTTTTCTGGTACTTTGGGCAGCTATGTGCATGGGGATGTAAAGCCGGAAAACTTTCTTCTAGGTCATGTTGGAACTCCTGATGAAAAAAAATTATTTCTCGTTGATCTTGGGCTAGGTAATTTTAAGTCTTATGTTTTATACGTTAAGTACTCCCAGATAAATCATCACTTCAATCTTAAACTATTTTGGCAATCAGCAACTAGGTGGCGAGATAGTTCAACGGGTTTACATGGTGAATATGATCAGAGGCCAGATGTTTTTAGGTACCTAAACTGCTTACATCATGATTATTTAAGATGTTTTTGTGTATTGATTCATTATCTGATTTAAAGGGAGTACTTTTGTGTATTAGAGGAACAGTACGTTATGCCAGTGTGCATGCTCATTTAGGGAGAACTTGTAGCCGGAGAGATGATCTAGAATCCCTTGCATATACGCTTGTTTTCCTTCTTAGGGGCCGTTTACCTTGGCAAGGATACCAGGTTGGTCCTTCAATAAGCTCAAGTTTTCTAACTCAAATATTCTTGTTTGCATTTTGCTCACGTATATAATCATTTGGGGTATTGTAATTTCTTTTTAACAAATATCAGGGAGACAATAAAGGGTTCCTTGTTTGCAAGAAGAAGATGTCAACATCTCCAGAGGCCTTGTGTTGCTTCTGTCCGTTGCCTTTCAAACAGTTTATTGAATATATAGTCAGCTTAAAGTTCGATGAAGAACCTAATTATGCAAAATACATTTCTCTGTTTGATGGGATTGTTGGTCCAAATCCAGATATCCGCCCAGTTAACACAGAAGGCGCGCTGAAGGTAAAAAATATTTTTTCTTGATGTAAAGATTTTTATTTTGGTACTGGAAATTTTTTTGGCTGTCAAAGTAATTTTGGCTATAAGAGTGTAATAAAAGTTAGTAAATGTTAATTATTACCAATAAAGTTTGTTGCCTTTTCCTTGTCCAGTAAAATTTGGCATTCCTGACTTCTTTTATATATATATATAATATTGTAAAGCTTATTAATCAAGTTGGTCAAAAGAGAGGTCGGTTGTCTATGGATGAGGAGGAAGATGAACAACCAAAGAAGAAGGTTCGTCTGGGCAATCCAGCATTGCAGTGGATTAGTGTTTACAATGCTCATAGGCCTATGAAGCAAAGGTATTTATGCCTCAAGTTGTTTGTAGTTCTCTAGTTCAGTTTTAGGGCTGCTTTCTTAATCTAGTTGACCCTAAGAGTCTTTTGGCTTTATTTGGCTGATTCCATATCTGCGTCGGTGTACTGTCTGCCTTTGCCATTGTTCTATGAGTAAACTATTTAGTGATCTAGTTCCCTCAGTATAGAGAATATTAAAGGATGGGAAGTTTAATCGGTCATGTTTTCAGGTACCACTATAATGTGTCAGATGGAAGGCTTGCACCGCACATTGAAAAAGGAAATGAGGATGGTTTATTTATTAGCAGTGTAGCTTCCTGTGAAAACCTATGGGCCGTTATAATGGATGCTGGTACCGGATTCTCTGCACAAGTCTATCAACTCTCACCCTATTTCCTCTGTAAGGTACATCTTTACATATACTCTGTTGACGTTGAGCAATTCTCCAGTTTTAATGTGTTCCACTTTAGTTTCTCTTTTATGCCTTTTTGTATTCTTGTAGTTAGAAGATGCTTATGAATTTAGATTCAATCAGAGTGATTGATTTGATGTTTTGCTGTCTGAAGGAATGGATAATGGAGCAGTGGGAGAAGAACTATTATATCACCGCTATAGCAGGGGCTACAGACGGAGGCTCCTTAGTAGTAATGTCAAAGGGTAAGGTTCCGGTATCTGATTTTGGTCAAATCTGTTTGGTTTCTGTTTACTGAGCTTAGATTCTGTGTGTTCAGCTACTTCATATTTGCAGCAGTCGTACAAAGTGAGCGAGTCTTTTCCTTTCAAGTGGATTAATAAGAAATGGAGAGAGGGTTTTTATGTCACCTCAATGGCCACTTCTGGTAGCAGATGGGCAGTTGTTATGTCTCGTGGTGCTGGATTTACTGACCAGGTACTGATTGATTTTTTTTTATCCCAGCACATACCTTAAAAGAAGCATATTGTAACCAAGTGTTTTTTGTATTTTCATTCCAGGTTGTTGAACTTGACTTCCACTATCCTAGTGAAGGCATCCATCGTCGGTGGGCTTGTGGGTTTCGTATAACTGCTACTGCTGCAACTCAAGAGCAGGCTGCTTTTATCCTTAGTATTCCAAGGAGGAGGCCAGCAGATGAGACACAGGAAACTCTTAGAACTTCAGCATTTCCCAGCACTCATGTCAAGGTTGATAAATGATTATATGAACCTTACTTGCTTTTGGCTTCTGTTTACTTAACTCTAAATTATTGCAGGAAAAGTGGTCGAGGAACCTTTACCTAGCCAACATTTGTTACGGACGAACCGTTTCATGAGCTGCCCCATTCTTTTGTTTAGGATCTCCTTGGTGGCATGGTTGAAGATCCAGGCCTGTCAAACTTCCATATGGTAAAAATCATACTCTCCATCTTTTGAAGACGCATCGATGAGGGAGATGAGAAATTTCAATTAGTACAGGCTTTCAAATCAATTGTAACTAAACTAGTTGAACATTTTAGTCGCATTCCCCCGTCCCCTGGGAATGATAGGTCAGTTTGTTAACTCTCGCGTAGTTTTTGAGTAATAAGTACTTTTGTTTAGGGCAGATGTGAAAATGGAAAAGTTTCACATTTGGTATTTGTTTGAGCATATTTGCCTATTTGTAGTAAGTAGTTCTATAAGCAAAATGAGTGGCATTGGCCAAAGTAAATCGGCTGTTCTGAGCTGCATGGGCTTTAGAAATATCATTAGATATTGGCCATCTTTGGTAAAGAGCGCTTTGGGTAAAAATTAGAGATTTAAAACATAATTAGAGGTTTGACTAGTCAAATTGTTAATATTATTGTTCACCATTGAAAGAGCAGATTGGGGTGAAACTGCTGATTTTAAAAAAGCTCATATTAGGAGTTTTTGATATTAGAGGTTTGATATTAGAGTTGTAAAGATTCTTTTACCCTTATCAATTACCAAAAATTTCCAAATAACCTTAATTAAATAATTTTTCATGCTAATCTTATTTATTTCTTCCTTTTTGTTATCGCATATTTATTTGTATATTTAGATTTATTAATTAATTAAATTATATTAAAATAATTATATAAATAATAAATTAACATATAAATCATTCGAATATGTTTAGAAAAATTATATTAAAATAATTTTTATAAATCTAATTAATATTAATTAGATACAAAATATTGATAATTAATAAACTATTCAAACAAATATTGAATATAATTATGTCCTGATATGTTATTTTGCTTGTTTAAATAATCTAATAATCTAACACCTATAAGCTATCAGTTAATTTTACCAAACACTTTTATACAATCAGCTAATACAATTCGCTAGTCAAATCAGCTAATGCAATCAGCTATCAGCTAATTGTCAAACAGGGTCATTATCAGAATCGAACCTAAGAGGGTTAATTACCTCATTGGTACATGAACTATACCCAATTCATTTTTTTTAAGTTTCATACATAAACTTTGTTGCTATCAACGAGTTAGTCCATTTCCATCAGGAAAGCTTATGTTTTATCAACTTTTTAATTTAACACTTCATGTTTTAATTTTTTTTTAAACACAACAGAAGTAAGCTTTCCAAAAAAAACAGAAAATTTCTTCAACGATAAAAAAACGACTAACCTTTAGCAATACTGACATATGGCTTAAAATAAAATAAAAAAACATAAATGTCACATATATTGACATCGTCCAAAGGGTTCAATTTAGTTTCGTGATGTGAAAGGACAAATCCGTTGACGCCGAAAAGTTTAGGTATGAAACTGGAAACGAAAAAGTAAATGTATGAAATTGAGAATTGAATATAGTTCATATATCAATGAGGTAATTAACCAACCTAAAACAGCAAACAACACATCCCCTCAATAAGAAGTTACTTTAAGCAAAGTTTTATGCACACTACATAAGAAAATCAGATGAAGGCCCGTCCCAGCTCGTCTGCCAAAATGCAAACAGAGATTTGCTTACATTTGACCTTCATTTTGTATCTGCACCACTGCTGCTTTCAAGTAATAGGCCTGCGACATAGCCTCTCCAGCGAAACATTTTCCTGGTACCAAGACAAATGAGTGTGCTATACATTAATACAGTCCAAAACATCAAATTGCAGTTATGCAACTGTCGTACATGGTGAATGACACGGGCAAAAACAAAGAGAGAAGATATGAAAGAATGGTGTTATCGAGTTTTACATACCTGAGAGTAGTCATAGTCGTAGCAGACCACAAATACGCATGTACAGCTTTTAGCATCATGCGACTGCCTTTGAACATCCACGACATGGGCGTCACAGTAAAGTTGATAATGCTCTCTATCCTATAAATCAAAGGAAATGGAATGGCAAGGCAATTAAGTAAATATTTCTCTCTGATTACTTTCTCTTATAGATATTACACATACATGGCTTCAGTGCCATGCAGTTCAAATGCCTATGATATCCACTCGATTGTCCGACGGAATTATTAGGCAACTATTTCTGCTTAAGCATAGGATTGAACCACATATGAGATCAAATGGTGGCACAAAGCGCTTCAGAATATCTTAAATGGAACATAGAAAAAGAAAAATACCAGGTAGCACAGCACGAGGTCTCCAATCTTAACCAGATCACATTCTGAAGGTTCTAAAGGAATAGATCGTTCACGAACTGCAGTTTCTACATTCACCCACTCATCCTCTGCTTTAGCAAACCCAGAGAATCGTACACGAACTTCCTACCATATTAAACAAGTTGTATGCTTTAACAAATCACTTGCAGGCTCCCCTTTCGTAGTTTAACCAGCATCATAGAAACCAACAGAGAAAAGCCTTAAACAAGCACAGAAAGATACAGGAGCCTGCTACTTTATATTATAAAATACAAAATCTGTGAAATAATCTTACAAGTTCACCATTATAAAGGACTCGATAGTTGAGGAACGTCTCAACGTCATACCTGAAAGCCAAAGAAATATCAGCTATATGCACCAGTTCAAGTCACAAGGACCATATACAGTTTACAGCTCTGTTATGTTATTTTGATATTGATTTTGATTTCACCATTTTATTAAGACACCAATGTAATTCAGGTCCGAGATTCTACACAACTTGACTAATAATGGGTGCTTAATTATTTTCCTATTTTGCACATCCTCTAAGCATTCTTGATAAATTAGTTAACTGAATCAATAATGGCTTCTTCGAAGGTTACATAAAAAAACATTTCGATGTCTTTTGCATGACTTTGTTAATAGAAATTTCCTCACCATGCATAATCTTTTGATGATCTGGCTTCAAATGACAGTTCCTTAAGATCTTCAGCTGTACCTGCATTACAAAATTACAATCAATACAAGGAAATCCTTACAGTTCCAGTTTCAACCAGAAAATACAAGGTTGAGCAAGAACTTTGCAAGTTGGATAAGAAACTTCTGTTGGACATCGGGATACTCATGATAGTGATAATTGTAACCATTGGCTTCGATTGTACAAGAATACATGGTTACTTGGCCTTGAAAATAACCAACTTGGATGATAGCTTAGGCTCATTTGGGTGACATACTTCTATCGAGAATGCAGGCTAATCGTGATAGTAATGTCTGCTTCTAAACTGAGTTTGAAAGTAAGGGTATTAAGAAAGCATCCACACTATCGGAAGAAAAGAACACGTTGAATGTTTTGTACCCGTATATAAGAATGTCGGCCTAATTTCATGATCTTAGCTTTTAAATTCTCCAATGATTACGATATTTTTGCGCTTATACAACATAAATTTCATGAAAGTGACTTCTGAATGTAGCAAGTGGAACTAACCAAAGCTGAGTCGTGTAGTATGAATCAAACAACAATTCCCCAATAACCACCAGATATCATAGTACTAAATTGCGGCCACAACGCAACATAACGACCGCATCTTAACGGTTTTCAAGGTCACCACACCCACAATTTAGAAACATAGTGATTTTTGGGAGAAAAATCATCCGCGACCGCAATTCAGTACCCTAAAAAATGTAAATTTAAGATGCCAATGCGTAAAACCTTTTCGCCTGTGCATGATCTCCAGAGGTTTGCTTGAGTTTGCATCAGAAAGATCAACAAAAAGGTCTAAGGCCATTGCTGATGCATCTTGTTCAGCTTGCTTCTCCAGTTGTTTTTCTTGGAAAAAATGTTGGACCTAAAACATAAAAACAGAACACACTTGTGAATGTGAACATTAATCTATTACAAAAACCCATTAGTTCAATTAAATAAAACGAACCTGTTGCCATGTTAAACTAGATTTTCCCAGACGGTTTGAAGAGGAGCTGATAAGACAAAGCAAACCCCAAAAGTAATGATTTTTTTCCCAAAACATCATCTTTTTCATAACAAAATAGAAGAAATCTTTCAACAAAAAAGCATACATTTGCATATAAAGTAATGATTTTTTTCTTCTAATTCACCTGAAGTTAGTAGCCAGCTTCTTGCAGAACTCCTCATTAAGCGTCTCATCTCCTTTTGCCTTGTAACTGTGTTCCATTTCCAGAACCTTTTCACAGGAAAAAAAGTTATGGGAAACAGCAATGTTTTGCAGATTAAAGAGGGAACAAAAAAAAAGGAAATTCAGACAGAACAAGTTGCTAACATTTGTCTGATTATGAAACCAGAAATGTTAAGATTCAGAGGTTAAGAGAGTGGGGATTCATGGTGGTTAACAGGTTAAAAAGGAGGGGAAATGAATACCCAGAAAAGGTGAGAAAAGAGAGTTACCTGAGCTAAGGTGAATTGAGAGAGAGAATCCCAGGAATCATTGTCCTCCATTTCTGACCAAAAATCTAAAAATCTTTGACGACAGACACAGAATCTGCAATAGTACACTTCTGTGTTTATTATGATGTAATAAGAGAAGAGTCTGGGGAGGTTTTGGATTCTTAAACCGTCTCTTCAGCGAGTCTCACTCGGCGTGCATATCTGGCCCAACCTAACTCGGCCCAGCCCAATCGGTTTTCTTTTATGTATAATTGATTTTCCTTTTTCAAAAGGCATAATGTTGAAATTAGCCCCCAAACGTTTTGACCACTATTCTTTTTCTTCAGCATTTTAGCTACTATTACGTTTCAACTTTTGCTTAAAATAATGAACATGGAAGTCGTTAGTTGACTGACACTCAATACTTTTTACTGACTAGACACGTTTATGTGGACTAAATTGTTGATGTGGCATGTCCACGTATAACTAGGTGAAGATGGGACATTAAAAAACATTTTTTAATTAATTACAAATATTTTTTGTTAAATTAATTGTAATCTCGCAAGCAGCTCAAACTTGACTCAAACTCGAAATCTTAACGAGTGGAGTTAAGTAAAACCCAACTCGACTTGTTAAATTTGTGAGCAGGAAAATAGTTTATTTTATAATTTTTTATGATATTTTGTGGCGACTTTAAAAAAACGTATGTTCCGTGAAGTTTGAATGCTAGTTGAAAATTCAAAAAAAAAAAACAATGGCTTATTAAGTAGTAATTCACACATAAAATCTTTGGGGTTTAAATTTTCAAAATTTTCTGCATTTACCGAGCTTAACGAATAACGAGTCGTGTCAAGCAATAAATTTTTTAACAAGCACAAGTCAAGTAAAATTTTATCAAACTTATCGAGTATCGAGTCAAATAATTTTCGAGTCTAATTAGTAGCGGATCCAAAAATTGAAAATAGAGGTTTAAATTTTTTTCTCAAATAAGTATGCAAATTTTCATTTTTTGAAGAAAAAATTTAACAATAAAAAAATTCTCTAAAAATGGGAGTGCAATTGTCCCTTGATGGTTATATAAATCCGTTACTGAATCTAATCGAGCACTACTCAATTTATAATCGACTCATTTAATAAACAACCTTAAATAGAATAATTGAGTTGTGTCAAAAATGAGTTTCCTCCCTTTCTTGATAATAGGAGAGTGGATGATATATAGACCATGTTTGGTAAAAAGAGATTTGGACAAAAATTAGAGGTTTGAGGCATAATTAGAGGTTTGACCAGTTAAATTCGCTAATATTGTTATTTGTTGAACAACAGATTGAAGTGAAACCGTTAATTTTAAAAAAGCTTATAATATGAGCTTTTTGAGATTAGATGTTTGATATTAGAGTTGTAAAGACTCTTTTACCCTTACTAGTTACCAAAAATTTCAAAATAACCTAAATTAAATATTTTCTCACCCTGTTTATTTATAAGTTAATAATATTTACTTTTTATTATCATATAATTTGTATTTAAATTTATTTATTAATTAAATTATATTAAAATAATTATATAAATAATAAATTAATTTATAAATCATTCAAATATGTTTAGAAAAATTATATTAAAATAATTTTATAGATCTAATTAATATTAATTAGATACAAAATATTGATAACTAATAAACTATTCAAACAAGTATTGAATATAATCGTGTCCTTAAATGTCATTTTGTTTGTTTAAATAATCTAACAGCTATCAGCTATCAGTAAATTTTACCAAACACTTTTATATAATCAACTAATACAATATATTAATTAAATCATTTAATGTAATCAAGTATCAACTATCTAATTTGTTATCCACTAATTACTAAACATGGCGGTACTTTTTTATTTGGCTTTTTATAAAAATGTCATTCATATATTCACTCCTTACGGCAGACTTCTCCGGAGGACTTTGATGAAAATTATAAATATCCTATCTTTATAACAGCATACTTGTGTGGCGACATCATATTGAAAAAAGAATTAATACATTATAATCAAGGAATATTAAAAGTGGGTGTAAATCCTAATTAAAGATTCTCTACATTTTGCCCCTACAACCTCGATGGTTGACAACAACTTTTAATATTAGTTACCGACAATCAAGTTTAATTTTTTTATTTTTCTATTTTAATAAAAATATTTATTTTTGTGGCATGTGTTTTATTTTTTATTTTTTTAGTTTGTTTCATTTATTTTTGTGTCATGATTTCAGCATACTTTAGTGGTCGGTTAGTGCTCGTACAGAGATCTTCACGACGTTAATCTCTGATTATAGTTTTGTCGATAGTCTTAGAAAGATGGATCCCCACTCGGTTGATGGTTGGTTGTCGATGTAATCAGATCCAAGTAGCGGAGCAATATGCCTGATAGCTTGGTTCGTTCACCACTCATTTTCACCCCGTAAAGCGTCTCGTTTGGATAGAGACAAAGAAATTCAAGAAGATTTCTGAATTTTAGTATGCTAATCTCGATGAAAGTGTATGTTTTTTTTGCACCATTATAAGAAATTTTTAGTAGACTTATCTCTCTCTTTTTTTCTTCTTTTTTTGATGTATTGTATTGTATTTTCATTAATGATAATTAATGAAATTCAGATCTCATTGTTCATAATTAATGAAAATAAATCATAATCTATATAAATATATGGCTGTTTACTCCCTTTCTAGAAGATGAGTTGGTACAAATACAACAGCTTTATACATACCGAAAATATGTAGAATATTTCCCAAATAAAACACATGCGCAAATAAGTTGTATTACGTTAATAACTTGTGGAATTCATATCTTATTATTATACAAATCGCAGACCCAATTTGACGGGGTTTTTTTTTCTGGTTTGTTGAGAAAGACCAAACTGTCTGTCTTAAATTGTTTAAATAAAAATTCATTGGAATTAAATATCAATTTAAAATAGTATGATTGGACTGTTTTTCATTATCTTGCGGCATTATAATCATCGTAAAAATTTTCAGAAATTTTGAAAATTTTAATTTAAAAGTTTAATTAATTTTTCATTATCTTGTAATTAAACAAATTAATTTTTAGTACTTTTCGTCTAATCTCAATAGATAAGTGAATTTCTCAAACTATAAAAACCAAATATATATGCCATGTTGGATAAAGAGAGGTTTGGACAAAAATTAGAAGTTTGAGGTATAATTAAAGGTTTGACCAGTCAAATCCGCTAATATTGTTATTTGGTAAACAGTGGATTGAAAGAGCGGATTGAGGGTGAAACCGGTAATTTTGAAAGAACTCATAATATGGGCCTTTTGATATTAGAGGTTTGATATTAGAGTTGTAAAGACTCTTTTACCCTTACCAAAAATCTCAAAATAACCTAAATTAAATATTGATAACTAATAAACTATTTAAACAAGTATTGAATATAATCATGTCCTTATATGTCATTTTGCTTGTTTAAATAATCTAACAGTTATTAGTTAATTTTACCAAACACTTTTATACAACCAGCTAATACAATTCGCTAGTCAAATCAGCTAATGCAATCAGCTATCAACTAATGTAATCCGCTATCTGCTAATTGACAAACATGACCTATAATTTCTTTTTATCAAACTTCAACAAGAACTTGTGTACTTTTTATTAGTAAAATTTTTAAGACGTTAATACGTTTAAACTCATAAGTATTATTTTTATATGTACACCGCTACATAATAATCTTTCCAGCAACCATATTTTATATATTTATTTTTTAATATACTAGTGTGATTATAAGATAATATATATTCAAATTTTTTAACTTTTTAACGACAAACACATATCATGCACACATAATACTCAAACCTGAGTTATCTGAATAAAATACATTATCTTTTATAACTGTGATCACTCTATATATTCATGTATTTATTTATTTTGTACATTAGGGTTTGCAATATATATGTAAAATTCCTAAAAAACCATATTCTGATTGTTTTCTTAATGACAACTGCCAACTGGCATTAATGTACACTGTTTCTTATTCATTTTAGCAGCCTTATTTTATTTATTTATTTATCTGTACATCAGCGTTTCCAATATATATATTATAATCCCTAGAAAAACACATGTGCTGGTTGTTTTTTAATGACCCCAGTCATTTCAGCACCCTTATTTTATTTCTTTATTTATTACATTAATGTTTGCAATATATAATTTATTGTTTGATACGTATTATTTATATTTATATATAATTGTAAATATATTTCTAAAGAGACTGATCCCACATTACCTAACGAAATAAAACAATGTTTAATATGTAATATTTTTGGAATTATTATGGTAATACAAACAGCAGACTTGGTCAAATTATTATCCAGGTTCAAGGTTACCGGATTCTAGACCGGGGATAATGAAAACCGGATAGTAAGAGCAAGGAGTAGCTTACAAAGAAACAATAATGAATCTGTTTGTCGTTTTGGTCATGGTTGCCACGCCACTCTTGACCCTTTGGATTATTTTATGGACAACTCGTCCCTTTTAATTCCATTTTTTAATTCAATATTCTATGTTGGTGCGGGTAAGGATGGCCAAATAACCTGAACTTGAACTTATCTAGTGTATCCCGATTTGATCTGAACGGGATTTTAGTCTTGAATTTCGAGAAATAGGTGAAACGGAATGGGTTATTTATAGTGTTGAGTCGGAGCGGGACGGGTCTGGCCTTTAGGTATATGCTAGAAATTTTTCGTCCCGCACCGCCTGATATATATTTAAATAAATAAATATTGTTATTATATTTATAAAAATACCACTACATATAAACACTTTTATGGTTGTTAAGCTAATTTCTTTGTTTGTGCTTATCGTAAATTTTTTTAGATGTTGTTCAATTTTTAACGTATCTGATTCTGATGGTCAATAGTTCAAGTTTATTTTTTTAATATGTAGTTTTTCACGTGGTTAATTTAAAATTGTTTTTTATTTTATTTTTTTATAGGTTTAAAGTCTTTTGAAACTAAATTGTGTGGTCGTAATGGTGGATTGATCGGATCTAACTTTTATTGTCGTTGATTTTTTTTTCAATTTTCGGGTCGGGTCGGGTCAGAGTCGGGTTTAAGAGTTGGTATATCGGGGCGGGGCGGGTTTAGGGGCTTATAGACCGGGGCGACCAAAAAACCGGCCCGCCCCTGCCTATCTCTGGGTGTGGGGAGTCTAACATACAACAAGATTACGATACGACATCAACCACAATGTTATCTACCAACTTAAAATATTACATTTTTATAACATTTTTTTCACGACAAGTATCGATACTCTGGGACAAATTTTGATACTTAACACTAACCTAAAATGTGATCAAAAGTGACAAGTATCGATATTCGAAGCCAAATTTCGATAATTAACCACCAACCTAACATGTTATAAAAAATAAATAAAAATTTTAAATTAATAAATAAAATTTTAAATTTCCTATTTTGTAATATTTCAATTAGTGTGTCACTCCATTCTAGACTCACCGATTAGTTGACTTTTTCATGATCTTAATTTGTTTCAACTATTCAAGAATAGGATACACCGATGATAGAACTTGGATGCGTTATTTTGTTTAGGTCATATTGATATTTGAACCGACCCACGTTCACCTTTGCATCTAAATTCGTTTCTTTCATTTAATGTTTGGAAAGTTGATGAATTTTTAAAATATTTTTATTTTTATTATCCAATTTTTAATATTTATATTATAATCATTGAATTCTTAACTCGTTTTCATTATATTCATTATCATTAAAAATTATTATTAAAGTCCTTTTTTCTAAAACCTTAATTTAAAAAATTGGCACCCGTTGCAAAAAGATTAATTTGAAAACTTCTATTTAATTAAAAAATTAACATAGTTTAATTTTAATTTGGTACGACGATTAACAATGACATATTATTATTTTTAACTTTTAGATCATTGCCTCCTTTCATTATCCTTTCTGATGTTGTTTAGTGATTTCTCTAATCAAAAAAATTAACAAACTAATGTTCTTTTTCTTACTTCTTTTCATTGGTTAATACTTGCCGAAAATCTTTCAAAATTTTCAGATATTAATTAAATTTTAATCAAAATTAAAAGTTAGACAATAAACCCTAGAGTAGGTGGTTAAAATCTCTCAGTTAACATGAACAAATTTCTCCTCCCCTATTTCTTAGGCTGCGAGTTCAATACCCATTAAGAATTGTTCTAAAAAATTAAAAGTTAAAACTTTTTGATCCATCAAATTAAACTTTCGAATTAACTTGAAACCAATCTGCGCTAATCTTCTAGCTAAATAGAGCCTTCTAATCATTGAGATCGAATAGCGACCGCTCTATAGATAGAAAAATCAACCTTTTATGGTGACGGTCATTCTTAAAATTAAAAAAAAATTAAAAAATATTAATTCAGTTACTGTAATAAAAAATTTTAAAATACGATCATCAAAATGAGAGTATTTTAAAAGTTCAACGATTACTAGAATAGTTTACTCATAATATTAAAAAATTCTATAATGGGAGCAAAATAATAGAAGTACTATAATAATGAGACAACTAATTGATTAACAAGAGATTAATGATTAATTTTGAAACTTATAATTAAATAGAAACACATTTGGTATAACTTCCATGAATTCTTAAATGGCATAAGACAGCAAACCGCAATTGACTTTCAAAGAATTCGGACAAATTAAGGGGCCTGTCATGTTTGAATCCTAATCATCATTAGTAATAATAAGCAGGCCCTTTAATCTTCTTCCTTTGTTTCTTACTTGTATGTATATATAAATGTTCCTTCACTCACTCTTCATTCAACTTGCACTTCCTCCATTTTTTCCCTAGAGTTTAGGAGGACTGAAGTAAAAGGAAAAGAACCCGAAATTAATCCGAACTCGAACTCGAATTCGAACTTTTCTTCTTCTTCTGAGGATCGAGAAACATGGAGGGTTTAGAAAGAGCTCGGAATCCGAGCAAGAGGATAGGGCATAGTAGCATAGGGAGGAGCCTAAGCAGGAGTAGCTGGAACATGGAAGATGTGTTTTCAGCCAGTTCGAGAAGGAGTAGCCGAGTGGACGACGACGAAGAAGCTCTAAAATGGGCGGCTATCGAGAAACTACCGACGTACGACCGCCTGCGGACGAGCATCATGCAGTCCTTCGTGGACAATGAACTCATTGGGAACAAGGTCGAACATAGAGCAGTCGATGTTAGAAACCTTGACATCAACGACAGACAAAAATTCATCGACATGTTATTCAAGGTTGCCGAGGAAGACAATGAAAAGTTCTTGAAGAAGTTCCGAAACAGGATCGATAAGTAAGTTTTGCCTTGATAATTTATGACATGTTACGTTTATGTTTGTTGGATTAGTCGAACTAGTCTAGTTGTTGTGTAATGACAGAAAAATAACTCTATTTTCTTTGGATCACAGAGTTGGGATTCAGCTTCCGACTGTAGAAGTTAGGTTCCAGAACTTGACGATAGAAGCCGACTGCTACGTCGGCAGTCGAGCTCTTCCGACACTTCCGAATGCTACTATGAACCTTGTCGAATCGGCTCTTGGCTTGCTCGGAATCCGATTTGCCAAGCAAAAAAATCTCACCATTCTTAAAGATGCTTCTGGGATTATTAAACCATCAAGGTACATATATTAATTTTAAAACACCTGCAAAGCATACATCATTTAATTTGTCACTACATTTTGTACTTATCTACATATTTTTTTTTTTGGTAGGATGACACTCTTACTAGGCCCACCTTCTTCTGGGAAAACAACCCTTTTGCTTGCATTGGCTGACAAGTTGGACAAAAGCTTAAGGGTCAGTTACAATTCAGATTCGAGATTAATATTATATATTCGTGTCGTGTTTGTATTTTAATTCGAACATGTCGTATTCGTTCTGTTGATGTGTGAAACAGGTTCGAGGAGAAGTATCATACAATGGATACAAATTGCATGAGTTTGTTCCTAGAAAGACATCTGCTTATATCAGTCAAAATGATGTTCATGTTGGAGAAATGACTGTGAAAGAAACCTTGGATTTCTCAGCCCGATGTCAGGGTGTCGGGACTCGATACGGTACGAACAATATATTCACCGCAATCTGTTCTTAATTAAGTTATGTTTGTCTGATGATTTACTGAAAATTGATTTTTTTTCCTCTGGTTTTTGTAGATCTGTTAAGTGAGCTAGCTAGAAGAGAAAAAGATGCAGGGATTTTACCAGAAGCTGAAGTAGACCTTTTCATGAAGGTTTAAACAAATTTCATAAATCCAACAATCTTACATTCGAATTTGTTTAAACTCTGGAATTTTTCAAATGTGTTTTCACATCATTAAGTGGTTTTGAACGTTGAAATTTGCAGGCGACTTCGGTGCAAGGAGTTGAAAGCAGCCTTATGACTGATTACACTCTCAAAGTAAGTAAATTCATTCTAATCCACGACTCCGAACATATACCGTAAAACGGATATGGCAATAAACAAAGATTACATTACATGTTCTAACGTCACTGTGGTCCATGTTGTTGAATTGGTCAGATTTTGGGGCTTGACATATGCAAGGATATCATTGTTGGAGATGATATGCACCGTGGAATTTCTGGAGGTCAAAAGAAGAGAGTAACAACAGGTTGGTTAATTTTATTTTACTCCCCTAATCTTATTGATAATTTGGGTTTTTGTCTTGATTTAAGTTTTACTGTAATAATGTAATTTTTTTATTAATTATAGGGGAGATGATTGTTGGTCCGACCAAGACACTTTTCATGGATGAAATATCAACCGGTCTCGATAGTTCGACGACATACCAGATAGTGAAGTGCTTACAGCAGATTGTACACCTAACAGAGGGCACAATCTTGATGTCCTTGTTGCAGCCTGCTCCGGAGACATTCGATCTCTTCGATGATATCATCCTCTTGTCTGAGGGCCAGATCGTGTATCAGGGTCCACGAGAGCACGTTGTTGATTTCTTTGAGAGCTGTGGCTTCAAATGTCCCGAGAGGAAAGGGACTGCTGACTTTTTGCAAGAGGTAAAACTTCAAACCCTGAACACTAACTGTTGCGGATGGTCTCGAGTTCTCGGCTCTTTAGTGATAGCAGATTGTGACAATTTGTGCAACATAAGGTGACAACTGACAAGCTAGTGAAACTGTGACAGGTTACCTCAAAGAAGGACCAAGAGCAGTACTGGGCAGATAAGAGGAAGCCATACAGATACATTACAGTACCTGAATTCGCAAACAGGTTCAAGCGTTTCCATGTCGGAATGCAGCTAGAGAGTGAGCTCGCCGTCCCTTTCGACAAGTCAAAAGTTCACAGAGCAGCATTGGCCTTCCAAAAATACTCAGTCTCCAAAATGGAACTTCTTAAGGCCTGTTGGGACAAAGAATGGCTACTGATCAAGAGAAATTCTTTTATTTACGTGTTCAAGACGGTCCAAATTGTCATTGTGGCAGTCATCGTTTCCACATTGTTTTTGAGGACAGAAATGGACACTAGGAATATTGATGATGCACAACTCTTTGTTGGTGCACTTCTATTCGGAATGATCATCAACATGTTCAATGGTTTTGCCGAGCTCTCCCTTATGATCAGCAGGCTTCCGGTATTCTACAAGCAAAGAGACCTTTTATTCCACCCTGTCTGGACTTTCACTCTGCCCACTTTCCTGCTCCGGGTTCCGATATCTATTCTGGAAACTGTCGCTTGGATGGTTGTAACATATTACACTATTGGATATGCACCTGCGGCCAGCAGGTAAATCGAATTGAATCAATTTATTTACATGTGGTTACGCTGATCGGTTTTTCTTTCTTGAGAAACAAGTTAAAACATCAGCTGATGAAATTGGTATTAACTTGACAGGTTTTTCAAAAACTTCCTGCTGGTGTTTTTAGTACAACAAATGGCAGCTGGTCTCTTTCGGCTTATTGCTAGCATATGCAGATCAATGATGATAGCTAACACTGGCGGGACTGTCACTCTTCTTCTTGTGTTCATGCTCGGAGGTTTCATCGTTCCTAAAAGTAAGAATAATTCCAGAGAAAAAGAAACTTTGACATTAGAAAATTTCTTCAATTTGTTATGAAACTAAAAAGTTAACTAATATGGGGTGCTTTCTTTTGACAGATCAAATTCCAGACTGGTGGGGGTGGGGTTACTGGATTTCACCTCTGACTTATGGTTTCAATGGTTTTACTGTGAATGAAATATTTGCTTCGAGATGGATGAACAAACCGGTATGTTATTCTGCCTTGTAACACAAGTAAAAGATAATTGGCAGAAAATATGAAAATACATGTGCATTTTCATTTAAAATAGAAAGCAACTAAACAAGCTGAAACTTTGTCCACTATGCAGGCTTCAGACGGTTCCCCGAACTTGGGAGTACAAGTGCTCAGAAGCTTTGATGTTCCGAACAATGAAAACTGGTATTGGATTGGTGCAGGCGCTCTTATGGGGTTCACGGTGCTCTTCAACATTCTCTTCACCTTCGCTCTCATGTACTTAAACCGTAAGTTTAAACATTTTATTCGGCTAATGTGATCTCCTTCTTGCCTTTGTTTATCTTCTTTTTAGGTAGCTAATCTTTTATGTTTTGTTGCTTGGCAATATAGCCCTCGGAAAGCCACAAGCTATAATTTCGGAGGAAACAGCACAAGAGTTGGAGGCTGACCATGAGGCTTTGGATGAAGAACCAAGGTTAATGAGACCGGAATCGAGCAAAGAATCGTTCTCTGCAGGCGCAAGCAGTGAACGTAAGAAACATATCAGAATGGACTGTTTCGGTTCTGTTTTCTCTTGAACCTTAGTTACAATATTGATTATAATGTTGTTCATATTGAATGTTAACTTTCAGGTGAAATGGTGATCCGGAGAATGAGCAATCGAGCCAATTCCTATGGAATGAACAGGAATGATTCTTCGATTGATGCAGCCACCGGTGTTGCCCCGAAGAGAGGAATGGTTCTTCCCTTCACTCCTCTAGCAATGTCCTTCGACAACGTCGATTACTATGTTGATATGCCACCCGTAAGATTCCTTTTGCTCTCTGTACAAATTTTGTTTATTCATCAATATGATTATTGTCCGAAACAAAAGAAAAGTATATACATATGCGTTATAATTGTCACCATAGCCATGGTCTAAAAATCAAAGCATTTCAACAGGAAATGAAGGCACAAGGAGTCGGCGAGGACAGGTTACAACTACTTCGAGGAGTTACAGGTGCATTCCGGCCTGGAGTGTTGACTGCATTGATGGGAGTCAGTGGAGCAGGAAAGACAACATTGATGGATGTTTTAGCAGGAAGAAAAACCGGTGGATACATCGAGGGTGATATCAGAATATCCGGGTTCCCTAAGATACAAGAAACCTTTGCAAGAATTTCCGGATACTGTGAACAAACTGATATTCATTCACCACAAGTTACTATCAGAGAATCCTTAATTTACTCGGCTTTCCTACGACTTCCGGAAGATATCAGCCATGAGGAAAAGATGGTATGTGCTTTGATTTGCACAACTGCCGGTGGCATTAGTATTTACTTTAGGCTCAAAACATTATTTGTTGTTATCTTTTCAGATTTTTGTGGATGAAGTGATGGAACTAGTCGAATTAGGCAATCTCAAGGATGCCATAGTAGGGTTGCCTGGAGTCACAGGGTTGTCAACAGAGCAAAGAAAGAGATTGACAATTGCAGTAGAGCTTGTTGCTAATCCCTCAATCATTTTCATGGATGAACCGACATCCGGTCTTGACGCAAGGGCAGCAGCCATTGTCATGAGGACAGTAAGAAACACCGTGGACACGGGAAGAACCGTGGTCTGCACTATTCATCAGCCTAGCATTGATATCTTTGAAGCCTTCGATGAGTTGTTACTGATGAAGAGAGGAGGCCAGGTGATTTACGCAGGACCATTAGGCCGGAATTCTCAGAAGATCATCGAATATTTTGAGGTATGAAACTATAACAAGATTTACAATATTTGATACACTGATTTTAAAGAGAAAAAGAAGGAAACATTATCTGATTCGTCTCGTATTCGATTGCAGTCAATTCCTGGAGTCCCCAGAATTAAGGATAAGTACAATCCAGCCACATGGATGCTAGAAGTGAGCTCTATAGCAGCTGAAGCTAGGCTTGGAATTGATTTTGCTGAACACTATAAATCATCTTCCTTGTATCAGTAAGTCGAACTATAAACCATAACGATACCGATTTAGTCGTTTACATTTTTCTGTGGCTCTGAGCTAATTCATGTTTCTATGAGCAGGAGAAACAAGGCCTTAGTAAATGAGCTAAGCACACCACCCCCAGGAGCTAGAGACCTCTATTTTGCCACTCAGTACTCACAAAATTCATTGGGTCAATTCAAATCATGCTTTTGGAAACAATGGTTAACTTATTGGAGAAGTCCAGATTATAACCTTGTCAGATACTGCTTCACTCTGGTCGCCGCTCTCTTGGTTGGTTCTATTTTCTGGCAGGTCGGCACTAAAAGGTCGGTAGCCATTTCCCGGTTAAGTAGTTACTCCTACCCTTTCCTGTCTGCAACATAATCCACAACTGAACAAAAGGCTTAGAGATTGTTAACATTTTGTTATCTTTGTTCCAATGGTTCAGGGAGAGCTCAACTGATCTTACAATGATAATCGGGGCAATGTATGCTGCTGTCGTATTTGTTGGAATCAATAACTGCTCAACAGTACAACCGGTAATAGCCATCGAAAGAACAGTGTTCTATCGTGAAAGAGCTGCCGGAATGTACTCCGCATTACCTTATGCCATCTCACAGGTACATGAAAAGTTGCACAACTTAAGTCTGTTTAATCTCCAAATTGACCAACATAAGCTGATTTTGATTCATTAACATTTTATTACATGATATGCAGGTGTTTTGTGAAATACCATACATATTTTTTCAGACAACATACTACACACTTATAGTGTATGCTATGGTGGGCTTCCAATGGACAGTGGCAAAGTTCTTCTGGTTTTTCTTTGTCAACTTCTTCACCTACCTTTACTTCACCTACTACGGAATGATGGTCGTTTCGATCACACCAAACCATCAAGTAGCAGCTATATTTGCCTCGGCTTTCTATTCGGTCTTCAATCTTTTCTCCGGCTTCTTCATTGCAAGACCGGTAAGTTTACTTCTTTCACAAGCAACCCTGTTTTTTAACCACTTCTTTAACATCCACGATCGAAGCTGATACAAACTCGTTACTTCTCGAAATTTCAGAGGATTCCCGGTTGGTGGATCTGGTATTACTGGATTTGCCCCGTCGCATGGACCATTTACGGACTCATTGTGTCGCAATACGGCGACATGGATGACCCCCTTATCGTACCTGGCAATTCGGGTAACCATACGATTAAATCGTATATCGAAGACCAATACGGCTATAAATCGGACTTCATGGGGCCGGTTGCTGGAGTTTTGGTCGCCTTTGCAGTGTTCTTTGCCTTTATGTTTGCCTACTGCATAAGGACACTCAATTTCCAGAACAGATAAAATGGATTTATGCAGGAAATTCTTCTTCAAGCTACCATTCAAATACGTTATGTTAATAATTTCTACGAATTTCAGATACTGTATTGAACTTTATATTGCAAAAAAAGAAAAGAAAAAGTTTTAATGAGTTGTACCTGGAAATGTAAAGTTTTGTTGGATCATACTGTAATATATGTAATTTTTCTTTTATTTTTCGAGTCACCTACTGTTAGGTCAATATATATCAGAATCAATCCTTACAAAGTGATTTAAACTTGGATATTTTAGGATGAACAACATACTCTTTTCCACTAAGACTACTTGTTGATTCGACGGTTATCCAAATTAATGTAACATTTTACATCACTTATATATCAAATCTCTGTCGCCGGCAACTTTGCTTTTCTTCCTTGGTTGGTGGTCAAGCTGTGCGTGTTTGTTTTCGCGGTGGAAGGGCCAAAATCCCGTTCAATCGGGATTTTGTATCTCGAACGCCATGCTTACATGTTTGGATGTAAAATTCAAAATCAATTCTAGGCATCAAATGTGATTTTGGGAAAAGCTACAGGATAATAGCTTTTGTGTTTCGTCGTGATTTTTACACAATAGTGATTTTAAGAAAAAAAATTCTCAAACATAAATCACGTTACTTTAAAATCAATTTTAAACAAAATCAATTCTTAAAATCACGATGATCCAAAATCAATTCTCACACCGCATATCCAAACATACACGAGTCTATTATTTTTTTGTTTTTTTTTCTATTTTAATAAGAATCTTTGCTTTTGTGGCACACATTTTCTTTGTCATTGAGACACGTTTTTCTTTGATTTTTTGTGGTTCGTTTCATTTGTCTTTGTGTCATGATTTCAGCATACCTTAGCGGCCGATTGGTGCTCGTACAGAGATATTCACGACGTTAATCTCTGATTATGGTTATGTCGGTGGTCTTAGAACGATGAACCTCACTCGGTTGATGGTTGGTTGCCGATGTAATCAAACCTGGGTAACAGAGCAATTTGCCTGATAATTTGGTTCGCTCGCCACTTCTTTTTCACCCCGTAAAGCGTCTCATTTGGATAAAGACAAAGAGATTTAGAAAGATTTTTGGATTTTGGTATGTTAATCTCGATAGAAGTGTTTGTTTTTCTTTACATAATTGTAAGGGATTTTTTAGTATAATTGTCTCTCTCTTTTTTTTTGATAGAAAAGAGTTGGGTATACCTATAGGCCTCGTTAAAAAACCCCTAAACCTAAATGGGGAAAAAAGTACCTATCGGAATACCAATACAAAGAACAACGCGAGCAAAACTTCATATACAAAAGCCTAATCACAAAACTACCATAGTCATGGCTCTAAACACCATGGAACAAGCGACACAAGCAACCCCCTTAACCAATGGGATCAACATGCCACCGAGCCTCAGCACCATTGTCTAAGTGTTGCTCGGCTTCCACCTCCAAATCCCCTCGCAAGCACAGGCCACGATCTGCGGCAACCAACGCCATCACAAGTAGAGGAGGCTCCAAGTAAGCCGACGCAGCAAGGCCCCCATCTCGACTCAAGACGCAAGTTTGTCGGCAACATCATTACTCTCCCACTTGGCATGATTGATCATAACTCGCCAATCGCGACAAATCAACTCCCTAATATCCTCAACCAGCACACTACCGGCTAAAGCCGCCGATTTACCACCAATAATCCTCGTGATCTTCTTACAATCTGTTTCAACTTCTACACATCTATAGCCCCCCCGTCTATGCATAGAGCAAACCGTCATGCATCGCCCATAATTTCGCTAGAAGAACTGAGCATCTACCCACATGCCTAGAAAAATCGAAGAGCCACTCACCTATCTCATCCCGAATCACTCCACCAATCGTTTCCTGGTTATCCTTCGTGTTTACCGCAACATCAACGTTGAGCTTAACCCAACCCGACGTCGGTACCGACCAATGCACTAAAGGACAAGATTGGCCCATCTCCTCTTATCGCGTTGGTGAAAATGCTCGACCACACTCTTCCACCAAGCGATCCCCTCGGCTCAATATGTCCTCCCGTAACACAAAGCTCTCGTCTAAGACCATGCTGCATCGTGTTTTCTAGAGCAACCAGCAATACACCGAAAATCTAACACTCCAAGATACGCTCGTCGATATCCTGGTATTGCTCTCGACAAGGTTGCGTAGCATCCAATCCTCAAAAGAACATTGGAAGAACACGCCTTGCTGTCTGGAGTCAATCACGTGCTTTCATAGCTCAACCGCTATCGGACAACGTCGAAGGACATGATCCAAATCCTTGGAATCTTTCCGGAAAACAACACACTCCTTTGACAACGCTAAATGTCGCCTTACCCTTTCCACATTTGTAAGGTGGCGCTGATGAACCGCAAGCCAAATAAAGACTCTTATGCGTTAGGGAACACGTAACTGCCAAATAATTCCCCACTTATTTCCTGGATCCACCACCACTCTATTAACCAGCTAGTTATATGCTTACCGAAGCGTGAATACCCTATCATCAGTCCATCGTCAACTAGGGCAATCAGCCCCTAACGATGCTCGAGGTGGTTTTGTTGCCGTCAATTGCTCCAAAACATCCTTAGGTCGGTTCGATGTTAACCTGTCCCAGTCCCCCCGAATCCATAACCAAATTCGCGACCATCGCAGGCCTTGGAGCAGAGTCGGATAACCAAGAAAATATTAACCGTCCAGTCGGATCAAGCCAGTTATCATACCAGAAATTCGTAGATATTCCATCGCGAACCTTCCAAGATACGCTTTCCTTAACATCCTCCCACACACTCATCAATCCCTTCCAAAGTCTCGAACACTTTGTGCGGTGGATCGACATCGACAACACCTTCTCCTAATTATACTACGCCCGAAGAACCTGAACCCAAAGTTTATCCACATCTTTTAGAAGCTGAAACCCAATTTTCATCAAGAACGCTCTATTTTACTAAAAAAATATCTTTAAAACCAAAACGTCCCTCAACCATAGGCCTCTGAACCGTCTTCCAAGATACCAAACTAATGCCCCTTTTACCATCATTGAAACTCTATACAAATCGACGAATTAATTTCTCCGTCTCATTGCACGTGCCTTTCGACAACCACGTGGCCTGCATCACATACACCAGAATAGCCTGCAAGACCGCCTTTGCCAAGGTTATTCGACCTGCTAGAGTCAGGGATTTTGCCGCCCATCCGGTAATCTCGCTCGCATCTTTTCAAGAAGATATGAGTATGTCGCCGTAGTCACCCTCTGATGCAATAACGAGACACCTAAATATCTACCCAAATCCTCCACCTCCTCAAAGCCAAAAGTCTGGACGATGCTAGCTTTGTCCTTAAGTGGGTAATTATTTAGTGCATTGTATTGTATTCTATTTCATAATGATTAATAAAATTTAGATGCCACTATAAATAGATCGAGCACTATGTTATGCATGCATTAAATTTAATTAATTATTTTTATTAGACCTTTAATTAATTAATTAAATTCGATACATTAGTAATAACATTATTTTATTATTAAAAGGCACATATATTAAAATTTTATAATCTATTTAAAGATGTTTTATTTTTAATATGGATTTATATTTAATACACATGCGGTAGAAACAAAAAAAATTATAACCGTCTCAGTTTTAGGGTTTAAAGATAGAATTTATAGAGGTTAGGGGTTAAGAATTTAGTGGTTGTTGTTAGAATTTATAGTTTAGGGTTAGAGTTTAGAATTTAGGATAATATGGCTAGGAATTTAGAGTTTAACCTATAAACCGTAAATTCTAACCACATCCCATCAATTTTAAACATCTAAACAGAGGCGGATCCTCGTTGAAGCCAGTGGGGGCCACGACCCCAAATCTTAAAATTTTAATTTGGCACTTTCAAAATTTTTAAAAAAATTTATATATTTCAAAAAATTTAAATAATTTTAATTAGATCCCCTCCTAAACTTTTTAGAAGTCTTGATAAGTCAAAATATTTTTAAAATAATTTAGTTAAACCCCTGTATTTTGTTGGGTTTTATGGTGCTCGATTTTCTTCAACCGATTTGTTTGCCAAGTATGGAGAAGATTGGATTTTTGGGTGTTAAAGTGGAAGCTAAAAGATTGGAATTGGATGTTGAGTGGATCAATGGATTGATCAAAGCCAAGAGGGGGTGAATTGGGTTTTTAAAATTTGTTGGAGAAAGTGGAATGACTAAAATTGAAGAACAAGGCAATTTAGAGTGGTTCAAGTTCCAAATGAACTCTACATCCACTACCTTAGCTACCACTAAGGATTTTCCAACAACCCACTAATTGCTCTTCCCCTTTTCAAGGCTTAGGAGGTAACCTTACAATACCGGTCAAAATTTCTACCCAAAATTTGACCAAACCCTCACAAGAATACAAAGAAGAATTTAAGGCAAGAAAAATACCTCTCAATACAAGTTTGCCCCTTTAAATACAAGCAATCAACCCAAATTGAAATACAAAATTGGAATTAAACACAACACAATTTGGGATTTTACAAGAAATAAGAAATTAGGCACTTTGAGCTTGGATTTTTATAAAGATGTTTCTCTTGGATGCAATAGTTGTTGCTAGTCTTCAATTGGCTTCATTTTATACATTCTCCATTAATCCTAGCCGTTTGAGTGGTTAGGGTATTGAATATAACCGTTGAGACCCTCTTTTTCCACCATAAATGCACTTCTACAGCCTACCGTATCAGTACGCGGGGATCCGTATCGGTACTTGTCTCAAAACAGAAAGAGTTGTTGCACAATTACAAGAGGGGCGTATCGATACGCGTGTAGGCGTATCGATACGGGTAAGACCGTATCGAAACAATTATTCCATCAAAGCTCACTGGAAGATTTCGTATCGATACGGGTAAGAGCGTATCAGTACGGGATAACCAATTCTTTAAAAATCTGTTACCTAACAACTGACACCAACGGTCAAAAACATTTAAGGCTTTCGAATTTAAAATTCCATTAAATTCGTATCGATACGAGGGACACCATATCGGTACGCCATTCAAACTCCTTCAGTTTTTATAGAGAGAGCTTATCGATACAGATTCAATCTATTTCGATACGCTGTTTTGATACGGTAAGGGGCGTATCGAAACGCGTTTCTCTAGTGGCCAAGTTTGCAAAAAAGGTATCGATACGGCAAGGGGCGTATCGATACGCATAGACGATTTCAATAGTTTGGGCTTGGAACACTTAGAAAATATTTTAGAGTTGGAGTTTTTCAATCTAGAGTTAAAGCCTTGTTGATTTGAAAACCTTTTGAGGGACTTAAAAATCTATTTCAAGTTTTTTCAATTTAATCCTTAAACTACTTTGTTATATCAAAATCAAACATAGGTTTTACAATCTTCCCCTTTTTGATATAACAAAACCAAAACTTGAAATTTTTGAGACTTTTAAAAAACTTTGCAAAACAACTCCCTTTAATATTAGCTAGGTAAAATTTAAGTTAAAATTTTAAAGTGAGCTTGTTCCCTCTCCCCTTTTTGTTAGATAAAAAAAATAGAGACATAGATAGACATAGGCAAAAGGCATAAATAATAACCAAGCAACATTTAATAAATAAACATTAAGTTCATAACAAAGGAAACGTCAAAATAAAATCCAAATAACAATAATCAAAGCATAGGTTTTAGAATGCAAACTTAATCCTAAGAACATAATTCAAAGTGCATAAATAGAAATCCTAAATGACATGAATGGAATGCAAAGACAATCTACTACTCTTCTCCATCGCCATCTTTATCATCTTCATCGTCCTCTTCGTTGGCATCATCATTCATCCTTGATTGACGCCACTCATCATGAAAAGCAGCAAGAGAGATGTTCATCGAATTGTGACCGCCTTCAAGAGAAGTGAGATGTGTCTCCACATTCTTCATACGATCTTCAAGGCTTGTAAAGCTTGTGTCTATGGCGACAAACCCTGAATTCATAACTTGATCCATGGAAGCAATTCCCGTGCGTAAGCCCGTGAATTGTTCATTGAGAAAAGTCATAAGAGCATCCATGAAGGGTGGAGGAGGAGCTTGAAGGGCTTGAGGATTGGCAATCTCTTCCGAAATTGCATCGCTTTAAGTTCGGAGAGACGAAGCCAACTACCGTTAAAGTAATAAAACTTCCCCTTAGAAAGAGATCTTTCATCAATGGGATCGGATAGGGGTGTCGGGTAGTCATGAGAACAATCAATCTCCTTTTGGGTGAAGAAATAACTCAAAGCCGTCCCATATGTGAATGAAGTGACAAGAGTTGTATGACGATGTTGCACGAGATAGACAATCTCCGCAAACATGATGCGAGTAAGGTTTGGTTGTTGTCTTTGACATAAGCACCGAATCCAAAAGTCATCTACTTGGCGGATGGTTGAATATTTCCCTCCCGAAGGCCTAAACCACCAAGTAATCATCAAGTGAAGGATTCTATCTTGAGCGTTGAGAACCGTCATGGAACCTCCCAAGATATGACCAAGGGAATTCTCATCTTCGATACCCTCATCTTCTAACTTAAAACAGCACAAAGAGATGGGACATCGACGATAATCTTTTTGCCTATGAGATAGGAGTTGACGGCAACAACATTACCCGCGGGATCGGCGACACACTTGGCATTGACATAGAATATCAAAACCAAATTGCGAAAGAAAAAGGCTGGGATTTGTATAAAATCCATAAATTTCCATTCTTGGAGCAAAGATAAGTAGACAAACTTGAAACGCTCCGAATTAAGGAAAGGAACGGAAATCACCCTCTCCGAACGAATATTATAATTTTGAAATGTGCGAAAATAGTTGAGTTCGGTGGTTCGAAAACATCTTTGATAGATAATGGTCAAATTAGGACGAGTATCATCTCCGGGATTGGATGCTTCACTGACTTCGCTATTGCGCTCTCTCTTTTTGGGTGTCATTGTCTAAAGAAATAGATCAAAACAATGTGTATGCATTATTTTTCTCATTCAACCCATTGAAAATCAATACTCAAGGTTTAAAAAAATTTGAAAGACAAATCAAAAAACAAAAAGTTTGATAAAGTTTATTTTTGAGAAAACAAAACAAGAAAAATTTAAAACGAAAATCAAAGAAAATAAAAAGATAAAAAGAATTTTATACCTTGATATTGATAGAGAGAAATGGGAGAAGAACTTGCCCCAAATTGATTGAAAGCTTTCAAAGCTTAGCTTGATGTTGATAAACCCTCAAGAGATTTTTAGTTTTGTGGTGAAAATATGAGGGATTGAGAGACTTTTTATAGAGAAAAAACGGCTAGAGTTTTGAAATTTAAATTTTGGTAAAAGTGAAACTCTTTAAATGCCATTAATAAGCACTCTACGCAATCGAGTATCGATACGACAAAGGGTGTATCGATACAGGGGTAAAATGGTAATTCCCTGGAAACGTGTGTCAAGGGAATGTATCAAAACGAATATTATCCGTATCGAAACGCTCTTAGCTCGTATCGAAACGAGTTTAACTGTATCGATACCCGTATTAGAGAAAATGCAGTTTGGTCATGTAACACCCTGAGTTTTGGCATGCTAAAAAATGAAATGAAAAAGATATATGTGCTGCCATGGGGTATTAAACCTCTAACCTTGGGTATGTAAACCAAAGGCCTTAACCAACTGAGCTAAGCTATCTTTTAGTCATTGTTTCCACCAGTTTTTATTTAAGTTGTGATTAAGTGGGTATACCAAAATAAAATAAATCTAACCAACCCCCAGCTTGTCATTAATGTTTCAGATCTAAGAAAACATCGAGATATTTTTCCCCAAACCCTTTGAACTTCTGTTGCTGGCCACCATCTCGATCTCTGTCACCGCCCAGTCGTGGCGTGCACCGTCAGCGCCGATCGAGACGCCGCTTCTGGTCGAACCCGACGTCGTCAGCCACGCGCAGTGAAGTGTTGCCGTTCATCGCAAATTTTGGGTTGAAGGTTCGACGAACCTAGGTTTTGGTAACCCGTTCGACCGTCGTGTTTACGAACGCCTTTCCCGTCCGATCGGGATGCCATCGCCACCGTCGTGCTCGTAGTGCCGAACTGACCAAAACCTCTCGACCAATTCATGCAATCTCGTCCCAATCGCCAGCAATTGAAGGTTCTAGGTTCGTCTAACCTAGGGTTTTCAAGCCTCTGTTCCTCGTCGTTTCCGGCTACCGTAGGCACCAGTTCGGAGAGTGGCTGCAACCCTCGTGATCTCTAGGTTGCAGCGAACAAAACCTTGTCGGGGATCGCTCGACTGTCACTGTTTGGGGCCTCATCGGAGGTTCGTCGATTAAAGGGGTTAAATTCTGATTTGGTAATGTTTCAGTGAAAATTCAAGATATTCAAGTTTAAGGATGAATTGTGGATTGTTTTGGCTGGTTTTCGGTCCGATTCCGACAAGTTAGGGCTGCGCGTGGGCTTCACACGCTGTCTGGGTGTTTCTCGGCCACCCTGGACGGTGGTCGTTGAACCGGCCGACCCAGGCCCGGTCTAACTGGTCGATCGGGCTGCCCGAACCGATCCAAACCAAACCGGTATGGGCCTGTTGGTAAACCCGACCCGTTGACCGAGTCAACCTAGTGAGTCAACTCGTCCGAGTCAACCCAGTGAGTCAACTCGCCCGAGTCAACCCGGTCAACCAGTGATGCCAGCATGACTTCAGCATTGACTTTGACTGTTGACGTCAGCGTTGACTTTGACCCAAAAAGTCAAATTTTCCGAAAAGTCATATTTTATGTTTTTCGACGTCTTGAGTCTGATTTTGAAGCCCATTTCGTGAAATTCTAACCCGAAAGCCTCCGAATTGGACCTTGAACTCGAGTCTACTTATGTATTTTAATAATCAATTATGAGCAATGTGAATAAGGACTGAAATTGGAATTTGTGCGATTGAAGGTATTCAAAGTTCCTTGTATTCGGGATGTTGAGGACGTTGCATTCGGGTTCGAGAGTGATCGAACGGAGTATCATGGTCGACTGATATAGCAAGTATTAAAGGTAATACACTACTACCTCTAGTATGCTTTATGAACATGTTGATATTCGGTTAATGCATGCATGAATATGATAAAGTGTGTTGTTAACCCTGCTTAAGCCAAACCTGATATGAAATTGAGTATGATAACCTAGATAAGATCGAAATGCTCGAATGAAAAAGTTAATGAATGTAAGGATATGGAGTTCAATAAATAATTAATAAGGCAGCTAATCTCCAAATCTGATTATCAGTGCCAAATGATCAAATGTTAAAAATATTTGGGTATAAAATTATGAAAACGCCCTTAAGATATGAGAATCTCTAAAATACCCTTGGAATTGGAAGCGATCTAGAAATCTACACTAGATATGGTAAAATAACATGATGCATCTGAAAACCTCAAAAAACTTGGAAAGCTATGGTAACAAGATTTGAACCTTCGAGATTGTAAGGTGTTAAGTTTCCTTGAATTTGGAATGAATCTCTGAATATAGATTTACGGGAAACTATCTGTACCTCTAAATTGGTCAAGCGGCTCAAAATACTGAATTGACTGAAATGACTAAAAGTATTGGAAATACTATTATAGTTACCTAATCGGAATGATCGTATTAACCAAAAAGGGATGAAGTATCCTCGGACACCGGGGTTTGCAGATTAACCAAAACAATGGATAAACCTTTGAGTTCTAAAATTGAATGAAGTGGTTGGAGGTACCGAAATTTCGTGAATGGCTGAATCACCCACGAGTGCTTAAATGATTGAAACTTATATATAGTTCAATTGAAATGATCGATGGATATCCCGAGCTTCAAAATAACTGAAATATCCCACATTGACTGGAATAAATAAATTGCCTTTGATAAAACTTTGGAAATACCAATAAAGTTGAAAATGACTAAAATGCCCCTAAAGGTTGAAGCATGACTCATGTATATCAATCACTCATGATATTAATATAAGGTTGGAAGTTTTTCTGCGCAGAACATAAGTTCGACTACTCTACGGTAAGTCCGGTGGTGAAATATGAAAGCAATCGTTCGGATATACGATACAACCGGATACATTAGAAGGGTTGGTTAGTAATGCAAGGTTGGGATATGTTAGTTCGAATGGTTTTGGAGTCTCGATAAACTTCTGGAAATCTTAAATATTGTAAATCATAGTTTTCTCATGATGGGGCTAAATTACAAAATCCCCTATAATAGTTAAATGACCAAAATGCTCTCATTGGCCAAAGTGATCAAAATAGCATTGAATGTATCTGATATCGTGAGAGATCTTGACACAGAAACCTCTGAATGCTTGGTTGCAAACCTGATGAGCAACTAGAATTTTCTGAGCCACTGTTTATGCCTTGTTGGTATAAATTACCAAAATGCCCATGTGTAATAAAATGACTATAATGCCCTTATAGGATTAAATGAGTAAATCACTCATGATATGCCTAAACTCTCAAAGATCTTGATGTATCATCTCTCGAATATCTACTTTGAACCGTTAGTACAAACACCTCTTTTAATAGGGGCCTCGTTTCAGAAACTCGTTAAAATGGTCAAAAGTTTAATGTGTTCTCTTCCGTACATGACAAGTATCTCCAAGGAAATAAACTATTCCACCTAGTGTGTTCCATGTGTGCTACACGACTGCTTTTGCACACTGATTTACATGTTATAATACCGATCACGTGCACATGATTGACATACTTGAACTCACATGAACATGACATGTTTTATAAATTAAGCATGACCGTACTATATTTCTAGTATATGCCTATGCACCCGATATGACAAACATGCTATATGGATAATGTGTTACTAAAAATACAGTTATTGATTAATGAACTATTGATGATCTGCTTCACTGGGGTACTTGGGACATGATATGAAGTTACCGTCGGCTCAGCCTTGATCCAGCTGGTAAGTCCGCCCGTTTTCGGTCCTGTGCTTCGGCTAGGTCCGCCCGTATTTGGATCCTAAGCTTCGGCTAGGTCTGCCTGTTTTCAGATCCTAGGCTTCGGCCAGGTCCGCCCGTTTTCGATTCCTATGCTTCGGCAAGGGCCGCCTGTATTCTAAGGTATTCCTTAGGATGGTACCCACGCCCAATGGGCTCGGGTTAATGCTTGTACATGATACCGCACTGGAGAAACTAAATACTGGAGTATGGTTGGAGGGTAAATAAAGAATTAAAATGATTTTTATTGCTACTTGAAACAAATGTAATTGAAAAAAAGGGTTTACTGCATTGTTACATTTCATGCATTAACGTTGCATTGTTGGAACACACTAGACACTAAACTATCTGATTCCACCTTCGTATGTTACCAGCCTATATAAATCCCGTCAAATTCTCGATGTTTGAATAAAGAACGAATATCGTTATTCTCGGGTATGATGCAACCTCGAAATAGTAGAACAGAAATGGAGACTGTTACTACGTGCAACATCATGAAAATGTTAATGTTATCATATATTTGCATGAGCTTATAGCATCTTTTGGTAGTTCTGTATTATTGAGCTTTTCCAAGCTCACGCTATTTTTACCATCGCAGGTTAAAAGAATATATCATGGTATAATGGTTGACATCAGTGTTCGGAGTTCTCTCGGTGTTGCTTTTGGAGTACGGTACTGTATAGTTAGTGGGCATGTATGTCATGTATTGTTTTATAACAGTATCTGTAAAATACTTTCTGAAATTTTTGTTATGTGTTTAAATGACTTCCCGAAATGGCATTTTAAACAGAAGTTGATTTTACAGTTTAATAAGTGTTTGAAAAAAATGTTTTATGTGTATTTTTACCGTGGGTCGCTCTTGTGACCCTAATGTAACTTTCTAGGATCCGTTGTAACACATAGACGGGTCTAGGGGATTACATTTAGTGGTATCAGAGCTTAGAGTTGCGTCATTCTGGGTAGATCGGTCGATCATCAGTCATAGGGTGTCTGATATATGCATGCCCCTAGCATAACCGTACTCCTCTAAGCTGAAACTCCGATGTCGAATCCCTTTTTCTAAATTAAGTGATTTCATGCATTCTGCCTTCCATAGATCGATCTTTACTAGCAAGAAATGTATATATCGTTCGTCTGTGTTTTGAATTAAATTGATGGATTAGAATATGGATAAAGAATCTGAGATGAATTATGCATTTGAAATTGAAGATTTGATTCATGTTGAGGATACAGTTTTAATTATGTGAGATGACCGATATAGGATTGCATGTAAGACTATCCGGTGATGATGATTTTGTTTGAGATGTTCTGATGGAAGTTTGATTAAAGCGGTATTAATTTAAAAGAAAGGTGTTTGTGAATGTAACAAAAATGTAAGTTCTTTGGCAACTCTATAATACACGATGGAAGCAATTTTCTGAAAATTTCGTTGAAGGTAAGTGATATTCGTATAAAATCTTGCTTATGTTTCGACCTGAAGAAAGACCTCTTATATGAAAATGCGGCATGATGTATCATCATCTCATCCTTGACAAAAATTTGGTGTTACATCCTGATTTTGGAAGGCCCTGGTGTAGGCCTTGAGTACTCGTATGTATTTCAAGTACCTCTTTTCTTCTGTAAATTGATATTTAACCTAGTAGAATGATTAAGATTATGGAGAAGATACATCAATGATGTAAGATTGTCTTCTGTGGTAGTTGGGAAGATTTTGACCCATAGCTGAGACCATCATAATAACAGTTATGAGACTAGTGTTCGTTTGACTTCGTAAGTTCTATATGGATTCACATATGGTATTCTGATTGGTTGGTTTGAGATGTATAATGAGATGACCTCGGGTCCAAAGACAATTTGGGTGACTGATAATCCCGAGAAAAACAAGGATACTCTGATGGAATTGTTTTAGTACATGAAGGGATGAAAGAGCAGCTTCTGCATCTCTCTAGCTCAGGTAAATTTCGAGGACGAAATTTCTTTTAAGGGGGAGAGAGTTGTAACACCCTGAGTTTTGGCATGCTAAAAAATGAAATGAAAAGGATATATGTGCTGCCATGGGGTATTGAACCTCTAACCTTGGGTATGTAAACCAAAGGCCTTTACCAACTGAGCTAAGTCGTCTTTTAGTCCTTGTTTCCACCAGTTTTTAATTAAGTTGTGATTAAGTGGGTATACCAAAATAAAATAAATCTAACCAACCCCCAGCTTGTCATTAATGTTTCAGATCTAAGAAAACATCGAGATATTTTTCCCCAAACCCTTTGAATTTCTGTTGCCGGCCACCATCCCGATCTCTGTCACCGCCAGTCGTGGCATGCACCGCCAGCACCGATCGAGACGCCTCTTCCGGTCGAACCCGACGTCATCAGCCACACGCAGTGAAGTGTTGTCGTTCATCGCAAATTTTGGGTTGAAGGTTCGACGAACCTAGGTTTTGGTAACCCGTTCGACCATCGTGTTTCCGACCGCCTTTCCCGTCCGATCGAGATGCCATCACCACCGTCGTGCTCGTAGTGCCGAACCGACCAAAACCCCTCGACCAATTCGCGCAATCGTCGTCCCAATCGCCGACAATTGAAGGTTCTAGGTTAGTCTAACCTAGGGTTTTCGAGCCTCTGTTCCTCGTCGTTTCCGGCCACCGTAGGCACTGGTTCGGGGAGTGGATGCCGCCATCGTGATCTCCAGGTTGCAGCGAACAAAACCCTGTCGGGGATCGCTCGACCGTCACCGTTTGAGGCCTCATCGGAGGTTCGTCGATTAAAGGGGTTAATGTTTCCAGTGAAAATTCAAGATATTCAAGTTTAAGGATGAATTGTGGATTGTTTTGGGTGTTTTCCGGTCCGGTTCTGACAAGTTGGGGCTGCGCGTAGGCTTTACACGTCGTCTGGGGCGTTTCCCGGCCACCCTGGACGGTGGTCGTTGAACCGGCCGGCCCAGGCCCGGTCTGACTTGTCGATCGGGCTGCCCGAACCGATCCAAACCAAACTGGTATGGGAATGTTGGTAAACCTGACCCGAACCCGACCCGTTGACCGAGTCAACCCAGTGAGTCAACTCGTCCGAGTCAACCCAGTGAGTCAACTCGCCCGAGTCAACTCGGTGAGTTAACCCGGTCAACCAGTGACGCCGGCATGACGTCAACATTGACTGCTGACGTCAGCGTTGACTTTGACCCAAAAAGTCAAAATTTCTAAAAAGTTTTTCGACGTCCTGAGTCCGATTTTGAAGCTCGTTTCATGAAATTCTAACCTGAAAGCCTCCGAATTGGACCTTGAACTTGAGTTTGCTTATGTATTTTAATAATCAATTATGAGCAATGTGAATAAGGACTGAAATTGGAATTTGTGCGATTGAAGGTATTCAAAGTTCCTTGTATTCGGGATGTTGAGGATGTCGCATTCGGGTTCGAGAGTGATCGAACAGAGTATCATGGTCGACCGATATAGCAAGTATTAAAGGTAATACACTACTACCTCTAGTATGTTTTATGAACATGTTGATATTCGGTTAATGCATGCATGAATATGATAAAAAAGTGTTGTTAACCCTGCTTAAGCCAAACCTGATATGAAATTGAGTATGATAACCTAGATAAGATCGAAATGCTCGAATGAAAAAGTTAATGAATGTAAGGATATGAAGTTCAATAAATAATTAATAAGGCAGCTAATCTCCAAATCTGATTATTAGTGCCAAATGATCAAATGTTAAAAATATTTGGGTATAAAATTACGAAAACGCCCTTAAGGTATGAGAATGTCTAAAATACCCTTGGAATTGGAAGCGATCTAGAAATCTACAATAGATATGGTAAAATAACATGATGCATCTAAAAACCTCGAAAAACTTGGAAAGTTATGGTAACAAGATTTGAACCTTCGAGATTGTAAGGTGTTAAGTTTCCTTGAATTTGGAATGAATCTCTGAATATAGATTTACGAGAAACTATTCGTACCTCTAAATTGATCAAGCGGCTCAAAATATTGAATTGACTGGAATGACTAAAAGTATTGGAAATACTGTTATGGTTAACTAATCGGAATGATCGTATTAACCAAAAAGGGATGAAGTATCCTCGGATACCGGGATTTGCAGATTAACCAGAACAATGGATAAACCTTTGAGTTCTGAAATTGAATGAAGTGGTTGGAGGTACCAAAATTTCGTGAATGGCCGAATCACCCACGAGTCCTTAAATGATTGAAATTTATATATAGTTCAATTGACATGATCGATAGATATCCCGAGCTTCAAAATAACTGAAATATCCCTCATTGACTGGAATAAATAAATTGCCTTTGATAAAACTTTGGAAATACCAATAAAGTTGAAAATGACTGAAATGCCCCTAAGGGTTGAAGCATGACTCATGTATATCAATCACTCATGATATTAATATAAGGTTGGAAGTTTTTCCGCGCAGAACATAAGTTCGACTACTCCGCGGTAAGTCCGGTGGTGAAATATGAAAGCAACCGTTCAGATATACGATACAGCCGGATACATTAGAAGGGTTGGTTAGTAATGCAAGGTTGTGATATGTTAGTTTGAATGGTTTTGGAGTCTCGATAAACTTCTGGAAATCTTAAATATTGTAAATCATAGTTTTCTCATGATGGGGTTAAATTAAAAAATCCCCTCTAATGGTTAAATGACCAAAATACCCTCATTGGCCAAAGTGATCAAAATAGCCCTGAATGTATCTGATATCGTGAGAGATCTTGACACAGAAACCTCTGAATGCTTGTTTGCAAACCTGATGAGCAACTAGAATTTTCCGAGCCGCTATTTATGTGTTGTTGGTATAAATTACCAAAATGCCCATATGTGATAAAATGACTATAATGCCCTTATAGGCTTAAATGAGTAAATCACTCATGATATGCCTAAACTCTCAAAGATCTTGATGTATCATCTCCCGAATATCTAGTTTGAACTGTTAGTACAAACCCCTCTTTTACTAGGGGCCTCGTTTCAGAAATTCGTTCAAATGGTCAAAAGTTTAATGTGTTCTCTTCCGTAAATGACAAGTATCTCCAAGGAAATAAATTATTCCACATAATGTGTTCCATGTGTGCTACACAACTGTTTTTGCATACTAATTTACATGTTATAATACCGATCACGTGCACATGATTGACATACTTGAACTCACATGAACATGACATGTTTTATAAATTAAGCATGACCGTACTATATTTCTGGTATATGCCTATGCACCCGATATGACAAACATGTTATATGGATAATGTGTTACTAAAAATACAGTTATTGATTAATGAACTATTGATGATCTACTCCACCTAGGGTACGTCGGCTCAGCCCTGATCCAACTGGTAAGTCCACCCGTTTTCGGTCCTATGCTTCGGCTAGGTCCGCCTGTTTTCGGATCCTAAGCTTCGGCTAGGTCCGCCAGTTTTCGGATCCTAGGCTTCGGCCAGGTCCTCCCGTTTTCGGTTCCTATGCTTCGGCAAGGGCCGCCTGTATTCTAAGGTATTCCTTAGTATGGTACCCACGCTCAATAGGCTCGGGTTAATGCTTGTACATGATACCGCATTAGGGAAACTAAATACTGGAGTATGGTTGGAGGGTAAATAAAGAATTAAAATGATTTTTATTGCTACTTGAAACAAATGTAATTGAAAAAAAAGGTTTATTGCATTGTTACATTTCATGCATTAACGTTGCACTGTTGGAACACACTAGACACTAAACTATATGATTCCACCTTCGTATGTTACCAGCCTATATAATTCCCGTCATATTCTCGATGTTTGAATAAAGAACGAATATTGTTATTCTCGGGTATGATGCAACCTCGAAATAGTAGAACAGAAATGGAGACTATTACTACGTGCAACATCATGAAAATGTCATGCCTATCATATATCTGCATGAGCTTATAGCATCTTTTGGTAGTTCTGTATTACTGAGCTTTTCCAAGCTCACGCTGTTTTTACCATCGCATGTTAAAAGAATATATCGTGGTATAAAGGTTGACATTAGTGTTCAGAGTTCTCTCGGCGTTGCTTTTGGAGTACGGTATCGTATAGTTAGTGGGCATGTATGTCATGTATTGTTTTATGACAGTATCTGTAAAACACTTTCTGAAATTTTTGTTATGTGTTTAAATGACTTCCCGAAATGGCATTTTAAACAGAAGTTGATTTTACAGTTTAATATGTGTTTGAAAAAAAATATTTTTATGTGTATTTTTACTGTGGGTCGCTCTTGTGACCCTAATGTAACTTTCTAGGATCCATTGTAATGCATAGGCTAGTCTAGGGGGTTACAGGTCAACTAATAAAGTACTCGTATCGATACGCATAAGGCCGTATCGATACCCTATGCCCAGAAATGCATTTTTGGCTTTAAGAACAACCAAATGCTTGACTTTAACATCTCCTAAATGAATGCAATTGATGAATGAGCAAGTCTAAGCATATTCTATCAGAAGCATACTCCCCCTAGCTATAAGCATGGTTTCTATCAAGATCAACAACACATAAACATGTATTTTCATAAATTCAAGCAATTTTAACCTCAAAAATAGTCCTAAAGGGTCAAGGTAGGCTAGTTAGACCTAACTCTCTCCTAAGGGACCAAAAATGCTCTTTGTCTAAAGGTTTGGTAAAAATGTCCGCTAATTGGTTCAAGGTGTTAACGTACTCTATAACAACATCTTCCTTAAGGACATGATCTCTAATGAAATGATGCCTTATTTCTATATGTTTGGTTCTAGTGTGTTGGATGGGATTTTTTATTAAGCATATAGCACTAGTGTTATCACACTTAAGAGGTGTGGTTTCAACTTTAACTTCATAATCTAAAAGTTGTTGCTTCATCCAAAGGACTTGAGCACAACAACTCCCTAAGGATATGTACTCGTCTTTGGTGGTAGATAGAGCTACATTATTTTGTTTCTTAGAGAACCAAGATATGAGCATACTACCTAAGAATTGACATGTTCCCGAAGAACTTTTCCTATCAAATTTACATCCCCCATAATCTGCATCCTAATAAGCATGAAGGTTGAAGGTTGAGTCTCTAGGATACCAAAGACCTAAGCAAGGAGTGTCTCTAAGGTACCTAAAGATTCTTTTAACGGCTATAAGGTGAGACTCTCTAGGACTAGCTTGAAACCTAGCACACATGCAAAAACTAAAATAATATATCTGGTCTACTTGCGGTAAGGTAAAGCAAAGATCCAATCATAAAACGATAAAGCTTAGAGTCAACACACTTACCTCCTTCATCTTTGTCAAGCTTTGTAGATGAGCTCATTGATGTAGCTTGAGGCTTTGCTTGCTCCAAGCCAAACTTCTTGAGCATATCTTTCACGTACTTTGCTTGATTGATGAAGGTGACATCCTTCCTTTGTTTGATTTGGAGTCCCAAGAAGAATGAGAGCTCCCCCATCATGCTCATATCGAATTCACCTTGCATTAACTTAGCAAACTCTTTGCAATGACACTCATTAGTAGATCCAAAAACGATATCATCAACATATATTTGCACTACTAAAATGTCATTTTTATATCTTTTTATGAAAAGTGTAGTGTCCACCTTACCTTTTTCAATCAAAAAGTTTGAAAGCCTTTCATACCAAGCTTTAGGAGCTTGTTTTAAACCATAAAGTGCTTTGGTTAGTTTGAAAACATGATTTGGAAATTTTGAATCCTCAAAACTCAGTGGTTGTTCCACATACACTTCTTCATTTATAAAACCATTTAAAAATGCACTTTTCACGTCCATTTGAAAAAGCTTGAATTTATGATAACATGCATATGCAAGCAACATCCTAATAGCTTCCATTCTAGCTATGAGTGCATATGTTTCATCAAAATCTATTCCCCCTTCTTGAGTGTAACCTTGAGCAACTAATCTAGCTTTGTTTCTCACAATGTTACCACTCTCATCTAGTTTATTCCTAAATACCCATTTAGTTCCTATAGTAGATTGATTACTAGGCCTTTTAACTAATGTTCATACATTACTCCTCTCAAATTGATTTAACTCTTCTTGCATAGCCATAATCCAAAAGTCATATTTTAATGCTTCTTTAATATTCTTAGACTCAATGCATGAGATAAAAGCAACATGATTCATGAGTTTGAGAGAAGATCTAGTAGTTACCCCTTGGATGGATCACCCAAGATTTCACCACCTTTGACATAGTTGTACTTCCTTGGGTAGCTCACTTCCTTTTCCTCAAGAGCCAAGTCCTTCAAGGCTTCAAGAGGTGGATCTTGTGCATCTTCCTCTTTAGTTGGAATCTCATCCTCCTTTGAAGTTTGTCCTCCATCAAAGGCATCAAGGATTCCTACATCATCATCATCACAAGATTACTTCCTCGGAAGGAGGTTATCATCGAAAACAAAATAAATAGACTCTTCTACTACTAAAGTTCTTTTATTAAATACACGATAGGCTTTAGAGTTTAAAGAATACCCTAAGAAAATAGCTTCATCACTTTTATCATCAAATTTACCTAAGTTGTCTTTACCATTATTTAAAACAAAACACTTGCAACAAAATGGATGAAAATAGATAATGTTAGGCTTTTTAGATTTTAAAATCTCATATGGTGTTTTCTTTAAAAGTGGCTTAATCATTACTCGATTTACAATGTAGCAAGCGGTGTTTGTGGCTTCCGCCCAAAAATATTTAGGTAAATTGTTTTCACAAAGCATGGTTCTAGCCATTTCTTGTAAAGTCCTATTTTTCCTCTCAACTACCCCATTTTGTTGAGGAGTTCGAGGAGCCAAAAAATTGTGGCTAATACCATTTTCATTTAAAAACTCTTCAAAACCTAGATTTTGAAACTCGGTTCCATGATCACTTCTAATTTGAGAAATCTTAAGTTCAAGATCATTTTAAGTTAATTTTGAAAACGTGACGAACTTTTCTAAAGCCTCATCTTTTGTACCTAAGAATAGAACCCAAGTAAATCTAGAATAGTCATCAACAAGTACAAAAGCATACGATTTACCACCCAAGCTCAAAATTCTAATAGGCCCAAATAGATCCATATGAATTAGTTGTAAACATCTACTTGTATAAACATCATTAATGGATTTAAAGGATGATCTATGTTGTTTGCCCTTAGAGCATGCATCACATATTTTATCATTAGAGAACTTAATCTTGGGCAAACCTCTAACTAGATTTAGGGAAACTAATTTTTCTAAAACACTAATGCTAGCATGTCCTGGTTTCCTACGCCATAACCATGCATCATTTTCATTTTGTGCAACAAAACATGCATGGGATGAATGAATGTCATCTAGATGCACCATGTATATGTTACATATGCGATGACCAATGAGCATAATTTTATTTGATTTAATGTCAACAATTTTGCACCTATTTTTATCAAATAAGACATTAAACCATTTATCACACAATTGACTAATGCTCAATAAATTGTGTTTTAGACCATCGACATACAATACATTTTCAATTAGTATAGTAGAGTGATTACCTATGGAGCCAATACCTTTAATGTGGCCTTTGGAGTTGTCACCAAATGTCACCACTCCTCTACTTTTTGGCTTTAAATCCATGAATCGACTCTTGTCTCCAGTCATATACCTCGAGCATCCACTATCAAGGTACCATGAGTTTTGGCTTTGTGCTTTGGCCTTGTAGCAATGCTCCCCTACAAACAAAGAGATTAAACTTTGATTTTTGGTACCCAAATCATTTTGGGTCCACGAGTGTTAGCTTCCAAAAGCTTGGTTCCCTTAGGAATCCAAGGTGACATGGCATCAACATTGTTAGATTTGACAAGTTCCTTAGAAACTCAAATACTTCTAATTCTTTTAGTTCTATTATGCCTATAGAAGCCACTTTGTTTGTAGTTATAGGTCTTTCTCTTAGGTTGATTTCTTCTAGATGATTCACCTATTTCATTTTTCACATTACCAACACTTTTGAAAGACTCTTTGAGCTTATTAAGCTCACCTAACACCTTTTGGTGTTCAATATTACATTAAGAAATAAGATTGTTTAACTCTACATTTTCATTTTGAAAGAATTCAAGTTCATCTTGTAAACCTAAGATCTTTTTCTCAAATTTTAAGTTAGCTTAAGAAAGTAAGTCGTTTTAGCATTTAAATCGGAAATAATCTTTTTATTTTTTAAAACGGACTCCTTAAATTTCTCAACTAACTCATCGTATACCTCTTGTAACTCATCATAAGCATCATGCAATTCATCAAATGTAAAATCAAAAGAAGATGAGTTAGAGGTTACCATAGAGGAATCATCCTCAAGAGCCATGAGGCAAAGGTTGGCCACTTCATGTTCCTTATCCTCGGATGACTCCTCATCACTCCAAGTAGCAATCTTGGCTTTGAGCTTCTTCTTCTTCTCAAAGCCCTTCTTCTTGAGTTTAGGGCAATCGGAACATATGTGACCCGACTTCTTACACTCAAAGTAAATGATTTGGTCCCTCTCTTTTTATTTGCTTTTGTTCTTGAAGTCCATCTTTCTTTGGAATTTTTTTCCCTCGGTTGGACTTCATGAACCGTGAGAATCGTTTGGCTATCATAGCCAATTCCTCAAAGTCTTCCTCCTTACTAGAAGAGCTCTCCTCGTGTAGAGAGGCTTTGAGAGAAACTCCTAGCTTCTTTTTCTTTTCAACCTCATGCTTCTTTATCCTTCTATCTTCCTTCTTCTTCTTCTCTTCCTTGCTTCATAATCTCGTGTGTAAGAAGAGACCCAACAAGCTCATCAAGCTTCAAAGTTTTCAAATTCTTTGCTTCAATGATGGTCGTCCTCTTACCATCCCAAGACTCCGGGATAGAGTATAGAAGCTTCCTCACTAGCTTATCTTCGGGAATCACTTCACTGAATCCTTTAAGACCATTGACAATGATCGAAAATCGATCAAACATCTTTGAGACGCTCTCATCGGGGTCCATCTTAAAATTCTCATAGCTCAAGTTTAGCAACCCGATCTTCGTCTCTTTTACATCGCTAGTGCCCTCATAAGTCGTCTCCAAAGTGTCCCACACTTCCTTTGCGCTTTCGATAGATGACACCTTTGAGTAGATATCCGGACCAAGTGCACAAAATATGATATGTAGAGTTTTGTCATTGACTTACATCTTTCGTCTATCTTCCTCGGTCATCTTCGATTTTACCTTCGGAACTAGTCTTCATTCATCGATTCTCTTAACCAGAATGTAAGGGCCTTCTTCCACTACATCCCAAACCATGTAATTCGTTGACTTGATGAAGAGACGCATCCGATTCTTCCAATATGGGTAGTTGTCCTCATTGAAGAAAGGTGGTTCAGTGGTCGATTGTGACTCATAGAGGTTGGAGGTTGAAGTAGATGTCATGGCTTGTCTTATAGTTGATCACACTCTTCCTAGAATCTCCTCTTGTGGTTGTTAATCCTTCAAAGAGGTAGGCTCTGATACCAATTGTTGAGTGGATCAATGGATTGATCAAAGCTAAGAGGGGGTGAATTGGGTTTTTAAAATTTGTTGGAGAAAGTGGAATGACTAAAATTGAAGACTAAGACAATTTAGAGTGGTTCAAGTTCCAAATGAACTCTACATCCACTACCTTAGCTACCACTAAGTATTTTCCAACAATCCACTAATTGCTCTTCCCCTTTTCAAGGCTTAGGAGGTAATCTTTACAATACCGGTCAAATTTTCTACAAAAATTTGATCAAACCCTCACAAGAATACAAAGAAGAATTTAAGGCAAGAAAAATATATCTCAATACAAGTTTGCCCCTTTAAATACAAGCACTCAACCCAAATTGAAATACAAGATTGGAATTAAACACAACGCAATTTGGGATTTTACAAGAAATGAGAAATTAGGCACTTTGAGCTTGGATTTTTGTAAAGATGTCTCTCTCGGATGCAATAGTTATTGCTAGTCTTCAATTGGCTTCATTTTATACCTTCTCCATTAATTCTAGACATTTGGGTGGTTAGGGTATTGAATATAGCCGGTGGGACCCTCTCTTTCCACCATAAATGCACTTCTACAACCTACTGTATCGGTACGCGGGGATCCGTATCAATACTTGTCTCAAAACAGAAAGAGTTGTTGCACAATTTCAAGAGGGGATCCGTATTGAATATAGCTGGTGGGACCCTCTCTTTCCACCATAAATGCACTTCTACAACCTACTGTATCGGTACGCGGGGATCCGTATCGATACCTGTCTCAAAACAGAAAGAGCTGTTGCACAATTACAAGAGGGGCGTATCGATACGCGTGTAGGCGTATCGGTACGGGTTAAGGAAGTGTTTTGGTACAGGTAAGATCGTATCGAAACAATTATTCCATCAAAGCTTACTAGAAGATTCCGTATCGATACGGGTAAGAGCGTACCGATACGGGACAACCAACTCTTTAAAAATTTGTTACCTAACAACTGACACCAACGGTAAAAAACATATAAGGCTTTCGAATTTAAAATTCCATTAAATTCGTATCGATACGGGGGACACCGTATCGGTACGCCATTCAAACTCCTTCAGTTTTTATAGAGAGAGCGTATCGATACAGATTCAATCTGTTTCGATACGGTAAGGGGCATATCGATACGCATAGACGATTTTCAATAGTTTGGCCTTGGAAGACTTAGAAAATATTTTAGAGTTTGAGTTTTTCAATCTAGAGTTAAAGCTTTGTTGATTTGAAAACCTTTTGAGGGACTTAAAAATATATTTCAAGTTTTTTCAATTTAATCCTTAAACTATTTTGTTATATCAAAATCAAACATAGGTTTTACATTGCACACAAAGATTAATAGTGGTTCGGTCTTCTAACAAGCACCTACATCCACTACCTTAGCTCCCCCACTAAGGATTTTAACCAAATTCACTTAGAATTTCGTCCCCTTTTCCCGGTTTAAGAGGAAACCGTTACAACCCTCAAAGCTTTCTACCCAAAACTTGAGTAAACCCTCTTTACAAGAGAAATTCTAAGCAAACTTGAAATCCATCTAATAGGTGTTTGTTTTCACTATTTAGCTCTCACCCAAAACCTAAACACTTGAGCAAATTTAACAATGTTTAGCTCGCTAGTGTTGTCTATACAAGAAAATGGACAATTAAGCTCTAAGACAAAATCTTAATCACAATGTTGTTGAAAATTAAAGCATTAGTCTTCTTTTGATGCTTGGAGGTCCCTTTTATACTCCTAATTGAGTTTGTAGTCGTTACGAGCCGTCGGGGTTGAATTGGAGCCGTTGGAGACTTTATTTCTCACATTTATTGCAGTTTTGGTGCCAATCGTATCGGTACACGGGGACCCGTATCGGTACACCCTTCTTCAGAACTAGTCGTTGGGCTCTTGCCAGCCTAAGCGTATCGATACGCTAGAGAGCGTATCGGTACGGTCTGCACTTTAAAAGTCCGTTGGGAAATAGCCGTTGGGGATTGTTAAAGTAGGGATCGGTACGCTTTAAAGGCGTATCGGTATGACCCCTATCTGTATCGATACGAGCAAGCCGTATCGGTACGGGTTGTGGCAGAATCAAAACTGTAGTAAAAAGGTATCGATACGGGGTATACTGTATCGGTACGGTAGTGCTGAAAAGCCACTTTTGACTACTTTAAGAAATTTAAAACTTTGCCAAAAACCTTTTTAAACGCCTCAAACTTATTTTCAAGTTGTTTGGACTTAAAGACATGTTTTAAATTCTTTTCAAATTAGTCCAAAACATTTTTCAATTATTATATCAAAACACTTAGTTCTTCAATTTTCATGAAGATTTTAAATTAAAACCTTCAAAATCTTCGGGGAAAAATAATTTAAGCTTTTAAAATTTTTAAATAGCTCCCCTCAAAGTAGGTTGTCATGATCCGTCCCTACCTCTAAACCTAAACCCCCAATCTCTAAACCTAAATTATAACCCTAATCCTTTAAAATAAGGTGCTTGTAGAAACTTTTTGTTTCCACCACTTGTGAATGGAATAATTACCCATTAAATATTTATATGCAGAGCAATTCATTAAAAATACATACTTTTAGTCTTTAGATATGTATTGTTTTGATTATATGGTGTGATAATAAAATACCATTTTTAATTATTTGTAGTCTTTTAATAACAAATGACATGCAGATAAATGTTTGAACCTAAATTATCTAAAATTATATTTTTTAATAAATTGTTCAGCAGACTGCATATAAATATATAACAATTCTTTATATTTTAATATTAAAATATGGTTTAAACTAAAAATAGGTGTCCAAAATATAGCCTTTTCAAACTTTAGGTGTCTAAAGTATTATTTTGTAAAAATAGGTGTTCGAAGTTTCAAAAGTTACAATTTTAGGTGTCTTGCCGTTAATGGGTGTTAAAAAAATCTTAATCAATCGATGTTTGACACGTGGCACTAATTTAATTTGTTTTAAAGAAAAAAAAACACCCAAAATTTTTAGTTTTTTATAAATTCTTGAAAGTTTGCAATTTTTACAAAATAGCCCCTAAATACATAAAATCTCCCAAACCCAAACCCCAAATTGTCGCCGCTTCCACCGTCGGTCGTCTCCCTTAAGCCTACCACTTTGGTCGCTTCCCCGTCATCAAAAACAATGAACGGCGTGGCAGCTGAACGTCGATTTCACGCTCGATATTCGACGTTCGGCTGCCACGTCGTTCATCATTTTCAGCGACGGTGTTATGTGAAAAACGATCGGCTAGGTCCGGCGACCAAAGTGGTAAGCTTAAGGGCGGCGACCGATGGTGGAAGCGGTGGAAATTTGGGGTTTGGATTTAGGAGATTTTAGGGATTTAGGGACTGTTGTAAAAATTGCAAACTTTCGGGAATTTATAAAAATTGAACAAATGTTTTTATTTTTTAATTTTGAAAAAATAAAATGACATGACATGTGTCAAGCATTAGTTGGTTAACAATTTTTTTAACACCCATTAACGGTCAGACACCTAAAATTGTAACTTTTGAAACTTCGAACACCTTTTTTACAAAATAATACTTTAAAAACCTAAAATTTGAAGAAAAAATATACTTTTTAGCACCGATTTTTGCTTTAAGCCTTAAAATATTAACGTGGGACTACATATTACTTTTGATAATATTGAAAATGATAATCAATAAATGAGAATGCCTAATTTTGAATAAAGAACAATAAAAACAAAAGTACTATATATATATATTCACGCCTTGCACCATTCTCTGTGGGATTTAGATTAATGGACTCCCTCTTCCTCTTAGCTACTTCCCTACCATAACATTTCTCTATCTTTTCTTCTCCCCACCACATAACATCACAAACTATCAGCACCAAACTAATATTACAACTTCATATACACCAAAAAGCAAGTAAGTACCTGTTCAAATACATCAACTTTATTCATAAATTTATTATCCATCAGTTTATTTGATAATAACCTCGATTTCGTGGAAAAATATATATTGTTTCAACATTATTTTTTAAAAATGTTTATGTTTGATACATAATTTACATATATAACTATACAGGAGAACACATTCAATGGATGAAATAGAGAGAGAAAGAAGCTCAAAGAGTAACTCAAGCGATCATAACCTTGAAAGTGAAATAAAGCACGGCTTGAGCGAGACATGTAGGACACCGGAGGATGTTTTCGCAGAGGGAGCATCGCGAAACAATCGAGCTCGCGAGGAAGATGATGAAGCTCTCAAATGGGCTGCAATAGAGAAGTTGCCAACGTATGAACGGTTAAGAACAAGTATCCTAAATTGTTTTGCAGAAAACGATGATCGGACCGACCACGTCGACGACAACATATTCGGTCCAAGAAAAGTTGATGTGAGAAAACTTGATATGGATGATCGACAAAGGTTCATTAGTGGGCTGTTTAAAGTTGTCGAGGAAGACAATGAGAGGCTATTGACAAGAATCCAGAATAGATTTGATAAGTAAGTTTCTCTTATCTGCATAAAAACTCACCACCTTATTTACATTTTCCAAATATTTGATTACTGAGCAGGTGCTATGCTACTGAATCATTTCAAATATATATTAAATAGGCATAATGTCAAAAAATACTTCTAACGTTTGATTAAAAAATTATTTTTGGCTCCTATTATTTTTTAAAGTATTTTAACTCTCAACGTTTTATTTTGGGTCAATATGACTCCATCGTAGATGAAAACTGTTAGTCAACTAACATTAAATGACTTAAAATGACCTGGCAATGGCAGTGCAAGCTGATATAGCAGCGTCATATTGATAAATGTGCTGACTTTATAAAATGACACATCAGTTAAAAAATAATTTTATAAAATTGTATTAAATATAAAATTATTTTTTTATGATGTGTCACTCTGTCAAGTTATTTCAAGTTGACATTGTCTTGAATAACAATTTTCATCCACGAATTAATTATTTTAACTCAAAATAAAATATTGAAAGTAAAAATACTTTAAAAAATAAGAGCGAAAATTACTATTCAGAAGTTTTTTTTGGCATTATGCCATTTCAATGTTGTCTTCAACTTTGATCTATTTAACAGATGTGGCAAATGAATTTTAAGCCAAAAAGCAAACACCGAAAATCAACGGAACAATTTTTTTTTGTTCTTTAAACTTTAAGAAAAATTAAATTATAACTTTAAATTTTAAAGTCTAAATCATAAGGTTTATATCTTAAAAATATATCTTACCTCAAATTTTTTAAACCCTAATTTGAAAATCATAACATTAATTTTTAACCTTAAATCTGAAACTTTATTTTAATGTGAAAATATAAATAAAAACACCGAAAAAAGTTAAAAGATTATTATTCAAATCAATAGAAGAACAATAAAACAACATTTATAATTTAGTTTTAAAATATTTTTCAAACACGTTTTTATAGTGTTTTTGAACAACACTTTTCTAAAAAAACAAAAGAAAAACTTTAAAAATAATTTTCAATCCAACTGCAATTTAGAGCCTGAATTTTTATATAGTGGGGTCAAAATAGAGACTATAAGGTATGAGAGATTCTCATGCCACTAAAATAAGTATTGTTGACTATGTACCCCAACTAAGTAAGTATACTCAATTTTAATGTCCATCCTAGAAGACTCGGGTTTAATCGTAATGTTTGCAAAGTGTCTGTGCATTGTCAAAAGATTAAGAATATCTATGAACATATACTACCTTAAAACCACCTTTAGACTATTTTTTTTTGATGAATTTTGGTGACCTCATTAAAAACGCCCTTCATATTAATCGACAATCCTAACGGAAAATCAATTAACATTGGAAGGAGGAAAAGAGTGTCACAAGCGATTTTATTGCTCAAAAAGAAGATGCACCACAGCTACATGACGCCGACTACCCTTACAAAGACCACACAATGACCCCCGACTTCCAGTAGGATCGACTCAAGGACATTAGCCGATCCCCTCTTTTGCTAGACTATCTGCTTCGACATTAGCTACCCTGCAAATTTTCCTGAAAATACAATTCCTACCAGCCCCCATAACCACTACCTCATTCACTAAATCCTTAAACACGCCCTCATAGCTGGAGGGATTATTGACCCAATTAACTAACATCTCACTGTCACTCTCCACCAAAATCCTGAATTTACTACACCGTCTGCCGTCCAAAGTCTTGGAAAGACCCACCTTGGCGGCAAGTAGTTCAGCCAAAATTGGAGGCCCCGGACCTACACTTTCAGAGAACTTCAGAATCACCTGACCGCTGGCATCACGAACCAGCCCTCCAATACCTCCAGCTCCTCTATCAGCTCGAACGGCCCCGTCGATATTTAACTTGATGAAATCGGGAGGCGGAGGCACCCATCTTGTAAGAGCAGCAACCTTGCTCACAGATATCAAACCGCAATCCGCCGCTGAAGGGTTGGCAATAATGTCTTCCACCGACAGGGCCGCACCATGGAATTTAGCTTTGTACCAAGTCGCAAGTCTGGTTACTGCCATGTGCCGCAATTGCCTGAAATCAAAACCACAGTTACGAAAGATAATATCGTTCCTGAACAACCAAATAGACCAGCAAATCACTACTGGAATGAAATTCCATATCGAATCATCCCCTTTTTTTGCGCCCAAACTATCCCACGTTACAAGCATCTCCCCCAACGAATTTGGAACCACGAACGAAATCCTCCAAAGCAACGCAAAATAACCCCACAAAGTCCACGCAAACTTGCATAAGAGAAGCAAATGACTGGAAGATTCAACCTCCAATTTGCATAAGGGGCATAACAAGTCTTCACTCACAGCTACACCTCTCTTACGAAGTTCAGTTTTGACCGCTATCCTACCCAACACCGCTTGCCATAAGAACACTTCTACCTTGGGAAGCACTAGGCCCTTCCAAATTAGCTTTTTCCAGTTGAAAGTAACGATAGATGAAGATACTATAGTAGACGCACAAGACTTAACAGAGTAGTCACCATCCCCTTGGCCCCTCCACACGAGACAATCCCGCGAGAACCCCTTCGAATTTAAAGAAGCCAACCCATTCATCAATTGATTCCACTGCGAAATTTCCCAATCGAATAGCCTTCTGTGTAACGGGATATTCCAAGACCACACGTCCCCCGATTTAACACCAAACTCAGCCACCTTCCCAATCCTGTTTGTAGCAAGATAAAAGATCCTGGGAAACAACATCTGTAAAGGAGCCGGGAAAAGCCATACATCTGACCAAAACAATATCCTTTGACCATCTCCGATTTGTAATTTCAAACAATTCCGTATCGTAACCCCACTATCATCCGGGTTATAGAATGTAGAGGAAATACCTTTCCACACCCATGAGCTGTTACGGTTGAGATTATCGGAAGGAATGATAACGTCTGAATCCCAATTGAGTTTACCACATAAGCATCTTCTCCATTCACTACCAATATGGTTAGCAAATCTCCAAAACCATTTAATTAATAAAGCTCGGTTCTGAACCGCCAAATCACGTATCCCCAGCCCGCCGAACTTCACAGGTTTACAAACATTTTGCCAGCTCACCCAATGTAACCTTTTTTTATCACTCGAATCTCCCCACAGAAAACATGCCATAATACTATTTAATTTTTTGTACACCACTGTGGGGAGCTTAAATATCGAAAGATAATAAGATGGCAGTGAAGATAAAGTAGCTTTGATGAGTACAATTCTCCCACTCATGGATAAAGAATTACCTTTCCAACTCGCCAATTGCTTATGGAACCTAGCAATGATCGGTTCCCACAATGCTACTGAATTCTTTTTCACTCCTAACGGCAAGCCGAGATATTCCGAAGGAAATTGGCCCACCGTGCACCCCACCTGATCAGCCCAACTCATTAAGGAACACTCATCAACATTCACGCCAAAAAGACGGCTTTTACTTAAGTTAAGATGAAGCCCCGAAGCGACTTCGAACGCACGTAAAATTCTCTTCACATTTAGAATTTCCCTTGCAGAGGCACCACAAAAAACCACCAGGTCGTCAGCAAATTGCAAATGGGAAAGTGAAAAAGCGTTCTCACCTCGCCCAATCAAGAAACCTTGGAATAACCCAGCACCTACAGCCTTTTCAAACATAAGATGCAGCACTTCCCCTACGAGATTGAAAAGTAGCGGAGAGAGCGAGCACCCTTGTCTAAGTCCTTTTGCTAGCCCAAAACTGGACGTAGGAACCCCATTAATTAGAATGGAAATAGATGCTGAAGAAATGCAACGAGAAATCCATTGACACCACAGAACACCAAAACCCATACATTTCATCACATGTAATAGAAAGGACCAATCTACCGAGTCGTAGGCCCTTTTAAAATCAATTTTAAACACAGCCCCCTTTCTTGCGGATTTCAGCATATAATCAATACCCTCATTTGCAATAAGCGAACAGTCCAAGATTTGCCGGCCTTTTATGAAAGCAAATTGAGAGTGACTCACAATCTCTTCAATGCACGCCTTCAAGCGAATTGATAGAACCTTGGATAACAGTTTATACACTCCATTGACCAGACTGATCGGACGGAAATCTTCTATTGACTCGGCTCCATTTTTCTTAGGGATTAAAGTGATAAAAGAATGGTTAATACCATTTTCCCATTTTTTCCCTTTGTGGAAATCACTGAAAAATTTCATAATCTCCTGCTTGAGAACATGCCAATACTTCTTGAAGAATCCCGGGTTAAACCCATCGGGACCCGGAGCACTCGAACTGTTGAACGACGAAAGGGCAGCCCAAACTTCCTCCTCCGCAAATGGTCGCTCGAGAACCTCAACATGGCTCTTCGAAATCTGTTCGAAATCGAGGTCCAATTTTTCTATTTCCAGAGTACTTTTCAAATTGTATGCTTTGGAAAAGTAATCCAGAACATGCTTCTTAATTACCTCTGGATCAGTCGACAATCTCCCGTTAATCATAAGCGAGTGAATGTAGTTTTGTCTCCGACGGTTAGAGGCCACCAGGTGGAAAAAGCGCGTGTTCTTATCCCCTTCGGCAAACCATTTCAAGCGAGAATTCTGCCTCCAAATACCTTCCTCTCTACGAGTTAGCACCCATAATTCATTTCTAAGAGACCTTAAAGCAGCCCCTGCTTCGACCCCCGCAGTACCAAGGCGAACACTCTCTTCCAATATACTGATCTTTTGTTCCACATCCTGCAACGCCCCCTTACACCCAATCTGGTTGCGCAAAGACCAGCTTTTGATGTTCAATTTACATCGCTTCAAAATACTGAGAATCCCCAGTCTGTTGTTCGCCACTTTAGCCATTTTTACGGAGTCCGAGATAACCTCATCAAAACCCTGAATCTCCATAAGATAATTGAAAAATCTAAAAGGTCTCGCACCCCCTGCATACTCGACATTACACAACATAATCGCATTGTGGTCGGACAGTGCCTTTGGTAGAAGACTTTGAATAATACCATGAAAGATGATCAGGAAATTCGATCCCACTAAGAACCTGTCAAGACGAACAAATGTGGGGACTTCACGATTACTCGACCAGGTGAATAACCCACCATTCAAAGGAAGATCAACCAGTTTAGCTTCTTGAATAAATGATCTGAATGTTTCCATCGAATTAAAGTTAATACCAGCCCCCGACTTTTCTTCGCTACTCACATAAGCGTTGGAATCTCCCCCTAAGCACCACGTTACCTGATGAAGAATCATAAAATCCATCAATTCTCTAAAAAAGGCTCCTTTCTCGGCCTCCACCGAGGGACCATACACATTCAAGAAACCAAAGAAACCTTCCTTGCCGCTAATATGTCCAAACAAAGCGATGAACCTCTGATGAATATGAGTGTTGGTAACCGAAAAAAACAACGGATCCCAGAAACTAATCAGTCCTCCAGCAGAACCACAAGCAGGGGAGAACACATTCTCAATCTATCCTTACAACCCAACCTTCTCAGTAATGTCGGACTCAGAACCGAAATTTTCGATTCTTGTAACATCAGAATTTTCGGCTTCTTGCTAATAACTAACTCCCTCACTCCCCTTTGTTTTTCCATCTTCCCCAAACCCCTTACATTCCAGGAAATTATTGAAAAATTCATAAAGAATAAACTATAACCAAATACTAAATGGAGAACGATGCTTACTATGTAGCCGTTTCCAACTCCCTTACCTTCTCAACAAAGACCTCCTTGCCCCCTTTGAAGACAATACCCAGAACTTGGCTAACCCCCAGACCGCCAGAGCCTCTTCGATTTGGTTCAAATGAATTGAATCATTCGAATTATCAGACCTGGCCGAACCTTCTCCATGCTCACCGTTATCAATTGCCTCGCGAATTTGACTCCTAAGAATCCTGCGATTACTAGCGAGGAAGAAATTTCCCTGCGAACCCAATGAGGATAAACAACACTGTTGCTTCGAAAAACCGAATCGATCCTCTGCCTGACTGCCTGCATGCCCCTTCCCACGCGAATATACGCTGTCGAAGCTATCAGGGACGACTTCCAACACCGGAGGATTATCAGAAGAATCACCCTTAGACACTACCGGATTAACAGAGACTTGATTGGGACCCTCCTGCTCAACCCCCAGATTTGGGTTGGGGTCAAAACCGCCCGGACTATTAGCCAAAGGAATGGGCCCATTGACAGCTAGCCCCACTCCAGGAACTATGTCGAAGCCCGCCTCATTAAAAGAGACATTTTCCACGTGATCAAAATTGTTTATAGGCAAATCCACCTCACCCGGAGCCCTAGAAACCACGTTAGGATGAACCTCGGGACCCACAACCTGCACGTTTATTGAGTGCTCATTACATACGTTGTTATTGCATGGAACATGACGAGGCTCCGAGTTATTCGAAGGGTCACCACCAAGAGTGGACGCAACCCTACCAGCTTCTTGCAAATTCGGCCAGCCGTCGTCAATATCCTCCGACTCACCAAAAAATTCCAGTGGGCGAGCATCCGGCAAATCTTCACCGACTTTAATTTTCAGCCTATATGACTTTCCACTGCAAAAAACTTGAAACTCCTCTGGAATACTGAACTGACAATCCAACCTCATTAGAATTTTTGCCACTGAACAATCGAACTTATTGATTGTATCACCATGAATTTTAACTACTTTACCCCATCTTCCGACGAGCTCAGAAAAGAATTTTTCAGACCAGCATACTAACGGCACCCCATAGATTGAAATAGACGCAAAGAAACAAGGAGACTCCTCCACCCAGAATGAATCATCCAGCCAATCAAACCAAAATGCTAGTTCTTCTTTCTGATTCTCCCACGCAGCCCTTTTCTCTATTTCTGATCTAAATAAAATAAGGCAAGCATTATGAGCCGCACCCCATTTCACGATTTGCACCTTCATACCATCGCTGGCTAAGGCTTTTTCCACAAACTCAAACTCGAAGCCACGCCTGATTATTCCAACCATGGCTAACTTCAACCAGCCCGCCTCTTCCACCGAAAACACCATACCCTCACTTCCATTGTTGTCTTCACCAACCTTAAAACCATCAAAAGCCTTCGGAGAAGCAATGGGAACAGTTGAAACCTTGTTAAGCAACACATCCAAATAAGATCTACCATCCCTCACCCCCACTGGATTACGGATATGATTCTGCGACTTCGCTGACTCTTTCGGTTTCCATTGCTGCAACGTCGCTGCATCTTTCGGTTTCCAATGCTTCGAACCAGACTGAAATCGCTCTGGGCCCCTACGAAATTTGGCTTTAGATACCGCTACCAGGCGACCGTCGATAGGAGTATTGTTAACATGACGAATGGCCCTCTCTAAATCATCCTTGCATCCAAAGTGGACAAAAGCAAAAGTACGATCCCTGTAATTAGGTTTCCTATTTGTAAACGGGATGAAAACCTTTTTAACTCTCCCAAAATGACCAAACAACTCCCATAGGGCACTACAAGGAACTCTTTTACTGAGATTATCAATGAAGATAACCCAGTCACTGTTCCTCGAAGAAGTTGGAAACCTAGAACCACTGCGACCCCCGAAGAACTCACCGGCACCACTACGATTCCTACTAACTCCGCTCCCTTTTCGCTCTCCCTCTCTCTCTACCCTACGCTCCATTTTGGTGAGTCGGACCCATGTAAATTTGCCTTTAGACTATTGAAAAAAAAACTAATTAAGTAAGGGTTAATTGCACCCTCAAATTTTTATGTACATCCGACCATAACTGCAACTAATAACTATTTTTAAACCTTTGTCCTCTCAAGTTCCCCACCACCCCCAACCCTAATTCTCCTATAACAAGACTTGAAGCGATTTAGAGATATAGAAGTTTTGTACATTTTATTTACTAAAAATGCTGATTTTTAAATAAAAAATAACAAAATTTTATAATTAATCTTTTGTTTTTCTCTTTTTAAGCATTTTGATTTAACTCATTTTAGGCCTTTTTTCAACTAGAGTCCTTGTGTTGTGGTTCGAACCCAACAAGTAGTCCAAATAAAAAGAGGATGTTATTCATCCTAAGAGGATTTGGGTTTAATTCGATTTGTCTGCAAGGTCGTTCATATTACACATGTTCAAAACCGCCTATGTCAAGAGTATTAATATACTATTATTTGCAGGGTTGGGATTCAAGTTCCAAGAGTGGAAGTTAGGTATGAGCATTTAAACGTTGAAGTAGAAACCTATAAAGGCAGCAGAGCTCTCCCCACTCTCCTAAATACGGCTCAAAACATTGCAGAATCAGCTCTTTCTATGCTTGGTGTTAGATTTTCCAAGACGACCAAACTTAATATCCTTGAGGATGTCTCTGGTATAATCAGACCATCGAGGTAATTAATTAATCATGTTTAAAGCAAAAGCAAAAGCTCAACTTGTGCATGTAAATTACAAAAAGCTTGCTAAAATTGCTTGAACAGCTTTGTTAACTTTTGGAGATCTCCTACAGGCTGACCCTTTTATTAGGCCCACCGTCTTCTGGAAAAACAACCCTTTTGCTTGCATTGGCTGGAAAATTGGATCCAAGCTTGAAGGTCAACAAATATATATTGAACTTTATTCAAGCCTGCTTGCATGCAACTGAATATGTTAACTTTCTTTCCTCTTTTTTTGATTGAAATAGGTTAGCGGGGATGTAACTCACAATGGGTACAAACTTGATGAATTTGTGCCCCAAAAGTATCAGGATACGAGCAATTGAAGAAAAGAACAAGAATGAAGATGAGAATGGAAGAACTCAGTGAAGAAGGAGAAAGAGATTGACGAAGAGTAATGAAGAAGAAGAAGCTTATCGATATAAAAAATAAAACTGAAAAGAAAAAATTGAATCAGAGAGAGATCTGTTTATTATTTTTGATACTAAGCCCAATACCCAAGTTTACACTTATATAGCCCAAACTATAAGTAAAAGCTAACAGACCCAAACGGCCCAAAGGGCCTAACAAACATCAACCGCCTAACAGCATAATGACAGCTAATATTAACAGAAATATAACTCTAACATTCTCCTGGTTTGTCTTCTTCTGTGGTCAACTCTATTATTCTCCTGGTTGTACTTCCCTCTGTTGAGTGTTCATTAGCACAGGACACAACTCCAAGTTTTGTTCGCAAAATTGAAAACAAAGCTGGTGGAATTGGTTTCGTGAGAATGTCTGCTGTTTGCTCGGAGCTTGGAATAAAATTAACCACAAGTTGTCAAGCAAGAACTCTCTCTCGAACAAAATGTAGGTCTATCTCCACATGTTTGATTCCGGCATGGTGAGTGGGATTTGCAGACATGGACACTGTTGAGGTGTTATCACACCACACAGTTGGCTTGCATACTATTGTAACTTTCAGTTCTTTGAGAAGCTATTCAACCCAAATGAGTTCAGATACTGAGTTTGCCAAACTTCTGTACTTAGCTTCACAAGTTGATCTTGACACCACACTTTTCTTTTTAGAACTCCAAACAACAGGATTCCCACCAAAAAAATACAATACCCTGAAGTTGATCTTCTATCTTCAAGAAAGGCAGCCCAATTAGCATCAGTGAAACAAGTTAAGCTAAACTCCTCTCCTGGTTTAAAGAACAAACCATACTCAATGGTCCCTTTAAGATACCGAAGTATCCTTTTTACAGCTTTCCAGTGTGATTACAGGGATTATTCATATACTGACTCACCTTGTTCACAGCATATGAAATATCTAGTCTGGTTAGACAGACATACTGAAGTCCTCCTACTACACTTCTATACAAGTGAATATCAACAAAGGCTTCACTGTCACTTGCAGAAAGTTTAGGAGTGACTACCATAGGAGTTGGAACTGATGTGGAGGATGACATTTCAGTTCTTTGCAACAACTCAGTGACATACTTCTTTTGATTCAGTAGCAACCCAGTGGTGTCATACTGTACTTCCATTCCCAAGAAGTATCCCAAACTGCCTAGATCTTTTAAAGAGAAAGTGGAATTGATCAATTGAACCACTAGATTCACATCTTCTGAGACATTGCATGTGATGACAATGTCATCAACATAAACCATCAATAGAACTTGAGAGGGGGCTCTATCTCGAATGAATAATGAAGTGTCAGCCTTGGATGCAACAAAATTCAGATTTTGAATGAGAAAACTCCTCAAGGTATCAAACCAGGCACGTGGAGCTTGTTGAAGTCCATATAAAGCTTTCTTCAATCTACACACCAACACTTCACCATTAGGGCCATTCTTTTCAAATCCAGGGGGTTGATCCATGTAAATCTCTTCAGCCAGACTCCCATTAAGGAAGGCATTATTGATGTCCACCTGCCTTATACACCAACCCTTCATAACTGCCACAGCTAACACTGTTCGAATTGTATTAGGTTTCACAACAGGGGTAAAAGTCTCTCGGAAGTCATATCCAACAGTTTGAGAAAACCCTTTAGCAACAAGTCTTGCCTTTAATCTTTCCACTGAGCCATTTGCCTTCTTTTTCACTCTAAACAGCCATTTGCAACCAATTGTCTTTCTGTTTGAGGGAAGTTCTTGCAAATCCCAAGTACCATTTGCAGGCAGAGCAGAGTATTCTGCATTCACAGCTTCACTCCAACCAGGATGCTGAAGAGCTTCTGTGATGGTGGCAAGTTCAGAAACAGATGCAATTGCCTCAGAAAGGTACACCTTGGGTTTGAAGATACCCGCTTTAGCTCGAGTAACCATGGGATGACTGTTAGGAACCATAGGTGGTGGTGGTGGTGGTGGTGGTGGTGGTGGTGGTGAAAGTGAAGTAGATGATGATGATGATGGTGAGAGTGAAGGAGATGAGAATGATGGTAATGGAGATGTGGATGATGGTAAACGAGGAGATGCTGATGATGGTGGTGGAAGTGAAGATGATAATGGTGATGGAGATGAAGATAATGTGATGTCAGGTGGTCTAGATGATAATATGAGAGGGGAAAGAGAAGAAGAAGGACTTGCATTTAAAGATGAGTTGAAAGATGATAAATGAGAAGGTGTTTGAGAAGATGATGAATGCATTTGAGAAGATAAGGAATGTGAATATAATGATGCTGACTTTGTAGACATAGTTGGTGTATGTTGATTTTGAGTATGCAAAAGAACAGTTTGAGTGGGTGGAGTATGCAAAGAATCATGTGGGGATGAAACATTTAAGGAAGGCTGTTGAAGAGAATGATGATCAATGCAAACATAAGGATTTGAGTGAGTATTTGGTGATATTTGTTGAGACGTAACATTATGAGGAAAAGACACAGAAGACTTTTTGATCAAATTTGAGCATTTCTTGCACCTAGACTCAGAACCTTGACTCTTATCAACAGACTTATATGGAAAAATTTTCCTCATCAAACTGAACATGCCTAGTAATGTATATTCTGTCAGTAGGATCAAGACATTTGTAACCTTTATAGGAATGGGAGTAGCCTAGAAAAGTACACATAACAGATCTAAACTGAATCTTGTGTCTGTTATAGGGTCCTAGAAAAGGATAGCAAACACATCCAAATGTTTTTAGAAAGACATACTCAGGACTCTTTTGAAACAGTTTTTCATAGGGTGACACACCATCTAGGGCTTTGGTAGGTAACCTATTTATAAGATAGATAGCACTAGTAAAAGCATCATTCCAAAAACTTAAAGGCATTGAAGCTTGAGCTAACAAGGTAAGACCTACCTCAACTATTTGCCTATGTTTCCTTTCTACCAAGCCATTTTGCTCAGATGTATAAGGGCAAGAGAGTCTATGAATAATACCTTGTGCTTGCAGATAACCATTCAGAGTTGTGAACTCTCCTCCACCATCCGCTTGTAAAGCCTTAAGATTGCATCCAAACTGTCTTTCAGCTTCCTGATGAAACTGAAGAAAAGCAGTATGAACTGCAGACTTCTGCTTAAGAAAATACAGCCATGTATACCTTGAGTGAGCATCAGTAAATGCAACATAATACCTAAAGCCATTAGAGTATAAGGGGGCTGGTCCCCAGACATCAGCAACAACTAACTCTAGAGGGGAACTATACTGAGATTTAGAGGCAGAAAAAGGCAGTTTATGTGATTTACCATATTTACAAGCAGAGCAAAAAGAAAGAATATTATTCATATCAATTGAAACATTACAACTCTTGAGAACATTGAACAAAACTTCTTTAGCAGGATGACCTAATCTATTGTGCCAAGTTTCAACAGACACTTTATTTACTCCAGTAATGACATTACATTCAACAGTACAATCAATACCACAGCTATGCTCATTATTTTCATGCAAAGTATGAACAGGGGAACTTGAAACAGCAGAATGCACAGAAGTAGAAGGAATGGAATGATGTATGACAGTAGAAGTAGCAGCATTAGATGATGAAGCAGCAGCATTAGATGATGATGAAGGTGAAGATGCAGTAGATAAGGATGAAGTGAACTCATATAAACCATTGTTCTCTTTCCCAGTCAGCAAAACATCTCTGGTGTGCAGATCCTTAACAAGACAGTACTTAGGGAAAAACTCAATTGTCACTTGGTTGTCTTGTGTGAGCTTAGACACAGATAGAAGATTTTTAGTTATAGCAGGGACATATAAAACATTTTTCAGATGTAACTGTTTTGTAGAACCTAAAAGAGCAGATTGACAAATATACTTAATAGGAAGAGTATGCCCATTACCAACTCTAACATTACCTGAGCCAGTGTAGCAGGATGTTGTATGGACATTTTGAAGATCATTAGTTAAATGATGTGAAGCTCCAGAATCTGGATACCATGTATTATCACCCATTGTCTCAGGTGTAGCAAGATAAACTTGTGGTTGAGAACATGGAGAGGATACAGGGACTATTGGAGAAGATGCAGTGTAGTGAGGGTAGGCTGAAGCAGTATTAGCAGAAGGGTGAACAAACACAGAATTCTGTGATGGAGGAGCAGTAACAGAGGGCATCATGGGAGATCTGATAGGACTAGAGTGGACTATATGAGGGTTGTAATAAGATGGGGATGAGTAAAACACAGGGTGAGGTGAGTAAGGCTGAAAGATGTTGCCACGACTAGTATAGGAACTGAAGTTGGCCTGAGCAGACCTGCCATAGCCATGTGTTGGCCTAGCTGATTCATTCTTAAAGTGCATATCAAATCTGGACAAGCACCTCTCAACCAGATGACCTAACTTGCCACACAACTGACATTGGGGCCTTGAAAAATTATTTCTACCCCTACCCCTGCCTCTAACATAGTTGGACTGAGAAGAGAAGGAAGGAGAACCAGAAGTGTTTCCAAAGTTATCAGTATTCTGCCCTGTAGCAGCATAGAACCCACTACCAGTAGTATCATTAGACTCTTGATAGGACTGAAACTGAGTAATACCATCTGTTGTTTCAGTGGAAAACTTTGGTGAAAAATTAGAAGGACTAGGAATAGATCCTGAGGAGTAGTTCTTAACAGCAACATGAGCAGGTGCATTAACAGAGCTAAGTAAGTGAGAGTGCTTAGCATCAGCATCAAGTAAAATGGTTCTAACAATTTTTACATCAAAGGGGGAAGGACTGGTTGTAATAACTGTAATCACAGATTCATACTCAGGTGGTAATCCATTTAATATAGCTGTAACATGCTCATGATCAGAAATTACTTCACCACAACTAGCTAAGTTGTCACACACTGTCTTTACCTTCATCAGAAAATCCCTCATAGGTGAATCACCTTTCCTTTGAGAGTGTAACAACCTCCTAAGAGACATCAACCTAGAGGTAGTTTTTCCACTGTAAAGTCTATGTAGAGTACTTCATATCTCTACAGATGTGTTATGACCAATAAGATGAGGTAACACTTCCTCACTTACAGTAGACAAGAGCCATGAGGCAAGAGCTCCATCTTGTTCCTCATAAAACTCATACTCAGGGTTAAGACTGACAATTCCCTCCTTTGTAATGTACTATGAAGGCCAAGTTAGCTTCTCATCTATAAACTTCTGAAGCCTATTTGATTTTATGGTTAACAACACTTGTTGTTGCCACAGTAAATAGTTGTTGTCATCTAGAATGTCATTAATCTTTTTAGAGGAGAAAATCTTATTTGTGACAACAGGAGAAGTTACATTTTGACTAGCAACCTGAGTTGTATTTTCAGTAGCAGGATGAGTAGTGTTATCATTAGCATGTTCACTCTCATTACCAATATTATCAGATGTTCGTGTAGAATCAACCATGTTGGAACAGAAAAAGCTTCGCACAAACAGATCAAGAGCACAAGAAGATGAAGCAGATCAAGCAGGCGTAACACACAACAGAATGCAGCCAAGATACACAGCAGGATCAAATTGCAATATCAAGAGAATGCAAGAGCAGCAGACAAACTAGATCAACAAAGGATATTCGAATAAGGCAAACTTGATAAATTCTTCAAGCAACGGACACAAAACAACGCGATGCAAAAGATTCAACAGGCAGAGACATCAGACTTCGATGAAACTACAAATCAGATTAGAGCATCGAGAAAAATAACGATGAAAGACAAATCGTCAACAAGAAACGCAGAGCTATGTCACGAACGAGCAGAATCATGAAATTAGAACAAGAAATCGTGAAATTAGGGCAAGAGATTAGGAACAATCTCACCGGCTTCGTTACGACGAAGAAAAACACAGCAGTAGCCTTAATCAACCGCCAATTAGACCTTCACAGATCTACGCAGCAACAAGAATCACCTCTGCTACAAAACTTTAATCGAATCGCTTAGGTTTCACTATCAAGCAATCACAATTGTCTGCCGATAGGAGTCTGAAAACCAAGCTCTGATACCATGTCAGGATACGAGCAATTGAAGAAAAGAACAAGAATGAAGATGAGAATGGAAGAACTCGGTGAAGAAGGAGAAAGAGATTGACGAAGAGTAATGAAGAAGAAGAAGCTTATCGATATGAAAAATAAAACTGAAAAGAGAAAATTGAATCAGAGAGAGATCTGTTTATTATTTTTGATACTAAGCCCAATACCCGGGTTTACACTTATATAGCCCAAACTATAAGTAAAAGCTAACAGACCCAAACGGCCTAACAAACATCAACCGCCTAACAGCATAATGACAGCTAATATTAACAGAAATATAACTAACAAAAAGACCTATGCATATGTTAGCCAAAATGATGTTCATGTTCCTGAAATGACTGTTAAAGAAACCTTGGATTTCTCTGCAAGATGTCAAGGGATCGGAACTCGATATGGTACTCGTGTTACGAAGCATTTATGCTTACAGAGAGACAAGTGAATTTGATGATTAACCTCTTAATGACTGTAACAGACCTTCTAAGTGAACTTGCAAGGAGGGAAAAGCATGCTGGTATTTACCCTGAACCAGAAGTAGACCTTTTCATGAAGGTAAATCTCATAAAGCTATAAAAACTGCACACCAAATTTAGGTTCAATTTCATGAGAATTTTTCTGTCCAATTCCAGGCAACTGCAATTGCAGGAGCTGAAAGCAGTCTGGCTACTGACTATATTCTAAAAGTATGACCAAATATTAAATGTTTATTTCAGTAAAATTTCAGAAGAGAATTGGTTTTGATGCTGAATGAAATGTTTCGATGCTAGGCCTTGACATATGCAAGGATACAATTGTTGGAGGTGATATGATTCGAGGCATATCGGGTGGACAGAAAAAACGAGTAACAACAGGTTAACAAGTTAGCTATATTAACATAATAAACCATCAATTATGTGATTTATGATCTTCCATTTCCCAGATTTAATCAAAACTAATGCAGGAGAGATGATCGTTGGGCCAGACAAAACATTGTTCATGGATGAGATATCAACCGGCCTTGATAGTTCCACAACATATCAAATTGTCAAATATTTGGAACAGATTGCTCATCTAACAGATGCCACTATCTTTATGTCCCTACTACAGCCGGCTCCCGAGACTTTTGATCTCTTTGATGATATAGTACTCATATCTGAAGGTCGAATTGTTTATCAAGGGCCACGAGAACATGTTGTCCAATTCTGCGAGAGTTGTGGTTTCAAATGTCCTGAGAGGAAGGGAACTGCAGATTTCTTGCAGGAGGTAACTTCAAAAAAGGATCAAGCTCAATATTGGGCAGATAGAAGTAAACCACACCGTTACGTTCCGGTTACAGAGTTTGCAAATAGGGTCAAGAACTTCCATGTTGGGGTGCAGCTAGCAAACGAGCTCTTGGTGCCTTTCGATAAGTCCAAAGGTCAAAAAGCAGCCTTAGTCTTCTCAAGATATTCTGTAACAAAACTTGAACTTCTCAAGGCCTGTTGGGATAAAGAAGTGTTACTGATCAAGCGAAACTCGTTCTTTTATATCTTCAAAACAACTCAGGCCATTATAGTAGCCTTGTTTACATCAACAGTGTATCTAAGGACTAGAATGCATCACAAGGATGAAGAAGATGCATTTCTCTACAATGGTGCTCTCTTGTTTTCGATTATCACCAACATGTTCAATGGCTATCCCGAGATTACACTCATGATCGCCAGGCTTCCAGGATTTTTCAAGCAAAAAGACCTCTTACTCTATCCAGCTTGGGCGTTTGCCGTTCCGTTACTCGTGACAAAATTACCTATGGCCATTTTTGAGACTATTGCCTGGATGGCAATGACATACTACACCATGGGATTCGCACCAGAGGCTGACAGGTCTAAAAACCATATGATCTCTAATTCCATATCTGTCAATTCTTTTATAGTACTAAGCTAGAAAGTTTTCGGTGTTTGTACACAGGTTTTTCAAGACAATGCTGGTGCTATTTCTGCTCCGACAAATGTCTGCTTCACTATTTAGGCTCATCTCAGGGGTCTGCAGGACCATAGTTGTTTCCAACACCGGTGGAATGTTTGCTTTGATGTTTGTGGTATTGCTTGCAGGCTTCACCCTTCCTAGAAGTAAGCACTTTACACCATAGTTTACACATAACACCAAAGCTACATGGGTTCAATGAATTGATTGAGGCTTACTTTTTTGGCAACAGCTCAAATTCCTATATGGTGGAAATGGGGTTATTGGGTTTCACCTTTGTCATATACTTACAGTTCTCTTGTTATTAATGAAATGTATGCTCCAAGATGGATGGACCGACTGGTATGTTATTCTCGGCGATCTTTCCTCTAGACAACAAGTGATCAAAGAAAAACGCGTGCATGTTTTACTTTATTACCATACACCGAAGCAAGTTGAAACTTCATGTATATTTTGATTGCAATCCAGGCTTCTGACAATGTAACCAGATTGGGGGTGGCAGTGCTCGAAGAATTAGAAGTCTATCGAAATAAAAATTGGTATTGGTTTGTGTAGGAGCTCTAGTGGGATTATGTATCCTTTTCAATGTCCTCTTCACCCTGGCATTCGCTTATCTAAACCGTAAGTATTAGCATTAATTGTTTGTTTTGCCTTCTGTGATGAATACAATATGACACTATATATGGATTATAACAGCTCCGGTAGCGCCACAAGCAGTACTTCCGCAAGATTCAGGCGATGGTACAGAAAGTAATCTAGAAATGGAAATCCAAAGAATCAACAGTGAATCAAATTTGAACCAAAAAACTGCCAAGAAAGGAATGGTTCTTCCATTCAGTCCATTAGCAATGACATTTGACAAAGTGAACTATTATGTTGACATGCCTGCTGTAAGCTTTTACATTTTTCACTTTGATTTCTGTTTTGGTGTCATCATAGAAAGATTGTCTCAAACAAGCTTACTTGATTTTAAATAGGAGATGAAGGCGCAAGGAGTTACCGAGAACAGGCTACAATTACTTCGAGATATAACAGGTGCATTTAGGCCTGGTGTTTTGAACGCCCTAATGGGAGTTAGTGGAGCTGGGAAGACAACATTGATGGATGTTTTGGCCGGAAGAAAAACCGGTGGATACATTGAAGGCGATGTTAGAATCTCAGAGTTCCCAAAAACGCAAGAAACTTTCGCCAGAGTCTCCGGATATTGTGAACAAACTGATGTACACTCACCCCAACTCACAGTCAGGGAGTCCTTAATATATTCAGCTTTCCTTAGACTTCCGAAGGAAATTAATGAACAAGAAAAAATGGTAAGGATATGAATTGTATATAATTGCAACCAAGTATGTGAACGTGACATTGAATTAAATGCAAAACCAATATTTTTCTTTGGTTTTCTGTTTTTTTTAGACTTTTGTGGATCAAGTGATGGAACTGGTAGAGTTAGACAATCTCAAAGATGGTCTAGTAGGGCTGCCAAGAATCACAGGGCTGTCGACCGAGCAGAGAAAAAGATTGACAATTGCTGTGGAGCTTGTTGCTAATCCCTCCATTATTTTCATGGACGAACCTACATCCGGGCTTGATGCAAGGGCAGCTGCCATCGTCATGAGGACTGTGAGAAACACTGTGGATACCGGTAGAACTGTCGTCTACACAATTCATCAGCCTAGCATCGATATATTCGAAGCTTTTGATGAACTGTTATTGATGAAAAGAGGGGGACAAGTAATCTACTTCGGACAGTTGGGTCGAAATTCTCAAAGGGTTATTGAATTTTTTGAGGTGACTTACCATCCTAAAATTTGTCTACGGATAGGACAACTATAATTCGAGGAATCTTACTTACTTAACAGAAACTTAATGCAGGCAATTCCTGGAATTCCCAAAATTAAGGAGAAACAAAATCCAGCAACTTGGATGCTGGAAGTGAGCTCAGCAGCAGTTGAAACACAACTTGGAATTGACTTTTCTGAACATTATAAGTCATCAACTTTGTATCAGTAAGCTATTACTGTTCGCGGGATAGTTTTTTATGATTTCTTCGAACACAAGCTAACATATATGTGTTTAAGCAGGCAAAACCAGGCTTTAGTAAATGAGCTAAGTAAACCACAACCTGGAGCTAAAGACCTGCATTTCATGACTCAATATTCTCAGCCTATGTGGGGGCAGTTCAAATGTTGCCTCTGGAAGCAATTCAAAACTTACTGGAGAACCCCAGAGTATAACCTTGTCAGATTAGGTTTCACTTTGGTAGCAGCTCTACTCATTGGATCGATTTTCTGGAGCGTTGGCACGAGAATGTTCGACTCAATCTTTCATTCCTCATTGAATGTCATATGAGTCAGAATATTCAAAATGTTCCCTAAATGATACATTCTGTTTTCTTTTATTGGTTCAGGAAAGATGGAACTGAGCTTACGATGATACTAGGAGCCATGTGTATAGCTGCCATGTTTCTAGGAGTCAATAACTGCCAAACAGCACAGCCGGTTGTAGCCACTGAAAGAACCATATTTTATCGAGAACGAGTGGCCGGAATGTACTCTGCAGTACCTTATGCACTTGCACAGGTGATAATAGAAATCCCATTTGTGTTAACACAATCTTTATATTATACTTTTATCGTGTATGCTATGATCAAGTTCAAATGGACGGCGAACAAGTTCTTCTGGGCCTTTTTTGTTAACTTCTGCACCTTCCTTTACTTCACCTACTTCGGGATGATGACTGTTGCCATCTCACCGAACGTCCAAGTAGCAGCGATCTTGGCAGCATCTTTCTATGCACTCTTCAGTCTTTTCTCTGGCTTCTACATCCCAAAACCGGTATGTTAACTTCTTTCGCAAGCAAACCATGTGTATGAATGATCCCAACAATGCATGATGATAGAAATCCATTCGTTTTTCTCCGAAATTTCAGAGAATCCCTCCATGGTGGATATGGTACTATTGGATCTGCCCAGTAGCATGGACGATGTACGGATTGATTACCTCGCAGTACGGAGACGAAGAACGCACCATTAAAGTACCAGGAATCGAGCCTGACCCTACCATCAAATGGTACTTAGAACACCATTTCGGGTATCACTACGATTTCATGGGGGTAGTTGCTGCGGTCTTGGTTGCTTTCCCGGTGTTCTTCGCGTTCATGTTCGGCTTATGCATCAAGATGTTGAACTTCCAAGTTAGATAGAGGAAAATCCCTCACCTTTTGGAAGCAATATGCCATCAAAATATAAACATGATGGAAAATGTATTCCAATACTAGATGCATGACAATGTATGAAGGTGACAATTTGTCACTGTGTTCCCATTATGTAATTTCAAAGTGACAATCTCATAATGGTGTCAAACATAAAACTTGGAAACAATTTTCTTTCATTCTTTTTCCAAGATTCTTTAACTCCATATTTCATGTGAGGATCAACAAACTGGAGAAGAAAATCGTAAGCAGGGATTGACCGAGGGGGCTGTGGGAGCAGTCGCCCCCTGAAAATTTAAAATTCGTATATGATTTAGAAAAATTTTAAAAATTTTCTATAAATCTTTTTAGAGGTTTTTGAAATGATGATGGTCAAATTTAACTTAAAAAATAAATGTCAAATAGATAAATGGTGTAAACCACAGGAATTTCCATCCATTTCCTTTGAAATTTCAGAGAACCCCTACATGGTGGATAAGGTATTATTGGACAGGTTATGGACTGATTACCTCGCAGTACGGAGATGATGAACGCACCATTAAAGTACCAAGGATTTGTGTGTTCAATCGGTCAATTCGGTTAATCGACCAAATTGAACTAGCTAAAATATATTAAGCGAAATTTTTTAGGCTTTAATCGTTAACTGAACTAAATTTATTTGAAAAATTTTAACCGAAACGAATAAAGTTCGGTTAATTCGTTTGGTTTCAAATTGACCGAAATTTGTTATAATTTTTGGAAAAAGTACACAAAAGATCACTAAACTTTTAAAAGTTACAAAATAATCACTAAACTTATCGAACTATGCAAAATGGTCATTGAACTTATAAATTATTGATAAATTTTGAAAAGTTTAATGACCATTTTATAATAATTCAATAAATTTAATGATCATTTTGTGCTAATTAAATAAAGTTTAATTACCATTTTATAACCTACTAAAAAATTTAATGATCATTTTATAACTTCTAAAAATTCAGTGACCATATATATATATATGTGTGTAATATATATAATAATTTTGGTTAATGCGGTTAGTTAACTAGTTTCAAACCGAATTAACTAATCATATCTAAATTTAAAGAAAAAATATTTATCATTAACTGATCATATCTAAAATTAACCAAAAAAAACTTCAATTCTATTGGTTAATTCAGGTAAAATCAAAGTTTGAACCCTAGGGATCCTTTTTTTTTATCAATAGTGACTTGCCTTCATTAATCCAAAAAAAGAACAAAGAAAAAGGACCAAATGGTCCCATCAACGTAGCTTACATGCATAAACCAGCCAAACCACAAAACATGCCATGTAAGGCCACGAAGAAAATAAAACAACATCCGAAAAAACATAAAGACACCAGCAAAACGAACTAAAACAGCCCCCATGGGCGTAAAGCAGCCGAAAACACGTCCCAACAGGAGAAAACCCAAGCCATCATCGAAACCAACCAACCGAAAGCAACAAATAAAAACCGCGCAGAAGCGAGAGAAACCACCTCGTGAAGAGGATAAACAGCCGCGACCATCGACCTCGTCGTGGAAACCGTCGGCAAACTGAATCAATCTTGGAGAATCATGGCTAGGGACAAAACGTGCCTCCCTCGTTCTTGGGCGAAGATAACTCACCATGGCATCACCTGAGAGCTCTATCCAGAGGCAGGCTTCCATTACCGAAATAATGGTCCTTATCAAGGCGAATGTCGTGTTGAAACTCGACCAAGACCTTGGCGGTGCACCGGGACCCTTGCCCATTCCAAGTTGAAAAACAGTAACAAACCCACAAGAACCGAAACAAAGACCGAAACAGAAGAAATAAAAACAACAGAGCCTAAAAAACACCATAGTCAGGATGAAATGAACTGAAAGCATGGAAAGCAGAAAAAAGAAACGAGAGCGCGACCAAGCACCGGGGAGATTCACCAGAGCCACCGAGTATCGTCCCTCCCTATCGAACTCGGTGGTGTGGCAGGGGATCATTTCTGAAGCGGATAACCCTCAAAGGAGTTATCCGCTTTCCTTGTTAGAGAGAAACTTTCGATTGAACCCCAGTGCTTGCAATGATCGGTTGTGGCCTGGCTAAGACTCATCAAAAAGGAAATGAGATCTGATACAGATGTACGACAGATTTTGGAAAAATTAAGATTAACCCACCATCGTGATAAAATGGGAAACCATATCCCATAAAATCTGGTAAAGCCTAGCTGTATTGGGAGGATTTTACCTAAAAAGTCAACCTTCTGACAATAGGTAAGGACTATCACCAAGTAGATAGACCAAAAAGCCCTTGAGGAGAAAACCTTCCCTTCCAGCCACCCAAGAGGCATTGTCGTTGTCAATAGTGAGCCAGTTCCGGTCATTACTCTGAAGCCCGGCCAAGCTTCGTCGTGAAAAGGCTGCCGCGTTGCGATCTCCGTTTTGGTATATGCCCAACTTCGTTTATTTCTGTCAAAAACGGAGCTGTCTCGCATGGGCATTCCGACAATTGCAGCGCGAAGGTTAAGCTGCCCGACCCTTTCAGTTTCTATCTTCCCCGCACCAGATCCAGGGGTCCTAAATCCCCAACGCGAACGGCAGAGGAGTTGGCTGAACAAGGGAGTCTGCGGCGACTTGAGGCCAAAAGAAGCTCGACGAGAAACGCCCCGGTCGTCCCAGAAAAACTCAAACCCGGGGGACGACGGAAACCACCAAACCGGAGCGCGTCTTTACGAACCCGACACCGATGGGCAGCTACACTGCGATCGACTGACGGGGGTGAAACCGAACCAACTCCTAGCTTGAGCCATCGCCGTTCGAGGAAGAGTGTTTGAGGGAGAGCGCGTACAGGCGCGTTCAAAAGAGCCATCTCACACGACGTGCCCATAACACCCACAAGTGAACCCTAGGGATCCTGACCCTACTATAAAACGGTACTTGAAACACCATTCCAGATTTTGCCACAAATTCTCAATATATGCAACAAATTCTTCACCTCTTTTTTTTGCATTTTGGGATAAAACAAACCATATACAGGGATAGATTTAGAGGGAAGTTGAAGAGGGCGGTCTTTTCCTAAAATTTTGAAATTTTTATATGAATTAGAATTTTAAAAAAATTCTATGTATTTCCTATTGAAAATCTAAGTTCGTCCCCTTAAAATTTTATAAATTTGACCCCGTAAAATTTTAAAAGTTTACCCTAACATAAAATTATGAGTCGTCCTTAACCACATATATCTTTGGGTTATCGTAACCCTACTTTTTCTCTTACTCATTTTGCCCCAACAACTGAGAATGGAAATGGCTCTTTAAAGCTGGGAATGAATGCAAAGAATTGACTTGTCCACCTCCCTCCATCAACTCTTTGTTTTGATATTGAAATTCCCATTACATAAATGCTGGTTGCGGCCACAGCCACTAGCCGCTGTTTCGAGGCGGCATGGTCCACCCCCCCCCTCCGCCCCAACTCCCCTTTGCATTTGCCTACGCGTTCCAACTCCCACCAAGCGTCCGTTCCACAAATAAACCACTTTCAAGCAGAGGCCAGCCTAGGGGACGGCGCCACAAGGCCGGTGGCCCCGGTCCTTATGTAAAATTGTACGTAAGCACCTTTAGTAGTTATCTGTTTATGAAAATCTACTAATTGATCGAGTGTCAAGAATGTTCATCTTGTCTTATCTTGTATAAGTTCAAATCTCGATATCGGAAATAAATACCTTTACATAATCGAAAAATAAGTTACATGTTTATGAGTTTTACTATACAAAATCCTCAGGACTATGCATAAAATCTAGCAAAATCCTATAATACATATTTATTTATTTTTCAATAAAATATAGTATAATGTTAATTTCTTATAATTAATTGTAGATGTAATCAATATTCAGCAAAAATTTCTATTTCATTAGTTTAGTTGGTTTGCTGACATTTAATTAATACCTTAAACCTTATTCTCTAAACATACAACATTTTTTTATAGAGTTGTTCGATTGAATTTTTGTTTGTTTGTTGAGTATTAATTACCTTTACAATTAATCATATACTAAATAGAGAAAGAAAATAAACATTGATTATAAGAAATTGCTAGTCTTTGTACATAGACCTCAAGCCTGTGTATAGTAAAAATCTAAATTTATAAGATAATATAGGGTAAAATTATAGAAATGACAAAAAATATATTATTTAATCATTCTAAAAATCATAAAATGATAAGCTAATAGTTTAGATTGATTAAAATTTTGTCAACAACTTGTTTTAGATTCAAACTCATATAATCCCTTAAAAAGAAATTGGTATAAGGTAGGACAACCAAATTTTACCTTTCCATGGACTAATACAATGGATTGGAAAGCTTGGTCTTCTTTTAGTCTCAACGTTGAACATTTGAAATCATTAATAATAAGAAAGCAAAGAATATTAATTAATTAATTAGAACAGCAGCTATTGTGGGTTATTGTTTTTCGTGTTACCTTCAAAGCAAATGGATTATTGGTGGCATTGAGCAACCGAGTCTAAATTGCTGCTAAAAACAATAAGTTTTAAATCTGTCTAAAAATTTAATTGTTAGATTTTTAATAATATTTTAGGTTAATTTTTTCGTAATTTTTGATAATTTTCGATAATCACAAAAGGAATTTTGATAATTTTAAGTTTTTAAACAAATTTCAAAATTTGTCGTTTTTTAACTCCACTCTAAACATGTGGCACTTCAGACTCACCTCATTGAACAAACTTTTGGTTTTAAATATCTTTTCTTAATAAAAAAAAATTGGACGGTGGGTTTGCTTAAAACAATACAAATTGTTGCAGGTATCTAGGATTGATTCGCATGTCGAAATTGCTTTTCTGCAGAATCAATGCATATAGCTGCTTCGGGTTTTTACTGACGAACTCATCTTATCGTTTTTAGTGACACTTTTGTTTTAAATATATATATTTTTTCTGTCTGAACAAATGAAGCTAACAGAGAATAAGATATCGAATCACTTGTATTTATTTGTTTATAGCTTACACGCAAATGCAACCATGGATTTGTCACTCTCTTTAATCTGTTTGCAAATTTAATGAGCTTTTTCAATCTATATAACTCCACCAAGATATGTTTTTTAATAAAAATTTGAATATATTAATTGGGAGAAAAATTACATGCATTGTGTAAACAATTTTTTACAAGCGTCTTGATTTGGAGGTTTAAAGATTTTGTTTGGGTTTTTGGATATTGGGGTTTATGATTAGGGTTTTAAAACTTAAGATTTATGGTAAGAATTTAGGTTTATATGGCAAAATTTAAGATTTAGAGGTTAAAGTTTAGGTTTTATTGTAAAATGGTTAGTAATTTAAGTTTTACTGTATAAATCCTAGATTCCAACCATTCTTCTAAATTCAAAACCCATGAAATTCAAAACTCATATACTCCAAATAAAACCCTTAAGCCCTCAAATCAAGACAATTGTAAAAAAAAATATTTTCACCAATAGCGCATAAAAATAATGGTTTATATTTTAATAAGTAAAAAGTTGTGTAAATTTTTTTTACACAACCTTTCTATAAAATTTAAAATCTAAATCCCAAACCCTAGCACTCTAAAACTTAAACCTTTAACTCTAACCTCTAAATTTTAACTATAAATCTTAAATTTTACACCATGCACACTAAAACCTTAAACCCTAAAATTAAAATACTTGTGTATCAAAGTATTTTCCCAAAATTATCTAATACAATGCTTAAACCACGTTATATTTTTGAAACTCTATATTAATCAAATTAGAGATAATTATACATTTAAACACATTCATATTTTGTTTAAAAAACAAACTTAGATTTACATTTTTAAATTGTTGCAACAACAATCAGGGATGGATCTAAAAGAGCTGGAGGGAGCAGTCATCCCTCTAAAAGTTTAAAATTCATATATGATTTTTAAAAAATTGTGTTTTCTATTGAAAATTTATTTTTACCCCTCTAAAATTTTATAAGTTCGTCCCTCCTTAAAATTTTATAGGTTCACCTTTCTAACATAAAATTCTGCGTTCATCTCAAGCAACAATTATGGGCGACTCTCCCAACTTAAATTGTTTAATTCACAAACACCGTGACTCTCCCAATTTTATAAGTTCGCCCCTCCTTAAAATTTTATAGGTTCACCTCTCTAACATAAAATTCTACGTTCATCTCAAGCAACAATTATGGGCGACTCTCCCAACTTAAATTGTTTAATTCACAAACACCATGAGTCGAATCTTTCATCTTGTTTAAATGATTTAGTACTTCATCTCACTAGAATAATAATTTTTAATTTAATAATTCTTATATATTGTTCAATTATAATATCTTGGTTTTTACGATATTTTATTAAAATTAATGCCACCTAACACCAAAATCCCAACTACCATTAATTGGAATTAGCACACGGTTGTGCCATGCCACCTACCCTAGACACTAGGGGTGTTCAAAAATATCCGATCCGACCGATCCGATCCGATTATCCGTTGATCCGATCCGAAAATTCGGATATCCGATTCGATTTTTATTTTTGGATCGGATATCCGATCCGATTATAGATTTTCCGGATCGGATACGGATCACAATATTACAAGTTTCGGATTATCCGAAAACCCGAAAATCCGAATATCTAATATTTTTTAATTATTAATCTTGTTATATTTAACAATTTGATGCTTGTTATGTCCGAAAATTTAAAAAATCGAATATTTCATAGATGTGAATCTTGTTATATTTAACAATTTGTTGTTTGTTATATTCGAAATTCCGAAATTTTCATAAATACGACCTTCAAATTCGAAAAAATAGTTGAATCAAATTATATGTTCGGATAATCGGATATCCGAATATCCGATCCGATTATCCGGTATCCGAAAAACCGGATATCCGATTTTTTCCGGATCGGATACGGATCACTATTTTGCCGATCCGAAAACCCGGATATCCCAAAAAACCGGATCGGATCCGATCCGATATCCGACAATGAACACCCCTACTAGACACCACCCAGTTTTAAGCTTCCTTTTTTTTCCCAACCAATAAACAAATACAGTGGGAGATAGATTGTAGATGAGAAAATCAAGACGGTGAAGCCTAAGCCTTAATTACATGATTAATTACGATCAAATCTAGAAATAGACGCAAAATTTTATGTTAATTACATAAATTTTAAAAAAATATTTTAAATTTTTAAAAATACAAAACTATAAAATTTTAAAAAATGTGAAAAAATAAATAAAAATTAAAATCTTAAAAAAAACGCACTCGAACATCTCTTGATCCATCACCGGGTCAAATTCATCATTTTATAACGTGTGATGAATACTAGCCTTTTTGGACTCGATTTAATAATCAATTCCCAAGTGCTGACACCAGATTGGATCCACAGGGGTAAAAAGGGAAGGGTAAATAGGATAATTTTTTTCCAGCAAAATAAATATCTAATTTATTGTATAATAATTTCACTATTAGAATGCACAGCACGTGGGATCATATTAACAAGTTTCCTAATCATCTTGTTAATCAAAACAACAACACAACTTGGTATTATTGAATAAATTAATTACCGTAAGCAATGAGGGATTGGAACCAAGTTACGTGCTGTAATTTTTTTTTATAAAAATAATGTTTATTATTAAAAAAATATGCTAAAATAAACATTAACGTTTCATGGGATACATTAAATAGAGAAAAAAATTATATTTTAAAATTAAATATTAATATTTGAACTCGATGAGATAATATAAGTATTCATGACTATTCGGCCAATTAATAAATATTATGTATTATTATTTTTAACATAAACCAATGTGCTCGTGTAACACATGGAAAACACGTCTTCAACATGTATCAACGTTTATTTTTGGAAATTATTCGTATAATTGTTTCATAAAAAATTAAAAAGCATATTTGCGAACAAACACATTTGGTTGGTTGGTTAAATTATTTATCTTTGTTCTATCATATTTTTTTAAGTCATAAATTCTAAATCTACTAGAAACACCTCTTTTTTTTTCCTAGAATATTCTAATCAAAATTAAAATTTGTCAAAAGAAAAAGACGCATTTACCTTCATCAGACATGTTTCCTTTGAAAGACATGAAAGGAAGGTTGAGTTTTTACATATGTGATATGGAAGAGTAATATTTCTAATTAAAGGTTAAATAATCACTTTTGCCCTTGTAGTAGTCTTAATTTATCAATTTTGTTCTTATGGTATTTTCGTATCAATTTTGTTCTTATGGTGATGTGTCAGTTTACGATGACGTGGCAGAGGGCAAAATTGATTTTTAGACAAAAAAAATATGAGTAAAATGCTAAAATATTAAAATAACATTAAAAATAATAAAATAATAATTTTTTATTAATATATGACTAAAAATAAAAATAAAATATTTAAAAATAAGTAAAAATTATAAAATTAAAATATCATAAGCTAATAAATTTTAAATTATTTAATAATTAAGATTTGAAATATTTATAGAGTATTAAAAATATAAAAACATTCATTAAAAATTTGAACGATTTTAGTTTTATTTCTCTTCAAAAAATGTAAGAAAGAAAGAATACTAAAATAGGGTTGATATGATTCTCTCAACCGAACAAAAACCTTTTACCTTTTTTGGTGCTCTTATCTCTCAATACCAAAAAATTAAACTATACACGCTAAGTATAATTTCTAAATCACAAACCTTAAACTCTAAAATTTAAACTATTTACTTGATTAAATTTATACACATACTTTTATGATTCATACTCACTTTATATTGATTAAATTTTTAATTAGGGTTTAAGATTTAAGATTTGCAATTTATAGTTTATAATTTTTAGGGTTTAAAATTTAAAAATTAGGATTAGAGGGTAAAATTTATTCTTAAGTTTGTGAATAATTTATAATTTAATAGCTTCCGATATTTTAATTTTATAATTATTAGATTATTTTTAGATTTTTGTTATTTTTAGCCATATATTAACAAAACATTTTTAAATGTTTTATTATTTTTACATCATTCTAGTATTTTAATATTTTTCTTAAATTCGTATTTTACCTAAAAATTAATTTTGCCCTCGTACTCAACTAAAAATTAATTTTGACTTCGAACTCGCTTGAAAAATCAATTTTGTCCTCTGTCATTTCATCGTAAACTGCCATGTCACTACCGTAACGGTCAACGTTGGCTTTCGTCAGTCAAGGGGCAAACGGTGATGCAATTGGACTACTTCATGAGCTAAATTGATGCAAAAATATCATAGATGTGGAATCGATAAATTAGGTCCACTATATGGACAAAAATGACCTTTTAACCATAATTAAAAAATAATGTTAATTTAATAATTAACTTTTTGGACGATGATATTTAATTTAAAAAAAAAAACTTTTTCCCCTCAACTCTTTTTTGTTTTACCAAAGAGTATGAAAGTAGGGGAGGATCACACTATACCTTCTTTCATAGAACTTCCCCACAATTTACTTTGTCCTCATGCTTAATGTCATCCATCATAATTTCCAAATGAAAAATAATTGAAATATATTACTAAAAAAACAGCATGAATATGATTATCTTAAAATTAATATCACACATTCAACATATAGAAAAACATAAATGTTATACTATTACTTATCATCACAACTTTTGGTTAGATACATTATATAGTGCATGTTTAATTTGTTTCATTCCGTTGTTTATAAAATTACGAATGAAGCGACGAACGACTTAATTTCAAAAACTTCTGATAACATTAATTTTTAATTTCAATCTCTAAATTAAAAATTATGTTTGGTTTCATTAAAAATCAAGTGCGGAAAATTTTAAATTAAAATTAGACATATATATGATATTTATGTATTTATCTATCAATATAGTTATTACTCTCTTCCCAAAGAAATATTTAATAAGTGTGCAGCGTCACTATATTTATATTCCAATATCTCAATTTTCCTTTTAATGTGAAAATAATGTATTTCACCTTTAGGGCGTGATTATATATATAAATATAAGATTTTAAGAAGAAACATTCCAACAATCTTGAAATTGACATGAAAATTGCTAGCTGCACAAATTTTGCATGAAAGAAGACATTCTCAGACAATATTTGTGCCATAAAATTTGATGAAATAAATTCGTTTTTTTTTTTATATTTCAACCATAAAAATGACAGTCTCACTATAAATCTCGAAGAATTCTTAATCCAACGGCTGCAAAAAAAATTGTTTTCAATGTAGTAAACTAGAATATTTTGTAGTAGATTCCCATTAATTTTATCTCTAAATTTGTCATCACAAATGTTAGATATTTGTTGTGTAGATTATGAATACGTTGATCCTCATTAATGTTATCTATTCATTTGTTACCATACAAATATGCAACAAATAAAAATTACAATACCATAAAGAAACAAATAGTAATTGTTAGTATTTTTTATACACGTTGGATTGTACTATAGAATTGTTCGTTAAAAAACCTATTCTACTTCTACATAGAGGGGAGGGGAAAATCTAGGTAAAGTCAACGCTCCTGAGGGGCCTTGAACCAAAGACCTAAGGGGAAGGGAGGGAAGCAAGTGAGCGTGCTCTGACCACCAGGCCGTCCTCGCATGCAGACCCGTTTCTGAGATTTTGGTGGCCCATGGGCGAACTTAAAAAATAGGCTCCTAATTAAGAGTGGTCGTTCGATTGAGTTAAATTGAGTAAAAAAATCAAGTTATGCGAGTTTAAGAGTACTTACGACTCGAACTTAAAAATTTATCTACTGAATATTAAAATTTTGAGTTATTAGAATTTTTATTTTACAACTCAAACTTTATTTGAATTTTTTTTTCGAGTTAAGTCGAAAAAATCAATTTTTTCGAGTCGAGTGGAGTTTTGATCACCCTTTCCCCTAATAACGAGTATTGGAAAAAAATAAAATTTGAAATTAGACCCTTAGTAACAAGTGATATATAAAAAAATGGGTCCCTATTAACAAATTTTGAAAAAAATAAATTTTAAGAGTATTCTTGTAATAACAAATATAGGGGAAAATAGAACCCTAATAACAAGTATTGAAAAATTAAAATTTAAGAGTGCATGTAATAACAAATATTAGGGAAAATAGACCATAAATAACAAGTATTGAAAAAGATAGACTCGTAATAACAAGTATTGGAAAAAATAAAATTTAAAAGTAGGGCCCTAATAACAAATATTAGAAAAGATAGACCCCTAGTAACAAGTATTGAAAAATTAGCATCATAATAACAAGTATTGAAATAACAATAAATAATAAAAAAATAGGCCCCCAATTACAAGTATTCAAAAAAAATGAGCCTATAATAACAAGTATTGAAAAAAAATTATACCCCTAATAAAAAATATCAGAAAAAATAAATTTTAAGAATAGAACTCTAATAACAATTATTAAAAATTAAATTTTAAACAATAAACATTAAAAAAAATTAAACCTTAACTATAAATATTCAAAAAAATGGTCTCTGAATATAGTAGGGGCCCTGAGCAGGCGCTCCTATTGTCCATGCCCAGGGACGGCTCTGCTCGCATGCTCAACTTTAAAAAAAAAAGCGATCAGATCAGCTATACCTTATTTTCACCAAAAAGAAAACCTGTGATCCATTATAAGAAAAGTCACTGGAAACCGTTAAATATAAGATTTATATTTGATGAATTAATAATATACTATAATTTTACGTATTTTCAATGTTTCACATATCGACATATGATTTTAAAAAATAATATAAATTTAAAGCTTTATTTTTAATGACGTGACACGATAGTACAATTTTATACTATATGGTTAATAATATTGTCAAATTGCACGAACCAACTTGCCTCAGTAGTTAAGAGAACGATTGTTGTTCCTAAAGGTCACGAGTTCGAGCACCAACAACTGCAGCAGGGTGATTGAACATGCATTGTCAAATGGTTGAGAGTATATTCAGAACAGATACTACTTGTAATCACCTTAACTTAAAAAAACAATATTGTCAAATTTGATTAAATGGAATAATTATTGTTCTCGTCCCTCCTTATTATCAATAATTTAATTTAGGCATAAAGTCAAAAAATGTCTCCAACGTTTGATAGAATAGCCACTTTGGTTTCTATTCTATTTTTGGAGCAATTTAACTCTAAACGTTTTATTTTGGGTTAAAATGGCCCCTATGCGAATGAAAATTGTTAGAAAACTAACGAAAAACGACTTGAAATGACGTGACAAACCTATATGGCAGTGTGTGCTGACATTGCAATATCATATAGACAAATGTGATGACTTGCAAAAACGTTACATCAGCCAAAAATAATTTTATAAAATTATATAAAATATAAAATAATTTTTTCTATTGACTTATATTCTGTCAAGTAATTTCAAATTATTTACCGTCAGTTTTCTAACTGTTTTCACCTGCAGGGGCCATTTTGATAAAAAAAATAAAACGTTAAGGGTTGAATTACTCCAAAAAAAACAATAAAGAACAAAGTGACTATTAAGTCAAATGTTGGAGTATTTTTTTTAACTCTATGCCTTTAATTTAAATATTCTAAAATGGATCTTTTATATTCAAGGCTTAACTCAGAAATATATGTTCAAACTATATACTTTTCTCTGAGATAGATACATAATATATTTTTTTGCTGAAATATGTTCCTAAAGTTTCGTTATGTTAGTGTTTTAAGGTAATATTGTTTAAAAATTATCACCTAATAATAGATTGACACTTAACTTTTGTTTTTTATTTATTTTAAAAAAATATTAAAAATAAAATAAATTAAACAATATTTTAATTTTTTTTTTAAAAATCTCTAAAACTCCAAAACCTTAAAACTAAAATTGACGCCACAAACACTGTTGATAGCCTCACTTGACCGCATCGTCGATGTCGTCTAAGGCCACCACCTATTTCTCTCAATCACCCGTCGCGGTAACCAACAAGAGGTGTGCCAATCGGACGTCGAACGACAAACGCGAAAAGCTCTAGTCGTTCGACGTTCGATTGGCACGCTTCTCACCAGTTACCGACGATGGGTGGTTGGAAAAAATAGACGGTAGCCTCATGTGACAACGAGGTCCGTCGAAACTATCAATGGCATAATGGCGTCAATTTTGAGATTTTAAGGTTTGGAGTTTTAGGGATTTGAGACTTTTTTGAAATTTTAAAACTTTTTTAAAATTTTTAAAAAATTAGTTTGTTTTTAGTTTTTTATTAAAAAATTAAAAAAATTAAAAAAAAGATACATGTTAAATTCTGATTGAGTGATAATTTTTTTAAGCGGTATTACCTTAAAACACTAACAGAATAAAACTTTAGACACTTGTTTCAGCAAAAAAAAAACATTACTAAAAAAGAATTTACATTTGACTTTTGAGGCACCTATTTTTGAGTTAAGCCTATACTCAATGAGAAATATTTAATTTGTCTCGACAAAATCTCGTGACTCCTCGCATGATCTCCTACATATGCGGATTACTTTTAAAGAGGCTCTCGACATTCGAGATAAAATCTTAAGACTAAAACCGACATAACGACCCTGCCAATCTCGAGAATATGATATTCATACTTTCTCGGAATGAGTCTCTCAATAAATTAATATTTTGACCAATCAGCTCGAGTAATTTTTTTGTAATATTCCTAACAATTTACTTTATTAACAATGTTAAAATTCAAATTTATAATATTAAAAAAATTATTTTATCTAATTAGATCAATCGGTTGTTGATTTTTTTTTCTTGATTTTCATAATTATTTTGATTTTGTGGCAACAAGTTGAGGACCAATCAGCGTTGTCGTTCATTCCATTTCTGTCATCTATTTAAATGGCAGACTAAGGTTTGTTCAGAAAAAAAAAAAACCAAACTGAAACTCTGAAACTCATTAAACTCCGACACCTAAAAAATACAGCAAATTTACCATCGAAACGAACTCAGAAACAGGTTGGGAGTTGGGACCCACATTTCGGCTGTGATGGTGGTGGCGCTTTCGTAATAAACACCCAAAACCAGCCCCCAGATTGTCATTTCCAGACAGCAGAAAAGTCTGCAGAGAAGGAAAAAAAAAACCGGACACGTTTTTATAGGATACATTCTGCCCTATTTGCTTTCTCTTCTCTCTCTCACACACAGAAAACCAGCAAGGGAAGGGGGAAGGGAATAGCTTTATATAAACCCATCTCAATTTCTTCACCAAAGTCTCTTCCTTTCCTTTCCTTTCCTTTCCTTTCTTTGCTCGTTTCTATCGAGAGAAAACTTCAAAGTTCAAGTCTTCTGTTTCCCCACATTTTTCTGTCACCATGATCTCCCTGCACAGAAGCTGTTTTCTGGTAATTTGTTAATCAACCCATTGTTCATTTTGGCTGTTTCTCCAACACCCATTTCCTAGAATTTAATCCTAAAGCTTAGAAGATGTTAAATCCCTTTCATGTTCTTTTTTTCTTTCACCAATCTTTTTTCTAGTTTGAAAATCCCATGAATTTTGCCTTTGTTTTTTTTCTTTGTTGTTCAGATTCTTTTTTCATATAAAGATCTTAGATTTACCGTAAATTATTTGTTTTTTCAATTCAATTTTGTTACCCACTTTTTTTTTTGAAACAGAACAACGCTGGCATTTCGGGGTCGTCAAGCCCTTTCTCTTACAAGTTGAAGAAGCTGCCACCAGCGTCTGTCAAAGTGACGGCTTTAGGCCCCAACAGGGACCGAAACAGCAGCGTTTTGATTGAGAACAACAACCCATTGGAAGAAATTAAAGAAGATGACACTTCTTCCTTTGCTGACGTGGACCCCAATTCTACCGTTTCCGGTGAAGAACCTGAGGTGGCGTACGATGACGCCGCCACAGATGATCAACTTGTCACCCCTTGGTCTCTCTCTGTTGCCAGGTAAGATTTTATTGCTTTCTCTTTCACAATAGTTCTTTGTATTTTTCATTTCATTTCCTTTTTTTGCTTTTGTCTTGTTCTATGTTATGTGTATATGTTTCTCAGATCTAGTATCATTGATTCATTGTCTTTGTCTAAGTTTTTGGTCTTATTTTATTTTGATGTCTTTGTTGTGGACTCTGTTTGAATTTTGGATCTTGATGTTGTGGCCAACAATAATTTACCAATTCAGGCCTTTCGATTGGAATTCCGATGATGCTAGAACGAATTATATGTTTAATGAGCTACTCTAATATCAAAATCGGATACGAATTTGCTTTCGAATTCTTTCAAAGTCTTAGCTCTTCTTTGTCTGCTGCAGTGGGTATTCGTTGTTGCGAGATCCTCACCACAACAAAGGACTTGCCTTCAATGAGAAAGAAAGAGATGCTTATTACTTGCGCGGTCTTCTTCCCCCAACGGTTATTTCTCAAGACCTTCAGGTCATCTACACTGCTTGTACATTGTTTTTACCTTTATTCGAATCATTCTTGTTGAATTTTGGTTGTTTTCCTTAACCGTCGCAATATTTTCATTAACTGTTTTACTACTATTGGCCAGGTGAAGAAAATGATGCATAGCATCCGCAAGTATCAAGTTCCTCTGCAGAAGTACATGGCCATGATGGATTTGCAGGTAACCGTCCGCTCTATTAATAGAGTTGTGGGGTTTTGGTTGGAATTATCACTACATGTTTCTTGATTTCAACACTTGAATCGATTTCCGTTTTACTTTGATTTTCAGGAGTTAAATGAACGGCTGTTCTACAAACTTCTCATCAACAACGTTGAGGAGTTACTGCCAGTTGTCTATACTCCAACTGTTGGTCAAGCTTGCCAGAAATATGGGAGCATCTTCAGGCGCCCTCAGGGTCTTTTTATCAGTTTAAAAGAAAAGTACGTTTGTCACACGAGATGACGAGAACTAGTTCCTCAGATTATAGATGACATTCTTGAATTCCACCTTCTTTCCCGGTATATCACTCTGATATGTATCCTTTGTAGGGGGAAGATTCGTGAAGTTCTGAGAAATTGGCCTCAGAGGAATATTCAAGTCATCGTTGTCACTGATGGGGAAAGGATTTTGGGTCTAGGGGACCTTGGCTGTCAGGTATATATACAGTGGAGACATCCATCGATAACTGCTTCTTTCTCTCTCTCCTCTCTCATGTATCTTTTACTTAATTGGAATTTGTATTCTCAGGGAATGGGAATACCGATAGGGAAGCTTTCTCTATACACAGCACTAGGAGGGGTTCGTCCTTCGGCTGTAAGTATCCGTAACGATTAGTAAATACTACCCTTTGCTTTATTATTAAGAAACGGTGGCAGTTCCTTGCATATTGCTCTCATTAAGAGGTTATGAATTTGGAAAAGCCTGATAATGAACTATAACTTGCTGTTTGCAGTGCTTGCCTGTAACCATTGATGTGGGTACGAACAATGAGAAATTGTTGAATGACGAGTTCTATATAGGGCTTAGGCAAAGAAGAGCTACTGGGCAGGTACAAAAGCTTAAACTACACTTGCTTCATTTTAGTCATGGAGGTAATCAAAAAAATTATACTAAAGAGTTTTTTTCTCTTTTTGACTCTAGGAATATGCTGAACTTATGCACGAATTCATGACTGCGGTCAAGCAGACCTATGGGGAGAAAGTTCTCATTCAGGCAAGTTGACTCGAGCAAAGACGTATATGAAATATTGGCTGTATTACTTGACTTATGTGTTTGTTTATATGTTAAGTTTAATCATTATTTTTTTCTGAATCTTGAACGATTTTTGCAGTTTGAAGATTTCGCAAACCACAATGCATTTGATTTGCTTGCTAAATATAGCACGACTCATCTGGTTTTCAATGATGACATTCAGGTTAGCATTTAAGTTTAATTTTATTAAATCAATTAAGCATAAGCATTTCATTTATGATTTAGGTAAATTACCCTTTTTGCAGGGAACGGCATCCGTGGTCCTTGCTGGGCTTGTTGCTGCACTAAAAGTTGTTGGTGGAACCTTGGCCGATCATAGGTTCTTATTCCTTGGTGCTGGAGAGGTTGCAACTTGTTGAAAGTCCTTGATTTCATTCTCTATTTTTTGTTACCATATGCACTGCCCTTATTATAGCTGTACCTGACTTCGTATTTGGTGATCTGCAGGCTGGCACCGGCATAGCGGAACTTATAGCTCTTGAAATTTCAAAACAGGTTTTACTTTTAGCATTAATGATCGTAGTTTTTATAACATGTTTTGTAGTAGATGTACATCATGCCATGAAGTCATCGGAAATAATACTTGATTATGCATGCAGACAAATATGCCACTCAAAGAGGCTCGCAAGAAGATTTCACTCGTGGACTCCAAGGTAGTAAAACTCTGATCTAGCTCTCTCGTACAAAGCGGATGGTTCTTCATTCTAGTGATTAAATGTTGCATTCATTTTGTTCTTTATGCAGGGCTTGATTGTTAAATCGCGTATGGACTCACTTCAGCATTTCAAAAAGCCCTGGGCTCACGATCATGAACCGGTCAAGAATCTTGTCGATGCTGTTAAGGTGTGAAATCTTTCCCTTTTCTCTTCCTTTTCTCACTCCTCAAATAAAAGAAAAGGTTCTTAGACTCTTCATTCTTTTGTCTTATTTTGACAGGGAATCAAACCTACAGTGTTGATTGGTACATCGGGAGTAGGAAGGACATTTACTAAAGAAGTGGTCGAGGCTATGGCAACCTTGAATGAAGTACCGTATCTCTCCATATAAGTTTTCTTTACAAATAAGTTAAACGATCGAGCTAAACTGATCCATTGTTTATGTGAGCTTGCAGAAACCTATTATATTCTCTCTTTCTAACCCAACTTCACAATCTGAATGTACTGCTGAAGAAGCATATACATGGAGTCAGGTAAATCAATCATGCAGGTTTTGTTTTGTGTTTTCTCGACATTTAACCTATAATTTCTTTCAGCCTTTCTGAAATATGACTGTTGACAATGTAACACCAAAAGGTTATTCGCTTATTTTGTTCGCGTTCAGGGTCGAGCCATTTTTGCTAGTGGAAGCCCATTTGATCCTGTAGAATACAACGGAAGAGTTTTTGTGCCTGGGCAGGTAGTACTTAAAGAGGTTTTACCTCCATATTTGGTTGTCTTGCATTGAATTTGAGGGCTAATTTGAGTTTGTTATCTTTCTCTCCTACAGGCAAATAATGCATACATCTTCCCTGGCCTCGGTCTGGGTCTAATTATGTCTGGTGCAATCCGTGTTCACGACGATATGCTTCTGGCAGCCTGTAAGTTCACATTTAACATTTAGGAGTTTCGACTGATAACACGTGGTGCAAGATGCTATGGATAAATTCTTTGTTGTAACATTTTCTTTGTTTCTTTGCGCAGCTGAGGCTTTGGCTTCACAGGTGACGCAGGAGAACTTCGACAAGGGACTCATTTACCCACCATTCAGAAATATCAGAAAGATTTCTGCCCATATTGCAGCCAAAGTCGCAGCTAAAGCATACGAACTCGGTACAATTCTTTCCCCGTCGATTATATGATACGACATGCAACTCCCACCTAATCCATCCCATTGTTTGATAGGTTTGGCTACCCGGCAGCCTCAGCCCCATGATCTTGTGAAGTATGCTGAGAACTGCATGTACAACCCTGCCTACCAAAGCTACCGGTGAAGATAGTGAGAACGAGAACGCATCTGCATTCACCGCCTTGTTATAAAAACGAAAAGAACCCAGTTTAGCCAGTCCTTGGAAGTGTTGTATTTTTTTGTTTTTGTTATCTCATTAAGTTTTTTGTTCCTCATCTTTGCTGTCATATAAGGTGGTGAATGGTGGGCGGGTGCTGGTGTAGTTAGAGATCAAATGAAGCAAATATAGCATTTGATAAAATGTGGTTGTGGACTTGGAAAATGTTTCACATAACATGAAATAGAAACTTGGAAAAGTGTCAAAGTTAGTGTGCTTTCCCTTCTCTTAATCTCTTTCAACTTTTAAATACAAAAAACCAAATGAAAATAAATTGTTTAAATTTCAACTTTTCTCTCAGTTGGGGTGATAACTGTTAACCGATATAACTGATACGTCTATAGGTTAATTATCCGAACTATTAAGGCTATACTGTTTCGGTTAATTAAATCGCTAAAACGGATGATTAATAGTTAAAATATATGTTAACCGTAATTAAATTATTTATAACATATATTTTGTTTACAAGATTAGTTATGTTAATATAATATTTACAGAAAGATAATTTCTTAATCTCAAAAGAAAGGTTGAACATGTGAAAACACTTATAATATGTTACATATTAACTTGTAATAGAATTATTAATAACGATTAATCATTAACTGTTAAAATAGTTAATTATTTTTTAATAATTATATTATGATTGAGTAACCATTATGACGGTTAAACAACCGTTTAGATTAAATAGTACGATTAACCTACTATAAACTCTTCTACCTATCTACATGTGTGTATAATTGTATATAATCTCTTGGAATAATAGAAACCAATGGTTGTATTCCAAATTGAATTAATATGCACTATCATATCTTTAAATACAAATCTTCGTCGTACTTTATTCCTATGCATGTTTCAAATAGTATTTTTTTGTTAATTTTTTCGACGAGCCAAATCTAACGAGTTGTTGAAATGGAAAAACAGATAATGTTCATTTCAAAAAATTTAAGTTCAAATTTCTTTATTTACAAAGTGCGTAGGTTATCAAAAGGCTAAAAATATGTATAAATAAAATAACAAATACTACCTTGAATATTCAGTTTAAACCACAAATTTATTATTTATTATTATACCACAAATTTGATAACTTTAAAAATATTTAAATTCAGCTCATCCTCTTGTGTCCTGGTGACAAAGGTAGATGTTTATCATCCCTTGGAACCTGGGTTCGAGCACCAGTAATGCCATGCTGAAACTAATTTTCTTCTTTCTCTCTAGGTAAAAGTAGAATAATTTTTTTTAAAAAAAATAAATAAATGGATATACGTTAGGGTGATAATGTTTTTTTTTCCTGAAACTAATTAAATCAAAATCTTAAGTTTTACATCAAATGTTGGAATTTTAGGTCTCATCGTATATAAATATTACATACTATAATTTATTGATTCTTATTTTATTTTGTTCTAAATTTTAGGGATTAAAATTTTAATTTAGAGTTTAAATTATAAAATTTAAAATTTAAGGCGTAAGATTTAGGGTTTAAATTTTAAAAGTTTTAATTTATATTGTAAAATTTACACGATTTTTATATCAAAATTTCTACTAAAACTTAAACCTATTATTTTAAGAAGGAAAAGAAAAACTCATTGGCATAAAGTAGTGATCTCGGCTTTCCACACTGGAAAACGGTTTCCTTTGAGGATAAAGTCAAAATCAACGCGCAAACACGTGGCATTGTAGAACCTATGTTCACGCCCAATACAATTTTACTTTTCATTCAATCTAATCCCAATCTCACAAAGCAACAGCTTTAATTCTGCTCACAATCCCTAAACTCTTTATGCTTTTGAAATTTAATCCATTTACTTTTTATTATAGGAATTCAATCCTATACTTGTTTGATTTAAAAATTAAAAATTAACTTATAACATTATTAGTTGACTTCCTTTAAACTTGAATGTTAAAATGTCATGTATTCAAAGTTAACACAAAATTATTAGACCATTGAATATTAGAATGTCACGTATTCAAAGTTAACACAAAAGTATTAATAGTGCTATATAATGGACTTTTATTTTCAAAATAGACAAGTAAAGAGACTAAATTTCTAGAATTAAAAGCAAAGAGACTAAATTTTAAAATTATGAAGAGTACAAGGGCTAGATGCGAAATTAAACCTATATAAAAATACCAACACGATATTTTTGATAAATCTTAATTGTAATCATAATTCTATGAGAACAAATATGAGCAATTTGATCAACCTACCAAATGTACTTGCTCGATACCAACACGATTTAAATATAAAAAAACACATGATATAAGCCATTAACGCATAAAAGATTTTAAATACAATTAAGGGTAAAATACAAAAATCATGACTCAACTTTTGCCTCTCTCCTATTTTACTCACTCATCTTTAATTTGAGTCAATTTAATGACTCAACTTCTAATATTGGGTATCAATCATCACCCAACCGTTATATGGTGGATGCCGTTACTGATGTGGCATTTTTTACTGATTTGGCATGCCCACGTGTAGTGGAGGATGACGTGGCAATTTGCTGACGTCATTCATTTATTTTAAAAAATAAAAAATATTTATTTTTCGCGCAACCACTCATAGGTTGCCACGTGTCGTTTGATTGTTTAGTAAATTATAGAGTTGATTTACACCGGTGTAAGACAGTGTTGATTGTTTAGTAAATTATAGAACTGATTTACACCGGTGTAAGACAGTGTTGATTGTTTAGTAAATTATAGAACTGATTTACACCGGTGTAAGACAATGTTGATTGTTTAGTAAATTAAAAACTGACTTACACCATTGCCAACAGAATACTTGCAATACATAACAAAGCACAAATGAGCAATCCTTTATAAAATTCTTTTTTTTCCTCAGTGATTTTGTTTTCTCCTTCAAACTCTTAATCTTTCCCCTTACCATCAAACATAATACTTATTTTATCCATTTTCAGACTTTAAACTAGCATATAAGGTCATTCACTGTTTCATCCCTAAACTACTCAAACCAGTTGCATCCCTAAACTACTCAAATACACTTTAACCATCAAACATACATTAAATTAGCATTGTTGCATCCCTAAAGTACTCGAACAATTTAATCCAGAAAGTAATTCACCATTGTTGCATCCCTAAACTACTCAAACAAGTGAATAGAAATATAAAACTTACCATAATGCACTCTTGTCATCCCCTTCGAACGCAACACACGTTTCTCCATGACTAAACTGAATTTAAAAACAGCACCATATTAGAATCAATTTAATCCAAGTAAACTGAAACTGAAACAATTTAAAAACAGCACTCTTGTCATACCCTTTCAACAAGTAAACTAAAACAAAACTGAATTGGTTCAATATTTTACCCTATAAAATTAAGTTGAAAGAGAAGAAAACAAAACTGAAACTCCAACAATTTAATCCAATGCCATTCACCCTTTCAATTTCCTAACCCAAATAATTTACGAAATGCTTTTCGAAAATTTGATCTAATGCCATTCACCCTTTCAATTTCCTAACCCAAATGATTTTCGAAATGCTTTCCGAAAATTTGATCCAATGCCATTCATCCTTTCAATTTCTTAACCCAAATGATTTCGTAAATTCAGACTTACCTTCTTGTAGCCGTTTGTAAATGTTGCACAGTAAAACACCCTTACGATTTTCTGATGATGAAAACCCTTTCAAACACAACGAAAATTCCCCCAAACGATTAACCCACACGATTTACTCAGCGGATTTCATGTTTACGCTCTGAAAACTTTTCAAATTCTCTGATTTTTAAACCTAAACATTACGATTTGTCTGAAGAAGAAAACACATTAAAATGAGTTTAGGTTAAACGAGCAAATATTATGTCGTTTTGGTTTGGTATTTTAAAACGTGCGTTTGCTTACGTGGCGGCCAAATCAATAAAAAATGCTACATCAGTAACGGCATCCACCATATAACGGTTGAGTGATGATTGATACCCAATGTTAAAAGTTGAGTCATTAAATTGACTCAAATTAAAGATGGGTGAGTAAAATAGGAGAGAGGCAAAAGTCGAGTCATGATTTTTGTATTTTACCCTACAATTAAAACAAAACAAAGAAACAAATTTCAAATTTACTCTTGTTTTTTTTGTGCTATCATGATATAAGCCGTAAACTTTAATTTAATATATGATTTGATAAATGAACATAAATTTAATGCAGTTTTATACAACATTTTAATTTCGGTTTAATTGTACAATGTATATATTTTAGGATTAATATCCTATACACTGGCGGTGGAAACTGAAAGTTTCCACAAGCGCCTTAGTTTTAGGGTATAGGGTGTTAGTTTAGGGTATATGGCTTAGGGGTTTAAGTGTAGGGGTTTAGAATTTAGGGATAGTTGTTTCAATTTAAAGTTTAGGGTTATAATTTAGGGTTTATAGGTTAGGGTTTAGTTTTTAGTGTAATATAGTGAGGATTTAGGTTTTAACCTATAAACCCTAAATTATAACCCTAAACTTTAAATTGAAACAACTATCCCTAAATTCTAAACCCCTACACCTAAACCCCTAAACCCTATACCCTAAACTAACACCCTATACCCTAAAACTAAGGCGCTTGTGGAAACTTTCAGTTTCCACCGCCTGTGTATAGGATATTTATCCTATATTTTAATCAAATAAATACATTTTGTGTTTTAACATTGAATAAATATAATCATACGTGCATACGTTATGTAAATGTGAAATGATGTTACGTCGAAAATAATAATAAATTTACGAAATTTAAATGACGGATGTGTGTAATTAGAATTGAACATGGAGGTAAATTACTTAAAAGATCTAAGAAGTATTTAAATCAAAAAAATAAACTAAGACTTTTTTTTATAACTATTAGCATGTAATTTATTGGTTAACTAATTCGGATCAGGTACTATAAATATCTATTATGAGGGTGACAGTGGCGGAATTCGGACTAAAAGTTTGAGGGGGTCAACTTAAATTTTTTAAAAAATTAAAAGTTTAAACAAAAAATTTCAAAAAATTTGAGGGTACAAAAAATTTAAAAAAATTGAGAGGAAATTTAATTAAAAATATTTAAAACTTTTAAAAACTTTTGAGGGGTCAAATTAATATATTAAGTTTTAAGCACAAAATTGAAATTTTCTAAAATGGGGTAGCCCCCACTAGTCCTTCAACGATCCGCCCTTGGAGGGTGACCTTTCCATTTTAATTTACCTTATTTATAGTGTTAGAATTTAAATTACTAATCTTATTTAAAAAAATCTATTATTTCATCTTACTAGACCAACAAACTATAGTATATTTAATTTAAATTATGAGGACCCCTCCCATGTTATACAACGTGATAATGGTGCACTCAAAGGTTGCCGGAGATTCTTGACCTCGAAGATAACATAATCTTTGTTTTAAGGCCAACCCTTACTTTTGAACGAATAAAGAAGAAGTGACACTTTGTTATTTTGTCGCAGGTCAAATAAAAAATAAGTCCACGAAGCTTGATTTTGCTGCTGCTTATTTTTTTAAAATTATATATATAATATTTATTGGTCGACTAATTGATATCGAATTTTGTAAATTTTTTATATAAAACAATTTTTTTAACTATATTTTTTATTCTTAACGTCATAATTCAAATTCATAAATTTACTCAAAAGATAATATCTCATCCTACTAAACCAATCAATTGTTACATAACTTATTCTTCTAGCAACGCGTCGTATTATTAAAAGTGACACAAATGGCCATCACGTGTCCGTACAGATTTGGCTTTGATATTTTGTCCTCAGGCAAGCTTCTTGCTTTTATGTCCCATTATTAAAATACATTGGATATGGTCTTGAATTTAAATGATTAAGATATTGACGGTTGGTCGGAGATTTTGTGAATTTTTCTAATGTTGTAACATTGTTAGAATTATAATTATTATTTTAAGATTTATTTATCGAATATATAAATTGTGTAAAAATTAGTTAGTAGAGAGGCAGTATAAATAGAGATGTAAACGAACCAAACGTTCAACAAAGAACCATTTGGCGGAAAGTTCGTTTATTTATTAAATGAATATACACGAACAAATTTTTTATTCGTTTAATTAAATGAACAAACACAACAAACAACTCGTTCGTTTATTTACGTTCGTGAACGTTCGATAATCCGTTCATTTATATTCGTTAAAATTTATTCACGTGTATTTATTATTTTTCATAACAAAGTATTATAGTTTTAAAAAATTAAATTTATTCACATATGTTTGTTTGTTTATGTTTGTTTAAATTTATTCACACGTGTCTTTTTTATGTTTGTTAGTTTGTGTTCGTTTACGTTCGTTTATCATTTTAACGAGCGAACACGAACAAACTACATTCCTTAACAAACGAACACAAACAAGAAATTATGCATGTTTAGTTGTTTGTGTTCGTTCAAATTTTCAGTTAAAATTAAACGAACGAACATAAGCATACCCTCGTTCGTGTTCGTTCGGTTCGTTTATAAGCCTAAGTATAAATTTTAAATTACGTAAGTTTGTTTATCTCGAGGATTAAAGTTTAAGATTTTAGATTTTATAGGTTGTGTAATTACACAACTCATGTGTATAAAAACAGCTCAATTTAAAGTCATAAACCCCAAAACTCTAAACATCAAATTTTAAATTCTAAACTTTAAATCTTAATTTTAGAATTTTAAAATTACCAATATTGTGTAAAATAAAATTTATACAATATATATATCAAAATATTTTTTATTTTAATTAAAAATACACGTCATACACACTCAGACCACTTGCAGAGTTTATTTTAATTGTTTATTTTTGTTTTACTTGATATATGTTGGGATATTTGACTAGTCTGTGTTTCTTCATGTCTCAAAGATTGTTCGGAGCGGAACATATTCAAGTATAAATTATATGGATCAAGTTCCATCAGATTCTAATATGATATGTATCGAATCAAATGACAGAGATTAATTTTAAAGATTAAAGATCAAGCTATGCATAAATATAATAAAATCTCATCGGAATTTATCAAAGAGATTCTATAAGAATCAACATATATATATATATTTTCTTTTGTTGACTCATACGATTAAAGTTGGTATCGGATAAAAGGAGGGGTAGAACCAAAAATTTTAAACTATGGTGTCAGAATTTTAGGTGTTACTTCATATTTTATTAAAATTATGTGAAGTCAAATAATGAGTATCAATTTTCTTTAAAAAGATCTTAATTTATTTTTTTAAATTGGTATTAATTTATTTTTAAAATAGTATCAATTTCCTTATATATATAATTGTTGTAAACAAAATAAAGAAGAACAATAATAAGAACAAAGAACAAAAATGAAAGAACAAAGAGATAAGAGGAAGATAGAGATTTATACTATTCTCAATACTCAAGTGTATACAATGTCTTCATTATATCATCTATTTATAGGCATAAGAAGTGCATAATACATTAAACTCTAATTAATGAAATAGTATTTTTAATGAGAAAGTAAATCAAATCTCCTTGATAAAGTCTTTATCATTATAGACATCCACATAGATAAATATTCATAACACTCCCCCTTGGATGTCTATGAAAATAATGTGTCTCGTTAAAACCTTACTAAGATAAAAATTCAGTGGGAAAAAAATTTCTTTAGTGGAGGAAAAATAGTACACACATCTTTGATACGCGTAACATGTTGCCTCATTAAAAACCTTACCAGGAAAATCTATTGGGACAAAACCTTAATTAAGGGAAAAAGAGTGGAACGTGTATTTACTCCCCCCATGAAAACATCACAGAAGATCTTTGAATCTTCATAATTCAATCTTGAATATTATTTCTCTAAAGATAGTGAGGGATGAAACTTTGGAGTAATATGTTCTATGATGTATCTACTTTCAAACTGAGATATACATCTTGCATTATCTTCAAACTTTGGAGTAATTTTTCTAAGAAAGCTTTTATCATATCTTGTAAAAGTAAATCCACATATCTTTTGGATATGTTGGGTCAATGGTCTTAGCCAAACACATTTTTGGCTTGCCTCGTGCATAACAATTATTTCTACGACATTTGAGGAGGCGTCAACGAATGTTTGAAGATCTAAATGTAATGATTTTTGTATATCCATGGATATTGTTTGACCAACTAATATATGGTGCTTCAAAACCAAGAAAATATATAATTATCTTTATTCACATCCAACAATCTTACAATAGATATGCTTTATTCATATTGAATCTTCTTTAAGATTCTTTTAACTTATGTTCATTCATAGACAAAAATGCATATTTAAGTGCTCGATCTTTAGGTCAAGACAAAACCACATCTCGAGATTCTTTTTCTCAAATCATTTTCTTAAATAACTAAATGGTTTAAAAGCTCTTCAAGAGATCTAATAATATAACGAATCTTGATTCAAATTCCTTTATAAAATACACAAGGAAATATTATCATTCTTATAGTATTTCCTCAATTAGTACTCACTAAGGCGATTATATCAAATGCGCTAAAATATTCAATGAGACATGTTTAAATAAATTTTCTCAAAAATTTTCAAATGCTTTTAGCATTTTAAATCATTTAAGGATAAATAGGGATCCATAAATAATTAGACGCATGTAATATATTTCATACTGTCAAAGTAATTGCATCCACCATGAAGTAATTAAAACTCTTCGCAAATCATAATTCAAGTCGAATTTACAACTACTTATTTGTGCCTCACTTGCATTACACCTTTAGGTGTTTGGACTGTTGGTCTAAATACTTCTCTTTTAGAAGTTCAAAGCGTCTTTCTATATTGTCCAATTCAATATCTATACTTCTTGATAGATTTCTATACAAGATCCTCGTTTTCTTTCTTTACTTCTATAGAAGTATTCTATTTAAAACTATTTGTAAAATCGTTGTCGATAACTTTTCAATTTTTTGGTTCCATTCTCGTAGTGACATAACTCATCGAGATCTCTTCAAGATTTCAATCTTTTTTTTTCAAGTACCTGAAACTGTTCTAGAGTTTTATTATTAGTTATGTCTTTGGTCTCTTCAGGAGCACTCGACTCCAATATATGACCATCTCATATTACTTTCTATTTATGAGAATTTTGATCATTGAAACCATTTCAACTATCATGCTTCAGGCATGATTTACATCATCTCGCTCTAACATGTAATTTAAATTTAGAGCATTTCAGTTGGTATATGAGACTTATTTACTCTCATTGGATCAGTAAATATGTCTGGCAGTTGACATGTTATAACATGAATTATCTTATAAACTTCTGGTTCATATACGAGGATTTAGATAACGATAATTCATTTTCCTTTATCCAGCTGGTTATTATCTCCCCTAATGTTGAGAAAAATCATGTCATAAATGATTCCCCAATTAATGTGTAAGAGTTTAAACATAAAAGGATATTTATACTCAATATATATTCTCAACCCTTTCTATTTATCCATTTTGTGTGTTGTGGTGGAGCAATTCATATTGCACATTCAAAAATTATAAAATGAAAAATGTATGGTTTTTGACCAAAAACCAATCATAACGTGGAATTAACTATAACTCGTTGGCTTGATGCGTATAAGTGTTGCTAGATGGAAACACCATATAAATAACAACTCTTTTGTTCTCATAGTTTAGCTATTAAATAGGAGGCACCCAATTGAAATTTTGCTAAACTATATTTTTCATAATCAATAGGCTCTGTAACAACTGATATAGCCTAAAAATATAAACCCACTAGCTTTTCAAGACGAATAGTCTAACTGCATAATATGAATCCTTTTACAACCAATCTCACAAACTTCTGGTTGTAAGTTGATAAAACAATGTAGATGCATATACTAAAATTATATAAAACTTTCCACATTTGTGGATAAATGGGCTCATATTTCATTCAGATATGCAAGACATGCAGTCTCAACTTTAGTACAAGAACTTCAAGTTCTTTTGCTAAGTGAGATCTTAATCATTTCCTTTGAGAACAAGCAACACAAGAACTTCGTGTTCTTTTAGTAAATGAAATTTAATCAATTTCTTTGAGAACAAGCACCACAAGAACTTCAGGTTCTTTTCATAAATGTGCATATAAATCTCAATAGCTTTCGCATTATTATTGATTAGGATGGTTTAACCGATCCTTCCAACTATATACAAGTGTGTATATACATTTTTAATTTTGGTAAACTAAAACATGTGATTCAATCTCATTCGTACACATCTAGTACAACCATCAAAATTGTTCCTTTGAATAGGAATATTTAGCTCTTTCGAAACTTTCAATAGAAATTATCTTTTGGTAGCAATATATAGTTATTCTAGAGTTTTCAACTAACTTTTTGGCTACCAGAACTTATATTCACATCGACTTATTTTAAATGTCAATTGATAACACATGTTATCTATAATTTCAAAAGAATATTTTGCGAACTCATATTGCTCTCTTAAAATTTTCACTTCTAGTGGTGACGATATTATTACTATTAGTGATAATTGTTGCAATATTCGCAATTATGCATTTTTCATGATGTGCTTTATCTCAAGAACTTATTGCTCTTCTGGAGCATCAACACTTTTAGTACTTTGAGATATAGTACTCACATTTTTCTCTTTCATTTAAATGAAAAAATGTACCTTATGCTTCTACTAAGCATAAATCATCACCATAAATTGTATTTGATAAGTAATCATGTTAAACAAAATAAATAAATATGATAATATATAAATATAAATATTAACATGAATATAAATATAAAATATAAATAATTAATGTATAAAATAAATAAACATAAAATAAAATAAATAAAAAGATAATTAATTCTCTTCATAGTGTTAAAAATAATTAGAAGATGATTTATTCCATTCGAGGGTTATAAGGAAATAACAACGTCCAAATGAGTTGGACTAACAATGTCCAAATAAGTTGGACCAATATTATCTTTGTCATTTTTCGCAAACAGAATTTGCTTTTATTTTATTTCCTTTATCATTCAATCATTGTTGATTTTTCCAACATACGATAAGTACGAGACCAATGGTTTATAACATCACATTGGTAATAAAAAAGATTTCACTTTCTTATAATGATCTTTATCGCTCTTGTCATCCTTATAACCTTACTACCAGTGGGTAAAAGTATTCTTAAAATGACCATAATGTCTATGTCCATGCCTCGACCATGACCACAACTTCTAATGTGGCTTTTATTCTTTCTATAATATAATCTTACATTCACTTCAGGGAATAGAGTAGAGCCAGTGGGCCTTTGAAACTTTTTTCATGATATTGTGTCTTAGGACAATATTATTTGTCGTGAAAAGTGAAGTATGTTTTTATTAACATATTCTTATCATAGAGAACAAAGATTTGATCCTCGTACGTGACATTGTTAAACCAGTCCACAAGGTTCTTTAAAAACATCCTTTGAGACCAGTAGCCTCGCAGAACGGGATGTCCAACCAATATACTTGGATTATATCGAAATTATGTCTCTAATTGAATAATGATTTACCATGTTTGCATTCACTTCAGGGAATGAAACAGTTCCAATAACCGCATGAAATAAACATCATGCTTGCATTCACTTCAGGGAATGCCCATCATTGATAATCGCATGGAATAAACATCATGCTTTGCATTCACTTCAGGAAATGCCTCCCATAAAACTTTTTGGATCAAGACGAATTTTCGTAACTTGAAATTGGGAGAAGTCTATGGTTGAGTTTTTCGACAAAAAAGAAATATTGCTTTCGAGCAAATATAGACTTTATAACAATCTTTTCATAGATTGAAATTCACCATGATTTATCGCACATTAAAATCATAATTTAAAGAGAGAAAAAAATAAAGTTTACCAATAATAATTTTCCTCTCAAGAACAATGGAGACATAACAAATGACCGAAACAACTTCTCATAATTTCTTTACGTCACGTCTCTTTCCAAGTCATTTAAGCATATCATGTAAAACTTAAAATATGGTTAAATAAAATAAAATAAAAATATTCACCATATTATATATCATGAATCCATAAAAAACATACTTATCTGTAAATATACTCAAGATAATCATCTTCTCCCCCACGATCCCCTTGATATGAATTTGGGTCGCTTGAGAGATCAATTCTTTGAGCGAGATTGAATTCGATGCGATTAAGCATGCTTCCATTCTTTTCAAAAAAAAATTAAAATATAAAGAGAGAGACAATCAATAGCTAAAAAATGAGAGAAAAAAACTTATCTTTAGTTTCATTCTATAATCGAATTCATTCTTTTCGGTAACTTCTTTTGGATTCGAACGATGAAGATCTCAGTTGATTAGAGTCTCGTGCTGATAACGTGTTGTAAATAAAATAATGAAGAACAATAATAAGAACAAAGAACAAAAATGGAAGAACAAAGAGATAAGAGGAAGAAGAAGATTTATATTATTCTCAATATTCAAGTGTATACAATGCCTTCATTAGATCATCTGTTTATAGGCATAAGGAGTACATAATACATTAAACTCTAATTAATGAAGATAATATTTCCAATGATAAAGTAAATCAAATCTTCTTGATCTTTCCTTATCATTATAGACATCTCACATCCACATAGATATATATTCATAACAATAATTCTTTTTTAATAAATGATGTTTTATTCATCCAAAAAAACCTCATCAATCTAAAGTATATAAAAACCCGAAAACAAAACATCAAGCTAAACAATCAGTCTAAGTAAGGGTGTTCATGGTCGGTTAACCGTACCATTTATCTTGAATGGTCGGTTAACTATTATAGCGATTACTGAATTTAGCTCACTGTAACCTAATTGTTAAGAATCAGTTAGCTGTTAAGAATCAGTTAACTAACGGTTCGGTTATAGGTTAACATGTAACCTATTACAATATTTTCACATGTTCCTGGTTTCATTTGAGAATAATGAAGTTATCTTTTCGATATTAAAATGTTTGTAAAAATGCTTAAATAGAGATTCTAAATACCAACTTCATACTAAATTAGAAAAAATACCTACATACAATAAAGCTTTAACAGAGCACAAAATACATAAACTTTATACTTAGTTTTAAGTTCCAAGTTTTAACAGTGTTCAACACATAACAATATATCATCAAAGTTCATGACATAGAAATAAACCATCAATGTTTTAAAGACAAATCTTTAACTAACATAAAAAAAACCTAAGGGGCATGTGGACTCAACTTTTAGTTGAAGGTTTTTTTAAATATAAATAATTTAACAACGGTTAACCTATAGGTTAACCATTTGTCAAAATTCATAACTGTGCCCATTAACCATCATTTATAACGGCTCAATTAATAGAAATCGTTTAACTTTAACGGTTCGATTAATTAATCTATAAAATGTAATGGTTATATCAATTAACGGCCACATTTAATGGTCATGGTTAATTATGCACACCATAAGTTTTAAATAATGTTCTGCATGTGCCTCATGTGATTAAAAGTTTAATTTTTGTGTCTAAACTTGCTTGAGATAACAAAGTCTTCTTAGAGTTTCATGCTCAGCGGTGTGTGGTTCGAGATAAAAATTCAAAAACAACTTTACTTCATGGGAGAGAGGTGGATGGTCTTTACAAGTTTGATTTTATGTTTGATTCTAATTTGTTGTTAAATAAACTCAATAAGGCACACGTTAATGTTGTTTATGGGCTTTTGAGTACATATAATTTGTGGCATAGAAGGTTAGAGTATCCTGCACATGATGTGTTGCCTAAAGTGTGCAAAGAATGTAATGTCAATTTGTTCAAATATTCTAATAAAAATTAGTTGCAAGTTTGTGTTGCATGTCAAATAGGCAAACGACATAGGTTAATTTTTACTGATTTAGAAACAATGTACATAAAATTTTTTTAACTTGTGTTTACTAACTTGTGGAGGCATGCACATATATCATCCAATAATTTTAACTATTATGTTTCATTTGTGGATGCTGCTACTAGGCACCGCTGGTTGTATTTGCTTAGATTTAAGTCACATGCAACAAACACCTTTGAGATCTTTCAACAGAAGGTCTTGAGTCAATTTGGTTTGAAAATCAAAGATCTACATAGTGATTTAGGAATTGGGTTTCGAAGTCTTTCACCTATTCTTCTTCAAGAACGCATCAAGCATAGAATCGTATGTCCTCACACATTCCAGCAAAATGGGATAATGAAAAGAAAACAGAGACATATTCTTGACTTAGCATTAACCTTACTTGCTCAGACCAATTTACCTCTCAAGTATTAGTAATATGTTGTCGTGACAGCTGTTCATTTAATCAATAGGTTACCCACAAAAGTTTTACAAGGAGTGTCACTATTTGAAAACTTGTTTGGTACTAATCCTTGGTATGGCATGTTAATAGTATTTGACTGCAAGTGTTTTTTCTCATGTCTTAGGCTATTTTAGATACACAAGTTGAATCTTGAATCTTAGTCATGCACTTTCTTGGGATACAGTTCACAACATAAAGGCTACCATTATCTGGCTCAATGAGGCAGAGTTTATATGTTTAGGCATGTGGTGTTTGTCGAAAATGTGTTCCTTTTTGCAGGAGAATTTTCTCTTAGACTAGTGGATAAAGTTATTATAGTGAGACAATGTTGTTTAAGGCCTATTCATGATGTGCCTGGTGCATAAAGATTGAGAAGAGGGATAACAACAATTTAATTAAAAATAACTATCTCTGCCAGAGTAGATAGGTAACAAACCTACTTCCAGGTGCAGTTAAACCTTTCACTACTAGTGATATAAAGAGTAAAGAAGATAGGAGAGTATGGCCTCGTTTGTACCAGAGGCTACCACACCAAAAGCTGATTCTCTAGGGTGTTTATGCTTAGTAGCAAAGGGTTCTCTGCACTTGCCTGAAGTACTGTTGAATGAAGTACTAGAAAATGTTACAAGTCTTGTGGATGTATCAGTTGCATTGACATCAGAAACCCAATCGCCAGGTCTTGTTGAGGTGTCTTTTGATGTGGTTCCTAAAAGTGTGCATGAAGTTGATACTATTCCAGTTGAGGTGGCTTCTAGAATTGTGATTGAGCATGGTGACGTGTTACCTGAGGTTGTGGCTGAGATAAATCAGCACCCTGTGGTGAATAGGAGCAAGAGGGACATCTACAAACCTAAAGTTTATATGATGGAGGCTAATGCTGCTGAAGAAGAACATGTAATAGTTCATCAAGCTTTGTCATTACCAAAATGGAGAGAAGTAGTATTTGTAGAGTATGATACACTATTAAAGAATGACACATAGAGTCTGGTGTCGCTTCCCAAGGGTCGAAAAAAGATAGGATGCAATTGGCTCTTTAAAACTAAGAAAAATACAAGTGGGCCAGTTGCAAGACATAAGGCCAGACTGGTTGCAAAGAGGTTCTCTCAAGTGCCTGATCAAGATTTCTTTGACACATTTAGTTCGATAGTGAGGGCTTTAATTGTCAATGTGGTTTTGTCCTTAGTTGTTTCTAATGGTTGCAAGCTGAGGCAAATAGATATCAACAATGCCTTCTTGAATGAAGAACTTAATAAATATGTGTTTATACAACAACCCCTGATTTTGAGCAAGGAGTAGATGGTACAAGGTTAGTGTGTAAGTTGCAAAGAGCCTTGTATGGGCTAAAACAAGCTCCGAAAAATTGGTATACAAAACTTCAAGAATACTTAATTAAGGTTAGATTTAGAAGTAAACCAAAATATGTATCTTTATTCATCAAATATGATTGTGTTTGACATGTGTATGTACTTGTCTATGTGTATGACATTATTGTCACATGACAGTGAGACAAGGGTATTGAAAAGGTAACTAGATTACTCAGTAAAAAAAATTTTTAAAAAAATTTAAGGGAGTTAAGTTTTTTTTGGCATTGAAATATAAAAAAATAAGGACAAATTAGTCTTAAGCTAGAAGAAATATTTTTTAGAGTTGTTAGAAAGAACCAAAATGAGACATTCAAAACCAATGTCTACAACTATGGTTTCTTTAGAAAATATGAGTCAAAAGGTTGATAACTTACTTGCATATCCTCAGGCTTATAGAAGTGTTGTAGGGGTTTTGTTGTATCTAAGTCACACGCGTCCTGATATTATCTTCAATGTAAATTAAGAGGCTCAATACATGCAGAGGCCTTGTGAAGGGCATTGGGTGGCTGTCAAACGAATTTTGAGGTACTTAAATGGTACTGTTAGTTATGGGATGGTATTTGGTGTTTCAGAACAAAGACCAGTCTTGAGGCATATACAGATGCAGACTGGGGTAGCTGTGTAGATAACAGGAGGTCCATGTTTGATTTCTACGTGTATCTGAAAAATAATTTGGTTACATGGTGCTCTAAGAAACAGAGGTCAATCACAAGGTCATCCACTGAGGCTGAATACAAAAGTGTTGTAGATGTGGTAAATGAGCTTACTTGGCTATGAGCCTTGCTTGAAGATATGTGAATTCAGCTGGGGAAAATTTTAATAGTTTAGAGTGATAACAAATGAATAGTAGCAATAATTGAGAACCCTATTTTCACTCGAAATTTAAACATGTAGAACTTGATGTATACTTTGTTAAAAAAAAGTTGCTGAAAAAATCTTGCAAGTAAGTTATGTTCTTGCATCCTATCAAACAACTGATGAGTTTACAAAGGGTCTAGAAAAGATGATTTTTCCTTCTTTAGAACCAAACTGAAGGTTGAAGAAACAAGAAAGGAGAAAGTAGAGAGAATGTTGGAGAATGAGAGTGCAGACGAATGAGTAGTTGAATTTGTTGAGCAGTTAAAGTTGATAAGCCTTCTTGTTATTCAGGTGGGCCAGTCTGTTAGATAATTGTTATTAGGCATTAGCATGCTATATAAAGAATGTAATAGGCCCAAGAGAAGGTCAACCCAATTTTATTGTATTCTAATTATTTTTTTTAATAGTCAAAATTCCCTTCTCTTTTCTTATTTATCTTTATTGTTTTCAATCACCGTTCACTGACGATTACTCCAGTTAACCTTGACTGTCGTTATTAAGTTCAACAGTAAGCTCGAAAAATTAACATTCATCTTGTTGTATTCTGTATGGATTATCATTTTATTACAATTTTACTATTCTTCCTATTATTTTAATTATATTGTGTCTAAACCATACCTAACATGTTTTACTAAAAAATATTTTTTTTCATTGTCACTTTAAAAATAAGAAGAAAAAAAACTCTTGCTTATTGCTCCCCCTAGTTTTAGTTTATTTCTTCGGGGACAAATATATGAATGTGATTTATTAGTAAAATAAGATATTATAAGGTTTAGCTTTGTGTAGTGCAGGTTAAAAGAAAAATAAAACTATATAAAAACAATTTAATACTAGGTTTATTATCCTATACACAGGTGATGAAAATTTTTGCTTTCACAAGCGCCTTAATTTTAGGGTTTAGGGTTTAGAGTTTAGTGGTTTTAGTGCATGGATTTAGAATTTAGGGTTCTATGTTAGAATTTAGGCTTGTGGGTTAGAATTTATGGTTTATGGTTTAGATTTTAGGGTAACATGTGTAGGGATTTAGGTTTTAACCTACATGGCCTAAATTTTAACCCTAAACCTGAAATTCTATCGGCAAGCCCTAAATTCAAAACTACTACATTTAAAACCCTAAACTTTGAACCCTAAACAGAGTCCCTAACCCCTAAAACTAAAGGGTTTAAATTTTATGGTAATGTGTACGTCGAACTGTTGGAGCATTTCACGTTCGTCGTCCGACTGACGTGCCTCCCGCCGGTTACCGACAATGGTGGTTGGGGAAAATGGGCAGGGAACTCCGACGAAGGTGGCGGGGAAGTCTGGAGAGGCTATCGGCAGCGACAATGACAACAATTTTGAATTTGGGTGTTTGAATATGGGACTGTTTTGAAAATTTTCAGAAATTTTAAACACATTTTCTTTTTTTTCTTTAGTTTTTTGTGAAAAATTAATAAAACAAAATAACACGTGTCAAATTCTGATTGGGTGTTAAAATTATTTTAACGGTGTTACCTTAAAATAATAACATAATGAAACGTTAGGCACATATTTCAGCCAAAAAATAGTTTAAGCACATATTACAAAAAAGAGGACAAAATTTGGGCACTTATATTATAGTTAAGTATCAATTACCAAAAAAATCTTATAATAAATGTAATGACCCTGTTTGGCAATTAGTGGATAGCTGATAGCGGATTACATTAGCTGATAGCTGATTGTATTAGCTGATTTGACTAGCGGATTGTATTAGCTGATTGTATAAAAGTGTTTGGTAAAATTAACTGATAGCTGATAGCTGTTTGATTATTTAAACAAGCACAATGACATATAAGGACATGATTATATTCAATACTTGTTTGAATAATTTATCAGTTATGAATATTTTGTATCTAGTAAATATTAATTAGATTTGTAAAAATTATTTTTAATATAAATATCCTAAACATATTTGAAAGATTTATATATTAATTTATTATTTATATAATTATTAAAAAAATTATATGCACATATAATTATGTGATAATAAAAATAGAATTAACTTACAAATATCACCATATAAATTAGTAGTAACAACAAATAAGTCGAATATTTAATATGTTATTATTTATATTAAAAAAATTTATTATTTAATTTAAGTTATTTGGAGATTTTTAGTAATTGTTAATGGTAAAAGAGTCATTACAACTCTAATATCAAACCTCTAATCTCAAAAAGCTCATATTAGGAGCTTTTTCACCCCAATCCGCTCTTTCAATCCGCTATTTACCAAACATCAATATTAACGGATTTGACTAGTCAAACCTCTAATTATACCTCAAACCTCTAATTTTTGCCCAAACATCTATTTATCAAACAGGGCCAATATATCTGCAATACGTAAAGTAACAACGTTTTAATAGCCCTAGTATTAAAATTGATCTTAAAGTTAATGTAAATCATACACTACACATCGTTAAAAAGGGTGTGAACCCTTGTATTATAAAAATAAGGGTAAAAATAAGTGATTTATGTCATTAATCTTTAGAGCAAGTGGTTAAAGTTCTTGGGTGACACACTCTTTTTTCTTTTAAATTATGGGTTCAAAACTTATTAGGAGTAAACATAGACGGAATCATGTATATGTTGGGAAGAGCTCTTACCCCTCCCAACATATTTTGGTATAATAGCATTTGAGGTCATTCTAAATTTAAATACTAGGCAAATAAAGACTTTGCCCCTCTCAATTTTTAGATTTAAAGGCTTAATAAAGTCTTGTCCCTCCCAATATTTGATCCTAACTCCATCTTTGGGAGTAAATTTCCCTCTCCTCCCTAGGGATGGGCACGGGACGGGATGGGCCAATTTTTTGGCTGCCATGATCTATAAACCCCTAAACTCCGACTCTGCCCCGCTTCAGATTAAAATATTAATTTATCTGTCCCGCCCGTCCCGATGTACCAACTGTTAAACTTGACCTTGAACCGACTCGACCCAAAAAAAATTAAAAAGAAAATCTTAATCTCCGCCGATGATAAAAGTTAGATCGATCAATCCACCATCACGACCACAAAATTTAGTTTCAAAATACTTTAAACCTATATAAAATTAAAATAAAAACCAATTTTAAATTACCTACATGAAAAATTACATATTTAAAAAATAAACTTGAACGATTGACCGTCAGAATCATATATGTTAAAACTTGAACAACATCTAAAAAAATTACGATAAGCACAAACAAAAAAATAGCTTAACAACCATAAAAATCTTTATATATAGTGGTATTTTTATAAATATAATAAAAATATATATATTTATTTAAATATTTACCGGGACGGGGCGGGGCGGGAAATTTGTAACATATACTCGAACCCGCCCCGCCCCGAGTCAACACTTTAAAAAATCCCGCCCCGATCCCCGAAATTTAATACTAAAAATCCGGGCGGGTCAGATCGGGACACACTGGGTCGGTTCAAGGTCGGGTCTTTGGCCATCCCTACTCCTCCCCTAGGTAGGGGTGGGCAAAACTCGACTCGAAAAAATCGAATTATTCGACTCGACTCGAGGCGAAAATAATCGACTCGTTTTGACTTGACTCATAATTTCAGAAAATCGACTCGACACGAAAAGATTTCAAATAAAGTTTGAGTTATGAAATGGAAATTCAAATAACTCGAAATTTTTAGTAATTAGTTGATGTTTTTATATTCGAGTTGAGTAAGTCAATTCTACATGATATATTATGTATATCACATGTGAAAATATGAAGAAATATATATGTATATTGTATATGCATATAGAAAGCCGTTGAAATTAGAGTTAATGTGTTTTATAATATAAAAAAATAATTACAATTAACTTTGTACATAAACTCAAAAATTCGACTCGAATTTTTTTTAAATAAAGTTTGAATCGTAAAATAAGACTTGCAAACTCGAATAAATCAAATTTTTTTTGACTCGACTTGATCGAACGACGAGCCCTATCCCTAGGTAAAATTTGTTAAAAAAGTGATTTATCCCATAATTTACTAATTTAAAAATTATTCTAATGCATTTGCAATGATGATATGTGTTTATTGTTTTTCTAACCATAAGGACTATTATCTTTTATTTATTTATTTATTATTTTCGAATGATAATTATGATTTAGTGTTTTTGAACAAATAATTATGATTTAGTTTATTGTAAAGAAATCGAATTAGCAAAATAGCAAATTTGATGGCTTTAATAATTACATAGTAAACGTCTTATTTGAATGATTATAATGAATTATGGATAAGCCATTAGTGAGTAAGGATAAATTAAAATATAAAAAAGGAATTCATAATAGTCTTTTTCTTGTTCCGGACATGTTTTGATAACTCATTAAAAAATCCAATTCATTAGAAATTATTTATTTCAATGATTTAATATTTTAAGCATGTTTGATGATCTAAGATCAAAATTATCTTTTAGATTTTTTAATGAAAATGTGTGAAAATTATTTATTTCAATGATTTAATATTTTTAAGCATGTTTGATGATCTAAGATCAAAATTATCTTTTAGATTTTTTAATGAAAATGTGTGGAAATTGTTAAGTAGATAAAGACATACTTTATCACTTAATGTTGAATATTTTTAGTATTTTATTTTTAATTTTTTAACTATTTCATCTTTAAAATTTACATTTATCACATAATCCAATTATATTGATATTTTATTTTAAGACAAACATCAAACACATTTATAACTTACATTCAACATTTTTTTAATATTTAGTTTTTGACATTTATTTTTTAATGTTTGTTATAAGGTTTTATATTGATCTTTCCCTCATGGTTTCTAATGACGAAAAAATATGATATTTTTGTAATTTCTTTTTATAATACCGAAACTATTTATGATTATTCAAAATTTAAAGATAGAATTTATCATATTTAAACACATTTTTTTATCAAGATAATATTTAAATACATTCAAACCTACGAATCAAAATATTATAATTACAATAATACTAAATAAATTAAGTCTTAATTCACATCTATCCTATACATTTGAATGAATAAATATAAGTTATATCTATACACACACACACATATATATATATGTATAATTCATATGCTTAAATAATAATAAAAAATCACGTGTTTACATATAATCGATATGAATACAGATTTACACACATATAATAAAATAGGGTAAAGTACACAAATGGTCATTAAACTATCCCAAAAATACAAAATGATCACAAAACTTTAAAAAGTAACATAATGAGCAATAAACGTTAGTTTTTATTACAAAATGGTCACTGAGTCGTTAAACGTTGTTAACTGTGTGACATGGAAGTACACAAATAGTCACCTAACTATCTCACAAAATACAAAATGGCCACCTAGCTTTCAAATAATCACCTATCTCACAAAATATATTTAATCATCTATATTTATATATTCAATCAATTTAGACATTAATAATCAGGGTTAAATTAGGACTGAATTGATTGAATATATAAATATAGATGATTAAATATATTATGTGAGATAGGTGGTTATTTGAAAGCTAGGTGGCCATTTTGTATTTTGTGAGATAGTTAGGTGACTATTTGTGTACTTTACCCAATAAAATATTCGCATTTATTAAAGCAGGACGTTATTTTCCTACGAGGGTATATCCGCGATTTAATGATTATCCGAATGAACGATCCACGGAGATCTAATAATCCTCCAGGTCTGATCTTAATTATGAAATACCCAAAACACCCTTTCTCCCCCCTTTTATATTCCGTCTTCTCACTATCTTCTCTTTCATTTCAATGCTAACATTTTCTCTGTAAATTTATTTTGTTGTGCTTATTAATCTAATTTTCCAGAATTATTTTGATAAATAGATAAATAAAGGATTTTGATATATATCTTTTTTTTTCTCTCTTTTTTTTTTGGTTTTGACTCGGGCGAGTCATGATGACTCGGCGATGCTCGCATTGCAGCAACAACGGCCACAACTCCCGTACGTGTCCCACGCGCGGTGGTGGCGGAATCGGCGGCGGAGGAGTGAAGTTATTCGGCGTTCGTCTCACTGATGGCTCGATAATAAAAAAGAGTGCGAGTATGGGAAATTTGTCCTCGGCGCACTACCATAGCTCTTCATCAGCCGCTGCTTCCCCTAATCCGGACTCTCCTTTATCGGATCACGTTCGTGACCCGAGCCATGAGCCCGGCGGCTACCTCTCAGATGACCCCGCCGCACACGTCTCGACCAATCGTCGTGTAGAAAGAAAAAAAGGTGATTACTCGCCATTTTTGCCTGTTTATTTACCTTTTCCCTGCTCGAGGATTTAACTTTAATTTAAGGTTGTTTATTACGATTTTCATAACATTTTTACTATTTTATTTCCTTCTGGTATTTGCTAGATTTTGTTTTTGTTTTTGTTATCTTCGTTTTGAAGTAACTGAATAAAATGTTTATTTAATCCTTCATATTAATTAACCGTATTAACTTTGATTATAAAATTTCCTTTTCTTATTAGTTTATTACTTTCTTAAGTGCTTTCTCTTTTAGGCAATTTTTGTATAATACATCAAATTCTTCATTTCGAGTAAAATATTTTGGCCAAGAAAATTCAAGTACCAAGCTTTATTATTTCTGATTTAGGGTTTTAGAGAGATCAGTAGCGTGTAGAAATGCTCTTCTTTTTGCGTATTTTTTAAGATTAGTAACATGTAATCGCACTTAACTAGTTGTTAATGACATTAAAAATGTATTGTACAACATCAACAACAAATTGGTTTAGCTGGATGAATCGATTCGTTCAAATTCTATCGTACCTTTTATTAATTTATTTGAATTTTTAAACTGTCCTGATTTGGAGGAAAGAGATTAATTCATGTTTTAGTCAATTTAGTTTATTTAGAAAATTGAGTAATATTTTTGTTCTTTTCCCTGTTTTTAAAATAGCCTGCCTCACCTAGTTTAGCTCATTCTCTATTGATATTTATATAAACTTGTTCTGGGTAGTCTGGGGGACCAGATGAACAAGGATAATTATAATTGGCTGCTTTACCTGAACCGTTAATGGAGCTTTCAAGTTATAATTGAGTCTTGAAAATTCATTGTTTTTGTATTGAGAGATGCGAGGTTTCCTCGTTGCGGGTGAAAAGTAAATGCGTGGTTTGTGCTTTATGGTTCTGAAACTTGTTTCTGTCATTATCATCCACTCATATTCAAGGGCAGATACCTAACATTAACCTTGGGAAAACAAAGAAATTTTTAAGCTGGTTTATTTGCATGTCCCTGCACGTGTGTGGATTGTGGGTGGGAATTTGGATTCATTTTGATGTTTAGATTGATAATTATTGTGTTCTTTTCTTGTTAATTGTTTTGGAAAGGACACTGCTTTTTGCAATTTGGCCTCATGTGTTGCATGAGTTGATTCTTAGCTTGTGGGAAGAGTTATTTGAGTGGTGTAGAATGTAGATATAGGTTTCTTTATATGGTAAAAGATTGGAATTTTGAGGCCTGGAAAGTGTTTTGCTTCATTGTTTTGGAAAATGATGTGCCTGTGGGCTGTGAACTATGAGCGGCTCTAATTTCTGGACCAAACTTTGATGTGTTGGAACTGTTGTGACTTGTGAGTTCATCTATTGCTGTGAATGAACGAATAAGACTTTGTTCGTGTTCATTTATTTATTTTTTAATGTGTTCATGTTCGGTTCGTGTTCAAAGCAAGTATTGGTTGCCAAGTATGCTTAAAGCATTTCATTCTTAATGTTTGAACATCAACGGCTAGCTGACCCTTTGTACCTTGCAACTCTGGTTGCTTCACAGGTACCCCATGGACTGAAGACGAACATCGCCTCTTTCTAGTTGGCCTCCAGAAATTAGGGAAAGGGGACTGGCGGGGGATATCTCGGAATTTTGTTATGTCGAGGACGCCTACGCAGGTTGCAAGTCACGCCCAGAAGTATTTCATCCGTCAGAGTAATTTTACCCGAAGGAAGAGACGTTCGAGCCTTTTTGACATGGTTCCGGATGACATGGTTTGTCTTTGCCTCTTAGCATTTGCAAACTGTAGCAAAACAACCCAGTTTTGATCAATCTAAAGAGGATAGATGTTTATTTTGAACACGCGACATTGATTCTGGTGTGATTTAACTTTATATTCTTGTGCAGGACACGGATACACCCACGGTGCCTGAAGAACAAGTTTTGCTGCTTTCTTCACAAGTAGAAGAAGCCGACAATGCGAATTCACTACCTTCGTTAAATCTCTCTCTCAACTTAGAATTTGAGCACCGAGAAGATGCAGCAGCACGTGAAAGAGTTGAAGAAACTGAAGAAACCACGGCGGGATCAACCGGATTCACACCTATGGTCCATGGTTTCTTTCCACCTTACATACCTGTTACATACCCCTTTTGGCCGCTGAATCCTGCCCCTCCTGATGAAGATAAGAGCATAGAAGAATCTCAACATCGGGTACTGAAGCCGACCCCATTGCTTCCCAAAAAACCCGTCAATGTAGACGAACTAGTCGGTATGTCTCAGCTTAGTATCGGGGTGGCCGAGAACGGTCACAGAGAGCCTTCACCACTATCCTTGAAACTAATCGGAGAACCATCGCGACAATCAGCATTTCATGCGAATGCACCACCCGGTGGCACGGATTTGAGCAATGGTAAGATCAGTGCTATTCAAGCGGTCTTACTCTGAACTCGAAAATGCAGGGAAGGAAGGTGGTACTCCCATAGCTTATTTAGGTTATTTTTTTTAACATTTATGATGTTTATTATAGTTTTGTTACAGTATGAAATTTCTATGTCCTTATAACACAGGTTAGGATCAATTTCTATCTCCTCTCTGCTAAACTTGTAACTTTTGGAGAGTATACAAGTTGTGACTATAAAAAAGAAGCAGGTTTACATGATCCAACACAATTAGTAGATTTCACAATTCCATTTTCACTTCGTTTAACGGTCTAAGAAAAAATTATTTCCTGCGTTTACTTTGATAATAACCGGAGCGTCCAACAAATTTTGTTTTAATTAGGCTTTGTACACAAACAGGTGTTCAAATTATTTTTTTCCCAGAGAGGTGACTAAAGTATTTTTCGGCCCAAATAGATGTCTAACGTTTTATTTTGTTACTATTGTAAGATTTTTTTCTGTCACAGCCGCTAATTTCCCGTTATTCAATAATAACTGATTTGTGACTTATTTTTGTAATTTTCTTTAATTTTTAATTTATAAAATAAGAAAAAAAAATTATAAAAAAATCTGAATTTTTTAATTTCTCTAAAAAAGCCCTCAAATCCTTAAATTTCTATCCTTCGACTGTCGATTCAACCATCACCAACCACTACTTCCCTTTTCGACCCTTTACAACCAATAAACCCAACTTTACATCGTCAGAAATCGACGAACAAGTGGCAAAACGAATCACAAACTTCAAACGTTAAATCTTCAATAAAACGACAAATAACGAGCGACGGATGGACAAACAACAAACTGGGCCTTACGACTCGTGCGACAAAAGGAGGAGACTCACTTTGACGACGATGGCGTGGTGTTTAGCGACAGTAGAGGGGAGATTTAGGGATTGAAGGTTGTTTTGGAAAATATTAAAGTTTTGAGGTTTTAAAAAAACTATTGATTTCCTGATTTTTTAAACAAAAACTAAATCAAAATTAAGAAATACACCATGTGTTACGTTTTTATTGGATGTCCGAATTTTTTAATGGATGTTGACAAAAAAACGTTAAAAGGGGGTTATAAAATGAAACCTAAAACACCTACTTGGGCTGAAATACTTTAAACACATATCTGAAAAAATATATAATTTGAACACTTAATTGACTATTAAATTTTTTATTATAAGAATTACAATGCAACCCGATCAATAAATTATTGCTCATTATTAATTCCATTTTAAAAAATAATATTGATTGTTAGGAAAAACAAGTGTAGTTGGATGGTGACAATATTTTGGTAGGTTTCTCTGTTATAGGGTTAATTTAAATTTGTAGGGTTTTTAGCACGCTCGAATCGATCATCGAAATCATTAAGAAGGGTTGTAAATGTTTCGTGGTTGAATTGGCTAAAATCGAAATAAAGATAGACAAGTGACACAATGATTTTAGACTGATTTGACCTTCTAACAAGCACCTACATCCACTACCTTAGCACACCACTAAGAATTTCCCAATTCACTCAACAATGAATTCGTCCCTTTTTTCGGGTTAGGAAGAAACCGTTACAACCATATCTTTTGGACTTGGCTAAGATAGAACCAACTCTAATTTTTCTCTCAAAGCTAAACTAGAACCTCTCCTTCTACAAGGAATTTATTTGGGTAAACTAAATACCTCACAAGGTTGGTGTTTACACAATTTAAGCTCACAAGAGTGTACAAAGAATTTACAATAAAGCACTCTTCTTAGACTATGTACAAGAGGAAGGTAAAATAAAGATTTAGACTCTATTTCTCTTGATCATGTTGCTTGGATGTAGTCTCTCACATTCTTCAAGTGTTCCAATCTTCAATTTATAGTCTCAATTGAGTTTGTGGTCGTTACTAGCCGTTGGGATGTTTTGGAGCTGTTGGGGGTCTTTATTTCCCACATTAATTGCAGTTCTAGTGTCTATCGTACCGGTACGCCCTTCTTCAGAACTAGTTGTTGGGCTCTTGCTAGCTTAAGCGTATTGGTACGGTCTGCAATTTAAAAGTTCGTTGGGAAATAGCATTTGGGGTTGTTAAAACATGGATATGTACGCTTTAAAGGCGTATCAGTACGACCTCTATCTGTATCGATACAATCAAGCCTGTATCGGTACGGTTTTGGCATAATCAAAACTGGAGTAAAATAATCCCTAAAACATAAAGCATAAACCCAATATTTGAATTTTGGGTTTATGATTTTGGGTTTCAAATTTCAAGTTTTTGGTTTTTGGTTTTGGGTTTTTATTTTTTAAATTGACTAAGGTTGATATTTGATCCAATTATTTAAAAAAAATTAAAAATATTATATATATGAAAAATAATTTAATTAATATTTTATTTAAATAATTTATAATTACATGTTTAATATTTTATAATTATACGTTGAGTCCTTTAGATTTTTAATCTTTATAAATTAATTTAATGGTGCTTAGCGGTGCTTAGCGATGCTCGTCGAGCGTGTTAGACTCATCATTTGAATAAATAACTATGTCCTTGTAACACGTTTTACTTTACCTTTTGGTACGTTTTTTCATGTCTTTTAATACGTTTTTCTTTTCTTTATCGGTCATTTGATCGTTCTTTTTTTATTTGATTTACTATCAGGGTTGGACTTGACGTCGCCACGACTGATCAAGATGGCGCTCTTTTGGTTATCATGTTGATCTCCATGTTTTAGACCCTCAAACTAGATTTGGATACATGCTCATAATCATCTTTCTTGTTCGTGATTGAGTTGTGGTAAAAATCGTGTTGTCAACCAGCCTTATTTTAATATTCATTTTTATATTGTTTGTTGATAGTTTTACCTTTAATCGTCTTTCTTTGGTGATATTAATATCTATTTTTGTTTCGAATATTTGAGTTCAATTTTTGACTTTTTCTTGTATGGTCCTGTTATAATCTTAAAACGCTAGTTTTTTGTTTGAATGATTGTAAAAGTATGTTCAAATTATATGTTTTTGTTTACTCATATGTAAACTTACATTATAATTTTAGATATGTTTTCATTCAATAAAATTAACGACCTCAATTAAAAAATACAACGTGTATAAGTAATTTAGGCATGAAAAGAGATATTGAACTGAAGTCAAAAGTTGTGGCGGCGTATCTATATTTAACATGTTGACTTTGAGTCATTTAGGTTATAAGCGTATTTGAAATATAAATTATGGATGTAATTGTAAGTCAAAACAAAGGAAAACTATAGTCTTTAAGTGATCAAAACAACCGCCGGCCGCCGCCACCAACTCCACTTTTGTTTGTTCTTGATCATTTATAAACTCCTCTTTGAGCTTACCTACGGTTTCGTTTACCCTATACTAATCTTAATTGTTTAATTATGATGATACAAAATTTATGGTCTCTATTAAAATTTTATATTCAACTAAGTACCAACAACCAATTAGTCTCGTGGGATGAGTCATTAGATACTTTAAATAAGATTAAAGATTCAAATCTTAACATTGTAAATTGAGTTAGAAGGATCACCCCATAATAAACTTATGTCTGATTCATATTAGCTAATAAATTAGATACAAGTAGTTAAACTAAAAAAAATTGTATTCTAAGAAGTTTAATATATATCACGTATTTTATTATATATTTAAATTCTTTTAAATTAAAACACATAATAATCTATATTGGATATTGACCGAAATTTTATTGGTAATTAGTTTGGATTTTAGTACAATTTTATTGGTCGGAAGTTAATTGATAATTAAATTTATTTATTATCTAAATATATGTATTAAATAATAAGTATTGAGATATAGATATTTATTGATAATTGACACGCGTCGTTTACGCGCCAAAAATAATTCTTCCTTTTCAAATAATAAATAAATAAAGAAATTTAAATGTAGTAAAAGAGAAATGAGGGTCGATCCCACAGGGACTATACTAAGGAACTTCTTAAATATATTCGTTTGATCTCTGAGCGCAGAAGTGAATTGAGTATTATCAAGTGAAAAAGGGTTGTAAAATAAACAAGAATACAAAGGAATTAAAGCGAAGTTTAGAAAGAAAGAAATTCAATGTATTTAAATCAGCCTTAGGCTTTGGCTTTGACTCACTTTCCTCAGATCATTGAAAAAGATTCTTTGGGATTCACGTCGTTTAATTGCCTACAAAGGTCAATCCTTGAGACTATATTTTTGTAACCGAATACCTAAGTTCTATCTTTGATATCGATTTACGAAGTTGATCTAGTCAACAACAATGTTATAGATAAAAAATCGTTTAAGTTCAGTAAAAACCAACCCGAATTAGGTTATCTCAATAATAACGTTTCGATCTTAGTTTTCCTTAGTAATCAATTTACTAAGCGTGTTCCTAGGAAGTCGAATGTGCTTCAATAGCCGATCCTTCCTCCCACATTTTAACCAAAAACCATATTTTGAATAAATTCATTCTTTTGTTTCGAAAATCGTTTTGGTTTGAAGTTTAGCTTTTGAAAACTGAAAGAGATTCCTGAATTTTTGAAAGCGCTTTTCAATCCTCCCGTTGGATTTGAGTCATTGATGTAGCCCACAGCTTAAGGAAAATTTAGCTTTGCATGATTATTGAATTAACTACGCTTAGCATCATTTTCAAAAGAAAATAAAGTAAAGAAAATAAAAACTGAAAAAGAAAAAGATTTTATAAAACTCAAGTAGAAACAAGTGAAGAACAAATGATGAGATCATCTGAGTCTTACCCCAATGGGTATTTATACTAGTCTAAAACTCTAGAAATTACCTAAGTGATAAGATAATAAATTCAAATTACAAAAGATAAATCCTAAGAGATAATTCCTAAAATATATTTAGATTAAATAAAAGAGATAAATCCCAAGTCTTTATCCAAATCCTGGTCGATAAGCTATCATCCCGAATTTGATAAGCTATCAGAATTTCATGATAAGCTTTCACTTCTGCCGCCACGTCATCATTTGATCATCATTGTTGCTGACGTCATCCTCCCGTGCTGTTGGCGTCATCCGCTGATGTGTCGCGCCCAATCAATATTTTCATGTCCCAGTTCATGCCCACTAACCCAGTCATGAATCCAGAAAAATTGCAGATTTCGGCCTTTTCGTAATATTTCGCAGCAACGCGGTCCTGCACAGTAAATCACGTAATGAGCCACAATTCTTCATCACAAAGCAACCAATTAAGCATAATTAGCACGAAAATATTGACCAAATTAGCTACTCATCAAATTCCCCCTCACTTATCCGATGCTTGTCCTCAAGTATCTCAAAATTAAACAAATCTAAGCTCAAGTTGTCATCCTTAATTTTACGAAGTCTCAAAGTTTCCGGTATGACTAAGTATCTAAACATGAAAGAAAATAAGGAGCAAATAGAGAACTGACAAGACTTAGAAATAATTTAAGCAAAAACGACATTCCAATACCTTGCTAACAAAAATGATGCAAACCAAGTACCATCACAAGGAATCGCTCATGTCACTCAAAGTGTTTAAGGGTATAGAAAATCACTCGAGCCAAAACTAATTAGAGCATTACCATAAGCTTGTGGTTAAATCTAATCTCCACTACTAAGTATGAATGTGATGTAAAAATCAAGAGGTCTTAAAAGGATTGTAACGGGGCTAAGGTTCGGGTAGGATAAAGGCCGAAAAATAGGGGTTAAAATTTGAATCTTTTTTTTCTTTTTTTTCATTCGAATCAAAACTGTTCTGCAGTATTTTTTGAACTGTCTTTTTTTACTGCAGATTCGAATAATTTTCTGCACAATTTTTTTCATGCACTGCATATTCGAAGTAGTTTCTGCACAGTTTTTTCTACACAATGTATTTTTTGCTCTGATAGACTGCATGATTCAAATCTGTTGTTTTTTTGTAGACAGTCTTGTCTTGAAAAATGGACAAAAATAATGGAAATAAAAAAATGGATTATGCTAAAATATGGTAAATCTCAAGAAAAAGGTCAAGGCTAAAAATTGGCAATCTAAGGGAAAATAATCAAAGGGTAGGCAGTTTTTTAGGAAGAGAAAGGGTTAAAACCTAGTGTCTCAATCACATTTAAGCATCATACTCAAATAATGTAATCTCGAAAAGAATTTAAACAACAAGTTCTAAAATGCAACTAATTAGCTAGTCACACTCAAAGAAACAAAGAGCAAAAATAATGCATGCTCATTAGGCTCAAAAATCACAAAAATTGTCTTGTGTACCTAGGTAAGCATCATGTCAATTAATAAAGTAAGAAATGTCATAAAAAGGATTTTATGGAAAAACTAATCATGCCAAAATCTACCATACAACCTAAAATTTCTAACAAGAGAGATACAAAATCATACGGAAACAATGAGACAAGGCCAAACTAAGGATTTAAACAAGTAACTTAAATTAAATAAAATCAAGAGAACAACCAAACGAATAAGCAAGAAAAAGAATTTGACCCAAATTCTTACTCCCCCTCACTTAAGTCATTTTGCCCCAAAATGTATATCAAGTTTAAAGTAAAAGAGAGGGAAGGTAAGGACTCCCTGAGCTAGTATTAGCCACGACCACGCCCACGCCCTCAATGAGACGTGCCCGATCGGAGATAAGAGAGAATCTCAGAAATATTTGTTTCGATGAAATTAAGCCTCTCATTCACGTCCTGTTGTTGACTGTCATTTTGAGGTGGCCGAAGTATGGACCTACGGAGGAAAACACGCAAGTTTCGGGGTATAATGGTCCCTAGGGAACAATGTATGGTGCATCCGGAGTACCTACAAGCAACCTCATGGAGTCCAAGCACCTAGCATCTAAAGGATCCATCGAAAAAGCGTAAGTAAAACGTGAGGTATCAAATGTCGATGGAAACAACCGTGAAGCAAGGTTAGTGATGTAGGGTCCAAGAATAAGCAGTCGACTAGTTCGTGCTACATGATCAAACATGTAGGCGAACCTATAACCGAGATTTACCTTTATTCCGACGTGCATACACCATAAAAAGAAAAGCTCAATCTTACTTAAAGTTGAAAATGTGTCGTTACGACCGGAGTAATTATAGGCGAGGAATCTATGGATGTAGCGAAGAGCCGGGCTATGAATGTCCCGATCTTTCGTCGAGGTAGGGTTATACTTGGAACCTGCTTCTCTTGTCAAAGTCTCATAGGAGAAGTCGTTATCGAAATCCTACGGTATCTCAAGTAAAGCCATTAGATACCCGGGATCCGTGATATCAGTCATGAAACCCATATAAAAATTAAACTCAGTAAGAGACATTCGAAAATATTGACCTAGCAATCGAAATGAAATGAAATCAGGAGAATGAACCGACACAATGCGATTTCGACGGAATGTAAATGTAGCGTAAAACTCGAATAGCAACTCATAGTATGTGTTGCATTGAATTGTAGGATACGTACTTCAACCAATAACATCAAACATATGCATGATAGATTCACGTAAGTGCAAAGTTTCTAGAGTGTTCTTTGGAATATACTTACAAACTTTAAATTCGCGATGTCGAATTTGGTGGAATCGAATTAGCTCATCACCCTCAAAGTCCAAGTACCCTTGTAAAACCTCCTCGAGTGGAACCGAAAAACGACGTCCTCGGCGATAACGCTCCGGTTCCTCTTGCATGTTAGGATGATCGTCGTGTAAAGCACTATCGCTCGAGCTTGCTTCATGGGGTGGTGACTCCGGTTGACTTGCATGCGAGAAACTCGGCTGCTCCGTCCCCATTTGAAATCTCGTACCGAAATTTTCTGCAAAACCAAGGTCTAGGTGATAGATTAATAACAGTTGAATATGATAAACGGTTTTTACCTCATCTAATGGGGACTCGGCTGTCGATGGCATCGAGTAAAAAGGAAAGGCGTCTGGCATGGATTGGTTGGATGCTGTGGCTCGGTCAGAGTGAGAGTGCAAGGAGGAAACCCAAAGTGGGTTGGATACTCGCGACCGATGTGATACCGACCGTAATTGGGAGCGACTGGACGTGCCCGAGGTGTCCACTATTGGCAGGGAGTATAAAGAAGGTGTAACACCCGTGTTTTAGGGTTAGGAGTTAGTCGGGTAGTTGGTCTGAGTCGGTAAAATTAATTTTAATCAAATTGACCTTGGCTTGAGCCAATTGAGTTTTAAATAAAAAGGAGGGATCACTTTGGTAATTTAGCCAAAACAATTTAAAAAGGTAGACAACCTTTTTAAGATTCAAAAGAACAAAAAAAGTATCATCTTTTTCTCCCCCCTTTCTTCCCCAATGTGAAAAACACTTAAACCCCTCCCCAAACCCTATTCACTATTCCATTAAATCTCTCCCTTGTTTTAAAGGCATTTTCAAAGGTAATTATATATTTTCACTCTCCTCATCGTCCTCTTCCTTTACCTAGTCTTGAAATTTAAAACTACCATCTTTTTGAAATTTCAAGTTTAAAGAAAGTTTGAATTTTTATTGGGTTTTTCAATTTTTTTTGATTTACTTAGTTGGGTTTTGGTTTAGTCTCATTAAAATACACATAATATGTTAAAATGGGTGATTTTGGGTGAAACCCGAAGTGGGTCCTTGTGGCCATTTTTGAAGAGTCAAAAATTGGATTTTTGGTGAGTTTTAGGGTTAGGTTGAAGGGTTGATGGTTTAAGGATGTTAGGAAAGTGTTTTAGGACCATTTAGATGTCATTTGGGTGTTTGAAATCATGGTTTTCTGTTGGGTATTAAGGGAGCACGAAAATTGGAAGTTTGGTGGGAAAATGGGTTTGAATTTGGGTGAAGTTTGGCTTGTGTTGTAAGTGGGGTTGTGACTGAAGTTTAACATTGATTTGTGAGTAATAGTTGTGTTTTGATTGGATAGAAACAAGAGAAAACATTGGAGAAGCATCAGGACCGAATCCGGGCATTTAGGAGGCTTGCTTGCTCACTTGGGTTGCTAAGGAAGAGTGGTGAGTAAAACTTTAAATTGTTTTAAAGTTGGTTCAAGTGTGTGTAGTGGATGTGTGGGAATGAGCTTGGTAGGCCATTCCTAGGTGGGAGTTAAATTAGTAGTTTAACTCATTGATTTCTATTGACGTTTATTATGCTGTTCCCTATTAGACCTTGTGAAATATGGATTGATTGTATTGTGTATACCTTGGTATGTGTATGCGATGTATATGTGATATAATTGTTGGACGTGTGATGTGGTTAAAGAAATTGGCACTCATTAACTTACCAGGTGTAAATGATCGATCATTAGGATTAGTGTGCACATAATTGAGTCAAAACGTGCGTGGCCTTGATGGCGTTGAGTCATCAAGGAGGAGTACGGTGATTTAATATTCCACTGAAAATTTATTTATATTCTACGTGATGATGAGTGGAATCCCATCCGTAGGGCATGTGGTGATGAGTGGAATCTCGCCCATGCAAGGTCCGGTGATGAGTGTAGTCCCACCGAGGTAATGTTGTTGTTGAGAGTAAATCCGTACATCCGGGTAAACTAATAGTGGCCAATAATATTGCTCTCATGTTTATAATGTTATGATAATTGAGATATTTGTTGTTGAGCTTAGTATGATGTGAGATGCCATATTATGACTCTTGAAAGACTAGATAAGTTGACTTGTTGTTTCCTATGTATGTTGTACATGAGGTTAAGGATTTGCATGCTTGGACCCTGCATTGTTGTTGTTTTTGATTTTAGAGCATCCTCACTAAGCTTCTAGCTTACGCTCTCATTTTCAACAATGCAGATCATTAGCGTTGTGTTAGCAAGGAGCAAGGCGAAGGGGCTTTCCAAGTTATTTGTTGCTCAAGTATGTTTTAACAATTAATGCGGTAGTTTAGCAATGGGGCAAGAGTGTATTTTGTTTGAGCATTGTATGACTCATGGAGGTTGTTGGTATTTATGTTTTTGTTGCATTTGTAAACCATGTTAAGCCTTGATGATTGCTTGATTGTGATGCTATGCTTTTGTTGGAGTACATGTGTGGTTGTGGCATGTAACTCTATGTGTGGTGAATTGAGCCTTAAGGGCCTTTTAATGCTTAAGTATGTTTTGGATGACTCTTGGAATGATTGTCTTATCTTAAATCTTGTGATAATTATGAATGTTTGTAATAGGGAGCATGCCTCTAGAGTGTATTTGTTTGTGGTGTATGCTTCTTGGAGTTGTTGAGGGCATTTGGGATCGTTAGAGTTGCCTAAATCTGATTTTTGAAAGTTGTAGACAACATGCGTTTCAAAACGGTTGGAGCTGTTTCGAAACGGGAATGGTTCCAGCCCCCCGTATCGGAACTTGTTTCGGTACGGTTTGGCTACAGTGAGCCCTCGTTTCGAAACAAGTATCGGAAAATTTTTGCTACTGTCCATGCCTGTTTCAAAACAAGTTTCGAAACGTCAAGGCAAATTTGTAGCCCTGTTCCGAAACGGGGTGGAGGCGTTTCGGTACGGGTGACTTGCTTTTTACCTGAAGCCCGTGTTCCGAAACGGGCAGTACCTGTTTCGAAACACAAGCCTGTATGTGGGCTTTTAGGTGCTTGGGTTAGGCCTGTTTCGTTGTAGGGCCTCCCGGAAGTCTTGTTTCTGCTGTAGCGGTCACTTAAGAATCAATTATGCCTCTAGTCAAGATGTAATTTAAATGAAAAAAATTTTTAGGGTTGCTAACCGAGGTGGAACCTTCTCGGGTTTCATGTTGGTTTTCCCCGTGTGGCCTACTCGGACCGGTCATCCGGCCAGACCGGGACGAGGGAGTTACATTTGTTGGTATCAGAGCCTAAGGTTACCGAGACCTCAGGTAGGTAAGTGAGTTAAGCTTGATGTGTTAAGTAATTGTATTGCTTGATGTATGCTTTGCCATGAAATCTCGTTGTTTGATTATTCGTATGATGATTTGGAGCATGAATTGTTGCGTTTGGTGTAGAGTCGAGTGCCCATTGCTACTATTACTTAATTTAAAAAGGTTTTTGTAAAGGAAGTACTTGAGCACTGTTGAACCATTGCTTTTGCTAACGTAATCCTTATCTGTTTGGTTTTGTAGTTATAGTCTTGCTAGCGGTACCATGAGACCACGTGAGAGGCCTAGGATGGTTCGACCGGAACCACGGGCAGTGGCTCCGGGAGTTGAGCCAGTAGTTAGAGTTGAGGCTCAAGTGGGAGAGCATGTGGTTGGAGTTGGAGCTCCTCCACCACCTCCACCACCACCACCTCCTCCGCCAGGAGTAGGAGGCGAGGCCGGGGCCAAAGGAGAGGGACCTCAGGGAGGCCAAGGTGGCCAAGGTCCAACCGGAATAGACTTAGCTCCTTTAGTTCAGGCGATAGTCAGGGCTTTTCAGGCTGCAGTGGCTGGGGGTCAGGCAGCAACACAACATCAGGGAGAGGGCACTGGTTTGCCATTAGAGAGGCTCTGTGGTCTAGGGGCCGAAGAGTTCAGATGGTCTACCCCGGAGAGATCCGAGTTGTGGTTTGAGAAGATCGTCCGTATCCTCGCACAAATGGGATGTACCGGAGAGCGCAAGTTAGGGTGTGTTGAGTCCTTGCTTCAGGGTGATGCCTACACTTGGTGGGTCACCATCACTACGGGTATGGATGAGGCCGAGATTACTTGGGAGTTCTTTGAGTTAGCATTCCATAAGAAGTATATGGGTCCGCGATATCTCAATAAGAGGAAGAGGGAGTTTATGGCTTTACTTTAGAGGAGTATGACTGTGACAGACTATGAGATTCGATTTGTTAGGCTGAGTCAGTATGCATCTGAGCTTGTTCCTACTGAGGTGGAACGATGTAATCGTTTCCATTATGGGATGAATGAAGAGATCAAGAGGTATACTCTAGCTTCAGACTACACTGATTTTGATGTCTTGGTCGCGAGGGCCAAGGACTTGGAGCACAGTTTGGGCTTGACCAAACGGTCTGGTGGTTCTAATTCGGGTAAAAGGTCCAATGACTTTGATAGAGGTGATGCCAAGAGGCATCGGGACAACAGACATCACTATGATCATAGGCGTGGTGGCGGTAACCACGGTAGGGGCCAACAGGGCCAGCGGGCTGGTGGGAAGTTGCCCACATGTGCTACTTGCGGGAGGAACCACATCGGTGAGTGTTGGGGGAATTTCCACTCGTGTTGGAGTTGTGGGGCTAGAGATCATATTAGACGTGATTGTTCACATCAGGTGGGGCAGGCACCAGCTCAGGCTCCAGCTAGAGCCAATGACTTTCAGAGAGGCCGCGGGCGCGGTAGAGGTAACTTCCAGCCGAGAAATGATGGTCAGAGGAACATAGCACATGTAGTTGCAGTCCAGCCAGAGGGCGGAGGTCAGGCCAGAGTTTACGCTTAGCGTGGGGATCAGCATGACACAGATGTGATCGCAGGTAACTTCTCGATACAGTCTTTGGGTTTGCTTTCTTTGATTGACTCCGGGTCTACACATTCCTACATATTGAGTGAGCATGCACAGTCGTTGAATTTGCCTTGTGAAATGTTAGAAGTAGGAGTTAGTGTTACTAGTTCCTTTGGGGACACGATAGTAGTTAGAAAAATGTACAGAAGGTGTTCGTTGATGGTTCATGGACATGTGTTCCCAGTGGATATGATGGAGCTACCTTTATATGGTTTTGATGTAATTCTGGGTATGGACTGGCTCACGGAGCATAGAGCTAGGATAGACTTTGAAACTAAGAGAATTTCTTTGAGACTCACAAATGATTATGAGATTGTAGTGGTGGGTGAGAACGTGAAGTTCTTGTCCAATGTAGTTTCAGTTCTAGAGGCTAAGAGGCTATTTGAGTTGGGTTGCGAAGCATACTTGGCCTATGTGATGAATCCAAACATGAGTGAGGTTAGACCTCAAGACATCCGGACAGTGTGTGACTTTCTTAGTGTGTTTCCGGAAGAGTTGCCAGGGTTACCACCGGATAGAGAGGTAAAGTTCACTATTAAGACTTATTCTGATTCAGCTCCTGTTTCGATTGCTCCGTATCGCATGACACCGAAAGAAATGAAATAGTTAAAGACTCAGTTGCAAGAGTTGACAGATAGATGCTTTATCCAACCTAGTTCTTCACCTTGGGGTGCACTAGTTTTGTTTGTAAAGAAGAAAGATGGAAGGATGAGAATGTGTATAGATTACAGACAGTTGAATCAGCTGACAGTGAAGAATAAATATCCTTTGCCTAGAATTGATGATCTGTTTGACCAGTTGAGAGGAGCATCAGTATTTTCGAAGATTGACTTGAGATCGGGCTATTACCAGCTAAAGGTAAGAGAGGTAGATGTACCGAAGACAACCTTTAGAACTAGGTATGGTCACTATGAGTTTTTAGTCATGCCTTTTGGGTTGACTAATGCACCGGCTACTTTCATGGATATGATGAATATGATTTTTCATCAGTACCTAGATCAGTTTGTAGTTGTTTTTATAGATGACATCTTGGTGTACTCGCGAACTGAAGAAGACCATGATCGGCATTTGAGACTAGTTTTGAAGACCTTGTTAGATAATCAATTGTATGCGAAGTTGAGCAAGTGTGAATTCTAGATCCGAGAGGTAGTCTTCTTAGGACATGTAGTGTCAGCCGATGGGATTAGAGTTGATCTGAAGAAGATTGAGGCCATTGTTGAATGGAAGCAACCGAAGTCTATAATAGAGGTACATAGCTTCCTAGGCTTAGCTGGATACTATAGAAGATTCGTAGAAGGTTTCTCAAAGTTAGCCGCTCCATTGACACAGTTACTTCAGAAGAGTGTTCAGTTTGAGTGGACAGATGCAAGACAGAGAGCCTTTGAGAAATTGGAAGAAGCTTTGACCCAAGCACCGATCTTGATTCAGCCAGAGTCGGGGAAAGACTATGTAGTCTACAGTGATGCTTCTTATGTAGGCTTAGGTTGTGTTCTCATGCAAGACAAGAGAGTGGTGGCTTATGCCTCAAGACAGTTGAAGACTCACGAGTGCAACTATCCGACCCATGACATAGAGTTAGCTGCAGTGGTGTTTGCTCTGAAGATTTGGAGGCATTATTTGTACGGTGAGAAGTGCACAGTGTACACAGATCACAAGAGTTTGAAGTACATTCTGACTCAGCGAGATTTGAATCTCAGACAGCGTAGGTGGTTAGAGTTGCTAAAAGACTATGATCTTACCATTGAGTACCATCCGGGTAAGGCCAGTGTAGTGGCTGATGCATTGAGTAGAAAGATAGCCGTAGACTTGAGAGCCATGTTTGCTAGATTGAGCTTGTCCGGAGATGGTGGCTTGGTAGCCGAGCTTCAAGTTAGACCTACCCTAGGTCAGTTGATTAGAGAGAAGCAGCTCTTAGAAAGATCTTTAGCACCTCACGTGCAAGATATAGCCAAAGGTAGATCTTCAGACTACAGTTTCAGTGCTGATGGGGTTTTGTGTTTCAAAAATAGAATAGTTGTGCCAGAGGATAGTGACTTGAGACGTACAATTTTGACTGAAGCACACAGTAGTCCGTTTGCTATGCATCCGGGGAGTACAAAGATGTACCGTGACTTGAAGAATGAGTACTTTTGGGTTGGTTTGAAGAGAGATGTGGCCGACTTCGTGAGTAAGTGTATGGTGTGTCAGAGAGTGAAGGCGGAACATCAGGTTCCCTCGGGTTTGTTGCAACCGTTGAGAATTCCGAAATGGAAATGGGAGAATATAACCATGGATTTTGTTTCGGGTTTGCCTTTGACTCCTACGAAGAAGAACTTAGTTTGGGTTATAGCAGATCGTTTTACGAAATGTGCTCACTTCTTGGCAATCAATACCACTTACACTTTAGATAGATTGGCCGACTTGTACATTGGTGAGATTGTTAGACTGCATGGTGTGCCGAAGTCTATTGTGTCCGATAGAGATCCGAGGTTTACAGCTCGATTTTGGGAGTGTCTACATACAGCTTTGGGTACCCATTTGAATTTCAGCACGTCTTATCATCCTCAGTCAGATGGTCAGTCAAAGAGGGTCATACAGATCTTAGAGGATATGTTGCGTTGTTGCATCATCGATTTTCAGGGTACATGGGAGAAGCACTTGCCTCTAGTTGAGTTTGCTTACAATAATAGCTTCCAATCGAGTATTCAGATTACTCTGTATGAGGCCTTGTATGGCCAAAAGTGTAGAACTCTAGTCTGTTGGGCCGGAGTGGGACAGAAGTTGTTACCTATGCCGGATTTGCTCAAGGGGACAACTGACAAGGTGAAATTGATTTGCGATCGATTGAAGGCTGCTTCGGATAGGCAGAAGTCTTATGCCGACTTGAAGAGAAATGAAGTTGAATTCTCAGTGGGTGAGAAGGTATTCTTGAATGTGTCTCCGTGGAAGAAAGTAATGAGATTTGGCCGAAAGAGGAAGCTGAGTCCGAGGTACATAGGATCGTATGAGATTGTGAAGAGAGTTGGTCCAGTTGCTTATCAGTTGCGTTTGCCATCCGAGCTAGAGAAGATACACGATGTGTTCCATGTTTCGATGCTCCGTAAGTATAGGTCCGGTCCATCTCATGTTATGCTTGTAGAAGAGATTGAATTGAATCCGAATTTGACTTATGAGGAAGAACTAGTGGAGATCCTAGCTTCTGACAGTAAGGTGTTGCGGGGTAGATCGATTGAGTTAGTAAAAGTGCGGTGGCAACGTCGAGGTGTGGACGAGGCCACTTGGGAGAGGAAGGAGGATATGGAAAGGCAGTTTCCGTATCACTTTCAGTCAGGTAATTTCGGGGACGAAATTCCTTAAGTGGGAGGGAGTTGTAACACTCGTGTTTTAGGGTTAGGAGTTAGTCGGGTTAGTTGGTCCGAATTGGTAAAATTAATTTTAATTAAATTTACCTTGGCTTGAGCCAATTGAGTTTTAAATAAAAATGAGGGATCATTTTGGTAATTTAGCCAAAATAATTTAAAAAGGTAGACAACCTTTTTAAGATTCAAAAGAACAAAAAAAAAGTATCATCTTTTTCTCCCCTCTTTCTTGCCCAACGTGAAAAACACTTAACCCCCTCCCCAAACCCTATTCACTATCCCATTAAATCTCTCCCTTGTTTCAAAGGCATCTTCAAAGGTAATTATATATTTTCACTCTCCTCATCATCCTCTTCCTTTACCTAGTCTTGAAATTTAAAACTACCATCTTTTTGAAATTTCAAGTTTAAAGGAAGTTTGAATTTTTATTGGGTTTTTCAATTGTTTTTGATTTACTTAGTTGGGTTTTGGTTTAGTCTCATTAAAATACACATAATATGTTAAAATGGGTGATTTTGGGTGAAAACCCGAAGTGGGTCCTTGTGGCCATTTTTGAAGAGTCAAAAATTGGATTTTTGGTGAGTTTTAGGGTTAAGTTGAAGGGCTGATGGTTTAGGGATGTTAGGAAAGTGTTTTGGGACCATTTAGATGTCATTTGGGTGTTTGAAATCATGGTTTTCTGCTGGGTATTAAGGGAGCACGAAAATTGGAAGTTTGGTGGGAAAATGGGTTTGAATTTGGGTGAAGTTTGGCTTGTGTTGTAAGTGGGGTTGTGACTGAAATTTAGCATTGATTTGTGAGTAATGGTTGTGTTTTGATTGACTAGAAACAAGAGGAGACATTGGAGAAGCATCGGGACCGAATCCGGGCATTTAGGAGGCTTGCTTGCTCACTTGGGTTGCTAAGAAAGGGTGGTGAGTAAAACTTTAAATTGGTTTAAAGTTGGTTCAAGTGTGTGTAGTGGATGTGTGGGAATGAGCTTGGTAGGCCGTTCCTAGGTGGGAGTTAAATTGGTAGTTTAACTCCTTGATTTCTATTGACGTTTATTATGCCTTTGCCTATTAGACCTTGTGAAATATGGATTGATTGTATTGTGTATACCTTGGTATGTGTATGCGATGTATATGTGATATAATTGTTGGACGTGTGATGTCGTTAAAGAAATTGGCACTAATTAACTTACCAGGTGTAAATGATCGATCATTAGGATTAGTGTGCACATAATTGAGTCAAAACGTACGTGGCCTTGATGGCGTTGAGTCATCAAGGAGGAGTACAGTGATGTAATATTCCACCGAAAATTTATTTATATTCTACGTGATGATGAGTGGAATCCCATTCGTAAGGCATGTGGTGATGAGTGGAATCCCGCCCATGCAAGGTCCGGTGATGAGTGTAATCCCACCGAGGTAATGTTGTTGTTGAGAGTAAATCCGCACATTCGGGTAAACTAATAGTGGCCAATGATATTGCTCTCATGTTTATGATGTTATGATAATTGAGATATTTGTTGTTGAGCTTAGTATGATGTGAGATGTCATATTATGACTCTTGAAAGACTAGCTAGGTTGACTTGTTATTTCCTATGTATGTTGTACGTGAGGTTAAGGATTTGCATGCTTGGACCCTGCATTGTTGTTGTTTTTGATTTTAGAGCATCCTCACTAAGCTTCTAGCTTACGCTCTCATTTTCAACAATGCAGATCATTAGCGTGGTGTTAGCAAGGAGCAAGGCGAAGGGGCTTTCCAAGTTATTTGTTGCTCAAGTATGATTTAACAATTAATGTGGTAGTTTAGCAATGGGGCAAGAGTGTATTTTGTTTGAGCATTGTATGACTCATGGAGGTTGTTGGTATTTATGTTTTTGTTGAATTTGTAAACTATGTTAAGCCTTGATGAATGCTTGATTGTGATGCTATGCTTTTGTTGGAGTACATGTGTGGTTGTGGCATGTAACTCTATGTGTGGTGAATTGAGCCTTAAGGGCCTTTTAATGCTTAAGTATGTTTTGGATGACTCTTGGAATGATTGTCTTATCTTAAATCTTGTGATAATTATGAATGTTTGCAATAGGGTGCATGCCTCTAGAGTGTATTTGTTTGTGGTGTATGCTTCTTGGAGTTGTTGAGGGCATTTGGGATCGTTAGAGTTGCCTAAATCTGATTTTTGAAAGTTGTAGACAACATGCGTTTCGAAACGGTTGGAGCTGTTTCGAAACAAGCGTGGTTCCAGGCCCCCCGTATCGGAACTTGTTTCGGTACGGTTTGGCTACAGTGAGCCCCCGTTTCGAAACAAGTATCGGAACATTTTTGCTACTGTTCAAGCCTGTTTCGAAACAAGTTTCGAAACGTCAAGGCAAATTTGTAGCCCTGTTCCGAAACGGGGTGGAGGCGTTTCGGTACGGGTGACTTGCTTTTTACCTAGAGCCCGTGTTCTGAAACGGGCAGTACTTGTTTCGAAACACAGGCTTGTATGTAGGCTTTTAGGCATCTCTAAAGGGTCTCAATGCTTGGGTTAGGCCTGTTTCGCTGTAGGGCCTCCCGGGAGTCTTGTTTCCGCTGTAGCGATCACTTAAGAATCAATTATGCCTCTAGTCAAGATGTAATTTAAATGAAAAAAAATAGGGTCGCTAACCGAGGTGGAACCTTCGCGGGTTTCATGTCGGTTTTCCTTGTGTGGCCTACTCGGACTGGTCATCCGGCCAGACCGGGACGAGGGGGTTACAGAAGGTGACGAAGAGGGTGGAGCATGCGGTGGCCGGTTGCGGCTCGATCCACTCGTGTTGGTTCGTGTGTAATCTTCCAAACGTGTTTGTGACGGGTCTTGGGAAGAGGCATGAGGATGTGTGGGCTCGTTGCCGGCTGTGGCTTGATGTGCTGGTGCGTTGTGGTGGTGCGGCGACGACGGTGGCGCTGCTTGGAAGGACTCTGAATTGCTTGGGAGAGCTACAAACTCCGGCGGCTGCATGCGGCGACAGTCTCCTAGGACATGCAGTTCTAGCTGGTTGGGGCGGCGGCGAGCTTGCTCCCGAGTTCGGACCATGGTGTTGGTAACGTTGGACGATCGGGTGATAAAGGTTGAAGATGACTAGGGTAAAAGATGCAGCTGGAAAATATGAGTGGGGGTTGTATTTTAATAAAAATAATGATAGAAAAGAGAGGATGTGATTGGTGATAGGTAAAGTAAAAATAAAAGGAGGTGGGGTCCACAAAATATTTAAAAAGGGGATAAAAGGGTATTTTAAAAATAAATGGGGGTTGTGATAGGGATATGATGTTTGGATGATTTCTATCAATTAGGGGTTTTCAAAAATAATTTGAAATAATATAAGATATGAAATAATATATATATATATATATTATTAATAAAGTAAAATTTTAAAATATATATAAAGTAAAAATTTTAAATAAAAAAGTAAATTTTTAACGATTAAGGAGGTTGTGGGCCCAAGAAATAATAAAATAATATAAAGTAAAAATTTTAAATATATATTAATGATATATATATATATATATAAGGGAAAGGTAACGAATAAAATGGTAGAGGTAGTTATTCCAAAGTTTGGGGTGCTTAACCGGTGAAGATTAACTGGGGTCCACTAAAATGCACCATGTTCTAGAGTTTTACTACAGTCAAAGGTCCTGCACATATTCGATTAGAAATTCGATCAGCAAGGGATTATAAAAAATGATTCGAAATAAAATGAAAACATAACACAGTAAAACTGAGCAAGAAAAAGAAAGAAATTAATTTGAGAACAAAAGAAAATGATTCGAAAGAAAATAAATAAATAAACGGGTTGCCTCCCATTAAGCGCTTGTTTAATGTCGTTAGCTCGACGACTTGTTCCGCTTAGATTGTAGGATCTGCAAAATTAATTTCTCCGACGAGGCCAACTGGAGCATTGTCATAATACGGCTTTAGACGCTAACCGTTTACTTTAAACAGAGTACTCGTTTCGTCTCTAATTTTTACTGCTCCGTGAGGAAATATTTCAACTACCGTAAAGAGCCCGAGCCACTTAGATCGTAGTTTACATGCAAAAAGCTTCAGTTTTGAGTTAAATAACAAGACCTTTAGCCCTACATAAAATGTTTTGAATGATATATTACGATCATGGAAATCCTTATTTTTTTTTCTTTAAAATTTTTTGTACTATCATAAGCATTTTTACGGATTTCTTCGAGCTCTTGGATATCGAGTTTGCGTGTTTCGCCAACTACGTCAATTTTCATGTTACATTGTTAAACTGCCCAACGCGCACGGGTTCCAATTCAACCGATAAATGACACGGCTTACCGAACACAAGGCGATATGGAGACATGCTGATAGGGCCCTTGTACGTAGTTCGATAAGCCCATAACGTGTCATTAAGCTTGATACTCCAATCCTTTCGATCCGGTTTGACTATTTTCTCGAGAATTGAATTAATCTCGCAATTTGAGACCTCCGTCTGACCATTGGTTTGCGAATGGTATGATGTCGCTATGCGTTGGGTTACGCCAAATTTCTTCATGAGGGCGTCAATGACTCGGTTGATAAAATGCTTCCCTCGGTCACGTATCACTGCTCGTGGAGTGCCAAACCTGAAAAAAATACAATCTTTCATAAACTTAACGATAGTTTTATCATAATTATTCTTAGTAGTCTTAGCCTCAACCCAACGTGAAACATAATTGACAGCTAATATGATATAATAATAGTCGAAAGAGGAAACGAATGGACCCATATAGTCGATCCCACATACGTCAAATATTTCACAAACATAAATAGGATTAAGGGGCATCTCGTTTCGCCGGCTTAAGTTGCCAACACGTTGACATTTATCACAAGATTTGCAAAACAAAAACGTGTCACGAAAAATATCAGGCTAATAGAATCCACATTCAATAATTTTATGCGCAGTTCTTTTGGGTCCAAAATGTCCGCCACATGAATAACTATGAAAAAATTTAAGGATATAGTTTGCCTCATCTTCGGATATGCATCGTCTAATTACTTGATCTGAGCAGTAGGTAGGGATCATCCCAAATATAAAATCTAGACTCTCTTTTTATCCAATTAATTTTTGATATTGGCAAGTCGTGAGGTAACTTACCTGTAACCAAATAATTGATTATGTCCGCGTACCAAGGTGTGGAGACTTGCGGCATCATCAGTTTTTCCTCGAGAAATTCTTCATTAACCGAAGGGTCTGACATGGTAAGGGGAATACGACTAAGATGATCTGCAACAAGATTTTTGCTCCCTTTTTTTGTCCTTAATCTCTAGATTGAACTCTTGAAGGAGTAGGATCCATCAGATAAGTCTTGGCTTCGTTTCCTTCTTACTAATCAGATATCGCAAAGCCGCATGATAAAAAAAACAATTATTTTAGTTCCGAGTAAGTAAGATCAGAATTTCTCTAAAGCAAAAACTACGACAAATAATTCTTTTTCCGTAGTGGAATAGTTGCGTTGAGCCGAATCGAGTGTCTGCGATGCGTAAGCTATGACGTGCGGTTCTCTCCTATTCCTTTGGCCGAGTATTTCTCCAACACTAAAAGCAAAGGCGTCACAAATGATTTCGAACGGCATATTCCAATCTGGCGGTTGTACAATCGGCGCGGACACGAGTTTTTCTTTGATAGCGTCAAATGACTTTTTACACTCTTTATCAAAGTCAAACTTTATGTCTTTTTGTAGTAATATCCACAATGATTGCGTCATTTTTGAGAAATCCTTTATAAACCTACGATAGAAACATGCATGGCCAAGGAAAGAGCGAATATCCCTCATAGTTATGGGGTATGGTAGTGAGCGTATAATATCAGTTTTTGCCTTATCAACAGAAATTCCATTAGATGAGACAACATGTCCTAGTATTAACCCTTTATTAACCATGAAATGACATTTTTCATAATTTAATACAATATTAAATTCAATACAACGTTTTAGGACATTAGTTAGATTTAATAAACACTTACTAAATGTATTACCGTAAACTGTGAAGTCGTCTATGAAAACTTCGATTCCCTTTTTTACGTAATCAGAAAATATGCTTATCATACACCTCTGGAATGTTGTTGGCGCGTTACAAAGCCCAAATGGCATTCGTCGATAGGCGAAAGTTCTGAATTGACATGTAAAGGTCGTTTTTTCTTGGTCTTCAGTGCTACAAGTATTTGAAAAAACCCTGAAAAACCGTCGAGACAACAATAGTGAGATTTACCAGCTAAACATTTTATTATCTGATCAATATATATTATCTGATCAATATATATTATCTGATCAATATATGGTAATGGAAAATGATCTTTTCGAGTTAAAGAGTTCAACTTCCTTTAGTCGATACAAACCCACCAACCATCTTGAACTCGCGTCGGAACTAACTCACCTTCCGAATTTTGAATTACCGTTACTCCAGTCTTTTTAGAGACCATGTGGATGGGACTTACCCAATCACTATCAGAAATCGGATAAATTATATCCGCATCAAGGAGTTTCTGAATCTCTTTTTGCATTACCTCCATCATAGGTTGATTCAGCCTGCACTACCCTTGTCTTGATGATTTTGCTCCTTCTTCAATTTTTATCTTATGCATACAAGTCGAAGGACTAAGTCCCTTGATATCCGCAATGGTCCATCCGATAGCTTCTTTATGTGCTCGCAACACCGTCACAAGATTTTCTTCCTCTTCTGTCGAAAGTGTGCTCGAGATGATCACTAGCAAGGTATTGTTTTCTCCCAAAAACGCATATTTGAGGTGGACCAACAATTGTTTTAATTCTATCTCTGGTGCCTGTAAAATAGAGGATAGCTTCTTTATGTGCTCGCAACACCGTCACAAGATTTTCTTCCTCTTTTGTCGAAAGCGTGCTCGAGATGATCACTAGCAAGGTATTGTTTTCTCCCAAAAACGCATATTTGAGGTGGACCGGCAATTGTTTTAATTCTATCTCTGGTGCCTGCAAAATAGAGGGTAGCATTTTAGTTTTAGAGGGAGTTAGAATTAAATTTGAATTGACAAAATATATTTTCAAACTCCCTTATCCCCTATTTGCGGCAAAGTTCAAGATCCCTGTAAAATGTATCGAAAAGATTAGTTTTAATGTAATCTTCAATTAAGGGATTAATAACATCAAAACAATTAATACTTTCTACTTGATCTGGGTATTTCATTACTTTATACACATCAAATTCTACTACCTTACCATCAAATTCCATTGTTAAAATACTGCTTCTTACATCGATTTTGGTATGGGCGGTGCTTAGAAAGGGTCAACCCAACAATACCTCTGAGCTCGTGTTTGTCCTATCGTTTTCCATGTCGATGACATAGAAATCGGCAGGAAAAATTAGAACATCGACTTTCACCAAGACATTTTCAAGCACTCCTTCCGAATATATGATTGAACAATCGGCTAACTAAATAGTAACACACGTTTCCTTCAAAGGTTCGTTAGTAATCATTTTATAAACGGAAAGAGACATAACATTAATTGAAGCTCCCAATTCACACATTGTTGGATGTATTAATATATTGCCTATCTTGCAAGGAATAGCGGACATACCTTGATTCTTCATTTTTTGCGGTAGCTTTCGTTGAAATACCGCGGAGACATGTTCTCCCAAATTTACCTTCTCATGTCTCGTTAGTTTCCTCTTTGTGGTGCAAAGTTCCTTTAAAAACCGAGCATACCTTGGCACTTGTTGGATTATTTCTAGGAGGGGTATGTTGACTTGCACCTTTTTAAACACTTCTACGATCTCCTTCTCTTCGGCTCTTTTGTCACGTTTCACCAATCTTGATGGAAAAGGTGGTGCGATTTCATGAGAATAAGGGGGTGGCGCAGAAGGCGTATCTTGGGAGTTGGAGGGTGGCGTTTCCTTCTCTTCCGCGGATTGTTTGGTATTCTTTTCTGGAACTTCAGGGTTTATAACGGCTCCACTTCTGAGGGTGATAGCACTAACATTCTCCCTTGGATTTGACTCCGTTTGAGAATGAAGTCTTCCCTACGATTCTAGTCTCCCCACGACTTGAGCCATCTGGGACATTTGTTTGTCTAGCTCCTGCAGATGTCCTTGAGTTTGACTTTGGAACTATTCTTGGGATGTGATCAGCTTTTCTTGGGAAATTGCTAGCCTTTCTACTATTGCCTCTAGTGATGTCTTTTGCATTTGTTGTTGTAGAGATTGCCTTGGTTGATATGCGGGCCTTTGGTTTTGCGCATGACCGAAGTTTGGATGGTCTCGCCATCCCGGATTATATGAATTGGTGTTTGGGTTATACTGTCTTTGTGAAGGTCTCGGGAAGTTCCCTACTACATTTACTTGTGCATTGTCTTCTTCTTGGATGATCGGCCAACAGTCCGTTGGGTGTTCTGGCTCGTACATATACCGCAAAGCCTGGCTTTAATTTTTTTACCTGCAACAAGAGAATGAACTATGTCAGCCAACTTATCAATTTTATTTTCCAAAACACTTACCCCATTAACTCGCCGAGACGGTTCAGTTGAATGGTGAAACCGTTACGAGTTGGATGCCATAGTCGTTATTAAAGTTCAAGCTGCAGTTAGGGTCATGTTGACAAGTGCTCCTCCACTTGCTGCATCAACTACCTTCATGTCCATAGGCGTTAAACCCTCGTAGAAATACTGGATAAGTGTTTGTTTAGACAAACCATGTTGAGAACAGCTGGCGCATATCTTATTGAAGCATTCCCAGTAGTCGTACAGTGATTCGATATCCTTTTGTCGGATACTCAAGATACTTCTCCTAAGTTCACTTACCTTGGTTGCTGGAAAGAACCTGTCAAGAAATAAACGAGCCATATTAGTCCAGGTCGTAACAGAATTAGAAGGAAGATCAAATATCCAATCTTTGGCAATATCAGATAAAGAAAAAGAAAAGGCTCGAAGTTTAATTTGATCTTCGGAAACTCCCTGCAGTTTTGTACATAGACAAACCATATGAAACACCTTAAGATGCTTGTGGGGGTTCTCAGAGGGCAAGCCGTGAAATTTTGGTAGAAGATGAATCAAACCGGTCTTCAATTGGAATGACGTTTCACCATTCGGGAAGGTTATGCACAAGGTCTGATTGTCATTCGGTGCCCGAGTCAGTTGTTGGATTGTTTGTTCGTCTGCCATTAGATTTTGTTCTTTGTTGGCATTCTCAGAGTGTGTTGCGTTTTGGGATGCTAGCTAAAGATCTTGTTGTAACCTTTGTTGGCGCAATCTATTTTCCTTCTCTCGTTTTGTTTGTGCGTTCTGACGTCGTGCGAATGCTTCGATCTCTGGGATGTAGCATGATGGTTATCCCGTATTCTTCCTGGTCATAAACAAACAAAAATAATCAGTAATTTTTTTCCGAAGTCCCCGGAAACAACGCCAATTTGACACGCATCGTTTACGCGTCAAAAATAATTCCTCCTTCTCAAATAATAAATAAATAAAGGAATTTAAATATAGTAAAAGAGAAGTAAGGGTCGATCCCACAGGGACTAAGGAACTTCCTAATTATATTCATTTGATCTTTGAGCGCAAAAGTGAATTGAGTATTATCAAGTGAAAAAAGGGGTTGTAAAATAAACAAGAAGACAAAGGAATTAAAGAGAAGTTTAGAAAGAAAGAAATTCAATGTATTTAAATCAGCCTTAGGCTTTGGCTTTGACTCACTTTCTTCGGATCATTGGAAAAGATTTTTACTTCGGTATTCACGTCGGTTAATTTCATACAAGGGGAAATCCTTAAGACTACATTTTTGCAACTGAATACCCAAGTTCCATCTTTGATATCCATTTACGAAGTTGATCTAGTCAACAACAATGTTGTAGATCAAAAGTCGTTTAAGTTCAGTAAAAACCAACTCGAGTTAGGTTATCTCAATAATAACGGTTTCGATCTCAGTTTTCCTTAGTAATCAATTTACTAAGTGTGTTCCCAGGAAGTCGAATGTGCTTCAATAGCCGATTCTTCCTCCCACATATTAACCGAAAACCATATTTCGAATAAAGTCAATCTTTTGTTTCAAAAATTGTTTTGGTTTGAAGTTTAGCTTTTGAAAACTGAAAGAGATTCCCAAATTTTTCAAAGCGTTTTTCAATCCTCCCGTTGGATTTGAGTCATTGCTATAGCCCACGGCTTAAGGAAAATTTAGCTTTGCATGATTATTGAATTAACCATGCTTATCATCATTTTCAAAAGAAAATAAAAATTGAAAGAGAAAAGGATTTTATAAAACTCAAGTAGAAACAAGTGAAGAACAAATGATGAGATCATCTGAGTCTTACCCCAAGAGGGTATTTATAGTAGTCTAAACCCTAGAAATTACCTAAGTGATAAGAGATAAGAAAATAAATTCAAATTACAAAAGATAAATCCTAGGAGATAATTCCTAAAAATATTTAGATTAAATAAAAGAGATAAATCCCAAGTCTTTATCCAAATCCTGGTCGATAAGCTATCATCCTGAATCCGATAAGCTATCGGAATATCCTGATAAGCTTTCACTTCTGCCGCCACATCATCATCTGATCATCACTGTTGCTGACGTCATCTGCTGACGTGTCGCGCTCAGTCAGCATTTTCATGTCCCAGTTCATGCCCACTAACCCAGCCATGAATCCAGAAAAATTGCAGATTTCGGCCTTTTTCGTAATATTTCGTAGCAACGCGGTCCTACACAATAAATCACGTAATGAGCCACAATTCTTCATCACAAAGCAACCAATTAAGCATAATTAGCACGAAAAATATTGACCAAACTAGCTTCTCATCAATAATCAAATAATAAGTTATAGAGATCCGCTAATTGGTCGAGTAGTCAAGTATGCTTATGTTATATATATTGTGTGAGTTCGAATTCCAACATTTATTTTGAGAATATAAATATTTTTTTATTTAATCAAATAATAATAATAAATTATAGAGTAGTAGATTGTAAGTATTATCCACGTATGAATGAATTAAATCATCCGTCAAATATTTATGAAAAATTTTGCCACGCTCGACGAGCACCGATGAGCACCACTAACGACGAGCACTGATGAACACCATTAATTCAATTTATAAAGATTAAAAATCTAAAAGACTCACTGTATAATTATAAATTATTTAAAAATCAAAAGATAAATTAATTAAAATATATTATTTTATTTTTAATTTCCTTTTAAACATAGACCAAAATACCTATCTATCCCTAAATTAAAAATCTTAATTTTTGTTCATTTGAAATTTAAGCCGTCGTTGCCTCCAAATCCTGTAAAAACAATGGTTGTAAGAATGCGAGATGATCGATTGAACTGCAAAACACAAAAGTTCCATTACTAAGATCAAAAAGATCATTATTCTAGATGCATAACAATGAATAGAAAATTAGGATTTGTATACTTTTGTGTTTTGCTGTATTGTTTGGAGGCAACGACGCTTTAAATTTTAAATGAATAAAAATTAGGGTTTTTAATTTAGGAGTAGATATGTATTTTGGTCTATGTTTAAAAGAAAATTAAAAATAAAATAATATATTTTAATTAATTTACCTTTTGATTTTTAAATAATTTATAATTACACGGTGAGTCTTTTAGATCTTTAATCTTTATAAAATGAATTAATGGTGTTCATCAGTGCTCGTCGTTAGTAGTGCTCATCGGTGTTCATCAGTCCTTTAGATTTTTATTTTTCAAACTTCAAGTTCTACCTAAGTTTCCTAGGTGAAATACCTAAGTTTCCTAGAAGTCCTAAAATCAAACTTGTCACAAAGAGTGTTTTCTTTTAAGTTCAGACCATAGCAGGATTCTAAGTTAACCTAAAATCATGCTAAGGTTGTCGCCTAGGCGGGCCATCTGTCGCGGCGAGTAAAAGGTACTAAAAAATTTTCCTCAACTAAGAATTCATTAAACTTTAAATGAAGGCATGTTACATTACCCCAAACTCGAGAGGAGCATTGTTCTCAATGCATGTACATACACAAAATTTATGCATATATTAGATAAAAACAAAATAAAAAAAGGGGAGAAGCTTAGATTGGTTGTGATTCGGAGGAGCTGTCGTTGTCGCCGCCAATGATCACCCTCTTTCATGCTGCCATCTTGAAGCATGTTTGATGATCTAAAATCAAAATTATCTTTTAGATTTTTTTAATGAAAGTGTGTGGAAATTGTTAAGTAGATAAAGACATACTTTATCACTTAATGTTGAATATTTTCAGTATTTTTTTAATTATTTTATCTTTAGAATTTACACTTATAACATAATTCAATTATATTACTATTTAATTTTAAGACAAACATCAAACACATTTATAACTTACATTCAACACTTAATTTTTTTTAATATTTAGTTTTCGACATTTATTTTTTAATTTTTTTAATTATATCGGTACACTTTTGTCGATTAAAATTCTAAAATCTCAAAACTGTATCGATACGGCTATAACGTACAAGTAGGTTTTGGGCTATAACACTTAGAAAATTTTGCTTGAACAATTTATTTAATTTAGAAACATTTTCAGTTCAAGTTTACTTGTCAATTTGTGAGACTTTGAAATACTTTGAAAGCATGGGTTATTTTAGTACCTGAAGTTACTTTTATAACTAGAACTCAAGAAAACGACTACTTAGTTTTGACAAGTGATGGCCTTTGGGATGTTTTATCCAATGAAGACGTTGTAACATAAGCTCGCAATTAAGACGGCGACATAGTCTTTTAGTGGATAATAATATAAGAGCATTGTCTAACCTTGAAAACATGTGGTTTAAGTTAAATTTTCTAAACCTCGACTAACAATAGTTCCATCGTTTGAGTGAAGATTTGATGACATGCTTTAAAGACCGACCCTTTTTGATGTGATTTGTATTTATAATATTTATATTTTTATCTACATTATTTCTCTATAATTAAGAGTACAAAAGAGGTGAATGCATTAGTTACTAAGAAGACAAATGATACAAAAGAGACGGAGAAGACCTCTATTTATAATTGAGTTCTCTGCATTCGACGGTCTCTATTAATTTACATTGACAACTAAGATCAAAATCTACCAACCACAAATGGTACAAGATAATATACTCCCTCGATTCTAATCTCTATCTAAAAAAATATCTTATATGTTCAAATAGTGTGTTCACATAGGTGATGATTATAAATCTTCTAATACTCTATGGATGGGATAATCTAGTGGTCTCTTCAAGCCCAAAATCTCTTTAAAACTTTTTTGATAGCTCGTTGTGTATGTGACTCGAACCCAAACTCGATGTCCGTCACACATGTTTTTCAAAAAACAACAACAACAAACATTTAACATTTTTATTAAAATTAAAGACTTCATTTTAATAAATTACACAAAACCTTTTAAATGTTTTTTTAACAAACAAACAATGACGTATTATTCAAACAAAGAAGAAGAAACATACATAACAAAGATAGAAAAACATGGGATAACAGAGGGAAGAAAGCACTAAACATCAAACAAAGAAACAGATCTGGACGAGAGCATCAGTAAACACCAAACAAGAATAAACATGAACACAAAGACAAACAAAGACACGAAACAAAAGAGCAAACAAAGCCTAACAGAGGAGGAGACATCTAATCAGCAAAAATCGACAGAAAAGGCCGGACAAGCAGTTCAAGTTTCTCAGCTACATGTATCTTCTGACTTCTGATAGCAATGCAAGCAGAGCACCATGGAAGCACATCGCAACAAGCATATGGGAATCATCGATGTTAGATTGCATAGAGACAACGAACCACAACCAGAGAGTCTAAGTCAAGCAAACTTCCGCCGGTGGAAAGTGAGAGACCCAACCAACCTCCGATGGAGTTGAACGCATGTAAACTGAGACAGACCCAGCCGAGGGGAGGAAGAGGGATAGAGGCGGTGCTCTCCTTCCCGTCCACTACCACTACCACAACCTGACTTCGCAAAGGGCTCGAACACACCCATAGACGTCAGAGAAAACACTCCTAACGAGCAGACCAACGAGAACCATCAAAGCAACGAAAACGAAAAAAACACTAGAAAATGAAGGAAAAAGAGGCAATTCGAAAGAAAAAGTCAAGGAGTGAGAGGCCGACCGTTAGCACAGCAACCAATCGTCGATAGAGACCAAAAAATCAGGGTTTTTTTTCAGGAAAGAAAAGGGACTTGAGCTTTCTTTCGGGAGAAAAAATGGGGTTAAGTTAGAAAATATCAACCTTACATCCCTTTTAAATGTTTGAACAGTCTCTATCAGGTGACTCTGGTCCGCAGAACATGATATCCCTACTTATGCAGTTTACTAAAATGATACTTTTTAATTTATAATCTCAAATATATATAAGATTTAAAATAATATTTTTATCTTAATAAAAAATATAGGCCATGTTTGGTAAATAGCGGTTTGGGTAAAAATTAGAGGTTTAACTAGTCAAATCCGCTAATATTGATGTTTGGTAAATAACGGATTGGGGTGAAAATGCTCCTAATATGAACTTTTTGAGATTAGAGATTTGATATTAGAGTTGTAATGACTCTTTTACCTTTAACAATTACCAAAAATCTCCAAATAACCTAAATTAAATAATAATATTTTTAATATAAATAAAAACATATTAAATATTGGACTTATTTGTTGTTACTACTAATTTATATGGTGACATTTGTAAGTTAATTTTTTTTATTATCACATATTTATATGTTCATATAAAAAATTTAATAATTATATAAATAATAAATTAATATATAAATCTTTCAAATATGTTTAGGAAATTTATATTAAAAAATAATTTTTACAAATCTAATTAATATTTATTAGATACAAAATATTAATAACTGATAAATTATTCAAACAAGTATTAAATATAATCATGTCCTTATATGTTATTTTGCTTGTTTAAATAATCAAACAGCTATCCGCTATCAGTTAATTTTATCAAACACTTTTATACAATCAGCTAATAGAATCCGCTAGTCAAATCAGCTAATGTAATCAGCTATCAACTAATGTAATCCGCTATCAGCTATCAGCTATCCGCTAATTACCAAACAGGGCCATATTGTGGGTCCTCTATAAAATCATATGTTTTTTTATTTTTTCTTATAATTAATTAAACTAAAAAATTTTATTCTCTATAAACATTTAATTCAACTTATTTAAGACTTCTTTTTTTGAGTACTCTGTGCGGTTATTCGTCTTACTCATGCCCAAAACTCCCACGGTCGCTATATGTATTACTAATAATAATATTGGCCAGTTTGGAATATCCCAATAGATCAATGAAGCGTCGAATGATATATTTTCGATAAAACATAAATCGAATATATATAAACATTAAACCCGCAGTTTGGCGGGGGTGCTTTGTCTTTGTTGCTATTTCAATCTTCAGCTAAAACCCTAAGCTAAACCCTGGTTTAAGGAGTGGAAATAAGTCCCCTCTCCCTCCCGTTTCCCGTTGTGCAGATCATAGAAATGAAAGTCTTGAGGTCCATTTACTTCACCCACCACCTCTTCCTCCACCGCAATCTCTCCAGAACCCCTGTTTCCCTCTCCTTCTTCTCCCGCCATTTCCACTCCTCCAACCCTCGCTTCGCTCTAAATTCCCCGGAGACCGATGGAACCCAAACAACCCCGCATGTCTGGACCGTCTACGAGGGACTCACCGGCGACCTCTCTACGCCCAGCAGCAGACAGAAGGACATCACCCAGGGTAACGAGTCAGGTTCAGGAGACGAAACAGATGCGGATTTCGAGACCAAGAGGACTTATTCCCCCAAGGGAAACACTGAAGGGGTGAGTCGAAAGAAGGCGTTTTCGGGTAGTGGGCTGGGATTGGGGGATATAGTTGGGAATAGGAAGAAAGGGAAAGGTAAGGTTAAGTGGGTTTGTCAGAATTGTGGGCACTCAGATGGACAGTGGTGGGGAGTTTGCCGTTCTTGTCATCGTTCTGGGACGATGGAAGGTGTTTTGGAAGGGGATACTAAGAACAGAGGGTTGGAATATTCGGAAACTTTGGCGCGGTCTTGGCTACCAAAGGATGCAGGGGATGTGGAACCAGTAAAATTGATTGATGTTAACCGTGGGGTTAAGAAGATGGACTACCGGATTCCGCTGTAAGTCACCCCCCAAAAATTAAAGTTTTTGAAACATTCTACTTCGGTTTGTTTTGATATATGCTTTTTGTTTGGTATGCTTCATGTGTAGGTTTGGTCCCTTTGGAAGTGAAGTTGCTAGGGTGCTTGGAGGTGGTCTTGTCCCAGGTCTGTATTGGTCTCCATGCTGATTAATTTTGTGATTACGGCTGTAAAAATGTTTGAAAAAGGAAAGAAAACATGATGGTGTGATCCAAGGTTCTCTTAACTAATTGCTTAATGTAGAGTTCATTATGGAAGCTTATTCCTTTTGTGCATATTTTACCCGGTTTACAGGTTCATTGGTTTTGATTGGTGGTGATCCTGGTGTCGGAAAGAGTACCCTTCTGTTGCAGGTCCGAATTTGTAGCATTTTGGGTGCTTATGCTTCCTTGTTCTCTTGTTCGCATTCTATAGTTGGTAATAACTGTCTTATAATGTTAAAGTATATTCCTCCTTTGAAAGATGGCTGCGCTAATTGCCGAGGGGCATGACGTTGATCAGCCTGCTTGTGTTGTATATGTATCTGGTGAAGAGGTTAGTTTTGTTGAAGCCTTACGCTGATCTATCAATATTATCAAACTCAAATTTCAAAGCTTTACTAGGTAATAGTTTGAACATATAGACAAGTCGTTGAACTTAGCATATGATTATTGTGTTTTGTGTCTGGCTTCCTCACCACAGAGTGTAGTACAAATTAGCAGCAGAGCTGAACGTATGAAGATTGGAGCAAATGAACTTTACCTTTATGCTGGTACTGATATTGAGGTAAATGATTCTGGATAAATGCTTATAATTGATAAATACTTCTCATTACTTTTTCCCCACTTAATTTTTCTGTCATCCTCTTCCAAATTGAAAGACCGTTGCTGATTTACTCTAGCATAAATGAAATCTATGATTTTCCACATACAGAGAACCAGTTGGTGAATCCTAAAATAATTGGTGGATTTGCTGCCTTTCAGGACATATTGGTGAAAATTCAGCCCCTCTCGCCACGTGCTCTAATTGTTGATTCAATTCAAACTGTTTACTTAAAGGAAGTTACTGGAAGTGCTGGAGGTCTCTCACAGGTTGGAATATTTCTCATCATGACCTTTGCGGACTCCTTTTATCTTGCATTATATAGACTGTTTCACTTCTGAAGTTATTAGCACTACTTATTATCATCAAGTCATCAACCATTCTCCCTTGGTAATGTTTTGTTGTTCCTCAAGTAATCCTGTTTTTCATATAAATTTCAACCAGTTCCCTTTTTAAGGCGTTAGCATCAGCAATATGTGTGCCTTTTAGGGAAGGGGAGGTCAGCATATTTGCTAAGTAGTGACACTATTTTAGTCAATGACAGGTCAGGGAATGTACATCAGCTTTGTTGCGGTTTGCGAAGAAAACCAACATCCCAGTTCTTTTGGTAAGCATATAGTTCTTACTCTCAAATAGGCTGATTTGTATTTTTTGAAGTATATTTTTAACTTGTTAAATCAGGTAGAGTAGTTTGATTAGTCAAGATATAGATTTTGTGCATGTGGTTTGAATGGTTCTCGGGTGTTCTCTTTTGTGGCTGTTCCTTTGTTTGAAATTTCTTATAACACTGCTCAGCTTTTTTATTTTCTTTTTTATGCATGCGGTTTTGGATAGATTTTATTTTAACCTTTTTGTTTCTGATAGATGTGTTTGATGCATTTTGCCTTTGAGGCTTTGAAACTGCTCATAAGGTACAAAAATGAGATAACTACTGGTGATTTAGTTTTATTGCTAAGCTTTTTGGTAAAGATGGAAGGAAGATAAATCTGTAGGGGAAAGAGGGATGTGAGAGAGAGATAGGGATGGAGAGGGTTATTTCTGATCACATTAATAGTATTTGCAGAATTTGGCCAAATATTCAGTTGTAACACTCTGTTTCTGTGAAGCTCCTTCGGTCTTCACTTCTTCACTTTTAGGAATACGAAAATTTGTTGAATGAATATGTTGCCTGAGTAGGCTGATATGTGTATCATACCGAATCTTTTTAGCTTTAATTTTATCCAATCACACTATCGGTTCTGAATTCTGCTTTTCTACTCTTCTGATCCTTTTTTATGATGTCAGGCTGGACATGTAACAAAAGCTGGTGATATAGCAGGACCTCGTGTCTTGGAGCACATTGTAGATGCCGTCTTATATCTGGAAGTTGGTACCATAGCCCCTTTTTTATTTTATTTTCACTATTGCTAATTGTAATGTCTTCATGCGGGTCTTTCTTTATTATATCTCAACTTACTTTCATTTTTGTTGAGCTTATATTTCCCCCCTTTCACTTTCTTAAGAAGAATATTTTGTGGTGGCATGTTTTGGCAGGTGCCCATATTTAATAGTTTGTCTTGCAGGGAACCTGCTTTAGTAAACTAAGCAGTTATATTTCAATAAATAACTGCATTTTTATGGACTTTGCACAACTTTTTGAAGGGAAGAAATAGTTCTTTTTTAATAAAACAGAATGAAACCTAGGAACACAAATCTACATATCATTGCAATTTAAGACTAGTTTTTAGTGTCATAAAGCTTATGTAAGCAATCCATTATCAGATGTTAGCTAAAATTTAAATATAATGTTCTTGAACTTTGCAAAGTTTGGGTTTGTTCTCTTTAGATTTTAATTGTCATAGATGATGAATAAGATGCTTCCGTTTTCTAAGAAATTTGTAATCAAGTCTAACTGATTGGATTTTCCATTTTTGCTTTAATGTGTATATTTGGAATAGTTGAAAATTTCTAATCCTGATAGTAATCTAAATTACTATTTTTTACTCTTCAAAGATTCCATATATTTCACATTTTCGAAACAGTATGCTATGTGCTTTATTTCAGTTCTTAAGATCGTATTATATGGTTCTGATAACATAAATACAATCATTTCTAGGGGGAAAAGTGTTCATCACATCGTTTGCTTCGGTCTGTGAAGAATCGTTTCGGGTCAGTTGATGAGGTACCAGTGACCAAAATATTATGCTTTTTGCTTCATTTTAAGATGAATGACTTGAAGATTCTCAACTTGACTGTATACACTACCCTGTATCACCGTCGTCGTTTTAATTTTTATGTGCTAATGATCTTGTTGATGGTTTGATTTCTTTCAACTCAAATATTTCATGCGAATCCATCATTGGTTGTTGTCTTGATGGGAATATCTACTGTCAGCTAGGAATATTTGAAATGTCACAACTGGGACTGCAAACTGTTTTAAACCCCAGTGAGATGTTTTTAAGTGATCAGAACTCTGATTCAGAGTTTTTAGCTGGGGTTGCTGTTGCTGTAATTATGGATGGTTCTCGAGCTTTCCTTATTGAAATCCAGGTATTATCTTCTTTTACCATTTTTGCTTTTCTTATTTGCTCGTGTTTCTAGTAACATTTCGTTACCTGATAGTTTTGACTGTTTATTCAAAGGTGTAGGACCTTCTATTCCATTATTGAGTACCATATTTAAAATGATGGTCTGTATTTATGAAAAATGAGTCTGATGATGTTGGCCTGTATTAGATTGTAAATCTATTTTTTTAGTTATCGTTAACAGTCTTTTTGTAAGTATTTAAAAGGGTGAGACATATCATAAATATGAGGCATAAAATAAATAAAGGGAAATTTTCCCATATTATTTCTATCTCATAGTCTTGCAATGTTTGTTGTTAGCATCTTTGTCCAACAAATGATGTTAATCGACTTCTATAATCCTGTCTAGGCATTGTGTGTATCTAGCTCAACAGTTTCTAGACATGTGAACGGAATCCAAGCAAGCAGAGCTGATATGATTATCTCCGTAAGTGCTATTTAATTCTCCTGCAAACATTTCATCTGTATGGTATGAAGTTTGTCTTTTTCAGTACCGTTACTTTTAATTGTGTAGGTTTATAAGTTCTTTTTCCATGTTTCTGTTTATTACTTTAAGTTTAATGCTCGCGGATCCTCGAGTGAGATGATGAGACCAATCTTCAATTTTTTTGTATTCTCGAGACTTGGTGATTGTCCACATATGAACATATAAGAAACTTGACAAAAATAGAAGTTAAAAGGCAGATTACTCTGAAAATACCCCATTGTATCTTCACTGGCAGGCGTCGGTAAAGGCTTTCCTCTACTTTGATAATTATGTTTTCTTGGAAAGAAATGGTAATTATGAAGTAAAGTTCAAGAAATGGTAATTTTGAATGAAAGGTGAGGAATAAAGTGCTTAGTGTAGAGAGATTTTCTTATTATGGATCTCTGAAGCGACTTCTCTTATAATTAAGTTAATAGTTTAATCTAGTTGAACTACTTAGATTACTTGGTGATTCAACGATCCATTATTTGGATTGAAAGGACATTTTGGAACATTGGTATTTAGGTCAGCTCATATCATCAAACTCTACTGGGTGTAGGACTGGAGACTTACTTTCATATTACTCAACATCATATCAGAATGGTTTTTAAGAGTTATTTAGTTCCATTCTTAAATATTGAGCTAAATTGTTGCTAGAATCAATCATTTGGTGCTTTTTCAATTTTTGGTGACAGTGATTTTACTATCCTGCTTTACAAAGCTGCAATTTTGTATATTTTACTATACTGCATTCTGTATTGACCCTTTTAATGCAGGTCCTTGCCAAGCAAGCTGGTCTGAAGATCCAAGAGAATGTAAGTCACTGTTTTGAAATTTAATTTTCATTTGGCAGAGTATGTTTGACCATGTGGTTCTTTAAGCAATAGAAAGTACCTAAGTGGGTCCCTACTCCCAGGTGCATAATGTAGGAGGGACCCGTAGGGGCCACGGCCCCCAAAAATTTTAAAAATTGGAAAACTTATAAGTTGGTATAATGGTAAAATTGTTATTTAGTCCCTTAAAAAATATATAATTCATTGTTGCCCACCATAAATTTAAACATTTTTATTGGTCCCCTCTATCAATAATGTTGAGTTCCGCAACTGCCTACTCCTCAACCATTGTATTTCATTTTGTTATTTTGTTTAATTCTTACCTGCTAATCCAAGTATGGATTACATTCATTATTAGATGTTCTTTTTCATACACTTGTGTAATTTTCATTACTTTTTTCACCAGGCTGTTTTTCTAAATGTTGTCAGTGGAGTATCATTGACAGAGACTGGTGGGGATCTTGCAATAGCAGCATCCATCTGTAGCAGGCATAGTTTTTCTTTTTCATTCGATTATGGTTCTAGAATACAATTATTTTGCTTGTTTTTGTCGCTTCCCTTCGGTTATATCACACGCATGATTTGTTGAATAATGTGGCCTCGTTCCTTTTTATCTGTAATGACGCCATACATGTCTCATGTCTCATGTCTAGACCATTTAATTTTTTACCTGTTGGTTGTGTTATCAAATATTTAATATGTAAAGATCTAAATTGCCAAACATATGTCTCATGTCTTGCTCAGCTTCTTAGAGTTTCCTATTCCCAGCGGAGTTGCATTCATTGGTGAAATTGGTCTTGGTGGTGAGCTTCGCATGGTAAGCTCTTACTTTCCCTGTTACTACATATGGTGAGCTTCGCGAACCCTACATTGAGGGATGCAAAACATTGTTTTGTTGGTTGTATTATAGGTAGCAAGGATGGACAAAAGAGTAAGCACAGTTGCAAAACTAGGATATAAGAAGTGTATAGTACCCAAGTCAGCTGGGAAATCATTAGCAAGTCTTGATTTAGGGGAGATGGAGATGATTGGCTGCAATGATTTGAAGGAGGTCATTCATACAGTGTTCACCTAAAACTGGAAAAATGGAATGGAGCATCAAATTTGTAAGAAAAAGAGCCTTGTGCTGCTTGTTGAGTTTATGATGTTTGCTATATATCTCCATATATAATATGGTAGTTTCTCTAAAATGGATGCAAACTGTTTGTACAAACTGTTCATAACCCAATGACCAGATAGATATGCCGGAATGATTTTATTCGACTGATCGAACCCTGTTTCTACAAACCATCTACTTGACATCAGTATCTTCTCTTTTATATGTCCATTTTCTCTTTTTAATTTTCACGTTTTGTACAAATTTAGTATTTTCTTCATCCCTGATCAAGAAAGATCATGGTCTAAATAATTAGATCTTTTTTTGTGGCAATTTGTTGACGTGATCAAAACTATTATCAAAGCAGATCTGTAAGATTAATTATGCTTATCACCTCTTTTTTTGTGGCAGTTTGTTGAGGGTTATAGTCTCCAATTTTGGTGTGGTTTGTTGTATATTTTCTTATCGCTAATGAAATCCGGTTCTAAAAGTAGCAAAGTATTTACATTCTCAAGATAAACTTAGGGATTTGAACTCATATAATGGACTCGTTTGGCAATTAGCCGATAGCAGATAATGGATTACATTAGCTGATAGCAGATAATGGATTACATTAGGCATTAGTTGATTTGACTAGTTTAGTTGATTGTATAAAAGTGTTTTGTAAAATTAGCTGTTAGATTATTTAAACAAACAAAATAACATATAAGGACGTGATTATATTTAATACTTGTTTGAATAATTTATTAGTTATTAATATTTTGTATTTAATCAATATTAATTAGATCTATAAAATTATTTTTAATTTAATTTTTCTAAACATATTCAAATATTTATATATTAATTTATTATTTATATAATTATTTTAATATAATATAATTAATTAATAAATTTAAATATACATAACAATAAAATGATAAAAATAAATAAGATTAGCTTATAAATATGGTGAAAAATATTTAATTTAAGTTATTTTGAAATTTTTGGTAACTGGTAAGGGTAAAAGAGTCTTTACAACTCTAATATCAAACTTTTAATCTCAAAAAGTTCTTATTATGAGCTTTTTCAAAATTAGCGGTTTCACCCCAATTTGCTCTTTCAATCCGTTATTCACTAAATAACAATATTAGCGGATTTGATTGATCAAACCTCTAATTATGCCTTAAACCTCTAATTTTTTTCAAACTTCTCTTTACCAAACAAGGCCAATATAAAATTACATGAATATTTTTTACTACTCGACCAATTAATGAATCACTAATATTATTTAAAAGAAACTATTATTATTATTATTATTATTATTATTATTATTATTATTATTATTATGGTTTATCAATTTGATTGTTTTTATATATAGGATTGTATATCTTATCTCTTAGGAGATGGAGTTTAGAACTACAAGCTTACATTTTTAATATATATTTCAAGATAAAATCATTTTTCAGTTGAGTTCTTAGGGCGTCTATGAATTGGAACTCCTACACATTCTAGATTTGATAATTAATGCATGAATGTCATTTTTAAAATATATATATTATTAATCAATTAAAGATAAATATAACAAATTTTAGTTAATTAATTCCGATTTAAACATGTTGTCAACCTTTGTGATTTTTCACTCAATTTTAGTTATCATAAAGTGGGGAAAAACTTAAGAATAAGAACGTAAGGTCGTCGCACTCTTTAAAAAATTTTAAATTTTTTTATAGTTTGAATATTTTTTTATATTTTTATTGATGATTTAGTTTCGCGTCTTTTAAAATTTTATAATTTTATATTCTTAATTTTTAATATAGTTTCCTAATAATTATCATATTTATACAAATCTTACGTTGGTCTACTTAAAAAAATTGAAATCATTTTAATTATTTGTATATGTAATCTTAAGAGGATGTGGGACTCAGCTTAGAAGGAGCGGGTTGACTTTATTTGCAGCCCTCTAATTCCGGAACCCTCTTTCTTATATTTTTCATTAATTTTATTTCTATTTGTAATTATTTGGATATATATGGAACGAACAAAAAATTAAGTTGCGGTGTTAGAATTTAAAAATTAATGTATAATATTATTTTAAAGTCATGTAAATTTTATTTTTAACATTTTTTATATAAAATTTGTTATAAAAAATAAAGTGTTAATAGGCATTTTTTCTTTAATATGACACACAAGAAATTATATTATAGGCTCGGCTTGACACGTCATCTATGGTCTCAATCAATAAAAATCATCCATTTTAATATAAAAATTATTGAGATTGGTGGTTTTTTAATTTAATTTATAGTAAATATGAGTGAAGATTTACTTAATAAAAAGATAACATGAAAATTATTGAGATTGATGGTTTTTATTAGTTGGGATCATAAATGACGTTGCGAGTCGAACATATAATATAATTTCTCGTGACACACATGCATAATTAATTAGAAATGGGATATGAGCAAATTCTTTTTTAACTGTTTTAATATTATTTTATGATAGTATTTGTTTTAGCCTTTAAGTCCTTAAATAAACTCATTTACATTTTGCAAATAAAATTATTTCAATTTAATTTTTTTAAAAATTATATTTATTTTTTCACTGAAAACTCTAGTTGTATTTAATACGGACAAATTCTTAAATACCCTTAGAGTTGAATTATTTTGTACGAGGTTTAGATTCAATGAGCAAATCTGTTGTAATCTTAAGTCGGGAAATTTATTATTCATTTAGTTTTTGACTCTGCAAAGTCATATGTTAAAAATAATCATTTCTTATTTCTTAATTTATATAAAGTCCTACCTGGCTACCATCCCCATACAATTATGTATTATACATGCATGCATGCATATTTTATGGGATGTTACTAAACTAAAATAGCCATACTATATACTAAAATCCATATTAATATCAAAACAGCTGGATGAAAGCCATCGAACTCAACGCGCCTCACGCGCCCAAAGCTTTCTCCCACCCAAAGCTCTTCGGGCCTCAGACGACTATTTTGTTCTGCCGGAGCCGGCCTTTTTGTGTGGTCTCTGCATGGAGGACTCCGTCGCCGTCAGATGGCCATCAGATCGCCGACATCTTAGGGGTCGAGGTTGATTGTTGGTTTGCTCGGAGGTTTCTTGACGGTGGAGAAGCGAGGGCGGGGAGCAGGCAGTTTACGAACGAATTTGGCTCCCGTGACAGGACCCCAATGGCGGTTGTTACCGTAAAACTTGCTGAAGCAGACCTTGTGGCCGGATTTGTGGCAGCCGAGCATCGGAGACAATGTCCCCGCCTAAGCTCCTTGTGCTTCCGTCTGGCCCGTCGTTGTTATGCGTACTGGCAAAGTGTGGAGCCAACTTGCGTATGCTTTGATCCTGGTGGACTAAAGTTTGGGTGGCCAACAGACCGGTGGATCTCCTCCTCGGGTCTTTGCTTTCTTCGGCCTTTTCCTGTCGGAAACTGCAACCCCCTTGCGAGAGATTCTTTTTTGATCTTTTTATGCCCTCGGCAACAGTCAGGGGGTGTATGGGAGTTCGAATTGGTTGTGTTGCTGCAGGGGAGCGCCACCGGAATAAGGAAGCTGCCGGTCCAACGCCATATCTCCCTGTCCCCAATAAATGGCACGTTTGCCAACGCACCCGTATCGAGCCTGGGTAAACCTGCAAGCTTGGAGGACATTTCTCTCCTCCTAGAGCCAATCCACGCTGAACGGGATCGGCCTTAGGATCTGGTGGGGCCCACCCCCTTTCCTTGCTGGAACGAGATTGCAATTTTTGTGGAAACATCCCTTGTGTCTTGGACTGCGAGCTTGGGACAGATTTCCTTAATCTCTACGAAAGAGATTATGTTCTCATCGATTTCTCTCTCTACAGCTATGCCGAAAGTCAACTTTGGTGGAACCCGGGTGCTCTTTTATCCGGTGGATATTGGTTTTTTGTGTGACGTCGTGCTTGGGGGTACTGGAGAACTTTGGTCCTCGTGTGATATAAGGTTGAAATGGGATCCGGGCGGTTCCCTCTCGATTTCTAAAATTCGGTTGTTCTCCTTGACCTACCGGATTACAACTTCCTTTTTTTCGTCGGTTGATCAGTGGCCTTATTTGGTTCGAGAATCTTTCTTAGTGTTACTTGGTCTTAGCGAGCTTGAAGCTCTCACGTGTTTTGCGGATGATCTCGGTGTCGTTTATGTGCCTTGGAAGGTTTTGGGCTTGTTTACATTCAGTCGTCCCTGTTGGTGGTTTACTGAAGTTTGTGCCTTGATAAGGACCGGTCTTCGCAGATCGGAAGCCTGCCTCTGGATAGAGCTCTCAGGCGCTGCTCCGGTGAGGTACCCTCCTTCGGAGATGAGGATGTTATTTTCGGGCCTAAGTAATTATTCATGCCGGCTTGTTGATTTTCCCAATAGAACCTTCCGTTTCGACGTTGGTTTTGGCTGTCTTTGCAACCTTTGCTTGGGTTTTGCGGTTTCGGACACGAGAGCTTTATTGATGTTTAGTATGTTTTTAGGTCCTCTGACTGTCTGTTTTGTTTTATTGTCTGTTTTCCTTTGTTTTGTTCGACGGTTACCTTTGGCGTTTACTGGCTTTGTTGTCAAGGGTGAATCGTTTTCTATGTATGTTTATCATACCGATGTTTATCATGGGTGTATAAAAGTACTAAAAGGGAAACTTTATTGCTGCACGCCTCGTTAAAAATACTTTCCTGAATTTAGATAGAGGAAAAAGAGTACACACGACAATAAGTACATAATAGATGACGAGATAAACTCGACACAAACAATCAATAAACACTATTAACTCAGACGATTCTCACACAAGCCTCAACCCAATAAAACCACACACGATATGTTCCAACGAGCCTAAGTCGATAATACCAAACCACGATCGGCTCCACTCGGCATCCACACGTCAACAACCAACGCACCACTCAACAACGATGTTTTATTATAATTATTTAATTAATTATACCATTTTAATATTTTAAATTTTAATTCATTTTTATTTTTTTAATAAATGGTGTTCTTTTATTCAACCAAATTATCATAACAAATTGATAAATGATTATGATAAACTGTTGTTAATAATTTTCTTTTAAAAGTCTCATTTCTTTGTTTTTCTTAATTAGTCTTTTCTTTTATAGTTGTCTAACTGCATTCATTTTTTTTTTCTGTATATATCACATATAAGCGGTGCGAAAATTATTACACTATTATTTTTTAAAATTATTAAATTTAAAATTTTATAACTTTAACCTTAAACTCTTTTCTTAAATTTTAAATTCTTAATCCTATAACATAAACTTTTAAACTCTAAATCCTAAACATAAATTCTAGATTAAAAATTTCCCCATATATATATTCTGATACAATTATAAGTTTCCTTTAAACAATGTTATTAGAAAAGACAATTCTAAATATAAAATCATAAAGAAGGAGAAATTATTTTTAGACTTTCTTGATATATGATCTATAGTCTTAACCAGTAAAAACTACTCATTCCATTATTTTCTTTCAATGTCATCAATACACTCAAAGTTAACTTCCATATAACACTCATTCCGAATAAAAAGTGAAGTTTCATCCTTTAAAAAATATGACTCGGAACAAATATTAAAATAAATAATTGTTATTTGTTATGACCATAAATAACGGTGCAGACAAAATTACATAATAATATTTCATAAGAGAGTCCTAAAAAATTATAATATGCGTGATTTAGTTGCACTAAACCCAGATTTATAAATCCATGGTACCCAGAGATTTGACTTTGATTTGAACTTAAAATTATAAAAGTCGGTTTATAAGCAGAGAACTGACCTGGTACGCTGATCATGAAATCTAGTTTTTTTCATTTAGACGGAGATTTTGTCTGCTTTTTTTAATCACTCGAAAGAAAAGTCAGCTACTTTTCTTTAAACTCACGTTGAGTGATCGCCGGCGAAAGCAGCCAAAATATATACAAGGGGCGGCAGCCGAAAAATATTAGTATTAAATTGTAGTTGCAGTTGTTGTTGCGGATACGGTTGTAACGTTACGGTTGCGGCCGTTAGGCGTAATTTTCTCTAAAATATAACTATGATTTTAAATACGGTTGCGGTTTGTGGTGTCGCGGGAACCTCCAAAACTGTTACAATGCAACCGTTATGTTGTGTTGCGGCCGCAATTTAATACGATTCAACTCCCCAATCCCCACCCTCGGTGTCTATATATAAGCAAATCAAATTCAGGGTTCAGCCACATGCAACAAATATCATCTGAAATCCATACCCTCATTTTTCTGCAGAAAATTAAGCTCTCATAATGGCTCAAGCTCAACCCCAATCAGCTGCTGGGAAGATACCCGTGATTGATATTTTCGATGAGAATTCAAAGCCTGGAACTGACGCTTGGATCTCCAACTGCAACCACGTTCGAGCAATACGGGTGCTTCATGGCAACGTACGACAAAGTTTCTTCACATCTTCAGGCTGATGTTTTCCTCTCTTTGCAACAGCTGTTCAATCTTCCTACACAGATCAAGGTCCACAACACTTCAGACAACCTTATTTTGGTTACTTCAAACACCCTTGCATCCCTCTGTCGGAAAGCACCGGCATTGATAACCCCACCATTCTTGAAGGAACTCAAAGCTTCACCAATCTCATGTGGCCTAACGGGAACACAACTTTCTGGTATACACACACACACTGTCCATTTCTTTCACAATTCAAAGTTGAAACCTAACCTCCCCTCTTTTGGAAATGTTTGATCAGTGAAAGCATACATGCGTACTCGAAGCTGGTGTCGGAGCTGGTTCGAGTGGTGAAAAGAATGGTGTTTGAAAGCTATGGTGTAGGCAAATACTATGAGTCCCACATTAAAGCTACTGATTATCTTCTTCGGCTCATCAACTATAGGGTTCCCTGCGAAGACGAACGCGACATCGATGCGTGTCCCGATCACACCGACAAGAGCTTCATGACCATTCTCCACGACAATGAAGTTGCAGGCCTGCAGGTGAAAACAAAGGATGGTGTTTGGATTGGCGCCGAGCCCTCCGGTTCTATGTTCCTTGTCATGGCTGGTGATGCACTCTTGGTTAGTTCGTGTCACAATTTGTATTTTTTTATGATGTTGCAGTAAAAAGTAGTGAAAATTATAATTGAAATGATTTGATTGTTGTTGTGTAGGCATGGAGCAATGGAAGAATACACTCTCCGATCCATCGAGTGATCGCAACGGAAGCTGAGAAGGAAAGATATAGCCTTGCATTCTTCTCCTTTAGTGGGGAGATTATACAGGAGCTTGTTGATGAGGCTCATCCGTTGCTGTTTAAGCCCTTTCATAATATGGACTTACTTCGACTCTTTTCCCTTGATGATGTTCAGAAATATGTCGACTTTCTTTCCCAAGCCAAATGCGGAGCATGACCATAATGAGCTTCTTCGGTACCGATCTGTATTAGTCAATCAATGGATTGGACACACGTGGTTAAACCACATGTCTTCGAAAACGATGGAGGTTGTTGCTAGCTTCACGGTCTTCACACTGTATTATGTTGAAGATGGAGGCCAAGAAAGCATAATTAGGAAAAAAGATGCTAAATTGATTGTTAAGTAACCAACAAATTTGTCTTACAATGATCATTTCCTACAAAGATCAGAATAGAACACAACTACAGTCAGAAGACAGATAAATTCTAACTCTACATTAGTTTTCTTGAACATGAAACAACAGAGATGATGTTTCCAATAATGCCCAAAAGTACTAACTCTGCTCTTCATTGCATTCATGGGGATACAACGTCTGCACGATTTCGGATTCTGGCTGATCGCCTAATCGGAGTTATAGCATCGTTGTTGCTTCCCAACTCTTTCCCTAAACGTTTCTTCTTGGCAGTCGACGTCGATCTTTCAGATGAGTTGGAGTTCACAGCAGACAACTCTGAGGATACTTCTTGATCCTTCTTGCTCTCCAAATCCTTTTCTGAAAAATAAGAATAGCTGCTCACTTGATCTTTCATTCTGCTGTTTATAGCTGAACTCTTAACTGATCTACTTATTCCACCAATGTTGAATTCAGCCAACAACTCAACAGAAGGCGCTCGGCTCCCGACCGCAGAGGCAGTGACCAACGACATAGTGTTGGGAATGGCCAGCTTTTTTGTCTCATCTCTTTCTGCAGAAAGTGGCAGACTTGGCTTCTCCTTGGCAACTGGTTCGGTCGAATGCTTATCGACCGGAGAAGATGGCTTTGATGCAATTCCCTTTCTCCTGATGCTAAAGCCAAATACAAAAGATGCAACAATGGCAGCACATGTTGAAAACCCGAATATAACTTTGAGAAACATTTCAGTTCCCATGTGCTGGTTGAGCCAATTCAGTGGTTCCTGAAAATTAAGAGCAATGCATTTGCCCCACTTCTCCAGCACACTCACTGCACTTCCCATGCCATTTCTGGTTTGCATAATTAGGACTTGAACCATGTTAGTATCACTGGTTTCCTTGTGTATATCTTCATCTGCCTCCCTTATTTCCTCTGAAGATTCAGACAAAAGACTTGCCTGATGATCAACTTGTAAGAATTCAATCTCTTCAGCAGTTTGTTGTCCCTGCTGTTCGCTTTCGAGAACACCACCCAACAATTCCTCTTCAACTACAACTCCGGTTTCTTCGATCTGCTCCTCAGTTTCTTCCACCTCCTGCAACTCAATTTTCACCGATTCATCTTCAACTTCTTTTATCTCAGTTTCTTCAATTTCTTGCAACTCAATGTTCTCAGCAAAGTCCTCAGATTCAACAATTGTATTCTCTAGCTCCAAGCTAACTATGTGTCCCAAGTTAGCACTTTCCATCATCTCTTCCTCAAATACCTCATCTGCCATAGTTTGAGTGAAGCTCAATAAACCCAATTGTTCTTCTTTTCCATCCAAGAACTTACACCCGGCCTCAAAACCCTCAGCTATTCGAAACGAATGGTTTTGAAAACCAAGTGTAGGAATCTCAAAAGCTGGAGCATAGACGGGTGAATTCATGGAGGAAATATATGATGTACTTAGTAACAACACAACCGACCAAAGGAAACATTTCAACACTCCTCTCAGACTCCATGCTGCTTCCTCATCTCCCTCTTCTTCGCTTTCGGTGTCGAATTCTTCATCTTCTTCCTCCAAAAGATTCTCACTTTCGGCACCGAATTCTTCATCTTCTTGTGAAGAAGAAGAAGAATTGTCACTAGAAACAGTGTCAGGTTCATCAGATTCAGCAGCGGAATCATCCCCTTCTTTCCCTTCCATTTCAAGGCGTAAAAGGATCTCCTTTCGCCGATCAGGATTGTACCTTAGGAATTGAGGCCTTGGTGAAAGATAATTCTTCAATGGGTCATAAGGACCCGGTGAGGGAGTCCCATCTCTGGAACTGTAAGACAATGGTGTCTTCTGAGAGGAAGGCTGTTTGGGATCAAGATTTGGGGAATTCTTCTGGGAAGTGATATTTGGTGAGGGATTTGAATCAAGAACTGGGGATTTGGAGAAATGGGTAATGAAGGAATTTGATCCTGGAGATCCATTTCTTTCACCCAAGATTTTCTTTCTCGGGAAACTGACCTTTGAAGCCGCGGAAACAGTGGGCGACATGAAATTCTTCACAGTTTGTTTCACCGGTTTCTGCAAATTCAAACCCGTTTGCTGATTGGGTCTATCATTCTCATCTGATCATACCAAAAACCTCCAAATTAAATAAAATTCTACTCATTCAAACACAATAACTAAACAGATGGAAGACTCGGAGAGGAAGAAACGGAGAAAAACTTACCATTGGGAGAAGCGGATGATTTGACCGGAGGAGACGAAAAATATAATTTTTTCTCGGACCCTCGCATCTTTTCTTCTTGGCTTTGAGTTTTGATTGGAAATGATTTTCTTGAAGTTCTTTTGTTTGTATCAGGAAGAAAGAAAACACAAAATTTAAATCTGGTGACCGTTGAGAAGAAGATGTATTTTGGAAATTTAAATGCACTGTATTTTATAACCGTTGGAAGAGATAGACGTTGTCCAACGGTATAATGGAGATCCACGTACCACGTTTCACCTACTTCCAGTCGGCCACGTAATGGAGATGGTTTAGAGGTTTGGATTTAGGGTTTTAAAATTTAAGGATTGTGATTGAAATTTATAGTTTAGGGTTAAAATTTAGAATTTATAGGTTAAACTTCAAATCCTTAACTATATTATGCTAGCCCTAAAGCCTAAACTTTAAACCATAAAATTTAATCACAACCCTTAAACTCAAATCCTAAACCCTACAGCCTAGACTAGATCTCTAAACCTTAAACTAAGATGCTTGTAAAAAAATTTTGTTTTCACCGCCGGTGTATAGAATATTTTCTCTTAAATTTAGGATTAAAGAAAACTCGATTCTATTTGATTTGAAAATTTTGAAATTTTCAATTTAATTTAAATCATAATTTCATAAATTTCATTTGATTCGAAAAAACTCAAATACAATTTGAGTTATAAAAAAAACTCAATTTTATTAATTATTGTATCAATTTTTAAGTTCAAGTCGAGTTTTTCAACTCTGCTTTGTATATGCACATTGCGTATGAATATATATATATAGGGGCAGATCTAGAAATATAAATTTGGTAGTTCACTAACCGATAATTAATATAATAACATATAAGCCAAGAGTAAATTAAATAAGTCATCAAAAGTTACATTCTAAATTTATAAGAAATTCAAATTACAAAGTACTAGGACATAAAAATGTCTACAATTGTTCACGACGAGTTCTCATATTTTGGTATCGTCGTACAATAACATTCATGCTAACATCTACAAACAAGTCTTTTTCTATAAAAGTAACCAAACAATCATTTAATAGTTGATGTCCCATGCTATTACGCAATTTACTTTTCACGATTGTCATTGCCGAAAAAGCTCTTTCTACTGTCGAAGTTGCCACAAGAAGAAGTAATATTAACTTTAAAAGTAAGTAGACTCTATAATGAATTTCATGCTTCTTTGTCTTAACAAGTTTGATGGAGAGCTCATTTAGGTTCTTCACATCCTAAAATCTCTCATCATTCGAATATCAACAATGAAATTTTCCAGTGAATATTCAAAAAATAATAATTCAGTTTTTAAAAATTCTCTAGGATAGAATTGAGCAAGTCGTAGTAGTTTTTTTTGTCAAAAGAAGAAACTCGATTAGAGGGATGAAAGCAAGACATACAAACAAGTAACTCCTTACTTACCTCACTAAATCGATTTTCAAGTTCTTACAATTGTAAATCAATCACGCAAAGAAACACTTCAACCCGAAAATGGTGGAGATTTGTCACTTCTGATTGCTTACTTTCACGATAACGACTCTTCCCTCGGATAACATAATTTATCTTCATATCATGAATCTTCACTCCATGCTTAATCATAAATGAAGTAACTTTCCATGAGATCATTCCATCCATTATCTCTCAAATCTTGAAGATTCACTTTAGTTACATCAACCATAGACATCGCATTCACAATGTCTTGCTTCTTTCTTTGTAAAGCTAAATTTAGCTCATTTATAATCTCAAATATAGATAACATCAAGTGTGCCACAAAAAAGAAATTAAATGACATCATTAAATGAGTAAGTGACTCAGCTTTGTTCGTGTCATTCCAGTCAGAAACTTCTCTAATGGCATCAAGTGACTCAAGGATTGTAGAATACAAAGAAATCACATTCAAGATCGTTTTAAAATACGACCCTCAATGAGTATCTCCAGGCCTACTCAAACCAAGCTCTTCATTTAAACCAGTTCTCGATTATAATTAACCCAAAGATAATACCTCCACAACATTTTCAACTTGTTTTTCTTGGAGAAATTCTTTCCTTTTAGGTGAACCACCCACAAAATTCAACAAAGGTGCAAGAGCATCACCAAATAGCCAAGAAACATCTCTATTCTTTTGAGCAACAACAGTAAGTGTCAATTGAAGTTGATGGACAAAACAATGAACATAATATTCACTTGGGTATTCATTCAAGATTAAAGCTTTAAGACCATTAATTGGACCTCGCATGTTGCTAGCTTCATCATAACCTTGACCTCGAACACTAGAAAGACTTAAAGAGTGTTCCATAAGCAATGACTCAATTGCAGCTTTTAGAGTCAAAGAAGTAGTATTAGCAACATGCAAAATACCAAGAAAACGCTCTTAAACTTCTCCCTTTTTTTGTTAACATACCGCAAATAAAGTGCCATTTGCTCCTTATCAGATATGTCTGCAGACTCATCAACAAAGATTGAAAAAATCCCATCACCAGGTTCTTCTATAATTGCTTTAGTTGTCTCCTTTGCACAAGCATTGACTATGTCCTTTTGAATTGAAGGAGCTATCAATTGGTAATTATCAGGAGCTTTTTTTAAAACTATTTTTTTATATTCAGGATTATGCACCGAAAGAAGTTGCAAGAGTTCAAGAAAATTACTCTTATTCAACGATTTCTCACTTTCATCATGGCCACGAAAAACTAACCCTTGAATCAAAAGCCACTTCAAACAAGTAATAGAAGCTTCTAATCGCAAACGATAAACACTTATTGATTTATCAAATTGTTTGAAGAAACCTGATGAAATTGAAATCTTTTGATTCTTGAAATCATTCAACTTCCCTAATGCTTGATTGTGTGCACTCATATGTCCACCAACATGCTTAACATATGCATCAATTCTATTCTAAGCTCTAAAATCTGAACCAACAAAAGCATCTCCCTCAGCTGTATTATCATCCTTGAATAAATAACACACAAAACAGAAAGCTGCATCTTTCTCAACACTATACTCAAGTCAAGATTCATGCTTTTGAAACCAATTAGGATAAACAACGATTTTTCCTAATATATTTGTTTTAGGAAACTCATGATTACCAGGTTGACAAGGTTGTTTTGGATATATTCTCTTCTAACTATATTCCTGTCATCTGGATGGAAATCACTTATTTTTCTCCTTTTCCCCGGATCATGTGGAAGATTAATAACATCAAATTCACTCAATCTCCCATCATCAATCGATACTTCATCCATATGAACTGAACTAGCTTCAACATGTTTATCTTGATTTTGAGGGATATCTTGAGTCTCTCCATGTTCATCAAAAGAAGAACAATTGTTTGATAGAGAGGAAGCTTGCAAACTTGCTTAAAATGGTGAAAGATTTGGAGTAAAGACACTTCTGATATCTTTTTGAAGTTTTTTTTGTAAAAAACTTGAAATGTCTCTATGAATTGTTATCTTCATTCTAAAATTAGATTATAATAAAAATATTTTCAAAAAGAAATTTAAACAAATTTGAATAATAAAATAAATATGAGAAATACATGATAATGTGCATTTTGCCATTCTAAATATTATGTCCAAGACTTTTGATTGTTTCAATTTTTTATCTTAAATGTTTCTACCTACCTATATACAAAATTATAAATCATTCTAAATATATATTTCAAACATTAAAGTATTACATAATTTTAGGGTTAAAGTTTAAAACGATTAATAATACATGTAAGAAAATAAAAATAACAAAAAAAGTAATAATTATAAATTAGACGCACCTTTCCAAGGAGATAAATTCTTTCAACAACCTTGCCACTTAATATTTCTGAATTGTGAATACAAAGATCTTGCTTTACCTTCTATTTCTTCAATAATTAAATAGAAAAATAATTATTCATTAGAAAAACAAAACACATATAAATAATAAAATTACTTCTAATTTCTTCTAATATACTTTTACATTCATTCAATAAAAAAAGAGATAGTATAATTTAATTTAACTTGAAGTAAACCTAAATCTAACTAAAGCAAAATTTGAAGAAAAAAATTAAGAAAAAATTAGGGGAAAGGAAATAAATATGTACCTGATCAGTGATCACAAAACTTGAAAGAAATTAAGAGAAATTCGGATGAATGGAAAAAATAAAATCTTGGAGAAAGAAAACGATGGAAGCTTTTTTTAGGGAATGAGAATTGGGTAAAGTAACAACTCTGGAGAAGTTAAATAATTTTTTATGGAAAAAAATTAAATTACAGAATCACCCTTGGTTGTGTAAAGGTAGTTAACTATTTATGAGAAGTTATGTGGAGAATTGAGTAATAAGAAAATTCTCAAAATAAAAAATTATTAATTTTTTTTTTACAACCAATGGTAGTTCACGTGTGCAACAGTGCACTTTCTTCCACCTTTGTCTGGCTGTAAAGCAATACCTAAAGTAAAAGTAATTTTTTATAATTAATGGTAGTTCACGTGTACTACCTTGCACAATTATAGATCTGCCCCTATATATATACATATATATTATATATGATTATAGAGAGTCGTTTAAATTAGAACCAATCAATATCATAACATTATAAATATTTACATTACATTTGAACAAAAACTCGAACAATTTGATTAAACTCGACTCAATTTTTTTAAAATAAAGTTTAAGTTATAAAATAGAATTCGTCAACTCCATTAACTCATTTTTTTTACTCGACTTGAACGAATACTCACCAATAATTAAATTAGGTAAACTACAATTTAGTCACCTTTTGTTCTGATTTTGTCTAGTTTTGATCAATACTTTGAAAAAGAAATTATGTTTCAGTCAATTATGTTATTGATAAATTATATTTTAGCTGATGAGCTTTAGTAAAAAAAAAAAGTCCATTGAAAGTGCTCAAATTATTAATGTTTTTAAATTTTAATTTTTTTAATAATTTATAATTTATCATTCTATAATTTCTAATATTTTTAAATTTTATAATTTTTGAAAAATTTAATCATGTTTTTATTTTTAATAATTCTTAATTTCTTAATTTTTTCTTAAAAATAAAATAAAATCAATTAAGTTCTACATATAGTAAAAAAATAAAGTCCCTCCTTCACGTCATTATATACCCATGGATCACTACATCAACATCGTGAACCGTCACATTAGCATAATTAACTATCACATCAGTACTATAATCGTTAATAAAGATTTTCGTCGGTCAAAGAGCGAAACATTAACATAATTTGAGGAGTTCGATGAATAAAATGGCAGAATTAAAAATGAGAATAATTTTATTGATTTTAGAATACTACAAAGATTAAATTACCCTCTAAGCCTTTTAATGGAAGTAATACTTACTTGAAATTGATTTGCTTTGTTTTTTTTATAAGAAAAGAAAGGAAAACATGTGCCTCGTTAAAAAACTTCTCTAAGCCTAAATGGAGGAAAAAGAGTACACATGTAGACCTTGGATATACAAATCACACCTAGCACTACTAACATCAGCGTGTAACGCGTCAATAACAAAGCCCAGCGGTTGCACAAACGACATATCCCCTTGGGTCAACTGAAAACCATACTTAGCCATCGCATCTGTCACCCTATTAGCCTTACGAGCAATCTGTATAAGAGACACCTCCCAATTTCGGTCTAGTAATACCTTAATCATATGAATAAACGAGCAAAGCCTACCATTTTCCACGTTTTTGGTCAAAACTCGTATCACATCACCATTGTCCACCTCCACCTTAACACGACGATACCCCAAGTCCCATGCATGACGAAGCCCTATCAAAATACCCCAAAGTTCCACATCCAAAACCGAGCTGATACCAATGAATTTTGAAAAACCCAACACCCACATCCCTAGCTCATCCCGGATCACGCCACCAAAAGTCGCTTTACCATCACCTTGACAGCATGCGCCATCCGTGCACAGAGAAAACCAACATGCGCTCGGACGCTTCCAAGGCGTCGTTCCTCGAGATGTCTGGCCATGAGGCCCTGCTTGCCTCGCACGAAATGCCTTGCCAATGGAGAAATAACACACCTGTCTGCGACTCGCAAAGAGAATCGACTCCTGCTGCATCATGTCATTTGGTTCAAAGACGCAACGATTCTTATGCTTCCACAGCATCCAAAGTATCGTCCCAAAAAGCGTCGGCCACTCATTTGCATCGCCTAAGGCAAAATCTGACCTACTTAGGTGTGTTCCAAGCCATTTTCGAAAATCCAAAGTAATAAAAGCTGACCATCGGTCCAGCCGAACCACACTTTTCCAGACCACCAAAACCGAAAAACAATGCCAGAATAAATGGTCGACAGTCTCTGCTGCATTCTCGCAAACACCACAACGTGCATCAAAGATCAGATGACGTCGCTCACGCTCAGCATTCGTAAGCAATCTATTATGTGCTAACAACCAAATGAACTTTTTAACACGCTGATTACCTAAAAACCTCGATATAATCTTCCATAGAGGATCTTCAACCAAAACAGGAGGTGTAACTCAGATTTTGTAAGCTGATTGTATTGTGATTGCTCGGGTCTCAGTACCCAATCAACCCATCGTACCCTTTGGCAAAGCAGCCGTGAGAGGGAGAACCGTCGTAATATGTAGCTTCACCGTTAATGGCAAAATGGAATCAAAGCAATCCCATCTCCAAGAACCACCATCGTCAACCATTGCTATCAAAGGTGTCGATCGAAAAGGAGGATGCAACCCAGGTTGGATCCAATCACGTAATTTCCCTAGATTCGCAAGCCACGGATCATCCCAGAAATCAATGGTCTCGCCATTACCTACATTCCAAATCAAGTTAGCTCTCACATCATCCCAAACCATTGTCATACCTCTCTAAAGTTGCGAACAGCCGCTACGCGATAAGGAAAAAGGCACACGATCCACACATTTATACTTGGAGCGCAACACCTGAACCCATAAATGTTCCGGTTTTGTGACCAATCCATATGCAAGTTTCATAAGAAAGGTTGCATTCTGCTCCTCCAAGTGTTTGAAACCAATCCCCCCATTACTAACCGGTTCACACAGCTGATCCCAATTAACCAAATGTATATGACGCCTATTATTTCCATTACCCCAGATGAACGATGAATCAATTTCTCAATCTCCATACACACTCCCTTTGGCAAGAGGATGGTTTGCATAGTGTAAGACGGAATTACCTCCAAAACTGCTTTAGCTAAACTGATTCGACCAGCCAACGAGAGAGATTTAGCAGCCCAACTCGAGAGCCTGTCAGTCACCTTTTGTATAAGGAACTGATAAGTTGCTTTCGTAACCCTTTTATGTAGAAGGGGAACCCCTAAATAGCGGCCTAAATCCGACACCTCCGTGAAGCCGAAACTGCCACTGATAAAACTTCGGCAGCTCGCATCCACGTTTATAGAGAAATAGATATCAGTCTTGAGAAAGTTTACTTTGTACCCTGAAAACTCACAGAAATCTCCCAAAACACGTTTAATAACATCAAGTTGTGACACCGAAGCTTCCGAAAATAAAACCATATCATCGACAAAAAAAAGGTGGGAAATACCTGGTCCATTCCGTGCCAGCCGAATAGGCTTCCACGCCCCCGATTCCACCTCTCTCTGAATAGCCTTCGCAAGGCATTCCATACATAAAACAAAAAGATAAGGAGACAAAGAATCCCCTGTCTAATCCCTCTAGTCGTTCGGAAAGAAGGCGATGGAACACTATTTCAAAGAACTTGCATCGAGACCAACATCACACATCTCATAATTAAAATCCGCAGGCTATCCGGTATCCCCATCTCCCGTAGCGTGTCATCAATGAATGACCACTCAAAGCGATCATAAGCCTTTTCTAGGTCAATTTTAATGGCCATCCAACCAGTTTTCCATGTCTTCTTACGCATCGAATGGATAATTTCTTGAGCAACAACTATATTATCTGAGATAGAGCATCCCGACACAAAACTAGTTTGAGTACTAGAAACCCAATCGAGTAGGAACAACTTTAAACGATTAACCACCACCTTGGTAACAACTTTATAAAGCATCGAACACAAACTGATCGAACAAAATTGACTTAGCGATTCGGGATTAGGTACTTTTGGAATCAACACTAAAAGAGTTCGGTTTAACGACTCATCCATATCTTTCCCAACAAAAATCTCACGTACCAAACGACATACACTCGGTCCCACAATGTTCTAATTCTTCTGGTAGAAAAAATCACGGAACCCATCCGCCCTAGGGGCTTTCAATGCACCCATATCAAAAATCGTTGTTTTCACTTCCTCATCTATGACAGGCCGAACCAACCAATTCTTTTCATCAAAACCCAATTCATAGAAACCCCCACGTACATGGTACTCATAACCATCACACCCTGAACTCAAAAATAATTTTTTATAAAAATCCACCGACATAGATTAAAGGCTACCATCATCCGAAACCCAATCACCATTACTATTCCGCAGACCATAAACTCGGTTAGACCTTTTACGAGCCATGGCAAAACGGTGATAAAATTTTGTATTTCTATCACCATCTACCACCCATTGACATCTCGCCTTATGAATCCACATGCTCTCTTCCTGTAGCAGAACCATCTCAAGCTCACTACGTAAGGACCGATCAAGCTCAGCAAGAAAATCGGAGTGACGACGCTGAAGAGCACACTCGACCCCACGAAGGCATCGTAGTAACTCACTTTTCTTTCTTCCAATATGGCCAAAAGTATTCAGATTCCAATCTGTAAGATTCGCTTGAAGGGAAGACAAGTTACAATGAACATCCTTGTCATGATCCCATGATTCCGTCAAAAGTTGTTCAAAACCAGGATGATCTTGCCAGGCAGCCAAGAAACGAAAAGGTCTTCCTTTTCTATCCACGTTGGATCGAGATAAAGAAACCAGTAAGGGGAAATGATCAGAACCCAGACGGTCTAGATGCACCATATAAGAATATGCAAAACACTGAACCCAACAATCATTCACCATACACCGATCGAGACGTTGATATAAATCACCACGATTCCACGTAAACATGGGTCTCGTGAAAGGCAGATCAACTAAGCTTGAATCGAAAACAAAGTTCTAAAACAAACGAATAGTCCCTAGGGAAGACAAAGAGCCACCTCTACGTTCATTCGGACTAATAATAGCTTTGAAATCCCCTCCTATAAGCCACGGCTCAACAGGCGCTGGCACCAAATCCAAGAGGGCATTCCAAAGAAATTTACGTTTCCCCGCCGAAGGGCTAGCATAGACTGCAGTGTGAAAAAAGCATTGACCATAATCTAACAATCTAATACGGAAATGAATAAACTAATTTGATACCTTGAGAATATCCACATCAATATAGGAGTTCTACAAAACCCAGATACCTCCGCTGAAGCCATGAGATTCCACACGAAAAGAATTCTGTAGACCAAGCCGTTTAACAACCTTATCAGCATTACGACCACTCACACGAGGCTCCACCAAAGTCACTAACTTAGGATGATAACACCTCATAAAATCTCGAAAGAAACACCAAAATTAAGAGCTAGTTGCGCCCTGACAATTCCAGAAAAAGACATTAATCATTAAAAAATATAAACAAAAAAAACTGCAAACCTTACTGTCGCGGAGCACAGTTCTCCTTGTCGAGATGCATCGCATCTACCAAAACACCCTCTCGAACCTCCAAATTTATATCCTTAGAACTCGTGCCCTCCGCAATTCCACCAAAGGTAGAGATGCCTGGATCCACATCCGTATTCGACTTGTCAGCCCCTGCTGTTGTAGGCGCTAAGTGTCGCGGTAAATTCCCCACCCACTCATAAAGCACCTGATGTGGTGGAAAGTGAAACTCATTAGGCTTCTTCACACTAAGACCTTTCTTCATCGTCGATCCTAAGGCCTTTTTCAAAACTGCACCTTTACCATTACCCTTTCGACTCCCTTTACCACATTCACCCTTCTCTATTATCACCACTGCCACATGCCTACCCTCACGAATGTTGGGTGCATGAGTCGTCACTACCGGCCTAGTTCCATCCTTCAACAGCACAACACCGTCCTTAATTAGAACCGGACCAATATCCTGCCCTATTGATCCATTTCGCACCATATTATCCAAGCCCACACTCGATCTCATCATCGGTCGCTTCCCCTTACGCACTTGGTCATTCGCAACCTGTCTCGCATTAGAGGTATTGTCCTCCAAAACTTCAACCCCACCAATCGTACTATGATCATGTTGTAGCACGTTAAATCTCGAACCACTATTACCTTTACCACTGTGTCCTTCCCGATTCCCATGCTCAAAAGGTTTTCTAGTCCGTCGACGTCTAGTGTCAGCGATCATCCAAGGCCCAAACATCTCCTCCATATTATCAGATCCCCATATCAGACCCTCAGTGTTCCTTGTAGCTTCCTGAGTGCTATCCTGCGTCCCGCAATTTGCTTCGGAATGTCCATAGACCCCGCACTTGAAGCAAATATCCGGCAGGCCCTTATATTCAATCTTCTGAACGAAGTTGTCGATGCCAATACAGAGTAATAAGGATTTATTCAAGTCGACCAGGATAGCTAAACGTGCAAAACGCCCACGATCTCCCACCTCCGTTTTGTAATCAACACAGATAACACGCCCTATAGTCATAGCAATGTGCCGAAAAAATCCTTTCGAATAGTAACGGTACGACAAACTAGGGAGGCGAACCCATACAATAACCTGCGAGGGGTGTCGTTCGGATGTCGAAAAGGAACGACTCCAAGGCTGAACCGTCAAGTAGCTGCCGTAAACTGTCCATGGCCCATCAGTGAGAACATGCACATAATCAGATTCGAGAGCAAAACGAACAACAAAATAGTCGTTTTCTGATTTGATTTGTTTAACATTCATAAAAGTCATGAACAAATAAAATTATTAATATAATAGTATTTATTAACAATTAAGATAACAATGTGTTTATAATTTAAATTAAATTAATATCTAAATTGTTTTTTTAATATTTTAAAGTGATTACAATATAGTATATGTTCATATATATTTTTAACTCTTTAATAATACACAAATATTGTAAACATGACTGATTGAACTCGAATCTTCTAAAATAAATATTTTTTTCACTAAAATTACTCGTTGGGTGTATTCGTATCTAATTTGACTTTTAAGAACGATTGAATCAAAATTTTAATATAAAGCATAAAGAACTTAAAGTACCATGTCTCATGTTTTTTATTAATATTGTCATTTCTCATATGATTAGACCCACCAAATCTAAGTTCTGATAAAGTGATGAAGTGAACATTAAACTTCACCATGTTTTTTTACAGACACGTGTGCATTCATGGCTGAAGAAAGGGAAACTTACAGCGCCATTGCCTCGTTGGTGGTTTGCTTTTTTTAGTTTTTTTTTGTGCTGGTTTTTCATCTTCCAAATTATTTGATCTTCTAATCCCAACTCTTTCTTTTTTCACACCCATTCTATAAATGGATTAAGGGATTCATTTCTTTTCTTTGTTGAATTGCTTACATTGGAAACCAACATCTTTGCTTTTTCTTTAGTTTTGATTTGATTTATATTGTTCATTACGAAAGATCTTTTCTTTTGTCCTGTTTTTCGGGATTTGAGGTGGGGAAATGGGGAAGGTTGCAGTTGGGATAGTGGTGGTATGTGGGGTGGCGGTGGCAGCGGCAGCAGCCGTGGTGGTTCATCGGAGAATGAAGAAGTCGGCCAAGTGGGTGAAAGCAATGGAGATAGTGAAAGATTTTGAAATAAAATGCTCCACCCCCATTTCCAGGCTGAAACAAGTGTGTGATGCCATGATCGTGGAAATGCACGCCGGCCTCGCCTCTGAAGGTGGCAGCAAACTCAAAATGCTCATCAGCTATGTCGACAGTTTGCCTACTGGGTATTCCAATTCATTTCCTTTGCGTATAAAACATGATTCCTTATGTATTTGTTGGATCAATGTTCATTCAATATATATATATGTATATATTGCTTATGTATATGTGTGTTTATGTACATACGGGGCATTAGTATTTTGCATCAGCCAGTCTTGTATGGACTTTCATCAAACATATATTTCGAATCGGTTTAATCTGTTCGTGGACACTTTCGAATCGGTTTTCGATTATCGTACAAATTTGTGTCCACTGTCCTATAGGGACTTTGGTTGAGATTGTGATGCATTTTCCTTGTCCTACATTAGGAAAGAGAAGGGATTGTTTTATGCATTGGACCTTGGTGGAACTAATTTCCGTGTGTTACGACTGCAACTCGGAGGGAAGGGTCATGGTATCCTCAATCAACAGTTTGTGGAGGTGTCGATTCCTCCGAGTTTGATGACAGGGGATTCATCGGATGTACGTGCTTCTGTTTCTCGATACATGATGGGGAAACTGGTTGAGGTATGATAAGGAGGTCTCTAATGTCTGATATGTGATCTTGTTGATTTCAGGCATTATTCGACTTTATTGTGGCGAAACTCGCAAAATTCATAGCTCAAGAAGGCTCAGATTTTAAAACAACTCCTGGTAGGCAGAGGGAGCTTGGTTTTACCTTCTCATTCCCTGTGGTGCAAACCTCCATTGCTTCCGGCACACTTCTTAAGTGGACGAAAGGCTTCTCCATAAACGAAGCTGTCCGTTCTAATCGCTCACTCTCTTTTCATGCTTGCTCTTATCCTTTACTTATGTTTCTTTACTGTTATTGAGTGCTGAATTAACAGGTTGGCCGAGACGTGGTAGCAGAATTGACCAAAGCCATGGAAAGACACGGCCTTGACATGTGTGTTTCAGCTTTGGTAGGCTTATGTTACATACCTTCGTATGCCTGTTCAGCTTTTCGTTATTGTTACTCTTTTCCCCCCGGTGCCTTACTGCAACCATTTGAACACCAGGTCAATGATACTGTCGGGACACTAGCTGGAGGTCGGTTTGCCAACAAAGATGTTGTTGCTGCCGTGATCCTTGGTACTGGATCGAATGCAGCATATGTTGAACGCGCAAGCGCGATACCAAAATGGCATGGTCCACTACCTAGATCTGGAGAGATGGTTAGCTGTTCTTTAATTGCTATTAGTGAACACTCTATAGCTTCGAGACCGTTTCTTTCTTCCTTGATGTCCATATGAGTTCATAACTGTTTATTTAGGTGTAGGACGAAAACTAAAGTCGGTATTCGTATTTTTCTGAAGGTCATTAATATGGAGTGGGGTAACTTTAAGTCAGCACATCTTCCATTATCAGAGTATGATCTTGAAATGGATGCCGACAGTTTAAATCCTGGTGATCAGGTAAGTTTGTAATGTCGCACCGTTATGGTTTGTTTCGCTTTTTCCTTCTCTTTAACATTATTCCTTTACCTTATATTCGGTTGATTTGCCACAGATTTATGAGAAGGTAATGTCTGGTATGTATTTGGGAGAAATCGTCCGCAGAGTCCTAAGTTGGTTGGCTCAGGAAGCTGCATTTTTCGGTGACACGGTTCCACCGAAACTTAAAGTGCCATTCATATTGGGGTAATTTCTTCAGGCTATATTTTCGAGTAACGTAGTTAACGACGGCCACCGGTACTTTACTGAAAATTTCAGTTCTGAATTGTGTTCGAGATCTGCAGAATACTAATACCTGAACCTTGCTAACTTGCAGAACACCTGCCATTTCCGCCATGCATCAGGACACTACCCCTGACCTTAAAGTAGTAACCAATCACATTAAAGACATTTTCGAGGTATACTTTATTCCGATCATCGAAACTTGGTTATTGAAGTACCATTACCAAACCGTGTAGTGTATTCTAAGCCTTTATTTACATCCTTTGTATTGCAGATATCGAACACCTCCCTGAAGATGAGAAAAGTAATAGTCCAGATTTGCAGCATTGTTGCGACACGCGGGGCACGTCTTTCGGCTGCCGGGGTATTAAGTATTCTGAGGAAAATGGGGAGGGACACGATCAAGGAAGGGGAGAAACACAGGACGGTGATAGCCATGGACGGCGGACTATACGAACACTATACGAAATACCGTAAATGCTTGGAGAACTGCTTGAACGAACTGCTCGGGAAAGATGTGTTCGAAACCATTGTACTTGAGCTTTCAAGTGATGGTTCTGGCATCGGAGCGGCTATTCTTGCTGCTTCCCATTCGAAGTATCTCGGAAGCGATGACGACTAAGAACTGTGTCTGCATTTTTTTTTTCTTTTTGAAGAGTTATTTGTTGGAAATTCTTGGCAATTTTTCTGTTCACCATTTTTGTTTCCTTCTGGTGGTTTAAAAGTGGCTAATGCTGCGCCAGCAAAATAATTGACAACCCTTGTTCTTTGTATTGCTTGCGGCTCACGGATAATTTGATTTATTTTTCTTCCATGCGATTAATTATATTTTATCCTGCAATGTCTATATAGTTTACTATTTAATCACTAACAAAATTTATTAATTATAAAATATATAAATACTAATGTAAAATATTTTAAGTTTTCATTATTTTCTGTGTAAACTAATTGTTATAGTTATCTAAGTTTTTGTTTTGGTCACCTTTGACTATTAGACTTTTAAATATTATTTTTTAGGTCACTCGACCGTTAATTCTCGGACGTCATTAAAAAATACAAAAAATTAAAAGTTTTGGTAATTTTTTACAGAAACCCTTAAAACTATTTCGACAAAATCTTAAATTCATATTTTTATACTCTCGACCGATGTTGAAATATTATATGTACTTTAAGAGGAGGAGACTTTAGTGAGGGAAGACGACACTGGTGCGCGTTGTAATTTAAATTAAATTTATTAATTTAGATCATATATAACATGATGAGCAGGGTCTATTTAATAATTTGTCTAATTGAAATTAAGTTCAGATTTGATATCAAAATGAATCGGGAAGGTCCATAACGACAAACTCAATTTTATTGGCCCAAATGTCTTAATTGATACCTAAACTGAGAGGTGGTAAACGGGTCAATCAGTTCGAGTCATTTCGATTTCGGTTATTTTGGGTCTGATATAATTCGGTTCAGATTTGGTTTTGGTTCTGTTCGCGTTCAGTTTTATTGTGCTTTGGGTTATTTCAGTTCGGGTCAATGGGAGATCGGTCGGTTTTAATCAAGTTTTTAGGTTGGTTAGTTTTTTACACCCTACATATGGCTTTATAAAGCCAATATATTTGACTTTTTGGTGAGTTGTGCGGGTGTTCATATCTCATCTTTCTTTATTTCTATTAATATCTTTTATTTATTTCGAGTTTTCTTCGGTTCGGGTCCATTTCGGTTCAACTAAAAATCGGTTCAATTTCAGTTGGTTTTGATTCGGTTTTAGTTTTGGATCAAATTTCGGGTCATCGTGTTCGGGTCGGTTTCAGATCTCGGTTCGGATAAATCGGTTCAATTCTCGAGTCTCAGGTCAAGTTTGTCAGGTCTACCTAAACTGCACAAACGGTTAATTAAAGTAGAAATATTTTTTTTGGCTACTAATGTTTCAGAAATTATAATGATCAATTAATTTATCAAATTGTTATGAAATAATCACTGAACTTTATTAAATTATTACAAAATGATCATTTAAATTAATCGAACTATTACAAAATAATCATTAAAGCTATAAAAGAATTATCATTATTTTATAACATGATTATTTTGTAACAATTCAATAAGTTTAATGATTATTTTATAATTTTCAAAACTTCAATAATATTTTTACTTAATTTTTTATAAATTATTTAATTTAATGACTATTTGTGTACTTTACTTTCATTTTTAAAATACAAATGAAGATAGAAAAAGTCGATACAAGAGAATAGAGGCTTGACATATTGATTATGTTTTGACCAAATAGTAGAGTTTAAAAAAATTAATGGAGGCTGCCCATTTGCCTAGAATTGCCTTCCCCCTTCAACATTTTTAGATAAATTCCCCCTTCAAATTTCAATGAACCTTTTCTTTTGTTTTTATTTTCTATGTTTTAGTCCAAAGGGTAATGGATATCCATGTTGAATTTCCTCAAACAATTTCATGTCGTGTCCACTCACCACTACATATGTGTATATATACCACATTTGAAAAAAATTACGAGTTATATTTTGATACATAATCTGTGTAAAAAAAATATACAACTTTTTTATAAAATTTAAAATCTAAATTTCAAACTTTGGCACCCTAAACCTTAAACCTTAATCTTAAACTCTAAATTCTAACCATAAACCTTAAATTCTACACCATACACACTAAAACCCCAACCCCTAAACCATAAACCCTAAAACTTAAAATTGAAAGACTTGTGTATCAAAGAATTTTTCAAAAACTATACCTACATACATATATTTATTTTATTAAGTAGAAATATTACATCCTCAAAAAAAAATATCTGAATTCGAATTCATACAAAATAAGACAATATGAACATCTTTTACCACTCGTCAATATATATATATATATATTAACAGTAGCTCGTTATGGATAAAAAAGAGAATCATATTAAAGAAATGGGATAAAACTCACAAATACAAAAGAAAACACAAAGCCTGGAAAGCTTTCACCCTTTCAATGGAAACTCGCCAAGCCTTTGTTTGTGCAAATCCCCGCCGTTGTTGGCGACACCGACGCCGGATTCAGCCGAGCATGTGGCGAAATATACAGCCTATATAAGTCTTATAGTTTTTCATACTATACGGCTCACGTATATGAAATGGCACACAGGGTGAAGCCAGGCAACTGGGTAAAGGAGAAAGAACCGAAGGTATAAAGTGTTAATTATAAGCTTAACTGTTCTAACGTGTATGTATTTTTATCCCTACTTCAATATCTTGATTTATTATTAAAATATCAAGAGAAAATGGAAATTATGGGATTTATTTGACTTCTGTTTATCATGCAATTCTGAAATTTTGAGTCTGACTATTAGTTCGGATCTATAGTGATTCGGGTCGAGTCGGTTAATTTTCGGTTCGATTGACTTTCGGATCGAATTAATAGAAGGTGTAAATAAAGGTTGCAAACGGGTCGTTCGGTTTGGGTTCGGATTCCCAAGTCAGCATTAAACATTTACTTAGAGTATAGTTAGGCAGCTCTCAACGATACTGACCTCCAAACCCTCTTTGTTCCACCTTTTCTTCGTTTTCTAAAGCAAAATCCAGCGTGCCCCCTCAAAGATTCATTGAGCTCGGCAGTGCACCGGCCCTACACTCCAAATCATTCTAACCATATCCGCTTGACAAGTGTTTGCTTGATCAATGGCCAATAATCAAATGCCTCAATGGGGCCAAAAAGGGAATACAATTACCTCGCGTGGGTCACTCACTTTGATCAAAAAGACCACAATTTCCTCCACTTTCTCCCCAACACAATCCCAAAACCACAACTTAAATTTGGAGCACTGTTTCATGGCTGCTTCTAGGCCGTAAATGAGACGAGACAGATCATGATCTATTCGAGCTCGACTCAATTAAAGTTCGGTCAAAACTCGACTCGATTGAACTTGGTTCAAGTTTTTAACAAGCCGAGTCGAGCTACTCGATACCTAACTCAAAAAGTTCGTGATCTACTCGAAAATATAATACACTAAATTTTTAATTTAAAATCTACATCCCTAAACCTAAAATCCTAAAACATAAAGCATAAACCTTAAAATCTATATTCTAAATTCTAAACCCAACAACCTAAACCTCTAAACCCTAAACGCTAAAATTAACAAGTTTGTGTAAATTAAAGTTTACACAACTTGTGTATCAAAGTTGTTTATTCCTAATAGGGATTTAAATGAGACAAAACTGATCGCGAGCTACTCGAGTCTGACCCAGTCAAAGCTCAGTCAACACTCGACTCGATTGAACTTGACTCGAGCTGAACTCAGATTATTCATGACCGTTAAAAACTACTTAAGCTCGAACTTGACTCAAATTCTTAACGAGCTGAGTTGAACTCAGCACTACTCAAGCTCGACTCAGCTAGCTTACACCCATAGCTGCTTCAATTGAATCAAACATAAAAGGCAAGGTTTCACCTTCACAACCCATCATTCTTTAAATTTTCACTAACTTCAATCGATTAAGCTTGTTGTTTATACAAGTTCGTGAACATAAACGAACCAGACATACTTTTGTTCGTACTCGTTCGTTTATTAAACGAACATAAAAATTATGTTCAGATTTATTTATTTAGCTTTGTGAGAAAGGGGCCATGGTGGCCGGAGATGCAATTAATGATGGTGATTTGTGTGTGATCGGTGGTTAAGGATTTATTGTTTGAAGAAGATGGAAAGGATATTTTCCAGAGAAAACAATGTGTTTCTCTATATTTTCTTATTATTTTTTATTATTAAATGTATACAGAGTAAGCCTTTAAATAGACTGATGTAGAGTTCTAATATAACTAAAACTATACTTTTATCTCTAATTTAAATAATATTTGTCCCTAATTTAAATAGGACTTCTAGTAAATCTAAACTACTGACTTGGGAATAAACTCTAATTATAGATTAAATAAAACTCTACCACTTCTCGGATAACCTACACTCTCCCTCAAACTCTAACACTTCTCGGATAACTTACACTCCCCCTCAAGCTGGTGAGCAAACGTAGTAGAGCACCAGCTTGGATCTTGGATGTGATGCTCACTCATATTTCTTCTATTGTTTCTTAGAGAAAAGAATATCTCCCTTTTCCGGGAGCCATTGAGTTGAACAACTAGGATATAATCATGTTGTTCTTTGCACGGTCATTGTTGAAAATTTGCAGCTGATGTTGCTGATTTCGGCATCCTTCTTGAGATGACTACCAACTTTGTTGTAGTTGTTGGTTTTGCACCTTCCTTAGATGTCTTCCAGCTTTCCTCTGTCAGTGATGATCTTTTTCTGGTTTTTGCATCTTCTTCTGAGATGACTTCCAACTTTTTTTTGCCATTCACGGACTAAGTAGCTGCTTCCATTCAATAACGATCACAGGAACCTACACTCCCCCTCAAGCTGGTAGTTACACGTACTAGAGTCCCAACTTGGATTTTTGATGTAGAATCCCTTGAAAAATAATATAGTTTTTTCTTTAAGGCTAAACTAAAACCTTTTCTACTATCTTTTTTAGGACAGATGGCTAAGATAGAACCAAATAGTTTTTTTAAGGCTAAACTATAACCTTTTCGACAAAACAACAAAAAATAAATGAGCAGAAATTTCACCAGAGATGTAAGATTCAAACGAAGGAGAAGCCAAGGAACGAGCGTGGCCTAATGATAGCAGCAGAAAAAAGTGTGCATATGAAAAAAAAGAAAAATCAGATCAGAGATGGCAGCAGTGGTGACGACATCAAGACCGATGTTGGCTCATGATACCGTGTGAGAAAGGGGCCATGGTGGCCGGAGATTCAATGAATAATGGTAGTTTGTGTGTGATAGGTGGTTAGAGATTTGTTGTTTGAAGAAGATATAAAGGATATTTTCCAGAGAGAATAATATGTTTCTCTATACTTTCTTATTATTCTTAATTATTCAAATGTGTGTAAGGTGAGCCTTTAAATAGGCAATTACAGAGTTTTAGTATAGTTAAACTATACTTTTATCTCTAATTTAAATAATATTTATCCCTAATTTAAATAAGACTTCTAGTAAATCTAAACTACTGACTTGAGAATAAACTCTAATTATACATTAAATAAAACTCTACCACTTCTCAGATAACTTACACTCTCCCTCAAACTCTAACACTTTTCAGATAACTTACACTCCCCCTCAAGCTGGTGAGCAAATGTAGTAGAGCACCAGCTTGGATCTTGGATGTGATGCCCTACTCATATTTCTTCTGTTGTTTCTTAGAGAAAAAGAAAATCTCCCTTTTCCGGGAGCCATTGAGTTGAACAACTAGGATATAATCATGTTGTTCTTTGCACGGTCATTGTTGAAAATTTACAGCTGATGTTGCTGGTTTCGGCATCCTTCTTGAGATGACTACCAATTTTGATGTAGTTGTTGGTTTTGTACCTCCCTTAGATGTCTTACAGCTTTCCTCTGTCAGTGATGATATTTTTCTGGTTTTTGCATCTTCTTCTGAGATGTCTTCCAGCTTTTTCTACCATTCACGGACTAAGTAGCTGCTTCCATTCAATAACGATCACAGGAATCTACACTCCCCCTCAAGCTGGTAGTTACACGTACTAGAGTCCCAGCTTGGATTTTTGATGTAGAATTCCTTGAAAAATAATATAGTTTTTCTTTAAGGCTAAACTAAAACTTTTTCTGCTATCTTTTTTAGAATGGATGGCTAAGATAGAACCAAATAGTTTTTTAAGGCTAAACTATAACCTTTTCGACAAAACAACAAAAAATAAACGAGCAGAAATTTCACCAGAGATGTAAGATTTCACCAGAGATGTAAGATTCCAACGAAGGAGAAGCCAAGGAACGAGCGTGGCCTAATGATAGCAGCGGAAAAAAAAGTGTGCATATGAAAAGAAAAATAATATTAGATCAGAGATGGCAGCAGTGGTGACGACATCAAGATCGTTGTTGGCTCATGATACCATGTGAGAAAGGGGCCATGGTGGCCGGAGATGCAATTAATGATGGTGATTTGTGTGTGATCGGTGGTTAAGGATTTATTGTTTAAAGAAGATGGAAAGGATATTTTCCAGAGAAAACAATGTGTTTCTCTATATTTTCTTATTATTCTTTATTATTAAATGTATACAGAGTAAGCCTTTAAATAGGCTGATATAGAGTTCTAATATAACTAAAACTATACTTTTATCTCTAATTTAAATAATATTTGTCCCTAATTTAAATAGGACTTCTAGTAAATCTAAACTACTGACTTGGGAATAAACTCTAATTATAGATTAAATAAAACTCTACCACCTCTCGGATAACTTACACTCTCCCTCAAACTCTAACACTTCTCGGATAACTTACAAGCTTAAGAAACAAATGATATACAAATAATTACTCGAATATTTTGTTCATTCACACCCCTATTTCTGACCATCCCAATTAGTTAGATGAGTTGTTAATACAAAGTACAAAACACAATTTACATATCAAACTCAAAAGATATTTGCAATCAAGCATTGTTTTGCACCAAATGCCATTGAAGTTTAAGCAAAGGGAAAACACATCAAAACTTACATATAAAACGACTTATATATACTGTCGAGTGCAATAAGTTACATAGCAAAATAGGGTAGAAAAATGTCAAACGTGAAAACATAATTCGAAGGTCTTCATTTCATAGGAAAACTCCTAGTTATCATGGTGGCAAGGAGTTCCAAGCCTTCATCTTCCCTTGCTTACTGCTCCCAACTGTAAAATAACAAACACTTGTGTTTAATTTCATGTGCCAACCGAACTAATTAACCATTAATTATTTCTACAATCATAAAACCGACACTCACGGCCAAGCGCAGGCAGTTCGGAGCTCTTCAATGCGCGCAGCCTCTTCACCGTCGACACAAACATGCTGCAAATCAAATAGTACATTAAGAAAGAACAAAACAGAACCGGTTTCGTGTCGAATTTCAGTGATGCATACATTAAGAAAGAATGTGCCAACATTGAAGAAAACTAGATAACAAAAGAGAAAAGGGTATTATTCTACTATATTCTCAGCCACCAATATTGGGAATATAATATGTTATAGTATAATCTCAAATTGCAGTCCACCAACAGTGACAAAAGATGCTTACTGCCATGGAACATCCCCAACAAGCATACTGTCTCCTTCATTATCCTCATAAACAAGTGTATATTCCCCACTTCCGTTCAATACACCGGTAATCGCTTTCTCCCCGTCTTGCTTGTTCACAATCCCACCAGCAGAGGAATCTCTTTGAGCTACACGGTTCGAAGAAAACGACAAACCGATGAGATAAACAAACCATATATGTCAATTAAGATCACATTAACATAGCCTAAGAGCTTAATTGGAATAAGAACAAGCATATGAGTCCAAAGTTTTGGCCCTTGAAATATGCAAATCCCTCCCCCACTTCCATCACCTAAACAGTTGAAAACTAACACTGATGTGAACTGATAGGTCACTATAGTAAACCAGATAAGTGAAAATAAAACAAATTTCCCCCCTAGTGGCTAATGGGGACATTACTATTTACTAATATACTATCATATCTAATTCACCTAATCAAAGTGAAAATAAATTTACCAGCAAGCAGGCCTCTGAAGAGTTGATCCACAGCAGTTGACAGTTTTTCATAGCTATCATAGGCTTTGAGGTCCACTTTCCTTCCTATGGGAACACCATCCATGTTGATTTTCACAAACAGGCCTTTGCCATTAGGTTCAGCTGCTGGTTTTTCGCTAGGAGGGTCCACACTTGGTGAATCAGAAGCTTGTTTTGAAGAACTGTTGCTGGCAAGGTTTTTCCTTATGGAGCGAATTGGAGGCCAACCCACAACTGGTCCAGGAGCAGTTCTGGTTTCAGGTTTAACATGAGAAACATAAAGAAATGAAACAAAACAGGCAACAAGAACAGCATGCATGGATGATGGACCACACAACACAACACAACACAACACAAGCATCAAGTAATGTAAAAACACTTGTGACTTGTAGTGAATATCCTCTGTCAAAAAATTTAAAAGATATGGAGAGATGTGTAAAAAGGTGGAGTACCTTTTCTGAGAAGTATTGAGAGGCACAGCTGTATTTGCAGGAGGTTTAAATGCTTTTCTCTCAGCATCCTGCAAGTCCACCGCTTTATTGCAGCAGGGCTGTGATGATTCCTTTGCCATAACAGGCAAGCTATGTGGTGGTGGGGCAGCTGTTGATGGGAACTGGAGAAATGAAGAACAAGAAGTCTTTGTCTGGTGGTGGTGGTTTTTGCCCCATGGGGTGGACAAAACTGACCCAACAGGGTGGTGGTCCTCCGGACATGGAAATTTGTGTGCTTGTTTTCCATTGCTCTTCATTGAAGAAGAGAAGTACCAGGTGTCTTCACCTGGGGGACAAAGCCTCAGCTCCAGCTTCTTCTCCTCTGAAGATCCATCTTCTCTCTTCACATGATGCCACTCTCTCTCTTGAGGAATCAGATCAAGAAGTTGAGGGCATGATTCAACGTTCTTTGAACAACCCTTCTCCATAGACTTTCACAGACTGAATATATATAAAGCAAGAAGTTGGTGTATATACCTTAAAGGGAATCAGTAAACCAGAGCTCAAAACAACATGAAATCAACAGAAACTTGAGTTTAGCAAAGAAAAAAAACCCTGAGAGGAAGAGGTGAAGAAGCTAGCTAATAAAGCAAGAAGTGTGGAGCTTGGAGAAGCCTCTCAGTCTCAGCTAATAAATTCTTTAAAAGCCGGCACCTTTGAATGAGAACAGCCAGACCAAAAATGCCATATTATAAAATTAAAAAAAAAAATCACAGCTTTGAAATAGAAAGAACCCCACCAAGGTGGAAGGTAAGCTCCCAAAAGAACAAAGTGGTTTTAGTGACAACCCAAAGAGCAAAGGTAAATACAGAGAGGTGTGATACTGATATGTGTGTGTTTAAGTGGTTGCTCTTGCCCTCTCTTTTAATCTCTTTCTAGGACTCCATATAGGCAGGCGATTCTTTAGATGCTGGAGAATAATGTTTCACTATTTTATACGCACTAATAAACAATGAATACACGTAAAAGAATCCGAGTTTGAGCATCTGTGTGTAATGTGTGTGACTATTGTCAAAATATTAAGAAAAAGTATGAACATATACTAATAATTTGAAATTAAAATTAAAACATTCAAAAAATTGAGACCTGTTTAAAATAAGAGTAATAGTGCGAGGATGAAATTGAAATGTTCAAAAGTTTAGAGACTAATTTAAGATAAGGGTTATAATTTGGGGATTAAACTATAATATTCAAAAGTAAACTTAAAATACTACGCTGAAAGCAAACTCATTAGTACAAGTGTTAACTGTTAATCAATCACCCTATAGGCTATAACATGTTTTTGTTAAGTTGTCATACTGTCATTGGATTCAAACAAAAGGTTTTAGTACCATTGTTTTTCTTGATTTTCTTTTCACAATAAGTATGTAATACTAAATCTTAATTTTATTTTTTATTAAATAGAGGGGTATTACATTCTTATGACGAGATTCGAACTCATACAAGATAGAGCAAGATAAGCATCCCAGCTATTAGACCAATTAATAAATCTCAAATATTAATTCTATTAGTACCTTTATTACTCTAATAATTTAAAGAAAGTATATTTTTAACGTATTTAATTACATATTTTTCTTTTATAGATTTAATGATTATATATAGTTTAGACAGTATTAAAAATGAAATTTATATAACATGTAATGTTTATAGAATTAACTAACTCATTTGAAGGCCCGTGGATGATGGTGTCCGAAAGCTTACTTTTTTTAATAATTATTGATATTTAATTTAAGGAAAATTACGGCTTTGTTTGACAATTAACTTATAGCGGATTACATTAGCTGATAGTTGATAGTTGATTGCATTAGCTGATTTAACTAGTGGACTGTATTAGCTGATTGTATAAAAGTGTTTGGTAAAATTAATTGATAGCTGATAGCTGTTAGATTATTTAAACAATCAAAATGACATATAAGAACACGATTATATTCAATACTTGTTTGGATTGTTTATTAGTTATCAATATTTTGTATCTAATTAATATTAATTAGGTTTATAAAAATTATTTTTAATATAATTTTTCTAAGCACATTCGAATTATTTATATATTAATTTATTATTTGTATAATTATTTTAATATAATTTAATTAATTAATAAATTTAAATAAACATATAAATATGTGATAATAAAAAGAAAAAATAAATAGGATTAACTTATAATAGGGTGGGAAAATATTTAATTTAGGTTATTTGGAGATTTTTGATAACTGGTAAGGGTAAAAGAGTCTTTACAACTCTAATATCAAACCTCTAATCTCAAAAGGCTCCTATTAGAAGCTTTTTTTAAAATTAGCAGTTTCACCCCAATCCACTCTTTCAATCCGTTGTTCACCAAACAACAATATTAGCGGATTTGACTGGTCAAACCTCTAATTATGCCTAAAACCACTAATTTTTTCCCAAACCGCTCCTTACCAAACAGGGCCTAAATATTTAGTACTCCAATTATGTATGTGTTACTGTTTTGGTACCTCAACTATTGTTTTTAAAAAAATTGTACTTAACGTTACGTTTTTGTACCCGACCGTTAAAAACTAACAAGATGATGATGTGGCTTGGTTTAATCACAATTTTTATCTAAAAAACTTATATATATATATATATATATATATATATATATATATATATATATATATATATATATATATATATCGTCAATTTGGTATCAAAATAGAATAAAAACGTAACGTTAGGCACTATTTTATCAAAAATAATAATTGGGGAACCAAAACAGTAACACAGGCATAATTAGGTACTAAATATGTAGTTTTCCTTTTAATTTATTGAACCGATTAGTTTAATTTAATATTATAAAAATTTATTGTTTTTGAATAGAAATATGATAATGCATTAACTAAAACCGAAATTACAAAAGTGCAGCAGGGATAACAGTGTAGCAATTCCCTTTGTTAGACTAGAAATATAAGAGTCGGCCATAGAAAAATGTTTTTTTTTTCGACTGAAATAATTTTCGAAGGAGAATTTTTTTTCTTCATAAAATTATAAAAATTTATTATGAGATTATTATTATAATTTATTTATATTTTATTCATAATATTAAAATGTAAACTAAAAAATAGTGCTTAGTCCGATAAAATTAGAATCTTACCTTGTGTATTTTAGCCCAATCGGGTACATCAAGTGTTACAGCAATTCAAACGCATTCCCAGTTCCGGCATTCTCAAACACACATCACGACCGTTTATTGATCGCATTCAATGATTCGAGCCAAAGATGAATTATCAGCCGTATCCGTTGATTCCAAAACCAACGGTGATGATGGAAAAGGGAAACATCTCGTGAAGTAAACGTCATGTCAAAATGAATTAAGCTTTTTGATCAGTGGTGGTCACCATAGTTTTTTTTTACTAGGGTTTGAGAACACTTTTATTTTGATCGTCGAATTCAAAAAATCTTCATTACATGTACTAAAATTTTAATTAATTTTTGTTACGATTAGACCTCGTAAACTTATTTGAAATTCGAGAATCGAATTGATTTTTCTGTCGAAATCGACCTGAACACAATGACCAGAATTTGATCCAAAACTTGAAATAAATTGAAACGAACCGAAATCGAACTGAATTTTAGTTGAACCGAAAATAAATTTGAACCGATTTTTAACAGAACCGAAAACAACCCGAAATAAAGAAAATGTATTAAAATAAATAAATAAAGGCGAGATGTGAACTGTCGCACAACTCACCAAAAAGTCAAATATGCATGCTATATAAAGTCATATATAGGGTGAAAAAATCTAACTCGGCCTGAAAACCCGACTAAAACCTATCGATCTCCTATTAACCCGATATTGACCCAAACCGAAATCAACCAACACGAAAATAACCGACCCGAAATCAACCTAACCGAAAATCAACCAACCCTACGCCCTGACCCAATACCCCAACTGAAATCACCATAGACCCGAACTAAAACCGAACTTAAACCGAATATAGTCAGACTCGAAATAACCCGAATTGAAACCAAACTGAATGACTCGTTTGTCACCTCTAGTTGCGATTATGATACGTTAAAGTCATTTAAAAAAGGCAAAATAACAAAAGATGCCCCCAACGTTTGCATGTCTTGTCATTTGGCCCCCTATTCTTTTTTTTGGTCCAAATATGCCCCCAACGTTTGCTTGTTTTGTCATTTGGCCCTTATTCTTTCTTTTGGTTCAAATATGCCCCCAACGTTTCATTCATAGTCCAAATATGCCCCTGTTGGATGTAAAATGTCAATCAACTGACGGTCAACGGCTTATAAAATTTTTTTGACGTGGCATTAGCATCTCTTAATACGTGGCAAGTCCAGTCAGCATCAGTTGTTGAACGTCAGTTGACTAAAAATTTTCATCTAACGGGGGCATATTTGGACCAAATTGAAACGTTGGGGGCATATTTGGACTACGAATGAAACGTTGGGGGCATATTTGGACCAAAAGAAAGAATAGGGGGTCAAATGACAAAACAAGCAAACATTAAGGGCATATTTGGACCAAAAAAAGAATAGGGGGCCAAATGACAAAACATGCAAACGTTGGGGGCATCTTTTGTTATTTTGCCTTTAAAAAATCATAAATTTTCAAGTTTACAATTACGATTTAACGTCAAGGCCAAAATTATGATGAATGAAGTGATTGTAAATCAATCCCAACGGTAAAAAAAATAATTTTTTAAAATTAAAATAATTTAAGTTTAAATTAATTCGACAGTTGATAGTTACGAATCAAAACTAAAAATTTTAATTAAAACTTGATATTTCAATTTTTCGATCTATCATTACTAATCGTGAATCTGACTTCTTGATATATATTTTAGAAAAAGAGAGAGAGAGGGGGGAACTCAGATAAGGCGCACTAAAGGTAGCGGTCTAATCATGAAACTCAGTTGGATGGGATACTCTCCACTGTCTGATTAAGGATGCTGATTTCTGGCCATGATTCCTTGTGTGATTGAAAATGGGACCATCAAGGTTTCAAGGGATAAAGTAATTCTTAATTTCTAATGTTAATTTTTTTAATTTAATTTTAGGAGTTAGGGTTTAAGTTTGAAGTTTAAAGTTGGTGGATTTAAATTTTAGAATTTAAAATTTAAGGTTAAAGTTTAGAATTTAGGGTTTATGGTTTAGAGTTTACAATTTAATTTTTTAAGTTTAGAGTTTACAATTTAATTTTTTAAGGTTTAGAGTTATGGATTTAAAATTTGAGTTCTATAGTGTAAATATGCAGACTTGTGTAAAAAAATTACATAGCATGTATATAAAAAATTTACCCTTAAAACAGGTAGGGATTAAATTGAAAAATTGACAAGGATTAAATGTTTATTTATCACATTTCTTAAATCAATTTCTTTTCTATGGGTTAAAATGAACATTTGACCATGATGTTGTACAACATCATCATTTTGATTCATGAAGAAATTTTTTGTTCAATTTGATCCATGAACTTTTCAAATATGACACCAATTCATGTTGCACTCTAAGAATATGCCGCATGACATATAATATATATTAAATTAAAATTTTAAAAGAAAAATTGTAAAAAGAAAAGAAAAAACCCACAAAAACAGAAAATTTGAAATATCATAAAGTTTTTTCTAAATTTTTTTCTTGAAGTTATTTTAATGAATTTTCTTAAAATATTTTTGATTTAATATGTATTATGTAGCATGTTACTAGAGTGTCACATAAACTTTTTATTTAAAAAAATACAAATTGAGACAATGTAGATCATAATTGGAAAATTTATAGGTCAAACTAAACCAAAAAATTCTTTAAATTCTAAAGTGATAATGAAATATGATTTCAAGGGCTAAAATACTACTAACCCATTTCCTATTTTATATTATTACAGTTTGTTTGGATGGCCCGAAAATGCTAATTTCAATCATTAATCCATATATGATTGACATTTTATTAAAAATTTTAGTGCTTTTTTATTTCTTTCTTATTTACAATTATTTGGTAATTTACGTACACTAACATTAAAGCTAGAAAGAAATAGATTAACAATTTATATATTTAAATCAAATTCATATAATTAATTATATCATAACTAGATTCTAAAAATGTCGATAAGAACTCAACAAGTGATCCTAGTAGAAAAATAGATAATGTTAATTTTAGAAGATTCGGGTTCAAATCGTTTTGTCTACAAGGTGTGTGTGCATTGTTAAATGTTTCAATGATATGCTTAAAAACATACAAGTAATCGAGATCTTTTAATTGGTCTAGTAACCAAGAATAATCATCCGTTTTCACCTTATATGAGTTCGAATCTTGACATTTGCATTGAAAAATCTTTATTTATTACTCTATTGTAAAAAAAAAAACAGATAATTAATCCATGTTTAGTAGTTAAGGAAACTTGATATATCCCCAAAGAGATTTGGGTTTTCTCGTACTCCTAGAGAGAAAATTTGGGTATCTTTTTCCCACTATTAGAGCAAAGTGCTACCATGAAAGATTCCCATAAAATGTGTTAAATATCGGCTAAGCAAGAATCATCATACTCACAATAATCATGGATTCAAGACTAAAACCAATGAAAATCTTGGCAAATTGTGTTTTTTTTATTTAATTAGAAAAGTAAGAGATAATATTTCACAAATAGTCACCGACCTACCAAAAAAACAACAAACCTCAACCATATAAAATTTGATGCACATGTATGATAAAAATATTATATTCTTATCAACAATCAATTGTTCTAAAAAAACCAGACATTAAAATTTTTAAATAAGGTTAGAAGTTTAAATACTAGTGTTGTGAATAGAGCAAACTAGATTGGGAGTCTCCCTTCTACTGAGTTAGGAGTTTCTGTATTTGATACTCATAAGAATTTCTCTATATTCTTGGTTGAGTGATCAAGAATACTCATATTGTCTCATCTTGTATAAATTTGAATCCTGTCATTTTACCTTGAGAATATAATCTCCCTATTTGATAAAAAAATATATACTTTTCTCAGTGTTTTTGTTTTTCATTAAAATAATTCAAATATGCAATCTTGTTCAAAAAAATATCAAACTTCTTATGTAATGATTTATGAATTTGATGCATATATGTGAAATTTGGTTTATACATGGGCACCAAATGCTTATTTATCTAAATTGTGCTTCTCTTGTTTCCCTTTTCTCTTGGCATTACCTTTTCCAAAGTGCCCTTTTCTTTTTCTTCACTTTCATTGATTGCTTTTATGACTCTTTTTTAATGGGTTTTCATTTGTGTCTTGTCTTGTTTCCCTTTACATATAAATTTTCATGCGCCGCTATTAATGTACTATATATGTACAATATCACTTGTAGACTTGTTGTTGTTGGCATTGATATCCATATCCACCACTTCACTCTTACCCTTTGAGCTAATAAGCCCCACTAGAGGTGGCAAACGGTTCAATTTTGTTTCGATTATTTCGGATCTGATATCATTCGGTTCAGTTCAGTTCGGGTTTGGTTCCTGTTCGGTTTTATTGTTCGGTTAATTTTCGGGTCGGTTGATTTTTAGATCGGTTCGGGACAATTTCTGGTTGATGGGAGATCGGTCGGTTTTAATCAAGTTTTTAGGTTGGTCAGTTTTTTTACACCCTTTATATGGCTTTATAAAGCCAATATATTTGACTTTTTGGTGAGTTGTGCGATTTTTCATATCTCATATTTTTTTATTTCTATTAATATCTTTTATTTATTTCGGGTTGTCTTCGGTTCGAGTCCATTCGGTTCGGGTCTATCGGTTCGGGTCCATTTCGGTTCAGCTAAAAATCAGTTCAGTTTCAGGTTCGGTTCAGTTTTCGAATCTCTGGTCAAGTTTGCCAGGTCTAAGCCCCACCAATCAATACCCTAATCACAACCATATATTTGAATATGTGGTTTATAATCCCTTAAAGCCTATTAAAAAAATCCACAAATCTAGAAAGTCATTGTAATAATTATCAGAACGATAATGACGAAAAACAAACGATCACAAATACAAAAAAAGAAAAATAAACACCAAAATTTACGTGGAAAATTCAAGAAGAGAAAAATGACGGGCAGAGGAAGAGAAATTTCTACTATGTCGAAAGAGATTACAACTGATGATTTTAACCCTAATTCTTATTTTTTATTTATAGGGATATGTTGTTTGGTTACAAAGAAAACTTGTAAGAAAGTAATTATACTCAAATAGAGTTTCCTACTCTCCAACGAATGATTTTAACTTTTGCCGATGGTTCTTTATAAATGTTTGGCCCGGTCCAAAATAAAATTTGAGTCATAACTCTAACAGTCATATTTGAGTTACAGAAACAATCTGAACGATTATATGATTATTTTAAAATCTTTAGGGTTTAAAGAGTTCTAGGTATATGAATAACACCAATAATGTAAAGAAAACTTTTAAACCTCTAAATTAGTAAATGGATCATAAGCTCTAAATGACTAAAAGATAAAATAAAACCATGGTCATGTTTGTGATTATTGGAAGCATGAAGTTGCTAGCTAGAAAAGCAAGATGTTGATAACAACCATCATAACTTTGAGAGCCTTTACTTTTGCCAATGGGTCATGCTATTGAGCATCATTAACAAAATTATATTTTAATTATTTTTTTTAAATGTACAATAGATTATTAATTGATTCATATCCATGATGCAAGGCATACATAGGGGTCGGTTTACAAATAAAAATTTATACAAAAAGATGGGGCCTATTTTATTCTCCTATCAATTATATTAGTTAAGAATCCTTTGCAGTTGGGTTTTTTAGAATCCTTTGCAGTTAGGGTTTATAGAGTCTACTTACTTTGAATTTAATGATTGCACATGTTTAAATGCTTAGATTAAGTCAAGATTATAATAAAAAACAATATGCTTTCATTTTCTATTTTTTAAAATATTTTTATGCACGCGCATAAGTATGATAACCATTACTTATTATTTTTTAATATACATGTCGTCTTACGGTTTATGTTCGAGGTTGTCATTTCCAACAATATTTTTTCAAAATTTAAACTCTCGTCTTTTTTTTTTAAAGTGTAATGTGTCTTATCAGTGCATCCAACACTTATTAGTATGATAACCATTCTTTTATGTGACATTGTTATACAATTCAATTAAATAAAATCAATTCTATCATATATATAATAAAAATCTTTCTTTAGGAATATCGTCTTTGTCAGTGGTTTTAATACCGTCGTCTGATTTATTTATTTATTTTTATTTATTGTCTTTAGTCTTAATTACTAATTTTTTTCTATTTTAGATTTCTTTTTTGACACATCTTGTAGTGTTTGTTCTCCTGTCTCTGTGACACGATTTTCGTTTGTCATATGATATTATTTTTTAATTTTTTTTATGGTAGTCCGCTAATCGTGTAGCGGTCATCACGACGCAACCTTTAATCAGAGGGTCAACGATCTAATATGGTTAAATTCCTTTTGTGATAGTTTATCGATACAATCAAAATCGTTAGTAAAACAATCAAGAAGACTGATTTTTTCGATCTCCACTTATACATCAATATAGCGTCTAGTTAGAAGAGACATAAATTTTCACGATAGTTGTTAGATTTTCTATAAAAGATAAACGGCGTATTCAAGGAAAGGTTCAATCTTTATTCTTCACAATTTTTTATTACATGTTTTAATTCTTTTTCTTCGAGAGTTTTCTGGGTGGACTTAATCGCTAATGTTCTTTATAATCGCTTTGGTGTATTTCATTTGTTGCATCTTTTCATATTTTTATTGAAATCCAGTTTCTCGTTCTTGCTATAAAAGAAAACTATACCATTGATGTATATGAATATTTTGTATCAAATCCATGAAATATATATATATATATATATGAAAATTTTGCATAATATTTTAACATTAAGGGTATAATTTGATCTGCTCAAAAAGTTGGGTCACAGCCTGAAACTATTCTATTTTGCTAACCAAGATTTGGTTCTCGTCACTTAAGCCAACTAGAAAGTTAAATTCATTATTTACTTCTTTGAATAGAAATTCATTATTTACTAAATACAATATTATAATAGTACACATATATTTCTATTTTATAATAAGTTAAATTGAATCAAACCCATCCAAATTATAAATTTTTATTATTCAAAACTTATTTTATATAGATTAAACTTATCGAACTTGATACTATTTTTTTTGACAAGACGAACCAGATAATATGATACTTATCTACAAATAATTCCATAAAGCCATAGTAATTAGTTATCTATTATTTCAAAAAGTATGTATTTATTCTCTCCTTTGCCTTTATATATCAAACGACAAAAAGCCCATATGCTCGGAAATATTGGTGCAATATAAATTCATAAAGTGACAAAAATATTAAGGTAAATGCATACTTTCACTTCGAATTTTGGAAAAAACATTGTTGAGAGAGGCAGTCTCGCACCCCGAGCATGGACCGTAAAACGGATATGCATATAATAAAAAAATAATATAATATTGTCATTTAAAAAAAGTTATATTTTGATACACAATGTAAAAAATTTACACAACCCTTCTATAAAATTTAAACCTAAATCTCAAACCCTGGCACCCTAAAACCTAAACCTTAAACCCTAAAACTTAAACTCTAAATTCTAACCATAAACATGGGCGGAGCCACCCTTTAGAATAGGGTGTCTCATGACACCCTAATTTTTTTATATAATTTGTTTATAAAAAAAATAAAATATAGACAAATGACACCCCTTTTATGAATAAAATGACATCCCTATATAAATAAAACGACATTGTTATGAATATTTATCTATGTGGATGTCTATCATAATTAGAACTTTATCTAAGGGGATTAATTTACTTTATCATTAGGAATATTATCTCATTTAATTAGAGTTTAATGTAATATGTACTTCTTATGCCTATAAATAGATGACTTGATGAAGGCATTGTACACAAGTCTATAATTGAGAATAATACAAACCTCCCTCTCAGGGCCGGTCCTGACTATTTTTTGGCCCGGGGCGAAATTAAAAAAATAGGCCTCTAATTTAATTTTTTTTAAATACGTAATATAAAAGTTCTATTTATTAAATTAAACAAATAATAATTCATTACGATCTTAAAAATATCAAAAATATATTTAAACATACAAATACTTATAACAATAGCACCTGTGAAATGGGAAGATCCTCGATCGAAATATTTATATACTAAATCCGCAACACCACCTAATTAAACTTTAAAACAATAGTACATGTAAACATATGAAAAAGATAATAAACATTTGAATCACATCTTATAAAACTACCAAATATTAAAAGATTCAAGCGTATTAAACAAAAATAAAAGAACAATCGTAACTATAATTTAGAAATATATAAAAATAAGAAAAAATAGAAACATGATCTTACCAAAAATTTTAAGAACAAATTTTAATAGGATTCAAACACCACGATTGATGATAAGTAATTGTAATTTTGTGTTTGTGAGAAATATGAAAAATTAAAAAGTGAATAACAATTTTCAGATGAGTTGCAAAATATAGAAGAGAAAAGAAGAAATGTAGGATTATTATATTTGAATTTTTTCCACCCAATAAGCATTAAAGAGAAAAAAAAATAACGTTAAAAAATTCTCCATTAATATGGAAAATCTAAAAATATGGTAAATTGATGGTGGTTAGAATTTGAAAAGACATAGTTTAACAATTTAGTTGGATTTTCATTTAAATTTTTGGAAAGATATATTTAATGAGTATTTCGTGGGAATTAAAATTATTATTACCATTATTATAAAAATCTATAATGTCAATTAATAGGTTAATAAATTTATGGGCCCCATCCTTTTACTTATACAGTTTTTTTTAATTTATTATCAAAAATAATAAATATATTATACTAAGATTTTTTAAAAAACTTATGGGCCCTGGGCGGGTGCCCCTTCTGCCCCGGCCCAGGGCCGGCCCTGCTCCCTCTTCCTCTGATCTCTTTGTTCTTCCATTCTTGTTCTTTGTTCTTATTATTGTTCTTTGTTATTTTATTCGCAACACGTTATCAGCACGACTCTAATCAACTGAGGTCTTCATTGTTTGAATCCAAAAGAAGTTATTGGAAAGAATTCGATTCTAGGATAAACCAAAGATAAGTTTTTTTCTCTCTTCATTCTTTTAAATTACTGATTGTATTTTTCTTTATATTTTAACTTATTTTTTTATATTTTTTGAAAAATTTGGAAGTATGTTTGATTTTATTCGAACATTGGAAATAGATAAATCTGTGGCTTCTCACAAACCAAAAGACGAATCGACAGAGATGAAGATGTTGCGTTTGGTGTAAATTACATGTGTTTTCTCTTGTTCCTAAAAGGGTTAATTAGCGGTATGCTTATTCATACTTTTACTTATATGATTATATTTGATATTTTTCATATTATTATTTATGTTATTTTATTTGGTAAAAGTTAGTATTTTTAACCGTGTTTTGAGTTTTACATGATATGCTTAAATGACTTGGAAAGAGATGTGATATAAAGGGACTATGAGAAGCTATCTCGGTCATATGCTATGTCTCCATTGTCCACGAGAGAAAAATCAATATCGGTAAATTTTGGTTTTATTTTTATTCTTTATATTATTATTTTAAAATACGATAAATCATGATGATTTTGAATTTAAAAGAAGATTATTATAAAGTCTATATTTGCTCGAAAGTAATATTTCTTCTTCGTCGAAAAACTCGACCATAGACTTCTCCCAATTTCAAGTTACGAAAATTCGTTTTAATCCAAAAAGTTTTATGGGAGGCATTCCCTGAAGTGAATGCAAAGCATGATGTTTATTCCATATGATTATCAATGATGGAGCATTCCCTGAAGTGAATGCAAGCATGATGTTTATTTCATGCGATTATTGGAACTGTTTCATTCCCTGAATTGAATGCAAACATGGTAAATCATTATTCAATTAGAGACATAATTTCGATATAATCCAAGTATATTGGCTGGACATCCCGTTCTGCGAGGCTACTGGTCTCAAAAGAGGTTTTTAAAGGACCTTGTGGACATGTTTAACAATGTCGCGTATGAGGATTAAATCTTTGTTCTCTGTGATAAGAATATGTGAAAAATGTTTCAAAGGCCCACTGACTCTACTCCATTTCCTAAAGTGAATGTGAGATTATATTATGAAAGGAATAAAAAATCACATTAGAAGTTGTGGTCGTGGTCGAGGCTATGAATATAGACATGAAAAAATATGGTCATTTTAAGAATACTTCTACCCACTGATAGTGAGGTTATAAGGATGACAAGAGCGATAAAGATCATTCTAAGAAAGTGAATTTTTTTTTATTACCATTGGTCTCGTACATATCGTACGTTGAAAAAATCAACAATGATTGAATGATAAAGGAAAGAAAATAAAAGCAAATTTTGTTTGCGAAAAATGACAAAAATGATATTTGTCCAACTTATTTGGACATTGTTAGTCCAACTCATTTGAATTTTGTTGATTTTCTTATAACCCTCGAATGGAATAAATCATTTTTTAATTATTCTCATAACTTTAAAGAGAATTAATTATCTTTTTATTTATTTCGCTTTAAGTTTATTTACTTTATACATTAATTATTTACATTTTATATTTATATTCATGTTAATATTTATATTTATATATTATCATATTATTTATTTTGTTTAACATGATTACTTATCAAATATAATTTATGGTGACGATTTATGCTTAGCTGAAGTATAAGATATATTTTTCTATTTAAATGCCAGAGAAAAATGTGAGTACTATATCTCAAAGTACTGAAAGTATTGATGTTGAAGAGCAATAAGTTCTTGAGAGAAAGCACATTATACAAAGTGCATAATTGCGAATATTGCAATAATTACCGCTAATGGTAATAATATCGTCACCACTAGAAGTGAAAATTTTAAGAGAGCAATATGAGTTCGCAAAATATTCTTTTTAGATAACATATGCTATCAATTGTCATTTGAAATAAGTCAATATGAATATAAGTTCTGGTAGCCAAAAAGTCAGTTGAAAGCTCTAGAAGAGTTATATATTGCTACCAAAAGATAATTTCAATTGAAAGCTCCGAAAGAGCTAAATATATTCCTATTTAAAGGAACAGTTTTGATGATCGTATTAGACATGTACGAGTGAGATTGAATTACATGTTATGGTAAACAAGAAGTTTACAAATTCAGAGATATATACACACATATATATAGTTGTCATGATCGGTTAGACCATCCTGATCAATAATGGTGCAGAAATTATTGAGATTTACATGCACATTTATTAAAAGAACATGTAGTTTTTGTGGTGCTTATTCTCAAAGGAATTGATTAAATTTCACTTATTAAAGAACATGAAGTTCTTGTGTTGCTTAATGTAATTGATTAAATTCCACTTACTAAAAGAACTTGAAGTTCTTGTGTTGTTTGTTCTCAAAGGATATAGTTGATCCTACTTACCAAAACAATTAGAACTTAAAGTTCTTGTGCTGAAGTTGAGACTGCATGTCTTGTATATCTGAACGAAATATGGGCCTATATATCCGAAAATGTGGAAAATTTTATATGATTTTAGTAGATGCATCTACATTGTTTGTGAGATTAATTATAAAAGAATTCGAATTATGCAGTTAGACTATTCGTCTTGCAAAAGTTAGTGGGTTTATATTTTAGGCTATATCAGTTGTTACAAAGCCTATTGATTATGAAAAATATAGTTTAGGAAAATTTCAATTGGATGCCTCTTATTTAATAGCTAAACTATGAGAACAAAAGAGTTATTATTTATATGGTGTTTCCATATAGCAACACTAATATGCATCAAGCCAACGAGTTATAATAAACTCCCCGTTATGATTTGTTTTTGGTCAGAAACTATAAATTTTTCATTTTATGATTTTTGAATGTGCGATATGAATTGCACCACCACAACGCACAAAATGGGTAAATAAAAAGGTTGAAAATATATATTGAGTACGAGTCTCATTTTATGTTTAAATTCTTAAACATTAATTGGAGAATCATTTATGACATAATTTTTCTCAACATCAGAGGAGATAATAATCAGCTGGATAAAGGAAAATAAATTATCTAGATCCTCGTGTATGAACTAAAAGTTCATAAGATAATTCATGTTATTACATGTCAACTGCCAGACATATTTACTGACCTAATGAGAGTAATTAGGTCTTATATATCAGCTGAAATGCTCTAAGTTTAAATTACATGTTAGAGCGAGAGAATGTAAATCATGCCTGAAGCATGATAGTTGAAATGATTCCAATGATCAAAATTCTCGTAAATAGAAAGTAATATGAGATAATCATATATTAGAGACGGGTGCTCCTGAAGAGACCCAAGACATAGCTAATAATAAAACTCTAGAAGAGTTTCAGGTACCTGAAATAAAGATTGAAATCTTGAAGAAATCTCGATGAGTTATGTCATTACGAGAATGGAACCAGAAAATTGAAAAGTTATCGACAACGATTTTACAAACAATTTTACATAAAATACTTCTATAGAAGTAAAAAAAAGAAATCGAGGATCTTGTATAAAATCTATCCAGAAGTATAGATATTGAATTGACCGATGTTGAAAGACGCTTTGAACTTCTAAAATAGAAGTATTTGGACCAACAGTCCAAACACCTAAAGATGTAATGCAAGTAAAGCACAAATAAGTAGTCGTAAATACGACTTGAACTATGATTTATGAAAAGTTTTAATTATTTCATGGTGGATGCCAATTATTTTGGCAGTTATGAAAAATTTTGCATGCGTCTAATTATTTGTGGATCCATATTTATCCCTGAAGGATTTAAAATGCTAGAAGCATTTGGAAATTTCTGAGGAAATTTATTTAGACATGTCTCATGAATATTTTGGCGCATTTGGTATAATCGCCTTAGTGAATACTAATTGAGAAAATATTATAAGAATGATCAGATTTCCTTATGTATTTTATAAAGGAGTTTGGATCAAGATCCATTATGATAATTTTAGAACTCCTAAAGAGCTTCAAATTGGAAACTCATGAAGTACTTTCAATACAAGTACTTGAATCTTGACATCAAGTTTATCTCGACCTGAAGATCAAGCATTTTTATATATTTCTTTTTGTCTATGAATAGACATAAGCTGAAAGAATATTAAAGAAGATTCAATATGAATAGAGCATATCTATTGAGTATCCCAATAGTTGTAAGATTGTTGGATGTGAATAAAGATAATTATATCTTTTCTTGGTCTTGAAGCACTATATATTAGTTGGTCAAGAAATATCTATGAATATACAAAGATAATTACATTTAGATCTTCAAACATTCGTCGATGCCTCCTCAAATCTTGTAGAAATAATTGTTATGCACAAGGCAAGGCAAAATGTGTTTGGCTAAGACCATTGACCCAACATATCGAGAAGATATGTGATTTACTTTCACAAGATATGATACAAATGCTATCTTGTGTAGAGATAATGGAAGGTGGATACATCATGGAAAATATTACTCCAAAGTTTCATCCCCGCTATCTTTAGAAAATAGTATTCAAGGTTGAATTATGAAGATTCAAAGATCTTTAGTAGTGTTTTCATAAGGGTGAGTAAATACGCGTTGCACTCTTTTTCCCTTGACCGAGGTTTTGTCCCAATGAATTTTCCTGATAAGGTTTTTAATGAGGCAACATGTTATGCGTATCAAAGATGTGGTACTTTTTTTCCTTCACTAATTTTTTTTTTCCCGCTGGATTTTTATCTTAGTAAGGTTATAACGAGGCACATTATTTACATAGACATCCAAGGGGGAGTGTTATGAATATTTATCTATGTGGATGTCTATCATGATTAGAACTTTATCTAAGGGGATTGATTTACTTTAATATTAGGAATATTATCTCATTTAATTAGAGTTCAATGTAATATGTACTTCTTATGCCTATAAATAGATGACTTGATGAATGCATTGTACACAAGTCTATATTTGAGAATAATACAAATCTCACTCTTTCTCTCATCTCTTTGTTCTTCCATTTTTGTTCTTTGTTCTTATTATTGTTCTTTGTTATTTTATTCACAACAGACACCCCTTTATAAATAATTAACCATTCTTAAATATCGTTGAAAAAATGACATCCCTTAAATAAATTTCTGGCTCCGCCCCTGACCATAAACCTTAAATTTTACACCCTACACACTAAACCCCTAACTCCTAAGCCTTAACCTAAAACCTTAAATCCTAAAATTAATTAAAAAGTGAAGTATGCATACTAATTACTTGTTGATTTAGTGTGATGAGGTATTAGGTCCTTTAAATAAGATCGGATGTTTGAACCTTAACGTTGTCAATAGACTAAATTGAATTGGAAGAATCATCCTTATAATGAGTTCTCTGTAATATTCGACCTGAATAAATAAATAAAAATACCAAATACCGATAATTAAGGCTTGAATCAGGCCCTTTGGAAGGTTGGACTTTGGGGGTTCTAAGTTTCAGATGTAAGTCCATACCGAAGACATAAATAAAGTGTGTATACAGTACGAGATCCAAATTTCAAGGTATACTTGCTTGCATATTTAATATATAATTTATTAAAAAACTTGAAAATAAAAATATTTTTAAATAAAAAAACATCGTAATAGTATATAGCAAAACTGTCATGTAAATAAATAAATTTAAGTATTTTCATCTTTACAACAAATAAATAAATATAAAATTCTGTCATGTAAATAATGGTATTACTTTTTTAAAGGGTTGATACCAAAGAGCCAGGGCAGTGGAGAGACTGGTAAATTGATTTTCATCTTCACACTTTCAGGTTTTGTGGTTGGAAGAGTTTTTTATGTTTTTTAAGAAGGTGAAAAATAAATGAAACAAAAATTCATGGCTAAATTGATTTTTTAAAACTTCAAGGGTGAAATTAGAAATTAAATATTTTTAACATGTCATATCATGTCATTAAAATTACAAAAGTTAACGGCTGAATGACTAACAAATTGACAACATAAGTGATTGAAACATAATTTTTTAGATTTTGGTGATCCAATTTGAACAAAATTAAAAGAAAAGTAACCTTTATGATAGTTTACCCTTAAAAATAATAAGGGTAAACTACTTAAATGGCCATCTTACTTTGCAAAAAATAGCGATACGACCACATTACTTTTTTTCGAAGCAATTAAACCACCAAACTATTTAAATGGTATCAATTTGACCACTAGCCGTTAGAGACTAACGACAGGGTGACGTGGCCAGTTAAAAAAAGGGGTATAATTGCATATTTAATCCCTGATATTTACATATTCTTTCAATTTAGTCCTACTTTTAAATTAATAAAATAAATAAATTATTTAAATTTTTTTTGAAAGGTGATAATTTATTAATCACTAGAAACCGTGCAGGTATATGTTCATGCCTCGTTAAAAAACCTCCCTAGTCCTAATGGAGGAAAAAGAGTGCAATGAGCCTATACAAAACAACGATCACATACATCAAAATACACATAAAATTCACTTCCATGCTCTCCATTAGGTCACTGTTTCTATTCACTCGAAAACGACTAAGGAGCATTGCCTATTAATTCCGGTTTGAGCCAATCGGTTGGCTAGCACATTTCTCTCCCTATGTTCAAACTTCACTTGCCACTCATGACTCCTGATAAGGCCGGCGATGCTCTTGATATCCTCTTTGAAACAGAACGGAATCGGCGTCAACCCATTAATCCACTTAACTATCACCTCACTGTCCGACACGATTATTAGCCTCCTAACTTCGCTCCATTTGGAGCTGCGGACCAGTTCACAAGCCTTGGTTATGCTTCTAATCTCAGCTTTACTAACGCCCGCAACCCCAATACTCTTGGAAAACTGGATCAGAATCTTTCCGTCACTATCTCTTAGTGCCCCGTCTATCCCTGCCGCTCCGACTTCACCACTAACAGCCCCGTCAACGTTGAATTTTAACCATCCCCGGGGCGGTGCAATCCACGTCTCGCCAATGGGTTTCCGACGCACTAACCTGGACCTCTTAATAACTTTCGGGCAGTTGACAAAATCTGTAATTGACGACACGCAGTTCGGCCATAATCCCACACTCCAATGCCCTATTCTCATTACAGCTAGCTCATATATACGGTGCACATCACATCTCTTATCTTGGAATAGTGTTTCATTACGACTAATCCACAACGTCCATACAACAGCGAAAAAAACCAATAACCAGAAGTTCGAGAGGGATCTACTAACCGACATTTCCGACCAACATCAAAGCAAGCCTTCGACGTTTGCTGGCATCGTGAGCGTGATGTTCCACTCGTTACACCAGCGTTGCCACACACTCCACGAAAAGTGGCAGTGGCAGAATAAATGGTTAATGGTTTCAACTTCTGTCTTACAAAAGACGCACTTCATCGGCCCAGTCCCCTGTACTCCTCTTTTAGCAAGGTTATCCATGGTTGGAATTCTTTGGTGTATGATTTTCCATACAAAGGCCTCGACTTTGGGTGGTGCGAGTTTAGACCACACTAACTTCCAAATCGAGTTACCACCTCCATGGACTCCGGACATCACCTCGCAGAAACTCTTCGAGGTATAGTACCCTTTCGCACATCCAATCCATCGTACAACATCCATGCCCCTACCTCTTCCCACGGCTCGGTTGAGCATGCTAAAAAAATCAGTCCATACATCATTCTCCCAATCAAATAATCTTCGCCGAAGCTCGATTCTCCATTCCCACCTCCCATCACGCAACGCCCCGAAGTCCGCCACCTTACCATTTTTTCTGATGGTCATCGCATAAATTCGAGGGAAAGATTCGCGAAGAGATGGCACCTCCATCCAGAAGTCTTCCCAAAATTTTGTAGCCTTCCCGTCTCCCACAACAACTCGAACATTAGACATGTAGAGGTCTTCACTTCCAGCAGGACTGTTTGTAATGTCTCTCCATTGCCATGACAGTTTCGGATTACTCCTTTCCTTCATGATTAGAGACTCGGGGTCGTAGCCGTACTTTGCTGCAATAATTTGACGCCAGAGACTACCTTTTTCGCTCGCATATCTCCACCTCCACTTATTCAGCAAGGCCTGGTTCCGTAGTCTAGTATCGATTAGCCCCAGCCCACCCATCATCTTCGGTTTGCAAAGTATTTCCCATCTCACCCAATGGATACCTCTAGCATCAATTTTTCCCCAAAGGAAATTGGCAATCAATGCATCAAATCTCCTTGCCACTCCCACCGGCATCTTAAACAGAGATAAATAATAAATCGGTAAATTTGCCAACACCGCTTTTACCAAGGTAATCCGGCCTCCAAACGATAGTAGCTTCCCTTTCCAGCCTTCTAATTTCTTTTGCACTTTATCAAAAATTGGCTTCCACATAGCTTTATTATTCTGAGCAAATCCCAGCGGAAGTCCTAAGTATTTCGATGGAAACTCGTCAACACCCCAATTCAACTCTTCCGCCCAACTACGGGTAAGCTCCTTGTCGATATTAACCCCAAATAGTTTCGTCTTCTTAGCATTCAGCGCCAAACCAGCAGATACCTCAAAGATTCGTAACACTCGCTTAACATTTCTGATCATATCTTCCTTGCCTTCCACAAATATAACCAAATCGTCCGCAAATTGAATATGGCTCACCACAATATTGCTTCTGCCCACAGACACACCCCTGAACATGTTCAAATTAGCCGCTTTGACCAGTAACTTGCTCAACGCTTCCCCTATCAAGTTAAACAATAATGGGGAAAGCAGGCACCCTTGCCGCAAACCCCTTTTGATGGGGAACGGCTTAGTAGGCGTACCGTTTAGCATGACTGAGATTTCTGGTGTAGAGATACAAGACCAAATCCAATTCCTCCATTTTTGACCGAATCCCATATGCCTCATAACTAAATCTAAAAACTTCCAATCCACAGTGTCATACGCACGCTTAAAGTCCACTTTCAGCACCAAAGCCTTTTTCCTATTCCTCTTCAAATCATCTAGTATCTCATTCGCGATCAAGGCACAATCCGTGATTTGCTTCCCGGGAATGAACGCAAACTGGCACTCTCCCACTACTTCAGAAATAGACTCTGCTAGCCTTCTAGACAAGACTTTCGATAGGATTTTGTACAAGCTTGATACGAGCGAGATAGGCCGGAAGTCCTCAACGATCACAGGACTGTCGGTTTTAGGAATCAAAGCAATAAAAGATTGATTCCACTTCTTTGTTGGCGCCTTACCCTCATAAAAATCAGCAAAAAATGCCATGATACTACCTTTCAGACTTCCCAGAATATTTTGTAAAAATTCAGGTTAAATCCATCGGGGCCAGGGGCCCTAGAGCCACCGGCTGTCGAAATAACATCCTACACTTCTTTTTCCGAGAAAGGCTGTTCCAACTTGCTTGTCGTGGCCACGTCCAACACACTGAAGTTCATAGGGAAATCCTCCACAGGGATCGTAGCAGTGGTATTATAGCTTCTATGAAAAAAATTGAAAATTTCATCGCTAATCGCTTTAGGCTCATTAGTCACAGTGTTCCCAACCTTGAGTAAGAGGATTTCATTTCTGCTTCTTCTCATCGACGCTGTCATGTGAAAAAACTTCGTATTCTTGTCACCTTCTTGAAACCACCTCATCCTCGACTTTTGAAGCCATTCCCTTTCCGCTCTTCGATATCTCTCCCATAAGGAAATTCTAAGCTCTTTGATTTCATTCCATATGGCCAAATTTTCAGGATTAGCCAGCGCCACCTCTTCCCTCTCATCCACCTTCTTCTCCAGTTCACTAATCGAGTCGATTTCATCAGCTCTTTTCCTACTTGCCCATTCCTTTGATACAGCTTTTACCTTGCCAAGAAGAGCAAGAATATTTTCTCCACTATCCATGGCATGGGTCACCATAGTCTCATAAGAAGGATCATCCATCCACCAATCAAAGAATTTAAAAGGTTGAGGCCCCCGATTCCTTCTTAAATTGTTCAACCAAATTGGGCAATGGTCCGACAAACCCCTGGGAAGACGTTTCTGAACCAGACCCGGATAGCGAACAACAACTTCGGTTGACAACAAAATCCTATCGATCCTGCTGGCTGCCGCAGAATTGCCACCTCTATACCATGTATAATCCCCCCTAGGAGAGGCAAATCAATCAAGCAGCAGTCCATAATGAAGTTGTTGAAATCCTTAATAGAAGCTGATAAATGCAGTCCCCCCATGCTCTCCTCTTTGCGTCTAACCGCATTAAAATCACCGCCCACAATAAGGGGGACTCCTTCTTGCTCGAACAGAAGCTTCATCGAGGCCCAGAACTCTCGCCTCTCTCTTAGGTCGTTAGGTGCGTACACATTAGCAATACCGACCTCCAATTTAGAAGAAGTAAGGAGACCAAATAGACAGATAGCCCGATTAGTGGTCACCATTTTTCTTACCTGGAAGAAACTGTTGTCCCAGCTAGTAATCAGACCTCCAGCCGAGCCTGCCGCCGGCGCACTCTCACATTTCCAATGCTTGTTCCCACATAACCTCCTATATAGCCCCTGCTTTGCCTCATTGAGTTTTGATTCTTGAATCAACATAACCTTTGCTTTACATTCACGTATCAATCTTTGTACCGCTCTCACTTTCTCCCTTCTTCCTAATCCTCTCGCATTCCATGAACAAATAGCCAAGTCGTGACACAGCATCATACAAGAAAAGCATTCACACACAAAACCCCTTCCTATCACATTGTCACTGTTCAGACTCTGTTCCCTCCAATAACACAAACCTTTCCACCACCTCATTCCTACTTGCCCCAAAAACCACCCCGAGAGCTGAGCTTACCTCGAATGTGGCTTCTGCCTCCTGCACACCCCGCTTCAGATTAACATCCCTGGCTGGAGTCCTATATGCGATCTCTTGACTGCAATCGACTCCTCTTTGCTCCACCAACCTGGTTTTGCGTCTGCCTTTCTTCCCCTTTCTACCACTGCCACTCCTTTCGCAATTGACCTGACGCTTCGGAGATGCTTCGATAGGGTTCAGTCGAACTGTGGGATTAACCGACGATGGCACCCCATTTTTTCCCCAATTGTCAAAAGCCATAGAAAGGGCCAACCCCTTCTCTCCCTCGGCTAAGACTCCAATAGGAACATCTTGGAGCCTGGATCCATTGGAAATAGATGGGCTAACTGAGTGACCGATAGGGCCCGTCTCATGACACCCCATCACAGAAGGCCCAAACGACCCATCTCCAGAAAACAGCGGCACTTCAAACAGATTATTGCTATTAGAATTGGCATGTGCTGATTCTGCATGGGCCACCTGGGGGACAAACACCTGAGCGGTTTCATCATTAGGGCTGCACCGCAAAGAGTCCTCGATCCACACGTCATTAATCACCCCCTGCATGCTATGTTCCTCTCCCGACTCCTGGTTTCCTGGACGTCGAACGGCGACCGACCGTCCAAAAAAATCCGATCTTCTTCGAACTCCTCTGTAGAAATCTTCATCTCCAGAAGCTGATTCCTCACAAGAATGGTCAACCTATCCGGGATTACCGACACATGCTGGACCTCCAACAACAATCTGGCTTCATCGAACTTGTTTCTCTCCAAAGTGTCCTTGTCGATTCTTACTACCGTTCCCCATTTCCGGCCGATGTTTGTAAAGAAACTAGAGCACCAAACCATAAGCGGAACGTCAAGCAGCCTGACCCAGACTTTGACCCTTCGTTTACCTTCAAAGCCAACCAGCCTCTCCAAATCATCGAACCACAGCTTCAATATTTCCTCCCTCTTGCACCAAACCTGGTTGAAAGACTCACCTGAAGAGAACTGCAGGACTACCAATAGATCTTGCCACTGACTAACTTTGACTTGGATTCCCTCCGAAACAAAAGCTTGTTCAACTAGCTCTGGGTTGTACATCGCTTTGATCCTCCCTACCAGACTTAAAGATCTCCAGTCCACCTCTTAAGACTCAATTTCAACTGCGTGGCTCCTGCTTCCATCGCTCCGACCATCCATAGGATTCTTCTTGTCTACAAAGTCAACTACCATCACATTCTTCTCCATCGCATCCCCTCCTTTCCGAGCCTCTGTAACCCCATCCCTAAACCTCTTCCCTACCAGAACGTCGCGATATGATCTATCATCCCTAATACTCCATGTGTTTCCTCGTGAACCTTTCTTCGACTCCTCCGTCCTCAACCTATCATCGACCAAATCTTTCTCCAGAGATACCCGTATCCTTAAACCATCCATAAGCCTCCCGTTTCCCTCCTTTACCGCGTATTTCGCCTCTTCCAGCGACTTAAAACGGACGAAAGCAAAAGTCGACGATGACCTTCTTCTCCTTAGACTGTTGTATGCAACAAAGACGTCCCTCACTAATCCATAACCCTCGAAGGCTTCCTTAAGTGTGCGATAGTGTATTCTCTTACTGACATTGTTGACGAACACGGTAAAACCTAATCTTCGAGTTCCGTTTCTGCCTTTAGCTCCCTCGTCAGCTCCCCACCGGTGGTAACTCCGGTTCGCCTTGCCTCCCTTCATAATAATATATATTTTTTAAAAAGTCAATAATACGAACTAAAGATAGAAGATAGAGCTGGAGCATATGGTGGTGCTTAATAAATTATTTAATTAAGTGGTGACACGTGTCAACACCTTATTGGATGACTTTAATTATTTATATTTAATTTTTATTAATTTATTTTCCTCCTCCAATCAGGTGATGACACGTGTCACCACCTGTTTGTAGGAGAAAAACGAAATTCAAGCTTTTGCTTGAGAAGGGATTCGAACCTGGGTGTTCAAGGAAGAAAGGCAGTGGCTAACCAAGCACATCTTTGTGCTTCAAATCACCTGAATTTTTATATATCTCTTCTTAGTTTTTACATCTATAAGCTTAAAGCCCAAACCCTAAACATTAAGTTCACTAATTTATAACCCTAAACCCTAAATATTTCAAATTAATTTCAAACTATATATTTCAAATTAATTTAAAATATATAAACCTTAAACCATAAACCCTAAATATTGCAAATTAGTTTCAAACTATACATTTCAAATTAATTTAAAATATATAAACCTTAAACCCTAAATATTTCAAATTAATTTCACAGTAAATATTTCAAATTAATTTCATATATATATAAACCCTAAACCCTAAATATTTCAAATTAATTTAAAATATTTAGGGTTTAGTGTGTAGGGTTTATATATGTGAAATTAATCTAAAATATTTAAGGTCTAGGGTTAGGGTTTAAGGTTTATATATGTGAAATTAATTTAAAACATCTAGGGTTCAGGATTCAGGGTTTAAGGTTTAGGGTTATATATGTGAAATTAATTCAATGATTATATATGTTAAATTAATTTGAAATATTTAGGGTTTAGGGTTTAAGGTTTATATATGTTAAATTAATTTGAAATATTTAGGGTTTAAGGTTTATATATGTTAAATTAATTTGAAATATTTAGGGTCTAGGGTTAGGGTTTAAGGTTTATATATGTGAAATTAATTTAAAATATCTAGTTTTAGTGTTCAGGGTTTAAAATTTAAGATTTAGGGTTATATATGTGAAATTAATTCGATGATTATATATGTTAAATTAAAAGAATGCGTGTAAAAAATGTAAGGCACATATATTTAATTTGGAAAATTAAGGCACAAAGATGTGCTTGGTGCAGTGCCTAAGCCACTGTTTTTCTTTCTTGAACACGCAGGTTCGAATCCCCTCTCAAGCAAAAGCTTGAATTTCATTTTTCTCCTTTAAATAGCGGTGCCACGTGTCACCGCCTGATTGGAGGAGAAAAATAAATTAATAAAATCAAATATAAATAATTAAAGTCATCCAATAAGGTGTTGACACGTGTCACCACTTAATTAAATAATTTATTTATTTTATTAATTTAAAAGTATGACTAAATTGAAAGAATGTATAAATAGAAGGGATTAAATATGCAATTATACTCTTTTTTAACTGGCCACGTCACCTTGCCGTTAGTCTGTAACGGCTAGTAGTCAAATTGATGCTGGTTTAATTGCTTCGAAAAAAAGTAATGTGGTCGTATCGCTACTTTTTGCGAAATAAGGTGGCCATTTAAGTAGTTTACCTAAATAATAAATATTTGGGTGGAACAATAGTTAGTAAACCCGCCTAATATTGAACCAGAGAAAAATTCAAAAATCAAACGGCACAAAATCCAGATTTGAAAAGGCAAAGAAAGAAGAAAATTCAAGAACAAGGATGCGGAGAACGGAATCGAGGAAGAAATCAGTAAGGAAACCGCTGGGAGATTTAACGAACAATGAAAGCACACGGAGTTTCTCCAAATCTGAGATTCCGAAGAAGAAAATGATCTCCAAAGAATGTAATAATCAAAACGACTCCTCCCTCGACCGCCTCCTCCTCCTTCACTCCGATCTGTCCTCCGTCCTCCGCCAGGTAGTGTAAAAGGTTTTTCCTCTTCTCTATATCTTATTGTGTTTGATGCATTTGGTTAGGGTTTATGTTTTGTTAGTCTGGAGTTTCATTTTTTAGTAAAATGTTTATTTATTCATTTTTGTTTGTATTAGACAAGAACGTTTAACATAGGATTTAGCTTCTGTTAACTTCTCGAGAAAATTTGCCCAAATTATGTAAAAATGTCCGGCTTTATATAAGATGTTGCTTTGTTCCTAAATTGTTTTTTTCAAAAATTTATTTTTGAACATGGCAGATTGATGAACTTGTTGTGCAAGCTTTCAAGCTTAAGGCAACGGAACAGGGGAGAAGAGAAATTGAATCTTTCACCAATGTCATTTCCGATATGCTTTCTTCTTTAAAGGTTAATCCTTTTAAGTTAATTTTCTAAAATGTGTGTTGCTTGAATTTGAATGTGTTTGTTACAGATTTAACGTAGATTGTTGTTTCTTATATTTGCAGCCATGGGTCCCCAGATTTGAGAAGGCGCTTTCGAGTCCTGCCGAGGAGCACAAAGATCAGCCTGGAAAACACTTGGAAGCTGAAATTGTGCCTTTTGTTGATGCAAATGAGAAAGAATGCTTTGATGTTGGGAGTCCAGAAGAAACAACGTTGGACTCGTTAGTCTCCCCTTCTCCCCTTGTGTCTTGGCGTGCGGCTGGCTGTAATGTTGAGAGAGGTAGACAGTTGTTTCTTCTCACGCCTCTTCCAATGTCAAAAGCAATGTCTTCCAAGAGGCGTGATTCGTCTAAATCGGTATTCGAAGGGACTGTTTCCAAATCAAATGTTGAGCTTGCATCTTTTCTCAACATTCCTAGGGATGAAAATGATGACTTGCTTGAAGGTGTTAAAATAAAGGCAACTCCAGTTAAGCCCTCTGGTTCAATTGTGGTTGAAACAGATAATACATTGAAGTGTGGGTTCGTTTCTTCACCGGTGTTTTCAGAAAGAGACCGTCCCGTGCTTGTCATGACGCCATGCTTAAAAATGTCACCTCCTAAATCTTGTGTGCTGCTTGAACCTATTCATGAGTCCTCCGACGGAAGCAAATTTGTAGTGTGCAAGTCTACCCCGTATCCTGTTGGAACTAACAACAGTGGTTTTTCTGAATCCATTGGAAGTGAAGAAGCCTCTGAGGATCTGACTTTGAAGTATCCAGAGCTACGAGGACTACAACGAACACGCGTACCGGAAATGAGGAAAAAAGAGCTGGAGTCCTCACCAACATGGCTATTCTCACCTCCTAAAAGTTGCATTTTGTTGGAGCCACTAGATGAGAAATCCCCGGACAATGTTGACACTGATCACCACTTGCCTATCACTGGTGCTTTAAATCAACAAACAGATATGGTTTTCTCAAAAGGAAATGAAATCACAGATGCTTGCCAAGAAACCAAGACAATGAACCAAGGTATCTATCTTTATACATATGATGTTTTCTGTTTGAGAAATAAATTGAGTACAAATTATCTTGTTCTGCAGAAAATACAGGCAACAACTTGGCTCCTGTACAAAGTACTCCAATGTGGAAGGAACCTGAGAGCACGATGCGGAGAGGAAAACATCCGGGTGAGAATACTCTAAAGAAAGAATTGTGGACAAAGTTTGAAGCAGTGTCAACTTATGGGCTTCATTATAACACCTCCACAGTTCAAAGTACAGCTAGAAAGGGATTTCTTGACATGCTGGATGAGGTTTCATGTGATGAAGAAAGTTCAGTATCAGATGGTTAGAGATGACACTGCTCTCCATGTCTGCAAAAAATTCCGATTTCGCCGAGATTTCGTCGGTAAGTTCCTCCTACTGTTGAGGCTTGTCAACTGTTTTGATTTTTATTACCCCACATGTATTCTACCTGCTCAATGCCAATGAATTTCTCTTTTGTAAGTTTTAATGAAGGGAAGTTTTAGTAGAATTTGATTGTGTGGGTTTGGTTGGGGCCTAGGGGACACTAATTTTTTTTTTTTTGTTGAAAAATGTTAATCTGTGCTTAGTGGCACTAATTAAGGTGATATTCATAAGAAGATAGTGAAAATAATATATATTGAATTTAACCCTATTTTATAAATTGTTTTTTATTAAGAAATGCTTTAATATTGTTTGTCATATAGTAATATTTGCACACAATGTATTAGGTATTTGAAAGTTGAAATGGTGAATAAAATTGACTAATATTATTTGGTCGCCGGTTAAAAGGAGGGAGGGATAAAGGATTGCTCTGAATTTTGAATTATGTAGTGTCTATTTTTGACAAAAGTAATTTATTATAGGGTAAACTACCCAATAGTCACCAAACTTAAAGTCTAGTTCTATTTTGGTCACCAAACTAAAACTACATTACCACTTTTTAATTGGTATCATAAAATGTTCGGTTAAAATGTTCTAGTTTACATTATAAAGCACCAAATTGATTATTTTGAAGTTTTAAAATATTTTTAAATTTTTATAATTATTTTTATTAGAAATTTTTAGGATTGGACCAAATTAATAGACTTTGTAAATTTGAAGTGTTGATTTTGTTAATTTATTTAATATTAAAATCAAATTGATAGAATATCTAAATATTTACTACTAAATATGTTATTATTGTCACTTCATCATTTTCATTAGCTATTGAATGACGGTAGCCACATTTACCCCAATATGAAATGTTTTTTTGAAAGGATAGGTATTATTAATTTAAATTCGAAAGCCAAACAATAAGAAATATTGATACGTGTCTCATTAATTTTTTCCCCTAAACTTAAATAAAAAATACAACATATTAATGTTTTGAGAAATACACCCGGATACGAAATAGATGATCGAGGCAACGAAACATTGATACTCGCCATGGTCTCCACGAAAGCCTCAAACCCTGATGTAAAATGTTAGTGACTAAATCAACAATATTTTTATCATTTTAGTGACCAAATGGAACTATTATGGAATATCAGTGACTAAAGACAGTCTTCATAAAAGGTCTTTCCTTTTTTTTGAACAATTTCTACCCAGGAATTAGGGCTGTAAATGAGACGAGACAGATTACGAACTACTCGAGCTCGACTCGGTCAAAGCTCGACTTGATTGTAATCGACTCGAGCTCTTAACGAGCCGAGTTGAGCTACTTGATACCCGACTCGAAAAGCTCGCGAGCTACTCGAAAATATAATATACTAATTTTTTATTTTTTATAATTTAAAATATAAATTCCTAAACTTAAAACCCTGAAATATAAACAATAAGCATATGTCTTAAACCCTAAATCCTAAATTCTAAACCCAACAAATTAAACCTATAAACCCTAAACTAATACCCTAAACCTAAAAATTAACACGCTTGAGTTTATACAACTTGTGTATCAAAGTTTTTCTTGATAGGGCTTTTAAATGAGACGTGACAGATGGTGAGATACTCGAGTCTGACACGGTCAAAGATCGATCAACACTTGACTCGATTAGACTCGAATAAAGCTCGAACTCGACTCGAATTCTTAACGAGCCGAGTCGAGCTCAGCACTACTCGAGCTCGACTCGACTCGTTTACACCCTTACTAGGAGGTGAGTGAAGGAGAATTTTGCTCCTAATAGGTCTTACACTCACAACCTAAGGGAATGGAAGAGTGTCAACTGAGAACTTTAACTACATGCTCTAGAGATTGTTGACCATAAAAGTCTTTTCAAAATAGTAATTTTTTTAAAAAATTGATATAAATTAATAAGAATCAAATACATACATATTTGAGATTCAATATAGTATATTAATATATAGTTTTAAAAGTACACAAATTTGAATTTATCAAATCCAAAAATAAACTAGGAATTTTAAAACCACTACTATATAATCATCTAACAAATTCATGAATTCGAGAAATAATCATCACTGTTATATTTCTAAGCAATTCGTTATTCAATTTAACTATCATTGAAATTCAAATTTCCAAAAGCTAGTAGATACTAAAAAAAATAGTAACTAAAATATGCAGCACATTGTTAATCGTGTATTCTACCACTAATTTTGCAGGTTTCAAGATGTCTACATAAAAGTAATTAAGTTAACCCAAGATATGAATAAACTATAGTCTATAGTAATGCTCGATGTGATAGAGCCAAAATTTATGTTAGGAAAGAAGAATTTATAAAATTTTAGTCAAAAAATAAATAAATTTTCAATAAAAAAATACATAACAAAATTTATAAATCATATACGAATTTCAAATTTTAATAACCGCCCTTAAGGGTAGATGGTGTGTAGAGCTGGAGGGGAATTTAGTGTAACACCCGAGTTTGAGGCCCGGGAGATATCCGGGTTAAATAGGCCGGTTCGGGTTAAGTAATTTTGAGAAAACAATTTAAAACTAACAATTTTAAAAGCTTTAGAGGAAAGAGAAAATTTTAAAATGAGGTCTTTTGATAAAATGAGAAAAATAAATTTTTGAGATAATTTTGAATTAAAATAAAATAATGTATTTTAAAAGTTTATCATCTTTTTTTCTCTTCCAAAGCCCATTTTTACGTTAAACTCTCACAAGCTATAGCCACCAACCCTTTTTTACCAATCTTCACCATTTTTGGAGGTTTCAAGAGGTAAGCAACTTGGTTTTATTCTTCTTTTCCTTTCAATCTTGTTTTTAACATTATTCTTTCAAGTTTTGAAGATTTTTCTCAAGTTTCAACATTTAGGTAAAAATGAGGTTTTTGAAGGGTTTAAGTTTTTTGGTGAAAATAACGTTTTGGGTTAGTTGTAAATCATACTTTGGTGTTGATAAAGTGTTGAAATGAAGTTTTAATCAATCAAATCCGAAACTATACTTGGGAGTAGTGTTTGGAGTGAAATTTCTTAAGTTTTCGATTAATCTATGTGGGAAAATGAGAGCTGATGGGTTATCAGCTTTGAATTGATGCTTTTAGGTATATTTAGAAGTGTTTTGGATGTTTAAATTGATAGGTTATTGCTGGGCTTTGCTTGAGAACAAATTTGATGGCATTTTGGTGGATTTCGGCTTTGAATCGTTGAAAGAATGTTGTAGATTTGTGAACTGATGTTTGACAGTAAATTTATGGATGAAAAGAGAAGTAATACTCTATTTTTGATTGGTTAGAAACGGAAAAAATTAATTTGGGAGTTCTAGACGAGAATCCGTGAAGTTACGGAAGCTTGAAGGAGAACCGTTAGTTTTTGAGCTTGTGAGTGGAAATTGTTTTGAAGCTTTAATTGCTCAATGAGGTTTATTGGGGTTTGGGTGGAGCCTTAGGGGCCAACCTAAACCCGAGCATAAGTTATTTATGTTCGTCTCGTTTTGTGAATTGTTGGCTTATGAGTTTATTTGTGTTGTGGTGTGAATTATGAAATGCATTTGCCTCCCTTTTAATGTTGTTGTAGTTATTGTCGAGCCTCACGTGATGGTTAGTTGTTGTTGAATACGATGATGTGTAGTCTCACTGGAGAGGACTAGTAAATAAATACAATGATGTGTAGTCCCACCAGAATTGGTTATGCATGTTCATACCAGGTTTTGTCTATGTTTCCATTTATCGTACTTCCTCCTTAAATGGTTTTGTCTTTAAATCTATATATATATACATATGTTTTGAACTGCATTGTTGTTGTTGTTGTTTTGTTTTAGAGCTTCGCTCACTAAGCTTTTAAGCTTACGCTCTCTTTTTTCAACAATGTAGATCGTTAGTAGCTTCGGAGACGAGCGGGGCAAGGAAGGAGTTCTTGGCTAGCTCAAAGTATGATTTATTGATTGTAATAATTAATATTTAGGCAATGAGAATGCTAGACTTGTTGCTATGGAGTTGATGTCCAAACTCTTATGTTTTGCTATTGTTAATGTTGTTAACATGTTTAAAGTGTTGAAGTATGCTTGTTTTGGCTCTAGGCCTTTTCGGTGGATGTTAAGTATGTTTGGTTGCTAATTAAACCTTGTTTGATGAATTGAGCCTTGTTGCATGTTTGATTGCCTTAAATGAGTGTTACTTGATTGCTCTATGTTGGCTCGTGTATGTATGAATGTTTAGAGGTCTTAAGTTGGTGTTGTGGTGTTGCTTTTTGGCTTAAACCAATAAATTTTTGCATTGTCGAGTCAGGGGTATCGATATGGTTGGGGCCGTATCGACACGGTCTTCATATTTTAAGCCAAGCGTATCGATACACGGGAAGGCGTATCGATACCATTTTTGCTACTGGAAATCTGAGAATTTGACGAGAAATTTAGGGTATTGGTACGAGCTTGAGTGTATCGATACGATCCTCTGAAGTTGACTTTGGAGTGTTGACCGTTGGGTGTGTATCGATACCAGATAGTAGGGTATCGGTACGAACTCTCAAGGTTGACTTGGGAAAGGTTGACCGTTGAAGGCCTATCGATACTGTCTCTTGGAGTATCGATACGGCCTAAGGCTAAAACTTGTCTTTTATTGGCTGATCTTGTTGGTTCTTGTTCGTGTTGTTTCTTTCGCTGTTAGTGGCATCACATAGGATATAAATGGCATCTAGAGAAGGTTAATTAATAAAAAAAATAGGGTTGCTAATCGGAGTGAGATCCTAACGGGGTTCGCTTCGATTTTCCCCGTGTGACTCGTTCGGTTCGGTCTGTTGGCTAAACCGGGACGAGAGGGTTACATTTGGCACCCCAAAATTTTGGAAAAATTGTATTGTACCCTTGAGTTTTTTTTCTAAAAATTTAATTAGGCCCCTCAAAATTTATAAAAATTTCTTATAAAGTTCTAAACTTTTTCTATATTTTTAATTTTCCCTTAAAATTGTTATAAAGTTCAATTAAACTTTTTTTAAAAAATTAATTAGACCCTCGCATTTAATATATATATATATATGTGGTTAAGATCCACTTACACAGTGTAAAAATTTTAAAGTTTTACATCTTTTTTGGATCGTTGGATGGGAGAAATAGATAGTTGAGATTAACTCTTTACTTTTTTCTCAAGCGATAATCTTCACATATTCTACTATTAATCTCAGTCATCCGTTTTACCCATCCAACGATCTAAAAAACGTGTAAAATTTAAAAAAAATTTACACCATGTAACCAGATCCTATCCCATATACATGCAAATACTCTGATACACAAGCTTGTGTAAACTAAACTTTTCATTTTTAGGGTTTAAGATTTTAGGTTAGGATTTATGGTTTAGGGGTATAGTGTGTATGGTGTAGAATTTAAGGTTTATAGTTATAATTTAGAGTTTAGGGTTTAAGTTTTAGGTTTTAGGGTGCTAGGGTTTGAGATTTAGGTTTTAAATTTTATAAAAGGGGTGTGTAATTTTTTAAACAGTTTGTGTATCAATATATATATATATATATATATATATATATATATATATATATATATATATATATGAGTAATTATTCCATGCTCAAGTGCTTGTGTAAACAAAGTTTACACAAGTGTCTTAGTTTTAAGTTTTATGGACTCCGTTTAGGTGTAGTAGTTTTGAAATTAGGGCCTATTAATAGAATTTTGGGTTTAAGGTTAAAATTTAGGGTTTGTTGGTTAAAACACAAATCCCTAACCATATTACCCTAAAACCTAAACCCTATATTATAACCTTAAATTCTACCCATACACTAAAACCCATAAAGTATAAACCTAAACTAAAATCCTAAACTCTGAAATTAAGATGCTTGGAAATTTTGTTTTCACCGCCTGTGCATGAGATAATATATATATGTGTTATGATCAACTTACGCAGTGTAAAACTCTTTAAGTTTTACACGTTTTTTGGATCGTTGGATGGGGGGAATTGATGGCTGAAATTAATTCCTTACTTTTTTCCCAAGTGATAATCTTCACATATTCTACTGTTAATCTTATCCTTCCGTTTCACCCATCCAACGATAAAAAAATGTGTAAAACTTAGAGAGTTTTACACTGTGTAACTAGTTAGTTGAAAATTTTTTGAGTCGAATTTATGAAATTATGACTCGAGTCAAATATTATAACATTGAGTAGAGTCGAGTTTTGCGCACACTAACGAATTTTTTATTATGCCTTAAGTTTTGTGTACGTGGAAATGATGTCATGGTTACGTTGACAACATTGAAATGACAACTTATGTTAAAATGGACACCAAGGAAGAGACAAAAGCATTCCATTGATAAAACTGATCAATCTAATACATAGCTTACACGCAAACTCTTAAGAGTCCTACAACGCTAAAGAAGTGAATCTTAGGCATACAAACAGACAGATAACAGATTCACCAACTCAAATTATATATATATATATATTTCTTGGCATATCAATGCAGTTGTTATTTCTGCATCATGGATCATAACATCTCCAGCTCTTTGTTATTTGGGGCGACATGCGGTCTCCATTGGCCCTGCTTGTCTTGCCACCTGAAAATAAGCTTCAAGCTTCCTTCTCAACGTTGCATATTCTTTCTTCAGTTGTTGGAAACTCCTCATGCATCTGCTTAATCAACCCATTTTCAGATTCTCAAACACTAATCTTGCTTTTGTTTTTAACATTATATTACTCTGGTTTCTGCACATAAATAAATGAAAGGGGGGACCGAGGTGTTTACCCTTCTCCATTTCTGGACCTGCAATATTCCCTAAACAGTGTGCTCTCAGCTTTCACCTTTTTGGCTCCAATGCTGCAAACCAACCACAAAACTAACAAAAATGAAACCATATACAAATTGGATGCAATAAAGCCAACATGCATAGAATATACCAGATGATGTTAAATGTTAATAGTACAATATTATTGTGACTCTTTTGATATATGTTACCTTGAACTGCTTCCTTTGAACTGGTGCATGTAGGCATCCAATTTATTGAAATCAAAAGGCTTCCTCTCCCTGATCATCAACACCACCAAAAACAAAGTGTAAGATTTTTGTTTCATCATTCAACAGCATCAATCTGAAAGTGGGAACTTGAACTTACAGTGCCTGCTCTATATTGAGAATTATTCTGCCCGAATCGCGGTAGTATAAGGTGACAACTTCTTCCACGAAATTCGGGTTCGCATCGTCCTGGAGTTCTTCCAGCTGCACGAATTGTTCATCAAGATGTCCCTGCAATTCATATCAGAGTGCGCACAATCAATAAAATAGATAACTAACATAAGAAAATTCATATTTCAAGTGCATACGATCAGTAAAATGGATAACTGACGTTTAGTTTAGCACGATAAACACTGACATGCAAATGTTTAGGAAAACAAACCTGATCAAACAAGGATTTCCTCATGGTTTGAAGCTGCCTACGCATAGGGCTCCTCTCCATTATGAGAAAGAATGGTTGAGGGAAGCAGATGAAAACAGCAAAAGGGAGAAGCTTGAAGGAGGGAGTGATAGTGCAATGACAAGGGCCAAGAAGGGGTTTATATGGTGGAGAAATGTGGGGCTGAAAAAGATAAAAATTCTCTGCCACTATTCGGTGCCCTACTTATGCCCTAACACTAAAAAATACTACAAAATCAAATTTTAAACCTTAATCCTAAATTCTAAATCATAAACCCTACACCCTATATTTTAAAAAATACATTATACCTTAAATTTTATAAATCATAACCCTAAACCCTTACTTAAAACCTTAAACTTAATTTTAAACATGAGGCATAAATAAAGACACCGAAAAATTGTAGATGATTTCCATATGCTGAAAAGGCTATTTGGGTATAAAATGTGTTGAAAGAGCTAGAAGATGGAGGTAATACCAACTTTGCAGTGATGGATTCTCATCATGATTGGGGATGGATGGTATTCGGATTCTGTTTCTAAAAGGAAAAATATCTGATTTGTTTGTCGTTTTTTTAAATTATTTTCTGTAAAATCAACTCTTTTGTGAGTGATGAATAAAAATTAGTTATTGCTTTCAGCGGATTCTATAATTCTATTTGTGACATGAGGTTTCGGTACTTAACTAATCATTTTCTACTCATATTTAATTACTAGTAATTATTCCAAGCATTAAAAATAAAAATTTTCACAAGCGTCATATTTTAGAGTTTATAAGTTAAAACTTAATTTCTAATTATATTACCTTAAATTTCAACAACTATCTTTTAATTCTAAATCCCTAAACATAAACCATAAATTCTAAACTCAAGTTAAATCCATGAACCCTAGAACTAAGACACTTGTGAAAAATTTTTGTTTCCACCGCCAATATATTAAATGTAAATCCATATTTAACCGGATAATTATTCTATATATTGACAGTGAAAATTAATTTTTTTACAAGTGTCTTAGTTTTAAAGTTTAGAGATTTAATTTATGGTGCCGAGTTTAGAGGTTGTGGTTAGAATTTAGGGTTTATAATTAAACAACAAATCACTCATCATATTATCCTAAAACCTAAACTCTAAATTATAATCTTAAACCATAAATTCTAACCACTATCCCTAAATCTTAAACTTCTAAATTCTAAACTCTAACTAAATTCATAAACCTTAAAACTAAGGTGATTGTTAAAACTTTTAGTTTTGACGGTAAGTTAATTGAATATAAATTTTATTTAATGTAGGAATTTGTGCATTCCTTTTATTTTTGGTTATCGGGTATTTTTGACATTTTCAACGTGCTAATTGTTTACTTATATAAATATTTTTATTTTAAATCTGAACAAGGATTAAATTGTCCGGTTTTAAATCATGTAGTATATTTTTACTATATTTTAAAATCACATTAATTCCTTCTCGGGAACAGACAAGGGATTCTTAGTTAGAGGTGCCGAACGGGTCAATCGGTTTGAGTTTGATTCGAATTATTTTAGTTTCGGTTATTTCGGGTCTGATATCATTTGGTTCAGATTCAGTTTCGGTTTGGTTCTATAGTGCTCCAGGTCATTCTGGTTCGGTTATTTTCGGTTCGGGTCAATGAGAGATCGGTCGGTTTTAATCAAGTTTTTAGGTTGGCCAGTTTTTTACACCCTACATATGACTTTATAAAGTCAATATATTTGACTTTTTGATGAGTTATGCGGCTGTTCATATCAAATCTTTCTTTATTTCTATTAATATATTTTATTTATTTCGGGTTGTTTTCGGTTCGGGTCCATTCAATTTGCGTCTATTCGGTTCGAGTCCATTTTGGTTTAACTAAAAATTAGTTCGATTTCGGATTAGATTTTAGGTCATCATGTTCGTGTCGGTTTCGGGTCTCGAATCAGGTAAATTGGTTTGAATCTCGGGTCAAGTTTGCCAGGTCTACCCTTTTTTCTTTTTATTATGTATGCAGAGGCTTGCGCAGGTTACTGGGGGATTGTTCGGGGTTGTTGGAAGCCGTTTAAGACCTCTAAAAATAATTCATCGATATCGCATCTCTCCTTTGTTGATGGCATAATACTGTTTGCAGAAGTATCTATTTTATAGCTTCGAATAATCTAATCGGTCCTTAACAGATTCAGTGAAGTGTCGGGACATAAGGTTAGTATTGCGAAGGCCATTATTTTCTTTTCATCTAATGTGCCGCCTGATTTGAGAAACCATATTAGTACGAGTTTTGTTTTAAAGAAGTAGATGATCTAGGCAAGTATCTTAGAGTGCCGTTATTGCACAAACGTGTCACATCATCGTCCTATTCTTATTTGATTCAAATGGTCTAGAAAAAATTGAGTGGGTGGAAGGCCAAACCGTTATCCTTTATTGGTCGGATAACTTTTGGTGAAAGCAGTTTTAGCTGCTATTCCTACATACACTATGCAAACGGCGGTGCTCCTGAAGAGTGTTTGTGCGGAGCTAGAATGATTAATCGGGTGTTTCATTTGAAAAATTATTACGGAGAAAGACAATGTTCACTTAGTCTGATGGGAGGAGGTATGTCATCCCGTATCACATGGAAGTTTAGGCAGGGCGGATTTGATCAAATAAGTTGAGAGTCTTACTTAAAATTTTTGAATTTTTTTGAAGTTTAGTATAAGATTTTTGAAAATTTTAATTTAAAATTTGGAGATCTAATTAATATTTTTTAAAAAAATATTTAATGAGAAAATTTTTAAAATAATTAAAAAGACTTAATTAAAAATATTTAGGACAAAAATAAAATTTAATGAGAATTTTAAAATTTTTGGAGGGCCAAATTATGACAACGTTGAGCTCATTTGGAAGATTATTCAGCATTTTCATGGTTTGCAAAGGATTAAAATATTTCTTTGGCTTACTTGTCGTGACAAAATTATGACAAATGTAGAACGAACGCGTCGACATTTCACAACCGATAGCCGTTGCCCTGTAAGTCAAGCTCCGATAGAAGATTAAATATTAAAAAAAATTAAAAACAGTAATACATTTAATAAACTACACAATCGTAGTATCATATATATATATATATATATATATATTATCTCATTTGTACAAAAAAATATCATATTACTTCATAATAGATTTAAATGATCACCCATCTGTCTCTAATGTTAGGAATAATATTTTCGGAATGTAACATTACTTAAGATATTACTTAGAATATTTTATTACCTTGTTTGATTTATTTGGTAGGAATGTAAGATCACATTGTTTGGTTGAGGGAATATAAGATTAATTGAAAGTAAATTTTACTATATTATCCTTGTGATATATTTTCTTTCTAACAAGTTAAACTTTCAATATTAATTTAAAAATATTTACTTTAAGATTCATATATACAATTATACTTAGCATACTACTAATATAATTGGTATATATTTTTATTGATATTAAAATTCTTATAATTAAATTTAAATAAATAAAAATATAATGGGTAAAAACATTTGAATATTAAACTAATATAAAATATTTTTTAAATAAATATACTCTCTAAATATTAAAGCCTATTTGAAATAATAAAATGAATAACAAATTTGCATAAAAGTCAAGAAAAATGATAAATAAGAGATGATTATCGTATCATGAAACATTAAATTACAATGATTTCTACGAAAATAGAACATAAAACCAATAAACTCGAAGGTTCTCCTTATAATATGCTACGTGTCTATTTTATTTTCTTACCAAAATTTTATAAAAAAAATTACAGAGTATTTAGACATTTTATCAAAAAAATTCATAGCCATGCTTTTTTCTTTTATTTAAATATTAAACTACTTTTAAAATGTGAAAACATTTTAAATATTAAACTAATATGAGATAAAAATTATTTAAAAAATTTACACCATTTAAATATGTTACAAATGATCTAAAATAAGAAAACTATTACTTTAAGGGTAATTTTGTCCAAAGTGACAGAAATTGACAAATATACTTTTTTTTGAAAATTATAATTTTATTTATAATATTAAAAGACCTTTAGCAAGGGCTTCATTAAAAAAATCTCCCTAAACCTAAATGCAGGAAAAAGACTGCACCTAGCTAACGGTGAAACACACATACGAAGGCAACCAATACTGCAACTTACAAACAAAAAGAGCCAAATAAGGCAGCCAACAACAGGCAAGCAAATACAAAAACAATGAACACCTATGCAAGCTACAGAGCACCGAAGTTGAAGTGCCCAGGGCAGCAATAAAATCTTCAAAACCCCTGCTTTAACTTTCGAACCATTAATCGCAAGCCTTCCACAAGAATGCTACATCACATGCAATTTCCCTCTTTGCCAGTTTATCTACAGTGCTATTGAAATCTCTCGAAATACCACATAAGGACCAAGACAATTCAGAGCCTATTTCTAAGCATTCCATAATTAATTCCTTAAAGACAATATGTGCAGTAACATGGTGATTTAACCATTCAACACACAATAAGCTATTCGCCTCCACAATTAATTTGTACGAACCTGCCCAACTCGAATCCTTGAAAATCAACAAGGCTTCTTTAATTGCAAGCAACTCTGTCTTTGAGACATCCAAAACACCACCCGACTTTGAGAACATGATCAGATAGCGATTGTTAGAGTCTCTTAGGATGCCTCCGATCCCAGCTCTACCGAACCCCCCACTACAGCTCCATCGACATTGAATTTGAGAGACTTCCAAAAGGGTTTAGACCACAATAAGGTGGTACTTTCACCTCGGTCTGTATTGATCAGTTTTAAGCTTTGTGGACAACGAATAATATCCTCAATGAAGGTTACCTTTGAAGGCCAAGTTTCCTTGCACCAATGACCTATTCTTGTTAGGCAAAGAAGGAATATTTCATTCGCATCCACACGTTTCCCTTTGAATACCACTTCATTCCTGCACAACGACCACACACAGCAAAAGAAACAAATCTGCCACACTAATTTAGATTTGAAAGGACAAAAACCAGCATCCCAATACAATAAGAAAGATTTAATGTCTCAGATTCACAATGTTCTTCACACAGGGGGTAAGAAGTGGATATCTGCCGGGATTGGCACCATTTTGAGATCTCGAGTCTTGTTGGAACTGTTGAGTTGATCAAACAATTGCAAATGGCCAAGAGGGGGTGAATTGGCAATTAAAATTTTGGTGGGAAGAATGAGTGAAAAATAAAATTGACACAAGTAGTTAGAGTGGTTCAAGTTCTCCAAATGAACTCTACATCCACTACCTTAGTTCCCACTAAGGATTTTCAACCAATTCACTACTTGAATTCTTCCCATTTTCTTGGATGAGGAGGTAACCTTACAAATTCGATTAAGCTTTCTACCCAAAGCTTAATCCACTCAAATTACAAAGAGAAGTTGTGGTAAACTCAAATAATTCCTCTCAAAGGATAATTGTCTACCCAATTACAATTTTAATCACCCCAAACTCACAATACAAAATGACAATTGAAAAACACTAGAGTTGGGTACAAGAATTTGACTTTGAATAGCTCAAGGGTTTGGATTTTTGCTTTGATGATGCTTGTGGGTTGAATAGTTGTTGCTGACCTTCAAAGGACTTCAATTTATACCTCCTCTATTAATTCTAGCCGTTTGGGTGGTTGGGAACTTGAATAGAGCCGTTGGAACCCTCTCTTACCACCATAAATGCACTTCTGCAGCTACTCGTATCGGTACTCGGGGAGCCGTATCGATACCTGTCTCAGAAAAGAAAGAGCCGTTGTGTGCAATAAATAATGGGTATCGAAACGCACCTAGGCGTATCGATACGGGGTATCGAAACGGTTAAGACCGTATCGATATCTTTTTCTCAACTTAGCTCACTGTCGATTTCCGTTTTGATACGAGGGTTTACCGTATCGATACGGGTCAACTACCAATTTAAAATATGGTTACCTAACAACTGGCACCAACGGTCGAAATATTTAAAACAACTTGATTTTAAAATTCATTAAAACCGTATCGATACGGGTGAAGTCGTATCGGTACGCCATTCAAACTCTTTTAGACTTTTACGAAGGAGCGTATCGATACAGATTGAATCTGTTTCAATACGGTGTTTCGATATGGTTAAGTGCGTATCGAAACAAGTTCCGGCAGTAGCCAACTTTGTAAAAAAGGCATCGATATGGCTGGAAGCGTATCGATACACCTGGACGGTTTTCAATAGTTTGGCCTTGGAACACTTAGAAAATATTTTGAGTTTGAGTTTTTCAAATCAGTTTTAAAGTGTTGGTGATTTAAAACTTATTAAGAGACTTATAAAACAATTTTAAGTTTTTCAAATTGATCCTTAAAGATTAGTTATATCAAAATCAAACATAGGTTTTACAATCTCCCCCTTTTTGATATAACAAAACTAAAACTTAAAATTTTTGACACTTTGAAAAACTTTACAAAGTTAACTCCCCCTTAATATAAGCTAGATAACTTTTAAGTTGAAATCAAAATTTTTAAAGTGTTGTGAGCTAGTTTCTCTCCCCCTTTTTGTTAGATCAAAAATATTGAGACAATAGATAAGTGCATATCATAGGCAAAGGTATATAAGCAACATAAATATTATTAACTTCAAAATAAAGCATAACATCAAACTTAAAAATCCAACAATAAAACATAAAATCAAAGCATAGGTTTAATAATAAAACAAACTTAGTCCTAAGAACATAAATAAAAAATGCATAAATAGAAATATCCTAGATGATATGCATGAGATGCAAGGAGAAGCTACTAGGCATCATCATCGCCGTCTTCATCATCTTCATCGTCAATTCCAATTGGATCATCATTCCTCATGCTATTGCGCCACTCATCATGGAAAGTGGAGAGGGAAATATTCAAAGAGTTATGACCGCTTTCAAGAGAGGTTAGGAGATTCTCCATGTTCGTCATCCTTGTGTCAAAAGTTGTTTCAAGATCGGTAAGACGATTTCCCATATCCGTGCGCAACCCGGTGAATTGCTCATTGAGGAATGTCATAAGAGCATCCATGGAGGGTTGAGAAGGAGGTGGAGGAGCTTGATCACCTTGAGGTTCTTCAAATATTGCCGCGGCCTCGGGTGGTAGCTCGGAAAGACGTACCCAATTACCATTAAAATAATGGAACTTACCCCGTGCAAGAGATCGTTCATCAATAGGATCAGTGAGGGGAGTTGGGTAGTCAAACGAGCAATCAATATCCTTTTTCAAAAAGAAATAGCTTAAGGTCGTACCATAGGTGAAAGAGGTGACGAGAGAGATGTGGTGATGTTGCACAAGATAGACAATCTCCGCAAACATGATCCGAGCAAGGTTTGGACGCTTTCTCTCACGGAAGCAACGGATCCAAAAATCATCCACTTGACGGATGGTAGAGTATTTTCCTCCGGAAGGCCTAAACCACCAAGACACCATCAAATGGAGGATCCGATCTTGAGCATTGAGGGCGGTGACAAAGCCACTAAGAACATGGCCTAAAGCATTCTCATCATCAAGGCCTTCATCCTCCAAATTAAAAACTTCGCATATAGACTTGACATCAAGGAGAATTTTCTTGCCCATGAGATAAGAAGTAACTCCGGTAACAACCCCATTACGTGCAACACATTTGGCATTAGTGTAAAAAATCAAAACTAAAAGACGGAAGTAAAATCCGGGAATGGAAATAAAATCCATAAAATTCCAACGTTGGAGCAAAGGGAGATATTCAAATTTAAATCGCTCCGAGTTAAGAAAAGGAATCGATATTACCCTTTCCGCACGAATCTTATAGTTTTCGTATTGATGAAAATATGCGAGAGCCGCGGGGTTTTCAAAAGATTGTTCATATATTTGGGTGTAGTTTGGACGTGCAACAACTCCGAGATTAGATGATTCACCGGTTTGAGAAACCTGAGATCTCTTCCTAGATTCCTTGGGTGCCATGATCTAAAAAAATTATGCATTGAGATTTCTTCAATCAAGAAAAAAATTTGAAAAATAAAAATTTGAAGAAGAAATTAAAAAAAAAATTGTTAAGAAGATGAATATAGAGACAATACAAAAACAGAAAAAGAAGAAAAAGAAAAAGAAAGAATTTTTACCTTGAAAGGGATTGGAGAGGAATGAAGAAAAATCTAGCACCAAATTTGATGAGAACGATTTTAGAGCTTAGCTTGATGGAAACCCTCTTTAAGATTTTGAGTTGTGGTGTGAAAATATGAGGGAGGAAGAGCCTTTTTATAGGCAAAACGGTTAGGGTTTTTAGGGTTTGAAGAATTTTAGTTTTGGTAAAAGTTGAAGACTTTAAATGCCAAATTAAAAGCTGTCTGCGCAATCGAGTACCGATACGCCTGAAGGTGTATCGATACAGGGGTAGAAACGTCATTTCCTTAAAAATGCCCGTTGGAGAATCGTATCGAAACGGATGAGATCCGTATAGAAACGATTGAAGCTCGTATCGATACGGGTTTAACCGTATCGATATCCGTTTAAGGCAAAAAGAAGTCTGGGAAGCTCAATGAAGAACACGTATCGATACGCGTAGAACCGTATCGATACCCTATGCCCAGAAATACATCTTTAGGCCTAAAGAACAACCATAGGCTCGATTTTAACATCTCCTAAAGGTATGCAAATGATGAATGAACAGTTCTAAACATATTTTAATAGAACCATACTCCCCCTAACTATAGGCATGGACATTTTCAAGAGTTACAACACACAAACATGCAATTTCACAAAATCAAGCAATTTTAAGCACAAAGAGGTCCTAAAAGGTCAAGATAGGCTAGCTAGACCTAACTCTCTCCTAAGGGACCAAAAACGCTCTTTATCTAAAGGTTTTGTAAATATATCCGCTAATTGGTTCAAGGTGTCAACATATTCTATAACAACATCATTTTTCAAAACATGATCTCTAATGAAATGATGTCGAATTTCTATGTGTTTAGTTCTAGAGTGTTGGATAGGATTCTTAATGAGACAAATGGCACTAGTGTTGTCACACTTAAGGGGTATGGTTTCTACTTCAACACCATAATCTAAGAGTTGTTGCTTCATCCAAAGGACTTGAGCACAACAACTCCCTAAGGATATGTACTCCGCTTCAGTGGTAGATAAAGCTACGCTATTTTGTTTCTTAGAGAACCAAGATACGAGTATACTACCTAAGAATTGGCATGTCCCGGAAGTACTTTTCCTATCTATCTTACATCCCCCATAATCCGCATCCGAATAAGCATGAAGGCTAAAGGAAGAATCTTTAGGATACCAAAGGCCTAAAGTAGGTGTGTCTCTAAGGTATCTAAAAATTCTCTTAATGGCAACTAAGTGTGATTCTCTAGGACTAGCTTGAAACCTAGCACACAAGCAAACACTAAACATAATATCCGGTCTACTTGCGGTAAGGTAAAGCAAAGAACCTATCATGGATCTATAAAGCTTAGAATCAACACACTTACCTCCTTCATCTTTGTCAAGCTTTATGGAAGAACTCATAGGAGTGGCTTGAGGTTTTGCATTCTCCAAGCCAAACTTTTTGAGCATATCATTCACGTACTTAGCTTGATTTATGAAGGTGCCATCTTTCCTTTGTTTGATTTGGAGTCCCAAAAAGAATGAGAGCTCCCCCATCATGCTCATCTCGAACTCACCTTGCGTTAGCTTAGAAAATTCTTTGTAATAACACTCATTAGTAGAACCAAAAATGATATCATCAACATAAATTTGAACTACTAAGATGTCATTGTTATATCTTTTTATGAAGAGTGTAGTATCCACTTTTCCTTTTTCAAAACCCTTTTCAATTAAGAAATTTGAAAGTCTCTCATACCAAGCTCTAGGAGCTTGTTTTAAACCATAGAGAGCTTTTGTAAGTTTAAACACATGGTTTGGAAATTTTGAATCCTCAAAACCCGGTGGTTGTTCAACATACACTTCTTCATTTATAAAACCATTTAAAAAGGCACTTTTCACATCCATTTGAAAAAGTTTGAAATTATGATAACATGCAAATGCAAGCAACATCCTAATAGCTTCCATTCTAGCTACGGGTGCATAAGTCTCATCAAAATCAATTCCCTCTTCTTGTGTATAGCCTTGAGCAACAAGCCTAGCCTTGTTTCTCACTATATTACCACTTTCATCTAATTTATTCCTAAAAACCCATTTTGTACCTATAGTAGATTGATTATTAGGCCTTTCAACTAATGTCCAAAGTCTACTTCTCTCAAATTGATTTAATTCCTCTTGCATGGCCAAAATCCAAAAATCATCTTTTAAAGCTTCTTTAATATTTTTAGGCTCAATGCATGAAAGAAATGCAACATGATTCATTAATTTGAGAGAGGATCTAGTAGTTACCCCCTTGGATGGATCACCCAAGATTTCACCACCTTTGACATAGTTTAACTCCCTTGGGTAAGACACCTCTCTTTCCTCAAGAGCCAAGTCTTTCAAGGCTTCAAGAGGTGGATCTTGTGTATCCTCATCTTTAGTTGGAATCTCATCCACCTTTGATGTTTGTCCTCCATCAATGGCATCAAGGATTCCTACATCATCATCATCACAAGATTCCTTCCTCGGAAGGAGGTTATCATCGAAAACAACATGTATAGACTCTTCAACTACTAGAGTTCTCTTATTAAATACACGATAGGCTTTAGAGTTTAAAGAGTACCCTAAGAAAATAGCTTCATCACTTTTAACATCAAATTTACCTAAGTTTTCTTTACCATTATTCAAAACAAAACACTTGCAACCAAAAGGGTTGAAATAGCTAATGTTAGGCTTCTTAGATTTTAAAATCTCATAAGGTGTTTTCTTCAAAATTGGCTTAATCATTACTCGATTTATAATATAGAAAGCGATATTTGTGGCTTCCGCCCAAAAATATTTAGGTAGATTATTTTCGCAAAGCATGGTTCTAGCCATTTCTTCTAAAGTTCGATTTTCCTCTCAACTACCCCATTTTGTTGAGGAGTGCGAGGTGCGGAAAAATTGTGGCTAATCCCATTTTCATTTAAAAACTCATCGAAACCTAGATTTTGAAATTCGGTTCCATGATCACTTCTAATGTGAGAAATTTTAAGTTCAAGATCATTTTGAGTTATTTTAGAAAATGTGATGAATTTTTCTAAAGCCTCATCCTTTGTACTTAAGAATAGAACCCAAGTAAACCTAGAATAGTCATCTACAAGCACAAAAGCATATGATTTTCCACCCAAGCTCATTGTTCTAATAGGCCCAAAAAGATCCATATGAATCAATTGTAAACATCTACTAGTAGAGACATCATTTATGGATTTAAAAGAAGTTCTATGTTGTTTACCCTTTGAACATGCATCACAAATTTTATCATTAGAAAATTTAAGTTTAGGTAAACCTCTAACTAGATTAAGGGAAATTAATTTCTCTAAGACACTCATGCTAGCATGTCCTAATTTTCTATGCCAAATCCATGAGTCATGTTCATCATGTGCAACTAAGCATGTGTGAGATGAATGAATGTCATCTAGATGTACCATGTATATGTTCCTTATGCGATGACCAATGAACATTAGTTGATTTGTTTTAATGTTTACAATTTTGCAACCACTTTTATCAAATAAAACATTAAAACCCTTGTCACTGACTAATACTCAATAAGTTATGCTTAAGACCGTTGACATACAAAACATTTTCAATGAAAATAGAAGAGTGATTACCAATAGAGCCTATTCCTTCAATGTGGCCTTTGGAGTTGTCACCAAAAGTTACCACTCCACCACTTTTTGGCTTTAGTTCCACAAATCTACTATTGTTACCGGCCATGTGTCTTGAGCATCCACTATCAAGGTATCAAGAATTTTTGCTTGAAGCTTTAGCCTTGTAGCAATGCTCCCCTACAAACAAAGAAATTAGGCCTTGATTTTTGGTACCCAAATCATTTTGGGTCCATGAGTGTTAGCCTTCAAAATTTTGGTTCCCTTAGGAATCCAAGAAGCAATAGCATTCATGTTATTAGAAACTATGAGTTCCTTAGGAACCCAAACACTCCTAACTCTTTGACTTCTAGATTACTTATTAAAATTTCTTTGTTTAGGAATAAAATATTTTCTTTTTACATATTGGGATTTAGAATGATTTTCTTTTTCAAAATTGTTTTTCCCAATAGCAATAGATGTTTTGAGATTATCCACTTCCTTTGTGTGATAATCTTGAAAATTGAAAAGAAGTTTTTCAAGTTCAACATTTTTTGTTTTAAGATCATTTGAAAGATTTACTAAAAACAAAACTTTCTTTTCCAATTCGGAGTTAGCTTTAGAAAATGTCTCATTTTTATTTTTCAAATCGGAAATGGTTTTCTTGTTTTTCAAAATGGATTATTTGTATTTTCCTACTAACTCATCGTAAACCTCTTGGAATTCATCATAAGCATCTCGAAGTTCATCAAAAGTAAAATCGAAATTGGATAAGTTAGAATTTACCTTTGGTTCATCATCAATGGCCATGAGACATAGATTGGCCACTTCCTCCTCTTCCTCGGATGACTCGTCGTCACTCCAAGTTGCTATTTGAGCTTTGAGCTTGTTCTTCTTCCCAAAGCTCTTCCTCTTCAATTGAGGACATTCAAAATGGATGTGACCCGGTTTCTTGCATTCATAGCAAGTGATTTGGTCCTTCTCCTCTTCCTTACTCTTACTCTTGAAGTCTCCCATTTCTAATGAACTTTCTTCCACGATTTGACTTCATGAACCGAGTAAACCGTTTGGCCAACATGGCCATCTCCTCATCTTCATCCTCACTTGAATCACTTTCTTGATGTGAAGCTTTTAGAGCGATTCCCACTTTCTTCTTCTCAACCTCCTTCTTCTCAACTATTTTCTTCTCTTGTTCTCTTCCCTTCCTCATAATCTCATGGGTGAGTAGAGATCCAACAAGAGCATCAAACTTGAGAGTCTTCAAATCTCTAGCTTCAATAATAGCCGTTCTCTTGCCATCTCATGACTCCGGAAGAGAGTACAACAATTTTCTCACTAGTTTGTCTTCGGGGATGATCTCGCCGAACCCCTTCAATCTGTTGACAATGACCGAGAATCGATCAAACATCTTGGAGACACTTTCATCGAGATCCATCTTGAAGTTTTTATAGCTTAGATTGAGTGGCCCAATCTTTGTCTCCTTGACATCACTAGTTCCCTCATATGTTGTCTCGAGGGTGTCCCAAACCTCCTTGGCATTTTCGATTGAAGACACCTTGGAGTAGATATCAGGACCAAGTGCACAAAATATAACATGAAGAGCTTTGTCATTCACTTGCATCCTTCTTCTTTCATCATCCGTCATCTCGGCTTTTACCTTTGGGACGAGTCTTTCTCCATCTCTCTTCATGGGAATGTATGGACCTTCTTCAACCACATCCCATACCATGTAGTCGGTAGACTTGATGAAAAGCCTCATCCTATTCTTTCAATATGGGTAGTTGTCCCCATTGAAGAATGGCGGCTTGGTGGTGGATTGGGACTCATAGTTGGAGGTGGATGTCATTGCTTGACTAGTTGTTGATCAAACTCTCCTAGAATCGACTCAAGAGGGTTGTAATCCTTCCAATGAGTGTAGCTCTGATACCAATTGTTGAGTTGATCAAACAATTGCAAATGGCCAAGAGGGGGTGAATTGGCAATTAAAATTTTGGTGGGAAGAATGAGTGAAAAATAAAATTGACACAAGTAGTTAGAGTGGTTCAAGTTCTCCAAATGAACTCTACATCCACTACCTTAGTTCCCACTAAGGATTTTCAACCAATTCACTACTTGAATTCTTCCCCTTTTCTTGGATGAGGAGGTAACCTTACAAATTCGATTAAGCTTTCTACCCAAAGCTTAATCCACTCAAATTACAAAGAGAAGTTGTGGTAAACTCAAATAATTCCTCTCAAAGGATAATTGTCTACCCAATTACAATTTTAATCACCCCAAACTCACAATACAAAATGACAATTGAAAAACACTAGAGTTGGGTACAAGAATTTTACTTTGAATAGCTCAAGGGTTTGGATTTTTGCTTTGATGATGCTTGTGGGTTGAATAGTTGTTGCTGACCTTCAAAGGACTTCAATTTATACCTCCTCTATTAATTCTAGCCGTTTGGGTGGTTGGGAACTTGAATAGAGCCGTTGGAACCCTTTCTTACCACCATAAATGCACTTCTGCAGCTACCCGTATCGGTACTCGGGGAGCCGTATCGATACCTGTCTTAGAAAAGAAAGAGCCGTTGTGTGCAATAAATAATGGGTATCGAAACGCACGTAGGCGTATCGATACGGGGTATCGAAACGGCTAAGACTGTATCGATACCTTTTTCTCAACTTAGCTCTCTGTCGATTTCTGTTTCGATACGAGGGTTTACCGTATCGATACGGGTCAACTACCAATTTAAAATATGGTTACCTAACAACTGACACCAACAGTCGAAATATTTAAAACGACTTGATTTTAAAATTCATTAAAACTGTATCGATACGGGTGAAGTCGTATCGGTACGCCATTCAAACTCTTTTAGACTTTTACGAAGGAGCGTATCGATACAGATTGAATCTGTTTCGATACGGTGTTCCGATACGGTTAAGTGTGTATCGAAACGAGCTCCGGCAGTAGCCAACTTTGTAGAAAAGGTATCAATACAGCTGGAAGAGTATCGATACACTTGGACGGTTTTCATTAGTTTGGCCTTGGAACACTTGGAAAATATTTTGAGTTTGAGTTTTTCAAATCAGTTTTAAAGTGTTGGTGATTTAAAACTTATTAAGGGACTTATAAAACAATTTTAAGTTTTTCAAATTGATCCTTAAAGATTTAATTATATCAAAATCAAACATAGGTTTTACAGGAACTTTGCCTAGGATTAATCTCCACACAAAAGCTTCCACCTTTGGTGGAGCAATATTCGGCCAAACTAGTTTCCACACCTCTTCCTTACAACCAAGACCATTCAAACAATTACTATAAAAAGATTTAGCAGTATAAACAGAGTTCGAATTACTTGTCCAGCGGATGCAGTCTGTTTTGATTCGTCCTGGTATTACCTTGCTAATAACCTCTAAGAATTGCTCCTACAGTTCTTTCTCCCATTCAAACAGAACTCTACGAAGCTGAATGCGCCACACCCAGAGATTATTCACAAACTCGCCAAATTCAGAAATAGTACCCTCTTTCCTAACTGCAAGTGCAAAGACTCTAGGAAACATCATTTTTAGAGGTGCTGCCCCTGTCCACAATTCTGTCCATAACTGAATCTTTTCACCGTTTCCAACAATCATTCGAATATTATGGGTGAAAGAGACAACAGGGTCGTTTGTTTGAGTAATTATATTGCGCTACAACCAAGACGTGCTCTGCTGTCTGTCAACCGAAGGCAACAAGGTCCCGTCCTTTTCATTGTATTTTGCCACTATAACCCTGCGCCACAGGCTATCCGCTTCACACCCGAATCTCCATAACCATTTGTCCAGGAGAGCTCTATTCTTTATTTTGAAATCAACCAGACCAAGTCCACCACAAGACTTCGGAAGTACTAGCCTTTCCCAACTAACCCAATGTATTGCTCTTTTCTCCAGAGTTCCCCAAAGAAATTTAGCCACTAGTTTAGAGATTTCAGAGTTAACACCTGCCGGAAGTGGGAAGAGTGACATGAAATATATGGGAAGACTATTCAGAACAGATTTGATTAGTGTTACTCGGCCTCCAAAGGAAAGCATTTTCGACTTCCATGGTGTCAGTTTTTTTTGAATTTGTCTACAATAGGCGACCACAGCTGACTTGAGTTTTTCGTCGCTCCAAGAGGGAACCCCACATATATAGCTGAGAATTTTTCAGGTTTGCAATGAAATAGTGCTGCCCAGTGATCTATCCTTTGATCCTCCACATTTATTCCCATAAATTTCTACTTTTTCAAATTTAACTTCAAGCCTGCTGCTACTTCAAAAACCTTCAAGATTCTCACCACATTTCTGAACCGAGTTTCTCCAGCTTCACAAAAAACTATGAGGTCATCAGCAAATTGGATATGGGAGATTTCCATTCCAACTTGTCCAATTTTGAATCCACTAAACAAACCTCGAACGGTGGCTTTATTGAGAACTCCACTAAGTGCTTCTACTACTAAATTGAATAGCATCGGAGACAAGGGCAATCTTGTCTAAGGCCACGCGAAATGGCAAAGGGGGAGGTGGGAGAACCATTAACTAAGACCGAGATGTAGGCAGTGAAAACACACAGGTAAATCCAGTGACACCAAGTTGGACCGAATCCCATCTTTCTCAGAACTGTCAACAAGAATCCCCAATCAACCGTGTCACACGCTTTGTAAAAATTCACTTTGAACACAATGCCTTCTAACCCTTTCCTCTTATGGTGATCAATTACTTCATTAGCAATCAAGGAGCAGTCCAGAATTTGTCGACCAGAGCAGAATGCAAACTGTTGTTCCCCAATTAGCTTATCAAACACCGATCCAAGCCTAAAAGCGAGAACTTTCGCGAGTAGTTTGTAAACACAACCCACTAGACTTATAGGCTTGTACTCCTCTACCGAGCATGGGTTTTGAACCTTCAGAACTAGCACAATGAAGGAATGATTGAAAGAAAACTCCTTTAGCTCTCCTCGGAGGAATTTCTAGAAAAAGGCCAAGATCTCATCTTTTAATGAAGGCCAAATTTTTTTCAAAAACCCCATGCTAAAACCATCAGGTCCCAGTGCTTTTGAAGAATCCAAGGCACAAAGTGCAGCAAAAATTTCTTGCTCCGAGAACACTGCCTCCAAGCCCACTGCATCCTTTGCACTGATTTTCCTCAACTCACAGTTAAATTCTTTAACTGGGAGGGTCCGTGACGAATTGTAAACATTCTTAAAGTGCAACTCTATCTCCTTTTTGACTGTAGACTGGTTCTCCACAGTTCTGTTGCCGACTTTAATTGCCCCATGTAATTTTTCATTCTTCTTGCATACGCCACTGCATGGAAAAACTTTGTATTTCTATCGCCATCAGTAACCCAATTTAATCGAGACTTTTGGAGCCAATCTAGCTCTGCTCTCCTTACCGCGTCCCACAACCTTTTCCTTGCAGTCCTGAGTTCCTCTAAAGTGCCATGAAAATAAGATTCTAAAAAAATTTATTAATCCTGTTAATAATTTTTCCCGTGAACCAAACGTCTCCTAAAGAGCCATTATCTTGAGGTTTGATTGTAAAATAGTACCTTTAGCATTTTGACATTTTTTTTCTTTCAATTTGACAGTTGTTCTTTTATATATATATATATATATATATATATAATTCAAATGTAATATAAGGAGGGGTTACAGTAGTAAAAAATGACATGTTCTACTTAAGTAATTCAGGTTCAAACAACTTAGTTTATAACTGTATGTGAGTTTATCCAGATTTAAAACCGAACATAAATGCTACCTTGTAAAAGAATAGAATTATAACTCTTACTTGTTTTAATTAAAATCGTAAGATTGGTATAAAATGGAAAGCAGCATAATATAACCAAAAGTGGGGGGAGACATTGTTCGATTCTAATTAACAAAAGATCTCAAATAAACTAAAACCCCTTTTCTTAATGCTGTACGGACAATCTAATCTATAGTATTACATTTTAATCATTCTTAAATTCTCTAATTATTAACCCTATTATTGTTATTAATTGGGAGGCCAAGTTAGACACTTTTTTGTTTAATTTCTAAACTTTATTTTGGTCCATATTAACCTTTAAAATTGACAATCTTTTTCATTTAGGAACCTTTTAAGTGGGAACAAGCAAATATGAGCCATTAGATTGAAAGTCAGAAAAAAGCAATAAAATACAACCACTGATGATGCCAAATCAGCATTAAATGAGTAGCCTGAGATGTAAACACCCAATAATTGCCCTCTTTTTTCTATTTATTTATCATAACTTTTTTCTATTACTTTTTCCTTTTTCATGTATATACATATACTCTTTGGACATGTTTGTGGTCTCTCTTCTTTATTATGATAAAATACAACTCAAGTCGTTCAATTATTAGTTTCTTTAAAAATGATTCATTTTTCTCCAACACTTCCAATTTAATCACTCATTTAAAAATTGTTACCAACAAGTCATCATGTTGCTAAAATTGAAACAAATGTCTAACATGATCTAATATAATAATAATTTTAGTCACCAACACCTATACACTTGATTAATTTGGTCCTAATTCAAAACAATTTAATACATTTTACACATTTAGTTTTTTTCACGATACCGTCAAACCAAACAAGTTCGCCAGATCAAAACATCAGTTGGATAACATCATTCTACTATAAGCAACAAGTTATTGATAAAGGCAACAATTGGATAACTGCAACATCAAAGTAATATAAGATTTCTGGAGAAGAACAAAGACGTAATTGATAGATTTTTTAATATGAATAATTAAATTTATTAAACTCTCTCGAATTAGGATTGAATGGATGGAATGTTTAAGTTTTAGAGACTAAAATTATTATTATATCAAGTCACATAGTCATTTTCATTCATTTTAAAGATCATTGACTTGTTTGTAACAAATTTTTTTATTTAAATGACTAAATTGTATTTTTTAAACGACCCATTTGTAACAAGACTAATAAGTGAGTTGAGAAATATTAGATCTTCCATATATGTAAGTGAAATATCAATATGTAAAATAACTTTAATTTTATACCAGTGCAAGTAATTTTTTTAATTAAATAGAGAAATAATTATATTCTCAAAGTTCTATTAAAAAAATTATATTCTTAAAGTTAATGTCAGATTTCGAACTCTTATAAAATGAACAACATAAGAATCTTTGATCATTCAGTCAATTAATGGATCTTAGCCATGGACGGATGCACATTAGGTGTGAGAGGGGCAATTGCCCCTCCCAGCATTGATGGTTTAATTGCATTTTAAGTCATTGATAGTTTTAAAACTATTGTAATTAAGTCGTTGTCCCTCCCAAAATCTTGTAACTAAGTACTTGCCTCTCTAAAATTTCTTGTTTAATTAATTTTTAGGATCTTGTTAGTTTTAAAATTAATGAAATTAAGTCTTGACTCCCAATATTTTAGTTTAATTACTTTTAAGTCTTTTAATTTCAAAATTAGAAAAATAAAACATTAACTACCTTAATTTTATAGTTTAATAGCTTTTTAAAACCCTACTCGTTATGCGACTTGCACCCCTCGTGGATGAATCTTCACTCCGTCCCTGGTCCCAGCGAATTTTTTCTTATATAAAATACTTCAATCCTTTTAAACGAAAATCAATATGCTTTAACTTTAGTTGAGATTTAGTGAGTGGAGGAAAAGCAAGGGGGAAAGGGAATCAAGATTTTTTATTTCTAGTTTCTGAAAGAGGAAAAATATATGGTTTTCAAAAATGGCATAAAAATCCCAAAAATGGTTGAAATAAGAACTTTAAAAATGCAATATCCCCATGCAAAATGAGCACCCATACCATTTTATAAGTATAGCAAGAAGAGATTCTGCCCTTTTATTTCATGTGTAGTCACATCTACTCCTTTGTTTAAAAAGCTCTGGGAAATGTGTTGGTGGAGTACTTGGGGAATCCATTTTATTTGTATTCTGCTTTCTTTCTTTCTTTTCTCTTATCACTGTCTCCTATGTTGATGAGAATCTCAACCTGCGCCACTACACTCAAAAAATCCCATTACTAGTGTTTTTGTTTTCCCCCTCAAACTAAAAGATATTGCATCAGCATACCTGCAAGCAATTACAGTTTACTTCCGGTTGTTTTTAGAGGGGACAAATCGGTCATTCGGTTTGGGTCATTTCGAGTATGATATCATACGGTTCAAATTCTGGTCCGGTTCAGTCTTAGTTCAAGTTCATGGTGATTCGGGTCATATCGGATCGGTTGATTTTCGAGTCGATTATTTTCGATTTCGTCGATTTCAACCGAGTTTTTAAGTCAGGTCCGTTTTTTACATGTTATATATGGCTTTACAAAGCCAATGTATTTGACTTTTTGGTGAGTTGTGTGGCTGTTCACTTCTCATATTTCTTTTAATATATATATTTTTTTTCGAGTTGTTTTCGGTTCGGGTCTATTCAATTCGGTTGAAAATCAGTCCGGATTCATTACGGTACAATTAAAATTCAGATCGGTTTCGGTTCAATTCGATTTATTTCGAGTTTCATGTCGAATTTCAAGACATCATATTTAGGTCGATATCGAATCTCAGATCGAATAAATCGATTCGGGTCTCAAATTAAATTTACTAGGTTTAGTTGTTTTACTTTCTTCAACCCAAATAATTGATCATGCTAGATTAATATATATGTATATACAAACACTAATAAGGATTGGGTGTAGTACTTTTTTTCCTCAGTAGAGGGTCATATTATTATTATTTAGGATAAAATAAAAAAAGTCACTAACGTCTAGTTAAATAATTAAAATTGGCTATAAATTTTTTGAACTAATTTACCTACCAACATTTTATTTTAGGTCAATATGACTTTTCTGCGGATGAAAATTGTTAGTTAACTAACGATAAATGACTTGAAATGACGTGACAAACCTAATGACAATGCACACTAACATGACAATGTCATATATAGGGGTGAACGTTCGATCGAGTCGAGTCAAAAATTTTCGAGTTATTCGAGTTGTCGCATCATATTTTACAACTCAAACTTTATTTGAAATTTTTTCGATTCGATTCGATTCGAGTTTAAGAAATTCTAGTCTAGTCGAGTCGAGTTTTCGAGTTCCTATAAAAATTTAATTGTAATTATTTATCATGTTATAGTACGGTTTGATTCCAATTTAAACGATTTTCTCTAATCATATAAGATATGCACATAATATTTCTTCATATTTTTTCACATGTGACAATATTTCTTCATATTTTTATATATTAGTATGTATATATCATAAAAATTGAGGGACTCGTCTCGAACTTAAAAATAAATCCACTAATTACTAAAATTTTTGAATTATTCGAATTTCTATTTTACAACTCAAACTTTATTTGAATTTTTTTTGAGTCATTCGAGTCAAGACGAGTCGAGTATTTTCGCCTCGAGTCGAGTTATTCGGTTTTTTTTCGAGTCGAGTTTTGCTCACTCCTAGTCATATAGACAATAGTTGATTAACAATTTTTATTCGCAGATGGGTCATTTTGAGCCAAAATAAAATATTAGGGTTAAATTAGTTAAAAATTATAGGTTAAAATGACTATTCAATGAAATATTAGAGGTATTTTTTTGACATTACGCCTATTATTTATCACTATCACAATGTCTACCACCAAGCTTTAAACATTACTTGTCTTTGTATTACAGCTTTAACGAGGGCGTCCGCCATCCCATTCACATCACGTAAAGATATAGTCCCTTCTAATAATATCATGTCATCTGAACAAATTTCTACACATTATCTCCTTCTTGGTTCTTCTCGCTTCCAACTTCAATATTGATTTGGGAGAATTTTTTTTTTTCATTTATCTTCATTAAAAAAACTTGAATTTACAAAATTGAAGAAGATCAAATAACGCTAGAAATTAAAATATTTTTATAACTATGTAATAATTAATTAATCCGAATCGGATACGACAAAAATCAATTATGTCAGAAATTAATTAGAATGTTTGCATGTCCACCTTGCCATGTAACCTTATGACAAGGTTTGCCAGAGTTGTGGCTCAGACAACATTACTTAGTGTTGTCATGTTATTTTTAGGGTTAACTACACCATGTGGCGGAGCTAAGATTTGAAGTCGAGAGGTAAAATATAAATTTTGAAAGGTGGGTGGGGTAAATTCATAATTATCTCAATTTTTTCAGGAAAAATATAAGAAACCAAAAGGTAAGATTTTTCTCCCTGGGGGGTGCACAGCCCCTCCCATTGAAGCTGTAGCTTTGTCCCTGACTACATCGAATATCACTAAACTATAGTTTTTGAGTTGAAAATACCACCGAACTTTAAAATTCTTTAAAACTAACATTGAACTCTAATATTTGAGTCAAAAATGCCACTCCGCCGTTAACCATTAACTCTTCCGTTAAGTCAAAACGACGCCGTTTTGGTGCGGCTGTTTTGAAGCTTAATTTGGCCTAAAACAATGTGGTTTTGCTGGAGAAAAATGCCGTCATTTTGACTTAACGGGAGAGTTAACGGTTAACAGCGGGGTGACATTTTCGACTCAAATATTAAAGTTTAATGCTAGTTTTGAAGAGTTTTAAAGTTCGTTGATATTTTCGACTCAAGGGGCTATAGTTTAGTGGTATCCGGCGTAGTTAACCTTATTTTTACTTGTTTAGTTACAAGAAATAGGTATGGCTGAAGCCAGGTATGGTTGAAACCATGAGATGTAGTGTAGTGGTTGTTCACCTCATCTCTTAACAATAGGGTTATGAGTTCGATTTCTACCAATAGAAATGAAGTATATTTTATGACCAGTCGTTTACCGGTCATTAGTAACAACTATCAAGAAACGGCTCTTGCTGAGAAATTAGAGGTAGAAGATTCAAAGACAAGAAAGGAACATGGAGTTGCCATGTCCATGTCCATGCAAGGGAATTAGGCTTGCTTGATCCCATTGCTTTAAAAAGGGAATAATCATGAACTTGTGGGCATTGATGCAATCATACAGAAGTTAACTTTAAAGGCCTCTTTTTGGCATAGATATTCTTCATGCAGCAGCAGCAGCATCAATTCTGCTCATCTTCTCTTCTTTAGATTCTGTCTTTTCCAATTTGGCTCGGCAAACCCCCCTCCCTCACTATAGGCCTTTGCTCCTTTTTTTGGCCTAAATTTTATCCAAGTAACCTGAATGAGGCATGATCCTCGTAACATACCTGAAAACAAATGCAAGAATCGAATTCAAAGCTGAATTGAACCACCCATCCATCTACTGATTTGATGGCACCATGTCAACCACACTACATGTTTTACTTTTTCAATTTCAACTTCTCCCTCTTGTACCTCTACTCAAAGAGTTTTTGGTGTTCGGTTGTCATATAAGTTTTTATTATATTTGAATCCTATCTGGATCAAATGAGAGCAAGATTCTTTTAATGTCATTTTTCTATTTATAAGACTTAAAATTTAGATCTTATTTAAAAAATATCAAATTCTTTATTGCTGGGCCAATAAACATTAACTTACCAGAATTTAAATAGAGACGCTAAACATTTGCATATATTTATTGTTATACTTGATTTCTCGCCTCCGTATGATTTTGGAAATACCTTTTATCATCTCCATATTTGCAAATTTCAGAGATAGGCCACAACAACTCTTCGGCAATTTTGGGTGAAAAACTCCTTTTTAATTATTATCTTTAAAAATGGCTCCCAAAAACTTTTATTTGGCAAAATGACCCCCTTTCTTGCCAAGTCGACATACCTCGCGTTTTGTAGGACGCGAGGTACGACATCACGTTCTGCAGAACGCGATTTTTGTCGACGTGGCGTTGCAGTCCGTGTTAATGGTTTAACAGTACCTCGCGTTCTGCAGAACGCGAGGTCCCCGAGAAATTGAAAAGGCGGCTGGAATATATCGCATGGACCTCGCGTTCTGTAGGACGCGAGGTCTGTGCATTTCCAGCCTGAACCACAAGCAAAAACATGCGTAAGTAGGCCTGTTCGAACCCAATTTCGAGCGTGTAAATGGTATACTTTTAGCGATCATCGAGTTTGGGGTTGTAGTACTGAAAATTGTCTATCGTATGATACCAACATGGTTAATTTCCGTCCATTCTACAAAGGTTTAAAATGGCTTCGAAAACCCTATAGTAGCATACTTTTTTTGATTGAAGTTGTATTTCAACTAATGTCGATAGGCATGTTGGAGCAGAATTTCATACGTATAAATTTTAAATTTTTAGGTAACATCGAGTTTGGGGTTGTAGTACTGGAAATTCTCTATCGTATGACACTGACACGGTCAATTTTCGTCCATTGTACACTGACTTATAGTTGCTTCGAAAACAATATCATAACATATTTTTTTGAATGATTGAAAATATAAGATGGCGTACTGTATAAATAGAAGTAAACTGACTTTATTGATTCGATTGTAATGGGCGAACTCGCATATACAAATTAAAAATAATTAATTAATACGAGGGGCTGAGCGATTAGGACACTTAGGAGCTGTGTGCCCAGGATTTCGACATATAGAACAATGCTTCTTTTGTCCGGTTCTCTCTCGATGTTCGACCAAATCCTCGGCACAATATATTCTTGTAGAAGGTGGACGTCCTTTGGCTCGTAGTAGTGCTGGATCTGGGCGTATGATCGGTTCAGTGTCCACAGCATTTGGATCAACCTCATTTCCGATTGGAGGAAACTCTTTTTCGTAAACTTTAAGCACCGTTTTGAGTAAGTATACCGGATCAACCATATGCATGTATTATATTCGTTGGTTAGTGCAAGCAGCAATGGCGTGTGCGCACGGGTATTTGAAAGTTTGGAATATTCCGCACTCGCAGGTTTTTGCCCTCAGATCTACAACGTAAGCGTTGTGCTGAATGCCTTCTATCCGCCTGGAAAATTCGGCAACACGAAACAAGTGTCCTTCTCGCGAGAAGAGAGTTGCTTGCACCTGTCTTGATTGGGCCAATTGAATATGCAGTCTTGAGCGAAAATCTGGATGGACTTGGTGTCCACCTGCCATGTACTCAGCTGCTTGCCTGCCCAAGGTCGCAAAAAGGGTAGCTAAACGATAATAGGTGGCTTTGACAATAGAAGTGATAGGCAACTGCCGAACTCCCTTCAGTGATGAGTTCACTGCCTCAGCCAAGTTCGTTGTCATGTGACCAAAACGTTTACCCTCGTCATACGATCGAAGCCATTTTTCCTTTGGGATTTTTTCAAGGTATTCAGCGCCATTTTTGTTTCTCGCTCTCAGTTCCTCGAGCAGTTCAGCCACCTCTTGTTTGTAGTGCGAGTTGCCTACGGGATGACAGTTGAATAGTTATGGGCGAAAAACACATGAAAAAAGGTCGTAAATTGAAGCGAGTAACAAGTAATATAGTAAATGAAAATGACATAAATGACGTACCCATATCGAGCACCATTTGACGTTCATCACGATTCTTGTATTTCAGCAGGTAGTTTGCGGCTATGTGCCGCAAGCAAAAACGGTGGTGAATGTATGGAGGCTTCCAATAATTACCCAAATTTTGTATCGCCCACAGCAGCGCTGTACCTCTGTCAGAAATAACACACACCCCTTCATCCTTTCTTCTTCGTATTACAGAATCAAGGACATATTTTCGTAGGTTCGTAAGGAAGAACGTCCAAGACTCCATATCCTCCTTCGGGACGATTGCGAATGCAACAGGAACGCATTTGTGATTGCCGTCCTGTGCTATAGCTAGAAGTAGGATCTGTGTATATTTTCCGTACAACCATGTGCCGTCGATTTGGACCATCGGTTTGCAGTGCTTGAATGCGTTGATGCACTGGGGGAAAGTCCAAAATAACCGGTGGAATTGACAAACACCTCGGACGACACGATCATTTTCGTATGCCAGAACCGTATCAAGTTTGACAACTATTCTGGGGATGTGTTTCTGCAGGAGATTAAGCCACGGGCGCAAATCTATGTAAGATTCCTCCCATCGGCCATACAATTCCTCTTTGGCCTTTTTCCTTGCATACCATGCTTTCGAATAACCTGGACGGAAGCCGGTGACAGCTTGAGCTGCAGCCTGACATGTGGGGACCGACACAGTGGGATTTGTTTTCACCAGTGCGGAAAAGATGTCCGCGAGGTACTTTGCATCCAGGTTCTTGTGATCCTGGTTGAGGCTAGAAACGGTGCATGTATGGGGCCCCTCAAGTTTTGTTATTTTCCAACGGTTGCCTGCCCTCTTCAACTCTGATATACGGATTTTCCATTTACAGCCTTGATCCTTTTGGACGCAGTGAGCCTTGTAGTATTTGGCTTGGGTTTTCTTAACCGTCATCTCAACATTATGACGAAGGTTGTACTGCTTAACTGCCGCCACCACAATTTCCTTCTTCGCGAACGCCATACCAATTCTTAGTTCACCATCAGAACGGTGGACTCGGCCATCTATTGTGTCGTCATGGAGAAAATCAGGGACGTCCATTGCATCCATATCAACCGTTGTGAAGTGGGATGGTGGCTGGAACATAGAAATTGCTCTTGCGTCTACAGGAAAGTTGGTCGCAGTCGGTTCTTCGTCCAAATCTGGTGGTGGAACTACAGTGTCTTCTGGGTCTTCTGGTAACTCTGTCAAGTCTTCTGGTTCGGGATAGAATGGCCCCAGCTCGTCTCCGTCTGCCCTGGGTTCTCTAATCGGTTCTTCGTCAGAAGCATCCTCCGGGAGCTGGAATAATAGAGCTTCTGGAATCACTACCCTTTGAGGCGAGGATTGGGGTCGAGGAGCGGGAGACCTCTCACGAGATCGCTCAGGAACCTTATTTCCAAGACCAAAATCAAGATCACCATAAGAAGAATGTATTCCCATTGATGGTTGAACGTACTCTGTGCTAGGGACATACGTTGAGTGTCGTCCATATGATGAATCATGGTCGTGCGTAGCGTAAGAAGACGACGCTCCCTCACCCCCAAAAGAAGAATGTCTCCCCATAGATGGTTGACCGTAGTCGGTGCCAGAGACATACATTGAGTGCCGGCCATATGATGCTTCATGGTCGTGCGTAACGTAAGGAGCCGACGTTCCCTTCCCCCCAAAACTATAAGGATTGTATGGATTGTATGGACTGTATGATGCATTTGTTGGTGCATCGAATTCATCGTTTGGGGGTTGGTTCAGGTCGAACCCGATACTAGCTACGCATGACTGCCTTGGAGGAGCAGATGACGATGCACCAACTTCGTTGTCTCGACAGAGTAGGCCAAAATCACGCCGTAGACCTGCGGTCGGGCTATCAACGTTGGCATTCGGATCGAAGTCGAAATTCGCCCGGCCCCAACTTGGTATTTCGACAACTGGATGAGACTCGGAGAACGATACATACAGCTCGAGAGGCCCCCCAATTGAATAGTCGAAGTGGGCTTCCATCATCATTTGCACATCAGCATTTGCCGCAATTTGGCATACTCCGTACTGTAAAGGGTCTATAGATATTGGCACCCGATACTTCACGTTGGACAAACGATGATTATTGAAATGAGGAACTTTTGCCTCCAGTTCCTTGACCAACTTCTTGAACGATAATCTCCTCGGAAGCTTTATCGTTACCGGATCTTCGCAGTAAAAAAGGACGCCGAGTTCGGTACCCTCGAATATCTGCCCATCGTAGTAAACTTGCGTAGTAACGCCTCGTTCGGCCATTTGAATATTTTGAAAGACTTTTGAAATTTTGATACTTAGAAAATTCTAGGAATTGATTGCCAATTGAAACTTATATTTTCGTTTTATGGTTCTTCTTCATATATAGGCAAAATTATTGGCCCTTGCAATCCAGGAGAATCTGGTTGTGTAAGGCAAATAATGGTTCACAGAGGTAACTTTGCTTGTCCATTACCTAAAACCGATAAGCAGGTAAGGGATAGATTTGATGGGAGGCAGGAATGGCGTGTGTGTGCCTGGGAGGCAGTCCCCTAACTTTCGACAAGTAAGGGATAGATTTGATGGGAGGCAGGGTAAACCAGTACATCGCGTTCTATAGAACGCGATATTCGTACCTCGCGTTCTATAGAACGCGATGTTCTATAGATATAGCGTTCTATAGAACGCGATGTCACTTTAAATGCTTTGTTTCAGATATTCCGTCAGAAGTTATAATAACCGTACTATTTACTATTTGTTTGTTTGTGTAATTGAGAACATGTTCGAGAATTTGAGACAATTGTAGTCTTGTAATTGAATACTACTACTGGTGCCTATAATGTAATTGAGTACTAGTAGTTTTACATAACTTGAAGTCCGTTTAACATTCATAAAGGATGAAATAAGACGTCATATAACATAATTGGAAGATCATTTCATAAGTTAATGGTTAATCTGAATCATCGTAGTAAGTGGACACGTCTGAACTTAGGTTTAGTTCTTCGATCATCTGTTGTTTTCTTTGTCTACGCCTGTACATAAAAAGTTGCAGCTCCTCCACAGCCGCATCAACACCTGGTGAAGACGGTGCGTGTTCAGTGTTCGGAGCAGGTTCTACGGGTGCAGACGTACTACCTTCGCCGGCGTTGACAAACTTAACATTGAAATCGACGTCTCTAGCTCCGACGGAATTGAGCCGGTCATACATGTTACGAACGTCTGTTTCGTTCGTAAGCTTCATAACGTAGTGCGTTTCATTAGCTGACGGTGTTGGGATTCGACATTCCATGGCCGCAATTTGTTTGTCGGTGTGTTTACTAACCTCGATTGTTGTCAACTGTATTAAATCTTTCAGTGACATTTTGCCGGTGATTGTTGACTCAAAATAAGTATCGAGAAAATAAAATGTTGCCTTAAATTTTGCCATAAGGTGAGCAAGGATTGGGTGTTTAGAGAGAATTTGGAATGAGTAAATGATGGTGGAATTCGTGGGTATTTATAGGAAAGGAAAAACACCACATAAGTAAATTTAAGTCGAATTTCATTTAACAAAACTTTCAACATGTATTCTTTAATAAGTAAATTGAGACAACTACATAAATTATCTATAAAATTCGAAACAATATATTCAGTAGCTCCGGCGGGCAAATTTGATCGGAGGTCCCGACTAAAAGAAGCAGAGAGCAAAATCCAGATGTAAATGTTGGCTGCCACGTCGCATCTGAAATGAGTAAATGGTAGCAGCTTTGATCCACATTAACAAATGTAATCGGCACCCGCCGCATCTGAAAATGTCGATCTGAATCCGCCCCCGCTTCCTAAAAGTCATTTCTTTTCAAAATTGTAGCCAGGGATCCTCTCGACGGCGGCTACAGAAGCAGCCATTGAAGCCACTACTGCAGCATACAACCTCCAAAATATTGCGAAACTATCATAAAGGAACAATATTTCGGACATAAAAATTGCAACGGAAAAAAACTCAGCATTACACGAACTCATATTCAACTGACCTAAACTAAACTTAACTGCTTACAAAAATTCATCTCCCTGCATATATATACAAACATCTCATAGACCTCGCGTTCTGTACAACGCGATGTAAGAGTGACCTCGCGTCCTACAGAACGCGAGGTTGCAATGTCATCATATTCACCTCTATAAATAGCAAACTCTTGGATAGGCAAGGAGCACCGACATAGATTTTTTTCTGTATTCACGAACGCAGTTTTCGCTTGCAGCTACTAATGGCAACATAGCGCGTATTTTGGAAGTTTTGTTTTAATTTAACTTCCAAAATATTGCGCTATGTCGTTATTTTTAGTTACTACTGAAAATATAACGCGTATTTAGTATGATTCATTGTTGTTATTATTATTATTGTTGTTCTTATTATTATTGTTATTATTATTACTATCATAGTAATAATTTTTATTGTTAGTATCATTTATTATTATTGTTGTTGTTATTATTATTATTATTATTATTATTATTATTATTATTTTAATTATAATTATAATTTTTATTGTTATTTTTATTGTTATTATTATAAATCAAAATTGTAATATTAAATATTATTAAATGAGTTTTTTATTGTTATTATTATTACTATCATAGTAATAATTTTTATTTTTATTGTTATTAATTTTTATTGTTGTTATTTTTGTTGTTATTAAATGAGTTTCCCGCTTTAAAACCTCTAATTTAAAAAACCCCACGACCTCGCGTCCTGTAGAACGCGATGTCTTTAGAACCTCGCGTTCTATAGGACGCGATGTCCTTTCTGACCGTTCAGTTCACGCGTCTGATCACTGACGCGCCTTTTCAGTGAACCTCGCGTTCTATAGGACGCGAGGTACATGAATATCGCGGTCTATAGAACGCGAGGTTTATTAACCTCGCATCCCAAGCGCCGCGAGGTCCTCTATAAATTGGAGGTTTTTTTCCTAAAAACCTCCACAGAACGCGATTTCTATAGAAATTTTACAAAAATTTGTCAGCAACTTTTATATATCGTTCGATCACATGGAGCCCTTGCTACGCAACCAAACGAGTCACTGCAGTGGATATTGGCGAAACAATCCAGAGGTATTATTTTTTTCCCTATTAATTTCTAAAAAAAATTATTTAATTAAAATTTTTTATTTTACTAACTATTTTTTTTTCAGGGATACGAACGTAACTTACAATGTTACCTTAATCGTATCACCGTCGAACCCGTTGCTGCTGTTATGCGTTTGATTGAGCGGGCTGGTTTTGGGCACATAGCTCGCTATATAGGGGGGTGAAGGTTAGACCGCCGTTGATCAGTGCGCTGATAGAACGGTGGAGACCCGAGACGCACACGTTTCATCTTCCATTTGGCGAGGCAACAATTACGTTGCAGGATGTTGCCTACATTCTGGGGTTGCCTATAAATGGCAGCGTTGTTACTGGTATAGCGATGGCACATTGGCCACTCCTATTTGCTGAACAAATTGGCGTGATGCCCCCTGATGCAGTGTGGGACGGAGGGAAAATTTCTCTATCGTACTTGGAGGACAACTTTGGAACCCCTCCCCCCGATGCGGATGATGTTACACTTGAGGTATTTTTTTATTATATTTAGTATGCTTTTATTACATTTATTATTAAATTAAAATTATTTATTTGCACATTAGGGTTTAGGGAATTTTTTATGATGAATAGGGACAATATTTAGGATCTTTTTAATAAATATATAGGATGAATTATAAATATGTAGGATAAATTTTTAGGATGAATTCAGTAACTATTTAGGATACTTTATTAAATATTTAGGTTGCCTACATTAAATATTTAGGATACTTACAATTTTATTATTTAGGATGAACTTACAATTTTTTTAATTAGAATGCCTTTATTAATTTATATTTTCACAGCGGTATGCGCGAGCCCACATCTTGCGCATTATTGGCGGGATATTAATGCCCGACAAAACTCGCAACAAAGTGCACGTTATGTGGCTTCATCATCTCACAAATTTAGACGAGTCTGGACGAAAATCTTGGGGGTCAGCTGTCTTGGCGTTTCTTATCAGAGACCTCTGCAGAAACGTTGACGCCTCCAAAGCATCGATGGGAGGATGATGTTTATTCCTGCAGGCTTGGGTTTGGCTTCGGATCCCTACTTTGGCACCATAGCTTAGGATTCCCAATCCTCTGTCATTTCCGCTTCTACGGAGGTACTACATAATCTACTATATATTTTTTATTAAATTATTTTATTTAACGATCTTTTTCATTATTTAAAGGTGGACCACCGCACTATCCCACGCCGGCCTGCCGGACTCCCAGAAAGCATACAGACATAGATTCGATGCCTTGACGGAGGACAAGGTAATTCAACAATTATTTTAGTTTTTTCCATACTATTTTTTCCAATAATATTTCATATAGAAATTTTACTAACTTTTTCATTCTTTTTAGTTCGTGTGGAGGCCCTACGATTCAGAGGAGATTCGCCTCATTACTCCAACAGATATTGTGCAAGAGCGAGACCTCTGGATTTCCGTCGTGCCGTTTCTGAACTACGAAATTTGCGTGTGGCATTCTGCGGATAGGGTACTCCAACAGTTCGGGTACGTCCAAAATGTTCCACGCCCTCCGCAAAATATGGACGAGTTCCACAATCTTACGCGTCAGGGGAAGACGGAGACTGACTGGGCCGAGCACCACGCTATCTGGATAGCGCTTTGGGGTCAACGATTTCTCAGACGCCCAGAGTTTCTCCAACCAATTATAGTAGGGGGTCCTTTGGTCACTTTCAATTATGAGCAGTGGTATAGGGACAATGGGATGCCACATATCCTTACTCCGGCCGAGCTCCAAGCCGGGCTTCCCCAGCAACCCCAAAACCGCCCACGCGGGAGCCGGCGAGCGAGCCAGACCCAGAGGCAGTCGACGCAGCGCGGTCCGAGACCACGATATGACACTCCAGGGGCATCATCTTCTGCCCCACCATTGCATAGCGGTCCATCGACTTTCGAGCAGACGATGCATCCACCCCAGTACGGCTCTACTGATGCCTATCGCCCCCATACGCCCACGACTGACCTTTTGCTTATCGATTATCCACCTCAGTATGAGTTTCCGATGGTGGAGAATACGCCGATAGGTAGTTTGTTTTACTCCCCGCCTAGGCCCAGCACAGATCCGCAGATCGCGCACGACGGTGAGGATGATAGGGACCAGGGACCACCACACGATGGACCGAGGAGGAATCAGGATCGCCAGCGTCATCCACCCGACTGCGGAACGGGTGGACATAGGCATTTTTAGTTTTTTTTGTTGTTTTCTACTTATTTAATTTTTGTTTTTAATAAATTTAATAGGATTAAAAAACCAAAAATCGACATTAGTTGAAATACAACTTCAATAAAAAAAAGTATGCTAGCATAGGGTTTTCGAAGCCATTTTAAACCATTGTAGAATGGACGGAAATTAACCATGTTGGTATCATACGATAGACAATTTTCAGTACTACAACCCCAAACTCGATGATCGCTAAAAATATACCATTTACACGCTCGAAATTGAGTTCGAACAGGCCTACTTACGCATGTTTTGGTTGTGGTTCAGGCTGGAAATGCACAGACCTCGCGTCCTACAGAACGCGAGGTCCATGCGATATATTCCAGCCGCCTTTTCAATTTCTCGGGGACCTCGCGTTCTGCAGAACGCGATGTCGTACCTCGCGTCCTACAAAACGCGAGGTATGTCGACCTGGCAAGAAAGGGGGTCATTTTGCCAAATAAAAGTTTTTGAGAGCCATTTTTAAAGATAATAATTAAAAAGGGGTTTTTCACCCAAAATTGCCCAACTCTTCCGTAGATCAATATTACCGAAATTTTAAGGTTGTCTTGGGAATAAGCGCTGCCAGGCGCTTCAGTTAGTGGTGTTTAAAAATATCCTATTGATGCGATTCGATTTTTATTTATGACTCGAATATCAAATTTAATTTTAAATTTTTCGGATCAAATACAAGTCGCAATATTTCAAGTTTCGGATTATCAGAAAATCCGAAAATTGAATTTTTTATGAATATTAATTTTTTATTTTTAACAATTTGATGCTTGTTATATCTGAAAATTAAAAAAAATCGAAATTTTCATAGATGTAAATCTTGTTATATTTAGCAATTTATTGTTTGTTACATTCAAAATTCCAAAATTTTCATAAATACGACATTCAAATTCGAAAAAAATAATTAAATTAAAATATATTTTCGGATAATTGGATATCTGAATATCCGATCCGATTATCTAGATATCCAATTTTTTCAGATTAGATGCGGATCACTATATTACCGATCCGAAAAACTAGATATCCAAAAAAACCAGATCGAATCTGATCTGATATCCGACAATGAACACCCCTAACTACAACACTCCGCTCATGTGACCAGACTATTAAAAGTCAGATCAGTATCGAATCAATTAATTTTTAAACTAGAGAAATTGATCACCATTTTATTAAGGAGAAGGTAAAGGAGAGGATTTTTATACTAGTCTACAAATAGGGATGGTAAAAATACTCGGCCTCGACCGGATATTTTTTCTAAAATTTCGGGGATCGGGGCGGGGCGACGCGGCACGTGAAAAGCATGAAGTCGGGGCGGGGCGGGTTCGGGTATTTGCTAGAAATTCTCCGTCCCGGTATATTTTTATATTATATATATATTTTTATTATATTTATAAAAAAATCATTATATTTAAACACTTTTATGAGTTTTAAGCTATTTTTTGTTTTTGTTTTGGTTCGTACTTATTGTAAAATTTTGTTAGATGTTGTTCAAGTTTTAATATATTCGATTCTAACGGTCAATGATTCAAGTTTATTCTTTTAAATATGTAGTTTAACATGTGGATAATTTAAAATTGGTTTTATTTTATTTTTTTATAAGTTTGAAGTCTCTTGAAACCATAATTTGTGATTGTGGTGGAAGATTGATCGAATCTAACATTTACCGTCGACAAAGATTAAAAAATTTTAAATTTTTCGGGGCGGGTCGGATTTAAGGGTTATTGTACCGGGGCGGGTAAATTAATATTTTAATTTGGGGTGGGGTCGGGTATAATATCTTATAGGTCGGGGCAGGTTCGAGGCGGCCAAAAACCCGCACCGCCCCGTAGCCATCCCTATCTAATACTCTCTGATAGACCTAATGCATGTTATGAGTACTTGTTTAGTAATAATGATGTGAATAAAATAAATTGAATTAGAATAATCACTCTCCCCCTCAAGTCAGTATTCTAAATCCGTCCCTGATTGTTCTTATAATAAAATTTTATAGTATTTAATTCAAAATAAATGACTAATAAATCGAATAAAATTATCATGGGCTTTTGAGCTGGATAAGGTAGTAGGCATTACTAAAAATTGCTCAAGTTTAAGCCCAAAACTTGCCAAGTCAGCACGTCAGCATTTGACAGGTGTCAACAGAGAAAGCGAAGAAAACCTTGGGTCACGTGAGGGCCGTACGTACAAACAAACATTCCAAATACTATATATTAGCAGAGGCCGTACCACCTCACCGTTGTAACGAACCCTATAACGAAAAACCCTTCGTCTCTTTCTTTCCCTCGGGGTTTAAGCAAACGATTCAAGGAAAAATGGCTTCATCACGACCGCCGTCGTCTTTATTCCGGCCTCTTCCGCCGCCACAACCGGCTTCGACCGTTTCTGCAGGAGGGCCGCGGAATCCTCTGCAACAAACTTCATTGTACGTGGGTGATTTGGACCCGGATGTTACCGAGGATGACCTCTTTAAAAAATTCTCTGCCGTTGCTCCCGTCGTTTCTCTTCGTCTTTGCCGTTGCCTCCGCACCGGGAAGTCTCTTTGTTACGCTTACGTCAACTTTTACTCCAACCATCACGGTATCTTTCCTCTTTTACTTTTTCTTGCTTTGTTTTTTCAAAGCTCTGTTTCTCGAGTTTCTTGGAGCTGTTTCGTACGTGTTAAAGAATTAGGTTAAAAAAGAACCGATTTCCCGTAAATTTCTTCTTCTGTTCATATCGTTTTCTGTGAACCTGTTCTACTAAGCATGATATCTTCATTGTTCATTATTCTTGTTAGTTCTTGGCTTCTTGCCTCGCTTGCTTCCCCTTCTTTTCTTTAATCTACGATTTATTTTCATGTATTCTTTTGCGATCTTTCACTTTTCAGTGATTTATTTGCTGAATCTTGTGTTTTTTTATCAGCGACTACAGCTTTCTGCCGGTTAAACCACACTGACCTGAAGGGAAAACCGGTGAGGATAATGTGGTCTCACAGAGATCCTTTTCCAAGAAAGGTTGGTCTCGCCAATCTTTTTGTCAAGAACCTGGACCCTTCTATAACCACCACTTACTTGGAGGGAACCTTCTGCCGTTTTGGGACTATTCTTTCGTGTAAAGTTGCGGAAGAAAATGGCAAGAGTAAAGGTTTTGGATTTGTGCAGTTTGCTTCAGAGGAATCAGCTATGGCTGCCATGACTGCTCTCCATGATACTATGCTTAAAGGAAAGAAGTTGTACGTATATGCTTAGAGGAATGACTATATTAATACTTCTGTGATTATCCTATTTGCTTTGCTTGATTTGTTTGTTGCATTTCCATGGCAGATATGTGTCCAAATTCGTCCGGAAGAGCGAGAGGGCGACTGCTGAAGAAGAGAAGTTCACTAATCTCTATGTGAAAAATCTGTTGGATGACATGACAGAGGATCGTCTGAAAGAAATGTTTTCTGGATATGGGAAGATATGCAGTGTAGTAATCATGAAGGATGATAAGGGGGTCTCAAGAGGTTTTGGGTTTGTCAACTTTCAATCCCCAGATGATGCTAAGAAGGCTCTGGAGGCGATGAATGGTGTACAGTTTGGTAAAATTGGTCATTTTTTTTTAATGTTTTCCCTTTCTAAAACTTAGTAGTTCTTCTAAAATAGTTATCATTTACATGTGTGAGATTGATTTGTTGATCAGGTTCAAAGAATTTGTTTGTGGGAAGGGCTCAAAAGAAGGCTGAAAGGACAAAGCTATTGAAACATAAGTATAAGGATGTGTTCGACTGCGGTTTCGAGAAATTCAAGGCTTCTAATCTCTACGTGAAGAACCTCAATATATCCATCGATGACAAAAGATTACAAGAACTTTTCGGTCGCTTTGGACGAATAACCTCGGCTAGGGTGATGCGCCTTGAGAATGGGGCGAGTAAGGGATTTGGCTTTGTGTGCTTTTCCTCTCCCGAAGAAGCAATGGCAGCTTTACATGGACTTGATGGTGAGATAAAGTTCTCTCTGCCCTTTTACCTCTGTCCTAATGATTTGAGCTTTGATTTCATTTGTAGACTTTTGAGTAACAGTTTATGGATTGGTTGATAATCCAAATGTTGAAATTGCTTAGGGGCCTTGGTTGATGGGAAGTTTCTATATGTAGCAGTAGCTCAACGTAAAGAAGACCGCGTCAAGGAATTGCAGAGCTACTATATGCAAAACACCCCAGTACAATCCTCATATCAATCTAGTTGCAATGGCCGTACCCCTCAGTTCCATCCATTTTACTTCAATTTTCCCCCTTGCCCCGCTGCTTCTCCACACCTGTTCCAACCATCCTTATATCAGCACCATTTTGTTGCAAACGTCGGTATTCAGTATCCTTTTACAACAACAAATGAACGACAAAAATTCTCATATGTAAGCATGTCTGGTTTTTCTTGGAAACTAGATATAGTTTTGTTCTGCAGCTCAATTCTGATTATTATTTGTGTATTGCTCGTGACTTAACAGGATCAAATGGGACACGTTCACCCGAGCATTGCCGAGGTCAGAAGAGATTGCATGTACAGGCAGCATGTATGAGCTACCCCTTTCCTTTAAATGGATAGATTGTTGCACTCTAGATATTTGCTAATGGAATCTCATAGCAGCTTTTTGTTTATTTAACATTCCCTTTAGTTTTTTGCTTACTTGTGTGACTGATTAGATTTTGCTTTTGTAACAAGATTAAGCATAACTTCTACTTGACTACTTATTCCCTTCTGTTACAGGCTATGCCATATAACTCTAATGTTCGGATACAAGAGCTGGATCTTGTCAATTCTGGGAATAAGAAAGTAGGTTTCAGAAAGAGGGAGAACAAAGCTACCCAATTTGTTACTGCAGCAACATCCCCTGGAAATTCAAACATAAGTCACTCATTTGTAGAGAATCTTAAGGTTTGCAACCTAAATTCCCAGTGAACTTCTATTTTAGGATAATGTTTTTGTTTCGTTTTAGTATTGTGCTTTCTAATAGTCTCTCTATCTCTCAGCCTAAACTAGCCACGAAGGAATCAGGACAGCCGATGGAGATGAATTCTGGTGTAATCAAGCTACTTCATTCTCCAAATTCCTTGGCAGTGAAAGACAAGGCAGTCCAAGAGCTAAAGGAGGCAAATGACAGGACCGGTACCGAAGCTGCTACTTTTGCCAACCTCAACTCTGCCCGTTGCTTGGGATATTAGACAGTGCCACTATACATTTCTAACATGCCTACACTTTTCCTAGGGAGATTTTCCAGTCACTTTCTTAACCCTAGAATTGACAAGATCCAGCTCTGTATAAAACATTAGAAGAGAGAAAGAACAGTTTTCTTCTTTTCTTATTTGTGAAGAACATTTGGAGTTTTCTATCCATTGCCTTTTTTTCCTATCCTTGTACATCTTTTTCTTTGCTGTTCAAATTTCCCCAACATTTAGGAATTGTATATAAAAGAAGCAGGATCAATTTTGGAAGAAAAGAAGGTTAGGTTAACTACAAATAAAAGCTACTGCAATATGAGTCACTTTTTGATTAAGGTAATGGTAAACGGTAGTGGTAGGCCTAGTACAGATTACAAAGGGCAAGTAGACATGATGTCCTAGTGCATCAAATGAGGGCAAGGCCCTGAACAATCAATGCATCAGCAAGGACCTGATTAGCAGCCTGAGATGGATGAACACTGTCCCAAAACACATACTGGGAGGCATTCGAACAAGTTCCCGGTGTATGTGGATTGCACAAGAATTCGGTTGTCTCTACGGTCCCCGTTCCACAGCAGCCTCTCGTTGCTTCCATGAAACCTACCAAATTAAAAGTCATTTTCAGTGATTACATATATCAATTCTGTTCACCATTAAAGGAGATTTTTTTCCCTTCACTAGACTAAGATATGGAGGAATCTCTTTCCTTACCGTAGTTTGAGGGGGACTTAACAACATCAAAAAGTGTCTTGAAAATGTCAAAAACCACAATTTTGAGATCAGGGTACTGCTTCTGGAGATTGGTTGCGGCCGTGTTGAGCTTTTTGTTGAACTGCTGAGCGTCGGTGTTGAACCTGGTCACGCATCCCTTCTCATGGTTACCGAACAAGGTTCTAGCTAAAGGAACGCAACCTAAGGGAGGAAGAGAAGTGGCTCCAATTTTCCTGGCTCCCAAGCCATAAACATTCTGTTTATCAACCAAATCACCCCAAGTTTATTACAATCCTCTAAATATATGCAAGAAAAAAATAACTGAGCATACCCTATGTCAGACAGATACTTGTATCCGCCTAGCTCTCCTGAATCCGAGCAACAAAGGAAGCAAATTACGTACCTTGACGAAAGTTGTGAAGGCGTCGATAAGGAAGTTGCCATACTGGTCTGGCGTATAGGCATGGTTAAGTAAAGGGTTGACATAGTAGTTCTGGAGATAGTCACCGCTTCCAGCACTCAGCACATAGAGTGCATCCTTGATGATGGATGCTGATTTGCTACTGCCAGCTACCTTTGCTAGCTTTCCCTGGTACTCCTTGAAATACTCTACTTGCTGGCTCAATGTGATAGCATGCTGCAAATAACATGGCAAAACCATGATTTTTTTTCTTTCAAAAAACAAAAACTACAACTCAAACTGCAAAGTTATAAGATCAAAATCTGACATTTAACGCGGCAGCTCTGTCATCATAGCCAGATCCAGCTGAAGCAAAATTGGTTCCAATAAGAAGGTTCTTCCCTGATGCTTCAGGGCTTAGATATGCTGGTGGATAAGTAGTGAACCCCAGAGTTTCAGCTGTGCAAGTTCCAAGCTTGTTAACTCTATTTGAACTACTTAAAACAGAAATAAAGGAAGAAATCAAGCTACTTACCAGTGATGTCAGTGGCCAATTTGCCATTGCAGAACCTCCCAGTAGGGTTTTGATTGGCGAAGTCCCTCCCATAAGGAGGGTAATTAGCCCTGAAGATGGTGGGGAGATAGTCATTATTGCCCACATCCACCACCGAGTCACCAAATGTTATGATTGCCGGAACAAGAGTGGTCGGTTGTTCTTGTGCATACCCTTTGCTTACCAATGCAAATGCAAACACTAAAAACATGAACCCTCTGCTATAAACCTCCATTTTCATCTTTTATCAGTTGATTTGAAGCGTTGAGTACTCAGAGTTAGGCCTTATAAGCTGACCAAGGAAGATGGGGTGGTTGATAAAGGCCAATAAATGAGAGTAGCTGGAATATTATTATCATTCATGTCGTCAATTTAGATAGATATTGTTAACCAATTTTGTTTTCTGGTTTTGATTTTTTCTTTCTTTTTAAAATTAAAACCTCTGCTCAGTCATAAAAGGGATAGATGAGAGAAGGTCTTACATTTATGAGATTCTGTGTGTATTTATATCAAAGCCAGGAAAGTTAGTTGGGATGATAATGAAGAGGAGTGACGTTCATGGATTGGAACCTAAGGCCAACACTGTCTGCATGTGCAGGAGTTATTGGCAAAACACTGAGAAGAAAAAAAATGAGTATACAGACAACACATTCATCCAGGTCTCCTTGATATTTCTTAAAATATATATGTTACAACATATATATATATATATATATATATTATTTAAATATGATTATAACATGATATATATATATACACATACGTGTATATAATATGTATATGTATTTCTTTTTTAATAAAGCAGCATTAAATTGTAGTGGCACGCAAACTGTGTAGGATGGGAAACGCATTTGACTCCATCTCTAAAGCAAGACATCCCTTCAGTTCTGCTAAATGCTAATACAGAACTGATATCCAGGAAACCAGTTAGCTAATTTACTTGAATAGAATTACCCCGAAGGGCGAAGCTGTAGACGTCGACTTTCTTATTTAAGCTTCCTGATACTTGGAACCTACATAGAAATGACAAAGGGTTTATTGGATAGATAGATAAAATGCAAGTATAAATCCTTGACAGCACGAAATCAGCCATCTTTTCTTTCATGTTTTCAGTCAATAAGATGTTGGCAGTGTTCAAATCTCTGTGGACTATGGGTGGCTTACAGTTATTATGCAGATAGTCCAACCCAGCAACATAAGTCATGAGTAAAGAGTAAGTTATTTTTAAGGGGAAAGATCAAAAGTGAGCCGAAAGAATCGAAAGCATTCGAGTATGTTAAAGAGATCGATCCTAGACCTTGTGCAGCATCTACCGCGATTTGAAGTCTTTGTTTCCGGTTTAGAACAGTTTCATTTGTCACTGCAAACAAAATCATCATCTTTTTTATTACGACTCGTCAAAGTGAATGTAGGAGTACAATCATCAGAATCGCTCCAAGAACACGAAGCACATATTCGTGAAAGCAACTCGAAGCAAAAAATAGTTTAAGCAGCAAAGATCATGTCACTGCAGCAACCAAACAGAGACCAGGCCGAAAGAGAGAGAACCATGGCCAAAAAAAAAACATTAACACAACATTCAACAAAAGATTATGTATCATCACGTGAAATCATACACCGTCCGTACGTTATCCCAACAAATTCAATCTCCAAGTAAAATATTAATGATTTTAGACATGCATACCAAGAGTTTTTTCATATAAAGACACTAGCACACCATAGCACTGATTTGTTTCTAAGCAATTACAAATCCAACAACCTTGGGGCCAAAAGGCCTTTCGCTACCTAGCAACGGGAAGCATATCTGAATCCATCTCCAAGGAGGTCGTCTCGGTTAGGACACTCTGATCATTTCTTCCAAGACATTGCTTCAGTTCCGCTAATACATGACTGATGTCAGGCCTTTGCTTCGAAGTTTGCAGCGCACACGACATAGCTATCTCCACAGCTTTCCAGGCAGCATTGACGTCGAATTCATTTTCCAACCTGGGATCAACAATCATCCGAATATCCCCCTCCTGAATTATAGGTCTCACCCATTCAAGTATGTGTGTGCTGTACTCAGTGCTGTTTATTATTACAGGCTGCCCAGTGATTAGCTCAAATAGGATTATCCCAAAGCTGTAAACGTCAATTTTCTTATTCAAGTTTCCTAATGCATGGAACCTACATAGGAAGAACAAGGGTTTTTTTTTGTAACTAAGATGTTTATTGAAATTATAAGATAGATGGATGGATATAAATCCCATTAGTTTTGGATCTTACTCAGGGTCAAGGTATCCTAGTGTGCCAGCAGGGCAAGATGTTAATACATGAGAGGCAGTTTCCGTAGAGAAAATTCGAGACAACCCAAAATCAGCTATCTTTGCTTGCATGTTTTCGGTCAATAAGATGTTGGCTGGTTTCAGATCTCTATGGACTATGGGTGGCTTACAGCCATTATGTAGATAGTCCAATCCTGCAACACAAGTCATGAGTAATGTAATCTATTTTAAAGGGGAAAGATCGAAAACGAGACAAAAGAATGAAAAGCATTCGAGTATATTGAAGAGATCATAGACCTTGTGCAACATCTACCCCAATTTGAAGTCTTTGTTTCCAATTTAAAACAGTTCTATTTGTCCCTGCAACCAAAAACATCATCTCTTCCATTAGGGGTGACTGAAGTGCAGCTACATAAATGCTAAACATATTTTGAATATACTGTATACATGATACCACCAGCCATACCAGATAAATTCTGCCTCAGATTTCCATTAACCATGAACTCGTAAACAAGTGCCATATGGTCATCCTCCTTGCAGTAACCGATTAAAGAAACAAGGTTCTTATGATGTACAATCATCAAGGATTGTGCCTGTAGTATTTTCAATAATCGATATGTCATCTTATGTCGCAGAAGCTGGTAATTGCAAATAGTTCAACATGAAATGAAACTCTCAAACTTAATAGTTGAAAAGCCTAGTGGCATTTATATCTAACCTCCGCCTGAAATTCCTTGTATCCTTGCTTTGATGATGAAGAAAGCAACTTCACAGCAACTGGAGTGTCATCGTTAAGGTGACCGATGAACACTTTTCCGAATCCCCCCTCTCCGATTCTGGTCTGGAAGTTGGCAGTAATTCTAGCAATCTCGGAGTAAGTAAAGGGCCGATTCTTGGATTTCAACAACCCTTCCTTATTTGATGCAGTAGTATTAGCAGCTTCTACAACAATTAGGGAAGTAGTATAACAATATTCATATTTTCTGCTCATTTCTTGCTTCGTTTCTGGATGACTAAGCTTTTTATGGACATGAAACAGTGAACATACCAGTTTGTTTTCTCCTTTTTATTCTGTGAAAGATGATTAGAACGCTTAGGAGGACAACAAGTGCCCCAGCAGCTGTAATGGATACAACAAGTGGAACAATAAACTTCTTGCTATTTCCTTCACAATGATCCCTCTGGCATGAGCTTTGATCTTCAATGAAACTGCCATTCAGCGAACGGACAAATGCCGGGAAGCATCAGTTGAAAATGTTTAGACCTTAGGATGATGAGAAATTATCATTTTCTCTTTATTACATGTGTGTGTGTGAAGTAGGAAATTGTCCTTGGAACTTGACAGCAAAATGAGCTGGACAACTTTTGCTACTGTAATGAACGAACCTTAGAAACAGTGACCCGTTATCAGCTTTGTCCGTGAGAGACTGGGGAATTGGACCCTTGAGGTTGTTTCCGGATAAATTTCTATACAAATATAATAATTATATAATTAAAAAAAATCTGCTTAAACATGAATTGTATATATATTTTATCACAAAGCATATAAAATAACATCTGATTCATGTAACTGGGCAAGACTTACAGGACTTTCAATTTTGGCAGACTTACTAAAACTTCCGGCACAGACCCGGTCAATTCATTATAAGATAAGTCACTGCAGGGGAAAAATATAATACCAAGTTAGATGTAGAGTGGAAAGTTCATAACCTTAATAAAACTTAGACACTAGAAGTTCAGTGCATACATGGACTCTATTTCCTGGAGATGAGCTAGTGATGGAAATATCTCCCCTGTTAATTTACTCGAACTCAGGTTCCTGCACAGAATCAACTGGTATCAAAGGAGAATGCGGTACGATTATCGTAAATAACACAGTCATCTAACAGTTTTGTATTGAAATTGATCTATAGACACTTGGGATGATTTGAAGTGCACTCACAGTGAGATTATCCTTGGAGTACTGTTAGAACTGCAGTTCAGACCACTCCATGAAGTCCCTTCCGGGAGGCACGGGTCTCCTTGCCAGTCATCTCTGTTGATGTTGTATGCATGCTTGATGGACATGATTGCATCAACTATGATCATCCAGAATGGAAATGTGAGGAATCGGGTAAGCTAATAAATATAGAGAAACCGTGGACAAAATTTCGATCTCTCTCGGTAAAATACATTGTAACAATGCTATAGGAGCTTGCAAAAAACTATTCCATGTTTCTTTAGTTGTGATTGCAAGCCATAAGAACTAAACATGCATTCATGTCTACAAGAGGAAAAGGAATCAATAGAAGGATATAAAAGAAAGGTACCATCTGATGAGTCTGTAGCAGAACCTCGGAATTTTCGAAGCCGGTAAATCTCAAGCGCATTGAGGATCGGAGGAAGGCCAGACTCATTTGTTGTATAAATGGTAAAAGTAAAGTTCCCTTCAATCCGCAATTTCTGGAAACTTATGGACAATGGCTTTAAGTATTGAAGAGTAAAAGGTCCTTGCGTGATACCACCATTCACAGTTATGCTTATTTCTCTTAGTTTATCTTCAAAATCCTCAAGTTCAGCAAAGTGAAAGTAGACATTATATTCGTTAGATACCATAGACAACATGAAGGAGTCAGTCAAGGAATTGGAGCCATGGGATGGCAGGACAGCCGTTCTCAACACCTCAACTGGTAGTTTATACGAACTGCCACCGCCTCGAGTATCGAAATCCGATGAGGTTTTAATTGGAACTGAATTTGGAAGTTTGTAAGGATACCAGATGCGGTCATAAGTATCATTCTTGTACCTGTTGGATTAGATACTTTGGCTTCAGTGCAATACACTCATTGACTTGACCGCAAAACATTCATAATAGAAAAAATTCCATGGCAGAATGATCAGAGTCTAAAGATGAACCATAAAACACTTCCTAAGCTAGGGTTTTTACTCTTTTATTCATGTATGAATCAGAAATAAATGCATATTTTCGAAGAAACACTTGAACTTCAAAAAGACCTTAACACTCCACAAAAGAATGGCAAAAATCAAGCCGGTCTACTGACTTTGTCCAAATCCACTACCCAATTTTCTCCCTATTTAGTGCTTGTTAGAGTTAAAAAAAGTGTAAAGAATATATATATATATATATATATATATATATATATATATATATATATATATATATATATATATATATATATATATAGGGTTAGGATCAACTTACACTGTGTAAAACTCAATTACTTTTACACAGTTTTTGGACCGTTAGATGATGGTAATTAATGGCTCAGATTATTTCCTTATCTTTGTTTCCCAATTGATAATCTTCCTATTTTTTACTGTTAATCTCATCCATCCATTTTCCTTATCCAATGGTCCTAAATTAGTGTAAAACTAAATGAATTTTACACCATGTAACTTGATATATATATATATATATATATATATACTAGCGGTGGAAACTAAAAGTTTTCACAAGTGTCTTAGTTTAGGGTTTAGGATTTAGGGGTTTAGGTGTAAGAGTTTAAAATTTAGGGATAGTTGTTTTAATTTAAGTTTTAGGGTTATAATTTAGGGTTTATAGGTTAGGGTTTAGTTTTTAGGGTAATATGGCGAGGATTTAGGTTTTAACCTATAGACCCTAAATTATAACCCTAAACCTTAAATTAAAATAATTATCCCTAAATTGTAACCCCTTACACCTAAACCCCTAAACACTATACCCTAAACTAACTTCCTATACCCTAAAACTAAGGCGAATGTGGAGCCTGTGTATAGAATATATATATATATATATATATATATATATATATATATATATATATATATATATATATATATATTGAAGGCATAATACCAAAACAATGCTCATAAGGTTTGACTGAATAGTTAGGTTGACCTTTATTTTTTTTTGAAGCATTTTAATTTCTAACGTTTTATTTTTGGTCGAAATGATCTCTCTATAGATGAAAATTGTCAGCCAACTAACGATAAAAAATTTGAAATGACGTGACAGGATGATATATCATCATAAAAAATAATTTTATATATATTTTTACAATTTTATAGAATTGTTTTTTTACTGATGTGTCATTCTGTAAAGTCAACACATTTGTCTATATGACACTGCTATGTTAGCGTGTACTGCTATGTAGGTTTGTCACGTTATTTCAAGTCATTTTGACCCAAAATGAAAGGCTGAGAGTTAAAATACTTCATAAAAAGAATAAAAGACAAAATAACTATTCATTTGAACGTTAGAAACATTTTCTTGACATTATGCCTATTTCTTTTTGGTAATAGCATAAACTCAATCTAAGCAAATCTCTCACCCTATTTCAAATGAACTCTTAAATTTTTTTCCACTTTCTTTCAATTTTTTGAAATTAAAATAATTTATTAAGAAAACTACATATTTAGTACCCTAATTATACTCGCGTTACTGTTTTGGTACCCAACTATTATTTTTGACAAAATATACCTAATGTTATGTTTTTTGTTTTTATTTTAATACCCCGTCGTTTAAAATTAACGGAAATGGTGACGTAACTTGGGTTAATAATAGTTTTAGTCCAAAAATTTATACAATCTATCAATTTAGTCTAAAATTCTATCATTATAAACATTATTTTAATTTTTGGATTAAAATTATGAATTCCTCATTTTTCTTCTTCTTCCACCCGAACACTTTTTTAGGGTTTGAAGTTTAAAAAATACGCTAGAGACAATTAAAATTTTAAGATTTGCGGATCAATACGAGCTAATGTAGGTTCCATTGGAGGACCCAAACTCCACGATTGAGATACCGACGAGAATACGAGGGGGTGGGAAAGAGATGAGACAAAATTTAATCAAAATTAAGATGATGTTTTACCCCAAAATTAAGATGATGTTTTTAATTGATGGATTTTAGACTAAATTGATAGTATATATAAGTATTTTTGGACCAAAACTGTGATTATACCAAGCCATGTCATCATTTCTATTAATTTTTAATGGCCGAGTATTAAAACAAAACAAAAATCTAATGTCAACGCAAACATAGTTAAGGTACTAAATACGTAGGTTTCCTAATTTATTTTTACACATCATGATTAAAATATTATCCATTTCTTTCTCTTTCTTCTAGTTTTTCTTTTCTACATTCAAAATTTATTTTCTTTCCCCTTCTTTGTTCACTTTTTTTTTCTTTTTAATCTTACATTCGAACCATGCAAAGCATAACCCGTTATTTCATAGCTTTGGCCGATAGGAAATGAGATTGTTGCAAACATATAGAATAGGGGTGATTATTGAGCGAGTCGATCGTGAGTTGAGTAGTGTTCGTCTCGTGCTCGTGAAAAAAATTTGTTAATCGACTCGACTCATTGCTCGACTCGTGCTCATTAAAAAAATCTCGTTGCTCGTTAAGCTCACAAAAAATTTTATCTTTTTTTTTAAAATATAAGTACAATCTAGTGATACTATTCGAGCTTAATATAGACATAGAAATCCAGAAAAAGAAAAAAATGAGTTTTGAGGAGATAAATAAATGAACGTGTCATGATTGCATTCGAATATGAGACTCTTTTTAGTTTCTCAACAATCTTCATGAACAATAAAAGAGAGAACGCCTTAGGGATTTCGAGTGTGAGACTCATTATTATAATTTAATTTCTTATTAATACAAATTAACTTTTTTAATTCTCGGGAAATACAAAACGTTTTGGAAATTTGAAACTAAAATTTTATGGGTAAATTACCTAGAAATTCACTGAACTTTTCTAGAGTTTTCATCTATTATTTAAAGGGTAAACTACATAAATGATCACCATACTATTAGAAAAGTCGCGATTTGACCACCTTACTTTTTTCGAAGCAATTAAACCACCATACTATTAAATTGGATGCAATTTGACCACCAGTCGTTAAAGGTTAACGGAAGGGTGGCGCGACATTTAAAAAATAAATGTATAATTACACAGTTGGTCCTCGTTACTTATACACTCTATTAATTTGATCCTAATTTTAATTTAATAAAATAAATTAATTATTATTTGATGACACGTGTCACCACCTTATTGGAGGACTTTAATTATGTTAATTTAATTTAATTAATTAATTCTCCTTGCAATCAGGTTGTGACATGTGTCACAAGATGAAATAAGGAAAATTAAATTCAAAAAGTTGGGGGTAGGGGACTTAAACGTGGGTTGGAAGGGTGGGAGGTCACTGGGCTTGCCATTAGGCCAAACCTATTTTTTATGATATAAAGTACCACATATATTATATGTTTAGATCGTTATTAATGCTTGGAAAAATTGAAATTAACAAAATTGGGGCTGAGGGGATTCGAACCAAAGATCTCTTTGGTGAAAAGAATCATGTGCTTACCACTAGGCCAAAGTTATTTTTATTATATGAAGTACAACATATAATATATCTGTTATAATACTGTTAATGCATGGAAAATAGAGAAAATGCGGTTTTAGGGAACTTGAACACAACATACTTATGATGTATAAAAACATCTAACCCAATTAAATAAATCTAATAATTAAATTAAAATTAACATTATTTTGTATATATTTTAAATTATGTTTAGTGCACGATTAAAATAAAAAATTTAAAATTATATTAAATTTTTTATATAACGATTAAAATATATACAAATTTAATTTTTATTTTATTAAATTAAAATTAGGATCAAATTAATAGAGTGTATAAGTAACGATGGCCAACTGTGTACTTATACCTTTATTTTTTTAACTGCCACGTCACCCTTCCGTTAACCTGTAACGGCTGGTGGTCAAATTGCATCCAATTTAATAGTATGGTGGTTTAATTGCTTCGAAAAAAGTAAGGTGGTCAAATCGAGACTTTTCTAAAAGTATGGTGGTTATTTATGTAGTTTACCCTTATTTAAAATACTTAGAACATAAAATTTTAAGGTAACCACCAAAAAATGTAAAAGAATTTATAAAAAATAACGAGTTGTTCACGAACTTATCAAGTCGAGTTGGGTCTTGCTCGACTTGACGCGCCAAGATCTCGAGTCGAATCAATTAGAGTCGACAGTTAATCAAATTTTGACCGAGTCGAGCTCAAGATGTTTGTTACCTGCTCAACTCAATAAGCACCCCTAATCTAGACACAGCAATTTAGATAAGGGTAAATTACGTAAATTATCACTGAAATTTACTCTCAAACTTATTTTAGTCACTAAAGTTTCAAAATGTTCAATTTACTCACTAAAATTTAGACATCGAACATTTTTTGTCACTTATCCGTTACCTTTTTGACAACGCCCATTCACCGGCGCACAAAGAAAATTTTTCAAGTCCGAACGGTAAAAAAATTCATTGGCATGAGAAAAACAACATATTAAGAAACGGGTTTCATCTGACGATAGAGGAAGTAGGTCGACAATAGAGAAATCACAAATTTTTTTATTGATCCGTGAACTTTTAAGCACTTTTCGGCAAAATGAAGGTCGAATTTAGACTGAAGGGGTCGAGACGAAGTGATTGATGAAATTTGAGACCGAACCACCATCATCTATGACCGTTTAGGATTTAAAATGTCCAATGACTAAACTTTAGTGACATAAAAAGTTAAACGTCTAATCTTCAATGAGTAAATTGAACATTTTAAAACTTTAATTACAAAAATAAATTTAAGAGTAAAATTTATTAATGATTTACGTAATTATAAATAAAACAAATACAAGTGTTTAAAAAACCAGGCTGCTAACCTGACACCAATCAACTGCCCAGCGTCGGAACCCAGGTCGCGCCTCGTGACAAAGATTAGTTCTGATGAAGAAGCATCTCCATAAATGGAAACGTTTGAAGGTCGAATCTCCAATGAAGAAATAAACGGAGTTCCGGAACCAGTGTTCACAAGACAGACATCTTCAGTATCCGCGGGGAAAACGTGAATAATATCGTAGAAAAACGTGGGTAAGAAATTGAATCCCACGGTGTCCCAGTAATTAACCCCGAGGTGCAAGTCGAATGTTGGCGGCTGGTTCTTGCGGTCGTAATTCCCATAGGAGAAGTAAGCTCTGATGAGGAAGCTGTTGTTCTTAGCACCCTCAAGTTTCAGGGTGTAGCAATTCTTCATCCCGTTTGGGAAACTCCTGAGGGTCTTGTAACGCTTCCCGAATTGTTCATTGTCGGAATAGTATCCCGGCAATATCTCGTGATTCTCTCCGGTGCTGATGAATTCTTTGTCCGACTTGAACCACAACCCGGTTGGCTCGTCCCAGTAGTCATCCTCCACCCCGCAATCAATGCTTAAGAAACCTTTTATACACATCAAAAGAAATAGTATAAAAAAGTTTAGATATTATTGAAAAATAACACTATTCAAGTGAAAAAGAAAGAACCTGGATTTTCAGTGGCCAATATTAAATTCCCGAAACAGGTAATGAAGAAAACAAAGAGAAGCAACAGATTACGTAGCATCATACTACTAATGTAAAAATGTATGCTTCCCTCTCTCTCAGCAGAGCTTTGCAAAACCAGCTTTTTTTTATTATTACTTTTCAATTTGAACTTTTATGAAGAAAATGAAAGGGCGAAGGCCTTCTCGTCCTTTATGGTCATCGCCATCTTGTCAAATTACTTGTTCGAAATGCAACAATAGATTAAGACTTCTGGAATTGGACTTTTCGTCCGTGGATTGTTAATTTATTAACAGCTGGATGATGTGGATTTTTCTTTACTAATATGAAAGCTAAAAATAAATAAAATCTTATTTATATTACATGATCAGCTAGGGGTGTTCAAATTCGGGTTTTACTAACGGGTACTTGAAAATTCGGGTATTTTATGTATAAAAGAGAACAAGTCCTTGGTTCCCATATAAAAAAAATAGATTAAAAGTTAAAACCCAGAAATTCCTAAGGACTTCTCTTCTTTGTTGTTCATCGAAGATTGTTGAGAAATTAAAAAAAAGTCTCACACTCAAATATTGACTACATCTTTAACTCGGTCAAGTCAGATTCGTTTATTGATCTTCACGTTTTTTTCTTATGAATTTGTAAGTTTTTATTAAGCTCTAATATTATCACTAGATTGTACCTATATTTTAAAAAAATAATGTAAAAATTTTGGCGAGCTTAACGAGCAACGGGTCAAGTCGAGTAACAAGATTTTTTAACGATCACGAGTCGAGCAAAATTTTATCGAGCTTAACAAGCAACGAGTCCAATCGAGCAATGAGATTTTGTAATGAGCACAAATTGAACACTATTTAACTCACGTTCGACTCACTCAATAAATACCCCTATTCGCCCCTTGAACATAAAGTTCTGCGTTTGTCCCTGTTTGCCTGCTTAGGTTTACTCATTTGTAATTACTAAAATGTGAAGCGAAAACCCTCTCTTGTCGGATAGAAATTCTGTCTTTTTTAGGAGTATGTATGTTCTAGTATTAAAAAAATAGGTTTAAAGTTAAGATTAAAATTTAAAATTTAAAGTTAAATTATAAATTTTAATTTTTTTAGTGTTGTGATATATATAAAAACATAAACGAATGTTTTTTTTCTCGTCTTATCTGTTATCATGACTTTTTTTTAATAGAAGCCGCTAAGTTTATTAAACAAGAAAATATCTGAAATTACAATAATCGTTTACAATTATCAAACTAAAGACATAATTTGGACATTTTCTTAAAACTAGCCACTTAAGATCATACAAGGACCAAACATGAAAAGGTTAAAAACCTATCCAAAAGACTCTATCGAAAAATAGACACGAATAAATCTGACTGCATCGGTAAACAAACCACAAAAAGGAATTAAACTATTGAAAGACCACCGAGAACCGCAAATCAGAGCCGAATGTCGTGAATAACTATATACGAGCGCAAACCGCGTATCCAAATTTAAATCGAGGGTCCATTGTAGGGAAGATCACCATGATTATGAAAAAGCGCCATCTTGAACAGTCGTGGCGTCGTCAGATCCAACCCTAATAAAAACAAAATAAAAAAAACGTATTATATAGTAGAATAGATCGTGCCACAAGAGCAGAATAGATCGTGTCACAGGAGCAGAGCAATTTATTGAAAATTAAAAAATAAAACAAACAAAACGATAAATCCCGGCGGTGACAACCAATATTAAAACTAGTATCGCCGCCGGTGTTTAAAATAAAATAAAAACAAAAGAGATTGGCGGCTGCACTTTGAGAGAAAGAAAACTAGGTTTTTAGAAAACTAACCAAGCTATCATTTATGACTTTTCAATTTGACGCCTTTGGCGGTTTGGTTATGAAGAAATGAAAGGGCGAAAAACTTACTATCATTTATGGTCGTCGCCATCTTGTCAAATTACTTAGGTTGAAATCCAACAAAGAGATTCAATGCAATGACTTACTTATGTACGGATGTTGTGTTCTACTGTATTTTTAAATCAAATTAATAATTATGTCAAAATTTTAAAATATCATATTAATTGTGTATAAATATCTGATTGTAGGCGAAAGCGTTTTACATTTTGGTCATTTTAGTTATAATTTTTTTTGGTGCAAACAACCATCTAACGTTTTATTTTTCGTTTAAATTTTACTCTTGTTGGATGAAAACCGTTAGTCAACTAACGACCAATGCTTAAGGCTGACATGACATATCTGCAGGGCAAGGGTAGATGACGTGGCACTGCCACATATCATTTTTAAAATTTTAAAAAATTATTTTTTAAAGAAACCATTTCTTAAATATTTTTAACCATTCGCCACATCAGCAAAGTGCCATGTGGCAGTGCCAGGTCATCTCCCCATGCCCTGCAGACATGCCACGTCAGCCTCAAGCGTTGACTGTTAGTTGACTAACAGTTTTCATCTAACAAGGGTAAAATTTGAACGAAAAATAAATCGTTAGGTGATTGTTTGCACTAAAAAAAGATAAGACTAAAATGACCAAAATGTAAAACGTTGAGAGCTATTTTTGACCTTTTGTCTATATTAATCTTAGGGTAAACTATTTGTTTGACCACCAAACTATTGTGAAAGTTTTAAAATGACCACCATAGAAAAAAACGCGCCATTTCAGTACCCAAACTATTAAAATGGGATCAATTTGGCCACCGGCCGTTAAGAGGCTAACGGAAGGTGACGTGGCTGTTAAAAAATTAAAGGTATAATCACACATTTGGTCCTTATTATTTACACATTTTTTCAATTTAGTCCTAATTTATATTAATAAAATAAATAAATTAAATAATTAGATAGCGACACGTGTCAACACCTTATTGGAGGACTTTAATTATTTATATTTGATTTAATTAATTTATTTCCCTCCTCCAATCAGGTGGTGACACGTGTCACCACCTGTTTAAAGGAGAAAATATAACTTCATGAAAATGCCTAACATGGGATTCGAACCCAGGCACTCATGTTTGAGTGGCAGCAGTATAACCACTGCACCAAACTCAATTTTATGTTCAAATCTACTCAATTAGATATATATCTCTTATACTCAATTACATTTCATGCATCTCGGAAATGGATCCACAGTGGAATCAACACTCGCATTAACTTCTGTCGATGCAGAAGTTGAAGCGGTACTGAAGCCATCGCCGGCAGCCGCGTCATTGGGAAAATTCGCCGGAAACTGGAAAAAAGCCTCCTGAAAATTTTCTTCATTTGCCTCCTCCTCCGATATTGGGTCATGGGGCCAAACGTCTGCGACATTTTCAACAAACTTTCCATCATCTTCTAGCAAGGTATCAATCGCCCTTCCAATACTTACTTCAATCTTAAAATCGGACCCCATTGATCGTACTGTGATCATCTTTGGAATTTCCTAAGTGTTGACAGTTCTAATGATCATACAAGCTTTATCTAACCTCAACTTTTTTTGAGTAAAAGCTTCCGTTTTCACAAAAGTACCCCAATGATTTCCCAATCTGCTGAAGAAGGTGTCGTTCCAACAATTCAACGGCACGCCAATCAAGTTAATGTAACTGAATTGGTGAGGGATGCCATTGATGAGGAGTGGCGCAATGTGATCGAACCAAAACCCAATCTCTTCCTTTTTCTGAATCCAGTACTCCTTCATCTCTGCGGGTGAATTAAAAATGATGAGGAAGGACTCTGATTTCCCATCCCATTTTGCCATAAGAGATATATATCTAATTGAGTAGATTTGAACATAAGATTGAGTTTGGTGCAGTGGTTATACCGTTGCCACTCAAACATGAGTGCCTGGGTTCAAATCCCATGTTAGGCATTTTCATGAAGTTATATTTTCTCCTTTAAACAGGTGGTGACACGTGTCACCACCTGATTGGAGGAGGGAAATAAATTAATTAAATCAAATATAAATAATTAAAGTCCTCCAATAAGGTGTTGACACGTGTCACTATCTAATTATTTAATTTATTTATTTTATTAATATAAATTAGGACTAAATTGAAAGAATGTGTAAATAATAAGGACCAAATGTGTGATTATACCTTTAATTTTTTAACTGCCACATCACCTTCCGTTAGCCCATTAACGGCAGGTGGCCAAATTGATCCCATTTTAATAGTTTGGGTACTGAAATGGCGCGTTTTTTTCTATGGTGGTCATTTTAAAACTTTCACAATAGTTTGGTGGTCAAACAGATAGTTTACCCTTAATCTTATTATGTCAAAATTTTAAAATAAGTGGATTTGAAGATTTGACTGTAAATCTAATAGCTTTTGGAGGAGACTCTTAGCTGAGAAATACAAACCCGATACAAAGAATTTGTTGCCTTCTAATATAAGACCCCCTAACCTTTCGTGGGTATAAGATATCCAGGCAACCAATCAACTAATTAGCTTGAATAGAATTACCTTGAAGGGCGAAGCTGTAGACGTCGACTTTCTTATTTAAGCTTCCTGATATTTGAAACTTACATACAAACGACAAAGGGTTTATTGGATAGATAGATAGATAGATAAAATGCAAGTATAAATTTTACTATAGGTTTATATTTACTCAGGGTCAAGGTATCCAGTATGAGAGATAGGCAAATAATAAACCGTTGGGTTTGTTAATATTGTTGGGCTAGTTAGTTACAGAGGCTCTGGGTTTTAAATACCCATGTAAACTAACAATGTGGGCTAAGTTGAATAGCCAACCCATTAATCAATTACAGAGAGCATTTTTTCTGTTTACAGTTTTGCCTAACGTCCTTTCCTCTTCTCTCTTTCTTTCTCAATATTGAAACTCTTTCCCTTTCTTTCTCGATACTGCTAGTCATCATATTCCTAAATGTTCTGATGATTTGTCCCATCTATGCTCTAGTTGTTTTTGTAATTCTGCTGTTTCACATCCTGTATCTTTTGATACTTGACATAAAAGATTTGGGCACCCTGCTCAAGATACTTTAGCCAAGGTTTTAAATCATTGTAATATTTCTTTTGATAAGAATAAGACTGAAAAATTGTGTTATGCATGTCAGTTGGGTAAGTTTCACAAATTACCTTTTTCCTAAATCTGTAACCACTTATTCTGCTCCCCTTGAGTTAGTTATGGCTGATGTTTGGGGTTCGACCCCTCTTTACTCTAATGGTTTTAAGTATTATGTGACTTTTACATATGCCTTTACCAGGTATACTTGGATTTATTTCCTTAAGCAAAAGTCTAATATCAGAACTGTTTTTTCTATTTTTCATAGACAAGCTGAGCAATCTCTAGGCTATAAATTAAAGACTTTACAAACTGATGGAGGTAGGAAATTTGTTGCATTAAAATCATATATTGATGCTCATGGTATTCTTCACAGGTTCTCCTGCCCACACACATCTGAACAAAATGGACTTGTTGAATGTTGAGCGCAAACACATGCAGGTAGTTGAGGTGGGCCTCACTCTTCTTGCACAGGCCAACATGCCTCTGTCATTCTAAAATGATGCTTTTGCCACATCAGTGTTCCTCATCAACAAGCTTCCTACCTCAGCATTATCAGGTATATCACCTCATGAAAAATTCTTTTAGAAATCTCCTGATTATACATTGTTTAGAGTATTTGGATGCACTTGTTATCCTTTGTTGAGGCCCTATAATGCTCATAAACTTCAATTTAGATCAACACCCTGTATTTTTATTGGATACTCTTCTGTTCACAAAGGGTATATGTGTCTTGATTCTTCAGGTCGTGTGTATATTTCACGTCATGTTCGTTTTGATGAGTCTCAGTTTCCCTACAAGACTTCCTCTTCCTTGCAATTTTCTGCTTCACATACTATGATCAGTGATTCTAGGAATAAATCATATTCAGTCTCAACTTCTTTTCCTCTGTGGCTCAATCCTACTTTGTCTTCTCCATCTTCTCCTCATAATTTTCTTACTGTTCGTTTTGCACCATCTTCTTCAGTTCCAACCTCTACTTCTTCTCATTCTCGTGTCTCTTCCCCTACTACTGCAGCTCCAACTTTATCACCATTGCTGCCTCCTCCATCTCCTTCATCTGAACATTCCCTTACTAATGCAACTCCATCTTCATCCCCATTGTTGCCTCCTCTATCTGAACATTCCCCTACTACTGCAGCTCCATCTACATCACCATTGCTGCCTCCTCCATCTGAACATTTCCCTACTACTGTAGCTCTATCTTCATCACCATTGCTGGCTCCTCCATCTCCTCCATTTGAACTTTCCGCTACTACTGCAACTCCATATTTATCACCATTGCTGCCTCCTCCATCTTCTTCCCATGTTCACTCCTCTTTGCCTTGTGTGGTGCAAAATGATCATCCTATGGTTACTAGAGGGAAGAGAGGAATTTTTAAGCCAAAGGCCTATTATATGGAAAGCCTTTATAAGGAGCCTGTTGATGTTTATAAAGCCTTCCAAGATCCATCCTGGGCTACTGCTGTTCAAGCTTAATATAAGGCTTTACTTCAGAATGGTATGCGGGATTTGCAGCCCTTACCATCTCATAGAAAGCCTGTAGGTTGTAAGTGGCTATTTAAGATTAAAAGAAACCCAGAAGGCTCTGTTGAAAGATACAAAGCCAGATTGGTAGCCAAGAGATATTCTCAGCTCATTGGTAGTGATTTTCATGAGACCTTTAACCCAGTAGTCAACGCCGATACAATTCATACTGTTTTAGCCACTATTGTTATGAAGAAGTGGTGTATTTGGTAGATTGATATTAATAACGCATTCCTAAATGGTGCCTTAGCTGAAGAAATCTATATGGAGCAGCCCCATGGTTTTGAGCATGAAGGAGATAATGGAGAAAAGCAAGTGTGTAAGCTAAATAAAGCCCTTTATAGGCTTCGACAGGCTCCAAGGGCCTGGTTTGATACCCTTAAATCCTTCTTAGTGTCTCAGTTATCCTTTGTTCCCTCCAAGTCAGATTTTTCTCTATTTGTTCGAGATTCTAAGACCTCTAAAGTTCTGCTCATTGTGTATGTTGATGATATTGTCATCACTTGAGAAAGTCAGGTTGAAGTTGAGTCCATTGTACATCAGATTAATGCTCAGTTCTCTCTCAAAGATCTCGGATAGCTTGGCATGTTTCTTGGTATGAAAGTCAAGCACTACTCTGATGGACTGAAGTTATGTTAGAAGAAATATGTTGCAGACTTGTTGTCCAGGGTGAACATGTTGAATACAAATCCTACACCTACACCTATGATGGTCGAGCCAAAACTCAAAGCAAATGATGGGCAAGCTTTTGAGGACATTCATCTTTATAGAAGTGTAATTGGTGGTCTACAGTATATATGATTGACAAGACCTAATATAGCTTATGCTGTGAATAAAGTGTGCCAATATATGAATATTCCTTGTGATACTCGCTGGAGGGTAGTGAAACATATCCTAAGGTATCTTAGAGGAACTCTTGATTATGGAATAGTTTTTAAGTCCTCAGGGGCGTTCTCCCTAGTATGCTATAGTGATGTTGATTAGGCTGCATCTGTAGAGGATCGTAGGTCCACAACAGGCTATTGTGTATATTTTGATGATAATCCCACCGCATGATTTTCTAAGAAGCAGAGTGTTGTGTCCAGGTCAACCTCTGAAGCAGAGTATCGTAGTTTGACTAACTCAGTATCTGAATTGATCTGGCTGGAGCAGCTGCTGGGTGAAATTGGAGTGACTTTAGATGGCAAGCATGTTGTGTGGTGTGATAATACCTCCACGGTGTCTATGGCTGCTAACCCAACACATCATGCTCGTATCAAGCATGTTGAAATTAATCTTTACTTTGTTCGTGAAAGAGCCATGGCTGGGCAATTGTTAGTCAACTTTGTTCCTTCTGCTGACCAAAATGCAGATATTCTCACCAAATTAATTCCTCCTGTTGCGTTTGATCGCCTTCGCATGCGGCTTGGTGTCATATCTTGTAAAGATGTTGTTTGAATTATTCCAATCCTAAAGAAGGAGAAAACTGGGAGAATATAAAAGTTATATGCAAATAATAAACCGTTGGGTTTGTTAATATTGTTGGGCTAGTTAGTTATAGAGGCTCTGGGCTTTAAACACCCATGTAAACTAACAATGGGCTAAGTTGAATAGCCGATCCATTAATCAATTACAGAGAACATTTTTCCTCTGTTTACAGTTTTGCCTAACGTCCTTTTCTCTTCTCTCTTTCTTTCTCGATACTGAAATTCTTTCCCTTTCTGTTACATCGCCGTTCTTATCTCACCGGAAACCTAATCTTCTGGCATCCAGGGGTTCCGGCAGGCAAGTTGATGTATGAGTTGGTGGTTTCTGTAGAGAAAATCCTCGACAGCCCGAAATCAGCCATCTTTTCTTTCATGTTTTCAGTCAATAAGATGTTGGCAGTGTTCAAATCTCTGTGGACTATGGGTGGCTTACTGTTATTATGCAGATAGTCCAACCCTGCAACATAAGTCATGAGTAAAGAGTATGCTATTTTAAAGGGGAAATATCAAAACTGAGCCAAAAGAATCGAAAGCATTCGAGTATGAGATCGATCCTAGACCTTGTGTTTTGTTTCCGGTTTAAAACAGTTTCATTTGTCACTGCAAGCAAAATCATCATCTTTTTTATTAGAACTCATGGAAGTGAATGTAGGAGTAAAATCATCAGAATCACTACAACGAAGCACATAATCGTGAAAGCAACTCAAAGCAAAATTTAGTCTAAGCAGTAAAGATCACGCACCTGCAGCAAACCAAACAGAGACCAGGCCGAAAGAGAAAGAGCCATGGCAAAAACAAAATAACATTCAACAAAAGTTTATGTATCTTCACATAAAATCATACACCGTCGGTACGTTCTCCCGACAATCTCAATCTCCAAGTGAAGTATTAAAGATTTTAGACATGCATACCAAGAGTTTTTTCATATAAAGACACTAGCACACCATAGCACTGATTTGTTTCTAAGCAATTACAAATCCAACAACCTTGGGGCCAAAAGGCCTTTCACTACCTAGCAACGGGAAGCATATCTGAATCCATCTCCAAGGAGGTCGTCTCGGTTAGGACCCTCTGATCATTTCTCCCAAGACATTGCTTCAGTTCAGCTAATACATGACTGATGTCAGGCCTTTGCTTCGAAGTTTGCAGCGCACACGACATAGCTATCTCCACAGCTTTCCAGGCAGCATTGACGTCGAATTCATTTTCCAACCTGGGATCAACAATCATCCGAATATCGCCCTTCTCGATCATAGGTCTCACCCATTCTGTTATGTGTATGCTGCACTCAGTGCTTCTTAATATTACAGGCTGCCCTGTGATTAGCTCAAAGAGGATTATCCCGAAGCTGTAAACGTCGATTTTCTTATTCAAGTTTCCTGTTCCATGGAACCTACATTGAAAACACAAATGTTTTTTTGTAACTAAGATGTTTACTGCAATTATTAGATAGAGAGATAGATAGATCTTACTCAGGATCAACATATCCTAATGTGCCGGCAGCGCAAGATGTTAATATATGAGAGGCATTTTCGGTCGAGAAAAATCTAGACAGCCCGAAATCAGCTATCTTTGCTTGCATGTTTTCATTCAATAAGATGTTGGAAGGTTTCAAATCTCTGTGGACTACGGGCGGCTTACAGCCATTATGTAGGTAGTCCAACCCTGCAACACAAGTCATGAGTAAAGAGCAAGGTATTTTAAGGGGAAAGATCGAAAATGAGCCAAAACAATCGAAAACATTCGAGTATGTTAAAGAGATCATAGACCTTGTGCAGCATCTACCGCAACTTGAAGTCTTTGTTTCCAGTTTAAAACAGCTTCTTTTGTCTCTGCAAGCAAACACATCCTCTCTTTTGTTAGGGATGATCAAAACAAAATTTGAACATGCACAATACAATCATCCATCCATACCAGCTAAATGCTGCCTCAGGTTTCCGTTAGCCATGAACTCGTAAACAAGTGCCATGTGGTCATCCTCCTTGCAGTAACCAATTAGAGAAACAAGGTTCTTATGATGTACAATCATCAAGGATTGTGCCTGTATTATTTTAAATAATTGATTGGTCACTGTATGCGAAGAGGATGTAATTGTAAAAGGCTAGCAACATTTATATCGAACCTCCGCTTGGAATTCCTTGTATCCTTGCTTTGATGATGAAGAAAGCAACTTCACGGCTACTGGAGTGCCATCATTAAGGTGACCAAGGAACACTTTTCCGAATCCTCCATCTCCGATTTCGGTTTTAAAGTTAGCAGTAATTGTAGCAATCTCGGAGTAAGTAAAGGGTCGATTCTTGGATTTCAGCAATTCTTCCTTATTTGATGCAGTAGAATTAACAACTTCTACATCAATTAGGGAAGCAATATTAAATCAAACCATCATATCAACAACAAATTAAGTTATGGACATGAAAGAGTGAAGATACCAGTTTGTTTTCTCCACTTTTTTCTGTGAAAGATGATTAGAACGCTCAGGAGGGTAACAAGGGCCACAGCAGCTACAATGGATATAACAAGTGGAACAATAAACTTCTTGCTATTTCCTTCACAAGGATCCGTCTGGCATGAGCTTTGGTCTTCAATGAAACTGCCATTCATCCGAACAGACAATTACCGGGACGCATCAGTTCAAAAACGATCCAATAATGTCATCAGATTTTCGTGAGAAACTTCATTGGAACTTGACAGCAAGATGAGCTGGGAAAATTTGGCTAGTGTAGGAAATGACTGAACCTTAGAAGCAGTGATCCGTTATCAGATTTGTCCTGGAGAGACTGTGGAATTGGACCCTTGAGCTTGTTTCCAGATAAATTTCTATACAACAAGTGTAATATTAATATCAACGGATCTGCCTATAAAATAATATCTGATTCATATCACCCAATGGAACTTACAGGACTTTCAATTTTGGCAGACGTGCTAAAACATCCGGTACAGACCCGGTCAATTCATTGTATGATAAGTCACTGCAGGAAAAAGGGAAACAAAGTAACTAAGTCAAAAGTGGTGGAATCAGCAAACAAGTTCCGAAAGACTTGCTAGACCATATATCATCCAGCTCTCGGTCCTTGTCTTAGTTAACTTAGAGGCACTAGAAGTTGAGTACATACATGGACTCTATTTCCTGGAGGAGAGCCAGTGATGGTGATATCTCCCCTGTTAATTTACTCGAACTCAGGTTCCTGCACGGAATCAACCGATAACAAAGGAGAATGTGGTACCATTGTCATAAACAACAGTCATCTAAAAGTTCTGTATTTGTTAAAACAAGCCATCAAATTGACTCTGGGGATGATATGAAGTGCACTCACAGTGAGATTATCCTTGGAGTAGAGTCAAAACGGCAGCTCAGACCAGTCCATGTAGTCGCTTTCGGGAGACACGGGTCTCCTTGCCAGTCATCTCTGTCGATGTTGTATGTATGCTTGGTGGACATGATCGCATCAACTATCACCATACAGAATAGAAATGTGAGGAGTTTGGCATGTTGCAGATTTTACATTCTTGTAAAAGATGAAACATAAAAGCATATATTCGAAACGAAAAGGTACCATCAGATTGGTTTGTAGCAGAAAGTTCAAATTGTGTAAGTTGGTAAATCTCAAACGCGTTGAGGATTGGAGGAAGGCCAGACTCCTTTGTAGAAGCAATGGTAAAAGTAATTTCCCCTTCAATCTGCAGATTCAGGAAACTTTTGGACAATGGCTTCAAGTACTCAAGAGTAAAAGGTCCTTGCGAGATGCCATTCACAGTTATGCTTATTTCTCTTAGTTTATCTTCAAAATCCTCAAGTTCAGCAAAGTGAAAGTAGACATTATATTCATAGTCAGATACGAAAGAGAAAGAGTTAGTCATGGAATTGCTGCCATTGGGTGGCTGCACAGCTGTTCTCAGCACCTCAACCGGTAGTTTATACAAATTGCCACCGTCCCGAGTGTCGACATCCGATGTGGTACTAACCGGAACAGAATTTGGAAGTCGGTAAGGATACCAGATACGATCATAAATATCATCTTTGTACCTATTTGAAGAGATACTTGGCTTTCAGTACATTACACTCATCAACTTGACCCTCAAATTTTCTTAGTACGTAGAACAAATATTCATGCAAGAAAGATCCAAGTTCAAAGATGAACTATAAAATAATCCAGTTTCCAAGTATGTTAATATTTTTACTATTATTTAATAAAATTTTGGGTAAACTATTGAATTCTAGACTCTAGAGTTAGTATACATTTTACCAAACTTTATTTTGATTCAATTATATGACTGAACTTTATATTGGTTCAATGTAAACATTGCTGGCGGCCGGATCTTTCGTCACCGTGACCACCTGGAGACTATTTTATAGACACATAGCTAATTAATTTAGAGTAAACTTTACCGGAGGTCCTTTTTGTTTAGGTTTTGTTCTATTTTGATCATAAAATTTGAAAAGGGATTATTCTTGCCGCTTATGTTTTCGACCGTTATCGTTTTAGTCACCCAACCGTTAGCCTCCGTTAACCCCAGTCATTACGATGACGTGTCACGTTAATAAAAAATTGGTTAATTTTAAATTTGACTCTCAAACTTTTAAAATTTTATTTTTTTCATCATATTTGATCATAATAAAAACTTAAATTTCCCAGATTTCTTCCTTTTTCGGATCAAAAACTCATATTCAAACTCAATTCATCGTATGTTCTTCCAAAAATTACCTTTGCGATCCACAATAACACCCAAATCTTCTTTTCCCTTTTTTTAGACCGAAGCTAAAAAAAAAAACAAGAACAACTCTTTGTTCTTCATCATCTTTCCTATTTGATCCTAATAAACACCAAAATCCATCTTTTCTTTTTGTTTTTTCCGAGATCAAAACTAAACACAAACATCCAAAAAAAAAATTTATCTCTTTTTTTATTCAATTAACCAAAAACTCAAGAATGTTCTTGAAAACCTAAATGGTTTTTGTTCTAAACTAAACCTTGAATTCTCCTAAAATTTCTTCTCTCCAACTTTAATTTTATATTTAAATTGCAGACATTCACGACAAGTAAAGAAAGTAATTAAAAATTACAGAATCGTAAAGAGAATGCACTTTTACATTTAAATGAAGATTACGTTGGAGATGAAATATTTTAAGAGAATATTTGTATAATTTTCTTTTGCTTGGTGAAAAAAATAAAATATTTAAAAGCTTAGGGTTTAAAATAGAAATTATCTAACCTGTCACGCCATGTATTAATAAGGATTAACGAAAGTTAACGGTTGGGTCTTCGTATTAACGAAAATTAACGGTTGGGTGATCAAAACGGTAACAATCAGGTGATTAAAACAGTAACGGTCGAAAATATAAATGACAACAATAAAAACCAGTACGCGTACCTGACACCGACCTGCTGGCCAAGGCCTGAATTGACGTCGTAAACCCTCATAAGTTCCAAAGAAGAGCCATTTCCATAAGTGGAAATGTTAGAAGGTCGAATCTCCAATGAAGAAATTAAAGGAGAACCGGAACCAGTGTTGACAAGACAGACATATTGAGTGTCTGTAGGAAAAACATAAATAATCTCGTAGAAAAGCCTAGTAAAATTGAATTCCACGGTTGCCCAGTAATTAACCCCGACGTACAAGTCGAACTTGGGTGGCTGGTTCTGCCCGTCATAATTTCCATAGGAGAAGGAAGCTCTGATGCGGAAGCTACTGTTCTTAGCACCCTCAAGTTTGAGGGTGTAGCAATTCTTGGTTCCGTTTGGGAAACTCCTCAGGGTCTTGTAACGCCTCCCGAATTGTTCATTCACTGAATAGTATTCCGGCATTATCTCGTGATTCTCTCCGGCGCCGATGAATTCTTTGTCCGACTTGAACCATATCCCGGTTGGTTGGTCCAAGTACTCATCTTCCACCCCGCAATCAATGCTTAAGAAACCTTCTACATATATCAAAACAAATGGTGGAAAACAGTTTACATGTTTTTCTGATTTCTTTTTCATAAAATTCAATCCAGTTTTATGAATCTATATTTGAAAAATATAACACTAATCAGAATAAAGAAAGAACCTTGATTTTCAGTGGCCAGTACTAAACCCCCAAGACAGGTAATGAAGAAAACAAAGAGAAGCAACAGATTATGAAGCATCATAGTACTAATGTATGATTCTCTCCAATTCTCAGTGTTTTTCTTACGCACAGACAGCTTTTTTATATTACTCATTTGTAATTACTAAGCTATGAAGCCAAGACCTAGTCCTGTCCTGTCCTGTTCTCATGACTCTGTAATTTGAGGTCTTTCCCCGTTTGATTATGAAGAAAAAGGAAGAGCGAAGACCTTATCATCGTTTATGGTCATCGCCATCTCCTCTAATTACTTGGTTGAGATGTAATAAAAGATTAAACATATTTACATATGTTGAGATTTGGAGAAATTTAGAGAATAATCCAAATGAAAGTATATATATGGAATGTAGGGGATGTTGAAGAATATTTGGGGATATAGGTCATTTTCTATCGTATACGGGGACCTCGCCATGTGCAAGTGGCAATGTCTAATTTTTTAATATTTTTTCCTCAAACCTCACCACGTGTAGGTGGCGAGGTCTAATTTTTTAATACTTTTTTCTCAAACCTCGCCATGTGCAGGTGGCGAGGTCCCGTGTACTGTAGAAAATGACATGTATCCTCAAATATTTTCCAACATTCCCTATATTTTAAATATTGACTTCTATTTGGCCTAAAAATCCAACCAAACCTTTGAGATTCGAACTATTTGGACACTTAAGGTCCAACCTTGCCAATACATTTGACACCATCTCATTGACTGCTTAAGTTTAATGCTAATTAGAGTCGTCTCAGATATTTCGAGGACCCTGAACCACAAGTAACTTGCATGCTTAGGTTTACGTAATACACAAGTTTAACTTGAATAAAAGTTGGGTGATTTATTTTTTCTGGATGGAAACGATAACCCATTTAAGGGGTTTGACTAAAGAAAGGGATTGAATGGTGATGTCTTATGAATATTTTCCTCGAATCAATAATTTTCGGAACCAAGATTAAACAATTTGACACTTTAATTTTAAAAACTAAAACCATGAATTTTCTTTGTCAAATAAAGAAGGGTAAACTATTTGAATATCCACTTATGTTTAGTAAATGTATACTTTTGGTCATCGATTTTTAAAATTGACCGTTACGGTCATTTACGTTTTTGATCTGTAAACTTATGATAACTTAGATGTTTATTGCTCTTAAATGTTAACGGGAGCCTGATTTAGCAGCATGAAAAAAATAAAAGGTAAACTACAATAGTGATCACTTTCGTTTCAGCTTTGTTCACTTTTGGTCAATGATTTTAAAAAACTACCGTCTTAGTCACTTACGTTTTTGTTTTTTAAACTTGTGGTCTCCCGAACGTTAAAAGCTTTAACTTTTTTTGTCAATTTTAAATGAACTTTGAGAAAAACAAATTTTAGAGGAAGAATAAGAGAGAAATGATAACATTTTGATATTGATTATGTCGCAAACTACAACTAACAACAGACGGTGATTGAACAACAACAAAGATTACGGGTTTAGAGTTTTCTGGAAAAAAAGAAACAATCAAATATTAATGAATTAATGACCCAATACCTAAAAAGAATTAAAAAAACGTGAATACTTTTAGGGCTGAACAAAAACTCAACTAAAAAGTAAAAAAATTTAACTCGATTCGACACAAAAAACTCAACTTAACTCGAGTTGTAATTTCATAAAATCAATTTAAAAATTTTCAAATAAAATTTAAGTTATAAAATGGAATTTCAATTAATTTAATTTTTTAATAATTAATGATTGATTTTAATTCAAGTTAAATCTCTCAAACTTTATTTAGTATATACATGAAAATATATACATGAAGCGGAGGATTTAGTATTGCGCCTCACATGCAAATGACCTATCATTAAGAAGAAGAAAAAATTGCTCTTGAACCTAAAATTAAATGCAAGTTACAGAAAAATCCTAAAATACTAAACTAAACTATTAGATTTAGACTTCAAATGGACAAAAAAAAATTGTATGGAGGCAAAATATGTTATTAAGGGAGGCAGTGCTATCATGGAAGTAGGTTGCCACAAGTGACAAATCTCCAAATTTTTTAGTTGAAGTATATTTTAGTGTAATTAATTTACAATTGCAGCAACTAGAAAATCATTTTTTACGTAAATAATTACTTGTTTGTATGTCTTGCTTTCATCCTTTTAATTGATTTTCTTTTTACAAAAATAAATTATGATAACTTGAAGAATTCTATCCTAGCAAATTTCAAGAAACTAAATTGATGTTTTTCAAATATTCATTGAGAAATTATATTATTGACTTGACTAGAAAAAATTTGAACAGAAACTAAATCTGTTTAAATCGGAATCAATTAGTATCATAACATTATAAATATTTACAATTAAATTTGAACAGAAACTCGAACAACTCGACTTGACTAGAAAAAATTTCAAATAAAGTTAAATTTGTAAAGTAAAACTTGTCAACTCGATTAACTCAAATATTTTTAACTTGCCTTGACTCGATCGAATTTTCAACCCTAAATATCTTAATTAGAACTTTTACAGTTCAGTGACTAAAATAAAAATATAATCAAAATTTAGTGATTAAAGATGTAAGACACAAAAACGAAATATATTAAATCGAAATAGAAAAACGAGGTTTTCACAATTAAAATATATTAAATCGAAATATAATAACGAAATAGGTGGAGTCATTTGTAATTACAAAACTATGAAGGGAAGGCTGACTTGTATGTTCTTATGAAGAAAACGAAAGAGCGAAGACCTTATCAGTTATCAACGTTTATGGTCATCGGCTCATCGCCATATCCTCTAATTACTTGGTTGAAATGCAACAATAGATTTACTATATGTTTTCAATCGTATTTTTAATTATTATATTAAATGTGTATAAATATATGATTTCTTATTTATTTTATTTTTTTATATCAGAATAAGCCTAGTTACATCTCTATATAATATATTTTAAACCAAAAATAAAATTTAACTTCAATAAATATATATATATATATATATATATATATATATATATATTATTTAAACATATTAAAACTCGAACTAATTAGACAATAGCCCCGAGACAGAACGCGAGTTACTCGAGTTTGACTCGATCAAAGATCGGTTAACATTTAATTTGATTTGAGTTTAAATTTAGTTTGAGTTCTTAACGAGTCGAGCTGCTCAATACCCGCATCAAAAAGCTCGTGAACAACTCGAAAATATAATATACTAAATATTTTAATTTTTAAAATTAAAGTGAACTGAAATATATATTGTTGGATAGTAATAATAATAATAATAATAATAATAATAATAATAATAATAATAATAATAATAATAATATGGTCATAAATAAGACGAGACAGATAGCGAGCTACTCAAATCCGATCCGGTCAAAGTTCAATCAACACTCAACTCGATTAAACTCGGCTCGAGTTCTTAACGAGCCAAGTCGAGCTAAGCACTAACTGAAATATATGTTGTTGGATAATAATAATAATAATAATAATAATAATAATAATAATAATAATAATAACAACTGGGGGAGTCACTACCAATCCTTTGTTTTGCTTTAGGTGCGATTGGAACACCTGAAAAACTCGGTTATTTTAATAAAACTTGTTTTTTATTAAAACAACGAGTTTTGGTCTGCGAAACCAGAAAATAGGTTCGGAAGTCGGTTACGTGTGGGGAAGGATGAGCACCCCCGCAACGCCCAAAAATTGGTACCAGTCGATTACGAAATGTCTTAATGGTGGAATTATGAATTCGAATATAATTTATCAATGTGATCCCTTAATTTAAAATAATATTTAAAAATATATGTTTATGAAAGGAAAGGTACACTCCAACGTCCGGAGCATAATTTCCGTTAGACTCCCGACTGAAGGAAATCTATTTTAAAAATTAAGATTTAGAATAAAGATATATGTTTATGAAAGGAAAGGTACACTCCAACGCCCGGAGCATAATTTCCGTTAGACTCCCGACTGAAGGAAGCCTATTTTGAAAATTAAGATTTAGAATAAAAATATTTTTTAATAGAGACTATCGAAAAGTGCCACCCTAACGCTCATGGTACGTTTTTCACAATAATCCCTACTAAATTTTTTTAATTTAAAATTCATTTAAACAATATAAATAAATATATTTAATTTAAACATTGCATACAAAATAAAATTAAAATATAGAAACATAACATATAAAATAAAAACATACAAACAAATATAAAAACATATTATATTTCATACAAAATATTTATTACAAAAAGACAACATTTAAATAGACGAGGATCAAAATTTACCCCACTAGAAGCTTGAAATAAGAACTTCTCCCGACCCCTGGTAGGATCTCCGCATCACCTCGCTATACCTCAAGAATTGATTTGAACGAACCTCGACAGGGCCTCCAATCAAATTAACTATTCGAACCATTAAAAGGGCATTGCCCCTAGGTTCGAAAGGGGCACTGCCCCATCCGCCATTTTAAATGGCCTTTTGCGTGCCAATTTCATTGGCCATTTTTGTGTGTTCCTCCTGTTTTGCAAGACCTCCCCCTATTTATACTCATTTGGGGTGGATGCTGAGTCACTTTGCTTTGGGCGTGGATGTCTTGCATGGCATCCACGCATTTCACCCTTTTTTATTATTTTTTTTATTTTTCATTTTTTTATAATAATAAGGTTATTTATTTATTTATTATTGGTTCTTTAGACTTAAAAATGGGTTACTACAGCTGCCCCTCTTTGCTTATTGTTGTATAACGATAATGAAGCAAAGACAAAAAGGAACTCATTTTAATTTGGTCTAGTTTGGCTCTTTTCTTCTTGGCACATTGTTTTCTGCTTCACTGATTCGCTCAGCCGCCCTAATAAACAAAATCTTCAAGAGGAGGAGATCTGTTGTAGGAGCTCATAACTTTGGCTTGCCACGACTCTAATAGTGAAGCAACACTTGCAGAAAACTTGACCTAGCTGCAACACTAACATAGTGGCGAGGTCTACAAAACTTGTAACATAGAACACTTAACAAGGTAGCTTGATCTGGAGGGGAAACATTGATCCACTGCAACTCTATAGATGCGAGAAGATCTGAAGAAGGCTCGATCATCTGCAACTCCATTGATGCGAGAAGATCTGAGGAAGGATCGATCGTCTGTAACTCTATCGATGCGAGAAGATCTAAAGAAGGGTTGATCATCTGCAACTCCATCGATGCGAGAAGATATGAAGAAGGGTCGATCATCTGCAACTCTATTGATGCAAGAGGATCTGAAGAGAGGTGATCTACTGCAACTCCATTGATGCGAGAAGATCTGAAGAAGGGTCGATCATCTGCAACTCCATTGATGCGAGAAGATCTGAAGAAGGGTCGATCATCTGCAACTCCATTGATGCGAGAAGATCTGAAGAAGGGTCGATCATCTGCAACTCCATTGATGCGAGAAGATCTGAAGAAAGGTCGATCATCTGCAACTCCATTGATGCGAGAAGATCTGAAGAAGGGTCGATCATCTGCAACTCCATTGATGCGAGAAGATCTGAAGAAGGGTCGATCATCTGCAACTCCATTGATGCGAGAAGATCTGAATAAGGGTCGATCATCTGCAACTCCATTGATGCGAGAAGATCTGAAAAAGGGCGATCTACTGCAACTCCATTGATGCGAGAAGATCTGAAGAGGGTTTGATCTACTGCAACTCCATTGGTGCGAGAAGATCTGAAGAGGGTTTGATCTACTGCAACTCTATTGATGCGAGAAGATCTAAAGAAGGGTTGATCTACTGCAACTCCATTGATGCGAGAAGATCTGAAAAAGGGGTCGATCTACTGCAACTCCATTGATGCGAGAAGATCTGAAAAGGGGCGATCTACTGCAACTCCATTGATGCGAGAAGATCTGAAGAAGGGGTCGATCTACTGCAACTCCATTGATGCGAGAAGATCTGAAAAGGGGCGATCTACTGCAACTCCATTGATGCGAGAAGATCTGAAGAAGGGTCGATCTACTGCAACTCCATAGATGCGAGAAGATCTGAACAAGGGTCGATCTACTGCAACTCCATAGATGCGAGAAGATCTGAAGACAAGGTGATCTACTGCAACTCCATTGATGCGAGAAGATCTGAAGAAGGGTCGATCTACTGCAACTCCATTGATGCGAGAAGATCTGAAAATGGGTGATCTACTGCAACTCCATTGATGCGAGAAGATCTGATTAGTACTAGAATCCCTTCAACGAGACAAGGAAGAGTGTCATTGGTTTACATTTCTTTTGCATTTTTCCCAAATACACAGGGATGAACGGATTTGATTTGCCTTTACCGGTAGCCGTTTGCTCCGGGCTAGTTGTACCATTCCCCTGGGTACAATCAGTTTGGACCAATCATGAGATTGGATTTTTCCCAAGGATTTATTTTCCTTAGACCATTCGTGACAATGGATTTTCGATGGACATCTGAATTGCCCATTGTCTTAAACTTAACCGTGTTTAAGCACGTTATGCTGACATTTTTGTCGGCTTTCGAATTTGCATTTTTCCCAAATGCACAGGGATCAACGGTTTTGACTTGCCTTTACCGGTAGCCGTTTGCTCCGGGCTAGTTGTACCATTCCCCTGGGTACAATCAGTTTATACCAATCATAAGATTTGGATTTTTCCCAAGGATTTATTTTCCTTGGACCATTCGTGACAATGGATTTTCGATGGACATTTGAATTATCCATTGTCTTAAACTTAACCGTGTTTAAGCACGTTGTGCCGACATTTTTGTCGGACTTGTCAAAAATTAGCTTCGATTCAGCCGCAATTTTGACGAAGGAACAAGATTTGACGATTTTCTTTTACAACATGGATGAGGAAAAGATTTGGAAATCAAGAATTTTTTGTTGACCAAGCTACAACACCTGACGAAGAGGCATGGTCTGAAGTGATTTTGATCCAGCTACAACACCGACGATGAGGCAGGATCAAGGGTTCAAGTTTGGTCAAGCTACAACTCTGACGAGGAGGCATGACCAGAAGTTGACCGAGCTACAACACCTAACAAAGAGGCACAGTCTGAAGTGATTTTGATCCAGCTACAACACCGACGAGGAGGCAGGATCAAGGGTTCAAGTTTGGTCAAGCTACAACTCTGACGAAGAGGCATGACCAGAAGTTGACCGAGCTACAACACCTGACGAAGAGGCACGGTCTGAAGTGATTTTTGATCCAGCTACAACACCGACGAGGAGGCAGGATCAGGGTTCAATTTTGGTCAAGATACAACTCTGACGAAGAGGCATGACCAGAAGTTGACCGAGCTACAACACCTGATGAAGAGCCACGGTCTGAAGTTCGATCTGCTACGGCTCTATCATCGTAGCATAATCTGGATTTTGGTCTAGTCGCACCTATTACGGCGAAAATAGACCTGAAAAACAATTGGTGTGTCGTACCACCAATGGCAAAACGAGCCTTGGAACAACACTTGGTGCGTTGCATTATTAACTTCAAAGCGAACTCTAGAGGATGTAGGATATGCTACATCATTGCAGGGAGTGACAACCCTCTTGGGCTTTGATTGTCTTATCTGCTCTTGGAAAAGTAACAAGCCTGAATTAGGTGACATGTTTCTTTGCATCTTCAAGAAGACATGATCTGTTGGTATGTTTATTGCACTGCAACCTCAGGGATATGATCTGTTCCACTGCGAATTCAAGGTAACAGATTTGCTATCGCGTTCATGGACTTATGTTTGTGCTTATTTTGTTGTATGTTCAAGGAGACAAGTTTGTCGTGGCCTTGTTCTGCTACCAATTCAGGGAGACAAGATTATTGTTTGGTGTTCTCATTTCGCTACAAATTCAGGGAGATGTGCTTGTCCTGCCGCAAATTCAAGTAGATGAAATTATTGAAGCTTGTTCTGCTGCAAATTCAGGGAGACAGATTTGTTGTTGTGTTCATTTCATCGTAATTCCAAGGCGCTAAGCTTGTTGTCTGTGCCCATTCCGCTACAAACTTAGGGAGATGAAAATGTTGTCGTGCTCATTCCACATTTGCTGGAGAAACATAATTTTGCCAATCTTGAAGAAGTAGAATCTGCAACTTCATGGGTGATCTGTTGCACCTCTGACGGGGAGGCAGAATCTGAAAAAGTTGATCCGCTACACCATGTTACGGGTGAGATAGGACCTACAAAAGTTAAAAGAGTGACTGGTCAAAATGAGCCATGAACTAACTCTTCCTGAGCTATAAGGTTTGAATTGAATGTTTGATTTGATTGATCCACTCTTTCGTGTCAAGGATGTTGGTTCTTGTTAACAATTGTTTGTGCTATCTTTAGTTGAAGGTGCCAGACAACATTTTCATATTTGCTCCAGTCCTTCATGTCAAGGATGTTTATTGATAATGATCTGCTCCTTCCTGTTTGAGGATATTAGACCTGAAAATTTTCATTCTTTAAAAAATGATCAAATATTTGTAAGAAGAGGTAGAGTTGAAAAGATCTTTGAGGAAAGATCAAATTTTTTTTAGAAAAACATCCTTGTGCAAAGAACGAAGTTAAGAAAATGTGTCCTTAAGAAAGAGCATAGTTAAAAAAAACTCTTGTTTTGAGAAAATGTGTCCTTAAGAAAGGACGAAGTTAAGAAAGTCATGTTTTTGAGAAAAAGTGCCCTTAAGAAAGGACGGAGTTAAGAAACTCTTATTTTGGGAAAAATGTGTCCTTAAGAAAGGACGGAGTTAAGAAACTCGTGTTTTCGAGAAAAGATGCCCTTAAGAAAGGACGGAGTTAAGAAACTCTTGTTTTTGAGAAAAGATGCCCTTAAGAAAGGACGGAGTTAAGAAACTCAAATTCTGAAAGAAAAAAAGTGTCCTTAAGATGCAAAGATGCATGAAATTCTTGTAAAAGTCCTTTTCTTCTGACTTAGTTTGATCTCCTGGTTTTTGTTTAAAATTTTTCTCAGCAGAAGTTTGCCCCCTAAGCTTCATTGTCCTCATTCTTTTCTGAATTTGAACTTCTAAGTTGAATGATCTCGATGTCGTCTCCTTTTTTTCTTTTTTCCAGGGAAATTTACTTGGCTCACCACCACTGACGAAGGTGAGATCGGAAAAAGGTTGATTCCGAAACTTCATGGACTTATGACCTGAAAATGGAACATTAGTTAGTAATATGTTCAAAAAATTTACCATTTTTACCTGGATGTTCGAGCCGTTTCGCGTATTTAGCCTCTTTCATGGCTAAAGGCCTGTCATCATGTTGTTGCCTCCATAGTTGGGGTCTTCAGTCTCTTTCCTGGACCTGTTTATACGTTCAAGACATAAATGTGCTATGGATGCACCTAGCTTTGTGTTTGATGCATGTGTCTAGCCTAAATGCATGATGACTTGTACGATGCATGCAGTTAATGTAGAATGATGGATGTGTAAATGAGAGATTCTGATCTGCCTCTTAAAGGGGTGCCCCCGACTCTATGGTAGTTAGATATTTGATGTTGATGAATAGTTCTTGGTGCCTTGTTTATAAGGATGCCCTCAACCTTCCTTGGTTCGATCATCTTTGGGATTACTTCCTCGAGTCCCAACTCCATTTGTCTGCGACTGCTCTTGAAGCAAACGCAAGGCTTGAAGTATGTTTTTGTCTCTTCTTGAAGAGTTGTCATTGTTCTTGTGAACACGTTAGGTTGCCCCCCGGTCGGGTCCATAAATTTGTTTTTGGTTCATGGCAGCTCATTACTTTTTGGCTCTAGCGAAGTGCTATAAGCGGTAATTGATGTAGTCATCTAGGGTGCAGAAGTCTGACTTGGCATTGGAGGCTCACTTTCTGATCTCGTCGAGGAAAGCTCTCAACTTGGGGCCTTACAGAGGCATGATGTATGTATGAGTGCAAAGGTTATTTGAAAATGCCCCTGGACCGGGCTCTTGCATCATGTTAGATTGGTCAACTTTGCTTTATCTGGTATTTGCTAACATGAGACATCCCGAGATCGGTTTCAAAGTTCCGAAATGAATGCATGTAAATGCAATGTACATGTTCTAAATGTGAAACACTGATTCAAAAATGGTTCTTGTGGTTCAACTTCTGAATTTACGGGATTTATTCGCAACTTTTGAATGTTGCATTGATATCTAGGGAACTAGATTTTCTCCCGATGATAATTTCTCAAATAGGGAACCAGACGTGAATCAATACTTCATGCTGATGAAGTGCAAAAATTAAAATGTTATAGTGGTGTCATGTAATTAATGTAGAATGAATGACTTAATGCAACATGATCACCAAAGAGAAGAAACAGGTTAGTTCATAATAAAAGAATTAAATGAATGAATTGAATGATGAATAAGACAAAAATTAGCAGCAAAGAAAATTGAACATATATAGCAAATAAAGGCATCAAAACCTAAACATGGTGACTGCTAACGGGCAGAGTTTTGGTTTGGCTTTAAGGGGTAAGCTCTTTAGGGTTTACTATATGTGTTTTGGTTCTAAAGTAACGGTACCCGAACTGTCGCTAGGACATCGATTCGGGAGGATACATTTCCCTAGGTCTGCACGGAGACAGATGTCTCACGAAGACAAAGGGACCTATATCCCGGAAGCGTTTCACCATCCTACACGGAGGGGGTACCTCACGAAGGCGTGGTTTCTCGCTCCCACTTAAGGGACAGAGCTCGGGTATAGAGCTCATGATATGATAACTCAAAAAATAAATTTATAATAAAAAATTGTAAAAATTTTAGAAAAAGGGGATCACAAATTAATTAAATCGAAGTCATAATTTTCACCTATAGACAAAAGGTAATCGACTTGTGGCTTGACTCTCTAAAAAAAAAGGTCCCCAGCGGAGTCGCCAAGCTGTAACAACTGGGGGAGTCACCACCAATCCTTTGTTTTGCTTTAGGTGCGATTGGAACACCTGAAAAACCCGGTTATTTTAATAAAACTTGTTTTTTATTAAAACAACGAGTTTTGGTCTGCGAAACCAGAAAATAGGTTCGGAAGTCGGTTACGTGTGGGGAAGGATGAGCACCCCGCAACGCCCAAAAATTGGTACCAGTCGATTACAAAATGTCTTAATGGTGGAATTATGAATTCGAATATAATTTATCAATGTGATCCCTTAATTTAAAATAATATTTCAAAATATATGTTTATGAAAGGAAAGGTACACTCCAACGTCCGGAGCATAATTTCCGTTAGACTCCCGATTGAAGGAAGTCTATTTTAAAAATTAAGATTTAGAATAAAGATATATGTTTATGAAAGGAAAGGTACACTCCAACGTCCGGAGCATAATTTCCGTTAGACTCCCGACTGAAGGAAGCCTATTTTGAAAATTAAGATTTAGAATAAAAATATTTTTTAATAGAGACTATCGAAAAGTGGCACCCTAACGCTCATGGTACGTTTTTCACAATAATCCCTACTAAATTTTTTTAATTTAAAATTCAGTTAAACAATATAAATAAATATATTTAATTTAAACATTGCATACAAAATAAAATTAAAATATAGAAACATAACATATAAAATAAAAACATACAAACAAATATAAAAACATATTATATTTCATACAAAATATTTATTACAAAAAGACAACATTTAAATAGACGAGGATCAAAATTTACCCCACTAGAAGCTTGAAATAAGAACTTCTCCCGACCCCTAGTAGGATCTCCGCATCACCTCGCTATACCTCAAGAATTGATTTGAATGAACCTCGACAGGGCCTCCAATCAAATTAACTATTCGAACCATTAAAAGGGCATTGCCCCTAGGTTCGAAAGGGGCACTGCCCCATCCGCCATTTTAAATGGCCTTTTGCGTGCCAATTTCATTGGCCATTTTTGTGTGTTCCTCCTGTTTTGCAAGACCTCCCCCTATTTATACTCATTTGGGGTGGATGCTGAGTCACTTTGCTTTGGGCGTGGATGTCTTGCATGGCATCCACGCATTTCACCCCTTTTTTATTATTATTTTTTTATTTTTCATTTTTTTATAATAATAAGGTTATTTATTTATTTATTATTGGTTCTTTAGACTTAAAAATGGGTTACTACAATAATAATAATAATAATAATAATAATAATAATAATAATAATAATAATAATAATATGGTCATAAATAAGACGAGACAGATAACGAGCTACTTAAATTCGATATGGTCAAAGTTCAGTCAACACTCGGCTCGAGTTCTTAACGAACCAAGTCGAGCTCAACACTAGTCAAACTCGACTCATTTACACCCCTACCTCGTTGGCTGCTTAGATTTGATGTCAATTTATCAGAAATAGAACTAACGAGGCTTTTACAATTAGCTTGCCTTTTAGGTTTACGTAATAAACATACAATTAATTTGCATGATCCTGAAATTATGAAAATTTTAAGGCTAAATTAAACCAATTGTAACCAAGCTATTGCTTTTTTATATATTTTGTCACTGAACTTTTTTTTTGACAAAAGCATCACTAACTTGATTTTTTTTAAGTAGGTGACACATGTCACCTTTTTTTTGTTTCAACAAAATTAAATAAAATAATCCTTAGATAATAATGGTCAAATTCAAACTAGTGACCTCTTGCAGCAGCGCTCCAAAGCTTAACCACTAAGCTAGACTTGGAATATATTAAAAATTCATACCATTTCACATTCTCAAAATTAATTTAAAATGGGCAGGCAGAATTGAACATGGGACCTCTTGCACAAAAAAAATCTTGTGATTTTTTTAGATAAGTGTTGTGTGTATTTATCCAAGAAAGCAGGAATCTGCTACCATGTACAAAAGAGTTCTTTACAAAAGAGAAAGCAAAAGCGAAAATTTACTCTAGATTCCAAGCTATACAGAGGTCGGCATTCGCATGTATGGTTTTATCTATATTTTTGTAACATAAACGTAGACGTATAATATCTTTGACGAATAAAACAATATCAGCAACAGTTTGAGCTTTCCCCCTGAAGTGTCGAGCATTTCGTTCCATCCAGATACTATAGATGAGAGCATTCCAAGAGAGTCTAAGAATAGTGGAAAGAAGGGACTTACCCTTGAAACGAGTAGTAGCCTAAGCAAGCTCTCCATTCCAGTCCAGCACGGGGTGAGAAATATTGCATAGTTGCAAAAGATGCAACCAAGCAGATTGTGAGAAGTGACAATCAAAGAAGAGAGGGTTTCTTGACTCAGCATCGGAGCCACATAAGAGGCAAGTATTAGCCACCGAGAGACCCATTTTTTGTAACATGTCATACGTGGGAAGGCGATCAAGGAATACCATCTAGCTGACTATAGCATGTTTGGGTATGTGTAGGGGAAACCATACCAGCCTATGCTAAGGAAACTTTTCTTTCTTTTCACGAATCATCTCCCAGATCCATCTAGGTTTGACCACCGACCAGTTTTGGTTTAAGGCAAAAAGAGAAGCTGCAATGGGACGTAATTTCAATAGTTTTTTTCATTATCCAACTAAGATCAGGTTTGGTCTCTACATGCCAGAAGTCAACATTTTTCAGGACATATTCTTTGGTCCATGCCACCCACAAAGACCCATGATTGGCAAGAATGTTGCGAATAAGTGCAAGAAAGCAAGCATTAGACCAGCATTCTAGGTTTTTAAGCCCCAACCCTCCTTCAGACTTGAGGGGACAGATTTGTGACCAGCCAACACGCGCACCATGAGCTGCTTGATCAGAGCCCTTCCAAAAGAAACGAGAACAGAGTTGTTTTATTCGTTTAAGGACTACTTTGGGAAGAGAAATTTGTCTACACCAATAGTTTGTGATGTTATAAAGCACAGATTGAATAAGCTGTAGTCGCCCCCCATAACTGAGGTGATTCACAAACCATGCCTTTAATTTGACGGAGATTTTATCGATCAAAGGCCCACAATCTTTGACATTAAGCTTCTTGGCTACCAAAGGGATGCCCAAATAGCGAATATGGAGTTTTCCAATCATAAAACCAGAATTCGCAGTAATATCAGCAAGGCAAGAGGATGATATACCCGAGACAAACAATTCTGATTCGGAAGCGTTAAGCATCAAGCCTGAGTATCTGTAATAGACTTCCAAGATACTGAGAACTCCAAGAATCGAATCCAAATCATATCTGTAGAAAATCAAAAGATCATCCGCGAAGCACAGATGAGTGAGACCGATACGCTTACACTTTGGATGATATTTGAATACACCCTACTTAAGAGCATTATTCAATAGTGAAGACATGACATTCATAACTAGGACAAATAAGTAGGGAGGCAAAGGGTCTCCCTGTCGGACCCCTCTCTTACTCTTAAAGAAACCTACCAAGGTTCCATTGAGAGAGATAGAGAAGCGAGATGTAGTGATGCATGCAGTAATCCACTCTCTAAACTGTAGGGGTAATCCAATAGCGGCAAGGACCTTAAGAAGAAAAGACCAGTCAATGGAATCAATTTTTTTTAAGGTCAAACTTAAGCGCACATCTCGAAGAAAGGGATTATCTAGAATAACCCTTTTACGATTTCTTGAGCAAAGGAGGATATTGTGTGTGATACTTCTGCCCTTAATAAATGCAAATTGATTAGAGGAAATCAAATATGGAAGATATTCAATCAGTCGGGAAACAAGAACTTTGGTGATGGTCTTATAAACCACTGAGCAACATGAGATGGGCCGAAATTCCTTAGGTTTGGGTAGCATTTGCCACCTTCGGAATCAACGCAATAGTTGTAGCATTAAAGGCTGAAAGTAGGCAAGATTTCTGGAAAAAGTGCTGGATAGCTCTGAGAAAGTCATCTCCAACAATATCCCAAGCCACACGAAAGAATCTAACTGTATAACCATCCGGTCCCGAACTCTTATCAATACTTTGTTTAAAAAGAGCATTCTTGATTTTAGAATCACTGACAAACCGAGATAAGGTGCACACAGCTTCAGAAAGGAGAGTTTGTTGCAGAATTTCAGAGAGAGATTCAACAAAACAGTTCTGAACATTGTCATCTTTGCTGCTTATGAGGCCAGTGAAGAAATTGATCACCTCAGAAGCCATATCATCAAAAGTATCAAGTCGGTTACCATCTTCATCTACAAGAAATCGAATAGTATTTCTTTTACACTTAGACTTTACTGCATTATGGGAAAAAACGAGATCCCGAATCCCCTTCTTGAATCCAAGTGACACGAGCTTTTTGCTTAAGGAAAGAGGCTGATGAACTAATATTTTGATATAACAAATTAAAAGAAAAATGTTTTTGGACTTAATCGAATATAATAATTCTTGCAAAAATAATTCAAAGTTCAAACAAACTAGAAAAATTCGTTTCGAATGTTTTCCAACTTTACCTATCTTTTTCAAAACAAGTATGATCCGTTTTTGCACTACGAAAACTATTTTCCAGTCTTCAAGGCAAACATAATCAATCCCCTAATGCAAGGGATTGATCCCTTGATTAACAGTTTCACTCAATTTTTGTCTTAGTGCAAAAGGATCGATCCCCTGGTGTATGGGATCGATCCCTTTTTGCAATGGTCATATTTTTCATAAGAAAGGATCAATCCCTTTGTAAAAAGATCTATCCCTCGTGCTATAAATGCTCTGTTTTCAGGTAGGTAACGGCTTTATGACATCCCCAACGGCTCCTAACGACTAGTATTGATTGAGAGGATACAAAAACAAAGAAAAATCATCTCAGCAACAACAAGAAAGTCTACACAAACATTCAAGCTTTCAAGAGTCCATTTTGTGCTTAATTTTCGACTTTCTTGTAAACACTAGAGTGTTCTTCATTGTAATTCTTTTGCTAGTGTTTCTTTGGGTGTGTGAGAGAGCTTACACTTTGCAAACACATTCCTAGTGAGGATTTCCTAGTTTGCTTCTTTGTATTTGTATTGGGGAAAGGATTCAATAGACTTTGGGGTATAAGTCTATTGAATTGTGTAAGGTTACTCTTTATCCTTAAAGGAAAGACAAATTAGTGGTTTTGTGGAAAATCCTTAGTGTGGTCACTAAGGTAGTGGATGTAGACTCCAATTAAGGAAGTTGAACCACTCTAAATCTCCTTGCAATTTTTACCTTTGCAATTATTGTCCATCGTTCTTTCAAAAATCCAATTCACCCCATCTTGGTTTTAATCGATTGATTGCCACTCTCAACAGAGGCTTCAGCTACCTCAAGTGCACTCAGCTCATTTTGCAGAGATCTTTCAGCAACTATGTTGACTACAGCCCCAGAAAGATTAGAGAGTTGCATAGCTTCAAGTTGTTGTCTTTTCAGAATGACTTGTCCCAGTAAATCATCAAAATGAGATTTGTTAAACACTCTCAAGGTTGTCTTAAGTCTTTTCATCTTGCCAAAAAGTACTTGCCTAGGGTCTTCTGTAATATCAACTCCCCAAGAGTGTGTCACAACACTTAGGAAATCAAGATGAGTAGTCCAAAAGTTAAAGAACCTGAAAGGTATGGGTTTATTGACAGGATACTCTTTTGTGGGCCAGATCATGCCCGGGCAATGGTCAGAAACGCCCGGAGCCAAGAATTCAACAAAGGAAGTGAGAAAAGCAATGTGCCAAGCAGAATTAACTAGGATTCTATCTAGCTTTCTTGCTAGAAAGCTCTCATCTTGCTTATTGGACCAGGTGTGTATAGGCCCACTGAAAGGGTGGTCAGCAATCTCAATATCATCTAGACAGTCCCGAAAATCGACCATATCTAAATTCAAGTAGTAACACAGTCTTCAATAATTGGAGCTTTCTTCAACATCAAGGAAAATACTGAAATCTCCTACAACCAGTCAAGGAAGATCTCCAACACTGACTTCAACAGCTTTAAGTTGTTCCCAAAGAGATTTTCGAGCAAAACCATCATTAAGACCATAGATAGCTGTAATAAGAATATCCCTACCAAGAAAATGCACTTTAAAAGAAATTGACTGGTCATGAACGGCAAGTATGGTAACAGGGATGCACTTCTTCCAAAAGACCCAAATTCTTTCGTTTTCCACAGCAGAATAGTTAAGACAATGATTCCATTCAGAAGAAAATGAGCTAACAATGTGATCTGATTTATTTTGCCTCACTCTAGTTTCTAACAGACATACGATATCAACATTAAAGCTAGATAGGCGGCGGAAAATTTTCTTTTGTTTATTGGGGTTTTTAAATCCCCTAATGTTCCAAAAACAAAAGGTCATTGAAACACGGAAGGGGGAACACTTACAGCTGCAACAGTGACAACACTCTTGTTTTTAAGCTTATTCATCTTGTCATTCTTGACAACTTGAATTTCCTGAACTAGGGATCCACCAGCAATGAAGTTATCCTTAAGGGGTCTCCCTCTTTCTTTTTCTTTTTCACAGACTCTTGAAGGGTGGGAAAATCATTTTCGAAAGTCTCCAGCACATCAGGGTTACTTGAACTGAGACCAGAATTATGATTATCAGTGCCTTGAGAAACAACAGTTTTGATTAACTGTTCAATGTGATCCAGGATGACAGCATCCTCAACGGAAGTACCATTAACTGTTTTTGAAGTATCTACAGTTAATTCAACATCGATCATGTTACTAACAAATTCTGCATTTTTGAACTGGATTACAGAATCATCAGCCTCCTTCCTTACTCTAGAACACTCACCAGTCGTGGCAACAAGTTTCGGTTTCCAGATTTGTTTCAAGGTTTTTGTCTTCACATGCAATGAAGGGCGTGTTTTGTCACTATGGCCATAGATCTTGCACTGTGAACAACAAGGGGGCATCCATGGACAACTACTCTAATGAGAACAATGCTACCATCTTGCAACATCACCCTAACAATCTGAGGAATAAAGCTACCAGCAGGTAATTCGATACAAACTTTCGCATATTCAAGGCGCTCTAATTTTGCAGTAACAGAATCCATGTAGAGAGGCTTGCCTACTGCACTACTAATATAGCTCAATCCATACTTACTATATAACTCAAGGGGAACATTAAACAACTGAATCCAAATGGGCATATGAGCTAGGTCGAAATTAAGTTTTTTTCATATTAGGCTCCCATTTCCTAAGAATCAAAGGTTTGTGCTGTATGTGCCAGGGACCACCCTCTAAAATCTTGTCTCGATCATCAGAATTAGGGAAACCAAAAACATATAGACCATAGCCAGCAAGACTAACCTTTACAGATTTCCCCCAAAGCAATTCGATAATACGTTGAAGGGCGTTAAAATTCGGAGCCGACCCAATGAATTGGCCTACCAAAGCATGTTTTCAGTTTGAGATTCTAGACTCAAAGACTTGGGGAGGCAGCTGAACAACAGATTCTCCATCAACCGATCGAATTGGGTTAAAATCCAAAATTTGATCTTCAACTCTGTCAAAAAGCTTCCGCCAGTCGAATGGGGAAGAAGAAATTATGGGTAAACAGAGACGACATATACGAACAGAAAAGCGAAACAGTGATAACAAAATGAAGAATACAATGACGAGATTCAAACCACATTAGTCCTGCTAATGTGCGCCTGAAGAGAAAAGTCGTGCTCATTTTTTTCATTTATATTTTGAACTTGTGGATAAAAAATCTTGTGTTTAGTCACTAAACTAAATCGAGAACTTTTTATAATTACACCAAAATTAATATTTGAGTTAAGTTGTATTACCACTTTAAAATTAAGTAAAAAATACTACTAAAACCAAATTAAAATTATTTTCCAATTTGTTTGAGAAAAAAACTAATTATTTTTTATAAATTTGTATTGTATAATTCTACAAATTAACTATAATATATATATATATATATGATAGAATATAAAATTTTAAATTATTTGAAAATAACTATTTAGATTTACATTTATTAATTTAATTTTTAGGAAATCTATCTAGCTTGAAATGTAAATAAAATTGAAGATCAAACTAGAATTACTTTTTCACTTCATTTTGAAATAAATTATAATAAAATAACTATTTATTTTCTTTTACAAAACTAATATTAAATCATTCTAAAAATTAAATTTAAAATATTTCTTTAGATAAAATATAATTTTTAAATAAAATTTAATTTTTTTCCATGTATATGAGTAAATTATTTTAAGTATAGTTAGTTTTTAGAATGATTTAATACAATTTTATAAAAATAAATAATTACTTTTTTTAATCCAAACGTATTAAAAATAAGTTTAGTAACATTTTGATTTATTTTGAGGTGGTAATATAACTTAACTTAAATATTAATTTTGGTGGAGTTATTTCAAGTTTTTAACTTAACTTAGTGGTTAAACGCAAATCCTTCTATTCAAAGACTTTTAAGTTCAATTCTTTTTTAAATCATTTAATTTAGTTTTGAACCGATAAAACAGTTTAATTTTAATATTAGTTTGGATGAAACTTTAACATGTTTCAAATTTAGCTTAGTGGTCAAGCTTTGGACCCTTAAGCAAGGGGTCCATGGTTAAATCTAGCCATTAGTGTTAAATGTATTTTTTTTATTTTGTTTAACAATATGAGGTGATATGTGTCACCTTCTTGTTGGTCGAATAAAACATAAAACATGTCATGTCAAAGTCTCATTAATTTTTAATGGTTGATGACTAAAATAAAAACGAAATGTAATGTTGTTGACGATTTTGTCAAAAAAAAATCAGTTCAATGGCAAAAATAAGAAATATGCAATAATTCGGTGACTACTGGTGTAGTTTACCAAAAATTTAATACTGAGATAATAAATTATTATTTATTTTTTTACAATAAAACGATATTAAAATTCTCAATGTAAACGTCATGATTTGAACCCATATGAAGTGGGAAGTGGATGAACATTACTGACTATTTGATCAATTAGAGAATCTCCATATATAGTTTATTTTTTATCTTTAAATTTAGATATTTTTAATTAATTCTTTCAATATATAATATTAAATTGAATTTCTGGACCCGATGGAAAGTATGAACATATTTATACGGTACAATTTCATGGTTGAGTTGAGTGTAAAAGACCATATGACGTATTCGATAGAAGTATACCATTATTTATTCCAGTTTTGAGAAATATGGCAGAAAGTTAAGGCAAACACATTGAAAACGAAATGAAAAAAAGGGAATGTATTATTTGTTTCATCGGAGCTCCTAATTGGATCCCTGAAGCCACTAAACTCCAGTAGTCATCTCAGGGAGTTCCGATCTGGGAGGGTGTCGATTCAAGCGCAGCGCAAACACATTTACAGCAGCCTCCGCTGGGCGGTGGCGGCCCGCAACATACACACTGAGGACAGTAAACTGCAACACAGAAAAATCAAGATTGAAATATCAAAAGTTGTGGGTGTAAATGAACAAAGCGTTCGACGAACTGTTCGTATAACGTTAATTTATAATGCTAAATAAACGAGTATGAACAAAAATTTTATGTTCGTTTAATAAACGAACGGACACAAACAAAGGTGTGTTCGGTTGTTTATGTTCATAAACAAACTCGTTTACCGACTCGTTTATAAGCAAAGATATAGACTAAATTGAACATAATGTGAATTTTAGAGTTTAAACTTAGAAGTATAATGAGCTTAAGGACTAGTGGTGTAATTTCACTATTTTGGCTATAAACAAACATGTTCGCGGACGTTTAACGAATATGTTCGTAAACGTTACATGAACATGTTCACGAATGTTAAACGAACATGTTTGCGAACGCTAAATAAACGAACACGAACGCCTTTAAAACTAAATAAACGAAAACGAGCACGATACTGAAAATTTAAATGAACGCGAACCGAATATGAACACCTTCAAAAATAAATAAACGAACACAAACAAAACCTTATTCGTTTAAGCTCGGTTCGTTTACACCCCTAAATACATGTCAAGAATCAATATAAATATATATGCGGGGGGTTTTACAGGATTGTACCACGAGGAGGAGGAGTACGAGCCATGGCACAGGGCAACATGGGAGATAAAAGCAGAGAGAAAATAATCAGGCTCATCACTGCAGATCTTGTGTAGTCCCCTGCCATTTTTGCCTACAAGTTTATCAAAAGTGGGATATTAGATTTAATGGTACAAATTAATGGGTACTAATCACCCATATTTATATGCAATTTGCCGTTTGCGGTCAAGTCTCTATATGAAATTCATCTGCACTTTCCAATCAAAATTCATCTGTTTTTCAACACATTCATTTCTTTATATTTCTTTCCCCTGCATTTCCTTAACTCAGAATTTCTCCATTATACATTCAAAGAAGACTTAGAAGTTTACTTGACTGACCTAAGTTTATAAATAAACGTGTTTATTGTCCTTCTTTGGATACATTTCGAATTCATGTCATATGGAGATCCTTTTTATTATAAATTAAAATATGTGTCTTCCTTATATTTCATAAACCATGTTTAAATTTTAAAATATATTTTAAATATAAAATACGAATATATTTATAATATATTTGTATTTTAAATATGATCGTATTTAAATTAATTATTTGAACCGATTAAGTGATTTGTATGGTTTTACACATCCCAAGTGATTTAGATTTGAGTCCTCTTGTAACTATTTTTTATTTCTTTATTCCCTAGCATTTACTGCATTATAAGATTATTTTAATTGGTGCAATTCATTTCACAAAGAGTGGGTTGGTGTAGTGGTAAGGGCATGGGGTTTTCCCCTAAGAGGTTATAGGTTTAAATCACACATCAAGCACTTTTTATTCTTATACTTTCCTTCCACCAGATGGTGACATCTGATTAGAGGAAAATAAATATATTAAATTAAATAAAAATTAGGTTAAAATCATCCAATCGGGGTGATGACATGTGTCGTCACCTGATTGATTGATTAATTAATTTTATTATTTATTTAAATTAAAATTAGGAGTAAATTGATAAAATAAAGAACTAACAATGACTAAATGTGTAATTATACAAATTCTACTTAATGACCACGTCAACTTTCCGTTAGATTTTAACGGTCGATAGCCAAAATAGGTCTATTTAAATAGTTAGGTGGTCGAATTTTGAATTTTTTTAATTAGGTGATCAAAACAGATCGCGACTCATAGTTGGGTGGTCACTGGAGTAATTTTCCCAAATTTTAATTATGCCTTCAAAATTTTTAAAAATTCTCACAAACTTTAATTTTTTAAATATTTTTAATTAAACCTTTTTAAAATTACTAAAAACTTCCATTCAGTTTCTCAGTTATTTTTTGAAAATTTTCAATAAAACCTCAATTTAAAAAAATCATTCGATCCTTTAAATTTTTCAAAATTTTTATTTGACCTCTAAAAATTTAGAAATTTTGATTAGACCCCTCAAATTATCACACCAAAATCCACCTGATACAATGTCAATATGAACACGTTGATTAAAAAAAATATCGAGCGGTAATAAAAAAAACTCAAATTCTATGAAATTGGATGCAATTTCGTGGGACAAGTTTGAATTGACCTATATTCTAACGTATATGACCAGCAAGTATCCTCATGTTCCAGAAAAAAGGAAAATTAAACCTTTGGTATCTATTTTTCTTCAGTAAAATAAAATAAAAGTTGGTTTCTATTTAATTTTCATTAAACTTTGTTCAAGCTTTCACATTGTCTTAAGGAAAAGTAAAACTTGAAGGCCAAGGTATAATTTATATTCTCCAAATATATAGATTTTATCTTCACCCTTTTAAATTTGAAGAAAAAAAAACTTAAAATTTGCGTAAATTAAATATGTAGTCTTCCAATTCTGAACGTTTGTCAATTTTCGATATCCAACTATATTTTTTTTAATTAACTACTAGACTTTTGAATTGTACTCATTTAGGTCACTTGGCCACGAATATTGATAAATATTAAAAGAAGTCGCCTAAAAAGATAAAGAGAAATGAACGCTGCTTTGATGACAATTCTTGAAAACGCTACAATTACTTTTATTACAACGAAATGGATCGATTCCGAAACCGAAATTACAACCATTATTTTAATACAGGGGCCTTTGTAGAAGCGACTGCAATAACATCTCAAAAAATAGTCAATCAGATTGCTACATATAGATAGATAGATCGATCGATAGATAAGAACCAACTAGTTGACTTGACCGTCTTCGCACTTGACCGTCTTCGAGTTTGATGCGACGAATTAGAAAGAACCGAGATTCACCATCTTAGTTTTTCCGGGAAGTACTGCAGAAAAAAGGAGGAAACTCATCAATTCTATTGCAGAACATGACAAGGATGTAGGGGGCTAAGCCAAGTTCCAAGTTGTGCTAACCTTTTCTATGAGGGAGAGATAGTATGGCTTGACCTTTTCGACGTCGACCCGGACTTTGCTCTTGCTGTAAAGATCATATTTGCTGCATAAAATGTAAGTGGAGAAAAAACAGTTGAGTACAGGACTAAAATCAAGGACAAGGAGCCTGCAGTTTGGGATGAGGAAACAAGCTGTAAATGTCGAGATTCGAATCTTAGACTTGTTGAATGCCATGTTTGATTTTACTAGACTAAAGTCCGGTATAGAATAAATCAAAAGTCATACTTGAATATTTCGAGCCACTTCAGATTCTCGACATCCTCCTCGTTCATCAGTTGCTTGTATGATCCTGACCTATGCAAGGCTGAAAAATAAAGTGCATCAGTTCAATTCTGTAAATTGGAATTGAAATAAGGTCTCGATGAACCGGAACATCTAAAACAGGGGACTCATCTTTACCGTAGAATGAATGGTATCTGATAATGAAAAGAGCTGCCGACGGCAGAGTCGTATTGTTTTCCTTAGCCACCTGAATACATAGGTCCCGAAATTAGTTCCTATCGTCGCATTAAAAAGGCGTCGGAATTCATATCGTATACATAGGTGGGGAGAGATACCAGATACATGTAGTCATCATGCCCCCATGACATCATAACATTGTTTAGTCCACACCCCTCTGAGTACACTCCATATTTGGTGTTGTAAGCAGAGTTGTGATAGTCTGGATTTTCCTCAAAATACTACACCCCGGACATAATAGATAGTTAGAGATAAAACGATGCAAAGATGTCGTTCAATTCGAAGCGCCGAGTAGTTCACAAACTTAGTTCCTTCTATGATATAAAGGGATTACCTTGTGGTGAACGATTGATTCGTCGAAAGCACAGCCAACGGGATATGTATCACCTGAAACACCAATGATCATGAATCGAATTTAGAGATATGATGAAGTGTTATAATAAATAAGCCATTGCAGACGGTAAACGACTACGAGACTCACCTACAACAGCCCACTGGGGAAGCCCTCCAAAGCTAGGATGGAGAAGCACTTTTCCAAGGTCTAAACCCCATAAAAGAAACATACCATTACCTAACAATACACACATTTTGCAAACTACGAAACTCGAGAACTAAATATCCGAAACATTACCATGGATAAGGCCTGTGAGGTGCAACCAGTCCTCATCGGGATAGTCCTTTCGGATAGCCTCAGCGGTTTGCAGCAAGTGTTCAATCTGAGGCTCATCTAAGTCAGGGTCACTCTCATCAACTACATCATTAAGAAGTTCACAGCATTCCCATATGCTCATTTCCACCTTGTCTAGCTTCCCATACTCTTCTCTCATTCTCTTGACCTGCAAATTGAGTGATTTTTTTTCGAATTCATCAACTTCAAATGTACAAACATTTAGGACACAATGGAGCACAGGCTACATACAAAGTCATATGTCTGGTTAATATGATTGGTTCGGTAGAAATTCTCCACACCCTGCTGCCTCTCACTTTCAACATCATAATCTCTGCAATTTGCAAATACAGTGAAGATCATAAGTATATATAGGTTTGGTTAACAATTAATCCACAGAAAAACCAAGGTTCATAAACAGTACTAATGAATCATAATTAATTCCAATTTGGTTCACTGAAAATTGTTTTCTGATCACAGAAATATGCACATGTCCTTTGTCTTTTTCCCTTGATAAGGAAATAAAGTTTGCCTTTTTTGCTAGTTAAATCAACAGGGAAACTGTACCTAAAAGTGTGGCCAAAAGCGTTGCTCTGTGGCACCATAAATCCTGCTTCAACTCCTGATATACATAACCAGAAAGACCCCAGAATTCAATTAGTTAAAACACTATGAACAACAAGAAAGAAAATCATAATTCTGTATTCTGAATAAACAAAGATTTCCCATAAATTTTTTATATACAAAACAGTAAAAATATGGAAATAATGAAGAATTACCAAACTCAGGTTGGTGAATGAGGATAGTCATGTTGAATGAACAGATAAATCTGAAAGAACTCAATTTTTAGTGATGTGGGATGTTAAGGTGAGGCAAAATATAATGGTATTTATAGTCGGCCGGGAAAAGTCCTTCCCCGGAGAATTCCTACATCTTGTGTCCTTCCCTGAAAATTCCATGTCCTTCCCTGAAAATCTATAAACTTTAATTCCTCATTCAATATCTTTATTGATGTTGAAATAATTGTTTAATTGCAATGGAAATGGAAATGTTTGAGCTTTTTTAGCTTTTGTGAGAGGCAGAGAAGCAAGAGTTGGATTGCAAGTTGGCAATGATCCCCCACCTTGCTGGGGAGATAGCTGTCTATTTTGTTTATTATTTTTTTTAGATTTATTTATGTTATAATTATTAGTATTCGATTTATTGATCAATTAATACGAATTAAATATCATATAAATCCATTATAAGACAACAGATAATGGATATCAAAAGATCATTAGTCATGGCTGAGTCGGCTTATCTTTTAGAAACCACAAATTGCTGAGACATTTTTTCAGGCTGATGTCATATCCACTTGTGGGGTGGCACCCAGTTACAGGGCCTCCTTTGTACGTATCAGGCGTAACACGTAACCTCTGCTTTCCTACTAAGGGTGATTATTCGAGTCTGAGTACAGCTATAATTTTTTTTGAGTTATTCGAGTTTACAAGCCATATTTTACAATCTAAATTTTAATTAAATGTTTTTATTCGAGTTTATAAAATTCGAGCCGAATTGAGTTGAATTTTCGAGTTCATATACAAATTTAATTATAATTATTTATTATGTTATAGTATAATATAGTCTCAATTTAAATGACTTTATCTAATTATATAAGATATACATATATATTTTTTCATATTATATATATATATATATATATAAATTGAGAGACTCAACTCAAACTTAAAAATTAATTCAATAATTACTAAAATTTTTGAGTTATTCTAGTTTTCATTTTACAACTCAAACTTTCTTTAAAAAAAAAATTTAAATCAAATCAAGTCAAAACGAGTCAAACTTTTTATCTCGAGTCGAGTCAAAAAATCAATTTTCTTCAAATCAAGTCGAGTTTATCTCACACCTATTTCTTAGGGCTGAATTACATCTCAAGCCTCATGACATCCATCTGTCTGAGATAAACCTGAAATTATTTAAAATATTACAATCGCCTGAGCCTCTGAGCAGTTGTACGGTGAGGCCAACGTCAAAGGTGACAAGTGGCAATCCCATGACGTACAGGCAGAGGTAAGAAATGTGGCACGTATATTCAGGGATTTAAGTTTCAAACTTCTATATGGTATAAATATTTTCTTTTTATATTTTTATCGGTGATTTAAATTTACATTTATTAAAATTTTGAAATTTTATATCCTTAAAATTTTAATATAACTCTCTTAAATGTTCAACATTTCCTTTTGTTTTAAGATATGTTTTATCAGAAAAAAGAAAAGTCTTTGTTTATGATAATAATGATATTATAATTTAAGTACAGATTGGATAAGCGATGACTAATTAAGTGTACATGACGTATAAAATTCTCATGGTTTATATGTTTGTTGTCAAAGAAAAAAGGATATACACCAATATTTTCTTTTATCAATTCTAAGAAACATATCATAATTTATGTAGATGATATGTAGTTGAGATTACCAATTTCTCATATCATATATTTCACCGTGTAATAATATACGATTTTAATGATCTCTCATATTTTATGTGAATTCTTTTTAAAATAAATATTTATTTTTGAATAATTCCTACCTATGGGAAGAATGAAGGAAAATTTTGCTTCTACTGAGTTAGAACCCACAACCTAAGAAAAATGTCAATTGAGAATTTTTAATCACTTGTTCTAGAGCTAATTGACTAAAATAGATATTTTTAAATTAAAGTAAATTACTCTAGTAATATAAGATTTTAGGTACTTTAAAAATTATTTAAAGTTCGAATTTTGCTTTTGTGAAAAAAAGAAACTAAATTAAAGATATCATCTTTATAATAAATTTTTTATTACATAATCTCAATTAATCAACTAATAAACTTACAGCGAAAAACACTTTAAAATTGTTATTAGGCATGAATCATAAGTTATTTGATTGATTCATCAATCAAGATGGTGCCCCACTCGCAATATCATGAATTTTAAGCCACTGAAATACTTGCTAATTAGTGCTTGAGTAAACATTCAATCAAGCTTGGGTAATTTTTTTTAGTCGACGAATCTTATTTTATAATTTAAATTTTTTATAATTAAATCGAATTTATAAAATTCAAGTTAAATTGTTTGAGTTTTTTTCAATTTAATTGTTAAAATTTATAATATTACCGACAGGTTCATAAATATTTTTGAGGGTGCACATATTAAGAACTAAAGTTTTGATATAATAATTGAAAAATAGTTTCTGGACTAAATTGAAAAGATTTCAAAAGTGCCCTTAAGTCCAAACAACTTAAAAATATGTTTGAGGATTGTTTTAAGAGGTTTTGAAGTGTTTTCTAAAGCCAAACTTTACAAAATCACACAGGTGTTTCGAAACACCTTTAGGCGTTTCGAAACAACCATTCACAGTTTTAAAACAGCTCTGCCTGTTTCGAGACATGTTTTAATCTGGGTGAGGATTTTTACATAGCGTTTCGATACGAGCTTAACCGTTTCGATACGCCTATGTGGCAAAGACCTCAACGGTCAAAATCCCCAACTGCTTTTTAATTTGCAGCTCAACTGTCAGTCGTTCCGAAACGGGGTTGCTACCGTTTTGATACGGATCAAGGTGTTTTGAAACAACCAGAGATGTTTCGAAATAGATTGCTGCATCAGACTTCAACGGCTAGTTCTGAAGAGGGGCGTTCCGATACGGGCTCGACTGTTCCGAAACGGACATCACCAGAACTGCAATTAATGTGGGAAATAAAGTCTCCAACGGCTCCAAAACAACCCCTACGGCTAGTAACGGCCACAAACTCAATTGGGACTATAAATTGAAGGCTGAAACACTTGAAGAATGTTAGAGACAACATCCAAGCAATATGGTCAAGAGAATTATAGTCTAAATCCTTATTTTACTATTCTCTTGTACATAGTCTTTAGAGAGTGAACTTTATTGTAAATCCTTGTACTATTGTGAGCTTAAATTTGTGTAAATACCCACCTTGTGAGTTATTAAGTTTACCAAACAAATCCCTTATAAAATGAGAGGTTCTAGTTTAGCCTTGAGAGAAAAACTAGAGTTGGTTCTATCTTAGCCAAGTCCAAAAGATAGGGTTGTAACGGTTTCCTCCTAAACTGGGAAAAAGGGAAGAATTCATTGTTGAGTGAATTGGGAAATCCTTAGTGGTGTGCTAAGGTAGTGGATGTAGGTACTTGTTAGAAGGCCGAACCAGTCTAAAATCATTCTGTTACTTGTCTACCTTTATTTCGATTTTAGCCAATTCAATCACCAAACATTTACAACCCTCATTGACGGTTTCGGTGATCGATTCGAGCGTGCTATAAACTCAACAATTGGTATTAGAGCTTCATCTCCATCGAAGGACTAACATCCGGGAGTAAAGATCATTTGCTCGAAGTCCACCATTCAAGAAAATGGTAAGATTTGAAGAAGGCCACTCTATCTTGTGCCATCCACTCTTCGAATGAGAAGCATACTTCCAATGGGAAAATATCATGAAATTCTTCATCAAGTCTCAAGATTATGAGGTTTGTGACATCATTGAAGATGAGTATTTGGAAGCTTCAAAGAAGAAGAAAAAGCAAAGGAGTGCCAACAACACGAAGGCAAAGTTAAACACCAAGGCGATGCACATTCTCTATTGTGGCCTTAACGAAGAAGTTTCCAAGAAGATCTCCACATGCAAAAGTGCCAAAGAATCATGGGAGAAACTTGAGAAACTTTATGGCAACAAGAAGGGAGAAAAGAAAGATGATGATCAATCTTGTGCAAACCTTCTCTCCAATCCAAAGGTGGATGATTTTGGCTCTAGATAAGCCCAATGTATCTTCTAACTCAAGTGAGCTTAATTCTTATTCATTCGACATAATGGTAAAATGCTCACATTGACATTATCATGGTCATTTTATACATACTTGTCCTATAAAAAAGAAACAATCTTATATGATTAGACAAGTATGGGTTTCTTAGGGAACTAAAGACATTGAAATTAACGTTAATGGATCCAAAACAATTTGGATACTAAAATCTAAGTGAATGTATTTTGTAGGTGTGTTCGAGCAATGACAAGGAAAGCAAAATCAAAGAATGCTCAAATTACACATGAGAAGAAGATTGGGTAACCTCTAAGCTTAATGCTTTCGTTTTGTACATTTGGTTATCTAATTTTTGTTTAAAGTCTTGGATTATTTGTTAAGCCTAATATGATGCTTTGAGTAAGGGGGAGCCACTTTTAAAACCAAACATTTTAATAATTTCAAAATTTAAACTTCCATTGTTATGTTGAGCTTAAAAGTGTTTTAAATTCATTTTGATATAACAAAAAGGGTAGAAATGGTTTGAAAAATTGCATTTTCAAGAGAATAAGGGGAGCTTTAACTTCTTTTAATTTTTGAAATCTCTTATTTAAATTTTTAAATACAAAGGGGGAGAATCCCAAACAATTTTTCAAGGTGGTTTTATTATATCAAAAAGGGGGAGATTGAAGAATTAATGTTTTGATATAATAATTGAAAAATAGTTTTTTGGACTAAATTGAAAAGATTTCAAAAGTGCCCTTAAGTCCAAACAACTTAAAAACATGTTTGAGGATTGTTTTAAGAGGTTTTGAAGTGTTTTCTAAAGTTAAACTTTACAAAATCACCTAGGTGTTTCGAAACACCCTTAAGCGTTTCGAAACAATCATTCACAGTTTCAAAACGTTTCGAAACAGCTCTGCCTGTTTCGAAACGAGTTTTAATCCGGGTGAGGATTTTTGCATAGCGTTTCGATACGGGCTGAACCGTTTCGATACGCCTATGTGGCAAAGACCTCAACGGTCAAAAACCCCAACAGCTATTTTCCCAACGACTTTTTAATTTGCAGCTCAACTGTCAGTCGTTCCGAAACGGGGTTGCTACCGTTTCGATACAGATCAATGCGTTTCGAAACAACCAGAGGTGTTTCGAAACGGATTGTTGCATCAAACTTCAACGACTAGTTCTGAAGAGGGGCGTTCCGATACGGGCTCGACTGTTCCAAAACGGACAACACCAAAACTGCAATTAATGTGGGAAATAAAGTCTCCAAAGGCTCCAAAACAACCCCAACGACTAGTAACGACCACAAACTCAATTGGGACTATAAATTGAAGGCTGGAACACTTGAAGAATGTTAAAGACAACATCCAAGCAATATGGTCAAGAGAATTAGAGTCTAAATCCTTATTTTACTATTCTCTTGTACATAATCTTTAGAGAGTGAGCTTTATTGTAAATTATTGTACTATTGTGAGCTTAAATTTGTGTAAACACTCACCTTGTGAGTCATTAAATTTACCAAAAAAATCCCTTATAAAAGGAGATGTTCTAGTTTAGCCTTGAGAGAAAAACTAGAGTTGGTTCTATCTTAGCCAAGTCCAAAAGATAGGGTTGTAATAGTTTCCTCCTAAACTGGGAAAAGGGGATGAATTCATTGTTGAGTGAATTGGGAAATCCTTAGTGGTGTGCTAAGGTAGTGGATGTAGGTGCTTGTTAGAAGGCCAAACCATTCTAAAATCATTGTGTCAATTGTCTACCTTTATTTCGATTTTAGCCAATTCAACCACCAAACATTTACAACCCTCATTGACGGTTTCGGTGATCGATTCGAGCGTGCTATAAACTCAACAACATAAAATCTCAAAATTTCAGGGTGTGACAAATCATAAAATTAAAAAAAAACTAAGGACTAATTCATAAAAATTAAAAAAAAACTGAAGTGAAATGTCTTAAATTTAAAAATTTTAGGGTGGCACAGCCTCGCCCAACCATAAATACATTCGCTACTGGTTATGATACTAATTCATTTCAATTTAAACTAATTTCTATAACCATATGTAATATACATATCTTCATATATTTTTTATATGTGAAATACATATATTAGAGAAAGTTGAGACACTCGACTTAAACTTAAAAATCGATTCACTAATTACTAAAAATTTTTGAGTTATTTGAGTCTCATTTGACGAATCTTATTTTATAATTTAAATTTTTTGTAATCAAATCGAGTTTATAAAATTCAAGTTGAATTGTTTGAGTTTTTATTCAAATTTAATTGTTAAAATTTATAATGTTAGTGATGGATTCATAAATATTTTTGAGGGTGCACGTAAAATCTCAAAATTTAAGGGTGGGGACAAATCATAAAATTAAAAAAAAAATCTACGGATTAATTCATAAAAATTAAGAAAACTGAAGTGAAATGTGTGAAATTTAAAAGATTTAGGGTGGCACAACCTCGCCCAACCATAAATACATCCTCTACTGGTTATGATACTAATTCATTTCAATTTAAACTAATTTCTATAACCATATGTAATATACATATCTTCATATATTTTTTATATGTGAAATACATATATTAGAGAAATTTGAGACACTCGACTTAAACTTAAAAATCGATTCACTAATTACTAAAAATTTTTGAGTTATTTGAGTCTCATTTGACGAATCTTATTTTATAATTTAAATTTTTTGTAATCAAATCGAGTTTATAAAATTCAAGTTGAATTGTTTGAGTTTTTATTCGAATTTAATTGTTAAAATTTATAATGTTAGTGATGGATTCATAAATATTTTTGAGGGTGCACGTAAAATCTCAAAATTTAAGGGTGGGGACAAATCATAAAATTAAAAAAAAATCTACGGATTAATTCATAAAAATTAAGAAAACTGAAGTGAAATGTGTGAAATTTAAAAGATTTAGGGTGGCACAACCTCGCCCAACCATAAATACATCCTCTACTGGTTATGATACTAATTCATTTCAATTTAAACTACTTTCTATAACCATATGTAATATACATTTCTCTATGTTTTTTTTATATGTGATATACATATATCAGAGAAAGTTGAGGCACTCGACTCAAACTTGAAAATCGATCCACTAATTACAACAAATTTTGAGTTACTTGAGTCTCATTTTATAACTCAAACTTTGCTTAAAATTTTCCGATTCGACTTTATGAAATTACGATTCGAGTCAAGTCAAATTATTTTGCGTCGAATAAAAAAATTTTGTTCTTTTAATCGATTCGAGTTTTACTTATCCATTATTTAATTGTGATTTATTGTTGCTAAATTATTTTATGAACTCATTATATATATATATATAATTTAAAAATTTCAATTACTTTTTATTTTAATATATATAATTATGCATTCAATTTTATTTTAAAAATTCGTTTAACATGTATGACAAAAACTTGAAAATTGAATTGCCCTTAAATATAAACCCAATTGAATTACTCAAACAATTAATTTAATTAGCTTATTAATAAAATTACTCTGAAATAAATAATAAATCTTACAAAAACAACGAAAAAATGTAGTAATAGTTTTAAAAAATAAGTTCATAACAAACAGGTTGATCCAAGCGGTAAGCAGTTTGGTATTGCTTAAGCAAGTTTCAAGTAAAATCTCTAGTGGGAGAGTCACTCACCAAAGCCAAGTGTGCAACGCGGGTTAGTCCGAATTAATCAGTCCGAAAAAATCATACTTACGTGTACAAATTGTCTAACTTCCTTTCCTTTCGATATATACAAGGTTTTGAAAACTATCGGTACATAAACCAACATTTTGTTGTTAATTACACCAGAAATGGATGATTTTGATAATGCTTTGTGACATAACAGTGGTTCAAATAGTGTTATATAAAGGAAGTGATTAGCTACTAATACACCATACTTCTCATTACATTAGATGATAAGAAAGTTCTCTTTTCTGAGATTTGTGCCTAACACAACTCTAAAATGTGTTCTAATGCTCCATTTAAAGGGGGGGGGGGGGGGGGGGGTAAAAAACAATGGCTTCAAAATTTCATTCTCTTAGCTGGACCTTGATCAATGATGGGATCAACGGCAGGAGGTTGAGCTTCCGCTGCTTGCTGGTTTTCCGGCTCTTTCTCCGCCTCTGTCGTAGGAGGAACAAAGCCATCGGGAAACGGGGGTGGTGGAGGGGCTGGCCCTAACTGCAATTTCAATACACAGATAGTTTCTTCAAAAATCACAAGGGACCAGTAAATTTCTTCACCAAGTCAGGTTGTGATATATGAATTATCAAAAGGGGCTACTTGAAAGTATAAACTCTATACAAACATCAAGTTGAAAAGCAAGAAATCAATGAAATCTGAAATGAAACATGTTAGTCCCTCGTATTACGGATCCTATACGATTGTACAAATTAAGATCAATATATAAGTGTAGGAAAAAAATTTACAATGCATAGGTTACCTTTCGCTGTAAGGAGGCAAGAATATGATCCAAACGCTTAACTTCCTTGAAGTCAATTGCCTCTTTACTACCCTTTGGTTCCAAAGTTTCACTTTCATTTTCAGCATCAACTGCATCAGAATTTCAATTCGAACAGTGTAAAAAGGCAACAATGAAAGATGTGGGCACAGTATAAGATACCAATGGGCAATGGCCACATTCCTACAGAGTTTGAAAAGCTACAAATCAGATAAAACCTACTCCGAGAACAGCTACAAATCAAACAGTTAATACTGGCCCTATATTGCTTATTATATGAGGAGAACCAGTCAACTGTGTACAAGCATGGATGAAATAACTATTCTGAAGATGTAATTATAGGAGAATAGATTCTTGGCCCATATAGAAGAAAAGATTAAGTAACATGGAGAAGTAATCGGAAAGAGATGATCCAAGAATAAATACAACAGAGTTTATATGCTTTAGTTATAGCACAAACGAGAAATCAGAAGAGTTTACAGTTAAAGAAAAAAAACTGTTTTACTTTTACCTAGGAAAAAAGATTGATCAATGAGAAAGTAAAAAAAATAAAAGCTAAGCAGAACATTTTAAGGAAGTATTTTAAAACATTATTAGACAAGCAGCATGTTTTACATCATTCCCTGCCTCACAAGTTTTAACATAAGCTGACCATATTCACAGGGCCGGAACTAGGATGAAATTATGAGAGAGGACAAGTTGCTTATCTTTGAAATTAATAAGGCTGTAAAAGATAACCATAAAAAATAGAGGGTTGAGGTTTAATTTTACTAATTTCAAAATTGGCACATCCTAAAAAATAATTAAACCAGAAAGTTGACAAAACTTAATTCCATTGACTTCAAAACTGATATGGTCTTAAAAATTAAACCAGAAAATTTTGGGAGGGACCAAGACTTAATTTTAATAGTTTCAAAACTTTTAGGGGTTCAAGATGCAATTAAACCATAAAAAGTTGGGGTGGGCCAGGACCCATGTCCACTTAGGCCCACCCGATGTTACGTCCCTGCATATTCAACAAAGTGTTCTTTAATGCATTCCCACTGAAAAGTTAAAAAAGGATAATAATCAGAAAAAAGTTTATCTCAAACTACTAGGTCTCGAAAAAGGGGTTCTATATGTATCCTTTGAACTTGTCTATCATGGGAGGTGGTAGGTTTGAGAAGTAAAGAATAAACCAAGTTAAATACATTGTTTAAGTTTAGAAAATGGTCGAGTAATTTTAACAAAAACTAAAATAACTTATAGCATAAATCTCTTGACATGCTTAAATGGTTTCTTTCCTCTCTTTACCTCAATTGCTGTCGATGGTATTCAGCATGCCTTGAACATTTACACGACTGTGAAAGAACTGCATCATGAGTAAGTGACAACCAGAACAAAATTATTCTAGTTTATGCAAGGATTACATGCTGGCCAGTATCTAGGACAACTGAGAAACTTATTTTTGGACCATGCCACAACAAGTGAATATAATCTATCTCTGTTTCTCACATTGCTCTCTCTCTCCCCCTAAATAAACATTATCTCCAATTAAAGAGATCAGAAGTGCTTCTTTTCAATGAAAAAAAGAAAAACGACAGAAATATTTACCATATCCAATCTTCTCCAACTTTGATGCAGCAGTTGTAAAAGCTTTTGATATATGATAGAGAGCACGTCCCTGTCACATGGATAAATTATCAAAATCCAAAAGATGATAAGTGCATACAAAGATTCAATGTGAGATCCTTTAATTGGCCGAGTGCCCAAGGATGCTCATCCACTTCCACCTTGTCTGGGATCGAATCCCGACATTTGCATTGGGAATATTTATTATCGCTCTATTGTACCAAAAGAAAAGATTCGATGTGAAGGGACAATACAGTGAGAATGATAATTATATGAAGCCAAACAACAGAAATCTATTCCTTTAAACCCAGTTCACTCGGTAAAACTCTTTTTCCCTCTTTTTTTTTCATCACTGGATTTCTTTCTTAACTAGATATTCACTTCCAGGTGAGTAGTACAAATGACCAAGACATCGAAGACTGAATGGAAAACCAGTTTTGGTAATATTTCAACAAAAAAGAATGCTGTTACCAGACTGGAATCAAATTAGTGTCCAGATAATATCAATTTATTATACAGAAATAAAACATGAAAGGAAAACAATATGACGGAACTTACAACTCGAGCTGCAAAGACATTGCAAAGCTGCGGTGCTTGATATATAGAACCATCCAAAATATAATACGCCAGCATCGGTGTGACTTTCTCTGCACTGTCCCTCTTTTGCTTACGAATAATAAAGAGATGCGGTTCCATAACTTCACTAAGCATGTATTCTAGCCCAGTCATTTTCCTATATTAAATGGGAAAATGACATTACTAATCTTATGAGTAACTAAATCTTTAAACTAGGATTCTAAGTGATGATTGAGAAGATAATCAGCAAGTTTTCCAATCAAATGCTATTTGGTAGCTATCAAAACATTTTTCAAGTAGTTAAAATGCCAATCACAAATACAAACAACTAGGCTTCCCTGTTCCCCTGACAGAATGCATGGAAAATGGCCCATCTCTGGGTAAAATTAAAAACCAAATATTAACAATTTTAAAACTTTGACTTACCCAAATCACTATTTCGTTAACACATCAACTGGGTTTCAGAAATTTTGGCATTTCCAATTCTAAAAAATAAAAACGAATAATCTAATCTTGCAACATGCCAAAGAGACGTAATTAAAAGGGGACAAAAGAGCTCAGACTTTAATTTACTTACGAAAGTTGAGAGATGTCGAGGGGGTGAATGGATCGCATCCTGAGCTGCTCGTTGTTGCAGGTCCAATCATAGAACGGAGATAGGGCAAAGTAATCGAAAACCAGGTTTCGATCCAGAGGGTATGTGTTTAGCCACAATTGGTCTCTGAAACATATACCCGTCATGTCCGTTCCAGGAGGCTGCATCGGCGGCGGTGGTGGTGCTTCAAAGTTTCCCCCTGCCGCCGCCTGTGATGGCGTCGCCATTTCGGGATTATATTTCCGGGTAGGTTCTGGTTAGAGGTTTAGCCCAGATGTTATGCTCTTTAAGACTTTAACGATGTACTATTTGCCTTCTTTCTATCGCTTTAATCAATTTAGTCAATTTTCCCAAATAAAATTAGGGTAAATTACGTAAATTGGTAATTAAATTATCTAAAAAATATAAAATGATTATAAAACTTTTAAAAGTTATACAATTGGTATTAAATTTTAGTTTTATTATAAAATAGACAGTGAACAGTTAATTGTCAGTGAATAGATGACGTAAGGGCTACAAATATTTTTACAATAACACGTTTAACCTTTTTATTTATACATTCAATTAATTTAATCCTAAATTAAAAGTTTAAAAAATTTTGGGGACTAATGCCCTAATTTAATTTTTTTTTGTTTGAATAGAATTCTAACTTGTTTTTTCTTTAATGTATACTATATTTTTGCGGGACTGGTATCCTTTTGTATGTTGTGTAGGATGTAAAAATGTTTGCATTTTTTTGAATAATAGCATCTAGATTTTATTAAATATTATAAATACAGTTCATTAAAAATAGAGAAAGAAAAGGATTAGCCAATAAAAATCTCATACAAAGGTGCAAAAAAAAAAATGCTTTCAAGGAAATTAGCATACCATCAATACTCATAAACTTTCATGAATCTCCTTGTTTTTAGCCAAACGAGTCGCTTTACGAGATAAAAAAGAAGTGGCGGGTGAACAAAACTATCAGGCAGATTGCTTCGCTACATAGTTTTGATTGCATCGGCTAACAAACCATCAAAATGAGTGAGGATTAATCTTTTCTATGATCACCGACAGAATCAAATCAGAAAGCTAATGTCGCGAGGATCGCTATACGAAGACCAAACAACCGCCAAGGTATGCTAAAACTGTGTCAAACGACAGATGAAACAAATCACAAAAGTCAATAAAAAAACGTGTCACAAAGGCAGATGAAATGTGTGTTACAAGAACAAATTTTTTTATTAAAATTGAGAAAACAAAACAGAAAAGAACAAAAGAAAATAATGAACACCGATGATCAACAACCAGTGCTAAGATTAGTTGTTGTCACAGGTTAAACAAAAAGAAGAAAAGAAAAACTTGCGGCGAGTAGAAAAAAATTAATTTTTTTCTAAAGAAACTAATTTTTTTCATAAGAAAATTATATTCAATGCACGCGATATAAACTAAAAAGTTTTAATGAATTTATATTCAAGAAAAAAAATTATAAAAGAACTAGGCTATGGAAAAAGATGTTGCGATTAAAGAAATAAAATTAAATGTTTTTATTGGATATATTCAATACACCGACGATGTGAGCTAAAATTTTTCAAAAGCGTTTTAGTTTTAAGGTTTTGAGATTCTATTTTAAGGTTTAGAGGTTCAGTTTTAGGGTTTAGAATTTAAGTGGTATGGTCAAAATTTAGTGTTTAAGGTTAAATTTTAGGGTTTAGGGTTTAGGGTAGTATTAGGGGTGTTCAGGGTTTACCAAAATACTAAAACGTTTAACTTGTAGGTTTTGTTCTTAGTATAATCAAGGTAATTTAGGTTTTAACATGTAGACCCTAAATTCTAACTTAAAACTCTAAATTCTAACAACAAGCGCATAAATTTTAAACTCTTAAACTGAATCTCTAAACCCTAAAATAAAGAGTAGAAAGTTTAAATTTCTACTACTTTTTAATTAGGTTACAACATCGGAAGTAATTTACGGATGAAATTCACACGTTTTTTAATGGTTTGAAGTTGGAAACAACGAGACAAGACAAACAATCATATTGTTGGTAAATGGTAATATAGTTTTATGAAATTTTTATAATTATGATTTATAATTTTTCAACATCATATATTTATTTATTAATATATAAACTATAATAAAAATAAGAATTACAATAATCTATTATAATTTTATGGGAGTTAATATTAAAAAAATATGAAAGGAACTTTGTTTGAAAATCAAATTATATAAGAATGACAATTTAATAAAATGTTCTTCCAAGTAATTTTATATTTTTTCACTCAAACTCGTAACAACAAAATAATGTAACGTTTTAACCGATTGTATGGTTATAGTAGTAAATAATGACGTTGTTACTTTTAAGTGATCCTAGTTCGAGCAGCGTAATTTGTAAGTTTGTATGCGTCTTCAAAGCGATAAAAGTAAAAGATAAATATTACCATTTAATCACAACAAAATATTCAAAAAAAAATATTATCAAAGAATGAAAATTGCATAGAAATTTAATGATTTAAAATGCAAATTATATGTATTCTTATAGTTTTATTTTAATAAAACTCAATCTGCTTATCAAAAAGAGAAAGAAAAATTGTTCTCAAACAATGCATTGGTAGAGTATCTTCAATAGCTGTAATTATTTGATGCATGGCCACTGCATAACCTCTAAACCCTAAAAACTTAAATTCTAGAGTTTAAACCATAAAAATGTATTTTCAAACCTTAAAATCTAATCAAAAACACTAAATCTCTAATCCATAAACCCAAAAATTAGGGTTCGCATAAAATATTTTCCCATCTTCACTACACTATCGTAGTATAAAACGAAATCCATGTTCTTGGTGTTGGAAATATTCATCATCACGTTATTCTTTTTCTTAGGCCACTAAGTGTTGTGGTTAGTTTGTTAGTGTTGGTTCCTATTTTTAGGAAGTAAGTCAGTCAAATAATTTGTTAAGATTTTATGGGATTTATGTTGTTTTCAATAACGTTTCTTTTCTGTAAGCCCATAAAGAGGCTCAGTTGCAAAAGCTAATATATTGAGTGAATTCTCTCTGGTTTATCCTTTTCTTGTGTGTTAAATTTTATCTTTTTAAGTTTCTATCAGTGGTATCAAAGCCAGGTTAAAAGAGTGTCTCGTGCAAGTTTTGCTTTAGTTACGATGTCGCAACATCATAATGATTCCGACAGATTTGTCCAGCCTGCTATTCCTCGCTTTGATGGTCATTATGATCATTGGAGCATGTTGATGGAGAATTTCCTAAGATCGAAAGAATATTGGCCTGTTGTTGAGAGCGGAATCCAGGAGCCAGAAGCTGGAATCAATTTATCAGATGCACAGAAGGCAGAGATTGAAACACAAAAATTGAAAGATTTGAAAGCTAAGAACTATCTATTCCAAGCAATTGATCGTTCAATTCTTGAAACAATTCTTTGCAAAGATACGACAAGACATATTTGGGATTCCATGAAGAAGAAGTATCAAGGCAATGCAAGGGCAAAGCGTGCATTGCTTCAAACTCTACGAGGGGAGTTTGAGATGTTACGCATGAAACCAGGAGATACTATTTCAGATTATTTTTCAAGGGCGATGGCAATCGTGAATAAGATGCGGACTCATGGGGAGAAGCTTGAAGATGTAGCTGTTATTGAGAAGATTTTGCGATCCTTGTTGCCAAAATATAACTTTGTTGTTTGCTCAATTGAAGAATCCAAAGATTTGGATATTCTTTCTATTGATGAGCTGGAGAACTCGTTGATGATTCATGAGTCAAAATTCGCCTTGCAAGAGCATGAGGAGCAAGCTTTGCAGGCAGTGTCAACTCAAAGAAACTTTGGGCGCGGTAATAACAAGTGGAAGGAAAGAAATTCGTACAATACTGAAGAGGTAAATCAACTTCAGAATGGTTGGAATCGTGGCGTAGGAAAACCGAGGGGTATAGACAAATCTCAGATAGAATGCTTCCGATGTCATAGGTATGGTCACTATCGTAGTGAATGTTATACCAATATGAACGAAGGCAGTAATAGAGGACGAGGTAGAGACTATGGTAAAAGCCGCGACAGAGAGAGGATAAGTTTTGCAGAAGCAACTGAGGATGAGGAAGAAGTTACTCTTTTCATGGTATGTGATCCGAAGGAGGAGACTCGAAAGAATTTATGGTATATTGATACGGGCTGCAGCAATCACATGTGTGGTGATCGGTCAGCATTTTCTGAACTAGATGAGACCTTTGGAACAACAGTGAAGTTCGGTGATGATTCTCTTGTTTCTGTCCAAGGACGTGGGAAGGTGAAAATCCAAACAAAACTTACATCCGTCCAAAGTATTTCAGATGTTTTCTATGTTCCAGATCTTAAAACAAATTTGCTTAGTGTGGGCCAACTCCAAGGAAAGGGCTATGAGGTGATCTTCAAGGATGGGGTGTGCAAGATTCAAGATTGCAATCTCGGATTAATCGCTAAAGTCACCATGACAGCCAATAAGCTCTTTCCGTTGCTTATTCAACATATTGAACCTAATCACTCTTGTTTTTCAGCACAAGAGATTGGTTTGGCATGGCTTTGGCATTACAGATATGGACACTTGAGTTTTGGAGGGCTGCAAACATTACAACAAAAGAAGATGGTTGCAGGTCTTCCTGCATTTGATGTCCCTTTGGAAGTGTGTGCAGATTGTGTTATTGGAAAGATGCCTCGAGATAGCTTTCCAAAAGGAAAGGCTTGGAGATCCTCAAAGCAGCTTGAATTGGTTCACTCTGACATATGTGGACCACTGAATCCAACTTCAAATGGAGGTAAACGATATTTTATAACGTTCACAGATGATTTTAGTCGAAAGAGTTGGGTTTACTTTCTTTGTGAAAAATCTGAAGCATTTGCAGCCTTTAAAAGCTTTAAGGCGATGGTTGAAAAGAATGCGGGAACACCAATCAAAGCACTTCGTAGTGACCGGGGAGGAGAATATCTTTCCCATAAATTTATAAGCTTCTGTGACTCTAATGGGATACAAAGACAACTTATAGCAGCTTACACCCCTCAACAAAATGGGGTGGGCGAGAGAAAGAATCGGACAATCTTAAATGTTGTTCGAAGTCTCTTACGAAGAAGCAATGTTCCAAAAGTTTTTTGGCCAGAAACGGTGAGCTGGACTATTCATCTGTTGAATAGAAGTCTTACACATGCTGTCTGAAACATGACACCGGAAGAAGCTTGGTGTGGTCGACAACCAAATGTGAGTCATTTCAGAGTGTTTGGATGTGTTGCTTATTCCCATGTACCAGACCAGAAGAGGACAAAGCTTGACGACGAAGCCGAGAAATGTGTTTTCCTTGGCATAAGCAATGAGTCAAAAGCTTATAAACTTTATAATCCTATCACTAAGAAAGTCATTATCAGCCGAGATGTAATTTTTGATGAACAAACATTTTGGCCATGAGGAGAAAAAGAGAACGACCAACAATTGAAGCAAATTCCAGCAGATTTTGGTGATAATTTAAAGGTACCAGCAGCAGAACAACCTACAATTGAAGCAAATCAACAAAATGAAGCAACTGATCAATCTACAACTGAAGCAGATCAGCAGAATGAGGGTGGTAAAAGAATAAGAAGAAGGCCAACATGGATGAAGGATTACGTGGTTGGTGAGAATCAATCTGTTGATACTGATCCTCAAACATTTTTCGCTTTATTGGCATATTGTGATCCTGTAAGTTTTGAAGATGCTCGCAAAAATTTGAAATGGCAAAAATCAATGGATGATGAGATTGCTGCAATTGAAAAGAACAATACTTGGGAGTTAACTGATCTCCCGAAAGGACAAAAGCCAATTGGAGTTAAATTGGTTTACAAGACCAAATTCAGGGAGGATGGCGAGGTTGACAAGTATAAAGCGCGTTTAGTGGCAAAAGGCTATAACCAACAATTCAGCGTGGACTACAAAGAAGTGTATGCTCATGTGGCTCGGCTTGAAACAATCAGATTGGTGGTGGCATTGGCAGCACAAAACTCATGGTCGATTTTACAACTTGATGTGAAATCAGCTTTCCTACATGGTGAGTTGGAAGAACAGGTATTTATCGATCAACCACCTGGCTATGTGAAGTATGGAAGTGAACACAAAGTATATAGATTGAAAAAGGCACTATATGGGCTGAAACAAGCTCCTCGAGCCTGGTACAGTCGAATAGATGATTATTTCAGTTTGGCGGGTTTTAAAAAATGTCCGTATGAGCACTCTTTACTGCAAAATTGAAGATAAGAAGATTATTATGATGTGCTTGTACGTAGATGATCTGATCTATACTGGCAATGATTCGATAATGCTTGATGAATTTAAACAGTCAATGATGAAAGAGTTTGAAATGTCTGATCTTGGGTTAATGAGTTACTTTTTGGGTATTGGAGTATATCAATCAGATTGTGGAATTTTTATTTCACAAAAGAAGTATGTTAGAGAAATTTTGGATAGGCTTGGGATGAAGAATTGCAATTCTGCGGCCACACCTGCTGAACTAGGGTTAAAATTGGAGAAAAATCCTACATGAGAGAAGATCAATAACACTTTATACAAGCAGCTCGTGGGAAGCTTGATGTATCTAACGGCTACCCGACCTGATATTATGCACTCTGTCAGTCTTATCAGCAGATTCATGGAGCACCCAAAAGAGATGCATTTTCTAGCTGCTAAAAGGATCCTCAGGTATTTGCAAGGAACGTCTGATTATGGGATCTTGTACAAGAAAGGAATAAAATTTGATCTCGTTGGTTTCACTGATAGTGATTTTGCGGGGGATACGAATGATCGAAAGAGCACTTCGGGGTATGTGTTTATGTTGGGATCAGGAGTTGTTTCCTGGTCATCTAAAAAACAACAGATTGTTACATTGTCAACCACTGAAGCAGAGTTTGTTGCGGCCACCATGTGTGCTAGTCAAGCAATTTGGCTAAGGAATGTTCTTGCAGATGTTTTCTTTCCACAAGAAGGACCTACTCTAATCTATTGTGACACTAGCTCAGCTATAAAATTGTCAAAGAATCCTGTTTTACACGGAAGAACGAAGCATATAGATGTGAAATTTCATTTCTTGAGAGATCTCGTAAAGAAGCAAATCATCGAAATTGTTTATTGCAGAAGTGAAGACCAAGCTGCTGATATTTTCACCAAACCCCTCAAAGTTGAAAGATTTATGAAGTTGAGAAAGCTCATGGGCGTTTGCACAATAAGGGAGGGAATGCAGGGAAATTATTTAAACTGAAAAACTTAAAAAGCCGTGTTTTCAGTTTAAGGGAGGGAATGTTGGAAATATTCATCATCACGTTATTCTTTTTCTTAGGCCACTAAGTGTTGTGGTTAGTTTGTTAGTGTTGGTTCCTATTTTTAGGAAGTAAGTCAGTCAAATAATTTGTTAAGATTTTATGGGATTTATGTTGTTTTCAATAACGTTTCTTTTCTGTAAGCCTATAAAGAGGCTCAGTTGCAAAAGCTAATATATTGAGTGAATTCTCTCTGGTTTATCCTTTTCTTGTGTGTTAAATTTTATCTTTTTAAGTTTCTATCACTTGGAAGTTGGAACAAATTTTGTGAAGACTCCCACCTGTGATTTCTCTTTTGGCCCGTCATCATCCACTGCAGGTGAATAACAATCAGTTCTACTTCAGAAGATTTTGGTGAAGATGCTAAGGCAATGCCATTGGCCTGCTTGCAATGCTTGGCCTACATCTTGAGAGAATTCTCGTCCTTCATTTTAATGGTTTCCCCAATCTTGACGCCGTCTAGATAATGCTGCCAACATTTTCTCTCTGAATTTCTGCAGCATGCTGGATTTTCTTCCCATGGAATCAGCTTGTCGAGTTGGAGCTGCTGCAATTCATTTAAACAAATGTCAGTGTTCAGCAAATCCGGTAATGGTTATCGATAAACTAGCCAGCCAATGCAAAGATTGTACGTACATCATCCAAGTCGGTGTTGGTCTCGCAGCTGATCATTATGAGTATCGTTTTTGGTCGACAAATCCAGAAGCAACAATCAAAGAAAGCTGAGAAATCAAATGGCCTACAGTACACTATGACTGAAATAAACTCTAGATATACGGCTGGAGCAGCTGAAATCTGTCTCAGGTTTTCAAGGATCGAGCCCTTGTTTGTGTTCTGAAGCAAAGAAATCAAAAGAATCACAATATTATTGTACAAATGATACAAATAAGATTTTTGTTACAGGCACACCTCATGGCTATGCAAAAAAACTAATTAATAGTAAATTTTTATAACTAATGTTTTTTTTCTCGGAAAAAAGTTTTTTCATTAGAATATATTTAGCCTAGACTATACGTCTCATTTAAAATCTCCTATCCTACATAGAGAAAAAGAGTATATACATTCAGAAATATAAAACATACACCGGATCATAAAAGCTAAACCCGACAATGCACAAAAGCGAGAAAGCACCAATTAACCCTTTATTTTACTTTTCAATGGAAGCTAGTAGAATTTTTAATATATAATTTAGATTTAAGAGTTTAAATTGGGTTTAAAATTTAAGGATTGTGGTTAGAATTTAGTGTTTAGGGTTAGAAATCAGGGTCTATAGGTTAAAACTTAAATATCTAACCATATTAGAGATAAATTCTAAATTCTAATCTGAACCCTAAATTTTAAACACAATCCTTGAAGTTTAAACCTATAAACCCTAAATTGAATTCTTGAATATAAACCATATAATTAATTGTACATGTAATTAATACTCAGCAAAACTTTTCTATTCTAGTGGTTAACTCTATCAAAATTACAATTTAAGGTTTATGGTTTAGGATTAAGGTTTAAGTTTATAGTATTAATTAAATGTAATGAGTATTTACATCTGAAATTAATTATATATTAAATATTCTACTGAATTCTATTAAAAAGAGAAATAAACCTTAATTATAGGAATTTGCCAATTATATATTAAACCCTAAAAGGAATGTGGAAAACTTACCGTATCACATTCAGAGCACACATATATCTGCAGAAAATTGTATTCGAACGACGAAAGGCGGTTCTTCAATTGACTAAACCACTGACTAGTAAGATTACCAGGCGTCAAATACTTAAAAAGCTCAGCAACTTGGAGCCTCTCTGTGTTAATGAAAACTGGGGTTGCATCTGTATTTCTCGGTGCGACATAATAACTGTTAAAGTCACCGACTTCTCTCCATGGTTCTAGAGACAATCATACAAGCGCATCTTCTCTCCAAAATTCTAGAGAGCTCTAAAGTACTATATTATAATAATAATAATAATGATGTAAAAAAAAATCTTGAAGTTAACCGACCTTGGTGGCCTATAAATAGGCATGTGTTGTGAGAGTGAAGTGTGAATGAGTGTGTGCAAGTGACGTGAGTGTGTAGGTGCAAGTGTATAAGTGAGTGTGTAGGTGCAAGTGTATAAGTGAGTGTTGAGAGGATACTAAGGTACGTGCTTGTAGTGTAATATATTTGTGTATTAATAAATGTTTTATTTTTTGTAATTAGAAGTTTCCCGGTTCAGCCTTAATTCATGTTTTTCTTAGAGCATTTAATTGGTTACTAATAGTCGGCTATGCCGCCTAAGTTATATGGTCGGCTCTGCCGTCTGAATAGTATATGGTCGGCTCTACCGCCTAATTGGTGTATGGTCGGCACTGTCGCCTAAGTTGTGCACTAAGAAATTATAGATAAAAAGGCTAACCGACTCAGGGAGTTGGTGTAGTGTCAGTGGTCAGTCTTAGGTCCTCCATAGTGGGTGTGTTGGGTCTATCGGTCTTCCAACAATTGGTATCAGAGCGGGCGGTCCGGGACCGTTACTAGTGGAGAAATCTTCGATAAGCGTTGGATGCTTACATTGGTCGGTGCATCAGTTCGTTGAGGGAAGATTCTATCGAAATACAGTCAGGGACTGTAAAGTTTCGGTAAGCGTTGGACGCTTACATTAGTCGACGTTGCATCAAGGTGCTAAGGGGAGACTCTGCCAGGATACAGTCGGGGACTGTAAAGCTTTTGGTTCGGAACCAAGCTTAGTGGACGTCGGGCGTCAATCAGCATGGCAGACTTTGGAAGCACAAGCAACGAGATTAGGAAGCTCAATAACTACAACTACAGTTATTGGGAGACATGCATAGAATCCTACCTACAAGGTCAGAATTTGTGGGAAATAGTTGCAGGCACCGACACAACTCCTCCACCGAGGGAGAATGTCGATGCCTTGAGAAAATGGAAGACCACAATCGAGGAGGACCTATTGGAGCATATTCGTGATGAGAAGACACCAAAGGCAGCCTGGGAAACTTTGGCGAAATTATTTTCAAAGAAGAATGAAGCACACGTCCAACTCTTGGAAAATGACCTCGCGGGCATCTCACAAGGAAGCTTATCTATTGCTCAGTATTTCACCAAGGTGAAATCTATCTGCCGTGAGATATCTCAACTTGCACCAGAGGAGAAGGTTAGCGAGGAAAGGATGAAAAGAATTATCATCCATGGTCTAAGACCCGAGTACAACGGGTTTATCGCCGCTGTGAGGGGATGGCCTACTCAACCATCCTTAGTGGAGTTGGAGAACCTGTTGGCTAACCAAGAGGAATTAGCCAAACAGATGAGTGGTGTAATCATTGCAGACGAAGAGGAGGCACTCTTTACCAACAGGAGGAAAGGTACGACAAGAAGACAAGGCGTGTCAAAAGAATTAAGGACGCAAGAAGACAAGTTTCACTCAATAGATAGAAGTAACACTTTAGTGGGAGCTCGACATAAGAAAGAAGATTATCACCAACAGTACGAGGAGAACGATAGAAGACAAAGTGGTGAATGCTTCAACTGTGGAAGAAAGGGCCACTTTGCTCGAGATTGTAGATTACCCATGAGGGAGAGTCGCGAATGCTTCAATTGTGGCAAAAAGGGCCACTTTGCTCAAGATTGCAGATTGCCCAGGAGACAGACTTTCCATGGAAACATGACCACCACAAAAGAAGAAAAGAGTGAGGTCATGTTGAATGCTTCCATCAGCGAGGAAGAGTGGGAAGTAGACGATGCACTTTTTGTTGAAGAAGATTTAATAAAAGACATGCAGGAATCATCCATGATAGTAGTCACAGACTCAAATATAGACTACAAGGATGAAGAAGAGTTCGACATGGAGGAACCAACTCTTGCAACAACCATGGAGTCAAAAATTGATTACGAGGAGGATTGGATCATCGACTCTGAGTACTCCAATGATGAGAGATGTTGTGATCCAACCAATTACTAGTGCTACACTTCAAGGAATGTGGTGTTTGATGAAACTTTTTCTTGGAGGTCGCCTCAGATGATCGAGCTTCTAGAATATCATGACTTAGAAGAGATTTCAGAAGATAATAAAGAAGGTAAAGAGCAAGCATCAGATCCAAGTGAAGAAAGAGAAAGCTCACCCTCGAAAGATGAAAGTTTATGGAAGACGGTTGTATATCAACCTACATCTAAGGAGCTTCGTCCAAGCCAAATGGAAGTCGACGAGCTTCGAGAAGAAATGTCGGGAGTCCTAAATGAGGCTACATGCAAGTGTTCACAACAATGTGAGATTTTTTCTAGTGAAATTATTATGCTTAAAGAAGAGAACAAAGCTATAAGAGAGGAGCTTAAGGTGGTACGTGGGGAATTGGAAAATATGAGGGAGGAGATGATGCTTCTCAGGAAGGCACTAGCTCATGATGGGGGAGATGCCTCATCCGTCCCAATTCCAACTTATTCGAGAATAGAAGTTTCTAAACCCAAGTCTTATGAAGGGAATGAGAACGCGAAGAATGTAGATGACTTTCCGTGGAGCTTGGAACAATACATCCAAGCCACAAACGTCGTAGATGGTGCTAAGAAGATCAACCGTGCTAGAAAAATCGACCATGCCTTACTTTATTTGGAAGATACTACGATGCTATGGTTGTGGCATAAACATGGCAAAATGAAGAAGGGAGTTTGCTCCGTTGCTATTTCTGAATCCCTCGCTAAATTTAAGAAACACGAGAACTCCAAGCAAAAGGGAAACAAAGACCATGGTGTGGGAAGAAATAAATCACACAGAAGGCGAAGATTAAAGCTAGCATACAAGGAAGAAGCCTTTAAAGGAAAGAGAGATGCCAAAGGAGAAAGATAACAAATTACTCAACAACAAAGAGATATGAGTATGCAATCTCTTCATATCCTGAATTCTATCAAAGCCAATGACGAGGTGCCTACGTTTGAAAAGAAAGGATTGTTGTTCGAGCAAGTGAAGATTGGAGGACAACCGGTACGTGTCTTAGTCGACAATGGAGCAACAAACAAGTTTATCAAGGAGATCTTTGAAAGAGAGATCAAGACGAGGCCATCAAAGACAGATGAACAAGTTGCAGACATATTCACAAAGAGTATGAGTAGACCGAAGTTTGAGAATTTCATAGAAGCACTTGGTATGATATGCAAATCATCTATAAAGAGAAGTCGTTGAGGGGGAGTGTTAAAGTCACCGACTTCTCTCCATGGTTCTAGAGAAAATCATACAAGCGCATCTTCTCTCCAAAATTCTAGAGAGCTCTAAAGTACTATATAATAATAATAATAATAATAATAATAATAATAATAATAATAATAATGTAAAAAAAAATCTTGAAGTTAACCGACCTTGGTGGCCTATAAATAGGCATGTGTTGTGAGAGTGAAGTGTGAATGAGTGTGTGCAAGTGACGTGAGTGTGTAGGTGCAAGTGTATAAGTGAGTGTTGAGAGGATACTAAGGTACGTGCTTGTAGTGTAATATATTTGTGTATTAATAAATGTTTTATTTTTTGTAATTAGAAGTTTCCCGGTTCAGCCTTAGTTTATGTATTTCTTAGTGCACTTGAATTGGTTACTAATGGTCGGCTATGCCGCCTAAGTTATATGGTCGGCTCTGCCGCCTGAATAGTATATGGTCGGTTCTACCGCCTAATTGGTGTATGGTCGGCACTGCCGCCTAAGTTGTGCACTAAGAAATTAAAGATAAAAAGGCTAACCGACTCAGGGAGTTAGTGTAGTGTTAGTGGTCAGTCTTAGGTCCTCCATAGTGGGTGTGTTGGGTCTATCGGTCTTCCAACAATAATGATAGTGTTCAAGGTTTGGAGCATCAATCTCAACCTCCTTTGCACCCGATGCGAATAAAACCCGAAGCGACGGGCTAGAAATTTTAAGCCTTTCCATGAAAATATAGGGTTTTAATTTCAAGGTCCGAAGATTTGGTAACTTAGCAACCATCTCTTGAATATATTGTCCCGTGAACCTGGAACGTAAAGTTAACACCTGTATATTTTCACAAGAAACTAAATGCAGCTCGAATGGTTTATTCCCCGTGTAACGACAGCGAAAAGTTTTAATACTTTTGGCTTCAATCCAAATAACAGGAACTCCCGCAATCCTGACCATGTTAAGTTTCGGATGGTCAACTAGTTTAACACTACCCACTCTACACCCTACAAGAACAAATTTCTCTAGCAAAGGGCAGTTGGCTAACAGGTTTTCTACCATTTGATCCATTTTTGATGATTTAACTCTAGATAGAGAGAGTTTTGTCAAACAAGGGAATCTGGGTTTATATTTCAGTAATTTTGGTGGCAAGGCACAGGCTTTTAAACCAAGAACTCTGAAAGAATTGGTGGGAGCAAAGGTAGCAGGGAGAAGAATTGGTTTCTTTCGATTTAGATCAGAAAGTAGCCCGTGAATCACCAGTTCTTCGACTTGGTTTCTGTTTACCAATTTCATGAACTTGTTAAACCGTGAAACATGTCTTTTATGACTCTTAAATAAGTCTAATCGAAACCTTTTAACCCGTACCTTATGTTGTCGAAGCTTTTCCAAAGACTTGTTGATTAGATCCATATATTTCTTGGCTTCGGCATTAAAAGAAGCATCGTGTTTAAGCAAGTTCTCTCTGTGAGACAATGCTTGAGAGCTAAAACTAAAGACGGGGAGCGAATCCCATATAGATAGCCATCTCTTGGACAAAATACTCGAACGAGCAGCGTCTTTTGCAGGCAGGAAAAAGATGATTCGTAGAATAATATGTTCAGGCAACTGAGAAAGTCTATCTGATGTTTCATTGGATGAAGAAGGAGCGCCTAAAATCATATCTTCCATGTCTTGTTTTCTCTATCTCCTAAACTTATATAAAACTTGAATGCATATTTATATTACAACTCTAAAACCCTAAAAGCCCACCTAGTGTATAATTTTTAACAAACCAATAACTATGTAACTCAAATTAATAAGAAATCTGATTAACATAAAAAATTAGTTTACTTGGCCACCAAGTAATTATTTGACTGAAAGGTTTGTCTGCTAAACTTCTGTCAAACTTAAATGAATGTTTATATCAGAACTCTAAAAACCCTAAAAGCCCGCCAATAATATCAATTCTAATAAACCAATAACTATAGTGAGTCAAACTAACAAGAACTCTGATTAATATAAGAACAGAACTTTAGGATATGATTCGATTATATCATTGAACTAAGAAATGATATTATTGTACCGCTGAACTTTAGTTAAAGGTTCGATTATACTACTGGACCGTTATCTAGTTAACACGTGGACGCCGGATTGAAATTATCTGGTTGAAAGGCTAGGTTCCTCTTTATCAGTGGCAGTTGGTAAAATCAATTCTTTCTAACCTTCAGATTTTTTTATCTCCTTGTTTGAAATGTTGATTCCGTTAGCTCAACTATTTCTCGATTGATTGCTAATTTCATTTGGAGTTCCTTAGCCAAGAAAGCAATACATTGGGTTAGTTGGGAATCTATGTGTGAACCAAAGTCTTGTGGTGGTATGAGCCTTTTTTATTTAAGAACTAAGAATAGGGCATTGCTAAACTAAAGTCAGAAGATAAGGCTTCTTCTGACTTGGATCAGAAACTAGCCCCGTGAACCAATAATTCCTTGACCTAATTTTTGTTCGCCAATTTAATGAGCTGGTTAAATTGTGACTCGTGTCTTCCATGAACCTCGAACAAATTTAATTGAAATTTTTTGATGTTAAAGATTTCTCGATTGAATACTAGTACCATTGGCTTCAACATTGAAAGAAGCATCTTGTTGAAGGAAGTTTTCTTTGCAAGACAATGCCTCCGAGCTAGAACTAAAGATGGGGAGAGAATTGTAGGAAACGTCGGTACACCCCATGACGCAGCAAAAAGGTTATCCGACGATTATTTTCAAAGATTCATGTACAAGGAATAAATTCGGGGTGAAAGTGATGAAACGTTACCTTGATAAATCTGGAAATTCGCAGGAAGTATAGGAGATTCCAAATCAAATCTGAGTCGTCACAACCGCATTCCAACCTCTACGCAGTCCACCCAAACGAAACGAACAATATTTTCTCTTCTCTAGTGTTAGAGAGGTATTTCGAAAGGCATATGTTGGCTGCTAGACCTTGTGCCTTTATATAGCATTCAAAAACTTAATTCTAATTAAATTCGGATTCATTAAATATCCAATATATTTAACCGAATATGATTAAATATGTAAAATATGATTCTACTTTAATTCAGATTCATTAAATATACAATATATTTAACCGAATATAATTAAATATGTAGAATCTGATTCTACTTTAATTAGGTTTCTTTAGATATATATATTTTAATAGTATTTAATAATTACAATAATTATCTAGTATTAATATATATATATAAACGAGATTATCTATAATTACAATAATTATAATAATCTTGTTTTAATAGTTATTATGTGTACAACAAGTTTGTACCTATGCTTTTTAGTCGATATTTGTTCGTTTCAATCATATGGTGTGACCCTTGTAGGTTCATGTAACGTTAGCAGTAATATCTAGAACAATTCTAATATTACAAGCAATGAGTGGCATCTAGCAATACATCATTGCTACCTAAGTTACATGAAGTCGTGGTTCGACTTTACCTTTTTCTGTGATTAACTTTTTTTTATGTATTACATCCTTTTGTCCTCATATCTAGATCGGACACAAGTCATGGATTAGTCACACTTGTATAGTCCATCTAATATTCCTTGATATCTTGAGTAGACTATTATAAACGAATAACTATGATATCTCATATCAATTTATTCGAGCAAAACCATGCATTTTCTAGTCTCACGCAATCAAGTGACCTATGATATTACTCCTATTATGTAGGAGGGACAACTCCTATCTTGATCAACCATATTTCGCTACATAGATTGTGACATATCCAATGTCAGTCTTTATAGTGTAGTCAATTACGACACACGTTTGACTGTATCAAAATATGTCACTATCGAGGTTGAAATGATGATGATCTCAAGTCTGAGGATCATACATGTAGTTATCACCACGAGCAATGTCGTGATTGTCATATAATAATGCAAGAAACATGCTCATAGCAAGTCAGTCCAATATGTCGTTCTATAACACATACTTATGTATTGATTTTGACATCTCCATGTCAATGACAATGTTTTGTCATCAATCAACTACATGTTAGTCTTAATATATTATTGTTGTCCATGCCTACAATAATACTCGACTAAGGACATTTAAGAATAATTATATTATTCTAAAGACTTTATTAAAATTCAGTTTATTTATAAATACACATAATAAGACTGAAATAATAATAATAATAACTTTATATTAATAAACAAGATAAAATAAGTATGTCTTTTACAACCATCTCATGATTGGTCTTTGGGCATACAACAAAAATCTCATTTATGTTGTCATGTAGGGATGGATCTTGGCAAAATAAGTTGAGAGGCTAACTTAAAATATTCGAAAACTTTGAAAGTCTAAACTAAATTAATGAGAAATTTTTAATAATTTAAAAGGAAACTTAATTAAAAACAGTTAAAAATAAAAACTTTATGAAAAAAATTGATAATTCGAGGGGCCAAATGTGAATTATTTTAATTAGGGGGGGGGGGGGGGGGACAACCCATCTTGCTCTTACCAGCATCCCCTCTGCTGCCATGTCTTGGACAAAATCCTCGAACATGCTATGTCTTTGGCGTGAAAAAAATGAGAATTCGGAGAATGGCATCTTCAAGCAATTGGGAAATTTTATCTAGTGTTGGGGTGTGTTTGGTTCGCAAAAAAAAAAAAATTGTTATTATAATAGGTAATAACTTTCTCCGAAATGGCATTTTATTGTTTGCTTTAAACAGTGTCACATTCCCTCTAAATGGTAGGACAATGTCATTTGTATCAATTTCTCAAGTATTTGTTAATTTTCACTCTTTTGGTCCATATTATTCCTAGCTTAATGAATTTTGTACATATGAATCATTTGTTGAATTTTGAATTAGAAGATTAATTATTTGTGGTGTAAATTAATAAAATATTTTTATTTAATATTAATTTAATACTTAAATGGCATTACACATGTTTAAATATTGTATTCATATTTAATATATTTTTATTAATATTATATTTACGATGTCTATATGTTATATGTTGGGATTGCATATTGCTTGAGAATTAATAAGTTAGGAGTCAATGTTTTAATTTTATTCTTTGATTTATAAGATGCTTATAATCTTATAAAATATTTTAATTGGTTAAACTTATGATCTAAAATTTGTTTGTCAATTTTTCATAAATATTAAAAAACTAAAAATAGAAAATATTAAACATTTAGCATTTGAAAATTTATAAAAATATATTAATAGAGAGTAACGATGGCATACAAATATAAAAGAAAAAAATATTTTTTAAAATATTTAATATAATAATTATATTAGTAATATGATAAATATATAATTTTTATAAATTCTAAATTGTATAACAATATGACCGTTACAGAGTATGAGACTAAATTTCTGTATTTGAACCGTTATGTTATAGTCTTATTCCTAAAGAAAAAGACAAGTCATGTGTTCGGTTCCAAAAAAAAGATCGCACTATGACATTTCGTTACATGTTGCAGCTTCGAAATGATATTATTTATTCAGTCGTTACCATGTCTTACTATTTTTTTGCTCACCCGAAATGATATTTTATTAAGGATAAATTTTCTATACACAGGCGGTGGAAACTGAAAGTTTTCACAAGCGCCTTAATTCTAGGATATAGGTAGTTAGTATAGGGTATAGGGTTTAGGGGTTTAGGTGTGGAGGGTTATAATTTAGGGATAGTTGTTTCAATTTAAGGTTTAGGGTTTATAGGTTAAAACCTAAATCCTCACCATATTACCCTAAAAACTAAACCCTAACCTATAAACCCTAAATTATAGCCCTAAAACTTAAATTGAAACAACTATCCCTAAATTCTAAACCCCTACACCTAAACCCCTAAACCCTATACCCTAAACTAACTCTCTAAACCCTAAAACTAAGGCGCTTGTGGAAACTTTAAGTTTCCACCGCCAGTGTATAAGATATTAATCCTTTTATTAAATACCCAATTGGGTAAAGTAACCACAAAAGGTTAGACCAACATACAATCTTAGTTAACACAAAAGGCCAACCCAATCAGATCCCACAAGATTAGGGATGTAAAAACAATTCAGAACTTGAAAACCTGCTTGAAACCTGCTCGAGTCAGAATCTGATTTGACCCCAGAATTCAATGACCCGAACTCGAACTGTAACTGACTGTTGCTGACCCGAACCCGAGTTGAACATGTTACTGTGGCAACCGAACCCGATCTGCGTCCGACTGAAAACAACCCGAACCCGAATCTGACCTGTTAATTTTGACTTGAAACCCGACCTGCATCCGACTGAAACGAACCCGAACCCGAGACCGACCTGACAAATTACCTGATATTACCCGACTGAATCAACCCGAGATCCGATTTTATCCGACCTGTTAACCCGACCTGTTTTGAACCCGACCTGTTAATTGACCCGACTTGTTTTGAACCCGAACTGTTGTTGACCTGAACTGATATTGACATATTTTAAATGTTTAGGGTTAAAGGTTTTTAGGGTTTACTATCTAATTTTAAGGTTTTATAGTTTTAGTATTTTAGGGTTTAGATTTATGGAGTTAAAGTTTATGGTTTTGAAATATGGTTTAGTGTTTAATGAATTAAGGCTAGTTCGAGGGTTTATGATTTAAGGTTTAGGGTTTAGGGTTTATTGTTAAGGTTTTAGGTATATGGTTTAGGGTTTAATGTTTATTGTTAGGGTTTAAGGTTTATCATTAGGGTTTAGGGTTTTTATATTTTATAGTATATCTTCGTGTATATATATGTATACAACCTAAACCCTAAACACTTACACCCTAAACCATAAATTCTAAACCCTAAATCTTAAACCTTAAACTCTAAGCCATAAATAATAATGATAACTCATAAACCCTAATGCAACACCCTAAACCCTAAACCCTCTAATATAAATCATAAACCATCGAATATAAACCTTAACTCTTAAATCATAAATCCTAAACCCTAAACATTAAACCCTAAAATATAAACAATAATGATAACTCATAAACCATAATGCAACACCCTAAACCCTAAACACTCAAATATGAACCCTAAACCTTAAACTCTAAACCATAAGCAATAATGATAACTCATAAACCCTAATGCAACACCCTAAAACCTAAACCATAAACCATAAACAATAATGATAGTTCATAAACACTAATGCAACACCCTGAACCCTAAACACTCAAATATAAACCATAAACCCTAAACTATAAAGTCTAATCTATAAATTCTAAACTCTAAACTATAAACAATAATGATAACTCATAAACCCTAATGCAACACCCTAAACCTAAACACTCTAATATGAACCATAAACCCTCAAATATAAACCTTAACTCTTAAATCATAAACCATAAACCCTTAAACTCTAAACCTTAAACACTAATGATAACTCGTAAACCCTAATGCAACACCCTAAACCATAAACCATCTAATATAAACCATAACTCTCAAACCCTAAACCCTAAACCATAGACAATAGTGATAACTCATAAACCATAATGCAACACCCTAAACCCTAAACACTCTAATATGGACCACAAACCCTCGAATACAAACCATAACTCTTAAACCATAAACCATAAACCCTTAAACTCTAAACCATAAAAAAATAATGATAACTCGTAAATCCTAATGCAACACCATAAACCCTAAACCCTTGAATATAAACCTTAACTCTCAAACCCTAAACCATAAACCCTAAACCATAAACAATGATGATAACTCATAAACCCTAATGCAACACCCTAAACCCTAAACACTCTAATATGAACCACATACCCTCAAATACAAACCCTAACTCTTAAACCATAAACCATAAACCATAAATCCTAAACCCTTAAACTCTAAACCATAAAAAATAATGATAACTCAGAACCCTAATGCAACACCCTAAACACTAAGCCCTTGAATATAAACCTTAACTCCCAAACACTAAACCTTAAACCCTAAACCCTAAACACTAAACCATAAACAATGATGATAACTCATAAACCATAATGTGACACCCTAAACCATAAACACTCTAATATGATCCATAAACCCTCGAATATAAACCTTAACTCTTAAATCATAAACCCTAAACCCTAAACACTTAAACTCTAAACCCTAAACAATAATGATAACTTATAAACCCTAATATAACACCCTAAACCCTCAAATATAAACAATAATTCTCAAACCCTAAACCTTAAACTCTAAACCATAAACCCTAAACCCTAAACCCTAAACAATAGTGATAACTCATAAACCATAATGCAACACCCTAAACCCTAAATACTCTAATATGAACTTATAATATAACATATATATTATATGTATACGTACATAATAATTAATATAAAATATAATACAGTTATTAGAAAAAAAACCCTAATGGAAACGAGCCCTAATGGAAACCCTGCCGGAAACCCTACGCAACCTTTTATTTCACCGGTGGTTCCGACTCTGGTCCCGCCGGCCGTCCCTCCTAATCGGCCTGTCGAGGCCGGAGGCCGCGAGACTGTGTTTGATTTCCCTCCACTGCTGGAGCGGCCGGGTTCGCCAATTACAGGTGAGGAGAGTCGTGTGTTAAAAAAAGGACGTCGTGATCATGTGAACCCTCTCTTTGAAGCCGATGGTAAGGACGAAACTAATTCGGTGATGGCAGACGTTGGGGATGGTAGTGCTGTGGCGGAAAGCAATTATGGCGATGCTGGGGTGGGGCGTTCCCAATCTCAACCTCGGCCGTCTTATGCAGGGGCTGTGAGGGGTTCAGACAAACAATCCATGGCTTCAATGCCGTTACCGGGATTGGACACGGTCGTTGTAGAGGATTCTAACGTGGTTGTCGATCGTAGTGGTCCTTTCCCGTCAGTGACATTCTCGGATAGGGTTCATGATCAGATAGATCAAAGTATGAAACGATCGGTAATAGTCCGCATGTTGGGAAGGTCTATTGGCTATCGTACTTTGTTGGGAAGGATTCGCACTTTGTGGCAATTGCAGGGACAGTTCCAGGTAGTGGATTTGGATAACGAGTATTTCTTGGTAATATTCGCTATGGAAGCAGACTATGTTCATGTTTTAACTGAGGGCCCTTGGACGATATTCGGTTGTTACCTTACGGTTCAACCGTTGCACCGGAAGTTCTCAACATCCGAGAGTCATCCTTCGAAGGTTGTGGTTTGGGTGAGATTTTCGGGTCTTCCCTATAGGTACTATTCAAAGGCTCTCTTTCGTTATATTGCTAATTTGATTGGCAAAGTCATTCGGATTGATTATAGTACCCACGCGGGGGATAGGGGGCGTTTTGCAAGGCTCGCGGTGTTAGTCGACTTGGGTAAACCGTTGATTCCGTGTGTTCAAATTGATGGCGTCATGCAACATCTTGAGTATGAAGGCATTCAAAACATTTGTTTTCAATGTGGGGTGTATGGCCATGTCAAGGAATCATATGGGATTTATTCGGGTGGAACCGACCGAACTGTCTCGCCTAAGTCGGATAGTGCCCCAACGAGAGTAGTTCAGGAGAATCAGGGTCGTGATGCCGTCTATGGCCCATGGATGATAGCGGAAAAGAAAAGAGGACGTCCCCGACGTGAGGTTGTAGCTCATAAAGGAGGTAGGGAATCGGTTCCGGTTGGTGAAGGAGGCTCACGTTTTTCTGTGCTTCAGGAGGTTGGTCGTGGGGAGGGGGCTGTTGCTCCAGCGGCTCACAATAAGGTTACGGTGATTGAGGAGGGGGTTGCTAAGGAAGCTAGTTTGTCAGATAAACCTCCGGTGGGTGTTGCGCCACAGGAAACTGAGGTTATTTTGCAGCAGATAAGGTTGTTGAGGAGCGTTCTCCCTCACATGTGTTGCCACCAATTGTGAATGGGAAGAGTGTAGCTGACCAGGGGACGCAGCTGGGTGCGGTGGAGGTTGTGGCCTCAGTTGCCACCGAGACTCCTAAGGTTATGGCACACACCGTGCCTCCGATGGGTGGAAAACATGCAGCGGTTTCTATATTGGAGGCTGTTAATGAAAAACATCGTGTGAAGGGGTCGCAAAGGGGTAGTAAAGGCCCTAAGAGTCTGATTTTAGTTGGTATTTGGAAAGGTTCTGCTTCCCGAAAAGGAAAGGAAAATCGTATTCCAACAACCCGTCGTCTCTCGGATTGGATGCCGGTTTTTGCACCTGACTCGGTACCGGATGGGGTAGTGGAATAAAAGATGTTTCGAGTGGGTCGGTTGCGGCAGCAGGATCCACGTCGAGCACTGATGTTGTCGAGGTTAGACATCCTCTTGGTGACCGTAGCATCAATGTTGAGATTGCTAATTCGTCGGTTTAGCAAGCTGTGTTGGTACCTATCTCTTATTTGTTTTAATGATTAGTTTTCTTTTTTGGAATTGTTAAGGTGCGGCTAGCCCTTGTTTTCGTGGTCATTTTAAAGATTTTTGTAAGATTAGTCGTCCTCAGGTGATCGCTATTGTTGAACCTTGGATTAGCGGTATTACGGCAAATAGGGTTATTGCTCGTCTGGGTTTTCCTAACTCCTTTAGGGTGGAAGCGAGAGGTCTTAGTGGTGGTGTTTGGGTGCTTTGGCAGGATTCAGTTCAAGTTGAGATTCTCCGTGTATCTAATCAGTTTGTCCATGGGAGAGTTCGTGAATATGGTTCCTCGCATTGGTTTTTCTTTACAGCAGTCTATGCTAGTCCGAATGTCTCTATTCGGAAACATTTGTGGTCTCTCTTGGCTAGCTTGAATCCGGGTGATGGCGAACCTTGGTTGTTAGGAGGTGATTTTAACACCATATTGCAGAGGGAGGAGCAATTTGGTGGACCCGCAAGGGGTAATGGTGTTTGCACACTGTTTCGAGAGCTTATTTTTGACTTGGGGTTACTAGAAGTGGAGTATAAAGGCTACGATTTTACCTAGAAATGAGGTGATCTTCATAAGCGATTAGATAGATATCTTTATAATGATTCATAGGCTCGTTTCTTTCCAACAGTTGTAGTCTCGCATCTTGATAGGGTTGGGTCGGACCATTGCCCGCTTTGGTTTCATGCACAACGTCAGGAGGGTGCGGGTAGTGTTCGTCATGTCCGTTTCATCGCGGCTTGGCAAGATCGCCCTGCTTTTGATGATTTTTTGCGCAGTAATTGGGATAGTTCTCTTGATGTCGTGGCCAATGTGGATAAGTTTATGCTTAGCGTTCAAGATTGGAATGTAAATGTCTTCGGGCATATTGGTAAGAAGAAGAGGGAATTACTTGCGAGAATTAGAGGGATTGACAAAGCCCTTAGGGTGGCGCACTCCGATTTTCTTGTTCAACTTGATGCTTCTCTTCGCGCTGAGCTAGACTCAATTCTTATCCGTGAGGAGAGTCTTTGGGTGCAGAAATCTAGAGAGCAGTGGGTACGTTTTGGTGACAAGAACTCAAAGTATTTCCACAATTGCACCATGCAACGTCGTTGGCAAAACTTTGTGCAAGCCCTCAAGTTACCCGATGGTAGGTGGTGCTCGGATCAAAGGGTCTTGCAACAGTTGGCAGTGGACTATTACAAGGGTTTATTTGCTTCCTCGGATGGGGTTGACGTTAATCTTGCGAGTAGGAGTTGTTTTCCCGTTGTTGATGACACTTTGCTTAGGGGTTTGTCTCGGCCGGTGTTGGATGACGAGATAAGGGTTGTTGTCTTCGATATGGCGCCGTTAAAGGCCCCAGGGGCGGACGGCTTGCATGCGTTGTTTTATCAGCGCAATTGGCATATTGTTGGTCCATCGGTGTGTCGTTTTGTGCGAGAGATGTTTGTTGGTAAACCTTTCAACTCCTCTCTGAATCGTACTCTGCTTGTCTTACTACCTAAGGTGCGTAACCCGGATTTGATATCTCAATTTCGCCCTATTGGTCTTTGTTCGGTACTTTATAAGATTATCACGAAGACTATTGTGAATAGACTCAAACCTTTATTGCCTTGTTGGATTTCTGATAGCCAAACGGCTTTTGTCCCTGGGCGTTCCATTACCGATAATATTATTATCGCCCAGGAAGTTATACATTCCATGCGAATGAAGAAGGGTAAAGTGGGTTCGATGGCTATTAAAATTGATCTCGAGAAGGCATACGATAGGCTTGAGTGGGTTTTTATTCAGGACACGCTTTTGGAGATTGGGATTCCGTTGGATTTCTGTAGCTTGATTATGCGGTGTGTTACATCGGTGTCTACTCAGGTTTTGTGGAATGGTTCTGCCTCGGCTCATTTTGTTCCGTCTAGGGGTATTCGTCAAGGTGATCCATTGTCACCGTATCTTTTTGTCCTTTGCATGGAGCGTTTGGCTCATTCGATTCGCGAGAAAGTCTCTTGCGGTGCATGGAAACCGGTTCGGTTAGTTCGTCGTGGTCTAGAGATTTCACATTTGTTTTTCGCAGATGACATGATTTTATTTAGTGAAGCCTCTGCATCTCAGTTTTCTATTATTGAGGAGGTGTTACGCTGCTTTAGTGTTGCTTCGGGCCAAAAGGTGAGTATTGCCAAGACGAGCATTTATTTTTCCAAGAATGTGGACCATGTCGCTTGTGATGCTATCAGTTCCTTGTTTGGCTTTCGTCGTGTTGCGGATCTTGGGAGATACTTGGGTGTGCCATTGTTGCACAAGCGTGTGACAAGGGCATCGTATCAGTTTGTAGTGCAGCGTGTGAGGGATAAACTTTCGGGTTGGATGGCCAAATCTCTTTCGCTTGCAGGCAGAATTACTCTTGCTAAGTCGGTCTTATCGGCGATACCCTACTACGCAATGCAGTCCTCTCTGTTGCCAAAAGGTATGTGTCGTGACATTAAAAAATTAATTCAGAATTTTATTTGGGGTAAGGATGAAGGCTGAGGGGGTGTGCATCTTGTTAATTGGAATTCTGTGTGTTCACCTCCAAATGAAGGTGGTCTTGGGTTTAAGTCGTTGGTGGTACAGAACGAAGCTTTTTTAATGAAGCTTGCATTCAATTTAGTCCGGAATTCTGATCAGCTTTGGGCGCAAGTATTACGTTCTAAATATAAATGGGAGGTGGCCGTTCCGGATAGTTTGGCTCGCCTCCGTTGTTCTCAACTTTGGAAGGGTATTAGTTTAGTATGGGATGAGGTCCGGTTAGGACTTGTGTGGATGGTGGGAGATGGGCGTTCCGTGGATTTTTGGCACGATGCATGGTTGAGCGATGTTGGGGCGCTGGCTGATCATGTGGCGAATGTGGCTGTTCGTGCGAGCCTCCCGCATATTAGTGTTGCCGGCATGGCAACAGCACATGGCGGGTGGAATTGGCAAGCTTTTGAGCACTTGTTGCCGTGGGACATATTACTTCGTTTGGCTGCGACGATGTCTCCACAGCAGGTTGCAGCGTTGGATGGTGTGGGTTGGAAATGGACAGCACAGCGCACCTTCACAGTGGGTTCTGCTTACCAGGTGCGTGCGGGGGAGTGTGATGGTTCAGCGGGGCTGGTTTGGAGGTGTATTTCACGTTTCCGAGGGCTGCAGAGGATTAAGGTCTTTTTATGGCTGCTTGGTTGTGGCAAGTTGCTTACGAACGCTGAGCGTGTAAGAAGGCACATGGCTGATAATTCTAGTTGTGAGGTTTGCGGCGCTTCGGTTGAATCTATTGATCATCTGTTTCGATTGTGTCCACCAGCGATGTCAGCTTGGGTTCGGTTGATTCTTCCTTCCAAACTTAATGAATTTGTCTCTATGAACATACATGATTGGTTGCGGGTCAATTTATCGACGTCGGAGTACTTCGCGCGTGAGCCGAAGGATTGGGTCCTTCGTTTTGGTGCGGTGCTTTGGTCCCTATGGAAATACCAAAATGCTTGCGTTTTCGATATAGATGCTGCTGGGGTGTTTGATATTTCAGCACACAGTGGTTTTGTGTTTGAGGAGAGTGTGCGAGCGTTGGCTTTGTCGCGCACACTATCCGCAACAGCAGGCCTGTCTTCGCATCAGGCAGTGGCATGGGACACGCCCCCGGATGGCTGGTTGAAAGTGAATTCTGATGGTGCACGCACGACTGCTACAGGACTCGTCACTTGCGGTGGTGTCGGCCGCGATTGTCGGGGTGAGTGGCTCTTTGGCTATGCCAAATCTATAGGGATATGTTCATCGTTAGAGGCGGAACTATGGGGCGTTTTTGTTGGTTTGTCGCAAGCATAGTCTCGCGGTTATCGTAAAGTCATTGTGGAAACGGATTGTAAGGAAGCGATTTCTTTGCTTCAGAGGAGTACGATGAGGGCCAATTCCATCGGCTTGATCTCTTTCATTCGCGATCTCTTGCAGCGAGATTGGTAGGTTATTCTTCAGCATGTGCGCAGAGTGGCGAACAAGGTTGCGGACTCGTTGGCCAAGTTGGCCCCTGCGGATTCTTTGGATTGTCGTTGTTTCGATTCCCCACCGGTTGTGGTGTCGAGTTTGCTGGTTGCAGACAAGTTTCCCATAGCTTAAGTTGGTAGTTTCTTTCGTGTTTTATCAAAAAAATATAACATATAATATATATATATATATATATATATATATATATATATATATATATACATTGAAACTTATAATATAACATATAAATATAATTAATATAACATATAATATATATATATTAAAACTTATAATATAACCTATAAATATAATTAATATATATACATATATTAAAACTTATAAGTTATACAATGTATATATAATATAATAATTAACAATAAATAATCATTATTAATAGTTTGAGGCTTTAGGCTCGTTCATATCCCACCACCCATTCATTTTAGATGGGCTAAATATTTTGTATCCCTTTAAATTTTAGATGTTTTTCATTTAAGTCCTTTAAGTTTTAGTTCAATTCAATTAAGTCCTTAAATATTTATTTTTAGTTCAAATTGACTCTTATTTATTATTTGTTGTTCATTATAGTCCCTAAAACTTTGTTTTTATTCAAAATTGACCATATTTCAAGTTTTTAATTTACTTTATTATTTTAGATGTGAATCATTTATGACATGTTTATTCATTTCTAGTGCCAAATTTTTATTTTTAATGTGATTCCATGAAAGACGTTAAATAATTAACTCGAAATAAATATCGACTACTTGTACAATTGTACCGAACTAAAAAATAATATGAATTCAAAACCTGAAATGAAACCGACCTGAAATTACCCGACCTGAAATGAACCGGACTGAAATGTACTCGACCTGAAGTCTACTCGAGCCCGAATTAACCTGCCAATTACCTGGTTCGGACCCGATGTGTTTGAACCCGACATGAAATAAACCCGACCTGAAATGGACCCAAACTGAAATGGATCTGACCTGCAATGGACCCGACCTGCTACTAACCTGCACCCGACTTGAGTCGAGTCAAAAAAAAATTGACCTGAATTGACCTGTATCTGATTTGACCCGACCTGAAACTCATCCGATTATCTATTTTTACAACCCTACTCAAAATAGAAAAAAGAAGCAAAGCACACAATGAACACCTCACCAAACGAGAAGAACAAAACCAACGAACAAACACCACACAAGGCATAATGTCAAAAAAAAAAGCTTAACATTTGTTTAATGTCATTTTGACTCATATTCTTTTTAAAAGTATTTTGGCTCTCAACGTTTCATTTTTGGTCAAAGTGGCCCATCTGCGGATGAAAATTGTTAGACAACCAACGGTAAATGGCTTGAAATGATATGACAACTTACATGGCAATGCACGTCGTGATAACAATATCATATAGGCAAATATGCTGACTTTACATAATGACACATCAATCAAAAAAATATTTTATAAATTTGTATAAAATATAAAATATTTTTTTCTTCTGACGTGTTATTCTGCCAAGTCATTTCAAATTGTTTATCGTAAGTTGACTAACATTTTTCATCTACAGATGGGGCCATTTTGACCCAAAATAAACGTTGATGACTAAATTGCTTCAAAAAAATATTAGGGGTCAAAGTCACAATTCAGTCAAACGTTAGGGGTAGGGGTGTGCAAAACCGGGTTCGGTTAACCATTAGCAAATTATTTCAGTTAACCGATAAGTTTGGGTCACCCAATTCTCGACCCTAAACCGTAATCATTCAACCGATTAAACGTATATTTGGTTCAATTCGGGTAATATTTTTTTTATTTTGTTTATTAAAAATATAAAATTTAATAATATGTTAGAAAAAAGTGTATACTTTTAAAAACCAGCACATGATATTAGTATCTTTTTTAATACTAGCAAACTGAACAATTAAACTTCATAAAATGAAATTATGGTTTTACTTTTGAGAAATTAGAAAATAAAATAACATCTAATTTTTTAATATAAAATATTAAAATAGTATATAATATAATAATATATATTATATAACCGGTCGGTTTTGTTACTCGGTTTAGCCCAAAATCGTAAATCGTATCCGAACTGATTTCTTTTTTAAAAATAAAAATCTGAACCGAAACTAATTTTTTCGGTTCAGTTAACCATATTTGCAGTTCAATTTTTTTTTCTGGTTTCGGAATCGTTTTCAATTTTTTTCGATTTTTTTCACACCCCTAGGGGCATTTTTAGCATTATGCTTTTACAGAAGGCACTACTCATCTATACGAGAACTCCAAAATAATTTCTCCTCTAAGGCAACATCAAAGCTAGATCAAAGCGGTACATCATCTTCAAAATGTCGAGAATAAACAACCAAACACACCATGAAATAAGGCTATCAACTTTATAATTATGATTTATAATTTTTTGGCTTAAAGGGATTTGAAGTACTTGAACTTTTGAAAAAAACTCAATTAAGTCCTTAAGCTTTTTGCATCTAATTAATCCCTAAACTAATAAATTAAATCAATTAAGTCAATTGGACAATTTTGACCATCAATTTTTGATGATTTTTTTCTTGAGATATTACTGCCACGTGACACACTATAGTTATGTCATGTGATATGTACAGATTTTTTTAGAAAACTATTTTTATAATATTTATAAGTTTTTTTAGAACTTTTAAAGAATTTTTTTAAATAAAATAAAAAAATTATAGAATTGTCAAATAATAACACTATAACACGACACGTTGCACCAACTGATCCAAAAAAATTATTATATTTAACCGTCAATGTTGGTCAAATGGGTGAATTGATGAAATTTTAGAGTATAAGGGTTTAATTAGATGCAAAAGAAGTTTAGGAGCTGAATTGATTTTTTTTTTCAAAAAATTTAAGAACTTATGATATGCTTAAGCCTAATTTTTTTTCTAACATCATAGATTTATTTATTTATTATTATATAAATTGTAATGAAAATAAGAATTTCAATAATTTATTATAATTTTGTGGGGAGCTAAGATTAGAAAAAGGAAAATGATTTTATGTACTTGCAGCGGAAAATGAAGTTTCCTACAAGCAGTGCATATTTGAGTTTAGGGGTGGGGTTTTAAGATTTAAAGAAAAATATAAGAATGAGAATTTAATAAAATGTTTTCCAAGTAATCTTATATTTTCTCAATTAAACTTGTAACAACAAGATAATGTAACATTTGAATCCATTGTTCTTTTTAGGTAACCCGAGTCCGAGCAAACTAGAATACATATGTGTGCGCATTTTCAAAAGGCTAAGAGTAAAGAACAAATACTATCACATAATCATATCAAAATATTATATAAAAGAAGAATTTTAATGATCGGAAAGGAAAAATTGTTCTGAAACAATGCACTGGTAGTGTACCTTCAATAAGGTTAAATGTTTAAACTAAATCCATGTTCTTGGAATAACTTTTGTGAACACTCCCATCTGTGATTTCTCTTTTGCCCCGTCATCTTCCAGTTCAGGTGAAGAGCAATCAGTTCTACTTCAGAAGATTTTGGGGAAGATGCCAAGGCAATGCCATTGGCACGGCAATGCTTGGCATGCAAATTGACAGAAAACTCGTCCTTCGTTTTAATGGTTTCCCCAATCTTGACGCCGTCTAGATAATGCTGCCAACATTTTCTCTCGGAATTCCTGCAGCATGCTGGATTTTCTTCCCATGGAACCAGCTTGTCGAGTTGGAGCTGCTGCAATTCATTTAAACAATTGTCAGTGTTCAGGAAACCCGCTAATGATTATCGATAAACTAGCCAGCCAACCGAAGCTTGTACATACATCATCCAAGTCGGTGTTGGTCTCGCAGCTCGTCTTTATGAGTATCGTTTTTGGTCGACAAATCCAGAAGCAACAATCAAAGAAAGCTGAGAAATCGAATGGCCTATGGAACGCTATGATTGAAAGAAACTCTAGATATACGGGTGGAGCAGCTGAAATCTGTCTCAGGTTTTCAAGAATCGGGCCCTTGTTTGTCTTCTGAAGCAAAGAAATGGAAATTGAGTTGATCAATCACAATGTTACTCGAAAAAAAGAGTTTTGCTATACGCAGACTTGAGTCTGCATATAGCAAAACCCTATTTATAATGCTGAAAACGTACCATATCACATTCAGAGCACACATATATCCGCAGAACATTGTATTCGAACGACGAAAGGCAGTCCTTCAAGTGAATAAACCAATGACTAGCAAGATTAGCAGGCGTCAAATATTTAAAAAGAGCAGCAAGTTGGAGCCTCTCTGAATCAATGAAAACTGGGGTTGTTGCTGCTCCGGTTCCAGCAAAATAATGATAGCGTTGAAGGTTCGGAGCATCAACCTCAATCTCATTTGCACCATATAAAAGTAAAAACTGAAGCGACGGACTAGAAATTTTAAGCCTGTCCATGATAATGCAGGGTCTTAATATCAAGCTCCGAAGATGTGGTAACTTAGCAACCATCTCTTGAATATATTCTCCCGTGAACCTGAAATGTAAATCTAGCACCTCTAGATTTTCACAAGAAACTAAATGCAACTCGAATGGTTTATCGCCTGCGTAATCACACCGAAAATTTTTAATACTTTTGGCTTCAATCCAAATGACAGGAACTCCCACAATCCTGACTTTGTTAAGTTTCGGATGATCAACTAGTTTAACACTCTCTACTTTGCACCCTTCAAGATAAAATTTCTCTAGCAAAGGGCAGTTGGCCAACAGGTTTTGTATCATTTGGTCTATTTTTGATGATTTAACTCGGTATAGAGAGAGTTTTTGCAGACAAGGGAATCTGTGCTCAGATTTCAATAATTTTGGTGCCAAAGCACAAGCTTTTAAACCAACAACTCTGAATGAATTGGTGAGAGCAAAGGCAGCCAAAGGAACACTTGGCCTCTTCCGATTTAGATCGGAAAATAGCCCGCGGAGCACTAGTTCCTCGACTTGGTTTCTGTTTGCCAATTCCATAAACTGGTTAAACCGTGAAACGTGTCTTTCAGGATTCTTAAACAAGTCTAATTGAAATCTTTTAATCCGTACCTTATGGTGTCGAAGCTTTTCCAAAGATTTCTCGATTAGGTCCATGTACTCGTCGGCTACAGTATCGAAAGAAGCATCGTGTTTAAGTAAGTTCTCTTTGCGAGCTAATGCATCAGAGCTAAAACTAAAGGCTGGGAGCGAATCCCACCTAGACAGCCATGCCTTGGACAAAATACTCGAACGAGCAGCGTCTTTTGCAGGCAGGAAAAAGATAATTCGGAGAATAAGATGTTCAGGCAACTGAGAAAATCTATCTGCTGTTTCATTAGATGAAGAAGGACCGTCTAAAATCATAGCTTCCATGGCTGCCCCTGAAATCTAAAAAAATGTCACTGCTCTTGTTTTCTCTATCTCCTAAACTTCTATAAAACTTAAATGTATATTTATATTAGAACTCTAAAACCCTAAAAGCCCACCTAGTGTATAATTTTTAACAAACCAATAATTATGATAAGTCAAATGAATAAGAATTCTGATTAACATAAAAATTACTTTACTTGTCCACCAAGTAATAATAAGGATTGCTTTATTTGATTATCTCTGCCAAAGGGTCTAATGTGTATGGCCGTTGGATAAGTAACTGCTCGACTCTGCTTTGTTGGTTGACCGACCTTGTTTGTCTCTTGGCCGGAAAACAGCAGGGATGTCGATTATCGCATCGAATCGTCATGGTCTGAGAATTGTTTCCAAGGAGAGGATGGTTCTAAAATAGATTTAAAATGGGGGAATATGATGCTGTTTGTTAAGATTTGCTTTGGTTAAAAGTAGGGCTGTAAATGAGACGAGACAGATCGCGAGCTACTCGAGCTCGACTCGGTCAAAGCTCGGTCAAAGCTCAACTCGATTGGACTCGACTCGAGCTCAAACTCGACTCGAGTTCTTGATGAGCCGAGCCGAGCTATTGGATACCCGACTCGAAAAGCTCACGAGCTACTCGAAAATATAATATAGTAATTTTTTTATTATTTATAATTTAAAATCTAAATTTTTAAACTTAAAACCCTCAATATAAACCCTAAACATAAGTATTAAACTCTAAAAATTTAAATCATAAATTTTAAACCCAACAATCTAAACCTTTAAACCCTAAACTAACACCCTAAACCCTAAAACTAAATAGCTTGAGTTTACAAAATATGTGTATCAAAGTTTTTTCTTCATAGGACTTTAAATGAGACATGATAGATGAAGAGTTGCTCGACTCCAATGCGATCAAAGATCGGTCAACACTTGACTCGATTGAGCTCGAATCAAGCTCGAACTCGACTCGAGTTCTAAACGAGCCGAGTCGAGCTCAGATTTCGTAGGCTCGTTAGAAATTACTCAAGCTCGAACTCGACTCGAAATCTTAACGAGCCGAGCCGAGCTTAGCACTACTCGAGCTCGACTCGGCTCGTTTACACCCCTAGTTAAAAGAATGTGGCTTCAGGAGGATTTTTTTGTAACACTAAAAAAATGCTTTAAAACAAAAAGAAGACAGATTTGTAGTTGTGGGGTTTTGAACCCACGACATCTCCACATCCTTCACTCATGTATGTTTAACCATTGAGCCAAGTGTCCTTTTCTGTCAAGGGTTTGACTACTTTAATGTTTGAGTTAAGTTTGGGAGGCCTAAATAAGATCTATTAAAAACAACGTGTCCACCTACCCATTTAATTTTTTTTGTTGGAATCAATAAGATGAGTTTCCAGAGAATTCTAAAACCCAACCGACAGCTCATCGTCTCCGTCCGAGCTCGCCCACCGCGCCGCCGTGAGAGTCACCGCCGGTATCATCAAAAGCGCCACGACGTCGCAACCTCGTCCTTAGCCTCCACGCGCGTCGTCGAGCCGCATTTCGTCGGCAAATCCCCGTTTGAAGCGGCTGCGAGAAACCCAATCGTCGCCGCTGTTTCTTGCTTTTTCTGGCCTTGGTTGCCGTCCGTTCGCGAGACGGACACAAGATTCGGGCTCTTGACGTGGAGGGGAGCAAAACCCCCTTAACCGATCATCGACCCGACGCCGGCAAGTCCCTCATCGGAGTTACGCGACTTCCGGCGATTTTGAGCACATGTAAGGTAAAATTCGGCCTATTTCTGATTGGTTTCGTGGAAGTCTGGGTTGTGTTGGAATGTTTGACTGAGAAGCTATGTTTTTCTGGCAGAAACGACGCGAAAAGAGCTTTCCGGCGATGTTCCGATGACCGGCCGACGAAGCCGGTTCGAAGGGGTAAGTGAACCAGTCTGTTTTGATATGAACCGGCTAGACCGGTTAAACCAGTCAGCCCATGAACCAAGCCCGTTGACCCAAGCCCGTTGACCCAAGCCCGTTGACCCAACCCGTTGACCCGACCCGTTGACCCAACCCGTTGACCCGACCCGTTGACCGACCCGACCCGACCCGACCCGTTGACCGAGTCAACCTAGTGAGTCAACTCGTCCGAGTCAACTCAGTGAGTCAACTCGTCCGAGTCAACCCAGTGAGTCAACTCACCGAGTCAGCCTTGGACCAGTGATGTCAGCATGACGTCAGCGTTGACTTTGACCGCTGACGTCAGCGTTGACTTTGACTGTTGACCAAAAAGTCAAATTTTCCGAAAACTCATATTTTATGTTTTTCGACGTCCTGAGTCCGTTTTTGAAGCCCGTTTCGCAAAATTCCGACCCGAAAGCCTCTGAATCTGATCTTGAACCCAAAAATGCTTATGCGTTTCTTGTTCAGTTTAAAGGCAGTGTGATTAAGAATTAACTGTGGGTTTTTTTTGTTTAATTGAAGGCATCTGCATATCTTCATATCCGCGTGGTTGTGGGATGTTGAATCCGAGTTCAAGTGTGTTCGAATATCGTCCACGAACCGACCAGTGTAGCTCGGAGTGAAGGTAATACACTACTACCCTTTGTATGCTTTATGAACATGTTGATATTCGGTTAACGCATGCATGCTTATGATGACGTATACTGTAAATTCTGCTTAAATTGAATCAGATTCGAGCAATAAGTATGGATATTAATAAGACCAAATTATCCGAATAAGATTACTAATGGGCTAACAGTATCAGAAGTTCTAATAATTAAATTCAGTTAATCCGCAACTCAATCATCAGTGCGTAAGAATCGAGGCCCAGAATACGGAGTGAGAGATATTGATTATGAAATTACGAAAATGCCCTTGGAGCATAAGTATGACTAAACTACCCCTCTAATAAAGGAAATGACCTAAAATCTGCTTTCGACATGATTATACAAATTACATTACCCAAGATGTATGTTCTTTTGGAAAAGACTTCGGCATCATTATTCAAATGTGTGTGATACTAAAAGAAACTTGAATTTCCCCCGAGCTCTGTATAACACATGAAGGTAAAACGCCTAAAGGTAAAATTACTGGAATTATTGTTGTATTCTTAAGCTGAACCGTGCGACAGTAAGGAATGAATCAATCGAAATGATTGTAATGACCAAAAAGATTGTAGTGCCTTCGAGCACCGAAATTCTTAATTAATCAGAATAGCAACTTTACCCTTAAGTTCTAAAATGAGTAAATCGTCTGTAAAGGCCGAAGGAATTAAAATGACTTAATCTCTACAGAGTACGTAAACGATAGAGGTGCTAAATAGTAAGATTTGACAAAAACGGTGAATTTATCCCAATTTCCAAAATGACTGAAATGCTCTCTTGAGTAAAATATACAATTATGCATTTGATGAAACTCTGAGAATTCTAAAGAGACTTTAAGGGCTAAACTGCCCCTAAGTGTTAGGAAGCACGCTCATGTCTGTTAATCACTCCTGATATTAATATAAGAGTTGGTTAGTACTGCAAGGTAGGAATATGTTAGTTCGAACAGTTTGAGGCTTGAAAAACTTCTTGAAATATTAACTATTGTAAATCGTCATTTTATCATTACTGGGCTAAACTATAAATCACCTCTGATAGTTAAATGACCAAAACGCCCTTGTTGGCCATTGTGACCAGAACAACCCTGGATGTATCTGATATCGCAAAAGATCTTATCGTAGAAATCTCTGAATGCATGACTGGAAAAGTGATGAGTAAATAGAATTTCCTGAGCGACTGTTTATGTCTCGTTAGTCAATACCAGTTCAGGTCAATATCAGTTCACGTCAATAACAGTTCAAGTCAATATCAGGTCGGGTTCAAAACATGTCGGGTTCAAAACAGGTCGGTTTCAAAACAAGTCGGGTCCAAACAGGTCGGGTTAAATCGGTTATCTGGCAGGTCAGTCTCGGGTTCGGGTTCGTTTCGGTCGGGTGCAGGTCGGGTTCGGTTACTACAGTAACAGGTCAAATTCGGGTTCGGGTTCACTTCGGTCGGGTGCAGTTCGGGTTTGGTTTCTACAGTAACAGGTCAAATTCGGGTTCGGGTTCGTTTCGATCGGGTACAGGTCGGGTTCGGGTCATTAAATTCTCGGGTTAAACCAGGTTCTGACTCGATCGGGTTTCAGGCAGGTTATCAGGTCAGGTCAGTTTTTCACACCCCTACATGTGGACACTCAGTGGACTTTGTTACAAATTATTACTTAATGGACAAGTAAACTAAGTTTTATGTTAATCAGAATTCTTATCAATTTGACTTACCATAGTTATTGGTTTGTTAAAAATTTACACTATATGTGGGCTTTTAGGGGTTTTAGAGTTCTAATATTAATATGCATTTAAGTTTGGTAGAAGTTCATATAGCGAAAAAGTGACATCTTTGAGATTTCAGCGGCAGCCATGGAAGATATGATTTTAGACGGTCCTTCTTCATCCAATGAAACATCAGATAGACTTTCTCAGTTGCCTGAACATCTTATTCTCCGAATTCTCTTTTTCTTGCCTGCAAAAGATGCCGCTCGTTCGAGTATTCTGTCCAAGGCATGGCTGTCTATATGGAATTCACTCCCAGCCTTTAGTTTCAGCTCCGACGCATTGTCTCACAAACAGAACTTGCTTAAACATGATGCTTCTTTCGATGCTGAAGCCGACGAGTACATGGATCTAATCGAGAAATCTTTGGAAAAGCTTCGGTACTTTATGGTACGTATTAAAAGATTTCAATTAGACATGTTCAAGAGTCATGAAAGACACATCTCACAGTTTAACCAGTTTATGGAATTGGCAAACAAAAACCAAGTCGAGGAATTAGTGCTTCACGGATTAGTTTCTGATCTAAATCGGGAGATGCCAAGTCTTCCTTCAGTTACATTTGCCTCCACCAATTCGTTCATGGTTCTTGATTTAAAAGCCTGTGTTGTGACACCAGAATTATTGAAACATGAACCTAGATTTCCTTGTCTGCGAGAACTGTTTCTGTCCCAAGTTAAATTACCGAATACGGATCGAATGGTAGAAAACCTGTTAGCCAACTGCCCTTTGTTAGAGAATTTTTCTCTTGAGTTTTGTACAGTTGACATTGTTAAACTAGGTGATCATCCAAAACTTAAGAAGGTTAAGATTGTGGGAGTTCCTGTTATTTGCATTCAAGCCAAAGCTATTAAAAAAGTTCAATGTGAGTATACGGGGCATAAACCATTAGAGCTGCATTTAGTTTCTTGTGAAAATCTAAGGGTGTTAAATTTACGTTCCAGGTTCACAGCAGAATATATTCAAGAGATGGTTGCTAAGTCACCACTTCTTCGGGCCTTGATTTTAAGACCCTACATTACCCCGGAAAGGCTTAAAATTTCTAGTCCGACGCTTCGGTTTTTATACATATCTACCGGTCGTGGAGTTGGTGCTAAGGAGGTTGAGATTGATGCTCCGAACCTTGAATACTATCAGAATTTTGTCAAAACAGGAAGAACAGCTACATCCCCAGTTTTTATTAATACGGCGAGGCTCCATGTTTCCGAGCTTTATAAAAAATTGAAGACTCGTAACCATTCGAGTCACTGGTTTATTCAATTGAAGAACTGCCTTCCGTCGTTCGGATACAATGCTCTGCGGATATGTGTGCTGTGTGATATGGTACGTTTCTAGCATTCTTTTTATCAATTGTTCAGTAACATTGTGATTAATTAACTCGAATTTTCCGTCTTGATTTTTTTGCTTCGAAAGACAAACAAGGGTCCGGTTCTTGAAATCCTGAGACAGAGTTCAGGTGCTCCACCCGTATATCTAGAGGTTCTTTCAGTCATAGCGCATTGTAGGCCATTTGATTTCGCAGCATTCTTTGATTGCTGCTTCTGGATTTGTCGACCAAAAACGATTCTCATAGCTTCTAGCTGCGACTTGGAAGATGTATGTACAAGCTTTGCATTGGCTTGGCTGGCTGGTTTATCGATAATTGAATTGAACACTGACAATTGTTTAATTGAATTGCAGCTCCAACTTGACAAGCTGATTCCATGGGAAGAAAATCCAGCATGCTGCAGAAATTCACAGAGAAAATGTTGGCAGCATTATCTAGACAGCGTCAAGATCGGCGAAATCGTTAAAACGATGGACGAGAATTATGTCAAGCATTGCCATGGCAATGGCAATGGCAATGGCAATGTCTTGACATCTTCACCACAAGCTTATGAAGTAGAAGTGATTGCTCTTCACCTCAAGTGGAAGATTTCAGGGCAAAAGAGAAATCACAGATGGGAGTCCGAGCTGTCTTCACAAAATTTATTCCAAGAACCTGGATTTCGTTCTATACTATGCTAGTGTTTTATTAAAATAAAACTATAAGATTATATGTGATTTACATTTTAAATCATTAAGTTTATATTCAAATCATCCTAGCATACATAGGTTCAAATTGCTTTATTTACATGATGTATGTGCATTGTCAAAGTGTTAAGAATATTTATGAACAGATACTATCTTATAATCACATTTAGACTATTCAAAAAAATATTCAACTTTCATTTAAATCGCAAACCTTATTTATTGATGTTTGTTATCATTGGATATGAGATATATTAGAAGAAAATTTGGTTGACTTAAAGTTCAAAGGGATGACAGACGGGTATAGTTTCGTGAATTTTGCACCGCATCTGTTTTAATTAGGGTTGGGATGGGTATGAGTTTAGTGAGTAGTGGGCGGGTGTGAATGTAAAATGGCATACTCGTCGTGGGTAGTAAGTAGGTGATGGGTTTAAGACCTGACCCGCACCCCATCTGCCCGCCCACTAACTACCTACCATATGAGTTTTAGACTATTTATGTTTGTAGACTTTGATTGTGTCTTTTATTATGGTGTTTTATGTAATATTGGTTTGTTTTAAAATTTGTGTTAATCTTTAAGATTGTAGACTTTGAACTCAATTAATTTAGTTTGAAAAAATGATGCTTTATAATCGGCATTGAATTTATTGTTTATGATTGATCTTGAATTAATTAGATTGTATTTTTGTAATATGTGTGGTTAAGTAGAATTTATACAAGTGTAATTATGCTTTAGTTAAATTAGCTATAGTTAATCAGCCAGTTGTAGTTAAATAGAATTTATACGAGTAAAAATGTGTTTTAGTTAAGTTAGCTAAGGTTAGTTAGTTAGCTGTAGTTAAATTTATAAAGGTGTAAATAAAGTATGTGAAGTTGTACTCTTCTTTGCAAAAGCATTTTGTTTATTTTTACGTAATTCAATATTAGCGGTTGCTTGTAGGTGAATACATGTCGGGTGTTGGATGTTCAGTTGGAAAGTGGGTGTGGGATGAATATGAGAACGTACTCACGTGAGCGGGTGTGAATTTAAAAATTGTATCCGCTGTAGGTGTGGGGTAAATGATGAATATAAAAATTTTAGGTGAAAATAAAGATGGAAGAAGAAGTATACGCACTCGCCCTGACCGTTTGCCATCTTCACCCAAATTAAACTGGTTCGATATAATGACAAAGGTGATTCCGATTTCCGACCAATAAGTTCGAAGAATGTTGTCAAGGAATCAATTTGCTTATCCCTCCCAATTAAGTAAGGAAATAGGAAATTTGTTTGGTGCATCACTCCTTAATTGGTAATTAGAGAGATGCATCACGTGTTTGGCGGATGTATTTACCCTGACATTAAATCAAATTTATATTTGAAGGGTACATTTAGTTCTTAGAGAATAAAGTTTATTTTTATTTTTTTTAAAATAAAAACGAAAAAAAACGTGTTTAGTTTTAAAAATAGAAAATGATTTTTAAAAATAAAAATAAATGAAATTTTGAAAACATAAAAAATATTTTCATTGAAAATGTTTTAGAAAAGTGAAAAATATATACAAAAACAATGATTTTTTTTGTTGCACTCCGATATCCAGGGCTTCGCCCTTGACTAATTTGGGTCGGCCCGTATCGTACACTTGGCTTTGGTGGGTGAGTCTCCCAGCAAAGATTTTCTGCATACACAACGCTTCAAACCTGAGACTTGCTTAAGCGATATCAAGCTGCTTACCACTTGGAGCAACCTGTTAGTTGAAAACATTGATTTTTAAATTTTAACTTCATTTTAACCAACAGAGATTTTTTGCATATGCAACGCTTCGAACCTGAGACTTGCTTAAGCGATACCAAGCTGCTTACCAGTGGCGGAACTCGCTGTAATTTATTGAGGGGGCCATCTATTAACGGAAGATTAATTTCTTCAACATCAAAAACTGGAGATTTAGAGGTAGATTGACTACAACTTTGATGCTCAAGCCTTGGAGTTTTCGATGACGTGCTAATTTCTTTATCAACATTTAAAAAAAAAGAATTTAGTCTTTTTTGTTTGCCCATGAGTTCACACAACCTATAACCATAAAAAATAATTTAATTTATTAGAATCAATGATATTATGCTGCAATAAATTATAAACACATTTGTTGATTGGTTCGTCACTTGTTCAAATACAAAAGAATGTCATTAACCAAAAGCAACAAAATGACAATAAATTCAAAAGTATTTCAAATTAGATTTTAGTTCCAAATCAACACATTTGTTATTTTCATACTTTATAATAACATTTTCAACAGCAAATCAATCCTCATACAATACAATGATATTTTGTTAAAGATGTTATAAGGAGAATTAGAGTTCGTATATTAAATTCTGTTGAGTGGATCGAAAGATCGATATTTACCAAGAGGGGGGGTGAATTGGAAATTTTAAGGATTGTAGTGGAAATTGGCAAATTAAAATTGAAGAACAAGGAATTTAGAGTGGTTCAAGTTCCAAATGAACTCTACGTCCACTACCTTAGTCTCACTAAGGATTTGCAACAATTTCACTAAATTGATCTTCCCCTTTTCTAGGACAAGGAGGCAACCCTTTACAATATCGGTTGATTTTTCTACCCAAAAATCAACCCAACTCTCACTAAATAGAACAAAGGAATTTGAAGGCTAATTAGGTATCTCTCAATACAAATGATAGCCCCAATACAAGCACTCAACCCAATTTTACAAAGTATGAATGAAGAACACAAATTGGGATTTTACACAAATTTGGGATTTTTGCTCAAATGCTTGAATTTGATGTTTGGATGTTTGCTTGAAGTTCAATAGTTGTTGCTGATACTTTTGGATGTCCCTTTTATACCTTCTCATTGATTTCTAGCCGTTTGAGTGGTTGGAGAAGTAAATGGAGCCGTTGGAACCCTCTCTTACCACCATAAATGCACCTCTGCAGCTACGAGTATCGGTACTCGGGAATGGGTATCGATACCTGTCTCAGAAAAGAAAGAGCCGTTGTATGCATTTAATACAGGGGTATCGATACGCACGTAAGCGTATCGGTACGGGGTATCGAAACAGCAAGGGCCGTATCGATACCTTTTTCTGAACTTAGCTCACTGTCAAAAGTAGTATCGATACTGGGGTTAGGTGTATCGATACTGCTCAACGGTCTTTTAAAATTTGGTTACCAACTGACACCAACGGTCATATTTTTAAACCGACTTAAAAGCTTTAAAATTCTTTAAACCAGTATCGATACTGGTGTTACCGTATCGATACACTCTTTCAAACTCTTAGAAGTTTAACACAGGGGCGTATCGATACGAGGGTTTGCCGTATCGATACGTGTTCCGACAGTGGCCAATGTTGGCAAAAAGGTATCGATACGCCTCCTAGGGTATCGATACGCTATGACGATTTTCAATAAACTTGACTTGGAACACTTAGAAAATATTTTGAGTTTGAGTTTTATAAATCCGTTTTAAAGTGTTGGTGTTTTAAAACTTGTTAGGAGACTTGTAAAAACAATTTTAAGTTTTTTAAATTGATCCTTAAAGATCTAGTTATATCAAAATCAAACATAGGTTTTACAATCTCCCCTTTTTGATATAACAAAACCAAAACTTAAAATTTTGACACTTTTGAATAATCTTTACAAAGTAACTCCCCCTTAATATAAGCTTGGTAACCTTTGAGTTGAAATCAAAATATTTTAAAGAATGTGAGCAAGTTTCTTCTCCCCTTTTTGTTAGATCAAAAATGCATTGAGACAATAGAGGCATAATGAAATCAAAGGTATAATAATAATAAGCAACATAATTTTATTCATCATAGCATAAGAGAATCCAAACGAAAACAAACAAGAAATCAAAGCATAGGTTTTTAATCCTAAAACAACTTAGTCCTAAAAGCAGAAACATAGGTGCATAAAAATAGAAAATCCTAGATGATTATGAATGATATGCAAGAAGAGATATCTAGGCATTGTCTTCATCGTCTTCATCATCTTCATCATCATCATCGACCATAGGCTCATTGCTCCGCATGCTATTACGCCATTCATCATGGAAAGCGGCAACGGAAATATTCAAGGAGTTGTGCCCGCTTTCAAGTGATGTAAGGCGATTCTCCATACCCGTCATCCTTGTATCGAAGGTGGTTTCCATGGAGGTTAGACGAGTGTTCATGTCCGTGCGTAGCCCGGTAAATTGCTCATTGAGATAGGTCATGAGAGCATCCAAATTGGGCTGTGGGACTTGAGGAGCCGGAGGAGCTTGAGGAGCTTGTGGTTGTTCCAATGCGGCGGCGGCCTTGGGTGGAAGCTCGGAAAGACGTAACCAACTTCCATTAAAGTAATGAAACTTTCCCCGAGCAAGAGATCGCTCATCAATAGGATCGGTAAGAGTAGATGCAACATCAAATGAGCAATCAATATCCTTTTTCATAAAATAGTAACTTAAAGCCGTACCGTAAATAAAGGATGTGATGAGAGGGGTTTGGCGATTTTGAACATGATAGGCGATCTCATCGAACATGATTCGAGCTAGGTTTGGGCGCTTTCGTTGACGGAAACAACGGATCCAAAAATCATCCACTTGACGGATGGTAGAGTATTTGCCACCGGAGGGACGTAACCACCAAGACACCATCAAATGTAGGATTCGATCGTGAGCATTGAGGACGGTTACGGAACCACCGAGAACATGGCCCAAGGCATTTTCATCTTTTAAGCCTTCATCCTCTAAGTTAAAAACCTCACAAATCCCTTTGACATCGAGAATGATTTGCTTCCCCATGAGATAAGAGCGGATGGCAACAATTTCCCCATTGCGAGAAATAATTTTGGCATTAGAATAGAAAATTAAAACCAAAAGACGATAGTAAATACCGGGAATAGAAAGAAACCCCATGAAATTCCAAGTGCGAAGCAATGAAAGATATTCAAACTTGAAGCGCTCGGAGTCGAGAAAAGGAATGGAGACGACCCTTTCCGCACGAATTTTGTAGTTCTCAAATTGGCGAAAAAAGGGAAGACCCGCGGAATTTTCAAAGGATCTGTTATAAATTGTAGCATAATCCGGGCGTGCAACCATTCCGGGAGTCGAAGAATCACCGGCAAGAGTAACCCTCGTTCGCTTCCTCGAATGTTCTTTAGGTGCCATAATCTTGAATGAAACTTTGAAGATTGAAGAAAGACTTGAGGCAAAAATTCTTTTAGAATTGAGTTGTAGTGAAAAATATGAAGGAGGAAGGGCCTTTTTATAGGCAAAAACGGCTAGGGTTTGTTAGGGTTAAAGAGTTTTAAATTTGGTAAAAGTAGATCTCATTTAAAACAGATTTAATGCCATCAGCGCGATAAGGTATCGATACTCCGGAGGGGGTATCGATACAGGGATAGAATTGTCTTTTCTCAAAAATGCCCGTTGGAAAGTCGTATCGAAACGGTGGGGCCCGTATCGAAACGACCTGTATCGATACGATTTTAAGCGTATCGATACCTGTGAAGCACAAAAAAACTGGGAAACAAGATGAAGAACACGTATCGATACACGTATATCCGTATCGATACCATATGAAGCGAGGACAAAATCTGGGAAACAAGATGAAGAACTCGTATCGATACGCGTATAACAGTATCGATACCATATGCCCAGAATGACCTATTTGGTTCTAAGAACAACCAAAGGCTCGAACTTAACACCTCCTAAAAGTATGCAAATGATGAATGAACAGTTCTAAGCATGTTTTAACAGAAGCATACTCCCCCTAACTATAGGCATGGATAAGATTAGGAGTTTAAGCACATAAACATGGCAAATTTCACAAGATCAAGCATTTTAAGCACAAAAGAGGTCCTAAAAGGTCAAGATAGGCTAGCTAGACCTAACTCTCTCCTAAGGGACCAAAAACGCTCTTTGTCTAATGGTTTTGTAAAAATGTCCGCTAATTGATTCAAGGTGTCTACATACTCTATAACCACATCTTCCTTAAGGACATGATCTCTAATGAAATGATGCCTTATTTCTATATGTTTGGTTCTAGAGTGTTGGATGGGATTTTTAGTTAAGCATATTGCACTAGTGTTGTCACATTTTAGGGGTATTGTTCCAACTTTAATTCCATAATCTAAGAGTTGTTGCTTCATCCAAAGAACTTGAGCACAACAACTCCCTAAGGATATGTACTCGGCTTCGGTGGTAGATAAGGCTACACTATTTTGTTTCTTAGAGAACCAAGATATGAGCATACTACCTAAGAATTGGCAAGTTCCCGAAGTACTTTTCCTATCAATTTTGCAACCCCCATAATCCGCATCCGAGTAAGCATGAAGGTTAAAGGTAGAGTCTTTAGGGTACCAAAGACCTAAACAAGGAGTGTCTCTAAGATACCTAAAGATCCTCTTAACGGCTATAAGGTGAGACTCTCTAGGACTAGCTTGAAACCTAGCACACAAGCAAACACTAAACAATATATCCGGTCTACTTGCGGTAAGGTAAAGCAAAGATCCAATCATAGAACGATAAAGCTTAGAGTCAACACACTTACCTCCTTCATCTTTGTCAAGCTTTGTAGATGAGCTCATAGGAGTGGCTTGAGGCTTTGCATTTTCCAAGCCAAACTTCTTGAGCATATCCTTTATGTATTTTGCTTGGTTGATGAAGGTGCCATCCTTCTTTTGCTTAATTTGGAGTCCCAAAAAGAATGAGAGCTCCCCCATCATGCTCATCTCAAATTCACCTTGCATTAGCTTAGAAAACTCTTGACAATGACATTCATTAGTAGAACCAAAAATAATATCATCAACATAAATTTGAACTACTAAGATGTCATTTTTATACATTTTTATGAAAAGTGTAGTGTCCACCTTACCTTTTTCAAATCCTTTTTCAATCAAAAAATTTGAAAGTCTTTCATACCAAGCTCTAGGAGCTTGTTTTAAACCATAAAGAGCTTTGGTAAGTTTGAAAACATGATTTGGAAATTTTGAATCTTCAAAACCCGGTGGTTGTTCCACATACACTTCTTCATTTATAAAACCATTTAAAAATGCGCTTTTAACATCCATTTGAAAAAGCTTGAAATTATGATAACATGCATATGCAAGCAACATCCTAATGGCTTCCATTCTAGCTACGGGTGCATAGGTTTCATCAAAATCTATTCCCTCTTCTTGAGTGTAACCTTGTGCTACAAGTCTCGCTTTATTTCTCACAATGTTACCACTCTCATCTAGTTTGTTCCTAAAGACCCATTTAGTTCCTATTGTAGATTGATTACTAGGCCTATCAACTAATGTCCATACATTACTTCTCTCAAATTGATTTAACTCTTCTTGCATAGCCATAATCCAAAAGTCATCTTTCAATGCTTCTTTTATGTTTTTAGGCTCTATGCATGAGATAAATGCAACATGGTTCATTAATCTAAGAGAAGAACGAGTGGTTACCCCTTTGGATGGGTCACCCAAGATTTCACCATCTTTGACATAGTTTAACTCCCTTGGGTAGCTCACTTCCTTTTCCTCAATAGCCAAGTCCTTCAAGGCTTCAAGAGGTGGATCTTGTGTATCTTCTTCTTTTGGTTGAATCTCATCCTCCTTTGAAGTTTGACCTCCATCAAAGGCATTTATGATTCCTACATCATCATCATCACAAGAATCCTTCCTAGGAAGGAGGTTATCATCGAACACAACATGAATAGATTCTTCTACTACTAAAGTTCTTTTGTTAAATACTCGATAGGCTTTAGAGGTTAAAGAGTAACCTATAAAAATAGCTTCATCACTTTTTGCATCAAATTTACCTAAGTTATCTTTTCCATTATTTAAAACAAAACACTTACACCCAAAAGGGTGAAAATAGCTAATGTTAGGCTTTTTAGATTTTAAAATCTCATAAGGTGTTTTCTTTAAAATTGGCCTAATCATTACTCGATTTACAATATAACAAGCGGTGTTTGTGGCTTCCGCCCAAAAATATTTAGGTAAATTATTTTCACAAAGCATAGTTCTAGCCATTTCTTGTAAAGTTCTATTTTTCCTCTCAACTACCCCATTTTGTTGAGGAGTTCGAGGAGCCGAAAAATTATGGCTAACACCATTTTCATTCAAAAATTCTTCAAACCCTAAATTTTGAAACTCGGTTCCATGATCACTTCTAATGTGTGAAATTCTAAGTTCAAGATCATTTTGGGTTAATTTTGAAAATGTGATGAATTTTTCCAAAGCCTCATCTTTAGTACTTAAAAAGAGAACCCAAGTAAATCTAGAAAAATCATCAACTAACACAAATGCATAAGATTTACCACCCAAGCTCATAGTCCTAATTGGCCCAAATAAATCCATGTGAATTAATTGTAAGCATCTACTAGTAGAAACATCATTAATGGATTTAAAAGAAGACTTATGTTGTTTACCCTTAGAGCATGCATCACAAATTTTGTCATTTGAAAATTTAATTTTGGGCAAACCTCTAACTAGATTTAGAGAGACTAGTTTTTCCAAAACACTAATGCTAGCATGTCCTAGCTTCCTATGCCACAACCATGCATCATTTTCATTTTGAGCAACTAAACATGCATGAGATGTATGAATGTCATCTAAATGCACCATGTATATGTTTCCTATGCGATGACCTATGAGCATAATACTATTAGATTTGATGTCTACAATTTTGCATCCATTTTTATCAAAAAGAACATTAAATCCCTTATCACATAATTGACTTATGCTCAATAAATTATGTTTGAGACCATCGACATATAAGACATTTTCAATGAGAATGGTAGAGTGATTACCTATGGAGCCAATACCTTTAATGTGGCCTTTGGAGTTGTCACCAAATGTTACTACTCCTCCACCTTTTGGCTTTAAATCCATGAATCGACTCTTGTCTCCGGTCATGTGCCTCGAGCATCCACTATCAAGGTACCATGAGTTTTGACTTTGTGCTTTGGCCTTGTAGCAATGCTCCCCCTACAAACAAAGATATTAAACCTTGGTTTTTGGTACCCAAATCATTTTGGGTCCATGAGTGTTAGCTCCCAAGACCTTGGTTCCCTTAGGAATCCAAGATGACATAGCACTAATGTTATTAGATTTTACAAGTTCCTTAGGAACCCATACACTTCTAATTCTTTTAGCTCTATTATGTCTAGGGTAGCTACCTTGTTTGTAGTAATTAGTCCTTTTCTTAGGTTGGTGTGTTCTAGAGAATTCTCCTACTTCATGTTTGACACTACCAACATTTTTTAAGGACTTTTTGAGCTCATTTAGCTCACCTAACACCTTTTGGTGTTCACTATTGCATTGAGACAAAAGATTATTAAGATCAACATTTTCATCTTGAAAGAATTTAAGTTCATCTTTTAATCCTAAAATCTTTTTCTCAAATTTAGAATTAGCTTGAGTGAGTGAGTCATTTTTCTCATTTAGCTCTAAAATGATTTTCTTGTTTTTAATGACCGACTCTTTAAACTTCTCAACTAATTCATCATATACCTCTTGCAACTCATCATATGCATCATTTAATTCTTCATATGAAAAATCTAAAGTAGATGAGTTAGAGGTTACCAAAGAGGAATCTTCCTCAAGTGCCATGAGACAAAGGTTGGCCACTTCTTGTTCGTCATCCTCCGATGACTCCTCATCACTCCAAGTAGCAAGCTTGGCTTTGAGTTTCTTCTTCTTCTCAAAGCCCTTCTTCTTGAGTTGAGGGCACTCCGAACGGATGTGACCGGATTGTTTGCACTCATAGCAAATGATGGGATCCTTCCCTTCTTCTTTGTTCCTTCCTTTGAAGTCCATCTTTCTTTGGATTTTTCTTCCACGGTTGGACCTCATGAAGCGTGAGAATCGTTTGGCTATCATAGCCAATTCTTCAAGTTCATCCTCCTCACAAGATGAGCTCTCATCATGTTGTGAAACTTTTGCCTTGAGAGCTATTCCCATCTTCTTCTTCTTTTCAACTTCAAGTTTCTCTACTCTTTTCTCTTCTTTCTTTTTCTCATCTTCCCTTCCTTGCTTCATGATCTCATGAGTAAGGAGAGAACCCACAAGCTCATCAAGCTTTAATGTCTTCAAGTTCTTTGCTTCGATGATGGCGGTTCTCTTCCCATCCCAAGCTTCGGGAAGTGAATAGAGTAGCTTCCGGACAAGCTTGTCTTCCGGTATGATCTCTCCATAGCCCTTTAGCCCGTTGACAATTGTGGAGAATCGATCAAACATCTTTGACACGGTCTCATCGGGCTCCATCTTGAAATTTTCATAGCTAAGATTGAGAAGTCCAATCTTAGTTTCTTTGACATCATTGGTGCCTTCATAAGTGGTCTCAAGTGTGTCCCACACTTCTTTGGCATTTTCAATGGAAGAGACCTTTGAGTAGATGTCCGGACCGAAAGCACAAAAAAGCATGTGAAGAGCTTTATCATTGACTTGAATCTTCTTCCTCTCTTCTTCACTCATTTCGGCTTTCTTTTTCAACACCATCTTGCCTTCACCATCTTGCTTCAATGGAATGTATGGCCCATCCTCAATGACATCCCATACAAGGTAGTCACTTGACTTGATGAATAGCCTCATTTTGTTCTTCCAAAAGGAGTAGTTGTCACCATTGAAGAAAGGAGGCTTGTTGGTTGATTGTGACTCGTACATGCCGGAACCGGAGGTTGAAGCCATCTCTTGATAATTTGATGATCACACTCTTCCAAGGATCTCCTCTTGTGGTTGTTAATCCTCAAAGAGTTAAGCTCTGATACCAATTGTTGAGTGGATCGAAAGATCGATATTTACCAAGAGGGGGGGTGAATTGGAAATTTTAAGGATTGTAGTGGAAATTGGCAAATTAAAATTGAAGAACAAGGAATTTAGAGTGGTTCAAGTTCCAAATGAACTCTACGTCCACTACCTTAGTCTCACTAAGGATTTGCAACAATTTCACTAAATTGATCTTCCCCTTTTCTAGGACAAGGAGGCAACCCTTTACAATATCGGTTGATTTTTCTACCCAAAAATCAACCCAACTCTCACTAAATAGAACAAAGGAATTTGAAGGCTAATTAGGTATCTCTCAATACAAATGATAGCCCCAATACAAGCACTCAACCCAATTTTACAAAGTATGAATGAAGAACACAAATTGGGATTTTACACAAATTTAGGATTTTTGCTCAAATGCTTGAATTTGATGTTTGGATGTTTGCTTGAAGTTCAATAGTTGTTGCTGATACTTTTGGATGTCCCTTTTATACCTTCTCATTAATTTCTAGCCGTTTGAGTGGTTGGAGAAGTAAATGGAGCCGTTGGAACCCTCTCTTACCACCATAAATGCACCTCTGCAGCTACGAGTATCGGTACTCGGGAATGGGTATCGATACCTGTCTCAGAAAAGAAAGAGCCGTTGTATGCATTTAATACAGGGGTATCGATACGCACGTAAGCGTATCGGTACGGGGTATCGAAACAGCAAGGGCCGTATCGATACCTTTTTCTGAACATAGCTCACTGTCAAAAGTAGTATCGATACTGGGGTTAGGTGTATCGATACTGCTCAACGGTCTTTTAAAATTTGGTTACCAACTGACACCAACGGTCATATTTTTAAACCGACTTAAAAGCTTTAAAATTCTTTAAACCAGTATCGATACTGGTGTTACCGTATCGATACACTCTTTCAAACTCTTAGAAGTTTAACACAGGGGCGTATCGATACGAGGGTTTGCCGTATCGATACGTGTTCCGACAGTGGCCAATGTTGGCAAAAAGGTATCGATACGCCTCCTAGGGTATCGATACGCTATGACGATTTTCAATAAACTTGACTTGGAACACTTAGAAAATATTTTGAGTTTGAGTTTTATAAATCCGTTTTAAAGTGTTGGTGTTTTAAAACTTGTTAGGAGACTTGTAAAAACAATTTTAAGTTTTTTAAATTGATCCTTAAAGATCTAGTTATATCAAAATCAAACATAGGTTTTACAAATTCAAACTAAAAAAAAGTACATAATCTAATACCCTTGCAGTTGCACAATAATTTTTTTAATTTTTCTATCATTGTATGTAATCTAAACAAGACGACTAAGTGACAAAAATCTGAATTGAATTGAAAACATAAATGAATAAAAGCAAAGTATTATGGATTCATGGTGAAGATGAACTATAAATCAGAAGAAGCCAAAAAACACAAAATAAATTAGATATTATATCATAATTGAAAAAATTAAAACTAAAACAAGAGAATGAAGTGATAAAAATCTGAACTGGATTGAAAACATAAATGATTTGTACCTTCAACTTAATTAAAGATATTAACTAAAACAAAGTTATAATGAACTGATCTAAAAAGTTCTAAAAAATTACCCCAAGTTCAACTTTAATGGAGTCAATATTTAGAATGCTTTGAACTTAAAGAAGATGAAGAGTCCTGTAAAAGTATAATTTGTGAAATGACAAATGAAACTATTCTGCTATTCACTCTTTTTTTAATAATTAATATTTATCACGATGTCAATCTAAATTCCAATCAAACACACGTGTTTCCTTTGTGGGTGGGGGCCAAATTAAACAATTTAATATATTTACATATAGTAATATATATACTGAAAAGAATAATTTATTATTCTAGTGGGGGCACAACCCCTATATGTCTTAGAGAGCTTCCGCCACTGCTGCTTACCACTTGGAGCAGTCCGTTAGTTGAAAACAATGATTTTTAAATTTTATTTACTCAATTTCATTTGTTATTATTCTAATAATATTTTGTAATTATATTTTATTTCAATTGTTTAATAATTACTTTTTCATTTATATTTTGAAAAGTTAGATACCAAATTCATTATCACTATTTTTATTTTTAAAAACAACTTTCCATCCCTATCAACCAAACATGTTTATTGAAAATAAAAATTATTTTCTGAAAATAAAAATTACTTTCTGAAAATGAAAACAGAAAGTATAAATAAGAAATATTTTCTAAAACTAAACCGACCTCTAATCTCTTATGTTTAGTATTTTTTTAACAAATTTGACCATAAATATTTAAAAATAAATAAAATACCATTACTTGAAAAATGCAGTGTTTCAATCATTTACAATTATAACTTTTGAAGGGTCAAATTGAAGAAAATTTATCAGAAATTAGGAGAAATAAAAAAAAATTAATCAAAAATAGTACATTGACTCAATTCCGTAAAAAATAAAGTAAAAAATTTAAATTTTAAAATAGTATATATACTCAAAACAATTTAATACAAACACATGACAACCCTCATTTCTATAACATAACAACAATAGTTGTGGTCCTTGCGGATATTAGAGGTGGCCAAGACTGGGTACCCGGTCAATTTGTCTAGAATTGGTCCCAATTCCGATAATCACAGGTTCTTGAAATCTAGAACCAGTCTCGATTAGACCGAGTTCAAGATTTCAAGAACCGGTCCCGGTACTAGTGGAAATCGGTACTAATATCGGGTACCCGATTAATTAGTCTATTATTAATAAAATTTGAGCAGTAGGGAAAAAATTTCAATCATCAATAATAATATTAAATAACAAAGTCATAATATTGTAGGTTTGAAGGTTGAAGTCTTAAAACGAGTCATACTCATAATATTCATACATAAAAGAGAAATAAAGGAGCGTCTTCAGTTGTTTTCAACCTCTTCAACGTCATTCGGTACCAGACCAATATCGGGTACTTGGTACTGGTCTCGGTCCCATTGGGTACCCACCGGGTACCGGGTCCAAAAAAGCAGAAATTAGTCCCGGTCCTGATTGCAATCGGGACCTAAATTTTAGATCCAATCTCGGTCCCACTTGAACCAATTCCAGGTAAAATTTTACCGAGACCGAGTAATCAGATTTTTTGCCCACCCCTAATGGATATCATAAAAGAGTTTATATCTCCCAAAATAATTATCCCATAATTTTAAAGGTTAAAACCTATTATATATGTATAGAGTTTGTCAACATAAACCTAATTACTAATAATCTTCAACCAATAAAATTACAGAGATCATGCAATGAATTATATCTCTCCAATATAATTCTCACATAATTTTAAACATTAAAACATATTATATATTTATGGAGTTTGTCAACAAGAATAAACTTAATTACCAATAATCTTCAACCAATAAAATTAAAATAAAATTCGACTTAATTATCAATTGAAATTTGTATCAATATGTAACAGAAGTCAAGAAATTAGAGTTAGCAAAATATACATATTGAATTGGTGATAGTTTAAAGTTTTATTGCTATATCTATTCAAAAAGTTATATTGCTATATCTCAGTGTTGAAAACGGATGCCACTAGGAAATTAAATATGGAGTTTGGCCCTTAATATGAGGAAAGGCACATTGTTAGCTGAATTATTTTATAGGGTGGACTTTCGGGGGAATGACTTTGTTTATTTTATATTTTATCAATATGATTAAGAATATTTGGGGTGATGAAAGCACTATCTTTCTTGGTTAGACTTTGAGGGTAATATTTCATGATATAAATCTTGTCTTTTTAGTGTTTTTTATTTATGTCCTCACACTAAAAAAATATGTTTAGAATTAAAAATTAAGTATATTTTAAGATTTGAGAATTAAAATTTAATTTTTAATATTGAAGCATAGAAAAAGACGTTGAAGAAGGCATATAATTTTTGTTTATATTCTTAACCTTCAAAAGTCATATTAAAACATTTTTTAAAAAGGTCATACTAAAATATGTTTTGAAAATGTCAATGCTATCCATGGAATGGAATTAATTACAAAGTTTATTACTATATATTTGGAAGGTTTAAAATTTAGATTATATGTAGGTTATCTCCATTTTCTCAAATTTAGATTATACATTTGGTTATCGAAATTTCAAAACATTATTGAACCTATTGAGTGGTCCAATTGAATAAAAAAAAGGATTATTATTTTAATAGACTCGGATCCAAATAATTTGTATTTAAGGACAGAGAGTAAAGAAATAAATACTACATTGCACAAAAATATAAGTAATAGAAAAGTCCCTTTTAAAAATATTTTGAATAGGTGTAGGAATTGTCACGTGAATTAATCCACAATAAAATAAAAGAAGTAAAACCAACTATAAATAGACGAAAAGAAAGAAAAAAAAATAACTAAAAGAAACTATTAATGAAAAATTAAGAATCTTTAGTATATCAGATATTATTAGAGAAAGAGTTATAATCAAAACAATGTTAAGTTTTGTTTATGGTACATTAGTTTCTTCATGAAACAGAATAAAGAATGTAATGAGCAGAGTTGAGCGGCATGGTAGCCTTGTCACCAAACGTAGCCCCGGCCCCGGGGTTTAGGTGGTGGTCTTGAGCATGAGTTTTCTGACCCAGACAAGCGGAGCCACCGGCGGAGCAGTGGTGACAGTCAAGGCAGCGTTCGGAGTTTGGAGGAGGATGATAGTAGAGGCGTGCAGTTTGTGGGCAGTGGGAATGGAACCTTGCGGCTACTCTCACTGCTGCATCTAATAACTCTGCGTATTTTCCCATTCAAATACTTGTTTATGAATCTAAGAGAATCAAACAAGAAGTGGATGAAAAATGAAGAAGAAACAGGGAATGGGGAAAGATTAAAGGGAGAGAATTGGTTTTATAGTCCCTTTCCTAGTTTCTGACCCTTTTCATTTCCTCCTTTACAGCCATTATAGTTTGTTAATTATTTATTTTGGTGACTCTGTTTTAGTAAAGGTGAAAGGTCCAAATAGGAATGCTTCAGCTGACTTTCACAACCATTCACCCAAACCCAATTATGTATTCTTAATTTCAACCACAATATAGGAATATGTTATATGGCTTCTTTACGATTATGAATTGTTGATTGAATCGTCGACGAACATCTAACAATGAAAAAGAAATGTTAATTAACTATTAACCGACGGTTAGAGGGTGAGAATATCGAACAATAAGGTACACGATGTATAGGCGATGAAAGGTAAACTACCGACGTGTGGGGATGCCGGATTGTGAGGGGATGTGATTTTGAGGGTTTCATTGAAAAATTAAAACTTTGGGATTTTAACAAAATTCATATTTTTAAAAAAATTCAAAATTAAAAAAAATATGTCGCATGTCATGTTCTGATTGAATGACGAAATTTTTTTAATCGTTCTTGACGAAAAAACCTTACTGGAGTAATGAAATGAAACATTAAGCACTTATTTAGTTCGAAAAAATAGTTTAAACAACTAATTAAAAAAATATATAATCTAGGCACTTATATTACTGTTAAACCTTTAAAATAAAGAGGTGATAACATATTTTGATCATTTGATTGATAAATTTTTATCCTTTTTATCTATCGTACTAAAAATATCTTTCGAAACTTTTTGCTTGAAATGTTATTTTATTGACAACACACATTTTTATTAACAATATCTAAGGGAGGAAGAATTTTGCTCTTACTCAGTCTTGAACCCACAACCTAGGAGATTGGGGAAGGTGTAAGCTGAGAACTTTAACTACATGTTTTAGAGATTGTTGACACATAATGGATAAAAATTCTTCATTCCTTTTCAGTGCACCTACTTATACCTCAACACTAAAAACAATACAAAATAAAATTTCAAGCCCTAACCCTAAGTTTTAAATCCTAAACCCTACACTATATACCCTAAAAATACACCCTACCCTAAATTCTCTAAACCCTAACCATAAACTCTAACCTAATACACTAAAAATTAAACTTAATTTTAAGCGTGAGGCATAAATAGGGGCACTAAAAAAGGGCAGAGAATTTCCATCCGACACATAATACGTTTTTTGGTAAGTCGTATTTTGGTTTAAATATAATTTTTTTTAAATAAATAGTGTTACCAAATAAAATATATTAACCGGAGAGGTTGCTTCATAGTTGAGCATTCCACAGCCAAGTAGAAATTTTCTGCCCTTTTCGGTGCCTCTATTTATGTCACACACTAAAAATTAAATTTAGGGTTTAGAGTTTAAGGTTAAAATTTGTGGTTAGCGTTTAAAGAATTTAAAGTATGATGTATTTTTCAGTGTTTATGGTTTAAAATTTAAAATTTAGAGTTAAAGATTTAAAATTTAAAATTTTAATATTTTGTAGTGTTGGGCATAAAAAACACCGAAAAAAGAACGAGAATTTTTATCTGTCCACGGGCACATGCATTGTTTCGGCTTTTGGGCAAGGCGTTGGGGTGGGTTTGCCACATGCATAATTTGGCCATTCATGCCAACAGATGGCCATCACCAAATTTCAACCATTTCCAACAAGTAGATTTTCTCAAAGCAGAGGTCGCCAAATGAACTTAACCTCGACGCTAGTTTTTTTATTTATTATTATTTTTAGGTTTAATACACATTCTTCTTAAACTTTACTTATTTTTTAACTTGTTCCCTAAATTACGTTTTACTCATTTTGCCCCCTAAAGTATTCATTATTATACATTTTACCATATTCCGTTACCCTTTGTCGTTAAAAAAAAATTCAGCCAAAAACATTTTGCCATGTCATCAACTCATTGACTAAGTCAATATGTCTTGTTTTATTTTCTCAAAAAATATATTTCGAATTTTGCTATATTCGAAATATATTTTTTTGAGCAAAATTCAAATTATATTAGAATTATATTTGAATCATGTTCATATTATATTCGAATCATATTCAAATTATATTTCAAATATAATTTGAATATGATATTTCGAATATAATTGGATTATGATTCGAATATAATACGAACATGATTCGAATATAATTCTAATATAATTACCTGTTTTTTCAACTATTATATTCGAATCATGTTCATAGTATATTCGAATCATATTTAACATGTAATTATATTCATATCATGTTTGAATCATGTTCATATTATATTCGAATCATATTCAAATTATATTTGAAATATGGTTCGAATATAATGCGAGCATGATTTGAATATAATACGAATATGATTCAAATATAATTGAATATGATCGAATATAATATGGATATAATTCAAATATAATATGAATATAATTCTAATATAATTTGAATTTTGCTTAAAAAATATATTTCGAATCTAGCAAAATTTGAATTAATAATTCGAATATAATTAGAATATAATATGAACATGATTCTATTATAATACGAATATGATTAGAATATAATTTGAATTTTACTCAAAAAATATATATTTTGAATATAGCGAAATTTGAATATAATTGGAATATGATTTGAATATAATTCAAATTTAGAAAAATTCGAAGGAAAAATTGAATATAATTGAAATATGATTCGAATTTTTCTAAAAAGAATGATTCGAATAAGTAATTGTTGGGCTAAATTTGATGTAATTTAATTTATCTAAAAAATTACTAATTTAATATTAAAATATTTGATTTTATATAATTTTATTAAATATTAACATTTAAATAAATTAATATTATTAATATTAACAAAGGACTAAATTATAAAATTAGAAATAATTAGGGGTCGGCTTAAGTAAAAAATAGACTTTTCAGTGACTAAATTGAACAAAAAATTAAACCTGATAGACTTGACATGTCATTTACCCTTTAAATAAAACCAGGCGGATTGACTTAGTCAATGAGTTGATGACGTTGCAAGATGTTATTGGCTGAAATTTTTTTTAACAACAAAGGGTAACGAAATGGGGGGAAATGGGTAACGGCGAATACTTTGGGGGCAAAAGTGGACAAAACGTAATTTAAGGAGCAAATTAAAAAAAATAAGTAAAATTTAGGGGAAAATGTGTATTAAGCCTTATTTTTAAAAACAAAAAATATTAATGATAAAATTTCTAAAAAGGTGCCTTATGAAAAGATAAACTTTTCTATTAAAATATATTTTTTATTATGATTATCGAGACGACAATGACAAATAATAAATGATAACAAAAACAGAAAAGAAAATAATGTTATGAATATTCATCTATGTGGATGTCTATCATGATTAGAACTTTATCAAAGGAGTTTGATTTATTTATTATTAGGAATATTATCTCTATGAATTAGAGTTTAATGTATTATGTATTTCTTATGCCTATAAATAGATGATTCACTGAAGGCATTGTATATAAGTCTATATTTGAGAATAATACAAATCTCCCTCTTTCTATCATCTCTTTGTTCTTCTTGTTCTTATTCTTGTTCTTCTTTATTTTATTCACAACACGTTATCAGCACGAGACTCTAATCAACTGAGGTCTTCATCGTTATAATTCAAAAGAAGTTACCGGAAAGAATTCGATTATAGAATAAACCAAAGATAAGTTTTTTTTCTCCTTATTTTTTTTAGTTATCGATTGTCTTTCTCTTTATATTTTAACTTTGTTTTAATTTTTGAAAATTTTGGAAGTATGTTTGATTTTATTCGAACATTGAAAAGAGATAAATTTGTGGCTTCTCACAAACCAAAAGACGAATCGACAGAGACGAAGAGGTTGCGTTTGGTGTAAATTACGTGTGTTTTCTCTTATTCCTAAAAGGGTTAATTAGCGGTATGCTTATTCATACTTTTACTTATATGATTATATTTGATATTTTTCATATTATTATTTATGTCATTTTATTTGGTAAAAGTTAATATTTTTAATTGTGTTTTGAGTTTTACATGATATGCTTAAATGGCTTGGAAAGAGATGTGATATAAAGGGACTATGAGAAGCTATCTCGGTCATATGATATGTATCCATTGTCCACGAGAGAAAAATCAATATCGGTACATTTTGGTTTTATTTTTATTCTTTATATTATTATTTTAAAGTGCGATAAATCATGATGATTTTGAATTTACAAGAAGATTATTATGAAGTCTATATTTGCTCGAAAGCAATATTTCTTCTTCGTTGAAAAACTTGACCATAGACTTCTCACAATTTCAAGTTACGAAAATTCTTCTTGATCCAAAAAAAGTTTTATGGGAGGCATTCCTTGAAGTGAATGCAAAGCATGATGTTTATTCCATGCGATTATCAATGATGGGGCATTCCCTAAAGTGGATGCAAGCATGATATTTATTCCATGCAATTATCAATGATGGGGCATTCCCTGAAGTGAATGCAAGCATGATGTTTATTCCATGCGATTATTGGATCTGTTTCATTCCCAGAAGTGAATGCAAACATGGTAAATCATTATTCAATTATAGACATAATTTCGATATAATCCAAATATAATTGGCTGGACATCCCGTTCTGCGAGGCTACTGGTCTCAAAGGAGGTTTTTAAAGGACCTTGTGGACAGGTTTAACAATGTCGCGTACGAGGATTAAATCTTTGTTCTCTGTGATAAGGATATGTGAAAAAGGTTTTAAAGGCCCACTGGCTCTACTTCATTCCCTGAAGTGAATGTGAGATTATATTATGGAAGGAATAAAAAAATCTCATTAAAAGTTGTGGCCGTGGTCGATGCTATGAATATACACATGAAAAATATAGTCGTTTTAAGAATACTTCTACCCGCTGGTAGCGAAGTTATAAGGATGACAAGAGTGATAAAGATCATTCTAAGGAAGTGGAATCATTTTACCAATGTGATGTTATAAATCATTGGTTTCGTACTTGTCAAACGCCAAAGTATTATGGACTTTATCCATAATCACGAATGATAAATGAAATAAAATATAAACAAAATTTTTTTATGGCGAAAATAATTATGGCATTATTGGTCCAACTCAATTGGATATTGTTAATTTTCTCATAACCCTTGAAGGGTATAATTTACCATTTATTTCCCTTATAACCTCTAACAGGAATAATTGTTTTTTTTTTGTTTTTTTTATGTTAATTCGTTTTATTTATTATTTATTTATGTTACTTTGCTTTATGTTTATTTATTTCACATATTATTTATTTACGATTTATGTTAATTTATTATTTGAAGAATATGATTACTTACGGAATAAAATATACAATGAATTGTGGCTATTTATGCCTAGAATTGTGGCTATTTATGCATAGCAGATAATGCAAGTACTCATATTGTACTTAAGCATAAGAAATATTTTTCCCATTTAAATGCAAGGGGAAATTTGAGTAGTATTTCTCAAAGTACTAAAATATCAATACTTCCGAAGAGCACTTAAAAGTTTATCTCTGATAGATAATCGACTTGATATGATGTGCTATATTTTATATTTTTCATTCCTCGAAGTGAATGATACAAAGTACATATTTTCATTACCTGAAGTAAATGAAATAAAGCACATTTTGAAAGGTGCACAATTATGCATTTCTCGATTAAAATGCAAGGGAATAATGTGAGTATTATATCCGGAAGTACTAATATCACAAAAGGCTCTGGTTGAGCAAATATGTTATTGTCAAATGGAACTTTATTCCATATTCACAGTGTGTTATACTCGTCAAAGTCATAAAGAGTGCAATATGAGTTCGCAAAATATCCCCTTGGAAATTATAGATAACATATGTTATCAATTGGCATTTGAAATAAGCCAATATGGATATAAGTTCTGGTAGCCAAAAAGTCAGTTGAAAGCTCTAGGAGAGCTATATATTGCTACCAAAAGATAATTTCAATTGGAAGCTCCGAAAGAGCTAAATATATTCCTATTTAAAAGAACAATTTTGATGGTCGTACTAGACATGTACGAGTAAGATTGAATTACATGTTATGATAAACAAGAAGTTTACAAATTCAGAGATATATACACACATATATATAGTTGGCCTGATCGGATAGACCATCCTGATCAATAATGGTGCAGAAATTATTGAGATTTATATGCACATGTATTAAAAGAACCTGTAGTTCTTGTGGTGCTTATTCTCAAAAGAACGGATTAAATTTCACTTATTAAAGAACGTGAAGTTCTTGTGTTGCTTAAAGGAATTGATTAAATTCCACTTACTAAAAGAACATGAAGTTCTTGTGTTGTTTGTTCTCAAAGGATATAGATGATCCCACTTACCAAAAGAATTAGAACTTAAAGTTCTTGTACTGAAGTTAAGACTGTATGTCTTGCATATCTGAACGAAATATGGGCCCATATATCCACAAATGTGGAAAGTTTTATATAATTTTAGTAGATGCATCTACATTGTTTTAATAACTTACAACCAGAAGTTTGTGAGATTGATTCTAAAAAGATTCAGATTATACAGTTAGACTATTCGTCTTGAAAAGCTAGTGGGTTTATATTTTAGGCTATATCAGTTGTTACAAAGCCTATTGATTATGAAAAATATAGTTTAGCAAAATTTCAATTGGATGCCTCCTATTTAATAGCTAAACTATGAGAACAAAAGAGTTATTATTTATATGGTGTTTTCATATAGCAACACTTATACACATCAATCCAACGAGTTATAATAAACTCCCCGTTATGATTGGTTTTTGGTCAGAAACCATACATTTCCCATTTTATAATTTTTGAATGTGCGATATGAATTGCTCCACCACAACGCAGAAAATGGGTAAATAAAAAGGGTTGAGAATATATATTGAGTACGAGTCTTCTTTTATGTTTAAATTCTTAAACATTAATTGGAGAATTATTTATGACATGATTTTTCTCAACATCAGGGGGAGATAATAATCAGCTGGATAGAGGAAAATGAATTATCATTATCTAGATCCTCGTATATGAACTAGAAGTTCATAAGATAATTCATGTTATTACATGTCAACTGCCAGACATATTTACTGACCCAATGAGAGTAATTAAGTCTCATATACCAGTTGAAATGCTCTAAGTTTAAATTACATGTTAGAGCGAGAGAATGTAAATCATGCCTGAAGCATGATAGTTGAAATGGTTCCAATGATCAAAATTCTCGTAAATAGAAAATAATATGAGATGGTCATATATTGGAGGCGGGTGCTCCTGAAGAGACCCAAGACATAACAAATAATAAAACTCTATAAGAGTTTCAGGTACCTGAAATAAAGATTGAAATCTTGAAGAGATCTCGATGAGGTATGTCATTACGAGAATGGAACAAAAAAAAATTGGAAAGTTGTCGACAACGATTTTACAAACAATTTTACATAAAATACTTCTATAGAAGTAAAGAAAGAAATCGAGGATCTTGTATAAAATCTATCCGGAAGTATAGATATTGAATTGACCAATGTTGAAAGACGCTTTGAACTTCTAAAAAAGAAGTATTTGGACCAGCAGTCTAAACACCTAAAGGTGTAATGCAAGTGAGGCACAAATAAGTAGTCGTAAATATGACTTGAACTATGATTTATGAAAAGTTTTAATTACTTCATGGTGGATGCAATTACTTTGGCAGTTTTGAAAATTTTACATGCGTCTAATTATTTGTGGATCCATATTTATCCTTGAAGGATCTAAAATGCTATAAGCATTTGAAAATTTCTGAGGAAATTTATTTAGACATGTCTCATGAATATTTTGGCGCATTTGGTATAATCGCCTTAGTGAATACTAATTGAGAAAATACTATAAGAATGATCAGATTTCATTATGTATTTTATAAAGGAGTTTGGATCAAGATCCATTATGATAATTTTAGAACTCCTAAAGAGCTTCAAATTGGAAACTCATGAAGTACTTTCAATACAAGTACTTGAATCTTGACATCAAGTTTATCTCGACCTGAAGATCGAGCATTTTTATATATTTCTTTTGTCTATGAATAGACATAAGCTGAAAGAATCTTAAAGAAGATTCAATATGAATAGAGCATATCTATTGAGTATCACAATAGTTGTAAGATTGTTGGATGTGAATAAAGATAATTATATCTTTTCTTGGTCTTGAAGCACTATATATTAGTTGGTCAATAAATATCTATGAATATACAAAGATCATTACATTTAGATCTTCAAACATTCGTTGATGCCTCCTCAAATGTCGTAGAAATAATTGTTATGCACGAGGCAAGCCAAAAATGTGTTTGGCTAAGACCATTGACCCAACATATCCAAAAGATATGTGGATTTACTTTTACAAGATATGATAAAAGCTATCTTGTGTGAAGATAATGCAAGATGTTTATCTCAGTTTGAAAGTGGATACATCATGGAACGTATTACTCTAAAGTTTCATCCCTCACGATCTTTAGAAAAATGATATTCAAGATTAAATTATGAAGATTCAAAGATCTTCTATGATGTTTGAATGAGGGGGAGTAAATACGCGTTGCACTCTTTTTTCCTTAACCGAGGTTTTGTCCCAATGGGTTTTTCCTGGTAAGGTTTTTAATGAGGCAACATGTTATGCGTATCAAAGATGTGTGTACTCTTTTTCCTTCACTAAATAATTTTTTTTCCCACTGGGTTTTTATCTTAGTAAGGTTTTAACGAGGCACATTATCTTCATAGACATCCAAGGGGGAGTGTTATGAATATTTATCTATGTGGATGTCTATCATGATTAGAACTTTATCAAAGGAGTTTGATTTATTTATTATTAGGAATATTATCTCTATGAATTAGAGTTTAATGTATTATGTATTTCTTATGCCTATAAATAGATGATTCATTGAAGGCATTGTATATAAGTCTATATTTGAGAATAATACAAATCTCCCTCTTTCTATCATCTCTTTGTTCTTCTTGTTCTTATTCTTGTTCTTCTTTATTTTATTCACAACAAATAAATACTAAAATTTACGTGAAAAATCAAGAAAGAAAAATCACGAAAAGAGTAGGGGAATACTTTACTACGTCAAAAATGATTACAACTAATGATTTTAACTTTAATTTTTAATATTTATTTATAAGAATATGTTGCTTGGTTATAAAAGAAACTTACATAAAAAAAGGTAAAATAAAGTTTCACACATATTAATCAGTTTTGTTATTACTTTTATCACTGCTTCTTTATTAATATTTGAACCGGTTCAAAAAATATTTGGGTTGTAATTCTAACATCTTTAATAATAACAAAATTATTTTTTTTTTGAAAATTTGCGGGCCTCATTAAAAACCCCCTCTAATCCTAATTAGGGGGAAAAGAGTGCCCTTAGTATAACATACGGAGAATAGCATACAGCATGTACCCATACATCTGACCTTATTGTACGATGAACAACCCACATATATGCCCACCTCTAAGGCAGACATGTACAACAATCCAAAATTAAAACACCCCTGCAACTACAATAATCGACTAGCAACAGTAGCCAACAAGACATTTCACAACAACGGTCTCTACAACACGCGACGCAATTCACGGTGCTTGAGCTTACTTCTTAGCCACCACGGTACACAGCTGGGGATTGCTGTAAAACGCATTGAAGGAAGGAATGGCCTGCGGCCATTTACTTTTACACCATTGTCCAATACGAATTAAGAGCAGGTCACGCATTTTAGATTCACATAGTCTCGCCTTCTTGAAGATGATCTCGTTTCTTTCCAACCATATCGTCCACGCAATGCCGAAGAAAGCGATCGCCCATATTTGTTTAGCCATTTTCCTGACCTTTGTGGAATTCCACACTACAATGAAGTCCTTAATTTTTCAGGGATTACCAAATGAATGCCCCATTTTGCGCACCAAAATTGCCAAATTCTCCAAGTGACCCTGCATTGGCAAAAAATATGATTGATTGACTCATTGTACTCACCACAAAAGACACATCTGCCTTCACCTTCAAATGCAATTCCTCTCCTCCTCAAAGCATCCGAAGTAGGTAGTCTACCTAGCACCGCTCTCCACATGAAAGTCTCTACCTTTGGAGGTGCTAGATTAGGCCAAACCAACCTCTAAAACTTAATCGACTCTTGCGTGGCAATGTTCGATCTCGAGCATAGAGCTTTCGAGCTGTAGCACCCCGATTTAGCTCCCCTCCACACCACACGGTCAGGGGATAGGCTTGACAATGAGAACTTGTTGATGGTATTAAGAAAATCCTCCCATATCTCCTTTTCCCACACAAACAGCCTTCTTCGAAGTTTGACGTTCCAAACCCAGCAACCATTTGACCAATCCCCAAACTCAGCTACCACCCCAACCTGTTTTAAGGCTAGATTAAATATCCTCGGAAAAGACTCTCTTAAAGAATCATACTCCGTCCACCTATCTTCCCAAAAGTTAATCCTTTTACCATCACCAGGAATACAAAGAATATCCTTAGTGAACTCGTCATTCGGATTCGATAGCGGCCTAGTAATGTTCCTCCACACCCAAGAAGTTTTCCTACTATCCGAGTGCGTGGGCATTAAGCTTCTAGTGCTAAAATTATATTTGGCATTTACAACTCTCCTCCATAAGCAATCAGGTTCCATACCGAAGCGCCACGTCCATTTGTTTAGAAGCGCTCGATTTCTGAGACCAACATCCACAAGACCTAGACCACCAAGGTTCTTTGGTTTGCACACATCCTGCCATTTAACCCAATGTATAGGCTTTTCCGAATTCGATCCCCAAATGAATTTAGCACACAAACTATTCAACTTTCCAGCTATCGAGTTAGGCATTTGAAATATACTCATATAATAAGTTGGAAGGCAACTCAAAACAGATTTTACCAGACAAATTCTGCCGGCTATGGATAAACATCTCCCCTTCCAACTCGATAATCTCGACAGCACCTTATCCACAATTGGCAGCCACAACTGAAGCGAATTTCTTGCTGCACCAAGCGGCATTCCTAGGTACTTAGATGGTAATTTGCCAACCAAGCAACCTAGCTCTTTAGCCCAATCAGTGACATACTCCGGTTTCGTAGCTATTCCAATAACACAAGTCTTGTTCATGTTCAAGCACAGACCTGACGCAAGCTCAAAGAGTCTCAACACCCTCTTAATGTTTAACATGTTCTCTCTTTTACCTTTTGCAAAGATAATGAGGTCGTCGGCAAATTGGATATGAGACAACGGCAGTCCGTTCTTGCCAACTTTGACACCCTCAATGATGCCCAACTGCACAGCTTTATTGATTAGAGAACTGAGTGCTTCACCCACCAAATTGAAAAGCATAGGAGACAAAGGGCAGCCCTGCCTCAGGCCCCTACACATGGGAAACAATTCAGACTGTTTGTTGTTGACCTTTACCGAAATCATAGCAGTAGAAAGGCACAACCTCATCCACATCCTCCATCTAAGTCCAAAACCCATCTTCAGCATTACCATCTCAAGAAACGACCACTCAACTGAGTCGTACGCCTTCCGAAAATCAGCTTTGAATAACCTCATTGGCAATGAGCACGCAATCAACTATCTGTTTTCCCGCAATAAAAGCAAATTGGCTTTCGCCAATAACCTCATGAATAACTCTCCCAAGCCTTCGCGATAGCACTCTTGCTAATATTTTGTAGACGCTACTGACTAGGGATATTGGTCGAAAGTCATCTACCAACACTGGTGATTCTTTCTTTGGTATCAACGCAATGAAAGAGTGGTTGAAACCTTTGTCATAGATCTTACCATCATAAAAAGCATTAAAAAACTGTAACAGCTTGTCCTTCACAATCGGCCAACACTTCTTATAGAAATCTAAATTGAATCCATCAGGTCCGGGGGCTTTATTGCCCTCCGCGGACCAAATGGCATCTTTTATTTCATTCTCTGTAAATGGCGCTTCCAAGAACATTTTTGAGGCATCACTCAGTTGATACAATCGACAGTCAAAGCTCCTTACCGGTAATGTGGAGGATGAGTTGAAGTTGCGTTTAAATACATTACCAAGATTTTTACAATCTGTTCTTCCTCAGAATAAACTTTGTTCTGCCACTCAATCTTGTGAATGAGATTGCGATTCTGCCGAAGCGAGGCCACCGCATGGAAATACCTCGTATTTCTATCCCCCTCGACAAACCATTTCTCGCGAGACTTCTGATGCCATTCCCTTTCTTCCCTTCTATATGCAGCCCACAATTCGTTTTTTAAACTTCTCAATGTGTTGCAGTTTACATCACTGATACCCTGACCGTTTCCTCCGTTGCTTCGGCTGCCTCTTGCGCTCCCACCAGCATTCCTCCTAGTGCTCCAGCTGCCGTACACTCCGCCGCTTCGACTGCCTCTTGTGCTCCCACCCATTGCGTTGAAATCACACTTAACTGATGGTCATGAAGTTTCTTTTTTTTCTCTTAGAGAGAAGGGTAATGCGTTGAAAACATACTATTAAGCATGGAACAACTATCAATAATTATTATAATAATAACACCAAAATCACTAATAGTATGTTGTTTTACCCCAATATTGAGGTTTTGTCTTTTATGTACCTAAATAGGTAATTGCAATATTATTTTTCGAAACATATACCGAGGCGAGGAGTGAACTCGTAGTTGATTTTCTTTATATTGTTGTTGTTTTAGATTTCTAGGTGAGAATATTTCTCAGTAACTATTATTTTATAAATTATAATGATCATATTAAACTCGATTCCTGTAAATATAAAATTCAATTTTGGCAATGTTAATTCCTATTGTAATAAGTGTACAAATATTGTCAATAATCTTTAGAATACATTTTGCAAAAGAAAATAAAAATCATCGAAAAGTATAGGTTATAAGTATCATATTTATAGAAATATAATTTGTATAATGAAAATATACAATGTTTAATTACAATGTATTTCCCAAGCAGACTAAAAACAAAAAAGTTGCTTCAAAGTCGCAAAAAAAAATTCACAATGGGAGATGTTGGTCACGATGAAAATTATGTTTAAAATCTCTCGAAATTTGAAGGTCAAATATTAACACAATACTATCACCGATGTTGGGCTAAGTGGTGAGTAATTTGATATAACTTAAGTAAGTCTCGAGTTCGAAGTCTATGTAAAAATATCTCCATTAAAAGACTCACCCCTCAAAATCAGGTATGCGACACGAATCAATCTAAATTAGTAGGACAAAGTGACAAAGCCCTAAAACTAAGCGGGCAACAAAAAATTTAACACAATACTTTCATCAATGATAAAGATTTCTTGACGTGGATTAGCTAATTAAGCATAAATAAAAGGCTTAATACCAAAATAATTTCTAAATAATTCGTTTTTCTTTTTTAAGTGCATAATTATTTTTTGTAATTTTAGGTGCTCAAGCTATTTTTTTTATCAAAGTAGGTGCTTTAGTTTTGACCTTAAAATATGCACACACAAAAATGATAGTTTGGGCACCTAAAAGGGGCAAAAAAAAGTTTAAACACTTAAAAAGGAAAAAACATGATAGTTTAGGCACCTAAAACGGACAAAAAACAATTTAGACACTTAAAAGGGAAAAACATGATAGTTTGGACACTTATTTTAACATTTAACATAGATAAAATAAAATAAAAAAATCAATGTCCCATATACTAACTAAGGAGAGAAAATACATGAAGAAGGAATAAAGTATCAAGTCAAATTATCATATTCATTTATGATTTTATTAAATGAACAAATTTAATGAAACAAAATCATAAATATTATGATCGAAATTTGTTTACAATCTCAGTTTCTTCATGAAACCGAATAAAAAATGAAGTGAGTAGAGTCAAGTCCCATGGAAGTTTTGGCACCCAAAGTGGCCGTTGGGTTTGGGACAGGATCCTGAATCTGACCCTGACCCTGACCCTTCTGATCACTTAGACTACCGGACGCATCGGCGGAGCCGTGGTCCAAGTGGTGGTGGCCGTCGGAGTTTGGAGGCGGATGGTAGTATAAACGTCCGGTTTGTGGGCAGTGAGAATGGAACCTTGCAGCTACTCTTATCCATGCATCCAATAACACCGTGTATTTCCCCATCCAAATATTTGTTTCAAATGATTAGAATTTGTTTGGCAGGGAAATTATGGTGTTGGATTGCACCAAACAGGGAGTAAGAAACTTGTGTTTGATGGGAAAAGATTAAGGGGAAACAATTGCTTTTATAGTCCCTTTCTTGTCATTATAATTTTTTTCTATTTTGTTTTCATTTCCTATTTATGATCCTTATTTGGCATTTTCATAGTTGTATTACCCTAATTGTAGTTTGTTAAAATAACAAAGTATAATAATATATTTTATTATATTTAATTTGGTAAATTTCCAAAAGTTAAAATATTAAGGAATAATTCAAGAATAGAATTCTAGCTAAATTATTTTATATGGACGTCTGTTTCAAGGAAAACCCCGATTTAAATTCCATTTTAGCATCGTTAATCCGATTGTAATAAGTGTATAAATATTGTCAATAATCTTACAACACGTTTTTGCAAAAGAAAATACAATCACCAAAACATATAAGTTATAAGTACCATGCATATTTAAAAAATGTAATTTATAAACTCATTGAGTTATTTCAGTGGTAAAGAGCGAGATATTCTTTCTTTTTATGATGCTTCGGCCATATTGGTAGCCATTACTCCATAGAACGAATCCAACATTATCCATTGAAACATGCTCAAAGGTTTCTGGTTGTCTGAAAACACAACCAGATAAACCAAATTAAGCAATAACAAAGGAAAAACAGAGGTTTAATTGTTATTCTAACTAATTTAACCCAGAATGTGTGAAATTACTAACATCATGTAAACTAACCGAATGCTTAAGCATAATGCAACACAAGAAATCAACAGTAGCCTTGATTCATATTCTCTATCACAGTTATGTCAAGAAATGGTGACAATGCAGCATACCAGATAACCAAAAACAAAGACAGCAACCTTGAACACATCAAACTGTTAAAAACAAAACACAGCAAACTGAATACAAGCAATGGTTCTATGGTGTAGTGGTTAGCACTCTGGACTTTGAATCCAGCGACCTGGGTTCGACTCCCGGTAGGACCTAAAGTTTTCAAGAGAAATTATTTTACCGGTAGCACTCCTACTAATCATTAGTGTGTTAGCGTTATTTTTTAAGTGCAATCGAACTTAAAAGTTGATACATTCGAAAAACTACCAACATAATTAATCATTACAAAAATACAACGTAATAAAATATGGATTGAGGACCTTCACATAATATATAAAATGTTAAACATTGCAACATTAATATAAATACGATATGTATATAAATATAAAATAAATTATTATAGTCCCAAAATTAATTATAAATATTTTAATTGCAATAATATACTCCATATATAAAGTAGTAGTAATACATACATAGATTTTCATAGTGGTGCTTAAAAATAACCGACCCGTTGACCCGCTGACCCGATGGGTCAAGCTCGAATCACAAAATTTTAAATACTCGGGTACTCGAGTACCCGAATATATTTGAAATTAGATTGTTTTGTATTTAGTAAATAGATAGTTTTATATTAAAATAATAAAACATCTTAAAATATTTTTATATTTAATAAATATTAAACTAATAAAATACTTTTATATTTAAAAAATACATGTTTTTATATTCGGGTACCCAATTACCTGATTTTACGGATACCCGCAATATCCGAATACCTGATTAGCAGGTACCCGACCAACACGGGTCAAGACACGGACCGACTGAACTACTACCCGAAGACCCGAGTATTCGAATTTAAATACCATTTTCATATATATTATATATAATTTATAGGTAAAATATGTAAAGGCCTGTCGGTGTGAATTGAAGTTTACACATATAAATTTACTTTAAAGTTTAGAGATTTAGTTTAAGATATTTAATTTAAAGTTTAGAGTTAGAATTTAATTTTTAAAGATTTTTTAAAGGAAAATAAGGACTAGTTAGACAAAAGTTATTTTTACCCCTGCAATTTCGGGTAAAAACCACCAATAGATTCAGATCAAGGTCTAACTTTTTAGTCCGATTGGATCAAGTAATTTAGAGTTAACCCGAACCTGAATTCTAGTGCAATATCTGGATCGAGTATTGTAGAGGCTCGTTATGGGACGATTTTTTTAACTTAATTTTTTCTATTCACAACACCAAGATTCGAACATCTGATCTTGCTTAAGGAATTTAGTGCCCTATTCTACTAAATCAACCGATTATTGATTTGTTAGTAGATATTTACTTGTAAACATGGTGTGTTCTAAGGCTGCAACTTTGGTGAGGGAGTGGGGGAGGTATTATCGATGGCATTTATTCTTCTGCAAAACTCACATGTCAATGGATAAGTTGTATTGGATTGCCAAGAATTTGTGCCAAGGAACACTGCTTTGCTTTCAAACATTTGAAAATCAACTTAAATTGCCATGCTGCAAGTTGAAGCTTAGTTCCTACGGTACTTCACGTTAAAGGTCAGCATTTAATCGAGTCGAGTAAAAAATATTCGAATTAGTCGAATTGACAAGTTTTATTTTATAATTCAAACTTTATTTAAACTTTTTTGAGTCAAGTCGAGTTTTATAAAATTCGAATCAAGTCAAGTCGAGTTGATCGAGTTTCTGTTCAAATTTAATTGTAAACATTTATAATTGTATGATACAAATTGGTTCAAATTTAAATGATTTTCCATAACCATATATGATATGCATATATACATCTTCATATTTTTTTTCATATGTGATCTACATATATCAAACAAAATTGAGGGACTCGACTCGAACTTGAAAATTAATCCACTAATTACTAAAACTTTCGAGTAATTTGAATTTCATTTTATAACTCAAACTTTATTTAAAAAATTTTAAGTCAATTCGAATTTATAAAATTACAGTTCGAATCAAAATTTTTTGCATCAAGTAAAATAAAAAAATTCGATATTTTGCTCACCCCTACTCTCTGCCCTGCTACCAGACTTCTATTTTATTTGTATATTAATATTTATATATTTTATAATTAAATTTATATAAAAATATTTTTAATTTCTATCAGATTTATCTGAAATTTGAATGGGTAAACTACATATTTAGTCATCCAAGTTTTGAAATGTTTTTATTTTGGTCACTCAACTTTTAAAATTTTCAATTTTATCACTTTTTTTAAATGTGCTCTTTAAGGTCACTCAACAGTTAAGTCTTTATCTTCGTTTAAATTTTTGGTAAACTTATACAAAAAAGTTAATGAAACTTTTGTTTAAAACCTAGATTTCGGACTCCCTTTGATTCACCAATGCCAGAGTATTTTTTTTCTAAATACAAACGGTAGGGAGATTGAGAAGGAGAAGAAAAAAATGTGTCTAGATTCCACGTTGATCAGACGAGAAGATTGCAGATTGGACCAAAATAAGGCCGAAGCATTAACTTGAGTTTTATTGATTTCGAGGAAACCCAAATCGAAAAGAAGAAAGAAGGAATAATAAGGAATATTTTAGCATTAATTATGTTGCAAACGATGGTCGACTACAGTCGAACAACAGAGGAGAAGGATGTCGTTCGTGGAGAAAAAAGGGTTAAAAGTTTAGGTAAACTTAAAAGAAAAGGCCAAAAATGTAGCATTTTGGTGTTGGTGTTAGGAACTTAACGTTCAAGTGACCAAAAAGAGTGAAGTTCAAAAGTGTAATGATGAAATTGAAAATTTCTAAAGTCGGATGACCAAAATAGAAATATGCTGAAAATTGGGCGACTAAACATATAGTTTACCCTTTAGAAATCTATTATCCAAAACCAGTCATCTGGATGAATATAAATTGTGAAGAGGTCTAACCTTCAGCAGCACACAAGGAAAAATATAGCTATATCCACATGACACCACCACAACAGCTACAATTACAATTACAACCGCTAAAGCAAAGTCAACTTTCCCAACTTGAACTCCCCAATTTTCTTATGAACACACGCAAATCGGTTGTTATTTTTTTTGGGTTTCTCTTCTGGTTTTCAGGGCTTAACCTTTATTAATTTGAACCGATTCACGTCGCATACTTAATTTTGGTGAGTGAGTCTCTTAGCAGAATTTTTTTACATACGCAACACTTCGAACTCGAGACCTACTTAAATAATACTCCTTCTGTCCCACTAAAACTGTCACATGTTGACTTTTTTGGAGTCAAATTTTTTCAACTTTGACCTATTATAATTTAAAATTTATTATTGATAAAAATATGGGAAAATATATTTTAATAACCTTGAATCAACTAGTTTTTAAATATATTTTTTATAATTTTTAATTAATTAAAATATTTAAATAAATTATAGTCAAAGTTGAAAAAATTTGACTAAAAAAATGTCAACATGTGACAGTTTTAGTGAGACGGAGGGAGTATCAAACTGTTTACCACTCAAACCAACCTCGTTGGTGTAAATCGGTTACCTTGAGACCCATGAAATGTGGTCAATTCCAATGACAAACAAAAACTATATTGTTTCTTTCTAAATTTAGCATGTAATTCCCAAACCACAAACCCACGTTTTTGTTTAACTACTGATTTTTAATTCTACGGCGGACTAATTTAGATCAAGTTTTGCAGAGGCCTATTATCGGGCGTCTCTCTTAATCTAATTTTCTCTTCATAACGGCGGGATTTGAATTTATAATTTTGTTTAAGGGATCTAGTGGCTCATCCCACTAGACCTACGTTTATTTTTCGGACAAAGTTGAATATGATATATGAATTTATGAAAACACCATCATCATCATTAAAACATCATTAGTCGGATGATCCTAGGGATTGTATGAAGCATAAGCCATAACCATGAGTTGAATAAACCACATAAATTACAACAGCAGCTGACAGAAAAGAAGCAGAGGCATGTGCGGAGCAATTGAGATTAGGGTTGGTTTTCAAGAGCACGCTTTGGGTTGGAGTCAAACAACAGGACCACTGGCTCCGGCTGCGGACTCAGAGTTTTAGAGAATGTTTGTTGCTTTGGTTAGCTAAACAAAGCAAACATCCATAAATAAATAAACCAACATAAAAAGATCTGCCAGAAAAGATAGCTTTTGAATACAGAGAATGCATTAAACAAGACTAAAGTGATGTTAATCATAGGTGCTATAATTGCTATGCCTTTTTCATATGGAAAAGGTTGTCAAGAACTAAGCTACCTTTTTTTCCCTTTTGTATATTCTGCAAGGCTAACGATTTTTAAGTTTTATGCGTTTTTTTTATGGATTAATATCCTATACACTGGCGGTGGAAAGTTTTTGTTTCCACAAGCGCCTCAATTATAGGGTTTAGGGTTAGTGTTTAGGGTTTAAAGTTTAGGGATTTTAGTGTAAATGTTTAGAATTTAGGGTTCATGTTTAGAATTTAGGAATTAGGGTTAGAATTTAGGGTTGAGGGTTAGGGTTTAGTTTTAGGGTAATATAGGTGGGAATTTAGGTTTTAACCTATAAACCCTAAATTTTAACCCTAAACCCAAAATTCTATCAACAATCCCTAAATTCAAAACTACTACACTTATACCCCTAAATTTTAAACCCTAAACGAAGTCCCTAACCCCTAAAACTAAGGCGCTTGTGTAAAAAAGTTTCCACAAGCGCTTGTGTATAAAACAATTACCCTTTTTTTATTGTTGGAGGAGTGAAACGGGTGATTCAGATTAACACTTGGGGAAAAAGTAAGAAATTAATATTATCCGTTTTACCCATTCAACGATCCAAAATACATGTAAAAATATGAGTTTTACATTCTGTGTAAGTAGATTATGTTGACTCAGATTAACTATTTTATATGACTCATATTAAATTATTTTTAATAAAAAAATTGGGCTAAGTTAAAATAATATTTAAGTAATGATGGTTAAATTTATTATCTTTCGAATTAAGACTAAATTGTTTGAGTGTACAAACGTGAAAGATTAAACATGTTATTATACAAAATATTTTAGCTGTTGTTAACATATGTTAATGGGTCAGTAGTTACAATAAAACAAAACTAATAGTTTTTTTTTTGAAATAAAAAAAATAAAATTAATAATTTAATAATAACATTAAAGCAATTAAAAATTTAATTATCAAATTAAATAATATAGCAAAGTTCAATTATCATTTGTAAAATTTACTAATGTAAAATGAATACCAATGAAAGTGATAAAATCCTAAAAGACCTATGTGTATTCAAAAAGAGTACAATTCTAAATTACACACTCGTGATAACATCCGACAGGCTTGTAACGAACCTGCTCGGCCATTAATTAGCATTTTTATGCCACGACCTGATCAGCAGATCGAGTTGGAAAATCATATCAAGAATGGATATAAAATTTTATATTAAGGGATACAAATTTTTATAGATAAAATTATATAATAATTTAAAAAGTTTAAAGAATATAAAATTATATAATTATATAAAATATCTAAAAATTTAAAATTTTTAGAGGATACTACTATCCTTAACACTCTCTAGATTCATCATGCATCGGTATTTAGAGGTTAGACAAATATTCAAATGGCGTCCATATGTGGAGGTGGGGTCAAAAATAGGGATGGTAAAAAAATTGAATTTTGCAGATTTCGACCCGACTCGACTCGTTAGGGTCAAATTTTTTTAAAATTTGTTATTTTCGGGTTGGGTCGAATTTTTAAGAAGCTTGAGTTGGGTGGGTTCAAGTTTAGGTGGAACTTGTTTGACCCACTCTGACCTGGTTTATTTATAAATATATTTGTATATATTATATTTAATATTTGTACTAATTTATTTGGGATGGGTCAATTTTAATTAAATTTTTTATTAAAATTTTGGGGTCGGGTCGGATCGTAGTGAAATTATATTTTTATTATATTTGGTCAGAAATAAAAATATATTAAACTTGAGTCGGGTCAAAATTTTATATTTTTTAGTCGGGTTCCTCAGCCAAAAACCTGTCACGCCCATCGACATCCCTAATTTCAGAAAACCTTGGTGAATTGTAAGAGCCTTGGGCCTCCAATTCTTTAGCAAGTAGCAACAGCGATTTAACAATTCTATTATGACGTTGTGCTCTCTGTCTTGACCTATTTTTTACTCCGGAAAACAGCAACTTTTATACTGGCTTGCTTTCCACTTTTACTTTTAGTTTTATATAATGAACAAAATATTCCAATCCTGATAAGGAGCAGATTATTTGTATAAAAAAAATAAGTAGATTTTAACGACGCCTATAAGTTTACCCAACTCTTTTCTATCAAATAATAATAATAAGGAGTAGATTGGCCTATAGACCGAATTGAGCCAACTTTTTAAGACTCTTATCTAAATTCAAATAGTGGACTAATGCTAAAGGGTGATACGTTTTATTTAAGTTACCGAATTTAAATAGTTTAATTTGTAAATGTGTCTTGCATGAATTTAATTAAATTTTGAAACGAGACACATATATTGTCCTATACTCTAATAGAATGATAAAAAAATTATATAACTTTTATTATTAAATTTAAATTAAGAGAGAAAAAAGTATTTAGGGTATCTAAATTAATAAAACACTTGTCCAAGTGCAGTTTCAGCCTTCAGGTGTTAATTAATCAAGCCTTTGTATCGGGAAAGAGCTTATTTAGTGTAGAAATTAGAGTTAAATATACTGCTAATTCCACCTTCTGACGTTGATTCTTTCACTCGCAAAATCCAAATGAGAAACTGGCAACTTTAATCAATAATTTAACCCAACCCTAACCCCCTGCTAACACCTCTGCTGCATACACCCAAATTTCCAATGTGAATTCCTCTAGCAACAACCCTGGCGCGCGTGCATTGACATTTCGCATATTAAAATGAACCAAATTATATACTATATAGTTTTTATTTGATTCAAAAATGCTAGCTTCTCTGATATCTGGTGCACTCATCTGCAGAATTATGCTCTTACACACCCACCAAAACCGACCAAAAAGCCTTATCTTTTTCAAACATGAAATTGTATTTTATTTAGCCACCCTTTTTCCCTTGCATTTTTTTTACATTTTTCAAGTCATATCTATATAAGCATGCATGCGTTCAACTTATATGTAAGCATTTCGCTCTACAACAGCTCAAGGTAGAGGATTTTTCCTGTGTTTTCCTTGATTTATTTCGTTTCATGTTTATCTTTTGTTGAATTTTGTTATGTTCCATACAAGACAAACTCCAGTTGCCTACACTGACGTTAGCTATGCCTCTTTTTTGTTGTTGTTGTTGTTGTTGTTGATGATCACAGTTTTCATGATTCTGTTCAGAAAGTGATATTAAGCTGAGGTTTGATTCGGTTCTTTGTCACATATTCGTCGTTCTTCGGTTTCTTTTGGCCACCTGATAACCAGATTTTAAACATATTTTCTTGTTGTACTTTGTCTCAGAAAGTTTCATTTTCATCCATGGATGGATTGGAATGGGGCGCATCCGAAATCGAAGCAAAATCGTTTCCTCTGTGGAATGATCTGCCGGAAGATATCTTTTTCTGTCAAATTCAGGAGCTGCAGAAATCTGCAAACTGGGAGGATGGTTTAAGTTTAACACAAGGGCTTTGCTCTTCTCCTTTGATGAATAGAGGTTATGGTAATTTTAGCACGGTTTCGGATAATGGCAAGCCGGTTCATTCACAAGTCATCAATGGTGGTGGTAGAACAACAGGCTCTATTGAGTCCCTTGATTGCTTGATCTCTGCTACTAATAGCAACACCGATACATCGGTTGAAGACGATGGGATTTCATTGATTTTCTCTGGTTGTAAAAATCTATGGAGTTTCGGTGCTAGCAGTGCAGTTTCATCAGGAGAGTCTGAAAACAATGGATCAAATACGGGGAGCAGAGATTTCAATTGTCTGGTGACCGAGCTCGATGAAATTGTGTCCCGGAATGCTTCGGATCGATGCATCAATAATGGCAAACTGTTGCAAACAAAGTGTAGTAATTCTTCAAAGAGGAAAAATGACCAAAGTGAGTTAAATTTTGGTTACTTCAATCTTCCTACTGACTCTTCTGCACCAGAAGGTGGTTTTAGGCTCATCTCCGACCCCGAGAACCCGCCGAAAGCAAAGAAAATCAGATCGGAAAAGCATTCGAGCTCGTCGAATATCAACTTTCAACAGCCTGCAAGCTCATCAGTATCTTCTTCCATTGAAGAGCCTGATCCAGAGGCCATTGCACAAATGAAAGAGATGATTTATCGAGCTGCAGCGTTCAGGCCGGTGAACTTAGGCTTGGAAGTGGCGGAGAAACCCAAGAGGAAGAACGTTCGGATATCGACCGATCCGCAAACCGTCGCGGCAAGGCAAAGGAGGGAGAGGATAAGTGAGAGGATTAGGGTTTTGCAGAAGCTGGTTCCCGGTGGGAGCAAGATGGATACTGCATCAATGCTTGATGAGGCTGCAAATTATCTAAAGTTCCTTAGGTCCCAAGTCAAGGCACTAGAAAACTTAGGCAACAAGCTTGACCACCCAATGCATTGTCCCCCTCCAAACCTTGCTTTCTCTTCTTTACCACTCAACAACTCTCTCCCCATGCAATCACATAACTTCCCACTCCAGAACCCTAATCATATCCTCCATTAGGAGAGTTCATGGTTAATCTAAATACTACAACAGTTAACTTGTAGGTTCTGTTCTTAGTACAATTAGATAATAATATTTCAAGATAATGAGTTCTAATTATATTAAAAACAGAAGCTACATGCTTACCGTTGTAGTATTTGAGTTAACCATGAACACCCCTATCCTCCATTAATATTAACAATCTCAGAACAAGTACTACAATATTGAGAGAAAAAACCACATCCAAATCCCTTGGTCATCATCATTTTCATCATTACAAAACATATTATGAAAGAAATCATTGTAATGATAGATTTTCTGATTATCAGCATCATTGTATCCATCAGCCCAAGAGCAGAAAGGGGCTTAGTTCTTTGGTAACCGTTTCTGATATGAAAAAGGGTTAGCAATTATAGCACTTATGATTAAGACCAAGGGCCAGAAAAGTGGTTCTGATCATCACTTTACTACTTTGTTTAATACCATTTCTTTAATGTACTTCAAAAGCTTTTTCTTTTATTTAATGTGTACTTTGTTTAGTTAACCAATGCAAAACCAAACATTCTCTAAAAAATCTGTCTGCAGCCACTGGTCTGGTCTCCTTGATTCAACCCAAAGCGTGCTCTTGAAAACCACCCCGGAATCTAATTGCTTAGCACATGTTTATGCTTCTTTTTTGGCAGGTCTATTTGTAATATATATGGTTTATTCAACTCCCAACTCTGTTTTATGCTTTATATAATCCCTAGAATCATCCAACTAATAATGTCTCCATTATGATGCTGATATGATGGTGATGATGATGATGTGGGGTTTTGATAAATTTTTAAGGTGTAATGATATCGTGCACTGACGGTAAAAATAAAATTTTTTACAAACACCTTGATTTTAGGGTTTTAAGATTTAGTTTAGGGGTTTAGGTTTAGGAATTTAAAATTTAAGTGTTGTGATTAAAATTTAGGGTTTATAGGTTAAACTCTAAATCTCTAATCATATCACCTTAAACATAAACCCTAATCTCTAAATCTTGAATTCTAACCACATACCTAAATTTCTAAACCCTTAAACCCTACACCCTAAACTAAATCTTTAAACTATAAAAATAAGGCGTTTTTGAAAACTTTTTGTTTTCACCGATAGTAAATAAGATATTTTTCTTATTTTTAAATGCTTCAGCTTTTTTTTGTAAAGGTGGAAAAAAAGGGTGGGTTTTGATTGGATCAAGTGGGAGTTTTGTGGTTTGGAAGTATATGCTAAATTTAGACAATCTGTTGAAAAAAGTGGCCCATATCTCAGGCTGGGGCTTTTGGTTTTTTGTTTGCCATTCAAACTGATCATATTTCTTGAGTTACAAAAGTAACCAATTTGCATGTGCACAAGCTTATTCGGAGTCCCCAAGTTGAGAGAATTGACTTTGTGTTGAGCCGTTGTGAGTTTAGCTGTTCCATTGGTGTCATATGGACAACTGGTTTTGCCTTTGCGTGCTGTTGAGAGCTGACCAGTGGCTATTAGCTCAACCAAGGGACATGTAGATTTAGCTGCTATACACTATTGCGATTGGCTATCCAAATTATAAAAGCAAGCCACAAAAACCAGAAAGAAATGCAAGACAAAGTTGTATTAATAGAAGTGATGTAATTAATCAGAATTCTTATAAAAAAGGCATACTGCCAAAAAAAAATTCTAACGTTTGGCTGAGTAGTTACTTTGGCCTATATTTTTTTCTTGTAGTACTTTGGCCCTCAACGTTTTGTTTTGAGTCAAAATGACCCTTTAATGGATAAAAATCGTTATTTCACTAATGGTAAAACACCTTTATATAGCGTGACAATACTACACGACATCATACACTAACATATAACATTGCCACATTTACAAAGTTTTTGCAATTAGACCTTGAGAGGGAACAAACTCAAGTCTTTATTAGGGGATAGCTCACGCCTTAATCACTCAATATATGATGCCATGAAAATCTGCCATATCATTTTAAGGTGTTTACCGTCAGTTAACTAACGAGTTTTTCATCTATTGAGGAGTTATTTTGACCCAAAATAAACATTGAGGGCCAATACTTTAAAAAAGTAATATATGCTAAAGTGACTATTCAAATATACATTAGGAACATTTTTTCACATTATGCCAGAAAAAATTACATGTATCCAATAGGTGAAAATACATTCAACATGGGGAATGTGAGGGAACATAATACATAAACAATTTTCTAAGCCTCAAGGTTTAGCAGAAATTTGATCAAACTTCATGTGCATGGCTGGTCTATTTGGATCTGCAAATCAAGGTGAAAAACCAGTCAAAACAATGATTCCATAGCATATGCACATAAAATGTTCTCCAAACATTCTAACATATTTGAATAGACTGCTAAAAAGAGGTGGATAAATTTCCCCCAATTAAATTTAAGTTCAATATTTTGTATCACTTTTTTGTATGATAATTTTGTTTTGGAAACTGGAATTGATATGACAATTTTATTCACACAAAAATTCCTATCATTTCAATTAACTTTCAGTAGTAAAACATATGAAAAGTCAAACTTTTTACTTGTTGATGTGTTGTATTTATTTGTGGATTTAATAATGCACTTTAATTTAATACTTTTAGTTAATGTACTTCAATTTAATACTTTTAAATTTTAATTAATATACTTTTTTTAACAAAATTAATGTACTTTTCAAACTTTTAACAATTTGGTTTTTACATATATATATATATATATATATATATATAATGCCAAAGTTTTCTATTAGTTCCTATTTAACAATAGAACTTCTATAAATTAATAATTTCTTTAAAATAATATCTTTTGCCCCAACTTGAGCCCAAAGTCTAAATTAATAGTTTCGATAAATTAATAACATATTTCTAGAGGTGGCAAACGGGTCATTCGGATCAGGTTCGGTTCAGGTCAAATTCGGGTCGGGTATTAATCTGGATCGGATCACATCGGTTCGGTTGATTTTTGGGTCGAGTATCAGTTCGGATTAGGTTACAACGGTTCGGTTGATATCGGGTCGGGCATTTTCGGGTCGGTTGATTTTAGGTCGAGTCAAAATTGGTTCAACGGGAGATCAATATGTTTCAGTTGGGTTTTTAGGTCGGATCGGTTTTTTAAACCCATATATGGCTTCATAAAGCTATTATATTTGACTTTTTTGTGAGTTGTGTGATGATTCACATCAATTCTTTCATATTTCTTTTAGGTTAAAGGGGTACTTTTACCCCTGAGTTCGACCCAAAAATGCAATTTCGCCCCTCCTCGAAAAGTGCACTAAATGTGGCCATCCAGTCCATGAAATCGATCAAATTGGACCTTTGACCGACGTTGACCGTTACGGTGCTGACGTGGCAGTTAACGATGATGACGTGGCAGTCCATGATGCTGACGTGGTGGTCAACGATGCTGACGTGGCAGTACACGTGGGATGATGACGTGCCAGGAGGGGCTGAATTGATTATTTTAACCGAATTCAAGGGCATAATTGATTTTTTTCCTGAGTTTAGGGGCAAAATTAAAAGTTCGATAACTTATTTAATCTTTAAGCTAAAAAAATAAAACTATTAATATTTAAATAATATTTAAATAATCATAATAATATTAAAAAAATAAAAACACCATAATGAATTAAATATAAGTAAAAATATTAAAGTTATAAATATAAAAAATTAAAAAATATTTATAAACCATTAGAGAATCTTTCGATTGTTTCTTGTTATGCTACGCGTACTAATGTTTCTTGAACATATTTTCAATTGAGACATCATTGTATTAAAGTATTAATAAAGCCAAAATTCTCTTTCATTTCTGTACATCAAATATTAATGAGCATCAATTTGATGTAAAAAAGCGGGAAAAAAATTGAATTCTATTGTTACTCTAGTACAATGTTGATTCCACTAAAAAAAATCTAACGAATAGTAATACTCAAAATGACGAAGTCGAATTTTTTTTGATAAAAATGTTTAATTTTTTAATAATTTATAAAAAAAATTATTAAGTTTTTAGATTAAATTTTATCTTTTTTAATTCATAATATATTTTAATTTTTTATATAATTTTTATTTTCAGAAGCTTTTAGAATATTTTATTTATTTTTATTAACTTTATGAATTTTTATAAAATAAAATGAAGAATATTTTGATCTTCGGTAAGAGTCTTCACTTTGTTTTTTTTAATTATTCTCACTTAATAAATTTATTTATCTAGTTTTAATATTTTAAAATTTTAATAATTTCATAAATTCTTGTTTTTCAACTTAAATATTAAATAAGTTATCAAACTTTTAATTAAAATCAATTATGCCCCTAAACTCAGAAAAAAAAAAATCAATTATGCCTCGAATTCAATTAAAATAATCAATTCAGCCCCTCCTGCCATGTCATCATCCCACGTGTACTGCCATGTCAGCATCGTTGACCACCACGTCAGCATCGTTGACCGCCACGTCAACATCATGGATTGCCACGTCATCACCGTTAACTGCCACGTCAGCACCGTAACGGTCAACGTCGGTCAAAGGGTCAATTTGATCGATTTCATGAACTAGAGGGCCACATTGAGTGCACTTTTCGGCGAGGGGCGAAATTGCATTTTTGGGTCGAACTCAGGGGCAAAAGTACCCATTTAGCCTTTCTTTTAATATCTTTTCTTTATTTCGAGTTACCTTCGGTTCGGGTTACTTTCGGTTCAGATAAAATCGATTCGGGTCCATTCAGTTCGGTTGGAAATATGTTCGGTTCTGTTATGTTCAGATGAAAAATCGGATTGGGACCATATCAGTTTAACTAAAAATCGAGTCGGTTTCAATTCGATTTGGTTTGTTTCGGATTTTGGATCAAGTTTGGATCATCCTGTTCGGGTCGATATCGAGTCTCAGGTCGGGTAAAATCGGTTCGATCTCGGGTCAGTTTGCCACCTCTAGATATTTCGGAAGACCCTTGTATAAATTAATGGTACCTTCAATATTATAAATTAATAATTCTATAAAATTACAAATATAACTAGGACAACTTAGTAAAATATGATTATATTGTTGTTTGTTTCTTCTTAAAATTTAAATCTAGTTGTATTTCATCTTTAACTAGGGATGGCAATGGATCATGGACTCGACCCGAATCTGTAGATCCAGATTTGTTTTATAGGGTCTGGATCCTAAAATTTTGGACCTGATGAATCCGAGCCGGATCTAGATCCTCTAGTTAAAGTATGGATCTAGGTCATGATCTGACACTAAGTTCCGGACCTGGACATGTTTACCCGTTTATAAAAAAACCTACCTTTGGTTTTAAAATATATATAAATGACATAATAGGTTTAAAATATATAAAAATGACAAAATAGGTTTTAAAGTGCGGTACTCGGCTTGCGAGAATGGAATATTTTATTATCTATATTTTTTAATGTTTGTGTTATTTAAAAGACATTTGTGTAATTGTGTTGGAGTTTTTTTTAGACTTTAGTATATCATTTTTTATTCTATTACTAGTTGTATTGAAATTAATCTTCTTCCATTGAAGATGTGATGTGAAATTAGTCGATGACAATTTTATTACATTAAAAAAATAAGTCGAATGGTCGTTTTTTTAACAGACCCGTTTTGGACGCAGATCTATGAGATATGTTGGATCTAGATCTAGGTCCCAATTTTCTAGACCCACGGATCCGGGGCAGGTCTGGATCCAGGATGTGAAAATGGGTATGGATCTGGGTCCACCTAGATCCGGCCCGTAGCCACCCCTATCTCTAACTTTCCTTACTACTTCCAAAAGTACAGGTGTTGCGTTCTCATACCGCAACAAAAATTGTGAAGAGTTGTTGCAGTTATGAGTGTTTCCTTTCGCGTAATTGATTGAGAAGGCATTGTATCATCTTCAGTTTAATCCTCTATAGAATTTTCAATAGCACTAGCTACAATTTCTTCTAAATTTTAGGGCTATGTACTATATTTAATTAGTCACATTGTACATAAACATCATTCAATTAGTCAATACAATGTATATGTTTTATTCATGAAGAATAATACATGTTCATTGAATTGAAAAAAATCTCTTTAAATTGTTAAATTATTAATTTATCGGTAATACTTATTTAAAATAATAAAATTACGTGGTCCCGACATTATTAAATTATAGAGGTTTTACAGTATATATAAGTTGTAAGTTTAGTTCACATTTTTTAATATAATCATTTTTAATTTATATAATTTAGTCGTATTATCTCTATACAATTTTTATCAATATTGAAAATTTAAAATTTCAAAAAGTAAAAGGGTTATAATTGACTAATTTATAGTAATTGATTCGGGTCCATTCAGTTCGGTTGAAAACCAGTTTGGGTCTGTTCTTTTCGGTTGAAAAATCAGATTGGGCCCATACCGGTTCAACTAAAAATCGGGTTGGTTTCAATTTGATTCGGTTTGTTTCAAATTTTGGATCAAGTTTGGATTATCTTGTTCGGGTCGATATCGGGTAAAATCGGTTCGAGTCTTGGGTCAGTTTGCCACCTCTAGATATTTCGGATTATATTGTTGTTTGTTTCTTCTTAAAATTTAAATTTAGCTATATTTCATCTCTAACTAGGGATGGCAATGGATCATGAACTCGACCCGAATCCGTAGATCTAAATATGTTATATAGGGTATAGATCCTAAAATTTTAGACCTGACGGATCTGGGCCAGGTCTGGATCCTCTGATTAAAGTATGGATCTGGGTCCTGATCTGACACTAAGTTACAGACCTATTTACCCGTTTATAAAAAAAACCCACCTTTGGTTTAAAAATATATAAAAATAACTGTTGAGTTGTGTGGGGCTCGATTAGTTCAACCGATGTTGCTCACCAAGTGGTGGAGAGGTGGATTTTTGGGTGGAAGGGTTGAGGAAGCTAAATTGAAATGTGACACAATGATTTATAGTGGTTCAACTTTCTAACCAAGGTCTACATCCACTACCATAGCTCCCCACTAAGGATTTCTCAATCAATCCACTATTGATTCGTCCCCTTTTCTAGGATTAGGAGGAAACCCTTACAATCAATCAAGCTTTCTACTCAAAGCCTTGATTGAAACCCTCTTTACAAAGAGACAATATAAGCAAACTTAAAACCCTCTAATAGGTGTTTGTTTGTACAATTAAGCACTCACCCAAAACCTAAAACACTTGAGCAAATTTGACAATTTTGGCTCACTAGTGTTTGTCTATACAATAAATGACAATTTAAGCTCTAAGACAATCTTTGATCATTTGATGTTTGAAAATATGAGCATTAGCCTTCTCTTGATGCTTGGAGGTCCCTTTTATACCCCCAAATGAGTTTGTAGCCGTTACTAGCCGTTGGGATCATATTGGAGCCGTTGAGGACTTTAATTCCCACCATAAATGCAGTTTTGCAACTCTCCGTTTCGGAACGCTCGAAGCCGTTTCGAAACACTCTCAATGTAGAAAGAGCCGTTGCAGTCTGTCAGGGTACCCGTTTCGGAACACCCCCTTGCCGTTTCGAAACGCGTATCGAAACGCTATAGGCCCGTATCGAAACGTCTGCATTTGAAAGTTGGTTGGGAAAGAGCCGTTGGGGTTTATGACCGTTATGGTCAATGCCACGTAGGCGTATCGAAACGGCCTAGCCCGTTTCGAAACGCTGGGCAAAAATCCTGTCCAAGGAAAGCCCGTTTCGATACGAGTATCGAAACGATTTTGCCACTGGAATCCCCTGTTTCGAAACGCCATAAGGTGTTTCGAAACACCTGGACAGTTTTGTTTAGATTGGCTTTGAAAAACATGAGAAACTCTTTTGAAAACTTCCCTAAACATAATTTCAAGTTGTTTGGACTTTAGAAATGTTTTAAATACTTTTTAAATCAGTCCAAAACATTTTTCAATTATTATATCAAACATTTGTTCTACAATCTCCCCCTTTTTGATATAGTAAAACTCACTTGAAAAATTGTTTGGGATTCTCCCCCTTAATCCTTAAAAATGTGAATAAGAGATTAAAATTTTTAATTCAAATAAAGCTCCCCTTATTCATTTGAAAATTCAATTTTTCAAACCATTTCTCTCCTTTTTTGTTATATCAAAAAGAATTTAAAACATTAATTTCAAAATAACAATAGGGTAAAAACTTTGACAAAAATAAGAATTTGGTTTAAAAATGGCTCCCCCTTACTCAAAGCATCATTAAAAATGTTAATCCAACATTTATGATCATCTAGTTGAATAAACTAAAAAATAAAACAAATAAATGCTAAAACAACTAGATTTTTACCAACACTTGAACCCAAGGGAGGATGTGAAGCCTTCCTTCTTCAAATGCTCTTCCTTGTGTGTATGGAGCTCTCCCTCAATGTTTGACTTGTTGAACATCTCCATCACACCTAGCAATAGACAATCAAGTGATTTTTGGTATCCAAATTGCTTTGGATCCATGAACGTTAGTAGCACAAATTTTAGTCCCCTTAGGAATCCATTTTTCAATGTCATCCTTTTTAATTGAAGTGGTTAGTCCTTTTGGGACCCAAACACTTCTAAAACATTTACCTTTTATAAATCTAGGGGCACTAGATTGTCTAACATAAAAATTTGATTTTTCAAAATTGTTTTTCTTTTCAAACTCTTTGGAAATCAAATCCTTTTCTTCTTGAACTTTTTGAAGCAATTTTTGTAAATCAAAACATTTTAATACAAACTCTTCAAGTTTTGCTTCAAGTTCAAGTTTGGTTTAAGAAAGCAAATCATTTTGAATTTTTAACTTTGAAATCAATTTATTGTTTTTCAAAATGTGGCTTTTAAAATCTAAAACTAAATCGTCATAGGCATCTTGTAATTCATCAAAAGAGTAAGAACATGAAGTAGATGAATTAGAAGTTACCCTTGAATCTTCTTCGATGGCCATAAGGAAAAGGTTGGCTTGTTCAACGTCGGTGGAGTCCTCATCACTCCAAGTAGCCACACGTGCCTTCTTCTTATGGCTTGAAGTGTTTGCCCTCTCCTTTCTCTTAGGTTCTCGTTCAAGCTCTCTCAAGGCTTTCTTCATGAACGGGGCACACTTCTTGAAGAGATGAACTATCTCTTTATCTTCATCCTCCTCTTCACTTGAGTAGACATGATGGCAAGTGGATGATTTGAGAGCCATGTCACTAGCATTGATGCCTAGCCCTATAATTTTCTTCTCTCTCATAGCTCTAATTTCTTCCCTCTTCTTCTCATCCTTTTTGTTCTTCTTCATAATTTGATGAGTAAGGAGTGGCCCCATAAGTTCATCAAGCTTCAAAGTCTTCAAATTCTATGCTTCGATGATGGCGGTCCTCTTTGAGTCCCAAGACTCGGGAAGTGAGTAGATGAGCTTTCGAACAAGCTTTTCCTCCGGGATGGCTTCCCCATAGCCTTTGAGACCATTGGTGATAGTGGAGAACCTATCAAACATCTTCTCGATGTTCTCTTCCGGATCCATTTTGAAGTTTTCATACTCTAAGGTTAGGAGCTCAATCTTGGTCTCCTTGACTTCATTGGTTCCCTCGTATGTGACTTCAAGCTTGTCCCATACCTCCTTGGCACTCTCACAAGAAGACATCTTCTCATAGATGGATGGACCAAATGCACAAAATAGAATGTGCAAGGCTTTGCAATTTAGCTCCATCTTCTTGCGATCATCGGCACTCCACTCCGCTTTACTTCTTTGAGGCACGAATAGACCATCTTCAACTACATCCCATAGCTCGTAATCTCTTGATTTGATGAAGAACTTCATCTTTGTCTTCCAATGGGCATAGTGAGTTCCGTCAAAGAAAGGCGGTTTGTCGATTGAATGTGCCATTTGAGCCGGTTGATGAAAAAGTGATCGAGCTTGCCGGATCTTCTCAATAGGATGTGAATCCCTTTCGATTGAGCCAAGCTCTGATACCAATTGTTGAGTTGTGTGGGGCTTGATTCGTTCAACCGATGTTGCTCACCAAGTGGTGGAGAGGTGGATTTTGGGTGGAAGGGTTGAGGAAGCTAAATTGAAATGTGACACAATGATTTATAGTGGTTCAACCTTCTAACCAAGGTCTACATCCACTACCTTAGCTCCCCACTAAGGATTTCTCAATCAATCCACTATTGATTCATCCCCTTTTCTAGGATTAGGAGGAAACCCTTACAATCAATCAAGCTTTCTACCCAAAGCCTTGATTGAAACCCTCTTTACAAAGAGACAATATAAGTAAACTTAAAACCCTATAATAGGTGTTTGTTTGCACAATTAAGCACTCACCCAAAACTTAAAACAGTTGAGCAAATTTGACAATTTTGGCTCACTAGTGTTTGTCTATACAATAAATGACAATTTAAGCTCTAAGACAATCTTTGATCATTTGATGTTTGAAAATATGAGCATTAGCCTTCTCTTGATGCTTGAAGGTCCCTTTTATACTTCCAAATGAGTTTGTAACCGTTACTAGCCGTTGGGATCATATTGGAGCCGTTGAGGACTTTAATTCCCACCATAAATGCAGTTCTGCAGCTCCCCGTTTCGAAACGCTCGAAGCCGTTTCGAAACACTCTTAATGTAGAAAGAGCCGTTGCAGTCTGTCAGGGTACCCGTTTCAGAACACCCCCTTGCCGTTTCGAAACGCGTATCGAAACGCTATAGGCCCGTATCGAAACGTCTGCATTTGAAAGTTGGTTGGGAAAGAGCCGTTGGGGTTTATGACCGTTATGGTCAATGCCACGTAGGCGTATCGAAACGGCCTAGCCCGTTTCGAAACGCTGGGCAAAAATCCTGTCCAAGGAAAGCCCGTTTCGATACGGGTATCGAAACGATTTTGCCACTGGAATCCCCTGTTTCGAAACGCCATAAGGTGTTTCGAAACACCTGGACAGTTTTGTTTAGATTGGCTTTGAAAAACATGAAAAACTCTTTTGAAAACTTCCCTAAACATAATTTCAAGTTGTTTGGACTTTAGAAATGTTTTAAATACTTTTTAAATCAGTCCAAAACATTTTTCAATTATTATATCAAAACATTAGTTTTACAATAACATCATAGGTTTTAAAGTGCAGCACTCGACTTGCGACAACAGAATGTTTCATGATCTATATTTTTTAATGTTTGTGTTATTCAAAAGACATTTGTGTAATTGTGTTGGAGTTTTTTTAGACTTTAGTTTATCTTTTCTATTTTGTTACTAGTTGTATTGAAATTAATCTTTCCTCCATTAGAGATGTGATGTGAAATCAGTCAATGATAATTTTATTATGTTAAAAAAATAGGTCGAATGGTCGTTTTTTTAACATACCCGTTTTGGACCCTGATCTGGATCTAGGTCCCAATTTTCTAGACCCACAGATCTGGGGCAGGTCTGGATCCAGGATGTGAAAATGGGTCTAGATCTGGGTCCTGCTGGATCCGGTCTAGATCCGACCCGTAGTCATCCCTATCTCTAACTTTCCTTACTGCATCCAGAAGTTCTGGTGTTGTGTTCTCATACTGCAACAAAAAATTGTGAAGATTTGTTGCCGCTATGAGTGCATCCTTCCGCGTAATTGGTTGCGAAGGCATTGTATCATCTTCAGTTTCATCCTCGATAGAATTTTCAATAACACTAGCTACAATTTCTTCTAAATTTTAAGGGTATGTATTATATTTAATTAGTCACATTGTACATAAACATCATTCAATTAGTCAATACAATGTATATGTTTTATTCATGAAGAATAATACATGTTCATTGAATTAAAAAAAATCTCTTTAAATTGTTAAATTATTAATTTATCGATAATACCTATTTAAAATAATAACATTATGTGGTCCCGACATTATTAAGTTATAGAGGTTTTACAATATATATAAGTCGTAAGTTTAGTTCACATTCTTTAATATAATCATTTTAAATTTATATAATTTAGTCATATTATCTCTATACAATTTTTATCAATATTGCAAATTTAAAATTTCAAAAAGTAAAAGGGTTATAATTGACTAATTTTATAGTAATCAAACCTGTAACTTATGTATACCGTTGGGATTAATTACAAAATTTGACTAATATGAAAAGCGAGAAAATAAAATAATTGTGGACTATATCAATAAGGGTTGATGTAATGGTAAGATACTGTACATTTTCAAAGTTTATTTCGAAATTTGAAGATAACATTATTAGAAAGATTAGTTACGAACTCTGAACACATACGGCAAAATATGTAAATTACCATAACCAATTATGGGCCATAAAAAGCCCAGCCCACTTTGTGTAATGAGTTTTGGACTACACTTTAAAGGCCCAAATAAGTTTTTAAGAACGGTTCAATTTTGTTCTATAATAAATACCTTCTAGTAAAAAATCCTAACCCTAAGCGAAAGTCGCCGCCCTCCCTCACCGCCTGTAACCAGAGTTCAGAGAAGCAACTACAATCACAAAATGGGTAAGTCCTAGGCTTGTGATATAATTTTCTTTCGAATTAGTTTATTTATTTTAATTTTTTTTATCTTTGGCGGTGATCGTCGTTCAGGTAAGGTCCACGGATCGTTGGCACGTGCCGGGAAAGTGAGAGGGCAAACTCCAAAAGTTGCCAAGCAAGACAAGAAGAAGAAGCCTAGAGGCCGCGCCCATAAGCGGATGCAGTACAACCGCCGTTTCGTCACTGCCGGTTAGTTTATCTCCTTTTCTTATTTTTATTTTATTGTTTGTGATCTTTACAATGTTGAAATTATTCTGTTAATTGATTTTGAACTCTGTTCACAATTGGGTTTAAACAGTCGATTTTGTTCAGTCCAGTTCGATGAGTACTTAATCCTTAAGATTGTTGCCCTAATTGCAACGACTCGTTTTAATGATGAATTTGCTAGTTCAGTCCAGTACGATGAGTGCTTAATCCTTTTCTTTGAGGCTTAAATGAAAAATTATCCCTTAAACTATGTCTTTTGTTTGATTCTAGCCCTTAAACTATTTTTTGGACAAAACAAGTACCTAAATTTTTATTTCTGGTCACTTTTAAGTCCCTAAACTTTTTTTGGTCAAAATAAGTACTTAAACCATACCATTTTTTGCTTTTAGTCCTTAAACTATCTATTGATAAAAAAATCTTTGTAACAAGCCAACCTCTTATTGGTCGAATTAATTTTTGTTTACTTAAATAACTACCAGACTTAAATGACTAAAAATAATAGTTTATGTACTTATTTTGACCAAAAAATGATTGAAGGGCTAAAAGCAAACAAAGTGTATAATTTAGGGGTTGATTTTTAACTTTGATTATATGTTATATGTTCATCCTATTCCCATGAACAGTTACTTTTTACTAGTAATTTTCAGTCAGCTACCAAGATTGCTCTATCCAATTCAGTAAAACTAGGGATCTCATTAATATATAATTTATTATAAAATTGTAAAGTAAAACAAATAATTAACAAACCTTAGAATTTATTTATTTAGAATTGTATGCTTATTATATAAACACAAAAATTATATATGAAAGTTCCAAAAGAACGTTTTATGTTCTAATGAATCATATTTCATTCATACAATATGAACTTGGAATTTGGAATAGACTACCCGTATTGAATTACACTTTATAGAAGTAGCAATTATCAGGTTCATATACATATGGTTCTCTATCTTAAATTCTTTTGAGAATTGCTTGGTTGAAGAAGGCTTGATTATATTGAACTCGTGACGGACTGTTTCGTTTGTTTACTATTTTGACAGTGGTTGGTTTCGGGAAGAAGCGTGGACCCAACTCTTCCGAGAAGTGAGGTTGGACTTGTTCGAGTCCTCCATTGTTGGATGTTTGAAAGTATTATGGGAACATTACATTGATCATTTTCTAGCTTCATTAGCATTATGTCGTTCTCAGTTTGTAACTGTTTGATTTCAGATATTCATAGAGTCCTCCAGTTTTGTATCTGTTGATTTCAGATATTCTGCCTTGTTTTCTCACCCTTTGTGTTCTTTTCTTTTTCTAAATTTTCTGCAAGCATCATTAAGTGAATTGTTTGCTACCGATATGGAACGTAGAAGACGATAATTGAGCTTAACTCGGTAGGTCTGATCTTCAAATCTCTTGTTTGTTGGAGAAGATTGAACAGTAAGTGTAGAATCATTTTCTTTATAGCAGGCAGCAAAGCACTGTACTCGTAAGTTATTTGAGTTTGATTTGGTTCGGTTATTATAGAGTGAGTCGAATTCAAATGCTTTTTAATGTGAACTTTAGCTCGGGTACCCGATCTGGAAGCCGAATCGGACAAGTTCAAGTTGTTACATATGAACTTAAGCCACGAATCTGTAGCAACATGCAATTGCACGGCAAAGTATGCCTTATCATATCGATCTTTCTCGACGCTATGCACTGTTCCCTGGGCGAAATTTCTCGTATCCGAATCATTCCCATCTTTAAAAAGTTAGGAACTGTACTTTTCCATCAATCATTCACATTTCGACATGTGTCCATCTTTTGTTTGCAACTTTGTTTTGTTGGCCCAATGTCATAAATAATATCTCCCCCTACTCTATAATCACTTCTTTATTTGTTTTTTGCTTTTGATTTTTTAGATTCTAAGGAACAGTTGAGATGTGTGGGTAACATTTTAAGTTTCGTGTTTTTTAACATTTTAGTTGTTAACGGTATCAACCAAAAATATTATACATTTTTTTGTAACATTTTGATTTGGAATTATAACTCTAAACCTTAAATTAAAACAATTATCTCTAAATTTTAAACTCTTGCATCTAAACTCCTAAACCTTATACTCTAAACTAACTCCCTATACCTAAAACTAAGACGCTTGTGGAATTCACCGTCAGTATATAGAATATTAATCCTTTTGATTTTACCATTTTTTAATCTTAAATTAGATTATTGTACCGTAAATTTGTCGGATTTTTTTTACCATTCATCAAAGTTGAAACCGAAGGAACGATTAATCAAGAATATTAATTATTCCATCTTTAAAACCACCGTCCCATCATTGTTGAATACCGGCCAAGACTGCCCAAGCTACACGATCACAGTTCTGAACTCAAAGCAATAGACAAAAAAACACAACTTGTTACTAAATCGAGGTTCCACGCTTTGTTTAACTTGTTAAAAGAACAAGAAAACACTCCATGTAGGCTGAAGCCATTAAAGAAAATCCCCCATAAATCTCTCTCTTTCTCTTTACCAAAAGCAGTCGCAGAATTACTGATTCAGCTTGTGTTCATTCAAAGCGTTCCTTTCTCCCATATCACAGGAACTAAAGCTCATTTATTTCTACGGAATTTCTTGTCCCTCTTCCCATTCTCGTTTCACAAAACCACATTTGTCAAAAACTGTTTTACTGTTCTTATTTGTATCTCATTTCTGTACTAGGCAGTGTTTCAAAGTTTTGTCTTTTAAGTATCTGCTGGGGCAGGTTTTGATCCTACAAGGGTGTTTCTTGGTTTGGTTTTACAGGAAATACAAAACCCAGAAATTTGGTTTAGATTTGAGGGATTAGAGTTATGATGGCTATGGAGGAAGGCAAAGAACCGGTTTCTGCAAACAAATTGAGCCTCTCCAGGGCTTTGACTTTAAGGATCCTTGTAATTTGTTTGTTGTTTTTGGCCCTGGTGGTCGGATTATCGATCATCAGTATGCATTCAGTAAGGTTTTCAATGATCCCACAGATTGCAGCTAAAGCCCCATCCACTGTTCAGCCCTGGTTTGAAGATGCTAATGCCTTTGAAAATTTCATTAGGCCTCCTTCAAACTTGATGCATAATATGAATGATACGGAATTGCTATGGAGAGCTTCATTTGCTCCTAAGATCAAGGAGTATCCTTTTAAGAGAGTCCCCAAAATTGCCTTCATGTTCTTGACCAAGGGGCCATTGCCACTGGCTCCTCTTTGGGACAGATTCTTTAAGGGACATGAAGGGCTTTACTCCATATATGTCCATGCGCTGCCATCCTACACTGGTGGCTATCCACCATCCTCAGTTTTCTACAGGAGACAAATCCCAAGTCAGGTATCAATTTCATCTCTCTTTCCCACATATGTTGTATGCAGATTCAGCTCGTTTTTGTCGAAATTTGCGATGGTTACTTGATTCATTCTCCTATTTAATTTTGTTGTTCTCCTTTATCGATGTTTATTGTTGTTAGTTTATCAAAGAGTAGTGTCTATTACAGATAACATATGATGCTATGAAAAAAGAAAATAAGCAGATCAAGTTAGGTGGAATGTTGCTTGACACTCGTGTATGAGACATTTTTGGACTAAATATGAGGATACATGATCCTCTAAGGACTCCAAAAATACATGAAAAAGACTTGGAAAAATTAAACATACCCGTTTCGAATACATACCAATATTCAACACCTACTTTTGTATCGAGTTACATAGCTTTGGATTGATTCTCTTGCATTAGTGCATAACCAAAGTTTTTCTCTGCAACATCTAAACTTTTCTTCCCCACTGTGCTTGATTTAGTTAATCATCTTCCTACTCGTATATTATTTTGATTCTTCATTTTTTCTAAATTATCTGTGTTTGAAACAAACTTGGACATGGATACTGGATATGATCTTTTAAAGACCTTCCAAATACATGGAAATCTTTGAAAAAACTAAACATATTCATATCCAATACTGCTCATCTCCAACACTTATACATAGTTCCTAGGTACATGTTGGGAGGGGCGCTTGCCCCTCCCAAAATATTTTGGTATAATAAGATATGAGGTCCTTCTAGCTTTAAATACTAGTCAAATAAGGACTTTGCACCTCCCAAAATATTTTGGTATAATAAGATATGAGGTCCTTCTAGCTTTAAATACTAGTCAAATAAGGACTTTGCCCTTCCCAATTTTTAGATTTAAAGGCTTAATGGAGTCTTGCCCCTCCCAATATTTGATCCTAGCTCCGTCCCTGCTTGTACCCCAAGTCTTAGTAAAATCTGCTTCTCTGTTTCTTGAATATTTTTTCATCATAGTATTTCTTTACTATTTTCGAATAGATATATGTGCTAGAGAATCAGGGTAAGTTATATGAATTAGCAACATTCTGGATGAATACATATTTTAGGGTCTAAAATATCTGTGACTGGTTTTTCTTATGATTCGTGAGAACAATCTTTATTTTACCTCGTGGAGGTAACAAGGAGGAAGTAGTGGCCTGTGCAATCCACCTAGGATGTCAAAGCATAAAAACTACCCTTCACTAAAACTGCAATTGTAAAGGCCTTCCAGATATGCAGAGAAACTTCAGAATACAATCGAGTATATCCGTGTTAAATGCATACACATATGTGACACTCATTCGAAATCAAGTAACATAGTTATTTACATAACCGGTTCGACCTGTCATTTAAAATATGTTTGTATTTGAAGCTTTGTACTATCTGTCTGTCATTTTCCTGCATTTCAATAATAAATCTCTTTCAATGCATTTCCAATCACTAACATACGAGAAGAGAATTGAATTACAGGTTGTTTGTTCCCTGGAGATTTTTGTTTAAATTATCTGATTATTTATTCAAAATTCTCTGCAGATTGTTGAGTGGGGAAGGATGAGTATGTGCGAGGCAGAGAGAAGACTCCTCGCCAATGCGTTGCTCGACATCTCAAATGAATGGTTCATTCTCTTATCCGAGTCTTGCATTCCACTGTTCAATCTCAGCATGATCTATAGCTACATATCAAGATCAAAACACAGCTTTATGGGCTCCTTCGATGAACCTGGACCCTATGGGAGAGGACGCTACGACCAACGTATGCAACCAGAGGTCACACTTGACCAATGGCGTAAAGGATCTCAATGGTTCGAAGTTAACCGAAAGCTTGCAATCGATATAGTTAAAGACACCACTTATTATCCCAAGTTCAAGGAATTCTGCCATCCTGCCTGTTATGTCGACGAGCACTATTACCCGACAATGCTGGCAATCCAATCGCCACATCTCTTGGCGAACCGGACTCTTACTTGGACCGACTGGTCAAGGGGCGGTGCTCATCCAGCCACATTTGGGAAACCTGATATCACTGAAGGCTTCTTTAAGAGAATTTTTGAAGGTCAATCCTGCTTATATAATGGCCAGCCATCAACTATTTGCTATCTCTTTGCAAGGAAGTTTGCTCCAAGTGCCTTGGATCCTTTATTAGGGTTGGCATCCAAAGTTTTTGGGTATTGATAAGGTTTGGCATCCAAAGCTAACCCTGTCTCTGTTAGTGAGGATTACTCCAATTTTACCTTTAGTTCACAATCAAAACACTGTTGTCCAAAGCAGTTTGGATTGTATAAGAAAAGAGAAAGGGATATTAGAAGTTCGAACCATAGATTTGTTAGATGTCATAATGTCGGTCGCACGAACCGAGCTATACCCTAAACCCCTAATTCTGGGTATAAAATTATTTATTTATATGTAGTATACACAATATGATTGAATGAAATATTATACTTTGTCTCTAACATGTACATATTTCCAAATCATTCCCAATTTCCTCAAGTTCATGGTAAATCAACTCATTTTCAATGAATTCAAATCATAATTTAAACAATTTGAGTAGCCTTTAAATAAATTATTAATATACACCATTACTGAAAAAGTATCCAAAAATATTTTATTTGCCAAATCAGATTTTCACGAACATAAATGTTACATGTGTGAGGCACATGCCAGAGAGCAGAGCAATGGGCTCTTTTCCATCAAATACTGTAAAATTCCCTAAACAAGTTCCTACGGGTCAAAATAAATAACAAACAAAACTAGCACTGAAATTGACCTCTCATTTGTTCTCAATTAGTAAACTTTTTTAAGCTTCTGTCTCATGGATGTCCTTTTAGTTAGGCTTCAACAAGACATGATGCTTGTTTCGAAGACTGCGGCCAAAATGGTGAAAGGGCGACAACCTTCCCGATTATGATTAGTGTTGGTGACACTAACTCCGCTGTTTTGATTTTATCGGCAAGATCCTTAAGTTCTGCAAAGACCTGTACCATTATAAAAGAACAACCATACTTGGTTAGCTAGATGAAAACAAGATTTCTGGTTTGTTTTGATATCCCCCAAAATGCATTAATAACTCGTGTTTGACATTGCAAATCCTACATAAAAATAGGTGCCTCGATGTTTGTGAAGAAATCATGCATCACATTGTACTTACCGTGCGCTGTTGAGGCGTGGTTCCTCGCTCAACTGCAGCGGCTGGTGTATCTGGTGGCAGGCCATGATGTATCAACTTTTGGGCAAGAGAAGGGAGGGTGGATAAGCCCATATAAACCACTAAAGTTGAATCAGGGTCAGCAGCATTCTCGGCAACGAAAAGAGGATCCGTTCCACCTTTTCTCGAGTGACCTGTGAGAAATCTTACACTAGTTGCCACGCCTCTATGGGTCAAAGGAATGCCCAGCTCGGCTGATATTCCAGAAGCAGCAGTGATACCTGCAAGGCAAAAAGTATATTAAAGTTGAACCGCATTTCTTATACAAACTGTTCTATACTAATATGCTTTTCAATTCTTCTTCAACATCAAACATCTTTCATAAACCAGAACTCAGCAGTTCCAGGGTTGAAGAAATCTCCAAGCCTTTCGTCATCCAAAAATATTTCCTACCATTAGAAACTATTTTCAAACATGCTTAACAAAGAATAATATGTGAATGTAGCCTCTCAAATGCAGAACATATGATCAAGAAAACTCTGCTTTACCCTCTATCTTTGCACTGTTGTTTTGACACTCCAAATCACACTTAATCCCTTAAAATCGAGGATTTCCATTAAGAAAACTTTCAAAAGCTAATCAAGCGTCAGTATGATAAAAGAATCGGTTGAAAAGGAATATGTTAAGGCAAGTCCATATAATGTAAAATCAACAGATATCGACAGCCATTTCTCAAATTGAGGACATGAAAGCAGAAGTTAAAATGTTCATCAAAATGATGTAATTACAGTATTTTACAATTAGCCAGGACTGCTTTAACCCTTCAATACCATCAAATATTTTGCCTCGAAACAAGGAAATTTATCTATCATAAATTGCAAATGCAAATCTTAGATTAGAAGATTAATGCACAGTATCATACCAGGTATAACCTTGACCTGAATCCCTTGCTGTTGCAGAAAATCCATTTCTTCTCCACCCCTTCCAAATACCTGTAAATCACAACAGTTATTCCAGAAAAAAAAAACCCCAAAAAAGAACTAGACTTGACAAGACATTTCTACTAATTTAAGGGGAAAATGCTGGTAATTGTTGGAATGACTCACCAGTGGATCCCCTCCTTTAAGTCTGACAACATTAACCCCAGCTTCAGCAAAACTCAGAAGCAACTCATGGATTTCTTCCTGCAAGAACAGCAACTAAATTCAATCTTTCCACAATTTCATAAAAAAAATCTAAGCCTCTGAGGATCCTAATTGGCATAAACCATCCATAAATTGAAAAACTTTACCTGAGTTCGACTATGATAGCCAGCAGTTTTCCCGACATACAGAAGCCTGACATCGGGGCCAACCAAGTCCAACACATCATTAGAAACCAACCTATCGTACAACAAAAGATCAGCTTTTTGAATAACTTTGACAGCTTTTAACGTCAAGAGATCGGGATCTCCAGGCCCAGTCCCCACCAAGAAGACATTCCCCGGTCCATTGTTGGGCACATGGCCGCCACAGCTCTCTCTCTTATGCTTCAAAACTTCAAGCAACTTCCTGAGCTCCGGCAGCTGCGAAGCGATGTCGTTTAACCTGATGGAGTCGCTATCAGACGGTACGGAGCAAGAGGCGGCTTGATCATCACCGTCGAGAGATATCAGCCGCTGATTATTGCTGCTGTTGTTGTAGACCCACTGGTCCCTTTGGTATCGCTGCAACGAGTGTTTCTCCGTGAATGGTGAAGATGAAACATTGGAATTGCACTGTACACAACAAATGGGCAACAAATGCAAAGACCCAGATTTCTTTAAACTGAGAGCAGAGAACGAAAGCTTATAGTGATGGGTATAGGGAAGCGCCATTTCTGTTCACTGGGTGTTTGTAGAAATGCCAGAACAAAGACTCGGAAGCGTAATCAGACTACAATATTCAGAACTTCTTCAAACGGTCTTTACTTATATGATATAATATATATATAAGGAAATGAAAAGATGGAGAGTCTGGGTTCGATCAATGAAAGAAATGGCTGCTGACTGCTGTGGTGTTTGGAAGGATGAGAAGACGGCCTCGGCCACAATGGGGAGAGCTTTTGGAGGCACTAAAAGGGCCAATTGTTTTTGTCTTCCTTTTGCCTTTTTGAGTGGGGCAAAGGCTTTTCCTTTTTCTCTTTTCCAACACTTTACTATTTAAACAAACAAATGCAGATCACCCAAAACGAATATTTTTGCTGTCATTTCTTTTCTTTTAAGAAAATGGAAATATTATTAAAAAATAATTTGCACAAATATTTTTATATTAAAGGATAATTAATTAACATTTTTAACGAAGATATAAATTGGACCTTTGGTTGTTATAAAATGAGGATTTATATTTGATACACAACGTTGGAAATAAAAAATTCTACAAGCACCTTAGTTTTAGGGTTTTATAGTTAAAGTTTTTAGGGTTTGAAGGTTAGAGGTTTAGGTGTTTAGAATTGATAGGTTGTAGTTAGAATTTAGGGTTTAACATATAAACCTTAAATTTTAACCTCAACCCTTAAATTCTAACCACAATCTATCAATTATATACCCCTAAACCTCAAACCTCTAAACCTTAAAATCTAATTCTAAAATGCTTGTGAAATTTTTTTTTTATTTTCACCGCTTATGTATAGAATAATTACCCATAAAATAATAGTTTAGGTACATATTTCGATAAAAAAAAATCAAGAAATGGTATAATTTGAGAGTTTCTTATTGAATTAAGTCTTTTATCAATTCTTACAAAAAGTCAGTTAAATTATTAATCAATTAAAAATATATAAACTATCATATGTAAAACTTGTTAAATACTGGATCAAATGATACAGTGGATACACTTGGTTATATAAAGAATACAATTTGTATTAATACACAGCTTTGTAATGCTTGGGCCCCTCTAAAAACGTAAGCTTGAGGCCCCCTTTATAAAGGATATGTTTATTGTGACAAATACTATTATGATGAGAGTCCAGTCATAACTCTTGAACTCGAACACTCGCAGCCATATAACATTCAGCTTTTCTCAAAATTTGGGTAAAGTCATGCACAATATCATGCATATTGCATCGAACTATGCTGCCATCAGTCCCATCTCTTTCAAGCTCTTGAAAGAAAGAACACATTGCCAAGTGTTCGAAATATTCTTCACCGATGATCTCCATGCTTTTATGTTGCGTCTCTCCAAGAAAATCTTGAGCATCCATAGCTTGATCAACAAATCTTTTTCTATCAGATGATCTTTCGGAAAAATGGCACAATACGAGAAGCATTCTTACTGGCAATGGCTTTCAGCCTCCTCGAGTGCCAAAATCTCACTATCCAAAACTATCTGTCATTGTTCTCTAGATCTTTTGAAGCGTATTGAATGCAGCTCAACAACTCTGCAGGTAGCTTTCCACTGTCATTGTATTCAGTTTTTTATTCAGAATTTCAAAGCTGTTTTTCATACTTCAATCAAGGTTGTTCTTCAACTTCCACCTCAATTATGTAAGTAATAAGTAGTTTATTTATTATCTTTTGGTAGTTTTGGTTGCTTATAAAAGGATTAGTCAATGTATTGTTTGCTAATAAGTGCTCATTCTTGAGTTCCGCTGTATGAAAAAATGCATGATTTAGCTAACAGGAGGGAGATTTCTGAAACTAAGCTAGAGATAGAAATCAAGCAGAAGGGAAATATATCACAGTGCTGATTCTACAATCAAAATTCTACTCTAGACTACAATACCACATTCACAGATGTTATGCTACCCTGTGTACAAATATATGATTATTTGCTAAATATAAGATATCTGTTGCAGGAGTTTAGTTTGTGGAGGAAGTTCTTATTAATCTCGGATGGGGTGTTTGTGTTGAGTTGTTGATATAATCATCAACTATCGAGGAAGATCGACGTTGCCAGAGCTTTTAATGGTTTTCAAACAACTGCTACTACTTGATATAAGTTTCAGACAACGGTTTCATGTTTATTTGGACTCAAATCACAAGTGGTGAAGCAAGAAACATGACAGGAAGAAGGCTGCAGGGCATTGTTCATTCTCTTATTGCTAGTAAGTATTACTTTGTATGATGTCTTTTTTTTTTGGTTCATGCTGGAGTATAACTTGCTATGTATTGCATAAGTCATTTAGCCCTTGTTCACCGGTTGCTCCCCCTTTTTTTTCACCTTTTAGCAAAGAGTTGGGTCTTCGTCATTGTTTGGTTCAAACCGAGAAACAAACGAAATTTGATCAGTTTGGTTTAATTTGGTTGGTTTGAAGAGGAAGAATTTTCAGTTTGAGTTGAATCTTGCTTTTGAGAAAAACAATCACCAGGTGGTAGTGATTGTTGATTGATTTTGACTCCTAACATAATGACTTGGGGAAACATGATGCTAGCAGTGAACTCAGATATGTCTTCTGTATGAGTATGGTGCTTTTTCATATATTCGACAGATCATTATACCAGATATAAGTACCAGGTACAAATAGAAATAACTAATTGGTGATGGATTTGAACAATGAAAGCTAATGACATATTATTACTGTTTAGTAAATTTTCCAAATCAAAAACAAAACTAAGAACTGAACACTCATTCAATAACATGTATTCAAATGTGATGCAAGCATTTTAATTGGAATGCAAAAGGTCTCATATTAAACACAAATATTAAAGTTCCTATAAAGAGCAGTAGAGCACAATATTTCTCAGATGAGATGCATCATAGCTGTCTGTAGATTACAAAGGAAAAGCAAATGTGAAGTTGCTTGGATACCTGATTTAATGTTGCAAAATGTTGTAATAATCAGGTTTTGGAAAGAATGGTAGCAGCCATCCCGGTAAATGCCTTCGCAACTTACCTAACAATAGGGTAAAAATGATTCAGACAAATGTTTGACAATTGTGCACAACTGTCATGCATAACATAAATGTTCAGAATTGCATGTTTAAATACATTGCTGCATGTGTAGGAGAGAATGGCTGTTACATATGGAATGACGACTCAAACTCTTTACAGACAAACCAGGAAATTGAAAGTGGATATAATTGTTTCCTCCATAAATATATAGTATATAATTTGCAGTTAGATAGAGGAAACATCGAATGGTTAGAACATGTAAATAAAGATAAGCAAAAAAGAAGATTATCATACCAATGTTTTGAAGCCAAGAAGAGTTTGATCAATTCCCTTCTCTTTGCATGTCTTCGCCATCAATTGTGATGGTAGGGATATGAGAGATGTAGGGCCAGTCCCCCCCTTCCCCATTCCTCAAACAACGCTCCTTCAGGATCGGGCAATCGAAGATATCTAATACTTGCAGAGTTGTCTTCTGAAGAAGTTGGCGGGGCAGCGACTTTAACTTGAGGCAACTGTTGATTCTCAAGGAACAAAGAAGTGGCATAGTAGTGAGTAGGTTCCCATAATTCCACTCTTGCCACTCTTCCATTAATTGAAATTTAAGATGTTTCAAACTGGGGAAGGCAATATTGTTATCATCTGATGATGAAGAAGCTTGTCCCTTTTCGGTTTCTGCTCCCATAAATTCTTGGCCTACCTCCTTCACATTCTTCATTTCCCATATCTCTAGATGTTCAAGGACCGGCAATTTCCACATGGGAGGCAAGTTTTTCCAGTTGGGACAAGCCCACAGTATAACCCTCCTCAGCATCATCAATGACACCATCCAACTGGGGAACGCAGTTGGACCATTCATGCGATTTATGTTCAAATATTCCAGATACGGAGGTGGTCGTAAAGCTTCAAGAACAGATGCTTCAAGAACAGGTGATTCAGAAGCAGATCCTTTTACGAGAGCTCTTCTACCTTTGGAAACGGAAGTAAACGAAAGAGTCAAATTTCGAAGATCGGTCTTCTTCCAAAGTCCAGCTTCCTCTGCCTCAGTTCGTCTTATCACATCTCCTAGTCCTATTATCTTGATATTCCCTCTAAGATTAGCAAAGCTTCCCAAATCACCAAGGCTGGACCAATAAAATACTTCTTCCTGTTCCAGAGTAGGAAACATGTACCTATGGTGTCGTCCACTAATACTACCAACAACTACAAACTCTTCTAATGTCTGTAGAAGTGTTAACTTTTTCAGTCCGTCACCCATGGAATTACATCCATATGTTTCAGAATTTTGAAGATGCATCAAGTTGATTAGCCTTTCAATTCCAGACGGCAAATTTTTAAGAAATGAGCACAACCTGATATTCAGAGTTTGTAAGTTACATAAGTTACACAGTGCCTCAGGCAAATATTCCAATCCTGTATTTCCCTCCAAACTGAGATATCTCAAATATAACAGCTTCCCTATTTGGTCCGGAAGTTCTGTAATTGAAGTTTGCCTTCGACATCCCTTGTTGCTCAAGTCTAGCATCCTTAGACAAATCAATTGATCAAATAATCCCGGCAAAGATGCATTTAGAGATGATGTGTTATGAGGACATGAATCAACTATGAGGCTACGAAGCTTTTCAGCCTTATAAAGAGGGCTTGGAATGGCGGCCTGTTCATTATCAAGAATGACTCTTACATGACGAGCATTTTCATGACAGCATTCAGCCCTTTGCACTTCAAGGCCATTGCTTGCTACTACACAGCATTCTCCTTTTCTCAAAAGTTGAGCAAATTCATGAACAATATCATGCATTTTGCATCTAATTATGCTCTCATCCTTGACATCCATCTCAAACTCTTGAAAGAAAGAACGCATTGCTAAGTTATCGAAGTACTCTTCACCAATAATCTGTGTCTCATTTCCTTCTCCAAGAAAACCTTGAGCCATCCATAACTTGATCAACAAATCCTTCTCTACCTTATGATCTTTAGGGAAAATGGCACAATATGAGAAGCATTGCCTTAATGGTGGTGGCAAATCATAATAGCTTAGTAATAAGGGTGAAAAAAGACCGCTTTCAGCCTCGTCAAGCTCCCACATACGACTATCCAAGATTCTTTGCCATTGTTCTCTAGATCTTTTAAATCGTAGAAGACCTCCCAGTGTTTTTGCTGCAAGTGGCAAACCCCTGCACCTGTCTGCAATTTTCTTCCCAATGTCTGCCAAACTCCCACGCTCTCTGTCATTCCTTTCAGAAAAAGCAATGTGACTGAATAAGGACCAACACTCTTCTTCCGATAAGCTTCCCAAATGGAACAATTTGGTGCAACCCATTATAGCAGCAACATTCTCCTTGCGTGTGGTCACCAAGATTTTGCTTCCTGGGGTGGCACCACTGTTAAGACAGTATTTCAACGATTGCCACTTCCTCTCATCCTCTGTCCAGACATCATCAAGAACAAGTAGGAACCTTTTTCCCGCAATAGATTCCTGAATTTGCTCAAGTACAGTGTTCAACTCACCAAAACTCGAGGGAGTACGCGTTAGAGCTTCAAGAATAGCTTTTGCAACCCTCATCTCATCAAAGGGATCAGAAACACACACCCATAGTTTCTTCTGAAAATAAGCGTTCACCTCACGGTCGTTGTAAACTATTTGGGCTAAAGTTGTTTTCCCTATCCCTCCCATCCCCACAATAGAGATTAAAGGGATTCCACTTTCTTGAGCACTGCTCTCACTTAGCAACATTCTAACAACGGTGTTTTTGTCTTGGTCTCGACCACGCATTTCAGACACATCAATAAAGCATGTGGTCTTGGGTCTTTCAGGCTCTATGTCATTGTTCCGAGTTAGATTTACAATGAAAGCAAAATCATCTTTCTCTTTCGCAATGATTTGAAGCCTTTCATTTAGTTCTTTAATCTTGACAGCAGTATTATGACGTCTAACAACTCGTGGAACAGAAACTCCGGAGGGTGCAAGACGACTTACCGGAAAAGTTGAAGACGAAGAGCTTCGAGATTTCCCGATTTGTGATCTGAGAATAGCAGTGCTCCATTCATCCAACACGTCTTCAATATCATAAGCTACGTTTTGAAGGTTATCAAGCCAAAGTTTAACAGCTTGCTCCTTCACTTGTCTTTTCTCTGCGTCAGCAAGGACAGCTCGGATAGTTCGAAGAGTAGAGCCGATCTTCTCGACTTCTTCGTTAACACCAACAACAAGTCGCAGCCCGTTTTCAGCTACTTGAAGGCTGATGGAGGTTAATCGTTCAAAGACTCCAGAAACAAGCGCTTCCGCCATTGTTAATAAAGCAAACAATTGATAATAGACACCGGGGTTGAAGTAGAAAGACTAAAGAGGATAGGGTTGGCGATGATCAGCACTAGACTGGGATGCTTGACTTGAGTTGGCTCCCTTTGTTACAAGTCTTTAGCTGAAGACATTTTTCAGTTATCCTGTGTATCCTTCTTTAAAATCTGAACCGAACATCTACTACAATGACCGAAGTAAACAAAATTTCACTTTCCTTGGATTAACTTGATTGATCCATTGTTAATTTTTGTAAAAGAAACAGCGTAAATTACATTGTAGGCCACTAAACTATTGACTTGATTCTATTTTGAGCACCGAACTATGAATTTATCAGTCATATCACTTAATTATTTAAATGTTATCAATCAAGCCGTAACGGTTACGGTAAAGATTTGTATAACTATACATTTAGTTCTTATATTTACACAGTCAATCAATTTAGTCCTAATTTAAAAAATAATCAAAAAATATAACCCAATATTTACAAACCATTACAATTTACTCCTAATTTTAATTAAAAATAGTTTTAAAATTTTCTATCAATCAGATGGTAACACATGTAACCGATTTGGTATTTTGATTGGTGAAAAGTGAAAACTAAGAAAATGGGTATTACCTCCAAGGAGACTCAAACCCAAAGAGTGAAGTAAGAAACATGTTTGACCACTGTTGATTTCAGAGAACATAAAGAAAACAACCATCAAAACTGCCAGCCAGTCAATCAAAGCCCTAGGGATTACTTAATTCTTAACAAGTAAAATTGCAGAACGCTGGGCTTAAACCCTTCAAACAACGCTTAAAACAGAATGCAAAAGACAGTTCCATAGCTATATTACTTCGATTCTAGACTAGAAACTACGAAAACAAAACCAACCCATCAGAGATAACCCACTAACAAGATGCAGCACTTAAAAATTCAGCTTAAAATTAGCTTAGAGAAACTAAAACATCGGTAAGCAGTGAACATGTACAAAAATGAGTAAAAGAGGGGTTGAAATTTCTTTTATAGAAAAGCGAGGAGCGTGTACCTGAAGAACGTTTGCTTCCTTTGAACCGCTGATGAGTTTGCTGCCAGTCGAGAGTTGAACACAACGGAAGAAAATGGTTTGATTTTAATAAAAAAATCTCTATTTAATAAAAAAATATTAAATAAAATTATTGAATTTAAATAAGGGTTAACTACACCATTGACCACCGAACTAATTGGAGATTCCTATTTTGATCACTGAACTAACAAACTTGTCAATCAGACCACCGAACTTATAAAATCAACCTATTTCACCGTCGTTAAAAATCTAACGTTGGAGTGACAGAAATGCCACATGGCAATTAACAGAAAATTTTAAAATTACACACTTGATCCTTGTTATTTACATATTCTTTCAGTTTAGTCCTAATTTTAAATTAATAAAATAATAAATTATTTAATTAGGTGGTGACACGTGTCACCACCTGATTGGAGGAGGAAAATAAATTATTAAATCAAATATAAATAATTAAAGTCTTCCAATAAGGTGTTGACGCGTATCACCACCTAATTAAATAATTTATTATTTTATTAATTTAAAGTTAGACTAAATTGAAAGAATGTGTAAAAAACAGGGATCAAATGTATAATTTTAAAATTTTTCCGTTAATTGCCACGTGGCAGTTCCGTCACTCCACGGTTAAGTTTTTAACGGCGGTGGTAAAAATAGGTTAATTTTATAAGTTCGGTGGTATGATTGACGAATTCGTTAGTTCGATGGTCAAAATAGGAATCCCCAATTAGTTCGGTGGTCAATGGTATAGTTAACCCTTTAAATAATTATCGATTTTAATCTCTTAATCAAAAACCAATTTATCACCGATTTGGACGGTAGGTAGGAACTAGGAAGGAAGTAGGAACGTGGGATATGGAAGGCCAAATGTAAGGGTATATTACACCACGGGTCACTTAGTTATATATTTAATAACAAACATGTCATTCTACTTTTAAAAGTTACAATTTAATCATTTAATTATAGGTTAAAAAATGTAGTTCACTCAATTAAAATTTTATGACAAATGAGTTACTTTGTCATTAAAATTGAAACAACAGCTTGATATGATAGCAACTTTAATACCCGGAACTTATACATTCTATTAATTTAGTTCTAATTTGCAATAATTCAATGAACTTAACCTTTTATATTCTTAAAAAATCTATTAATAAAGTGATTATGTTTATTAACAGACAATATTATGGACATAGTGAGTTTATTCCATTAGTTTGTCAACTGTCTAGTGAAGTGATTGTGTCTGTTAAGCTATCACATTTGTTGATTATCAGACTGATGAAAAATAGCATTGAGTGTAGTAAGTGGTCGGAGGGTGTGTTAGGATAATGTAGTGCTGAAAATTTTAAATATTTTCTTGAATAAAAATTTGAACCGCATAAAAAAAAAAAACCTTTATAAACAATAAAAGAATAGGATTCCAATCCGCGGAAGGAAAAAAGAGTACCCAATCTTTATTATATAAGATGGATTATCGTCTTAGAACCTTTCTGATACAAGCAGTTTAGAACCAAAAAGACATTGACATCTTACACAAATCAATAAGGGAACCATCCCCTAAGACCATTCTGATATTATCAATTAATAAACCATTGTTCGAGGCAGCGGAAGTCACAATGTTTTTCCAAATCCAAGGTAGCGTAAGAGAGAGGGACAACCATTACCGTATTTTGCATCAAGCACTCTCCTCCATAAACGATCTTCTTCATAGGTGAACTGCCAAACCCATTCATTGAGTAAAGATTTATTTTTTAATTTAATATCCACTATACCAAGGCCCCCATGTTATTTTATCCGAAAGAAAGGGAGATTGCATTAAATTAAAAAGAAGGTACAAAGTCAAGCGCCACGTCCCACGTACAGAAGCCAAAAAACATGCAGAAGCATGCAACTCGGGACACCTACAACGAGAACAAAACACCCAACAGAGATCATCTCTGGGGAAGAAAACAAACGACGCAAACAAACACTTACAAAGCCAAAGACCAGGCACGTAGGCCAAAAGCAAACGAGGGTGATCCCATGCCATAGAGTCATCCAGTGGCGGATCCAGAATTTTTTTTTAGGGTGGACACAAATCAAAACATTTTTTAGGATGGGTACAAATCATAAAAATCTCAAAATTTCAGGGTGGGCACAAGTCATAAAATTTGAGGAGTAATTCATAAAAATTATAAAAATTGAAGTCAAATGTGTAAGGTTTAGAAAATTCAGGGTGGGCACAGGCCCACCCAATGGACCATATAGATCCGCCACTGGAGTCATCCCTAACCAGAAGAAAGAAGCAGAAAACAATACAGATACCCTTTCCAATTCTGGAGTCGGTCTTGAGACTCGATCGAAGCATTCGAGTGAGAGCTCCTTCCAGAGGCAGGCTCCCTTGTCGGTAGACATGGGTCTTGTCAACTAGAATGCTATGACCGAAAAACTTGACTTAGAGATTAGCCTGATAAGGTTGAGACAACCAACATCGAAAAAAGCCTTCATTCATGAGCTGGAAAGGACCGTAAGAAACCTCAGATCACTCGTGAACCAAGAACACCTGATGATCCAAAGGGAAGGTTTCACGTAAGCCACCAACTTTCGACCATTCCTATCGAGAGAGGTGGTGCCAGATTCGATCATTTCTGATGCGGATAACCCCTAGGAGAGTTATCTGCTGGCCTGTTTATGGTGGAGCTCTCGTTTATCGGTAAGGACTCGTGCCCATGATTGAGAGAACCTTCTTCATTACTTAGCACAACTTCCTCGGTAAGCCTGCAGTTGTCGTCCACGAACATTGACGCAACCTTAGTAATTTTCTTACCAAATGGATCGATTCCCAGCTTTGTGATTCCAACCCCATCGAGCATAACCCTGATGATTTCTATGGCGTGCATGCGTCTCGCGGCCTGCTTGATTAGCGTCAATCTTTTGGATCCATGGGAGAAGCCCTTCTTCTTCCTCTAAATACTGTTGATTACCGGCGACGCCCAGGTAAAGGAATCGGGGAACAAAGCCACCTTAAGAATGTCTTCATTAGCCACAGCTCTGAACTCGTTTGCTCCCCAATTTCCTGGTGTTATCTGGTAGATTCCATCATAGATATAACTCAAAAGTTCTCTTCTCTTGGCTACGAAGGGGGATTCTTTTGGTGAGTCCATTCTTTTGCGTTTGTGATCTCTTGAGACGCCAAGGTTATTGACCCCTTCGATAATCATTTCGCTCCATTGTTCATCTTGAGTGATGCAGGAGGCACTGGACTGACTAGAGCTAGAGCTTGCAATAATCAAGGTAGCCTAGGGAGCCTTGGCCATCAAGGCATCTAAGCATTCATTCTTTTTTGGAAGGTCAATTGTACTATCTCCATCGAAAGGGGAGATCTCCAAAAGTTTCTGTAGAACTAATGTTTTGATATAATAATTGAAAAATGTTTTGGACTGATTTAAAAAAAGTATTTAAAACACTTCCAAAGTCCAAACAACTTGAAATTATGTTTAGGGAAGTTTTTAAAGGGTTTTTCATGTTTTTCAAAGCCAAACTTCACAAAACTGTCCAAGTGTTTCGAAACACCTTAGGGCGTTTCAAAACAGGGGGTTCCAGTAGCAAAATCGTTTCGATACTTGTATCGAAACGGGCTTTCCATGGACATGATTTTTGCCCAACGTTTCGAAACGGGCTATGTCGTTTCGATACGCCTACGTGGCATTGACCACAACTGTCATAAACCCCAACGACTATTTTCCCAACTAACTTTTAAATGCAGGCGTTTCGATACGGGTTTCGAAACGGCAAGGGGGTGTTTCGATATGAATGCCCTGACAGACTGCAACGACTCTTTCTACTTAAAGAGCATTTCGAAACGGGTTCAAGCGTTTCGAAACGGGGAGCTGCAGAACTGCATTTATGGTGGGAATTAAAGTCCTCAACGGCTCCAATATGATCCCAACGGCTAGTAACGGCTACAAACTCATTTGGGAGTATAAAAGGGACCTCCAAGCATCAAGAGAAGGCTAATGCTCATATTTTCAAACATCAAAGATTGTCTTAGAGCTTAAATTGTCATTTATTGTATAGACAAACACTAGTGAGCCAAAATTGTCAAATTTGCTCAAGTGTTTTAGGTTTTGGGTGAGTGCTTAATTGTGCAAACAAACACCTATTAGAGGGTTTTAAGTTTGCTTTATTTATCTTTTTGTAAAGAGGGTTTCAATCAAGGCTTTGGGTAGAAAGCTTGATTGGTTGTAAGGGTTTCCTCCTAATCCTAGAAAATGGGACGAATCAATAGTGGATTGATTGAGAAATCCTTAGTGGGGAGCTAAGGTAGTGGATGTAGACCTTGGTTAGAAGGTTGAACCACTATAAATCATTGTGTCTATTTACATTCTAGCTTCCACAACCCTTCCACCCAAAAATCCATCTCTCCGCCACTTGGTGAGCCACATCGGTTGATCGAATCGAGCCCCACACATCTCAACAGGTTTCAATCGAGACTTTGGGTAGAAAGCTTGATTGGTTGTAAGGGTTTCCTCCTAAGCCTAGAAAATGGGACAAATCAATAGTGGATTGATTGAGAAATCCTTAGTGGGGAGCTAAGGTAGTGGATGTAGACTTTGGTTAGAAGGTTGAACCACTATAAATCATTGTGTCAATCTTTATTTTAGCCTCCTCAACCCTTCCACCCAAAATTCCACCTCTCCACCACTTGGTGAGCCACATCGGTTGAATGAATCGAGCCCCATACAACTCAACAGTTTCTTACCAAAAAAGAATGTTGCGTGGGAGGGGAGAAGGGCCGTCACATCGTCAGTTGACTCTAGAAACCTCGTACCTTCGAGGGAAGGAATCGAGGAGTTCGAGGTTTTCTTGGACTTGGGACCTTTAGTGAGCTGTGAACTTTTGTCGTTTTCTTCATCATAGGTTTGCCGGGTCACTACATTACCGGTGATTGCTGGTGTGCTTCGTTGTTGGCGATGGAACTTATTCATCTTTCTTTCCCAAGTCTAAGGAGCTCTCAGCCATGGCCCAAATCGACCTAATAGCTTGAAGATGCTCGTATCATGCCAACATTCTTTTTCACCATGTCCAATCCTCACGCACTTGTAACAGAATTTTGGGAGTCTTTCATACTTGAAAAAGACTTCCACAGGTTTGAAATCCTTCCTATTGAGAATGAAACTCGTGTCTTTAGGTTTGCAAATGTCTTCCCATTTGATCCAATAGATGTTTTTTTTTTCTCAAAATCCCCCCACAAGAATCTAGAGATAATTTTTTAGATAAAATTAATTCTATCCATAAGTTTTGAGACTAAAATTGTTATTATGTTAAGTCGTTATTTTAATTTTAATGACAAATCAATTTGTTTGTTACAAAAGTTAATCGAGTAACATGTTTGTCCATAAACCTATAACTGAGTGACTAAATTGTTAGTTTTAGAAAGAAGGGAAATTTGGTTTAATTCAGTCATGGTAGATGTTCGATTCAGATTTTAAAAAAATACACATAGGATAAGTAACTCAAAATGTCTTCGGCTAAAGACTTGTAACTAGGGATGGCCATTTAACTCATACACAATGGGTTCCGACCCAACCCGACCCGATTGTAACCCCCTCATCTCGGTCTGGGCGACTGACCGGTCTGAGCGGGCTACACGGGGATAACCGAGACGAAACCCGTTAAGGCTTCACTTCGGTTAACAACCCAAGAAAACTTTTTCATTTATTATTATCTTGTCTAGATGCATTATTATGTCCTATGTGAAACAACAACAGCGGAAGCAACAAGCGAGGCGATCAACCCAAACAGCATACCAAAAACATCCTATTTTAACATAAACTGCAGGCCGTATCGATACGCCCAAAGGGTGTATCGATACGCCTTGACTAGGTCAACTGGCCAAAGTCAACCCGAGGAGACCGTATCGAAACGGGGGTGAACCATATCGATATGCCCTCAACGGTCAACTTCTTGTAGTCAACGCTACGAAGACCGTTTCGATACTCTCAATCTCTCGTCAAAATCTCAGATTTCCAGTAGCAAAATCGTATCGAAACGCCCCCTTTGCGTATCGAAACGCCTGGCCTGAAACAAGGGAACCGTATCGAAACGGGACCTGCTGCGAACAAACATGTTTTAGCTGGTTTATGGCACAAGGCTGCCCCAAAACACCAACTAAGACCTCCAACAACCAACATGCATAACTCTAAGGCAAAACCACACACAACAAGCATGCTTAACACACTTCATACATATAAAAGCCATACATGGATAGGAAGCATCAATTCAACAAAGGATTCATACATAGCATTTAAAAGGATTTCATGCTTAGAACCAACATTCACAAACATTCAAGGTAAGCAATAAAGCATGGTTTACAAAACAAGACATGGCATCCACAAGCCATACCAACATCAACATAACAATGAGTCTAACATGCTCCTAACACAAAATAACCACACAAGTCCCATTGCTTGACTATTACATCATTAACTTAAAATTCATACTTGATAAAATGAAAAGCTCAACTAGCACACTTGGAGGCCCTCCTCTTGCACTAGCAACCCACGAACTACGGATCTGCATTGTCGAACAAAAGAGAGCGTAAGCATAAAGCTTAGTGAGGGTAAGCTCATAAAACAAACCTCGACAATGCAGGGTCCAAGCACGAGCATACAACCAAGGTAGAATGTTTGATCTTACCTTCGAACCACACAAGTCAAGATAATAATGATGCATAAACACAATTATCAACATCATGCCATGCTCAACAACTCATAAGCTCAACACATAGAAATACATATATCAATGTATTATCAAACACATTCCACAATCCGTATTGGCACCTAGCTATGACCCAAATACGCGGATAAACGTTGGAATTCACATCCAACAACTCACATTTACCTTACGGTAGGATTACACTCATCACCGTTTCACGCGGAGAGGATTCCACTCATCCTCACGCCCCGTCGATGGGATTCCACTTATCACTGACTATCATATATATATAAGAAGATTTCCAGGCGAACCCGCACTCCATCTTGATGACTACCATCACCAAGACCACACGCGCATATTGACTCACGTGTGCACACTAAACATCCTAATGATCGATCATTGTACCCAAGCATATTAGTGCCAATACTAACACACTTTCACAACCTTTCACAACACAATTGCTTACCAAATTTCCGTGCTTAGCACGTACTCACCATGATTACCATCATGCACAATCCACATGCATATAACAATGCATCAATGCTATACCTCAACACACATGTATAACACAATATACATAACCACCATAATCACAACTAAACATGAGGCATACTCAACAATTTAAAGTTCAACCAAAGTCTCTAACTAAAGCTTGGGATTAGACTACCAATCTAATCCCAACTCTAGGTGGGTATACCAAGCCCAACCTAGTCCACATGCTTGAACCAACCTTTGAAAATCAATTTAAAATGTAGAACCACTCACCGACTAATCCAAGCTCAACAACATAAGCCGATCAAGCTCCCAACGGTTTTGGATTCGATCCCGAAGCTTCACCAACACAAACAAAACAACTACGAATCAGTCCACAAATCAAAGTATCAAACTCAGAACACAAACCAAGCACAAAACACATGATTTCAAGCTAAAGACAACCCCAAAATCCTCATTCCCGAGCAGCCCTAAAGCACAGCCAAAAACCAATGATTCCAATACCTTTAATACACCTAAAGGCTTCCAAAACAACCCTCAACCAACATACAACCATCGGCCAACAAGACTTCACCCAAAACTGTCCCAAAATCCAACCTAAAACCCTTCTAAAACCCCACTAAAACTCAATTTCGGGAATCTTTGTAAAACCATGTAAAAATCGAGTATGTTGGACCTTTTAGATAGCAAACAACTCATACAACATCAACAAATCAAAATCTTAAGTTAAAGTTGATAAAGATGACATTTTTAATCTAAAACCCCAAAATCTCAAAATGTAAAAACCATGAGCTTTTATGAAAATAAAGGTATGAACTTGTAGAGAATGGTAAGGACAAGTCAAAAATGAGTTTACTTTTGAAAAATCTCCAACAACAAGCAAACATGGTGATGGAATAGTGATTCCAATGGTGTAGAGGTTTTTGTCGTGGAAATGTTTTGAAAAGGGGGAAGAAGATGAGTTAAAAAGGGTCTTTTAGATAAAATGAGTTTTATTTCTCAAGATCAATTATTTACAAGAATGCCATTACCATCTTCCACTATTCTAAAATCCATGAAATTTTGGGTTTCGAATTAAAATTGGATCCAACATATTAAATGGATTTTTAAAACGAAAAAGAAAAACCCAAAACATTATTTTAATATTATTTTCACTCGACCCCAAACTCGGGTGTTACACCGATCTTATAGAGAATGGTTTTTTTAAAAGAAAAATTCGGGTTCAGGTTTGGTTTTTTGAGGATGAGGCCAGGTCGGGTTTGGGTTTAAGGTGAAAATACCCGACCCGACCCAGGATAATAATTCAATTTTATTATAAATATATAGGTATAATTGCTACAATGCTCCTCTCTTTATATATGTATATATATATATATTTCAATTATCTCCCTATTTTGTCTAATAAAAGTAGAATAATTATTATAATGCTCATTCTCTATTTGTATTTTTACAATTAGCTCCTTATTTTTATCGAATAATAAAAAAAATTGGTAATTTTTTATTTATTTCGGGTCAGGTCGGGTTGGGTTGAGATATTTACTCTAAAATTCAAATTTGGGTTCAGGTCGAGTGAAACATCATAAAATATCGAGTCAAATTTAAATAAAGATTTTAAATTTTTAGGTCGGGTGTATATTGATAAAAACCCGATCCGACTTACCCATGGCCTTCCCACTTGTAGCATAGGGAGTCAACTCAAGTCAAGTATCCCAGTCTAGTGCTGATCATGGCCAACCTTATCCTCTTTAGTCTTTCTACTTCGACCCCGTCGTCTATTCTCAGTTGTTTGCTTCATTAACAATGGCGGAAGCGCTTGTTTCTGGAGTCTTTGAACGATTAACCTCCATCAGCCTTCAAGTAGCTGAAAACGGGCTGCGACTTGTTGTTAGTGTTAACGAAGACGTCGAGAACATCGGCTCTACTCTTCGCACCATCCGAGCTGTCCTTGCAGACGCAGAGAAAAGACAAGTGAAGGAGCAAGCCGTCAAGCTTTGGCTTGATAACCTGCAAAACGTAGCTTATGATATTGAAGACGTGTTGGATGAATGGAGCACTGCCATTCTCAGATCAACAACCGGGAAATCTCGAAGCTCTTCGTCTTCAACTTTTCCGGTAAGTCGTTTCGAACCCCCCGGGATTTCAATTCCACGACTTGTTGGACGTCGAAATATTGCTGTCAAGATTAAAGAACTAAACGAAAGGCTTCAAGTCATTGCAAAAGAGAAAGATGATTTTGCTTTCTTGTAAATCTAACTCGGAACAATGACATAGAGCCTGAAAGACCCAAGACCACATGCTTTATTGATGTGTCTGAAATACGTGGTCGAGACCAAGACAAAAACACCATTGTTAGAATGTTGCTAAGCGAGAGCAGTGCTCAAGAAAGGGGAATCCTTAGCAATGCGACACAGATTGTTGGTGAAGAGTACTTCGATAACTTAGCAATGCGCTCTTTCTTTCAAGAGTTCGAGATGGATGAAAACGAAGATAGCATAATGAGATGCAAAATGCATGATATCGTGCATGAATTTGCTCAACTTTTGAGAAAAGGAGAATGTTGTGTTGTAGCAAGCAATGGCATTGAAGAGCAAAGAGCTGAATGGTGTCATGAAAAAGCTCGTCATGTAAGAGTAATTCTTGATAATGAACATGCTGCAATTCCAAGCCCTCTTTATAATGCTAAAAAGAGATGGGAATTGATCAAACTCTTCATGGCTTCAAAGCATTGGTATGATAATCTTCTTTTTTTCCTATACAAGACAATATTCCATGCTTTGCAACAAACTTTATATTCACTTTTAGTTTCCTGGCTTGTCTGTAAAGAATTTCATCTTTTTATTTTTTTTATATTCGAACCTACTACATAAGATTAAATAATATGAATAACTTTGACTGCTTTTACAATTAATAGACCTTTTATTTTGATTATAGTAAAATGCTAAATTTAGCAATCATACAGTAGAACGTTAAACTAGTGGTGACGGACCGTGACATTGACGCGGAAAAGCGTGTAAAAAGTCGAAGGATCAGAGGAAAGAGTCTCGAACGTGAGATAGCCTGTGGCATATCGGAATTTTCCGGTACCGGAAAGGACACTATATTCCCTGACGGGCATGAACCGGTTGCCATTCCCTTGTACCTGGAGGGTGCTGCCGTTGTAGGCCTCGTTGGTGAAGACCAACGAGAAGGAAACGTACGCATTGATCCCATCCAAACCCGTGGTGATAGATATGCCTTGCCCTCGTCCTACGATAGCCGATGTGAGTTCTGGACCTTCGGTGACGAGGTCATCGGTCATAACGAAAGTTCCGAAGTCGGTGTAAGACCAGAGTTTCCCCGGAAAGCCAACCATTGGAAGGCTAGTGGCGTTAGGACCAGCTGAGTAGTCCTGAAAGTAGACGGTCATGTTGGTTTGCTTAATCACTTCATTGTCTGCCATGGCCGGGACGAGTGAGAACAACATCGCCACCGCCATAAACATGGCGGAAACAAGTTGAAATCTCCGGGAAGAATTAGACATTGCCGCCATGGAATTAAAGTCTAAATAGCTTTCTTTGGCGTGCACAATGGAGACTACTATCATTTCCTTGTATAGGTCATTGATCTTGACCATACACCATACGAAGTTTATTTAAAATTTTAGAAATTTAATTAAAATTAAAAAATTTGAAGGTCTTAGTGAAAACTTTATTTTAAAAATTCTTTAAAATATTTAATAAAACATTTTAACAATTTTGAAAGAGCCTGATTAAAATTTTAAAAATATTTCAAGAACATAATGTAATTTTTTCAAAACTTTAGGGGTGGCAAGGCCCCCTTTAGCTCCATTCACCATCCGCCCGTGAGTAGGGGTGACCATAGTCCCCAAATTTTAAGAAATAAGAATTTGATCTCCAATTTTTAAAAAAAATTAAAAAATTCATATCAAGCTTAAATTTTTAATATTTTTAATTAAATATCATCTCATAAATTTTAAAAGTTCTTATTAAATCTCTCAAAATAATTAAAAGTTTTAGTTAAACCCTCAAATTTTATTAAAATTTTAATTTAAGCCTTCAACTTTTTAAAAAATTTAAATTTGCCCACTCAAGCTCTTGTCTCAAGTTCTGCTACTGTGACAATGTTGCGAATCTGAAAGATCAAAGTCAAGCCACAAAGCATGATGTGTTTTACTTAGTTTATTTTTCGATCTCTGTCCTTATTTTGTGGTAGAGAATCATATATATTTGATTAATGTGCTTGGCTGCTATACTTTATTGAAAATGTGTTGTCAGCTGAGCAATGGGTTTAGAAAACTAATCGGTAATCACTCCCTTTGACTAATTAATTAATTATTCTAATTAGATAATGTTTACAAATCAACTGCTTCAACAAAAGCTGTACATATTAAAATATATCACATTAAAATTGATTCGAATTAAATAAATCTATTTCTTCTTCATCAATGTCAATGTAAATCGAGTTTCTGAGTTGAAACCCCATTTTATTATATTATGTAAATATTATAGTACTTTTTATATATTTTATAATATCTCCAGCTGGTCCAAGAAGTTTAGTTTTTTTTTTAAATAGGGTTTTTTGATGGGTAAAAATTATGGACTGTCGGTTGTCATATTAAATAGTTAGGTCAAATATATATATATACATATATATATATATATATATTTGTATAGAATAGTTTTTGGGTCACGTGCATTTTCGAAATTGTGTCGATTGACAACTTGTTTAAGTAGAAAAATATAATAAAATTATTTATGTTAGGCGAATATTTATAAAGTTTAATAATTATTTTGTAATAATTAATGTATTATTTAATTATTCAGTTAATTTATTGTTAAATTATTAATGACATCTAATGATTTAATATTTATTTTGTAATAAAATTTAAAATTTAATGTTTATTTTATAATTTTTTTTAATTTTCAATACCAATTTAATGACCATGCGTAAATTTTACCCTTTTAATTTTTTTTCATTTATTTCCCTCTCCATTAATGAGTGACACTTCGATAAAAGTTTTCTTAAAACAAAAGGAATAGAATTAAATTTCAAAATTTATTCTAATTCAATCCTGTTAAATGAATCCATCGAAACCTTCTAACTCTTTAGTCTAATCATGTTGGGAACACCGACAGATTTTGGCCACACTTTTAGTTTTGGTGGGTGAATTTTCTGTATACACAATGACTCGAGCTCGAAACCTGTTTAAGCGATACTAAGATGCTTATCGAGGGAAAATACAGAGGACCCGTCTTTCTCCTTTTTCATCATGTGCATATTTCTGTGATCCCAAAACAGTTTCATTAATTATGATTTATTACTGTTTATGAAGCTTGGATTTTCTGTTGATTGTTAACCAAACCTATATATACTTATGATCTTCACTGTATTTGCAAATTGCAGAGATTATGATGTTGAAAGTGAGAGGCAGCAGGGTGTGGAGAATTTCTAACGAACCAATCATATTAACCATACATATGACTTTGTATGTAGCCTGTGCTCCATTGTGTCCTAAATGTTTGTACATTTGAAGTTGATGAATTCGAAAAAGTTCACTCAATTTGCAGGTCAAGAGAATGAGAGAAGAGTATGGGAAACTGGACAAGGTGGAAATGAGCATATGGGAATGCTGTGGACTTCTTAATGATGTGGTTGATGAGAGTGACCCTGACTTAGATGAGACTCAGATCGAACACTTGCTGCAAACCGCCGAGGTTATCCGAAAGGACTATCCCGATGAGGTTAGACCAGTGGGCCGTTATAGGTGAGTTTCGTTTACCGTCGGCAATGGCTTATTTATTATAACACTAGATCATATCTCTAAAAAAACAAGTGTTAACTCCATTAAAGACAGTCCCAGGATCTTTACAGTTCATCATGTAGATTGCCTTCTGTGGAACGAAGTTTCAGCTCTGCTTTAAGGAGATGGGTAGCAGCCAATGATGCATGAAGAGCAGCACCATAAGGAAGTACATCTTCATTGATAATGAAGTTCGGCGAGTGGACCGAGCTGAGCTTCGGGCTGCTCTCATCTTGCATCCCAAGGAAGAAGAAATATCCGGGAATTGCCTCTTGGTAAAATGCAAAATCCTCGGATCCCATCAATGGCTTCATGTCTTTAACTTTGTCGTTGCCAAGCATAACTGCCGCAACGTTCCGGAAATGCTCGTGCAAGTCCTTGTTGTTTACGGTCGGAGGGTAGTGTGGTGCCAGTTTGTAGTGAAAATCAACGGTTGCATTGCACCTTTGCACGGCAGCTTGCCCTTGGATAACCTGTCAACTTGACCGAATCAGATTTCTGGGATAGAAAAACCATAACATAATGAACCTCTTTTTTCCAAAACATTTAGTCATTCCACAAGGCTTTTCTTATGTACTTACCGCATCGACCCGCTGCTTAAGTTGTATCAAACTCGCTTTTGAAAATGCCCGGAAAGTCCCTCCGATTGTAACTGAATCTGGAATGACATTAAGAGCGTTGCCTCCTTGAAACTTTGCAACTGTCACCACCTACAAGGAAATAGTATCACAAAATGGACACATTCAAAGGCTAGAAACAATGGAAGGAAGAAATATACCTGGGAATCCAATGGATCAGCTTCACGCGAGACAAGATGTTGTAGGCTGACAATAACATTTGAGGCTGCCAAAATCGGATCAATCGAATGTTGAGGAAGGGCTGCATGGCCTCCTCGTCCGCTTATTACAGCATTGAACTTGCCGCTTCCGGCTAATAAAGGACCCGGCTTGGAGGCCACAGTACCAATTGGTTTTTTATGCGAAACGTGCAGTCCAAAGATTGCATCGACATTGTCCAACACACCTGCATCTAGCATCTTCTTTGCCCCGCCACCGCCTTCCTCTGCCGGTTGGAAAACAAGAACAACCGTACCCTGAATACGATACAAAACCAAACAGCATCAAGCATCCCAAAAGGGAAACAATGAAAGCTAACATGCCTATTGGCCTAACACAGTTAAAACTTTCAAGGGACAATGTGAATATCAGTAGGAAAACCGGTACTGAATACAGAATCACAGACTAAACATGGTGGTTTAAAAGTTTATTAATAGTCAGCCATGAAAACGAGATTCATGCTCGGTAATATCTCCACGATTCTACCCAACGATTCCCCGACTAAGTGGATTACTTCAGTTCGAGCATACTAAAAGCAGGGGCAGACATGTACTTGGATTATTAATCTGATAAACAAATTAACAATCAAAGTTGGAAATAGCATTTGGCACCCTTACTAATGCAAATCATGAACAGGAGAGAAATAATTCAATCGTAAAACATTCGATTAAACACGAAATTTAGAAAGATAAAACTAATATGACGCACCTTTAACTCTTCAACATGCTCTTTCAGTATTTTAGCAGCACCAAGAACCATTGAAACATGAGCATCATGCCCGCAAGCATGCATTTTTCCAGGAATTTTACTCTTGTGCTCCCAATTCACCTCTTCCTACAGATTTCAACAACTCATTAATCGAAATCATAGTTGATTCGAAGCCAATATCAGACATTCAAATAGCTGTCCGAAACTATTATTGCGGAAAATAACAGTACGCAATGACCGCAATAGTATCTGTTATGTCCGCAACTGCGATAAAAGACTGACACCGATATAATGTACAATACAAACCCAGAAAGATATGAAAAATTTCAAACCTGAATAGGGAGAGCATCCATATCTGCCCTGATGGCAACAAAAGGGGGTTTACCAGTCCCAACAAAGCCAACAACACCAGTGACTGAAACAGGGTAATTATAAGGAATACCCAGTTTATCCAACTCTGATCTGATCAGCTTACTGGTCTCAAATTCCTCATATCCCAATTCAGGATTCTCATGTATTTTCCTCCTGATTCCCACCATCCAATCGGCAAGCTCCTTTCTTTTAGCGAAATCGAGAAACCTCTTGGGGATTTCAGGCAACCCATTTGACGAGCTCAGAGAAGATGGTAAACCAACTGTTGGATTGAGTAGATGAAATACCAGAAGAAAAGGGACCAAGTTGGTGAAACCCATGTTTGTTTTCATAGCAAAAAGGAAGAATCTGCAGGGGAACAAAAGTTGGGTTTTTTATGGTTTTTTGCTAAAAAAATTATTGAAGATGGTGTAGAGAATGTGCGAATGCTCGCCAATCGAACAGTGCTTTTGAGTTGTCGTAGGTGACATTTTAGAATTTAGATAGTTAGCTGTAGTTTTCGCCGGCCACAGCTGCTACACGTGCTGAAACATTTCTGGCGGCTGTGCTTTTGGATGATATCCTCATCTCTTATAATTTGCACGGCCATGGAAGAAACCAACAGGTTCTACAATTAAAGTGAACTTCGATGCTTCCTTCAATTGTGTTGACAAAGCAGCATCGCTAGGCATCCTTGCTAGGGACAACACACCAGCTAACGGAAGCCAGACTCGTGCTTTAGCAAAGTCTGCTTACCACTTTGACTAACCCCTGTTAGTTAACATAGCGATAATCTTTAGAAGTAACTGAAAGTCACAGTTTAAAATAAATGTTTAAGTATAAAAACAAATAAAATTACATTAGAACAAACAATTGATCGAGCATAAAGTTGCCATAAAAAATAGAGAAAACTGCTCCGTATCATAGCCACGCCTCATCCTTCACTTTTGCTGAAAAACATGAATGATTGATCCCTTCTCTTTCTCCGCGGAGAGAGGACGGATTGCAGGGTTCAAATGGAGAAGCAGATGGTATCTTGATTCAATCGGGTTCCGTCTGTCTCGTGTTCACTCTCCTAAACTCTTCCAGAAGGTATTGGCAAGTTGTCTCTGATAGAATAGCAGAATTAACAACAGCAACGACAGACGCACAAAAGACCGAAATTAAAGGAATGAAGTTCTGAAGGCCAAAAATTACTTGTTTCAGGCTATTGATCGTTCAAGCTTGGAGACCATTCTTTGCAAAGACACCTCCAAGCAGATATGTGATTCAATGAAAAAAAAATATGAAGGCTCAGCGAAAGCAACGAGGCAACAACTTCAAACACTTCGCACCGAGTTTGAGAACCTGAAGATGAAGTCGGGTGAGTCGATTGCAGTTTATTTCTCACGAGTCATGACAATCACTAATAAGATGCGGGTGTTCGGGGACAAGTCAGAGGATATCATCATAATTGAAAAGATACTCAGATCCTTGACACCAAAATTTAATTTTGTTGTTTGTGCAATTGAGGAATCCAAGAATATTGATGAACTCTCACTTGATGAGCTGCAAAGTTCGTTACTGGTACATGAACAAAAGATCAAGCAACAAGACATCGAGGAGCAAGCTTTGCAAGCTTCGACAGAATATCACTCGATGTCTAAAGGAGGTAGAGGCGGACGTAAAGAGAAGAGAAGCAACAACCAATGAAACCTGCAACAACAACATTTTCGAGACAGTCAATCTCGAGGAAGAGGAAGAGGACGGGGACGAAGAGGTCATAACTCAACAACTCATCAACGAAAGTCAGTAGACAAGTCAAATGTTGAATGCTATAGGTGCCACACGTATGGTCATTATCAGTCAGAATGTCGAACTAATTTGAATAAGCAAAACAGGGAAGAATAACCAATTTTACAGAGCAAGAGGAAGAGGTTTCTCTTTTGATGGTGTGTCATGTGAATGAAGAAATACAACCAAATTTGTGGTACTTAGACATTGGCTGCAGCAACCACATGTGTGGAGATAAGAGAATTTTTTCCGAATTAGACGAAACCTTTCGCAACACTGTCAAATTCGGTAATAACTCCACGGTATCCGTTATGGGAAAAGGAAAATTCACTCTCCAAACCAAAAGAGACATTATCCACACTATTTCCAATATTCTCTTTGTTCCAGATTTGAAGACCAATTTACTAAATGTGGGTCAGTTGCAAGAGAAGGGATATGAAATCTTCATAAAAAATGAAGTATGCAGAGTTCAAGATGGGAAATTAGGCTTGATCGCTCAGGTGAACATGACATCTAATCGGGTGTTTCCACTTTATCTCCACAGGCTCAATCATTCATGTTTTTCAGCAAAAGTGAAGGATGAGGCGTGGCTATGGCATTTTCGTTATGGGCATCTAAATTTTGGTGGGCTCAAAACGTTGCAGCAGAAAAATATGGTGACAGGTTTACCACAGATTAAAAGCCAGTCTGAGATTTTGTGAAGACTGTGTGGTTGGGAAACAACACAGAGATAGTTTTCCAAAAGGAAAATCATGGAGAGCAAAGCAAGTTTTGGAGCTTATTCACTCTGATCTATGTGGACCCATAAATCCGACATCAAATGGTGGTAAACGTTTGTAACATTCATTGATGACTATAGTCGGAAAACTTGGGTTTATTTTTTGCAGGAATGTCCTTGCGCTAAGACTCTGACCCCGTGACAGATAGTATCAGAGCAGGACTGTGTGCTAGCTGTGAGCTTACCAAGCGCTCCTTGTGCTGCGTAGCGAGTCAAGTGGACGAGCATGTGTCTCGCACCCGAGTGAAGGGGTGTTCGCGAGTAGGTCCTCTATAAAGATATTGAGACAAGGTCGGGTAGGTAGGAAGCCGCAGCAAACGTTCGCCAAGCACTTGAAGTCGCATGTGTCGGAGCCTCAGTGAAGAGGTCGAGCAGGCAGGAAATTGCACACGAGATCTGGGCTAATTCCTCATAGAAGAGGGAAAGAGTTTTCTCCTCATGCACGAGGGCGTGCATGAATTGAGTGGGTGAGATTGTCACGGTCCTATTCGCGTGATAGGCGAGACCGTGACGAGATGCTTGCTGGTTGTGCTTAATGCAGAATGCGGGATAACAATAAGGGTGTAGTACGTGCCGTGCAGCCGTCTAGTCTTCGGATGGGCGTGCTGGTTAGGCACCACACTAGTCGGGAGCTGTCCCCGCTTCCCTGATGAGCCCATGGGAGGGCAAAACCAGTAAGCATCGTGGTGAAAAAGGCTGAACCTCGGGCGTGTGGGAACCCTGAGGTGCCGCATGGGGGAGATGTCCCTGCGCCAAGACTCTGACCCCGTGAGGCCGTGACAGAAGGTGCAGAAAGGATTTCAAAGGCTTACCTGTAGTGTCTCAACCTTCGCAATCACAAGATGTGCAATACCATTACTTTTATATTCTAGGACCTCCTTTTTACTTTCCGATTGTGGAATTAATGTCCTGACACTAACAACCTCACTGCAAATGCAGTCACAGGAAATTTACAGTCAAAATTCACAATAGAGGCACCAGATCATTTATATGAAACAAGCACAACGTGTAACAATCAAAACAAGAACCCAATTCAGTAATATATACGCATACTATTTATCACAAGCTCATTCAAATGGATTCCACCATTTGTTTTGTTTTTTTTGGCCGGGACTACGACTGAGAACAACATCACCATAACTATGGCGGAAACAACTTGAAATCTCCATGAACAATTGGACATTGTTGCCATGGAATCAAAATCTAATATAGCCTTCTTTGGCGTGCAGAATGGAGACTGCTATCATTTCCTTTTATAAGACAATCAATGGCGGATCCTGATCATACAACATACGGGCTATAATTAAAATTTTAAAAGTCTAACCAAAATTAAAAAGAATGAGGGACTTATTTGTCAATTGACAACGTGTTTAAGGAGAAAAAATATAATAAAATGATTTATGTTGAATAACTGAACATTTATAAAGTTAAATAATCATTCTGTAAATATTAATGTATTACTTAATTGTCCATTCAATCTATTGTTAGACTGTCAACCACATCTAACAGAATCTAAAATTTAATGTTCATTTTACAATTTTTTAAAAGTTTAATTACTAAAATGAACATTTTAAGATAATTTAATGATCATTTGTAAATTTTACCCTTTTATTCTCTATTATTTTCATTTATTTCCCTTTCCATTAACTATTATTTTATTATAACACTTCAGCATATCTCTAAAAAAAAACAAGTGCTAACTCCATTAAAGACAGTCCCAGGATCTTCACAGTTCATCATGTAGATTGCCTTCTGTGGAACGAAGTTTCAGCTCTTCCTTAAGGAGATGGGTAGCAGCCAATGATGCATGAAGAGCAGCACCATAAGGAAGAACATCTTCATTGATAATGAAGTTCGGCGTGTGGACCGAGCTGAGCTTCGGCTTGCTCTCATCTTGCATCCCAAGTAAGAAGAAATATCCCGGAATCGCCTCTTGGTAAAATGCGAAATCCTCGGATCCCATCAATGGCTCCATGTCTTTAACTTTGTCATTGCCAAGCATAACCCCTGCAACGCTCCGGAAATACTCGTGCAAGTCCTTGTCGTTTATGGTCGGAGGGTAGTGGGGTACCGGTTTGCCGTGAAAATCAACGGTTGCATTGCACCTTTGCACGGCAGCTTGCCCTTGAATAACCTGTCAACTTGACCAAATCAGATTTCTGGGATGGTAAAATCATAACATATATGAACCTTTTTCGAAACTTTCTGTCATTCACAAGGCTTTTTCTTGTGTGCTTACCGCCTCAATCCGCTGCTTAAGTTGCATTAAACTCGCTTTTGAAAACGCCCGGAAAGTCCCTCCGATTGTAACTGAATCCGGAATGACATTAAAAGCCTTGCCTCCTTGAAACTTTGCAACTGTCACCACCTACAAGGAAATAGTATCACAAAAAGGACACATTCAAAGGCTAGAAAATAATAAAAGGAAGAAATGTACCTGGGAATCCAATGGATCAGCTTCACGCGAAACAAGTTGTTGTAAGCTGACAATAACATTCGAGGCTGCCAAAATTGGATCGATCGAATGTTGAGGAAGGGCTGCATGGCCTCCTCGTCCACTTATTACAGCATTGAAGCTGCCGCTTCCGGCTAATAAAGGACCCGGCTTGGAGGCCACGGTACCAATCGGTTTATCATGTGCAACGTGCAGTCCAAAGATTGCATCGACATTGTCCAACACACCTGCATCTAGCATCTTCTTTGCCCCGCCACCGCCTTCCTCCGCTGGTTGGAAAACAAGAACAACCGTACCCTGAATAAGATAAAAAACCGAACAGCATCAAGCATCCCAGAAGGGAAACAACGAAAGATAACAGGCCTATTGGCCTAACACAGTTAAAACTTTCAAGTGACAGTGTCAATATCAGTGGGAAAACTAGTACTGACTACACAATCACAGACTAAACATGGTGGTTTACAGTTTTATTGATAGTCCACCATAAAACCGATATTCGTGCTCGGTAATATCTTCACGATTCTATCAGACGATTCTCCGACTAAGCAGATAACTTCAGTTCGAGCATACTAAAAGCAGGGGCAGCCATGTACTAGGACAATTAATCTGATGAACAAATTAACAATCAAAGCTGGAAATGGCATTTGGTACCCTTACTAATGCAAAATCATGAACAGGAGAGCAACAATTCAATAGTAAAACAATCGATTAAACACGAAACTTAGATAGATAAAACTAATATGACACACCTTTAACTCTTCAACATGCTCTTTCAGTATTTTAGCAGCACCAAGAACCATTGAAACATGAGCATCATGCCCGCAAGCATGCATCTTTCCAGGAATTTTACTCTTGTGCTCCCAATTCACCTCTTCCTACAGATTTCAACAACTCATTAATTGAAATCATAGTTGATTCGAAGTCAATCTCAGATACTCAAATAGCTGTCCGAAACTATTATTGCCGAAAATAACAGTCCGCAATGACCGCAATAGTATTTGTTATATACACAACTGCAATAAAACAGTGACACCGATATAATGTACAATACTAACCCAAAAAGATATGAAAATTTTCAAACCTGAATAGGGAGAGCATCCATATCTGCCCTGATGGCAACAAAAGGGGGTTTACCAGTCCCAACAAAGCCAACAACACCAGTGACTGAAACAGGGTAATTATAAGGAATACCCAGTTTATCCAACTCTGATCTAATCAGCTTACTGGTCTCAAATTCCTCATATCCCAATTCAGGATTCTCATGTATTTTCCTCCTGATTCCCACCATCCAATCAGCAAGCTCCTTTCTTTTAGCGAAATCGAGAAACCTCTTGGGGATTTCAGGCAACCCATTTGACGAGCTCAGAGAAGATGGTAAAACAACTGTTGGATTGAGTAGATGGAATATCAGAACAAAAGACACCAACTTGGTGAACCCCATGCTTGTTTTCATAGCAAAAAGGAAGAATCTGTAGGGGAACAAAAGTTGGGTTTTTTATGGTTTTTGTTGAAGAAATGATTGAAGATGGTGTTGGGAATGTCCGAATGCAGTTTTCGTAGGTGGCTTTTTAGATAGTTAGCTGTAGTTTTCGCTGGCAGCAGCTGCTACAGTAGACCTACCCGTAAAAAGGTAGCACGTTTTTTTTAAAAAGAAAAATCCCCTTAAATTTTAAGTGAATATGTGCCATTTGTTCATGTAAATTAAGCATACGAGATTAATGTTTTAAGCAAAATTATATTTTTTAAGACGTTTAGAGGTATAATTATATGTATAATCACAAATAACACATGTTTAAATAATTACATGAAAATTATTTATGGTGAAATTTGAATATGAATATTTAGAAACTCAAGGTTACAGCCTTGTCCATACAGTTAAAGCTCGCCGACAACTAGTTGGTCTAGTGAGATAAAATGTCAGATCCTTTACGTAATGTCAGTCGTTCAAATATTGATAACGTGAACAGAAAAAATTAGATTAAAAAGATTATTCATTGAGCTTATGTAAAATCTAATCCAGATTAATTGAATTCTCCTAACTTATGAGTATGTGATTGGTCTATTTAAATAAGTTCACCCATGATTACATGACCCACAAACTGCCCCGTATCACATATGTCTTGGACATATAATCCCTAGTTGGATGGTATCAAAAGGGTTTAATTTTACAACAAAAAGCATCCGTTTTTGGGTAATTCGTCATTATTGTCTTTTTTTTATCAAAGGATAATTTGAATTCAATGATAAAAGTTAAATGTACAAAAAATGGGAGGGGAGAATATCAGGTCCCAACTCAATTGACCCTGATGGTTTTTTGCATACTTGGCTAATTAGTCGGCCGCCTGATTACATGAAAGAGGTACAAAATAAAACATACAAGATACAAAAAATCTCGCAGTTTGCCTAATGTCTTCCTCAACAGCTAAAGTTTCCCAATTCGAAGGGATTCCATCACAAAGCCCACCAATCACAATTTTATTGTCAGCTTTCATAATAATTGTGTTCCATCCATTCCGGATGGCCATCTCTATACCCATCCTGATAGCCAGCACTTCTACCGCAGCGCCAGACGGAGCACTAAAAGGTACAGAGACTCCTTGGTAGACATGTCCCGAGCAATCTCTTGCAGTAGCCGCCGATACTTTTCCTGACAACCGATCAAAAGCAGCATCGCAGTTGCTCTTAATGGTACTAGGAGGCGGCGGTGTCCAGTGCCTGGATTCCTGAGTAGCTTGAGTCTTCTCTGGATACCCGGACCTAGTAGACAGACAGAATTCTATAAAGTCTCGCTCCGCCCTCAGCCACACGTCCCAAGGAAGGTCCTGTCTTCCCTCAAAAGTCAAGGCGTTACGAGATTTTCATAGAGTCCAAAGGAGGAAGGCAATGAGAGTATAATCGTCTTCAAAGTTTCCTAACTTTCTAAATTCATTTATCTTAAGCCACCATTTAGGGAAATCAGGAAAACCCAGGGATGAGGGTGAATAATTAAAGTCAGATGTTTTCAGGCTGTATGTGCAAACGGGCAGAAGAATAAGAGATGTTCAATAGATTCTCCTGAATCCCCACAGCGGGGGCAGCAATCGGAATCCCGGGATTTCCCATGAAAACGGGCCACCAGGGTTCCTTTCGTAGGGACAATGTTATGGCACAGTCTCCATAGAAAGGACCAAATCTTGGATGGGACATTTGCATTCTAGATAGATTTCCAGAACTCCTTACTCGTCTTTGGGTCTTCGCTGGGAGAAGGATTGGATCGGTCCTCAAAACTTTCCTCAATGAATCTATGTCCCGATTTAGATGAATATTCTTCATTTTTGTTTTTGGCCCACACCAAAGAATCTCGCACCTGAGGCCCTCCGATTGGAATGGTCAAAATTGTCTTGGCCTCATGTGGGGAGAAAAACTCATAGATCTAACTCATAGATCTTTGATTCATTCCACGATCTTTGGTCTGAATTCAAAAGGCCACTGACAGAAGGAGAAGGAAGGTCTGATGGTGGTTGAGTCAAGATTCGGTAGCTTGGTAGTGTCGGGTTCCAGTTATCGAACCAAGTTAATATACTTCTCCCGTTTCCAACTCTCCAAATAGCTCCCTCCCTTATTACCTCGTCATTATTGTCCTGTGGTTCATAGCGGTAGCCCAGTGATTCGATTGCTCATGTTTAAGAGTAACCAAAGAACGTTCCGTCCGTATGGAGTGGAGTCGAAGAAAGAGCGCCCTTCTCTTTCTCGATAGAGGGAGGCCGGATTGCGGAGTTCAACAAGACAAGTGGATGGTATCTTGAATCCTTGATTCACTCGGGTTCCGTCTATCTCGTGTTCAATCTCCTAAACTCTTTCAGAAGGTGCAGAAAGGATTTCAAAGGCTTACCAGTAGTGTCTAAACCCTCGGTCACAAGATGTGCAATGCCATTTCTTTATATTTTAGGACCTCCTTTTTACTGTCCGATATAGAATTAATGTCCCGACACTAACAGCCTCACTGCAAATGCAGTCACAGGAAATTTACAGTTAAAATTCACAATAGAGGCACCAGATCATTTATATGAAACAAGCACAACATGTAACAATCGAAACAAGAACCCAATTCAGTAATATATACGCATACAACAAGTTCTTTAAGCATAAATCATAATCCTAATTAGTAATTATCAGTCTTACTATTTATCACAAGCTCATTCAAATGGATTCCACCATTTTTTTCCTAACCTCTAGCCTTAAGCTCCGCAAGTCGCCTTGACAAATCGTCCTCGTCGACCTTCTCCTGTGTGTTGGTCGGCACGGCATGAGCAGCGGGCTGTGGCAACCCAACAGAGACCTCCAACCCGTAATCATCAGCCACTTGCTGCATCAAGCTGTTGACTTCACCTTCTGGTGTGGACAATGAAGTAGAGCCAGCCATAGCACTCTCCATAAACTCTGCCTGGACCTCCATATTCACAAACTGCTTCTCGAATTTATCCATTGTCTCTGACATTTTCTGCAAATTGCCTGCATCATACACGTTTAACAATATATTCACATCAAAGACAATTTAAAGCATAGAAATTCAACAAAAAAATGAAAGAAATGCTAATATGAAATCTCCCCCAACATTTTATATCAAATAAACCCTAAAATTCCACTGCCCCTACAAAAATCAAGAATTTAAAAGTGAAACTTTTTCGAGGAGAAATTACCGGTGGCCAAGGAAGATTCAAGAGACTTGACGATATTACCCATGGACTTGTTAATTGTGGTCATCTTAGCCTGGGTATCGAGCCTGGCGACCACAGCATCGAGTCGGGAGGCGAGACGCAGGTAGTTCATTTGCTCGGTGCGCTTACGGATGGCGTTCTCGGCGTAGATCCGAGCACCGTCCATGTTACCTTTCTCGATCGCCTTCTTCACTTTCAATTTCTCGGATTTCTCTTCCTTCTCGCACTTCTTCGCCTGGCGTTGCAGCGATTTCGAGGTGAATTTGAGGTCCATGATCTGGTTCAACAGCTTCTCGGTATTTCCCATGGCTGAATTTTTCAGAATGTTTGCAGAGAAGTTTAGATTTTGAGAGGAATTTAAAGGAATTATAGTTCAGGATTTTGGGGATTTCGCGTGTTTTGATCGCGTTTTGACTGTTCTGATTTTCTTAGCGTCGAATTCTTAAATTTTGATTTTCTTGGTTTCAAGGAAAATGGGAAGAAAATAGATATGCAACCTAACGAGTGGGCCCAACTTTTACAACTCCTTTAGGGCCTTCAAAATTCAAATAATATTAAAAAAATTATTTACTAGTGAATTAAATATCGATGATTATACAAAAGTATTAAAATGTTAATTTAAATAGTATCATTATATCTGAGCTCGAAAGTATGAAACTAGGATTAAACATTAAGTATGGATATGGTAAGAATCATATTTAGAAACACTATAATAAAAATATGAACCAATTTGCTTCAGTAATTAAGAGAACGGATATTGTTCCTAGAGATCACAGGTTCAAACACAATTTATAATCACCTTAGCTTTTAAAAAAATATACGATAAAAAAACAGTTCTTCGACTACTAAAAGAAAAATCACAAAATAAAAACAATATTTCAGAGAATTTCAACAATCCAAAGAAAACTATATACATAAGAATCCAAACCAGGCAATCGATAACGAAAAAGCCATATACGAGGCAACAAACAGGTCCCGGACTGGTTCATCTCCTTCGAATTGAACTTTATATCACCCAAAGATTTGAACCCAATCTCTGTTTTTGAGTTGGGCCTCATAATCTCAGATGTACAATTCTTCAGCCTTCAACTAGCCATGGCTATGCCATGTGACCAAAGCTTCAAGACCCACCCCCATGTTGTCGTTCACTTCTCCTGGTGCTCCCGAGCATGCGCCACCACAGCCTTAGCCCATCTCTTTATCTCAGCCTTGAGCTTGTTCGAATCGAGGTCTTTTAATGATGATACCGGTGCAACCAAAACCTCATTGAAGGAGAAACACCGGTTAAGCCGTCTGCGCTCTTATCGCTAACAGCTTCATCGCCATTGATGAAACAGTTATAAGGGTTGAGGAGTTATTAAAGCTTGATAAGTAACGTGGGTATTTCAGAACGTGCAGCAAAAGGTTTCCTTTATCTTCAACTTTTCAACATTCTTGCTGTTGCAGATAGAAAGATTCCTATGAAAGTTTGGTCCATTGTCCTAATAAAACCGTATTCAGTACCCTAATCAGGTGTAGCTTTTTTAACATGGATGAACACTGTAAGTGTAAGATTATCCAAGTTACCAGAAGAAAAAAAAAATCTTTTTTCATTAAAAACTGGCGTCAACGATGAAAATCCTGGTTGAATAATTTATGCAGTTAATAATAACTTCCAAGAGTTGAAATTTTGGTTGGACACTGTAGATAACTTTGAAAAGACCACAATGCAACAATTGCATGTCATTGCTAAACAAGACAATATAAGAGGAAAATGCTCCAAATTTTACCATATTATATGAATATCATTCAAAAAACAAACCAGGAAAGAGACATCAATCTCTGCTTCCATAATCTAGATATAAAATAAATCCATCACCCCAGCTACAACAACAATCGACAACAAGGCAACTTAAAAATCCTGTTTTTCATTTTTTTTTTAAAAAGATGTCTAGAACAACAAAATCATGGCGCAATACAACTTAAACTTGCCTAGTTATCTTACTTCCTGCCGATCTTCAACGCTTGCCTGTTCCTCTTCTTCACACCAGACTTGGCAACTTTCAGACTCCTATGCACAGCACTCAGCCTTGCAAGGGCTGCTTTGGTTAAATCCGGCCTGTAGTAGTTGTCTGTCACCTGCAATGATTTGGAACATAGAGCATTAGGGAGGAAATGCCGTAAAAGGAATGCCATGGTCGACTTAATTATCACAAAGACTAGATAAGATAAACTGCAAGACAGAAACTTTCAAAGATAATCTAAAATTCTTTTCATCGAATATGCATTGGAAGCTCAGAAGCCAAGCGTAACAAGTACATTTCACAGAAGAATCCAACAAATGGATCCTTCTTATATGTTATAGCCTCATCACTGCAAGATAAAACTTCCAAGAAAAATTAAAAAACACCTCTAGAAAAATCATAATTCAAGTATGCAATCCAACAACTTTTACTTCTTTAAGCAGCATAGATATTAAGAACAAGAGACAATTATTCAAATTATCACAAAGACTAGATAAGATAAACTGCAAGACACAAACTTTCAAAGATAATCTAAAATTCTTTTCATCGAATATGCATTGGAAGCTCAGAAGCCAAGCGTAACAAGTACATTTCACAGAAGAATCCAACAAAGGGATCCTTCTTATATGTTATAGCCTCATCACTGCAAGATAAAACTTCCAAGAAAAATTAAAACACGCCTCTAGAAAAATCATAATTCAAGTACGCAATCCGACAACTTTTACTTCTTTAAGCAGCATAGATATTAAGAACAAGAGACAATTATTCAAATAAGCAAACTGAGAAAAAGTGCTACAAAAGGCTCTTCCTAAAATACCTGGTTTTTAACTGCCTTCACCATCCTCGAGAACTCCTTTTTCATGACAGATTTGTGAAGCAAGGTTGATGGTTTGTTCTGCTTCTTAGTCTTGGTGGTCGCCAGCAGCACGGAGTGATCTTTGCCACCATGCTGAATGGTGACAGTTTTCTTGTTTGCCAATCCTGCAATTTCACAGATCCAGCAATGAACAAGTAATTTGAAACCCCAAAGAACATATTTTGATATCCAGGGATTGAACAATACATATATATAATACAAATACATCAAAACTTGTACAAGTGATAAATTTATACACAAAACATTTGCACATGCAAATAGCATAATTTTCATTTCACTTTTACTCAGCAATATCATTTCTTTTGCATCAAGCCTAAGATCAACATCATCTAATCAACCACGAGAAAGGAAAAAGAGAAAACTTTGGGATCAAAACAATACCAGAGTATTTGTATGAGTTGAGATTGTAGAGATTGTTGGGCTCTTTGCTGAACCGAACGCCAGCAGTTCCTCTTCCGAACTGCTTCACCAAGAAACAGTTGTTCCTCTTCACCACCTCCCAAATCAACTGTCCGGGAACTGTCGCCATTTCTTCTGTACCTATGCACCAGATCCACCACAAAATGTACCGCCGATTGTAAGATTTAAAAAAAAAACTCTAAAACAAATCGAACAAAATAAAGGATGAACTATTAACACTAAGATAAGAATAGAAAAAGTACCTGTTGGTTTTTAGGGTTTACGATAGACAGACGGGAGCCGCCGTGAGAATGTAACAAATCTATCGAATTTATGGAATCCGTTTTAGGGTTTTAGGGTTCCTTCTTAAGGTTGAAGGTTTTAGTTTTGGGCGTTTCGGGTGTGTGGATCATGTTTTACGGCCCAATTACTTTTGGAAAACTGAATTTATAATATTTTAGGAAATAAACATCTATTTCTTTTATCTATGTAATGTAATAAATATTTTTGTTCATCGAATTTTAAAAATTAATATTTACAAATAATGTTTGAAATTTTTATTCTATATTGTATATATTTATAAATATTTTATTCTAACCTTATTTGTAAATATTAAAAAATTATGATTAATGTATAGAGAATATAAATTTATAACATAACAATATTATAAATACTTTCAAAAAAAAACAATATTATAAATAATTTTATATGGATTTGATTATGATATACATTTATACATTTAGATTTTAATTTCTTTGTTTTTAAAAGAATGTTAATGATAAATTTATTAGGGTAAAGTACATAAAGGATCGCTGAATTTTGGTAAAAAAACAAAATAGTAACTAAACTTTCAAAAATCATAAAACGACAATTAAACTTTATATTTTATAACAAAATGGTAACTAGACGTTAAATCTCGTTAAGTGTCTGTTATAAAATTTGGTATAATAACACATTTAGTCTTTCATATTTATACATTCAATCAATTTAGTCCTAATTCGAAACAATTCACTAAATTTAGCCCTCGTTATTTACGTATTCTTTCAATTTGGTCCTTAAAGTAAAATTCCGAAGTATGGTAACATGATAAACAATTACAATTAAATTTTTATAGAAATTTGAAAACTTGACTCGACTTAACTCGATTCGAATTGAAAAAAATCAAATAAAGTTTGAGTTGTTTATTAATTATAACTTCGATTGTTGACCAAAACATTAATATTATTTTAATGGAATTGTGGGCATTGGTTTTCATTTTTCCAAGATTCTTGCCGCGTTCCGTATCTACAGCTAATAATGTTGTTCATGAAGTGAATCAAGATTGTGAAATGTTCCAATATTTCCACGTTTTATATAAATCAGTTTTTTTTTCTTTACGTAAACATAATAAAAAATTGTAAGTATTTTTTAATTAATATTTATATTACGTTTGTATTATAATGAAATTATCATATTAATTATTGGGTAACCACGCTAATGATATTAAGCTTTTAGAACGTTTCAATATTGTCATTAAAATCGTAAAACTTTCATTGTAATCACTATTGTTAAAAAAAATTCATTTCGATCACTAGATCCTTAGTAACACGCCCTTAAAATTGAGGAACCAATATAATTATTGACCTCCCTTGTTACAGTAGAGCCCCAATGTCCCTGCAAATAGCACTTCCACATTTCATATAATATAAGTAATAATATATATAAGACAACCAGAGGAGATTACCCTTATAACTCCAATGTCCCCAATCTTGGTTTCTATCCCAGTTTGGTATCACAACAACAACAAAAAAAAGAATTTACTTCAACCTAATTTCCTGCTATAATTTTAGACACCATTTGTGCTAGACGATGTTGTATTGTTCTTGTTGTTTGTGCTGAAAATGTTTCTGCAGCTCATACATTTCATCGGCAAGAGCGTCTTCACAAACACTTCCTCCCTTCGGGGGCGGTTTGCATAGAGTATCCAGAGAACTAGACAGAGCAAAACTCCTCCCGAGATTAACCCCAATCCTGCATTTACTATCTTCAGGTAATGCTCCAATGGACGACAGTAATTTGAAGTGATATTTTGAAATGTATTCCGGACAAAATCGCAATTTTGAAGACAGTAATGGTGGGGTATAGTTCTCGAGCGCATATCTCTCATTGACCACTGCCATCAGCTGTGTGAATATGTCCAGCGTTATCCTTCCAATGGTGTTGCATAGACCAGATTCGAGTTTTCGAGTTCCTATAAAAATTTAATTATAATTATTTATTATGTTACCATATTTTGGAATTTTGCTTTAAGGACCAAATTGAAAGAACGCGTAAATAACGATGGCTAAATTTAGTGAATTATTTCAAATTAGGACTAAATTGATTGAATATATAAATATGAAAGACTAAATGTGTTACCATATCAAATTTTATAACAGACACTTAACGGGAATTAACGTCAAGTTACCATTTTTGTTATAAAACATAAAATTTAATTGCTATTTAGTGATTTTTAAAAGTTTAGTTACCATTTTATTTTATTTTTTACCAAAGTTCAGTGACCGTCTATGTACTTTACCCAATTTATTAACATGGCTTAATTTTAAAGGAAGTCAAAGGTTTCTATGTAGATTTAGTGGAATTTGAGATACTTTTCTATGTAATAAACATTAAATTCATGTTCAAAAGGTCGAAAAAAGTAAACAGAAAATTTTAGAGTTCAACAGATGTCAGAGACGAAAGTCAGTGGCGGCTGGAAATGATTGACAACAGTGCTGAGTTACGACCAACGATAATAATTTTGGTCGCATTCTCGAGTTAAATTGATATTTTTTTAAGTTTAAAGGTCAAATTTATATTTTATCTAAAGTTTAAAAGTAAAATAAATTTTTTATCTTATGTTTAGGGGTCAAATTAAAAATTATATTTTTATTAACGTATAATGTCATCAAACTAATGATATTTAACATCTCAGTGACCAAAACATTATAAACGATAATTAGGAATGTCAATTGGACGGGACGGGTGCAAAGGGTGCTCTCTCCGAACCTATCCTCGCCAAAAATTTTCATACATATCTCTGTTTCGCGCTCCGTTGCGGGTACAATACTCAAAATGATCCCTGCCCCGCTACACATAAGACTAAAATCATTCATGCTCCACCATCCACGTGAGTTTTGAGACCCACTTAATCCCCGCTATAGCCACCCCACGACCCACTTCATATAATATATTTACAAATATTAGTTAAATAAATATAAACTATTTTTATATAAAAAATAAATACATATCCTCTGAACTCTCACCACATATGTGACATTATTTCAATTGTTACTCAATTGAACAAGATAAATATAAGTACAAAACAAGTTGCAATTGGACAAAACAAGAACAAAAATTAAAAAAAAAAAACTTAACAACTAACATTTAATTACTATAAAAACATACCAGATACACCTGCTATAGATGAATCTTGTGAAGAGAGAGAGAGAGTTGAAGGAGAATACGATCGTATATGATGAAGTTAGAGGAGTTGAGTCTGAGAGTGTTTTAATAATTGGGTGGAGTGATGAGTAATTTTTTTAAATGTTTATTTTTTTTAAATATATTTATTATGTATATGAAGTAAGTAGTGATAATGTGGGCGAGCAGGAACTGAGCGGGTGGGGATGAGCTTAGTACTAAGTCATACACATACTATCTCCGTTCTACAACCTATAAAATTTGTACCCATCCTCACCCAGTGATTTCCCTAACAATAACATAAGTGACAAAATATTATAAAACGATAATATAAGTGACTAAAATATCACTTTCTTAAATTTGATGAATAAAGTAATACTTATAAAACAGAAATGATCATTATGATAATTTACCCCAATAATCAATTGATCTAACAAAATAAAACTGATCTAATAAAATGAAATCTCAGGCGGACCTAACATAATGAAATGTAGACAATTAGTATAGCATAATGAACTGATGGATCTTTTAAGTAATAAACTGTTAGATCTAGATAAAAAAAATTAACAAAGAAATTTAACAAAGATTTGACTTCTAAAGTGAAAATAGAAAAATGAAATAAGAAGAAAAAAGCATCAAAATTTTAAATAAAATCGAAACTGGAAAGAAATAGACTTTGAGAATTGGAATAAATTACCAACTCAGTGTCCCAAAGCCAAAATGAAAAAATGTACAATTACCAAAAGGTATTTGACCCTAAATCAACCTGAATTCATGAAGAAAAAAACCCCACCATGTCATGGATATTACCTAATGTTCCCTTTACACTTCAACTAATGTTACATTTTCATATATACAAAGCCAGAGATCCTTCACCATTCTTCATAGTCTTTTATCACTTTCCTTCTACAACAACCCAATGTCTTGTTCTGTGGGTTTTACGATAAAAAGGCTGCCGAGTTCCCTAGTTGAATTTTCACTATGGTTTAGATCGCTTACTCATGAATTGCTTGATGTTAAAGATCGGTGCGATGGCCGTGCTGAGCCATTCAATGCTTCATTTATCCTGCTGAAGACCAACTTTAGAGGGATGCAAGCTATTACAGGACCTTTGGGCTTCTCTGCTACCAGTTTCCTGACGGCCACACCTAGCTTCTGACCAGTCAATGAAGACAATCTTCTAGTCTTCTTAGACAATAGTCCAGATTTCTTTGCTTTTTTCGATTTACGAGGTGGGAATTGCGATTGCAATTTTATATGCTTTCTAGGAACTCGTCCACCTGAATTACGCTTCAATGAATGGTCAGATTCAGTGCACTCCTTAGCAGCTTCTTGACTTGGATTGTCATAGGAATCGTCGTTCAAAGCCTCAACTGGAAGAGGGTGACCTACTATGGCTTGACTGTTCAGTTTACTCATGAGGGAAACTAATGGAACATACTGTGGCTGATATTCCGCTTTCACTTCAATCTTAATATCATATAATGATGAATCGGCAGAATAAGTTTTTCCAGGGAAATCTGTTGTCTGATATCTGGGGTTTACGGTATAGCGGGATTGACGGTATGGAAGCGACCTTTGAGGGTTCACAGAACCATCAGGGAGTATTTTTGCCTCCATTATTGACCCTCTCACACGAGGCTGCCGAGACTTCCAGTCCCCGAACCCATCAAGCTGATCTTCAACAGTGTTGCAGTCAACTTTCTGATCGGAGCCCTGAGAAAATCCATCCAAGTGATCTATACCTGCCACATAAGCATTTGGTTCATCAACCATGTCAGCAAATTTTCTAGGGTCCTGTTTTTGTTTTTCACTTATTTGTCTCGACTTCCTCTTTCCCTTCAATTGCCACTCTGCTGCACCTTTCTCTGTCCTCTGGCTAACACTAGTTGTCTGAACATCCACTGATCTGGTATAAACAGACTCATTGTGCCCCTCAACTTCATCTCGTCTTCCCATATCACCAACTTCAGGCGTCTCGGATGAACAAGATACAAAGATTGGAGAAAAATCTGTCACAACCAAAATGATCTATCAGTCTCCAACTCTCCATAGAGGAAAAAGTATACCATATAGCAGCAAATACAAGAGAGTATAAGATAAAGGAATCAGGTTCGGAGAGAGACTGCATACACATTTGAGTCGTCACAAACTGGAGTTTTTTCCAACAAAAATCCATAAATGAAACAATCCCATAAGGAAAACCTTCTTACACAAAATGTACAATCATACCAGGCACTTAAACATCTTCATGGGAGAAAAGGAAGCAGAAGAAAACAATGCAAGAATCAAGCAGATCCAGTACTAAACTAACTTTATTTCAAAACAAATCAATTGTACCAAAAAAAAATTCTGGTAGAAAAGGTGCATGAAAAAGAAGGAAAAGAAATCCTTAAACAAAGGGAATCTCGTGTCTTAATTAAACTTAAGTCTCCAGGCAAGCAAATTGCAATTCAACAAGGATTTGTAGCGGCACAATTCATGTTATCCATCCAAATTATGCCCCTGGTAATATGCAGTTTTCTGTTCAGCGTGTGATAACATAAACATCAATGTGTTTTACTTACAATCCACTTACATGCTAACTCAAAATTTGTACGGTAAGAGAATTCAAAACATGTCCTTATATCCCAACCCATAAGAAGAGTAATTTAGCTAATGTTAAACCTTATCACTATATAGCAGTGCCAGTTCAAAATCTCATCCATGCCATCCAATACACACCATAATTAGTTATCCAACAGATCACCAAGGTTGGTCCAATTCACTAGTTAACCCAGAACAAGTTGTATACTAGAAAAACATATGCACTTGGACAGCACATTTACATCAGGCAATATAAAAGTTCTAACACTATAGTGTACCTTGTAACCTTGACAACACTGATTTAGACAGAGTGGGCTTCTGGTTTGCCTACTCATACATAGTTGTTTAATTTAGCATCAATTTTGTCACAACCTACGAAATCTGTCCTCAAGCCACCAAACTATTAGCAATGGCCTGCAGATCATTACTTATGGCTATTTAGAAGCCCTAAAGAGCCAAACAAGCTTGATTCCAACTAATTTGATTGGTGGACAAATTTTTTGAATAACTAGACCAGTTGGCAAACAGTTGCTCCAAATGTTCAGAATCGGAAACACACTCATGTATGTGTCTGTCCGTCTGTCTCTATGCATGTACTTTCATAGGCACACTACTGCAAACATGACAAACTTTATGTAGTTTTCAAAAGATATATATATAAATCGTATCAAGGACCAACGATGACCAAAGCAATAAAAACAACAGTCGCCACAACAAAAACTAAATGCAGGCAGGAATATTCTAAAGGATCCACACAAAACCAACATTATGCAGACACGTTAGGAACATAGAGAGTGAACAATAACAATTCATGAAATAACAAATAATCTAAATTATCCAAAATCTACCCTAAGGTCCCCCAACGAAAAACAAAATACACCAAATAAAAGCACAATCGATAAAACAACAATTTATAAAGGCAGCAGGAAATGTTCTGCAGAAAAATGCAGTAATAATAAGAAATGCTATAGTTTATAAATGCATAGTCCATCATACCTGCAGATGGTTTATCCTCACCAAAAAATGGCACATCAAATAGCCTATCAGAAGATACATTCTCATCCAACTCTGGTATGCTCAAAATTTCATTGTCTTTTGTCTTATTATAATTTTGAGAAGCATCAGCAGCAAGTTCTGAAACATTTAAGGAGACACCATTATCGCATGAAATTTCAGTACTATCCGAGTTGTTATTATTGTTGTTGCTGTTGATTACTGCAGAAATACTTTTCCGTGATTCATTAGAATCCATTCCTGAAACCTTACTGTCGGAAAGTCCCCTAGGGGGCGAAGTACTTGAGCTAGGAAGTTCATCACAAGCAACCGGAACTGGCACCATAGCTGTACTCTCCAAAACCTTGGTCAATGGTCTCCGGCGATTTTTCCTTTTCAGGATTTCATGAACATTTGCCACTTGAGATCTCTTCCTTCTCAGTGATGATGAATGGTTTCTGTTACCATTCATGGGACCTCCATTAGACAGGCAGTTGCTAGTGTTTGGTCCACATAATGAAGCATTCTCTTGTTGAATGGACTCGAGCAACCCTGTGGCCTGGACTTTTCTTTTTGATCCTACACCCATGCCTAGATCCTCAAGTCCTTTCATACGTTTGATTCCTTCTGCTCCGTCATCCTCTGAATCATTTGGGGTTTTTCTTCTCCTTCCCATCATAGAGCGCCCCTTGGTACCATTAATAAGATTTGTCTCTTCAAAGGATATGCCAGACTGTGATAATTCAGGAGCTGAATTCGAGTCATCCTCAGACCCACTCATTCCATCCTCATTTTCTTTCCCTGAATGTGACAAGTTAGCCTCTTTGACCGAACAAGCCCTTTCACCACCAGAATTATCTTTTCTAGAGAAGTAATCTGGATGATCCTTGCCTAAACGCGCACTCTCAATCTCAAGAGCATGGAGAATAGCATCTTCTCTTCGAGCATATTTCACTGCCTTCTTGCCAGATTTTGCTGCTGAAGCCTTTGCTTTCTCAATACATTCATTATATTCTCCACAGCGAAAGGCCTTTACCCGCTTAGACTTTTCAAGATTATACCAGTCCCTAAAGGCAAAAAAGCAATGGAATTTAGTCAACAAAGATAAGCAATAAGAAGTCATGCCAAGCACAGTAAAGTCTTTCCATTCAATGGTGATGAGTGATCATTGACTGAAAGGCTTCCTCCCATTCAATATTTCAATCTTCAGAGACCGCCAATTCAAGATTTTTTTTCTTTTTAAGAAGGGCAAAAGGGGATTCAAACGCCAATCATTCTAGAAATTAAAAAGGAGAGAATGCATCTCTAACAGAACTTGACTCATAAATCAACCAGCAATGAACAAGGCCTAAAGATAGACATGAAGAGATATAAAAGTAAAACCTTGAATCTGAAACACCATAACCTAGAAACGAAAATAGCAGTCATCTTCACATATCTTAGATAATTTCAGTATTTTTTTCTTTATACAAATGATACATAGTCTCAAAGTTGCAAGGTTCGGTGACAATGTTGAGGAGAAAGTTACCACCTCCAGTAATATGGGAGAGAAAAAAACACTCGCCCACTGAACTGATTTAGACAATTATCTTTCAACCCTATTAACCAATGCCTATAAGCTATATGCCTTGCCATTGCACCAAAACCTTGGTGGTTCAGTTTAAAGATATTGCAACAGGGCTAAACCGGTGACCAAAATTTCTCAATTATTTGTACACAAGATTGCAATCAAAAGGCGGAACCTGTTATGTGTTCACTAAAAGCATAAACAACAAGCACACTGCACCACTGCAAACAAGCAGGCCTTTCAATGTATTGCAAATGCAGAGCTTTCCACCATTTATATGAACATGTTTGCAACTTGTAACCTTCATTTTAAAAAGGAACTGGTAACAATATATATCTGCAAGTTTTCCCCCTTTCTAAGCATCTGATAATTGATTGGCAACATAAAAATAAAAAAATAAACTTGATTAAAGAAAAAACCGGCTGTAATTAATCATTAACAAAAATGCAAGCTATTAAGATGAAAAAGAAAAAAGAACTCACACGCTTGCATCTTCACGACCGAGAAGCTTAACAGGAGTACCGGATCTCGGAGATACTAAACAGCCCTCAGAGAGCTCGTCAAGACCCATAATCCGACCCGGCCACCACGAACCGTTTCTGCGTCGGACCCAAACCAAGCCACCCACCGACGCATCAATGCCCTTTAAGTTGGACTCATCGGGGCTCCCCATCAGAACCCCCTCCGGCAAAAAAAAAAAACTCCAAGTGTTCTGAAAACAATCTGATCTTCAAAAGTCAATCTTTAAACTCCGTTTCAAAGCAGACCCAAGAATCAAAATCACCAAAAAACCAATCGACCGCTTGAACAATTGCAAATGCATACACCCTTCAAAACCTGGAGGGGAGAAATAAAAATCATTAAAAAAAACAGCGTATTCCTGCATGCAACTAAAGCAATCAAAGAAAATCCCAAAACCCAGAAAAGAGAGATAAAAACCTAAACCAGAACGAATTTATGCAGGAAAAAATGATCTATATGCTAAAGACAAAAACCCCAGTTTTAAAAAAGATCTGGGTCTTTTTCTTTCTTATTGAAAATTACTCTGTGTGTTTCCCTTTCAACTATTCAATTAAACATCCATTTTTTTCTGGGTTTTTCTTTCCATACTTGTAAGTGCTCTTAACTTGATATTTTTGTCAAAAGATTTCGCTGAGATTTTCTTCTCTTTTTTTTCTTTGCAAGTACAGACAGGGTAGAAGGATAGGAGGAAGAAGAGAGCTTTTTTCTGAAGAAAACGAAGAACGGAAAAGGCTACTCTGTTTGGACTTCGAGTCATCAAACAGAAAATTAAAAATTAAAACGCACCTTTCTTTGTTCTTTGGCCTTTTTGGTTGAAAGTTGGGAGAAAGAAGCGAGAAAAGGGAAAATTATTACTAAAAATCGACAGGTAAAATTATTTTACTAGTGTGCTTCTATTGTGCACGTTAGTAGCATACGGATGCTTTCCGAACCGTTGATTTTCATTTGTTGGTGAAATCAAACGGTGCTCATATCTTGATTTGAATCCCTAAACTCAACCTAGGTTTTAAATAGTATAGACTCGTTATTATTCTGAACTATGGTGAAATTAATATAATGTATACTATAATTGTTTTTATAAAAAGCCGTTAATTTTATTTTTTTTAATAACATGATAAATTTTCTGTAATTTATGATAATCCACACATACTTTATTATTGATATAGTACTATTTTGTTGACATAACAACTAGCATAGTCTTCAATATTCTGAAATAAATTACTTTTAATATATATTTTTTAAATTAATAATTGACACCATGTTGTGACACATCAATAATGAATACATAGGGTTATTGTTAGGGGTGTTCATTATCGGATATCTGAATTTTCGATTATTTGAAGTATCGAGTACTCGGTGTGGAAAATATAGAATTTACAGAGAAGAGAAATTATTCTCTGTTTATATTATCTCTCTTAAAAAATATTTACAGAGGTAAAGTTCTTTTATAGACTTAATACAAGAGTTTCACTAATACTAGACTTTCTATAGGATTAGTCTCTTATCCTTAGAGTAGTTAGAGTTCCTAAACAATTAGAACACTAATTATGATCAGATTAGAGCCTAGTATTTACACGTTACTAACTTACACTCCCCCTCAAGCTGTTGAGTATAAGTTGTATACTCCCAGCTTGGATGTAAAGTTATCAAATATCGCTCTTGGTAGTGCCTTGGTTAGGATGTCTGCAAGTTGACTCTTTGTAGGAACATAATGCAACTTCACAACATTGTTGTTGACTTTCTCATAGATAAAATGTCTATCTATTTCAACATGTTTAGTTCTGTCATGTTGTACTGAATTTTTCGCAATACTCATAGCTGATTGACTATCACTGAACAAGTCAAAACCCTGACTTTCATCGAGTTCAAGTTCAGCAAGAAGCTTCTTTAGCCACATTCCTTCACAGATTTCCAATGCCATTGCTCTAAACTCTAACTCTGCACTACTTCGAGATACTACAACCTGCTTTTTACTCCTCCAAGTCACTAGGTTTCCCCAAACAAACGAGCAATATCCACTTGTAGACTTCCTGTCCGTAAGTTCCCTGCCCAACTAGAATCTGTGTAGATTTTCACTGATCTGTCCAGATTTTTCCTGAAAATAAGACCAAAACCAGGTGTGAACTTCAAGTATCTTAGGATCCTATTGACTGCCTCCATGTGCTCTTCTCTAGGATCACTCATGTACTGACTTACAATACTCACTGAGTATGCTATGTCTGGCCGAGTGAGAGAGGGATAAATTAGTTTCCCAACAAGTCTTTGGTAAGACTCCTTACTTACCGGATTTCCCAATTCATCTCTTCTAATTTTCAGATTTGGATCCATGGGAGTGTCTACTGGTTTACAGCCAAGCATTCCTGTTTCCGAGAGCAAATCTAGGACATACTTCCTTTGATTGATGACAATTTCTTCTGTAGATCTTGCCACCTCCATTCTCAGGAAATACCTGAGATTTCCAAGGTCCTTTATCTCGAAATCCCTTGCTAAGAATGTCTTCAACCTCCCAATCTCTTATGAATTGTCACCAGTAATAATTATATCATCAACATAAACGATCAGGAAGGTTTTCTTGCCATCTGATGCAATCTTCTTGAACAAAGTGTGATCTGCCTGACTTTGTTTGTATCCATTCCTCAAAACAGCCTTAGCAAACCTATCGAACCATGCTCTCGGGGATTGTTTCAATCCATACAAAGACTTATTCAACTTGCACACCTTCTGGTTTGTTGAGTGACATTCCAAACCTGGTGGAATTTCCATATATACTTCCTCTTCAAGATTCTCATTTAAAAAAGCATTTTTATGTCCAGTTGATGCAATTTCCAGTCTTTGTTGGCAGCCAATGAAAGTAACACTCTGATTGTGTTTAATTTAGCTACTGGTGCAAAGGTCTCTTGATAATTTACTCCATAGGACTGAGTAAATTCCTTGGCCACCAGCCTAGCCTTAAACCTTTCAATGCTCCCATTTGAGTGATATTTGACAGCAAATACCCATTTGCAGCCCACCACCTTTTTTCCTTTTGGCAATTCTGTTAGGCTCCATGTATGATTCTGTTGTAGTGCTTTAATTTCCTCTTCAACAGCTTTTCTCCATTCGGGACTTTCTAATGCGTCTTTTATAGTCTTAGGTATCTTCACACTGTCAACCTTAGCTGTAAATGCCTTAAAATCAGACATCAATTTACCATATGCAATAAATCTCTCAATATGATGGTTAGTACATTTTCTTACTCCTTTTCTTAAAGTAATGGGCAGATTATCTATATCAACAGGAGGAGCAGAAATTTGAGAGGTATCATTACTTACTTCTTCCTCTAAGGCAGCAGGATCTAGTTCCAGCTCTTGGCAGATGCTAGGCTGAATAATAGACTTTTTTCTCCTTGTATAAACACTAAGTTGTTTACCTTCAAGTTGTGGAGTGGAAGATTTCTAGGAGATGAATTTAGGTGTTGAAATCGGAGAGTTATGGCAGCTTGGAGTTTTAGGTTTTGGAGAGGACAAATTAACTGGATCTGAAGGTATAGTGGGTTGTTGTGGAGGTATTGGAGTAATCTGGTCATGTGTTTCATCAAGAATAGATAAAGAACATTAAGGAGAAGGCTGAAAAATATTTAACGGCTGGAATTCCTTAAGCTTCCCCCCCTGAATTGCAGGCTTATCAAAATATGGTTGATTTTCAAAGAAGGTAACATCAAGGGAGGTATAAAATTTTCGAGAAATAGGTGAGTAACATTTGTAACCCTTCTGACTTGAGGAGTAACCTAGAAATACACACTTTAAGGACCTAGGGTCAAATTTTCCCCTAAAAATACTATGCACATGAACAAATGCTATGCATCCAAACACTCAGAAGGGAAGAGTAGAAGAGAGAGGCTTAAAGTGTGAAAAAACAGTTAAAAGAACATCCCTAGGAACACGTAGTCCAATTGTTTTACTAGGCATACGATTGACCAAATATGTGGCAGTAAGAAGAGCCTCTCCCCAAAGATATTTAGGTGCATTAGCAGAAAAAAGAAGGGACCTAGTAACCTCTAGCAAATGTCTATTTTTTCTTTCAGCTACCTCATTCTGTTGAGGGGTAATAACACAAGATGTAAGATGAAGAATACCCTTTTCTTTAAAGTAAGAACCAAGGGACTTAGTAAGGTATTCACTACCATTATCACTCTTCAGAATTTTAATCTTTTTCTCAAACTGATTTTCAATCATCTGATAAAAAATTTTAAAAATAGTTCCTGCCTCAGATTTTTCTCGCATAAGATAGGTTCATGTGGTTCTTGAATGATCATCAATGAATGTTATAAACCATCTTGATCCAGAAATACTTTGTACTTTAGAAGGGCCCCAAATGTCACTGTGGATTAGGGTAAAAGGTGAAGAAGGTTTGAATTTAGATGGTGCATAAGATTGTCTGGTGTGTTTTGCAAGCTGACATATATCACAAGTAAAGGAAGATGGATTTTTATTCAGAAATAATGCAGGAAACAATTTAGCAAGGTAGTGAAAATTCGGATGTTCTAACCTAAAATGCCAAAGCATTATATTACTAGAAAACAAAGATTTGGAAAACAAACAACTTGAAATAACTTGTTTACGAGGAAATAATCCATCAAGAATATAGAGTCCATTATGTAGCCTAGCATTGCCAATCACCATCCCCGATTCTTGTGCCTGAAAAACACAACCATGCACCCCAAAATTAGCACTACAACGGAAACCAGTGACAAGTTTACTGATAGATAATAGATTGCACGCAAGGTTAGGCACATAAAGCACATCAGATAACACCAAATGCTCATTTACTCTGAGTGACCCACTTCCTTTGACAATGGAAAGAGACCCATCTGTTGTTTTGATAGAAGAAGGAGTAGGCACAGGTTTGTAATCATGAAACAAGCTGAGATTCCCTGTCATATGGTCAGATGCACCAGAATCCACAATCCAGCAAGACGTATTAGATGTAGCCAAACAAGAAACACTACCTTTAATAGCAGTAAAAGCAGAAGTTGCACACTTAGGAGGTAAATGGCTGAAAAGTTGCTGAAGTTCATCTAGTTGTTCTTTGTTGAAGGCACTAGCCGATCCGTCAGGAATAGCCATATTTGCTTGTGCATCTCTTGGAGCCCGCGATCTCTAAGCTTTTCAATCTGCTGGTTTCCCATGCAGCCTCCAACATTGATCCCTCATGTGGCCAATCTTCTTACAATGATCACACCACGACCTTCCTTTTTTTGTCTGCTGCCAGAACTAACATTGGTAAGGAGAGCAGATCCTTCAGAATGCACTACACTAGGGATCATCAAAACACGTCTGCTTTCCTCTCTTCTGATATCTGAAAAAGCTTCTTGAACAAGGGGAAAAGGCTTTGTAGCCAAAATTCTACTTTTGGCCATATCGAGCTCATCATTTAAGCCAGACAGAAACTGGAAGACCCTTTTTTTATTCTTCAGTTTGTTATAGATGGTGACATCATCTGAAAACTTCCATTCGTTGGCCTCATATAAATCCATTTGTTGCCAACACCTTGTCAAAACTCCGAAATACTGAGTTACTGTCATATCTGCTTGGCGAAGGTTTTTTATCTGATTTTCAACTCCAAACAGTTCTGATGTATTGTCTGCATTGGAGTAAGTATCCCTTGCTGCAGTCCAGATCTCAGCTGCTGTCTTATAGAGCATAAAATTCTCTCCTATGTCAGGCATCATCGAATTAATCAGCCATGACATGATTGTGTTGTTCTCGCTCAGCCAAGTGCTGTAAGCGGGGTTAGATTCCTCTGGAATTGTCATGGATTCTGAGAGATATGAAGCCTTTCTTTTGCCAGTGATGTAAAGTCTCACTGATTGAGACCATGGTAGGTAATTGTTGCCATTTAATTTGTATGAAGTGATCGGAGGAAGAGAAATATCTGATAAACTCAAATCAGATGCTCGAGTTCCAGATGGAGAACTAACCTCAGATATTTCTGGCGTGACCATGGTTTTGGGGGGAAAAATCGAAGGTTTTGTGAGAGAGACTTAGGATCAAACCTAATCTGATACCATGTGGAAAATATAGAATTTACAGAGAAGAGAAATTATTCTCTGTTTATATTATCTCTTTTAAAAAATATTTACAGAGGTAAAGTTCTTTTATAGACTTAATACAAGAGTTTCACTAATACTAGACTTTCTATAGGATTAGTCTCTTATCCTTAGAGTAGTTAGAGTTCCTAAACAATTAGAACACTAATTATGATCAGATTAGAGCCTAGTATTTACACGTTACTAACTTACACTTGGCGTTTCGAGTATTAAATTCTTCGACTCATGTCTCAGCCAGCTTTAATAGGGTACCCGACCCACAAAATTCGGGTAACGAATACCCGTATTTTTATCTTTTTTGAAAGTATTTAATTTTATTAAAAAAACTCATAACTAACAAAAGTTCAAATTGTATAATCTCATTATAGAGTTTAAAATCAAAAGTATCAAACCTTGTTTTAGAATATAAGTTCCATAATTCCTAAAAATTATATGCATAATTAGGTTGTTTGATTTGAGAATATAGTGAATATAAAGATATTTTGTTTAAATAACAATTATATTTAAAATATAAAAAAATAGGGAACCGGGTCATCGAGTACCCAATAATAGGCCCGGGCCCGACCCGAGATAATGTATATTTTAGCGGGTCAGGTACTCGACCCGAGTAAAAAAATTCAAATAAATACCTAATTATTTATGTTCGGGTAGTCGGGTCGGGTCAGTCGGGTATTTTTGAACACCGCTACTTGTCACATTAGCTTTATAAATAAATAACTTAATGATATTTTGTTCAAAATCACACTAATTTGACTAAAAAAGAAAGAAAGAACCAAGTTTGACACAAGGAAAAATAAATATAAATTAATAATAATGATGATGTTTTATTTCCAAATAATGTGGCAAGGACTCGTAGCACTGTAACTTAAATTTTATAGGGAAACTAATGCGGGCAAGCCAAGAAATTCCAACCTTACAACTATCATATCACACTGCTCATTCAAATTCCTACTCCAATGAAACTCTAAAATAATAACTCATCCATTCCATGTCTTGCACTAGGCACTAATACTACATTACATCTACATGTATGTTACAATGAGATCTGTCATGTCTCTAAATGTATTTCTTTTATCCGGTAATGATTTCGATGACGATACGAAGAAGTTGATGAGCTCTGCAGTTTTCCTGCTATGGAGTGAAAGTGGTGGTCATTGGTACTGATAAACAAGCAAATTAAATTTCTTTTTCTATACACATCCTTGATCAGTCATGGCTTGAGCAATGGCCAGAAAGGCGGAGATCACTGCTCCGTGTAGTAAAGCCCTGTTAAACGAGATCGAAGAGAGTAAACAATAGATACCTTGGAGTTTGGAAGAACATAATATCAGCTACTACGTATCTTGGTCTGACTCTTCGAGTACCCATGTTAGATGGGCCCCTCTAAGACTCTGAATAAATAGAAAAACTAGAAAAGTAACATAACCGTGCCAGATGTACCGACATGGCATCCAACACTCGCACCCGAGTCTGAATAACACAGGTCACTAGATCTTAGGTTCTCAAGCAATGTATTTCGAGCTATTATACTTTTCAAAGCCTTCCAAGATCTTTAGGAAAGTCTAAAAGATTACCACTAAATAGAAGGGCTATAGAATTGTTCTGGTCCAGAGCACAACTGTATAATATGTATTATAGAACTGAATTCAACTTTAGTAAGAACAGTCAAGACTACATTTTGGTGAAAGAATCTGGTAATACCAGATCAGCAGCATGCCAGCATGTAAAAATTAATGTTTGATTCATGTACCATTCGCCGAAGGAAAAAAATGAAGAGCAAAAAAGGCTTCAACCTTGCTTTCTTACTACTACGATGGTAGGGTTAGTGCTAACAAAAAAAAAAAAACACTTACTCAGGACTTTCTTTCTGATAACCAAAATCATTTGCTGCTTTGAGTGCTCTATTGAATGTCTGTTTCATTGCTTCCTGCAAGTTGCAGAGAAAATAAACTTCACTAAATTTGGTCATAACTAGATATAAATCTACTTGTCGAGTTAAAAGAGGAAGAGATCTTAACTTATGATTGTAAAACCAAAAGAAGCCAACACGAATTCGCTAGTATCATACTGACATTATGTTTACAATTTCAATACTTCCAACCACGACAAAAGGTATTACAAGTTAAATACATATAGTTACCAAGATTTGACTATTTCTAAGTTCGAACTGATCTATTACACGCTAAACTCACCTTAGGAAACACAAATAAATGGATTTTACTTGAGCATATAAGGGGAAATGTAGCTAAAGAATAAGGCCAATTACACACACCCTTCAACAAAGACACAACTAAATCTTACCTGCAATTTAGTTTCAAAGTCCTCCGGAGACCAATGCATTACATTACATTCATGATTTAATTCAATTTCTCCTGCAACAACCTGTAATTAAGTGTCATTGAATCAGAAAATAGAAGTAATATTGTAAATAACATGAATCAAAATTCATGCCAATGTGATGAATGAAGACATTCGAAACAGAAGCTTTATGGCTATCCCACAAATAATCATCAAGACCATTCCACAAACTTGGCCATAAATCATCATCCTAAATCAGCAAATCTGGCATTTGCTGTTAAAACTTAAAAGATGACTCTCTTGTTGAAGTGAATGAACTAGTTTCTTATAGGAATTTGGAGCTCCTTAAACCCCCATTATTTATGTTCAATTCACCTGTAAATCTCTGTGACAAAATTCATTTGATATCGAAGTGAGAAATTGGTGCCTTTCTTCTTTCAGAGTATCATATTCCAAATACATGTGAATACGAACAATCAGACACGAGGACGATACGCTTCTAAAGTGCATGTAGTTACTTCACAAGAATCGAGGATTTAACCACTAAGTCAAATTTAGAATTGCATATTCTTCTTTAGAAGGATAGTCGAGCCTATTCTAAATTTGTGTAAACGCAGATGAAAGGAATGCATCATAATTAAACTATGATAATAAAAATTAAGTTTCATCAAGATGATGGAGAAAGTAAAAGGTCACACCCCTCCAGCACCAGCAGCCATGGCAGGAGCAATGATAACATTAGCCTTCTTCAATACATCAACTGCTTCAGGAGTGCAAGGCATATTTGAGCCTAGGAAGACCACAATACCACATAGCTATTAGCTAATATAGTTAGTATTATAAATCTTCCCGATAGAAAGATATAAAAATGCTTTTCAATACATATTACAGACTACTACCTTCTACAACTATACGACAGCCTGAATTAACCAAATTAATGGCATCAGCCTGGTCAATTTCATTTTGAGAACCACAGGGAATTGCGACATCACACCTTTCATTCCAGGGTTTTGCTTCATCATAGTACTTCGACCGAGCATAAGTCTTTGAATAATCTCTGCATACTCAAAATGTAAAATAGAAACTCTCAAGAATCACCAAAAGAAATGAAATTTACATTTATGTATGGAAATGACTGAAGAAAACACACCTCAAACTTCTTTGTTGAGCTTTGAGATCCCTCAAAAATGATATTTTCATATAATCAAACCCATCCTCATCAACCAAATATCCTTTTGAATCTGTGCCACATATCAGGTACGGGCAAGTGTTAAAAGATGGATAGCTGTTTCAATATACCTTTATATGCTGATCTTTAGTAAACTAAATGTGCGACCAACTTTATTTGCTTGCACAGAGGCTAATATACATCATGTAATTTCCAAATAATAGCATTTTCAAGTTTCATTTCACATAAACTAATTTAAAATATGTATATTTACTGTCAGGACCATTTTCCTAAATTAATTTAAAATGGTTTAAATAAAGCAAGTGTTGAGCTAGATATCAAGTAACGTAAAATGAACTTCTTGACAATAAGAAAATCGAACCGTGAAAAATGAACTTGAATACAATTGCTAAGGCACTTTTCTCAAGGAAAACAAAATGGATAAGGTCCTTTTTGTACTTGGAAGAAATATGTTGTGTGCGACAGCAACTGTCCAGAAAAAGGCAAAAGGGATTAAGAAAAAAGGGAAAAAATAATGTGTTTACAGCAAGAGCTCACTTGGTCTCAGTATGAGCATTTTTCATTAAAATAAGTGATATCTGCACTGTGACTATATCTTTTAAGCTATAATGATAATGAAACCAAAGGAATTATGTGACAATCATCATGTAACTAGTGCACAGAAAGATTATACTAAATGACTTCCAAACTACACAATGTGGAATGGACAAAATTACCCGACACTTTAATGGGAAGAGCACCAACAGCAACAAGCTTTTCCAGAACGTGCATTGCAATCTTTCCAAAACCGCTTACAGCACACCTGCAGAAAGATTCAAGGGGGAAAACATCAATGTCAACAATTTAGTGAAACAACTAGCAACAGTGGACTTAAGCATTTACAATAAATCTATTTTTTGGTATATCAAGCCACTACCAGGTCTTGAAAAGACCAAGAAAAAAAGACTATGAGTTGTTCACTAGAGAAAAGTCAACAAATTTTGGAAAATGCTACAAAGAACTGTGACAGAAAATAACGGTTTTTGAGTATGACTAACAATAAGCATTAAAAGCAACCTCAGCCCTTTGATATCTTTATTCAACTCCGCAAGAATGAGTCGAGAAAAGAAAACCTGCAGAAACATGTGAATTTTATCAAGTTCCAAGCTATCCAAAAGAGATACGTACATGGAAACAACAGCACCCATCTTAAAGATGTATTGCAACAATGAAGTAGAATAAGAATCTTTCTTGTGTAAACAGGTGCAAAGTCGGGTATCCAGGCATTCACCCTGATATTTAACTACCTATCTATACTTCAATAGAATTGACTATTGATCGAGCAGAGATGAGACATTAATTACCAGCCCGTAAGCAGTTGCTTCAGTTCGAAGACTAGAGCCTGACCAAAAAATCCTTGGCCCTGTAAAACTTCCCTGCACAAGGAATTAAACGAAGACATAAAGAACACATCATGGTTCCATTCAACATTGAATTCTCATTAAATAATTTAAAACTCCCATTTCTCTAACAACTCATCAAATTAAATATATTAAGGAAAATATAGGAACAGATAAAAAAAAGTTAAGATCATTCAGTGACATTAGGCTGCAATCTATAAATCTTACAAGCAAGTACTGAATATTTCCAGAATCATATAGAAGTTTATTAGCCCATCATAAGTACTGAAGACTAAGATGGAAGTTTATGTGTTCAAAATACCTGAAAATTACCAGCTAGACGCCTGTATTGTCCAAAGAGGTATCCCATTTCTCGAATACCAACTCCCATTTCCTCCGATGGAAGGTCCTGAAAATATACAAATGAATAATCAGATATGCAGGCCTACATATTAACAGGTAAATTCAAGATAAGAGCAGGGTCTGACTCACTTACCTTATCCGTACCAAAATAACGATAAATCTCATTCATGAAACTTTGACAAAACCGCATGATCTGCCAGCGTGGGTTTCACAAACAACTGTAAGAGGAATTGCTAGTGTTTCTAAGAAGGCTCTTATTAGAGAGACTAATAAAATATGAGAAAGGACCTGACCTCATTATCACTTTTTCCCTTAGGATCAAAATCACTTCCACCTGCTGCCCCTCCTAGTTTGTAAGGTGATAAAGCATTCTTTAATGTCTGCAAACAGGGGAAATAAAAATTCCCTATTTATTAGGATATTTTTAAAAGCCAAATAAATTTCTCATTACCCATTTTATTATTATTACCATTCTGAATAAGCACTTCCTTTTATCAGAAATCAAACAGATTCGTGTTTCTATTTATCTTCCTGATATATGTTCAGGAGCTGGCCTAAGCCTAACCAACAAATTTGAGTTTCCATAAGTAACAGTAACCTAAGATGCACTTAAAGGTAAAGCTTGAGAAAAATGAGCTATATGGAACTGAGTTAAGAATGAATAAATTAACATGAAATGAAAAGCTCAAAAAGTACCTGTTGAAAACCTAGAAATTTGGCAACACTTAAGTTCATTTTTGGATGAAACCGAATACCACCCCTACATGGACCCAATGCCTGGTTAAACTGCACCCTGAAGCCACGATTGACATGTGTTTCACCTCTATCATCCACCCATGGAACTCGAAAAATAATCATTCGTTCTGGTTCTAACAAGCGCTCCATGATGCTGACATAACTGAAGTAAAATGGAGCAAGATGAGACCCGTTGTACATTGGAATGACTCTTCATTTCAAATAATGAAGAGCAAATCATCACATTTAACTTAAACTCTTTTGGAAAACTCACTGGGAATTTTTTGCAATCACTCTCTCTAAAGCATGAACAGCTTCTTGGATGGATTGTATGAACTCAACCTCATGGGGGTCCCTTTTCAGCGCAGCTTCAATAATTGATCCAGCTGTTTTGGACATAAGAGCTTCAATTGTGGAGATTTTTTTCCAAGGAATAGACAAAATGAATGTAAAGGTTAGATACTTAATCCTTTTGTAAGAGGGAAAAAGAAACGAAAAGCATTGTCTACAATTATCAGTGTTAAAACATTTGCACGCTAGCATCACATGATTAAAACAATCATTCAAAACAAAATTTTATACCAGAAGTATTTAGTTCATGAAAAAAGGTGTAGTAGTTAAAACCTCCAAAGTCCATTCTGAAAATTTTCACTGTTAAAGATGCACCATTTTTATCATGCTTTAGGTTGCAGTCACTATTTTAACTAAATATTCAGAAGGGCTAGAGAATTAAAGAATAGTGCAGTCCTTTAGCAGCCTAGTGATATAATATATTATAAAGCAAACAAAAACTCTGTTGTGTGTCAGAAAGAGCTTCTCAATCTGTAATGACAGAAACCATTCTTCTGTAACTCAATAAGAGTTCCAGCCATCCAAAAACAGAAGCTTGAGAGAAAATACCGATTTTCTGACTGAACTCCCATTAATACTTTTTATTTTAAAACTTAAAACAAATCTAGCATTTGTATTCTAATGAAGGTCATTTGAAAGCAGTCTTCCAGATTACATACTACAGCAGGCTCGCCCATTCAATGATTAATTACATTAATCCGAATTAAATGAATGACTCGAGTTGCCTATATTACATATAGTAACACCGCCTTGCAATTAAAATAATAATAATTACAGCAGTGGTTAAGGCCCCTTGTTGGCATCCCAAATGACCAGGGTTCAAAGTTCAAACCTATTGATGTAATCCCCCTACCCCAACTTGTAACTTGACTCAGTGCCAATAATAATTAATGCTTTGGTACAACAAGAATAAAATAGTTTAAGGCTTCTGCATAAGTGGAAGCTAAAAATAGAAAAATCTAATGGCTTTTTCTGAGCATAGTGGGCATCAATCTAATCCAAAGACTATATATAACAGATTGAAGTGACTAACCTTTTACATAAATGGGTTTATCAACAACGATCTTATCCTTTGAGGCTGTTTGGAGACGAAGAGCCTCCTTGTGAAGCAAACTATTATTGTGCTCTTCCAATGCACTCATCTGCATGTTTCGACTTCCTTCATTGCCATAAGGATTCCTTCTATGCTTTCTGCCATATTCTTTACAAACAGAGCAGAATATCCTTGCTGTTCCTTCCTTCACATCAACATATGCCCACTTGTATGTATCAGCCCATTCCTCTCTCCATCTTTTTACAACCTTCTTCTTCCTTTTTGCGGGTTGTTCCTTCAAAATATCTTGATCAGCATTTGGGAGCTGAGAGACCATTGACATCTGCTTACTTTCATCTTGCTCTTCTGCAGAGGGTTCTTGTGACGGGCCACCAAGGAGAGGAGTGTTGGCAAATGAAGGGTCATCATCTCCAGGTCCAATTTCCAAATCAATCTCCTCACCAATATCCCTGACCAGATGCCTTTGTGCTTGAATCAAGTTCATATCATCCATAGAAGGATTCATCCCTAACCCACCACTTGGTAGCAACATTAGCATGACAATTTCACCCACATCTTAAAGAACTGGGTTTCCTGTCAACATAAGACACAACATATTTGAGAAAAGTATTACACTTACTACTCAGCATCAAACTGATCATAGAGAAACAAAGTTCAGATTTCTCCCTGAACTAAAGAAACTATGATATTCCAGTCATCATCCATAAATCAAAAGAACACTTATAGCAAATCTGGATGTTTGAAAGCAGAGAAAGAGAAAAGTAAAATGGAAGAAAAGTAGAGGACAGAGTAGGGGAAGGCGGGAAGCTACTCTTGCGCACAGAATTGAATGCAACAAAGTACTGTGTCTATGTATTGTAACCAATGTATTCTGATTTAAGAGTTTAAGATCATTATTGGAATAAATTTGAGCCCACTAAATTGGCTTCTCAAGTTGAAAAATAAAGTGGGATACTCTAAACACATCTTTCTGATTTGAGGAAATATTAAAAGTGAGGTTTTGAGGGACTTGATTCTCCATTTAAAGAACAAATAAGAAAAGCTCCCAAACATAACAGATCGGTCCTTTCACTCTTTTCCACTCCACCCTCATATAGTCCCCCTCCTTCCAAGCACAACATAATTGCCTCAATTACTTCAACTTCAAAATTTTAGATTTTGTTGAATTTCAAACAACATAGTACACAAAATTCAAAGCTAAACCTTTTTTCATTGCCTAGTGCGTACATTTTTATTAGGATGGTTAAATAAGTGCCGAGCGGTGACTATAATGAGCATGGAGAAGCTGTGAACTCAAACCAGCAATAATCTTCAACCTTACAACAATTCAGGGTAGAAAAGCATGATCAACCTGACACAGACGAAATCAAGCACATAAAAACCCTGCATTCTTGTATCTAAACTTACTTTCCAACATATTCCATAACCTAACCAGTAAATAACCCTTCTGCTTCCAAACAAAAGCCTAAGCTAAGTCTGGCAGTTAATTCAATTATAAGCAATTCAAAATCGAGAATTGAAATCAATCTCAAAGCAAGAAAATCAGTAATTATTATATAATTCAAAGCCCACCAGTTGACATACAAAAAACCAATAACCTCATAACTAAAAGGGTTATGAATTCAAAATTTTCAACGTCCCCAGAACTTAATTTGGAAGTTCAAGTAACACCCAGAAGCTGAAATCAAGGGGAAAAGAAGGGATTACCTTGGAAATTCCGGATAAAGGTAACAACTTTGAAAAGAAAAAAATGAGCCGAATCGTGCAGTCCCTTCAAAAACTGGGCACTTTTCTTTGTGCCCTGATTCCTCTTTATTGCTTTGTCTAACAAACCGGTTAAGTGAAAGTGAGATCGCGCTATTGATTCCAGTAAAAGCAGATATTGGGATTAAAAAAAAAAACTACGCAGACAAAGAGGATGAGGGGAACATGTTCCTACCTATTTCAGTATTTCTTACTTTATTTTATTACTGCCTACTAACTAAATTAAAAGAAGTCAAAAAAAAATTAAACTACTCAAATGAATACTTAATTATAGAGTTAATTCTAATTTGATTATTATATTTTTACGTGTGGTAATATGACCACTCAATCATATAAATAGTTTCAATGTTAGGTCTTAATTGTGACTGTTAGTAAAAATTTATACAATTACACATTTAATTATTGTTACTTATACATTATATTAATTTAGTTTTAATTTTAATGTATTTTTAGGAGAGAAAAATAAAACAAAGTATTTGGCTGGGGTGGGTAAGTAAAGCCCCCCTACCCTTTTTTTTCGATGCAGCCTTAGAAGTGCTTTAATGGTTAATAAGAGGGTTGTTCTGTCTGAGGAAAAAGAAAGCAAATATAGGGCGAAGAAGAGATTATTTGTGAAAACGAGAAATAATATCTCAAATCTCAAATAAACACTTAGCTTAGAGGTAAGGACTTTCACTTACCCTCCTAACTCGTAGGTTTGAGTCCCACCCCAACCAAATAATTTGTTTTATTTTTTTTCCTTCAAATATGATGACATGTGTCCTCACCTAATTGAATGAAGTAAATAAATTTATTAAATAAAATAATTTATTGATTTACATTAAAATTAAGAACAAGTTGATAGAATGTATAAGTAATGAGGGCTAAATATGTAATTATATATTTTTTACTAACTGTTACGTCATTTCTTCCGTTAAGTTTTAACGGCAAGTGGTCACATTATGACTACTTTACATAGTTGAGTGATCGTATTGCCACAAACAAAAGTATAATAGTCAAATCAAGACCAATCCATAATTGAGCTATCATTTGAGTAGTTTACCCTTAAATAATTATAAATATAAAGTGTTTAGACATGTATTACATTTAGGGTTCTTTGACTTAAATAATATATTTTACCTAATTATTTATCAAATTCACATCTTAAAACCAAAATAACACCATTTGATTGAAATCTAATTAAGTCAAAAGTCATTATAGTTATTTGTAGGTTTAATATCAAATAAGTGTCTAAATTATCTCGTTATTCGTTTTTATGTGTTAAAACTTTTTTTAGTCTTTTAAGTGTTTAAACTATCATTTTTTGTCAAAATATGTACCTTAGTTGACTTTAAAGAGAAGAAAATGATAGTTATCCTTTTTTAGGAAAAAATAATTTAAACATCTAAAAGAGAAAATAGAATAATTTGAACAATTATTTTTAATATTAAGCATGCTTTAATACAAATAACAATATGATTATTTTATTTTTTATAATTGTGAAAACGGGCAGTTTGGACGCTATTAAAGGGCTCAATGAACTATCGAGTGACAAAATACATATTACTTTCATGTCGCATATTTTCATGCTGCTTCGACGTTGTTGGAAAGTGGAGTTTCAACATGTAATCAAGTAGGATTATCATATAACGAGTTTCAACATGTAGTCAGGTAGGATTATCATATAACAGACTATCTGGCTAAGTTAGTTTCCAACACACTGACTGACTAATCTAAATTGAGTTTTGCATAGGGCTAATGTGAGAGATCCTCCGAACTTAATTTTCTCCACTCACAATATTAAGACTTAAACCTTTAACATTGTTTAAAAAATTTAGTGTCTTATTTAATTAGACCAACTGATTATTGATATTTTTATATATATAATAAGCTTCAAATATAAGAAATCAACTTATCATTTTAAATAAAAAATATTTGTCTTTAATTTTTTCATATATTTATTTAAGTAATTAATTGCAAACTCATCCACCGACTCGTATCCATGACCTATCGAATAATAACCCGAACCGAGAAGAACCGGGGTCGGAGACGTTTCCTCGGTTTTCTTCTCTATATAAACAAAAGGAAAAATACCGATTTTCGAAGAGCTAAAATACTTTTCCTTTTATTCAAGCAAAACAAGAAAACCCCGATTCTCTATTTCTTTTTTCGGTCGATCGCCGACAGTAATCCAATCATGCTTACAGGTTTTCTGCTCTTATAATTTTCTGCTGATATTTCTTTTTTCTCACTTCTATTCGTAGTTAACGCCTCATTTATGTGTTACTTAGGAGGTTTTATTATTATTATTATTGTTGTTGTTGTTGATTAATCGAAATGTTAGAGCTTTTTGTTGAACTCTATTTTGGATTTTGTGAAATGGGTCCTCTTGGTTTTCTTTTTTTGTTTTTTTAACCTGCGATTTCTGGGATTCCATTCTATTGTTCCGTGTTTCCGCCTTTATGCGATTCTTGGGTATATAGCAACTGTGGGGCTTTTTTATGCCTTTTATACGGAGGAATGAAACCAATGCGGGTTCCCTTGTCTCGGCGTTTAAATTTGAGGGGTTTTATGTTCATTGTCTTCTTAAAGTTAAGTGCACATGGTGGAAGTAAACGTTCGAGTATTGAGATGCCACATATCAAGCGATTGCTTAATGTGTCTATGTTGCATTAAAAAAATTGGAACTTTATGTATTTGAATGTGGCGGAGCTCTTTAACATTTTAGGAAGATTCGAGTTTTTAACTCTTATCAGAACGAGGTTTGGCGCAGACTGGGTTTCAGACTGTAAAAGTGGGTAAAAATGATCTAATTTATGCTGAAAATTTCGTATGCACATTTTGAAAAGGTGAAACTTTGAACAAAATTCGAACTTCCAGGCTTTATGTTGCAAAATTTAGCAATGGTTGAGTGGTGGTTAGTTAGAGAAGGAACCAGCTGTCACCGTGACAGTTTTTCTGTTCCATGATGCCATTTTTTCTTACCCTATAGTTAAAGGTTTTGTATGTGATATTATAGTGACTTTGTCCTCTTTGAATGTTGCAGTTAGTGTGAAATGGCAAAAGGAGGTCTTTAAATCTGTGGAGATTGACACCAGTCAGCCTCCATATGTTTTCAAGTGCCAGTTGTATGATCTGACTGGAGTTCCTCCTGAAAGGCAGAAGATTATGGTTAAAGGTGGCTTATTGAAGGTAGTTAGGCTTTGTATAGCTAGAAAAATTCCTTGATTAGGTGCTTTAACTGTGTAGTGCAAAGATCAGTGATACTTACCTTCATTCATCAGCACATGGCTTCTACTCTCCTATTTAGAGTATGATTCATGAATTTCTAAAACTTGTTCTTTAACAATGTAGGATGATGCAGATTGGTCAACAGTTGGAGTAAAACAGGTTAATGATCTCGATAGCATTTACTGTTTTCCCCTTTCTTCCCTTGTTTGTGCACAGTTTCCTAATGAATGTGTTGTGCCTTGTTTCAAAATGTTCTTTCCAGGGTCAAAAATTGATGATGATGGGCACTGCTGATGAGGTTGTTAAGGCTCCTGAAAAGGGACCTGTTTTTATGGAAGATCTTCCTGAAGAAGAACAAGTGGCGTCTCTGGTAAGTACCAATTTCATTCCCTGCTTTTACTATCATTTTTCATGTTATGCTTTCCTGAGAAATATGTTATTGCACGTTGATTAACAAAAAATTGGTACTACTGTAGTGTGCCTTGGTTTTATGGTTTCCGTTTGATATCATTGCAGTTTGATATCATTCCTGAGAAATATGTTATTTCATTCCTTTGATCTCAGAAAACTCGAGGAATAGATCAATACCATCCGGTTGTTAGTCGACAAACACACACATAAAGATATAAAGTTTTTTATGGGGCCTATTTAAGATGTACCAAGAGATTTGTGTGAAATCATTCTCTATTTTGTTTCTGGATTTTCCTTCTTACCCTCAAAACATGGCAACAAAAGAACTCTTCTTCAATAATAAACAAATATAGGTGAATTTGCGTATTCTTGTATTACATTTGGTTACAGATTTGCTAACTATTCTTATTCTCAAATTAGGCTGGCCTGGGTTTCAGTTGTTTGACATGAGTCCTGAAGTGTATCAAGAACAATTTGTCATTCCTTTTTGTTATGTTTTCCCTCCATCTATTGTTCATACAATTTTGATCCACTGAATTCCTAATCTACTTAATGGGTTCTCTCTTGGTCTTTGTAATTTGTTCCTTTTCATTATCCTTGCAACTTGGACCCTTACATGGTTAATTCTTGTTCTTTCAGGGTCATAGTGCGGGGCTATTTAATCTAGGAAATACCTGCTACATGAATTCCACTGTACAATGCCTGCACTCTGTCCCCGAGTTGAAGTCTTCTTTGGTGAAGTAAGTTTTTCTTCTGTTCCTAACAGTACATTGTATGAGATTCTGGAAATATATTTGCATGATTTCCGTGTGGTGCAAATCTAATACACACTGTCTTATTTGTGACCAGGTATTCACATTCTGGAAGAAGCAATGATTTGGATCAGACTTCTCATATGTTGACCGTTGCAACTCGTGATTTATTTAATGAACTTGATAAAAGTGTCAAGCCAGTTGCACCAATGCAATTTTGGATGGTTTGTTCCTTCTTTCCCTGTCACACATAATTTGAATCTTTATGTTCTCTCTGGTTTGTGAAGCTAATAGGACATCACTAGAGGGAGGATACATGTCTACTAGAATTTAGGTAAAATCCTAGCAGCAATATTATGGGTAGATGAATTTTGCTACACTTTGACATTGCCACAAGGTGAAGTTCATTGAAGGTGCATTGTCTGGCATTTTCTTTCGTATTCAGTTAAATCTTTTGTCCTAGTGACTTAGTAGATACTTTTTATCTTGGAGCTTCATGGAAATATCTTCTGTTAAATTGTCAAATAAAGTTGTTGCTCTGTTCTTCAAAATTTGTTAAAAGCTTCTTTGTTTCTGTATGTAGCTCTATCGAACTTAGTTGGAGAACTTATTGTTTTTACAAATCTTGGCTGCAGGTATTGCGTAAAAAATATCCTCAATTCAGCCAGTTGCATAATGGTGTCTTCATGCAGCAGGTTTTTTTCTTAATTATATATATACTGTATCTAATACTTCCAGTTTTGGATTTCTTTATATGCCAATATATACTTTCGGAATCTCCTACAGGATGCTGAAGAATGTTGGACACAACTTTTGTACACCCTTTCTCAGTCTCTTCGATCACCAGGTTCCAGGTAGTTTTCTTCGTCTTTGTTACTTAGATCACTAATACTAGGTTCTGCCTACTTGCATAAGTTTTAGCAGATCAGTAGTAGTCCTGATAATTGAATAGGTTTCAAGCAAAATTAGTTCTTTTAATTTTTTTACTTTTATTCGGACAGTGTTATCTTTGCTTAGCTCTTTCGGTACTACAATGTTTTCCTAGCATGTAACAATTTGTTTTACTTACATCTACTTAGAGAAATAATACTCAACTCTCTTTTTTCTCTCTTTACAGTGTTAATGTTGATACTGTAAAGGACCTTTTTGGCATCGAACTTGCAAGCAGGTAGATATGACAGATTTGATCATCGGTCTTTATTTTTGTTTAACGATGATGTTGTCCAGTTATAAGGTTTGTATAAGCCATTGTCATTGTTATGCAACTGTTGGATAATTCATGATGCTGTCCTTACAAGAAACACATAAAAAATAAACCATCAGTATACTCACCGGGGAAAAGCTAAATATCAAATTTCAACCTAGACTGGACAACAAAACCTGAACATTTCTTTTCTTTTCATGCTGGCATCATACTAGTTTATGCAGTTTCTAAGTTCAATGGAATTAGAATTGTTCTGTTATTTATTTGGTTTATGTTACTTTTGAGACAATTGGCCACCAAATATTTTGCCAATATGTCCATATGTCCCAAGTTTGTGTATAACCTAACAATGCTTTGTATAATCTGCCAACGTACTTTCTTTTCTGCTTATTTCTATCTGAAGAGTACTTGACAAATTACCTTTTTTGTATTATCTAACCTTCGTTTAACTGCTAGGATTCATTGCCAAGAGAGCGGTGAAGAAAGCTCTGAGACAGAATCAACTTATTCTCTAAAATGCCATATTTCACAGGAGGTGAACCATTTGCACGAAGGTTTAAAACATGTAGGTTATGTCTGATATCTTCATTCCTATTCTTTATGTGTATTAAGCATATTATTTCCTGCATGCAATGCTTTTCTTTTGATGGTCTCACTTGCCAACTTTGTGGCCATTTGAAAAATGGAAAAAAAAGGTGTTTGGGACACTTATTGTATCCAATGTCCTCTTGCTGCTGATTCAACTTGTAATGTGCATTAATTGTCTTTTTAAAATAAAAAATTGAATGACAAATTTATGAAATTGGAATTATTTAACCTTTTTCTGGTGAGGGGTTTATCCTAGCCAGTTTGCCATGCATGTCAAACTACAAATCAATGCTAATTTCTGTTCTTCCTTTTATGGCTTCATCTCTATTCAATTGGAATTCTTCTTCTGTCAATAGCGGATATAATAAGGCTTCTATATGTAGGGTTTGAAATCAGAATTGGAAAAGGCTTCACCTGCTCTGGGACGCAGTGCAATATACTTCAAAGAGTCTTGTATTAATGGCTTGCCAAGGTAATGGCTTCTGTATTGTGCTATACACACACATTATAAAATGTCACGTGCTTCATTGATGTAAATTCTATTTTCTATTTTGATGTTTAATAGCTTACATGTTTTGGAAGAGAATGTTTCGGTAACTCCTTTATTTTTGGACGTATTCTGAAGGTACTTGACTATTCAGTTCGTGCGGTTTTTCTGGAAGAGGGAGTCAAATCAAAAGGCTAAGATATTACGGGTATGCAAGTTGTATTTCTCAAACTTTGTCATGCATGCTTGTGTAAGCAAATATTTATTTCTGATAAACTAGCTCAGGATGATGTAAAGGGACAAAGTTTTCAGACCCTTAGTATATCTGTGTATTGAACATTCAATTGAATCACACTAGAAAAAGCAACCCCCCCCCCCCCCCACTACGTGGTAGGATCTACAAATTATAAGAAAAACACACATTCCTCTATGAACTTATATTAAAAGGTACCTTTCATGTTACGATATGTTTATTTTCTGTAAAGTGTTAATGGATGTGTATTTTAAAAAATCCAAGCAGTTTATAAATTATTGTTGGAACTAATATGAAAAGGTACTCATCCTGCTGTTATGATGTGTTTTGCTTTATTCAGAAAGTGGATTATCCACTGGAGTTGGATGTTTATGATTTGTGTTCCGATGAACTTCGCAAACAATTGGAAGGTCCTCGCCAGGTAGCCATCTTTGCCTTGTTTCAATGAATTATTCAATTTCTATTTTAGCAACATTGACCATCTTTCTCTTGGTATGCAACTTCTAGATTCTGAGGGATGAAGAAGGTAAAAAGCTTGGTTTGAAAGCTAATGAAAAGAGCTCCAGCTCAAAAGACGGCGATGTCAAGATGACTGATGCAGAGGTGCGACTACGTGATTTAGCTATAAGCGCAGACATCAAATATCTGTCCTAATGAGTTGTGCTTGAATGTTTTGTCTCTTATGCATACAGGGGTCATCAAATGCTGGTGGAGAATCTTCTGTGGCAGCATCTCAAGAAGGTAAAAACCCTCTATGACCGAAGTCCATGTTTGGGGTTTACTATCAAGTGGTTGCACTGAAAATAGATTTCCTCTTACTAAAATTAGTATCTGATGATTTAATTTGAGATTATTTGAGTTTTTAAAGCACATTTTAAAGGGAAGCTTCCTACGATCACTTGTTATTGAGCTGCAAAATTTAAATAATCTTCTAATTCCTTATAGGGATGCTCTTGAATAAATATTCAAAGTCAAATTGTTCATCATAGCCATCACCTGTGGAGTTGCAGTTATATTCCTCCAATAATAAAAACGAGATACTCTAAAAAAAGCAGTTGACAGATTGATTTCTCACTTCCTTTGTTTCAGGTGTTCCTGCTGGCAAGGAAACATGTTTAACTGGGATTTATGATTTGGTTGCTGTGCTGACCCACAAAGGTCGAAGCGCCGATTCAGGGCACTACGTCGCTTGGGTCAAGCAAGAAAATGGTCAGTTTTCTGGACATAGTTTTGTTGGGACTCTTTTCTTTGTCATTAAGTCTGTGTATTCATTGTTTTATTATTTTTAATAATTCACTAATCACAGGGAAATGGATTGAATTTGATGATGATAACCCTATTCCGCAGCGTGAGGAAGACATTGTTAAACTGTCTGGAGGAGGTAATTTCAACTCGACTTTTATAAAATCCTAACCCATTTTGCTTACAGGCGAGTCGGATACGAACAATTTCTATCGACAATCCTAATGGTTCATATGCTGCTGTTGTTTTAAATGGTAACATTTCTTTTTGGTCTTCTGTTTTGGGTTTTAGGTGATTGGCACATGGCATACATCTGCATGTACAAGGCTCGTACCGTTTCGATGTAAACTTGTTTCGTATTGAGGTTTACTTCCTGATCTTGTTTATGCAATCTGGCATTGAATTAAACAATTGGCCTTCTTTCATATATTGAAGACTCTGAAGCGGCCAAACTGGTTTTTACAGAATTATATGATGTACTTTTATACATTTACCGTTTCAATGTACTTTTATACTTTTATACATTATATGATGTGCTTTAAAGTGATTGAAATTCAGAACAATATGAACCCTAAAATGTTGTTGGTTGCAACAAGTTAAAAATATTTGCCCCCCCCCCCCCTAAAATAGACAGTTTACCTCGTTAAAAGCACTTTTGATAGAAATTTTAAACACTCAAAATTTTAAATTAAACAACTTAGAAGTGTTTTTTTAAGTATTTTTCAAAAGCAATATTAATTTGATCTTGAGATATCTAACCTAATATATATTAGATTTTTTCAGGCGAGAGTAAAATACACAGATCTCACTCTATCTTTTCACTCCTATTTTGGTCATTCAACTTTCAAAATTTTTAATTTACTGACTGAACTTTCACTCCTATTTTAGTCATTCAACTTTCAGAAATTTTAATTTACTGACTGGACTTTTAAATTGTTCTTATTTTAGCGTGTTTATGGGTTTCACCGGCTCTCTACATCAAACATTCCTAAACGTGTTTATGGGTTTCTTTATTCTATTATCAGTACAGAGACAAAGGTTCATAAATCTCTTCTATCAAAATAATCAAAGGTGAAACTAGGAATTTAAATTTAATAATTTACCGATCAGTGTGATAATTTAAAATAAATTTATACCGTTATAATAATGTACTTTTAAGTAATAATTGTGACGCAAACAAACATGATTTATAGTCAAAGACGTATATATTGACATTAAAGAATCAATATGTGTAAATATGTTAGAAAAATTAGGATTATATTACACCAATATAATGGTGTTTTAGAGAGTAGAGAAACTTACTTTAATAAAATTAAGTATTGATAGTGACAATTATTGTGCAAGCGAGCATAAGTTTTATATTCAAACCCGGTTTAGAGTTTTAGGATTTTTCAAAAAGATTACGAAATCAAAATCGTATTAGGTTTCAAATACTCAAATTGAGATTTTTTAATTTTGACTCATCAATCGTTTCAACCGTTAGGATTGATCGACGACCATTCCTTTAATCAAAATTATGGTCTTGAAAAAATTATAACTTTGAAAAATTAAGATTCTTTTTGGGAAAACTTTAATGTGCCACATCAACATTTTTTAACGGGGTTAAATACACTACAACAACGATCATAATGAATTTAAATTAAAATTTAGATTTAGTGACTATACAAAAGAATTTTACTTTTAGTAACCAAAATGAAAATAACTTAAAAAATTAGTGATTGCCAAAATAGCTTATCCTATTTTTTAATGTTATATGACGATAGTTTTATCTTTTCATACTCTTAATAACAACTAAATAAACTATTGAAAATCACATATTAAGAATCAAACTTGTGTTTAATAAAATTATTTATACAAGTATATTTTATCAACTAATCTATAATTATTATTATTTTAAAATAAAGGGTAAATTACATAAATCATCGCTCAACTATTTTTCACTCCTATTTTGATCACTCAAATTTCAAAATTTTCAATTTACTAACTGAACTTTTAGATTTCTCTTGTTTTAGTCACTCTAAATTATTTTATTATTATTTTCCTATGACATGGCATTTATGGTCATTTAATCCAGACTTGATCTTATAAAATTGGGTTTTTTTAAAGAAAATTTTGTGTATGGGTTTTTTTTAGAATGAGGCCAGGTTGGGTTTGAGTTTAGGGTAAAAAATAATCGACCCAACTCGAAATAATAGTTTAATTTTATTTTAAATATTTAAGTATAATTATTTTAATGATCATCTCTTTATTTTTTTTTTTCAATTATCTCCTCATTTTGTCTAATAAAAATAAAATAATTATTATAATGCCCTCTCTTTTTGTATTTTTCAATTAACTTCTTATTTTATCGAATAAAATAAAAAATTATGTCAGACCGAACCATATTTGAACTTTTACTTTAAAATTTGAGTCGAATAAAACATCATAAAATATCGGGCCAAATTCAAGAAAGGTAGAGATGTTAAATTCCCGGGTCATATTGGCCGAAAAACTAACCCATGACCATCTCTAGACGAGTTCTTGTTCATCGAGTCCTCATCGGCCATAGCAAAGGTCGTCCTTAAAGTAGTTGCAGATAGAGTTTAGGTTTTTTCTTGAATAATTTATATCTAGGGGAGAGACAGAGAATTTGCTCTTAATGAGTTTTGAACTCACAATCTAAAAAGGAAGAAAGAATGTTAACTAAGAGTTTTAACCGTTTTTTTAGAAGTCAGGCTTTTAGTTTATAATTAAAAAAATAATATTGATGGACGTCGGCTGAAATTGACTGCTGAAATTATTTAATTCTTTATCTCACATTTATAAGATTTGAATGTACATATTGGCTATTGCTAGATGGGATGAAAGTTAAGTGTGTGTGGGTATTGATTTGGACCTGATTGTTAAGAGGGCTAATTAATTTCATGCCCTTCTTTTTTCATTTAATTTCGGATAAAATTAATTATTTTAACTATCGATATCTGGTTTATTGATCGATTAATCGATGTTCAATATAAGGCAACCTTTTCAATCTAATTTTCTCCATTCACAACGTCATGACTCGAACCTCTTACCTTACTTAAAGAATTTAACGCATCATCCCGCTAAGCCAACTGATTGTTAGTTGGATGAAACTAATTTTAAATATAGTCTTCGATCATTTGTTAAACTAAAAGAAACTTTTATTATCTCATCTAAGTCCATAACTAAAATATGATATACTTTTAATATAAATATATTATAAAAATAATAAAATTACGATGCAAATGATTGAATTACTAATAGTACAGTCTTAAAAATTAGGAAGGCAACCGAAAAAATTACAGATAATACAAGATAAAGGATGTCACATTTTTGTGTTCAAAGATGCTGACTTTACATTAATCGGGGAATGTAGCAAAGTCAAAGCTTCTTACTCTTCAATTTCGTGGGGAATGAAATGCCAAAATGTCTTATTAACCCATAAGGAGTGGTCCAGAAAACATGATTGTCTTAAGCCTTTAAAATTTAATTAATTATATTTTAATTAATTAATTAAATAAACCAATTAATCTAACAATAAAAATAATATGTTTAACAAAATTTAATCGCATTTTTATAATTTATTAATGAAATATTAAATTAATTGTTTAAAATAATAAAATATACTTTTGTTATATAGAGATTTATTTTTAAATTTTCGCTCAAGGCGTTGAAAATCTCCAAAACAACTTTGCCAGAAAAGATGATATTTATTTTAATAAAATTAAATTCAAACAACTTTGTCTCTAAAGCATGTGTTAATATAACACAAATATAACATTTAAATTTATTCAAACTCTGGGACATGATTTGAGTATTACATGTTTGATTGAGTAACATTGACATCAAATCATAACCGTAAAAATCAACGGTTCAAGATCATGTGTTTTCCAAGAACTAAACCAACTCCCTAGTTTTCCAAGTTGCCAATTGCCAGCAATATATGAGGACCAGCACAAATTGTGCAACTTTATCAAACTTTTCATTTCAGTCATTTACACCCCTCCATTTTTCTAAGAAACTTGATCCTAACCATTGATTTTTTCTTTTCTTTTCTTGCAAGCCCAATGATTTCTCAAAAAAAATTTTGAATAGTCTTAAAGTCATCTTAGTGTAGTATTTGTTTACACTTTTTTAACCTTTTAATAACGCACACATATTTTATAGATAAAATTGATTGAACCCAAATTTTTTAAGGTAAACATTTTTTTTTACTGAGACCACTCGTTGAGTTAGATTTCTTAAATTTTCTTTTAGTTGTGATTGGAGGGGGGATTACATGACATTGTCAAACCAAAAGGGTGGTCCAATATTTCTCAACACACATTATAGTGGGTGGACCATTAAGGTCACAAAGAGAATAACTATCGACATAAGCATTCCATATAGACCCTACAATTCGTATATTCTTATTACATATGTTCATATGATTTCTGTATAGTAATCATATTTATGTCCTTACATATCTATATATACTTTTATGCATATCACAATACATAAACTATCATCAACTCTCTCGATCACTAAATTAAAGGTCATTGTGTCTAAGTACACTCGAATTCACAATTTCTGGATATCGCAATAGTAATAGTGTCAAATGAACTAATGCTTAATCGACATATTACTATAAATTTTATATGCTAATATATTTTTTTTGACAAATCTTAAATTTAATCTTAACTCTACCTAAAGGGTAGGGGGAAGAAAACTCTAGAGAAAAAGAAAAGAGAGCTCATAGTAGGTTTAGAACACATGAGTCACCTAAGGGAAATGAGGGAAACGAATGCGCTAATAATTTTTTAAAATATTGTACCATATAGGGGCGGGGCGAGAAAATTTAGGTTATGGTATCAAAATTTTGAATAGAAATCTTCTGCCCCTTTTTTGTGCCCCTATTTATACCTCCACACTAAAAATTAGGTTTAGGTTTTAGAGTTTAAAGTTAAGGGCTGTGGTTAGGTTTTAGGGAATTTAGGGTAGGGTGTATTTTGTAGGGTATAAGGCGTAGATTTTAGGGTTAGACCTTGATATTTTATTATTTTTAGTGTTTTTTAGTGTTGGGGCATATAAAGGGGTACTTAAAAGGGGCAGCGAATTTTTATCCCAAAATTTTAGACATTAACTCATATTTTATTAAAAGCGGGTTGAGTTAAATAGTGTGTTAATTTCCTTTAAATATTTCAATTATTTTTATATCTGTTTTAATTTCTTTTTTAAAATAAAGTCAATTTCTTTTTATATATACTTTTTATATCGATTTATATTCAATAAACTGTCGGTGAAAAATAAATTTTTTATAAGTGTATGAGATTTAGGGTTTATGTTTAGAGATAATTGTTAGAAATTAGGGTTTAGAGGTTAGGGCTTAAGTTTTAGGCAATATGATAATGTATTTAGATTTTAAACTATAAACTCTAAATTCTAACTATAAACTCTAAATTCTAATCACCCCTAAACCTAAAACTCCTAAACCCTACACCCTAAACTCTAAAACTAAGACAATTATAAAGCTTTTAATTTTTACCGCCACCGTTTAGAATAATTATATATATAATTTTTCATAATTTTTGGGTGTCAGTTAACTCTTATCACTCTATTCGGCTCTGCGAATTATGCGATCATATTGTGTCCATCATCATTAAAACTATTTTGATAACTGAAATATGGATATGCTTCATTTTGGGTATATATATATCATAGTATCATGGTTTGACCCCTAATATCTAAAATAAAAATTTTAATTTTTCAACTGGGAAGACAACAAAAAGAATTTAATATTTTATCAACATATCATATAAATATTGATATTTTGATTGACATATTTATTATTATTTTTTAGCTTTTTTTTTTAATAGAAGATCCTCAAAATATCAAGGTGAACGATTTAGATTGCAAGATAAATATCCAATGCATGAGAGTTGAGAAATGTGGTCGATTTTGTCAAGTTTTGAAAAGAAAAGGGGGGTCATTGAAATAAGAAATAATATCCAAATGAAGGGGAGAGTTCAAATATGTCTAGCTCTTTAAAGACAAGATCTTTCAACATTTTGAGACTATGGGGGTTGGATTTGCTCTATCTTTTCCCACTCAACCAAATTCATTAAACCCCCAAAATGAAAAAAAATATGTCAAATCCCTATATAAATGCCACACTAACTAACAAAAAAACATTTAAAACACAAAAGGAAGTGAGTCCATTTTAATATAAAATTAAATTTTCCACATTTTTAAAGTGTTTAGCATTTTAATAGATCAATTATTAAATTTAATATTAATTTTGTCAAATCTAAGATAGGAATAAAAGAACATTTTTAAAGTGTTTAGCATTTTAATATATTTTAGATAGAAAATATATAGTTTTATAACAATTTACTCAACGAATATTCATGGATGAAACGATCCAAAATCTATATGCAATTTTATTACTCTAGATTTTGATCTTTTAACTTATATTTTTAGTTGTTTTATTTAAAAAATAAATCAATATTTTAAAATAAATAAGTTATTAACTGTTAATTCATACAACCAAATTAGTTACACACTTAATATATAATACAAATATAGGTAATTCTTATTCGAGAGTAGGGTAAAATATAAATTTTAGAAGTTGAGGGACAAATTCATAATTAATTTAATTTTTAATATATATATATATAAAATCCCTGCCTTGAGTGGGGGCAAGAGCTCCTCCCAGTCGTAATGGTTCCTTCTTATATTTTCATTCTATTTTTTATAGACATTAAACTCGAGTCATATAAAAATCATCTTAAGACTACTCCTTGAAACCACTTCGTTCTATTAATTCTAATATTTTATTCCAATAATTTTTTATTAAATAAAATAAGCATTTTTGATTACTCTGTCAATTAATAGATCTCTTTGTTGACTTATACTTAAATTAGTTAACAATTTCAATATATTCAAAAATAAAAGTTTAACATAATTTCAATACCTATGTTAATAGAGAAAAGAAACGACAATCAAAATAAATAAATAATAATAATATAAATTAACATGTTAATGAAAAACTATTCAAACACAAATTAGATATAAACATTTTATCTCAATACAATAAAAATATAATTTATTCATAAAATTGTAAATAGTTAAAAAGGAAATACTAATACTATAGCAAATATAATTTCTATCTCCGAAAACTTGAACCTGGAGTGTAAATAGAAAGATCGGGCCAGCCATTGCTATCGCCACTCCAACAACCTGTATCCCCGCCGCCCAAATAACTCTCCCCGTTATCACTGCTCTCGCCCAATCCTGCTTCCCGACCCGAACTCCGATCGCCTCCGTAGTTAGCCACCGTTTTTAAACCCGACCCGTTCGAATTAAGCCCTTCTAGAAGGTTTCCAAACTGACCGCCCGATGCCAGCAGCGAGCTGAAGCTCCCGCCGATGTCCATCATCTTCCTATCCCGATGATCAACCGGCAATAGATACATCCGGGTCGGGTCGGTATCTGTGTCCGAATTCTGAATCCCCGAGTTCAGGACAACCTGCTGGGGAAACATCGACGATGAAGTCGGCGGCGGAGAGGGTTCAGGGATTTTTGGGTTTGGGGTCGGGTCGGGAGATGGGTTGGGGTGACGTTTTGGGTTGTTGTTGTTGGTGGTGGTGGAGGAGGAGGAGGAGGAGCGTTTGGTGGCCTTGCGGGTGCCGCCACCGACGGGTATGTTACGGAGGGCGCCGCCTTTGGTCCAGTAACGGCGGCAGTTCTTACAGAAATGGCGGGGCTGAGACAAGTTATAGTTGTTGTAGTAACAGAATTTGGTGTTGCTCGAGTCGCAACGCGGGCATTTCAGCTGCTCCTGCTCCGGAAACGCCGGCGCTTTCATCTGCTGAAAACCCGTCGGGTCTTGCATTTCAATCAATTCTAGGATCAACAAGCGTTAAAGATTGGATTTTTGAAGAAACAAAATCGGGGCTGAGGATCTGAAAGCGCCGGTTTTGTTGTTTCAAGCAATTGAAAAGGTGTGAACTTTTGACGCTTGAGAAGTGGCGAATCGGGCCAAAGACAAAGCGGTGAAAACCGGAAAACAAGACAAAATCGGAACACTATTTTGTTTCTTCTTTGTGCTTTCCCCCTCTGTTTTCAGACCAAAAGATCGGGTTTCATATAAACTGGGAAAATATGTTAGAAAGAAGAAGGAGAAGCGGCTGAACATCCATGTGTGTCTGTCTGAGAGTGACCACTGAGACTTCAAATAGGCAGATGAGCCCAGACCAGACATAACTCTTGTTTTTTTTTACCCACAAAAACAAAAAAGAATATTAAAAAAAAGCAAGCTTTCACAAATCTAGTAATTAATTAAAATTTATAAGGTTATTTAGATTCTGTTAATGGTTTGATAAAAAAAAAGATTCTGTTAATGGCGGTGTTCATTGATTTACTTTTTCTACAAATATTTTATGGGTTGGAGAGGCAGCAGATGTCAACGGGAATGATTAGCAATGTTTAATTAACCTTAAACATGGGATTAATTTTCTAATCAGTGTTGTTTAGCCAATAACATCATTAAGAAACATTTATCTTGCTCCTTTCGATTTTATAAATGACAATTTACATCATGTACGTGTTGTTTGTATTTACAACGGATTTGATGTAAACATTTTTTTCTTTATTTATTTTTAGTACAATTTCTTATATTTAATTTATTAATTGATTAATATAAATTAAATTTAATTAAATTTATTACTCATAATTTGAGAATTAAAATTTTAACCATACTCAAGAGATCTAGTACTTTTCACTATATTTATATTAAATATTAATCTAACACTAATTCAGTTACTACAGTCTCATTAAGATTGTCTTTTATTATTAAAAATTTTAAAATTGAACCATAATTGTATTAAATATTTTAAATAATTAAAATTTATAAAATATATATTTAAAAATTACTTGATTAGAAATTTTAAAATATATTTTTAACAATAACAAATTTTAAACAATAATAAATCAAAATTAAAAAAAAATAATCGATTAAAAGCCAATAAAAGGCAATCTTTATGGGACATAATTTATATGATTAATTGATTTCTATCATTATATACAACTATTTTGTTGTTTCATTTATAATTATTCATTAAATAAATTTTTATAAACAAGCTTTTATATAAAATCTAATATTTAAAATTGAAAAAAGTGTTTGCTATGCTATCAAAAAAAAGTGTTTGTTACTCAAATATTATTTATTTACAAATTAAAGTAATATTTAATGATAAGTACAAGTATTTTTTTTTACAATATTTTACTAGAGACCAGTAGCGAATCAAATCGGATCAAATTAAAATATAAATTTTAAACTTTTCTTTAAAATTAAATTACTCATTTAAAAAAAGGATCAAATTACAGTTTAACTCCATGGATAAATAGATGTGTGATAAAGTCATCACTAACACGTGGCGGAACCCCACGATCGATCGTGAGTACATTGGGGGCAGGGGTGAGGTAATAGGGTGACAGCTAAATAAGTGGAGAGAAGATGAAAGCTTATGTGGTGGGCCCAATTACTCCGTAATTTACTGGTCTGTGATTTATGTTGTCCACGCGTCCTTCACCATCATAAAGTGGTTTGTGCTTTATATGGTCGTTTTTTTGTTCTCCTTACGAAGATGGTTTCGTCTTAATTAATCTGAATCAACATATGTTGTATATTTAATTTTGGCTGATGAATTTTTAGTAATTTTTTATATATATACAATACCTCAACTTTAACCAACCTTGTTAATGATTTCACATCGTTTTAGATAGGACAATAGTAACCATATATTGAGCTAATATTAAATAAGCTCTTTATTTAGGTGGTAAAATGAAATACTTTATATAATATTTAACTATTTACTTTTTAACCTTTAAATTAGATATTATCATGTTTGAATAGGGCAAAATTGGGAATCGAGTGAATATATATATATATATATATATATACACACACATATATTTAAATCTATAATTTACAAATATTGATCAATGTAATTTTTGAACAATTTCTACTTAGAAGGAGGGAAAGAAAAATTTGACTTCTACTGGGTCTTGAACTCACAACCTACGAAAAAAGATGTCAACTGAGAGTTTTAAACACATACGGTTGATTTATCGATATAAGACTCAATTAGTATGTGACATTTTTTAATAAATTCAAACTACCTCTTTTTAAATAAAAGTGGAATGCACATAAAGATTATAATTATTGTATTGATTTTTTTGACAATTTCTAACCCTAATCTTATCTAGAGTAGAGAGGAATAAAAAACTCTAGGGGAAGGAAGAGGGTACTCATATCGGGTCTAGAACTCATGATTTAAAAGAGTATGAGAGAACAAAAATGAGCAGCTTGACTAACCGACCAAAAATGCTTGCTCATAATTATTATATTTTTATAATTTAAGTTGGCTTATATCATAAATAAGCACTTCAAGTGTATAGAGTTTTTTTTTTATCAAATTATATAAAATATTTTTTTGCCATAGTAAGTACACAAAGTATATCAGCTATGTTTTCTAGATAATTAAAGTATTTTTTTTGTCAAAATACATTCAAAGGATGTCATTTTTTAAATCTAGGTATCTAAAGTATTTTTTAATCAATAATATATGTCAATTTTTAGAAATTTGGATGAAAATGATGGTATAATTTAAGTACATACTTTAACAAAAAAATACTTTAAGTACGTAGAAAAAAATGTAACTTTAGATAATTATTTTGATAAAAAAATACTTAAATACGTAAATAAAAAATGTAGTATACTATAAGTACTTATCTGTTATATAAGTCTTCTAAATTTAGTAAAAATAATATATTATTGATCGTAACCTTTAGCAAAAATGTTTGGCTTAAGTATGAGTGTTCTAAATCGGCTCAATGAGCACCCATGTGTTCAATAAGTCCAATATCACTACTATATTATTAGTTATTACTATGTTTTATCCTCCTTCCACCTTTTTAACTTGCATTATGAGTTTATTGGGCCACTAGTTACCCATTGGGTTGGTTTTGAACATCCATATGCTTAAGTGAGTTCAAGGTTAAAGTTTTTTTTATATAACAATTATTACCTAGGGGAGGGGTATGGGAAATTTGCTCCCAATGGGTATTGAACTCACAACCTAGGGGAGATGAAAGGGTGTCAACTGAGAATTTTTAATCACTTACTCTAGAGATTGTTGACTTAAGTGTTGGAGTTTATGACCCATGATCAGTATTGTTCTGGCCTAAAAAGTTTAAGATGCAGCTTGTTTTGTTAAAAATATAATTAGAGATTTAGGGCGGAGCCCCTACAATACAGACATTGTCACACATTGATACATACATAAGAGTGGTAAAATAATTTATTTTGTTCAAATAATATTTGAAGTTATTCTTGAAGGTTGGAACTCAATTTATTAATGATTGATGTCGGTCGATAAATTGTATTTTTTGATCATTGAAAGTTTGGGTCGTTACAAGAAAGATAAATAAATCTATTGAAGTAATAATTTGATAGGTCTATTAACTAGTACATAATCAACTTTAAACTTTTATAAATTATATTTAAAATTGTGAAAAATTTCAAATCGATTCTGTCATGAGGGGAATCGATACGCGTATTTTCTTTTACACTACAATTTATTTATTTTTGTTAACAAAGTTTTAACAATACACATAGACATCTAACGTGAGTGTTATAAATATATGTTGTTTTTGGATGCCGATGAAAATCATAGGAAGCATTTGTCTTTCTTTCCACTGAAATCCCTAGCTTAGTCCTTTCAGGAGTATAGGTGGATAGGTAAGGACTTCCCTTTCCCTGTGCGATTCGGAGATGCTGAGGAAAGAACATCAAACCCGGAAGCAAAGACTAGGACGGGGAAGACAATCAACACGGCGTCTCTTTTAGCCTCTGGTGGGAAAACAAGAGGAACTGCTAAAGCTATTCATTCAAGAACTACTTAGACTAGTAACACAGGACTAGGACAAGAGAAGAGGGGCTCTCTGAAGTCACCCTAGCTTTTGATTTCCCCTACCGAGGATGAATACCACGGATCATGTCGAAAACAGCTGATGGAGACAAAATCAAATCAATTTATTTTGGACAAATAATACAAATTTCTCTACTTATTCGTGTATCTCTTCTTTTTCTTGTTTTTTTCTTTAACGCACGAGAAAATGATTGAAAAAAAAGAAACTGATAAACACAAGGGGGAGACATTAATAATTAGGGTAGAGCCCACCTAAAATTAATGAACGGCTATGATTAGGTGAGATAACATGAAGGGATGATGGGGAGTAGGGCCCAGGAGGAATGATGATGGGGCCCAAGAGGCCTAACGTGGGTGATTGGGCCTTAATGCCGTTCCCGCATGCAACACGGCTCAAATGGCGTGCTCCAAATCGCTCCTTTATTAGGGTTTTACTTTTCTTTTTTCTTTAAATATATTTTTAATATTTATATTCGATACACAAGCGGTGAAAACTAAAGTTTCTACAAGTAGCTTAGTTTTAGAATTTAGGGGCTTAGTTTAGGGGGTAGAGTTTAGAGTTTATTTGTAGGAGTTTAAAATTGAGAGATAGCGGTGAAAATTTAAGGTTTAAGATTAAAATTTAAGGTTTAGAGGTTAAGTTTAATTTTTAGGGTAATATGACGAGGATTTATGTTTTAACCTATAAACCCTAAATCTTAACCACTATCCCTAAATTATAAACCTCTACCCTTAAACTCTACACCCTAAACTAAGTTTTTAAATCCTAAAACTAATGCCCTTGTAGAAACTTTTAATTTCTAATGCCCATGTAGCAAATAATTACCCATAATTTTATTTTTAAAGTCTTTGTTTGTTTCTTTAAACGATATTCTTTTTGGTTTAAGAGGGTAAGAGTGCCTTAAACTTTTGAATCAATAAATTTATCATTAAATCTTGATAGTTTTTTCCCTTTAAATATTACTAGAGTTTTTTTCAAAAAATATATATTTTAAATTTTATAGTTCATAGAATTTTTAGAACTTTTAAAGATTAAAAAATATAAAGATATCAAGTGGAAACAATGTGACACGACGCGCTGCACCAAAATATCTAAAAAAATTATCAAGTTTTAGGTCAAAATTGGCCAAAAGAGTTAATTAATTCAATTTTTTGGTTCAAGAGTTTAATTGAGTACGAAAAAATTTAGAGACTTAGTTAATTTTTTTCTTCCAAAAGTTCAAGTACTTCTTACACCTTAAACATATTTTTATAGATTACATTTATATGAAAAAAAAACAGGATTAAAATATCAATATGTTGTAGAGCTTCATAACTTAAGGCAGCTTTCCTACAAATATATTATTTGTATAATTTGAAATTATAATTTATATTTTCAAAAATTAAATTTAATATCACTAGACAAAAACATAAACACGCCGTTTAACCCTATTTTTTTCTCTCTAACAATTTTGTGTTGTGTGCAAGTTTTTTGAATTTTTTTGCGTTAGTCGGCGATCGGCAATTACCTAGCTATTGGTTGTAGATCGCCTGTGTTTGTTGTATTTTTCTTGTTTATCTTTTTTTTCTTCTAATAATAATCTCTGCCTTTATGGCACGCATTTTCTCTGTCCTTGTGACACGCGTTTTTTTTCCTGTCCTTGTGACATGTTTTTTTTTTGTTTTTGTGGTATTGTTTCATCTTTAATTGTGACATGATTCAACATACCCTAGCGGTCGATTGTTGCTCGCCTAGAATTTTTAATCGGAACTAGTTCTTGATTTTAATTTTGTCGGTGGTCACGCAAACATAGATCCCCACTCGGTTCATGGTTGTTTGTCGATGTAATCAGTCTTGGGTAGCGGAACATTTTGCCTGATAGTTTGGCTCGCTCACAACTCCTTTTTCATCAGTTACGAGTCCCGATTGGATAGAGACACGTAGATTCAGGAAGTTTCTAAAATTTGATGGTATGCTTATCTCCATATAAGTTTTTTCACTTTTATTTTTGTTTTTGGGTTGTAAGAAATTTGGGTAGATTAGTCTCATTATTTTCCTTTCTAGATGCGTTGTAATTGTGATATTTTTTATGATTATAATAAAAATTCAGTGGCCATACTAAAAAAATTAAATAAATGTTCAAGTAATTTACCTTCCAATTTTGTTTCGTATCACTTATGAAGCACAACTAGAAGAGAGTATTAATTCCTTTTTTAATAGAGGTTGTTAGTTTTATTAGAAAGAAAAAATATTTAAAATTACAATAAAAATTTATAACTATTATCATAAACTAAATACATAATCTGGACATTTTTTATAACATTGACGAAACTAGTCACTTTAGATCATACAAAGACTATACATGAAAAAGTTAAAAATTCAACCAAAAGACTTGAACGAACGAAATATAGATACAAACAAATCTGACTGTATCGGCATATGAACCACAAAAAGGGACCAGACTACTAAAAGACCACCGAGAACCGCAAATTGGAGCTGAGCATCGTGAGAAAACTATCCACGAACGCAAACCGCATATCTAAATTCAACCTCGAGAAAAAAAACCAAAAGAACGACCAAACGACAGAGAAAGAAAACCAAAAATGTGCAATAAAAGCAGAAGAAAATGTGTCATGAAGGCAAAATTATTCTCATTAAAAATAAAAGTAAATATAAAAGATAATAAAGTAAAGAAAAAATAAGAAGTACTGACGGTCGGAGACTAGCATTAAAATTAGTGTCGCCGCCGTTAAAATAAAAATAGAAAAATTTAAACGATACTTACGGAGAGAATAACCTAAAAGTTTAGAAAATATTAATTCTTAATTGTTTAAGTGCTACGAGTATAATTATAAAATGATAACTATGCCATTAACTTCCGTTAAAGAGGTTACATGGATGTTATTTTTTTTATAATTATAACTTTCAAAAGTTATAGAATAACAATTAAATTTTATGTTATATTACAAAATGGTAACTATGCCATTAACTTCCGTTAAAGAGGTTACATGGATGTTATTTTTTTTTATAATAACACATTTAGTCCACATAGTTATATATTTAGTCAATTCAGTTATAATATGAAGAAATTTAATAAATTTAACCCTCAATTTTTACACATTGTTATAATTTAGTCCTAATTCTAAAAATTTAACCATGATATTTTAAAATTACTTCAACTTAGTCCCTCTTCATCCTTCATCTTTCCATTATCTCTCTTATCTCTTCATCTTTTTCTCCATTTATTTCAAGATTTGATTTTCTTTCATTGCTAATCGAATCTAATCTTGGGATGAAGATGGACTAAATTGAAGTAAATTTAAAATAGCAAGGGTTAATTTTTTAGAATCAGGATTAAATTATAATAATGTGTAAAATTGAGGGCTAAATTTATTGAATTTCTTCGAATTATGTCTAAATTGATTGAATGTGTAACTATGGAAGACTAAATGTGATATTATACAAAAAATTTAACAACCATGTAACCTCTTTAATGAAAGTTAACGTCACAATTACTATTTTGTAACAAAAACATATTTTTTTTTGAAAAATGACGGGCCTCGTTAAAAACCCCCTCTAAGCCTAGATAGGGGAAAAGAGTGCCCTTTATTATTAAATAAAAAGGAACCTGTTTCAATGATCAAATACATCACAACTGTGAATTGATCACAGGATAACTACACAAAAGGAAAACCACATCTACCTACAGCAGTAGTACAAAATGTTACACTTGTTAAACCAAATAATGTCACCTTTTCCCATGGCTCCTTCACGTGCGAGTTGATGTGCAATGACGTTCGCCTCCCTGTACGCGGACATAAGAGTCCACTTTGGTCTTCTAAAAAAGTTTTTGCATTTCTGTGTTAGCTCAGCAAAACAGTTAGGGACAATCACATCCTGGTTGATCCATTTGCACACCATTTCACAATCAGATTCCACCAGCAAAGCCTTATTCAATTCAGCAAAATGATACTCGTAAATGCAGCATGCTTCTAAAATGGCTAATATTTCAACTTCAGTTGGATTTGATCTTCCAATGAACTTGGCAAATCTTACCATTTGATTCCCCGAGTGATCTCTCAAAACTCCCCCAATGCCTCCATCACCATAACTACCTTTTACCGAAGCATCCACGTTAAATTTTAAAGAGCCACAATCCGGTGCAAGTCAACTATCCGCTGAAATTCTACTAGGATTAGTTGATGCAATGTAGCACAAATTAGGATTTCGGATGAAATCAAGAATAGAGAAACGCTGATCCGACCACTTACTTTTACACCAAATACCAATTCTAGTGATGGCAATATCAAACAAGCTAACAGCAGTGAATGTTTTTCTGTTAAATATAGCTTCATTTCTACTTAACCAAATAGACCACACTAACCCGAAAAAAGCAATCAACCAAATAGGTTTTGCAGCCTTGTTGATAGGTTGCTCGTTCCACCAAACCATAAGATCTAGCAAGCTACTCGGCATAGTCAAATGGATGTTCCAAACTTGACACCATTTTTGCCATACCTGCCAAGTAAACATACACCGACACAAAAGATGATTAGAAGTTTCAGTAGTAGCGACACAAAAGGGGAAAAGACAGTTACCGATAACAGAAATACCACGCTTTCCCAGTTCGAAACATGTAGGAATTTTATTCTGCACTGCTCTCCATATGAAGATTTCAACTTTCGGTGGAGCCAAGTTATGCCAGATAAGTTTCCAAGCAGAATTATTATCCACATTCCCTGTTTTTGCTACTGATACACAATAATCCTTAGGTTTATAGAAACCAAGCGTAGACCCACTCCATCGCAAGCAATCCCTTTCGGAAGAATATTTTGCTACTCGATCAATTGTGTTTTCAAAATCAGTCCACTGTTTAACTTCCCATGCGAATAAGGTTCGTCTCAGTTCTATATTCCATACCCATTTACCAGCAATTACTGAACTGAATTCTACAATTCACCCCTCTTTCTTCACTGCAATGCTGAATATTCTCGGGAAAGATAGGCGAAGGCTCGGAACTTCAGTCCAAAAGTCATCCCAGAATTGGATAGCTTTTCCATCTCCAAGAACGAAACGAAGATTGCTAGTAAATAAGTCATTCTTGTTCTGTAATGGCAACAAGATATTCTTCCACACACGTGAAACATTTCGATTAGTAATAGGTTTTGGAACAAGGTTAGACTGCACATAATCATACTTAGCATCAATAATCTTTCTCCACAGGCTATCAGGCTCTGTACTGTATCTCCAAATCCACTTATTAAGGAGGGCCCTATTTTTCAATCTTAAGTCGAAGAATCCAAGGCCACCATAATCTTTCGATTTAACAAGGTTGTTCCACTTAACCCAGTGAATCGGTCGATTTGAGTTAGGCCCCCAAATAAATTTTGCTATTAATGAATTAAGTTTATCCGCTACAGATTTTGGCATCAGAAACATACCTAGATAGTAGATGGGGAGACTGCACAAAACCGACTTTATCAAACATAATCTTCCAGCAATCGACAAGAATTTCCCACTCCAACCTTCTAATCTGGATGCAAAATTATCCAGAATAGGTTGCCACATAGCCACTGCATTGCTAGATGAACCCAACAGAAGACCTAAGTATGTAGTTGGAAAAGTTCCTGACCGACAGTGCAATACCTCCGCCCAGCACTGAACACACTGGTGATCAACATTAACCCCATACATAGTAGATTTCTTCATATTAAGACTTAGGCCTGAAGCTAGTTCAAATATCCTGAGAGCCCTCTTGATACTCTTCACGTTCTATAATTCAGCCTTTGCAAAGATGATCAAGTCATCTGTGAACTGCAGATGTGAAATCTTCATACCGTTTCTGCCCACTTCAACCCCTTTAATAATGTTCTCGGTAGTAGCTTTACTCAACAAAACACTCAGTGTTTCACCAAAGATATTGAACAGAAAAGGGGATAAAGGGCAACCCTATCTTAAACCTTTACCGATTGAGAACATATTTGTCGGCTTTCCATTAATTAAAACCGATATTTTGGCCGTAGAAATACACAAGAACATCCATCTCCTCCATTTTTGTCAGAACCCCATTTTCCCAAGAACAAAATCCAGGAAAGACCAGTCCACTGTATCATAGGCCCTCTTAAAGTCAGCTTTAAACACGATTGCTTGCTTCTTCCTTTTCTTTAGATCATCAATCACCTCGTTCGCGATCAAGGAGCAATCTGCGATCTGTTTCCCCGCTATGAAGGCAAATTGGTTGTCGCTTATTACTTCATTCATACATCTAGCCAGCCTTCTTGACAAAACTTTCGCCAAAATCTTATAGATGCTATTAACAAGAGAGATGGGTCTGAAATCTTCAACAACTCGTGGGCTTTGTTTTTTCGGGATAAGGGATATAAAGGAATGGTTAAAGAATTGGTCCTTCACTTTGCCTTTAAAAAAATCCTTGAAAAATGCCAAGATGGGCTCCTTAAGGGCTGACCAAAACTTTTTGAAGAACTCTAAATTAAAACCATCCGGGCCCGGGGCTCGGTTGCCATCACACGACTGTATTGCTGCCCAAATTTCCTCTGAGTTGAATGGTTCTTCAAGAGCACTAGCCGACTCACTACTCAATTGATTGAAGTCGCAGTCAAATTTTTTTATAGGGATTGTATCTGCCGCCTTGAAAGCTTCCCGAAAATACTCTTCGAATGTCTTTGAAATGGCAGATTCTTCAGTTATCTCAACCCCATCTTTTTCTATCATTCCAATTCTATTCTTGCATTTTTTAATCGATGCTGAGACGTGGTAAAACTTGGTGTTCTTGTCTCCTTCATTAAACCAGCGGATTCTCGATTTTTGGAACCAATCTCGCTCCCCCTTTTGATAATTCTGCCACAAATTAATTTTAAGGGACTGCATTTCAGAAACCTTCTCAGGATTGTAGCCTTCGTCGATCAATTTATTTTCCAAATCCGCAAGCTTTGCTTCCAAACCCTCTGTTCCTTCATTCGATCTTCTATTTTCATCCTTAGCCCAGCATTTGATTACTGATTTAACTGCCCTCAAAGTTTTCCCTACTCCTTTTTCAGCCATACTCCTAATAGTAGCCGAAATTTTATCCCCCAACTTCTTATCCGATAACCACGAAGTGAACAATTTAAAGGGTCGATTTCCACCACCCTTAGCAGCTTCCTTAATTAAAACTGGCCAATGATCCGATAAGCTCCTAGGGAGGGAGCTCTGAATCAAACTTGGGAACCTCAACAATATCTCTGGTGATAATAAAAATCTATCCAACCTGCTGGCTTCAACACTATTGCCACCACGAAACCAAGTGAATTTTTCTCCCATCAACGGTAGATCGATTAAATTATTCTGTATATAAATTCCCCAAAAGCTGCTGCAGACTCTGGCGAAACTGAACCCCCGTGTCTTTCTTCAGCATTTAACACGACATTGAAATCCCCACCAATTATTACCGGAACATTCATAGCAGTTATACACTCGGAGACTTCATTGAAAAAGATACTCCTTTCCCTAGCTTCATTCGGAGCATATAAATTCAGGATACCGCAATTGCAATTGTTAGTTGTAAATATGCCAACCAACCCAATCAATCTATTGCTAATAAACTTATTTTGGAGTATGAAATCTTTAGGATCCCAGCATGAAATCAATCCACCAGCAGCTCCGTTTGCTAAAGAAACTTCAACATTCCAATTATCTGATCTCTTTAATCTTTATAATACACCCAATTTAACCACTGCCATTTTTGTTTCTTGCAGGAGTACAAAGTTTGCATTACTCTTCCTCAATGATTTAGCCACTGCCCTAACTTTTTCCGGTCGCCCCAATCCCCTCACATTCCAGGTAACGATTGAACAAGACATAAAAATAACCAAATCGCTAAATGAAAACGAGCTTTGGGTAAAGGAGCTTACCTCAAGAACCTGCTTCATCACGCCTCTCGGCCTCTAGCAATTTAGCGAGGATAGTTCCGTCTGAAGCTTCAAAGGAAATGCCCAGGTCTATACCAGTGTTTAGAGTTGCCAAAGCTTCAGCCTCCATCTCATCTCCCGCGTGATTTCCAGAATTGATAATCGGAGGGGATGGTGGCAAAAGGAGGATTTTTTTTCTGTCTTTTTAATTGTTGAACCCTTCACACTCAGCCTTTTTTTGTTGAGTTTACTGGACCTGTTTACTTTATTTCTAGAGGCCCACCGAGAAAATGGGAAATGACCCAACATACCAATATCCTTAGGCAATATGGAGTGGACTGTAGAAAACTTCTTTGGGTCTTTCACAGGATTCAATGTTTCGTCGAGCACCTCATTGACATAAGCTACCGTCACATCCTGAAGTCTGGAGCTATTTGATATTTGAGGATCCACGTCAGCTGTCCCAGCAGGCCCACCATTTGCTGCTGCAAGATTCTCTAAGCTCTCCATGATGGAGTCGGCTGAAATTATATGGACCTCGTGGAGCCCAGTAGCACTCCCAACTGATAGGGTTTTTGGGCTTGAGCATTGGGCTGGCCTGTCATCTCTAGCAGACCCAACATTTGGGGATGTACCATGAACCGAGACAGGAGATCCACACTCAGTGTCTCCAACCGAATAATCCTCGGAAACAGATGGGAGCCGTATTCTGGAATTAATGCATGGCTCATGCACCGAAGCGTCCCTTGTAGCAACGTCCGCAGAGAACACCAGACCTTCACCGTCGATGAACACCCTTTCTTCTTCGAATTCTTCCACCACCACTTTAATCTCATGAATAACACCGTTAACTAGAATGACGATTCTTTCTGGAATAATAGATAACTTCTGCACTTGAATAAGGATTTTAGCAACGTCAAAGCGTTTGAGTTGTGAAGTGTCTTCGTCTATCTTTTGCACAGAGCCCCATGGACTGCCTAATCCTCAGAAAAACTCTTCGCTCCAGACCGATAATGGCACGTCGATAAGCTTAACCCACGTCAATATTTTCCTTTTACTATCAAAGCCTTCCAAAAATTCGAGATCATCAAACCAGATCTTTAATAACTCAGATCTCATCTCCCACACTCTGTTCCTCTGTTCCGGATTCTTTAATCTCAGAACTACAAGCAAATCATACCATGGACTAATATGAATCTCAATGCCGTCAGAGGAAAATGCTTCTTGAACAATGTCCAGATTATACATATTTTTGATTTTCCCGACCAAGCAATGATGCAGCCAGGTCATGGAGTCTTTGGCTATTCTGATTGGTTCCTGGTTTCCGACTCCACAGAGATTGTTAGGGTATGCAGATACAACCTCCACAACCGACTCCTTCCAACTGACATCACAATGTTCTTTTCCGTTCTTCTGCTTCACCAAGTTATCCTTGAAACGCTTTCTAAACTCCACCCGTTTCTCTAAAAGAGCTTCTTTATAAGTTCTATTGTCCCTGATTCGATCATAAAACCTGAGTTTGACAGGCGGCCTTACATTACCCGCATTATCCATCACTTTCCTCTGGTTTGCAATGACAATCCTGATACGATATCCACCCATAATTCTACCGTCCCCCTTTTCAATGGCCTTCGTTGCATCTGACATATTCCTGAATCTGACAAAGGCAAATGTCGTGGGCTTCAATCTTCTCTTGGCGTTATCATAAGCAACGTAGATATCCGCTACAGAACCATAGGCTTGAAAAGCCTCTCTCAGAATACGATGGTGAATACGTTTACTCACATTGTCGACAAAGACTGTTACCCCTTCTCTGCGCCGGAGGGCATTGTGTTTCACCGGAAAAACTCTTACCTGACTTAAAAAATAAAATGTGATATTATAAAATGGTAATTTAGTGACCATTGGGTACTTTAACCTTATATAAATTCAAGTTTGAAATCTTTAAAAAATTTAAGTGTCACTTTTAGGAAGCGGTGAATTGTCACATAAATGTCTTATCTTCATAAATCTTTTAGATAGATTTGTGATATGACATGATGCGATTGGTAAATTTTTTTTGACAAATTTTAATTTTATTTAGAGAGAAGGGAAATGAGGACTTTAAGGGAAATAATGAGTTCTCTTAATAGACTTAGAACCATAACCTAAAAGAATATTAAAGAACATAGATGAACAATTTAACTAACCAATCAAATAAACACTTATGTAATTGGTGAAACTTACATATTAAACATAAAAATAATAAATTATTATGATATTATCATACAAAATATAGTATTTAACTAAATACACCATGTGATTCTACGATACAACACCTTAGGGTGTGGCTAAAAAATGACACAATTGAAAATTTAGAAAACACGTCAACTTAAAATGTTACTACACAACCGGAATGTTATAAAAAATGTATAACATACTAGGTTGGTTTTTCGACAGGTCTCGAGACTCACTCAAAACCAAGTCTTTCAATCTAAAATATTATACTTTTTGATAATATTTTGAATGTATGGTAACATCTTAGGCTGTCGTATTTTTTAACATTTCAATTGTGCCATTTTTTAACCGTACCTTAAAGTGTTCACATCAGAATGATCGAAATACAACCTATAAACGAAATTTGTTCTATTATCTTCATTCCCCCCTCTAATTAAAGAAGTTGACCCAACCATATATAAACATAGCTACATATGTAACTATAAGTCTATAACTAGGGTCAACTCCAATTCCCAAACAGTAATAAAAACATATTTTTGGGTTCTTCCCTACATTATCTCCATTCATTTAAGAAAAAAAAAACCCAAAGAACAAGAGAATTTTGGACAAGTGACATGTGTGGCTGGCTGGTTATTGTATCGATGCTCCTTTTTAATATATTCTGAAAGGTGTTTTCCATCGTCACATTGTTCCCTATGCAGATTCGATGCCTTAAAAAAGCTTCATATTGTACTGATTAATCAACTCAATCCATGAAAATCAGCTGGCACAACATGCTCCGTTTGTGAACATATTTCAAAGAATATAATGTGAGACCAAATATTCCATTTGGCTTCTACATTTTGCTGAAATGTCAAAGGAAAAACAAAACAATGTGGTCATGTTTAGACGAAACTAGTAAAAGATTGTTGTCCCTCAAATTTAAAAAATTGGATTTAATGTATAATTACATAGGGATAGAACATTATAAAAATTCTTTAAATATATGAAAATAGGAAAAGATGAATTTCTTATAATGCTTTAAAATGTTGGATTTAAGTTCCATCAATGTGTGAATTTAATCTAGATGTATCTTCTCTTAGGGTTTAAGTAGGGTTAAATTTGTAAGAAACATGAGGATGATTAAAACTTTTAATCAAGTTCAATGGCGGAATTTGGAGTAAGAGTTTGGGTGGATCAATTTAGATTTTTAAAAAAAATGAAAGATTAAACAAATTAAAAAGTTAGATTTTCAGGTTTTTCCAGATGTTTATGTTCTCAAAGTTCAGTACTTGGCAAAACCTAGTCACAAAGTCAATTGAGAAAAGAAGCAGAAAGATTAAGTTTCAAACATGAGGAAATAATCAATTAAAAAAATTGGACTGCTAGTTTCAACAGATTCATCCCACCAAGATTTTTTTTTTGTTGCAGTAAAGGACCAAAATAACTAACAGTTTACCTTAGAAACCTAGTTGCAATTACTGAACATACTTTTAGTTTTGTTGTAGGAGAGCTACAATCACATTTTCTGCTAACTTCAACCCCAACACAAATTAGAAACATGACTCCCTCTTCCATTTTTTAAAGAAGATAGGGGATGCAAAGCATATCTTTCAGGGTCCGGTGACGGCCATTTCTTGACCTTGATACTGTGGCATGTTCTACGGGTTTTAGGGGCATCCGAAGCGTGAGAATCGATGTGTAACCCTTTAACTTAAGGGTGTTTGGGGGAAACAAAAAGGAGCTTTCACCATCAGCAACCCACAAGAAGTTAAACCAAGCAGAATACATTTCTTGGACCATCGTTATGCATAGTACATGTACAAGCTGTTTGCAGCAGCACAGGCAATCGAGTTTTCGGTTGGGTGCCATGCTAGGTGCAGCAACTTTGTTGTGAAATCGAAAGCATTTCCATTTGCATCAACTCCGGAGGAATCGGCTCCTGGTATTACAAATTCACCCAAATAAAAAGCATTTCAGTACAAATCAACAAAACCCTCGCCCAAAAAGAAACGACTCAAAAGTTAACAAGTTGTGAAAGATATAACACCGAACAACTACCTCGTCTGACAACACGTGTTATACTGCTTAGGGATCTGGAAGGCCTTGAGGGGGTCTGAACCTGTCTCCTGAAAAGACATGGATGTTTATAACTACTAACAATCTAACATCGATACAAAATCATAATTCACACTGCACAACACTTGTTTTTTACTCTGCTGGAATGAATATTTTACCTCGTTGGGTTTTTGCTGGCTTCCAAAGTTGTTGCCTCCGTGCTTCCAGGGGCACAGCCGAACACACGGAATAGATTGCTGAGATCACCGAGAAATTGTAAATATTATGTTACATGGGGGAAGAAGAAGAGGAAGAACAACAACAGGCTACACATGACTTTTGCTCAGAACAAACCTGTAGGAACCTGTTGCCACTCGCAATCCATCACCACTTAGGCAACACTCAAATTTGTCAAAGATCGAATCATTTTCATACAAATCACACAGCTGAAACAATTAAAGAATACCATAATCAGCTCTGGCACAGCACAACCCAAATATGATTAATTTCATCCCTTTCAGAAGATGGAAATAATACCTTAGGTCTCAAATATTCATGAACCTGGAACGTTGCAACTGGACCTGAATCCATATTGATGTCCCAAAGCTACAACCAAGTGATATGTAATCAAGTTAGATGACAAGTCGTGAGACCCCATTAAAAATAAAAAACATCAAATATAAATGTTTAATATATAATATTAAGAGGGATTCTGATGAAATACTTTAAAGGATCAAAACAAAGAAACAAAAATGGCATGTGAATGATTCAAACAAAGAACGGGCAAAGGGGTGTAAATGAACAGAGCATTCGACGAACGGTTCCTATAACGTTCGCTTATGTTTGTTTATTAAGCTAAATAAACGAGTATGAACAAAATTTTTATGTTCGTTTAATAAACGAACGAACACGAACAAAGGTGTATTAGGTTCGTTTATGTTCACGAACAAGTTCGTTTATAGGATGAAAATACTTGTGAATGCATCTAAATACTACTTTTCGTTGTTGCTAAGGATGTTTTATAAGTTCATATTGAAATGTGAGTTTTATTTTATTGCTTTTGTTTTATTTATTGTTAATTTAGTTAACATTTCTAAACATATAAACGAACACATTCGTGAACGCTTAAATGAACACGTTCACGAACACTTAAACGAACAGATTCGTGAACACTTAAACGAACAGATTCGTGAACACTTAAACGAATACGTTCGCGAACACTTAAACAAACACGTTTGCGGGCACTTAAACGAACACGTTCGTGAACACTAAAAAAACGAACATGAACACCTTCAAAAATAAATAAACAAACATGAACACAATATTAAAAATTTAAACGAACATGAACCGAACATGAACACCTTTAAAAGTAAATAAATGAACACGAACATAGTCTTGTTTGTTCAAGCTCGGTTCATTTACACCCCTAAGTTACGGGCAGCAAAATCAGAAGCATCAATTCACTTTAAAAACATGGAACTTGTATACATATGCTCAGATACTTAGCAGAAGAAGCTACCAAAACATTTACCCTCACCCCAACTTTTCATGTCTTCATGATAAAGCTCTGTATGAGAAAAACTTTTTTTTTTGAGTATTTGATTCAAAGCCAAAATGCCAACAAAACAAATTGTTGTATCCATTTTAATCAAATGGTGTTGAATGTTTACAAACTAGAATCTTTCTCGACTGATAATTGCAGCGAAGGTCATTAGCGTTTCATGTTCTACACATTGCATGGTACAGATTGTGATCAAATTCTATCCATGTCTTATAGGATAAGACATTGTGGCATGGTACAGATTGGGATTCAATGGCATATAAAGTCATTGTGGCATGCTTAAGAAAAATCGCATGCATAATGTGATGTTCATGTAATGCAAAGTACAATTATATGTATCAACAGCAAATGCAAGGAGAGAAGACAAACAAGAAAAGGAACCAAATCAAAACCTTAAGAGTCATGTAATCACGGCTAAGTATATATCTTCCATCTCTTGCAAATTTAATATCCGAGATTGAGGCAATTATCTCTGTAAAAAATGATCTAGAACCAGGTGCCTCTGGTTCTTCAAATCTGTTTCCATAGAGAAGTATTCATTATTCATAAAGGATACCGATAAAATAACATATAGACCCTCGCATACCAGGATCCATAGCATGGTATTTTACTATTTAGGTGGAAACTGAAACTGTAAATTGAGGTGGAAAATTAAACCGAAAAAAACCCACGCAAAACCCGAATCTGAATATGCCCAAGAAATCTGAGCCTAAGATGAACCAAACCCCCCAAAAAACTAAACTTGAAAAGCATGCCAGAATGGCTATCTTTCATAAAAATCTAAAAAAAGACCCAACTAGCCTGAATACAAACTCAGCCCAAATCCAAAGGACATGAATCTGAATAAAATCTGAACCTGAAAGATTCAAGTGCAAAACGGCCCAAACCAAACAGCCAAACTACCAGTTTGTCACTTCTAAATGTAAGTAGACTCGGCAAAAGAAACAAAAAAAGAAGAAGAAGTTACACTTACAATTTGGCATGAGAATCACACAAAGCTGACTGCCGCAAATCAATGAGGCGAATTGAGCCTTTTGAACTACTATATGCTAACATATTACAGTGGGTAGGGTGGAACTCTGCCGATGTTATAACCTCTGCCAAGACAGAAATAGTAATAGTTCGAACCTCAACAAAACTTATTGTTAAACAAACCTAGGAACTTGAAACAAACTCTGAACCAACTATTAAGCCAAAGGGCCATCGACAGCAGCTTACTATGGGAATACTTTCGCGAAATTATTAAATAGCATTAAAGTTGCAAATATATTAAGTGAAAACAGCAGAGAAAAAATACAAAGATGCTAAGAGGCTTGCCAGTTAGATCCTCCATGTTTGCAGGCTTTACGTCAACAATATTGAAACTTTGATTGCTGATTTCCAAGTTCCAAAGATTTATACGCAGATCATCAGCGGATATAAAGGTTTCACCATCACTAGGAAAGATAAAGTGTAAATCAATATATTTTGGAAATTGAAGCTAATGTTGGAAAGCATTACACAAACAGGATGCAGCTTCAAACATGCACATGTGCTCACTTTTCTCATACAACAGCATAACTGTTATAATCCATCAAATATAAACTGCAGAAAAGCCTGAATGTCAAGAAGCTTAAATATCACTACAAGGATTTCAAAAATTACATGACTGAGATTAATAATTGCACAAAAAAATTGTGCAAACACTCCAACTTCAAGACAAACTAGAAAATTCTGTCATAAAATATGAATCCTTCTAGATTTAAATATTTACTGGGAGGTAAAAAGATTCTAATGCTTTCTAGGTTACTTCGGGTAAACCATGTCTGGTTGATAGAGCAAGCATAGCAATTTTTCATGCAAATAAGATTGTCCTGAAGAAACAAACAATTCCTGAAAAAACCCTCCATCCTTAGCATGTAATCCTATGGTTTAGAAGTTCTCCAGTTTTCTCAAAGATTATCAATCACCCTTTCATTTCTAAAGCATGAAAGAAGTCATCAGAGACCATTTCACCAATTACAGCTTCTTGCTTGGGCATGGCAACACAAAAAGTTCAGCACATAATGTCATTAAGGAATCAGGATTCATTATATAATAGTTATTTAAGATGGTTTAAATATACTTTTCAAAAAAATTATGGTTTAATATTTTAAGGGTCTGTGTACTATTTCAAAATTTAAAATCTAGACCCTATACTTCATTTTTGCCAAAATTGAGCCCCGATATTATTTTTTATTTGAAAATATTGGTCCCACCAGCCACCCCTAACTTCTATTCAATTTTATTGTTAACTGCTGACATGATAGTTATAAAAAGGTAAATAACTTTTTTAGTCCCATACGATTACATTTTTATCAATTTGACCCTTAATCTTAAAAAAAGTATCATTTATTGAACAATACAGTTTTTCAATCTTCCACCTTTACAACTTTTTAAGGGTCAAATTGATAAAAACTGTAAACATTGAGGGCTAAAAATGTTATTTTTCCTTTTCTATAGCTGACAGGTTAGCAGTTAACTGTAAAATTGTACAGAGCTTTGGGGAGGGACAAAGATTTTCAAATAAAAAAAGTACAATATTGAATTTAGCAAAAATAAAGTATAATGACTCAATTTTAAATTTTGAAATAGTACATAGACCTTTAACATATTTAAACCATTTAAGATCGGTACTTCATTATTATAGCTGGAAAATCCTATGCCTTCAAAAAAACAAGGGTGTCAAAGTTTGAATGAAAAAGGAAAAAACTAGAAGCCAAATTCGTGCCAGATTTAACTTTATACTCCAATCTAAAAACTAAAACCAATCAACATCACTCTCTCAGGAGAACCCTAAGAATGTCATAGCAAAGGGCCAAAAATAACAAAAAGACAATACTTAGAGGATGAGCATATATCAGATTGACACTCTTCAAGTTTCCCAGGTGACAATTGGTTTTATTCCATCAGGGAATAAAACGGTAGCGCACATGGTTTATAATATATACCATAAAGTGGAAAAGAAACCATACTTTCTTACTTCCTCTTCTATTAGTTGTCAAATAGATTCAAAATAAAAAGTAAATTGCAACAACACTAAAAGAGAATAGCTACCTGTTATTTGAAATAGAATTGATGTGATAATCATGAGCATGGGTATATACTCTTCGACATCTAGCTACTAGGTTGGTCTCCTGGCTTGTTACCTAGAAATAGTAAAGGTTAAAGGTTAGCGTACGGAAAAAGGCCAAGAAGCATTAAGACAATAAAAAAAGGTTCATGACTATACAATCACAAAATCATAACCCTCCTAAACTGAACAACCAAGTGCTCATAAAAGGACTTGTGCCACTTATGGTTGCCAGGGGCCCAGTCATCAAAAAAGATGCACAGTAGAAAGTGACAAATTTCAAATGATAATATATAACATGATAGAATCTAAATTCTAACAGTATATTTTACAGAAATAACTAGAAGGGTTTATTTACAAGAAATTACGCAAATATATACATGTAAAAGGCTGAATACTCAATCTCATAAGCCTTCACCACCAAAAAAGTCCTATACATAGTTGAAGTACTCCTTGGAAACATCTGGTGTTAAAAGAGTTCATCACCTAACTGACACTTTTATTACACTCTAAAAAGTTTTTCACATCTTCCATAGCCTTGGGCATAGTAAAACTCACATAGCTCAAAAAGTATTCGAAGTTCAGATTAGAACTTATATCACAGTAAATAAAATGATCGTGTAGAGTACAACTACCACAGGTAAACGCAATGATGGCAGGCCTCCTGGTGGGAAAGAAAAATCATTTTCCAAATAGTTGTAGGATCTGTCAGGTGAGCCTCCATTTGCAAGACAAGGGATGGGACTATTTGAATTACTTGAACTAGCCGTGCTGCCATTTCCTACAGCTTTTAGGGGGTCCAAATTCATGTCAGAAATTTTCTTGACCTTCTTTTCTTGAACCTGTCGCACCCGCAGACAAATAAGTGGGTATAATGCAAGGGAAGAGCAAGACATAGTAATATAAATCACTAAATATGCTTAATGATTGAAAAAATGAGACACATCACCTATCATGTTTTACTCTTTCCTAAATAAACATTTCATAAAAGTATTCTATAGACTGTTCTATCTATGCACCACTACCATTGCAGTGGTTTAAATAACATATTCCAATCAGATGCATGAACATACTAAAATACCAACCACTACTTATTACAAACAAAGTGATCACAAAGACAATCTAAAATCAAAATGAAAATCATATAGTTAAGAAACAGTTTCAGCAAAAGTTTCCTTCCTACCTTCCAAAACTTGATGGTTTTATCATTGGTAGAAAGGAGAAATAGCGCACCATTGGCTGTTTGGCACCATCTGATTTTGTTGATTTTTTCCTCTATTTCCAAGCTCTTGAGATAGTCAAACTGGAAATAACAATAATAATCAACGCATAATAGAGCACAGAGGGAAACAAATGATACCATGCATATATCATTGAATCAAAAAGTGATGAGAGCGCACCTCAGGCTCATGGCTTTGGAACTCCGTCTTGTAACGAAACTCAGGGTGCCGATTAATTGGATAATCCATTCTCTCCAAATCCCTTCTTGACGCACCATGCTATAAATTGCAATAAAAGAAGTTATTATAAAGTTGCAATGGAAGATAAACTCTAAGTTAAAATATTAACATCAGGGAAGGTAGCAGAACCCACATCCTTTGTATCCGTCCTCTCAAAGAGAACAACTCGGCCGCCACGGTCACCAGTGGCAAGGTGATCCCCAGTTTTATCAAATTCAATTGCTGAGATAATATCAACTGCAGCAGGAAACAAAATTATTAAGAAAATACAATTGTACAGCCAGTGCAGTGAGAGTAATGGTAAAATTTGTTAAGACTGTCTATCTTTCTATACAGAAACTGCATTGTTTTGCTAGGGAAGAAGGCCAAATCCTTTTCCATTCTATTGATAAATCATAAATCACAAATCACAAATCGTAGTCTCTGATATTTTTTTTCCCACAAAATATTTCCTTCTCTCTGAGAACAAAAGGAAAGTTACAATTTGATAGATGATAAACTATCTGTTATGCCCTACCAAGATAATTCACAGCCACTGTGATATACATTCTATAGCCCTTTCACCCTATTACTCTGGAAAGCTTAAGAAAAATTCACTGTAGCAATGACAAGCTAAATTTGGAGAGACCAGGGGAAAAAACTGCTAGCAAGTCGCAAGTTCTTAAGGGTCCCATAGTCCAAGAAAGGATTCCTGCTAAAGAGTCTTATCATTCATTGCTTTTCCGCAACTCAATAGAATTTTGAAACATTTAGCTAAGACTATGAGTTACCATCAGAAGAATAAAAGATCAACCTCAGCAGTTTCTACCTCAAAATTTCCATTCTTGTGATCTTCTCTACTACCTAGTTCTTGGTGTCATTAAACTAAGCATCATCAAGCTAGTACTTAGACATGATTGCACTTTTGTAAGCCAAGTTTAACTACTGACTTACTGAGCCGAACAAAAAGGTCAAAATCAAATATCTATCAACACTCCTAGATCATTCAAGCGATAGTGTAATGTGCTTTCTATCTGTCCCATTGCATCAGAAGTTTGCCATAATATAAACCTTTCGTAACAGAAATAAAACACACCAAATGAATCCAGGAATCTGTAAAATGTAGCTGCCTTCACGCCCGAGATACAAATACCAAACCCATCCAAATCAATGTAATCATCCATGCATAGGTTAAGATTTAAAGTGGCATACATAAACTTCTAAAACATAATCTATCTCAATCCCAATAGAGTGGTAATACCCAGATTCCAGTTCCGATTCAATTATCAATACTATCAATCCTTTGCAACCACCGACAACTCATGACCTCAAAATACGTAGAATAAAATTTAAGCTTCAACCCACTAATACTACAAAAGGTAAAAGGGACGCAACTTTCAGCGCATGCAACATCACTAACTGCATCAAGTTTACTACCACCACACTACCTTTTTTCTTTCCTCTCACGAAAATGCTACTCAGTAATTATTCAAAGCATTGTTTGGTCTGAAACCCGCTATTTCCCCCAAACTTAAGCCGCCGCCACCCCATCCCAGAAGAAAATGTCACAATTTTATTTTTCCTTACCCATGACCCAAACAACAATTTCTCAACAGCCCATGATCCCCGAACATATTCAAATCACTGTACTAAACCCTAACTCCACTGGATCCAAGAAATTCCCAATTAGATCCATAAACAATAAGAAAATTACCTTCTTGAACTTCTTCTCCAGCCGTTCGTTCACCAAAAACCTGAGAGAATTTCCACTCCAACGGTTGTGGCGGACCCGCCGGAGCTGTCATCACCTCATCGCCTCCGTTCATTTCCTTTTTTGTAGAGTTTTTCAGTGTCAGATAATCGATAACAACCTAGATTTTACCACACTTCCCGAATCAAATAAAAGATCGCATCTTGAGTTAGCTTTTCCCCCTTTTTTCCTTCTTAAATTCGAAAGGAGAAAAAAATATTTTAGATTTCAATATTTCAAGTTTCAACAATTGATAGTATAATCCGAAGAAAACCAAACAAAAGACGCCCAAATGTTCTCCCCTTCTTAAATATATATAAAATAAATAAATAAATAAAATAAAAACTTTTGCTTTCTTTATCTACATGGGAGAAGAAAATTTTGGGATTTTCGGATTTCCATTAAAATGACGGAGGGAGTAGGAAAAGGAAAGGCTAAACTATGTAAACAGTCCCTTGATTATAGAGTGATTTTTTGTTGAGTCCTCCGATTATAGGAAGTCTTCTTTGTTGAGTCCACCGATTATGAAAAGTTATAAAATGATTTTTAATTTAAAAATATTAAATTTAACAGTTGATGACGTGATAATTAACAAAAATTACATAATAATATATTTAGTCTTCTATATTTACATATTCAATCAGTATAGTCCTATTTAAAAGAATAAATAAATGTAATCCTAATTCGAAATAGTTGATGATTTTTCATAACTAGTTAAAAAAAATTACCAGAAAAATCTATCAGCGGGCTTCCTTGTATTCTCAGAAGTAAATTGATAGAATAAGTAAATAAATAAGACTAAATGTATTGATTTTTTTTTAACTAGGACTAAGTTCTTAAAGACATTAAATTCTTCCATCACTTTTACATTTCGATATTACTTTTTAAGATTTGTTGGTTTTACGACCAGTTATAGTGGAAAAGATGATATTTATCCAAAAAAAATCGATTTTAACTATCTATGTGCGCAAAGTGTGTGTTATCACAGGCTTAAAAAAATATGAACATATATTATCATACAATCACATCAATATATTAAAAAATAATGGTTGATTTTACCGTCCGCAAAAGGTTTCATCTTTTACACGTTGAGATCAGTTTTGGTTATGGACCATAAAACTCAATTGATAGCTTAAATTATTTTTATTTTGGTTAAAATACACCACATGCGATTTAATTATATGTTTGGTAACAAGATATTTTTCTTTTAAATATTATAATTTAGTTATTTAATTAAAATTTAGTTACAAACATCTGACGTTAAAATTAAAATATGGCTTGACATAATAATAACTTTAGTTCGTGGAATTTATATATTCTGTCATTTTAGTTATAATTCAATAAATTTAACTCTTCATACTTAAAATTTTCGACATTGCACCCTCTTGACACACATCCTGACCATTTGTCTTACTCTGTGCTACTATCCATATGCCGAATAATCAACATATGTGATAGCTCAATAGACGCAATCACTTCACCACTGAACTATCGATAGAGTAATGGAACATGTCCATCATGACCTTAACGATGTATGTTAACATCTCTAATGAAAATTTTAGATATGAATAGCTAAATTTATTGAAATAATTTTTAATTAAGACTAAATTAGTAGTCTGTATGCATTTTAGAGACTAAAATTATCATTATACCAAGATTTCTATTTCAATGTGAATGATATTATAATTTGTTTGAAACAAAATTTTACTTAAATAATTAAATTATAACTGTTTTTAAAAAGTGACATATTTATTATTATACACATAACTAAATAACTTGTAAAATAGTTTACCCTTTCATTTTATAGCAATAGGTATGGCAATATTTAACTCATTCGCGGTTTATGGGAAATGTTACATGTCATGTGCAAAAAATGAAAGGGATAATGATTTTTCTCAACGCATTTTATAAAATATTTTCGATAAAAATAACATTGAAAGAGATAGGTAAAGAATTATTTATATTTTTTTAGATTTTATGTCAATTATTGTGTTATAATTAACTATTTATCAAGTTAAATATATTTTAAAATATTATATTTCAAAATCATTAAAAAGTAAGGTTTTCTATTTACCATAAGCATAAAGGACGCAAGACTTTATGTTAGGGGATAAACTTATAAAATTCTAGGGAATGAATAAACAAAATTTTAGGGGGCCAAAAAATAGATTTTCAATAGTAAAAAAATATAGCATTTCTATAAAGTTGCGAATTTAAAGGGGACGATCACCCCTCCGGCCCCCTCGATCCATTCTTGTTCATAAACTATATTACAAGTATTTATAAATGACTTTGTCTTCAAGGTGTATTTAACAACATTAATTAAGTAGAAAATTCTATTGTTGCATTTAATATGAAACATTTAATAAGAATCTCATTTAAGAGAATTCTTTGATTATTTAACTCATTTAATAATATTAATTCTCACATTGAGTTATTTAAGTGTTTATGGTCAATGGTTTTTGTTTAAAGTTTAGGGGTTTTGTTTAGGGTTTATGTTTAAGGTTCATGGTTTTAGGGTCTAGGGTTTTTGTGTTGTGGTTTAGTGTTGTTTGTTTAGAGTTTATCGTTTATCGTTTTTTGTTTAGGGTTTATGGTTTTTTGGGGTTTAGGATTTTTTGTTTATGTTTTAAGGTTTATGGTTTTGTTTAGGGTTTATGGTTTTTGTCTAGGATTTTGTTTAGTGTTTATATATATTTACTTTGATCTAATGATTTTAAGTTTTAGGGTTTATGTTTTTATACTTTCTATTTAGGGTTTAGGGGGTTTGTTTAGTGTTTAAGTTTTTATGGTTTAAGGATTCATGGTTTATGGTTTTGTTTAGGGTTTAGGATTTTTTGTTTACGTTTTAAGGTTTTTGTTTAGGTTTTAAGGTTTTTTTGTTTAAGTTTAGGGTTTAAAGTTTTTGTTTAGGGTTTAAGGTTTAAGGTTTTAGAGATTAAATGATTTTAGGGTTTAGCATTTTTGTTTAGGATTCTGATGAGTTCTCAAATATGACATATTTCATTTGTTATTTTTCTAGCTATTGGGACTTCTTGCTGCTTAATACATGCTGTTTTTGCTATATTTTGTGCAGGAACCCAATTCTGGAAATAGCAGTGAAAATGGGGCATTTCTGCAGTTTTTATTATAATTCTGTCATGACTGACATCATGGGCACGACACCGGGCACGACGCGTCTGACGTGGCAGTGACGTGGCAATGACGTGGCGACTTCTAGAAGCTTCTAGAACATTCTGAGAGATCTTATAATCTTATCCGATTATATTCCTGCATTTAAATTTCAAAACATTTGAATTGTTTTATCTTTTGTTTATTATTTTAAATTATCTCATCACTTTATTTTTGTAAATCTAAGCCTATAAATACCACCCTTGGTAAAGGCTTAGATAAAAAAAATCATTTTATCTTCTAGCTTTGAGTTTTCTTTTATCTTTGTAAAAACTTTTTAGTTTTAATTCAAGTTCTTTTTCTTTATTTCCTTGTTTTATTTATTTTATGTTATTTAATTATTTTTCCAAAACCAAGTTAAGCATGATAATCAATATCATGCTTAGCTAAATCTTTTAAGCCAAGAACCAGCCAAGTCAATTCGATTCGTGAGAATTGAACTTGCTTAAATTCTTTTGGGAAATCATTTTTATCTTTCTGCTTAGATAGTTTGGCAATCGGCCTTACTAAAGGTTTTTAACCGTTTTCAAATCAAAAAGAGCTCGTTGGTCTGGAATCGTTTAAAAACATAGTTGGGAGGAAGGATCAGCCTGTGGCAAATTTCGACTTCCTGTGAACACTCTTAGCGGCGGTCCGCTAAGGAAAGATAAAATCAGAAGCGATTCTATTTTTTAGACAATTTCTGAGTCGGGTTTTTCCTGCTTTTATTCTAAGTATTTTAACGACGATAGACGTGGTTGATTTATTTAAAAACCATCTTTCGAAGATAGACTTGGGAGGATTGGTTACTCGAGAGAGAAACAAGTTACGACGGGTTGGGCCTCGTAGACTGTAACCGACATGATCCCCGAAATAAAAATCTATTTCAGTGATCGAAAGAATTGAAGGAGCTGGTTCGAGGCTATTTCACATACTTGGTTTTTCTTATTATTTTTAATTCTTGCATTTTATTTTATTACTTCATTCAATATCAAATCACTCCCCCCATTTTATTTAATTATTCTGCAGATATTCCTGGAAGTAGTAATCGAAGCAATCTTCAGTCAATAATTCCAGCTAATCTCCTCGTGGATCGACCCTCTTTCCCTATATCTACTCAATTTCTTTATTTTATTTATTGTTGAAAGAGGTTAAATATTTATTTATTTTTGACCGGTTAAACGACGACTTGTCAGATTCAATGTTTGTTGTTTAAGGTTTATAGTTTAAGGTTTATGGTTTTTGTTTACGTTCATTGTTTTCAAGGTTCATGTTCAGGGGCATATGTTAAGGTGTATTTAATAACATTAATTAAATAGAAGATTCTATTGTTGCATTTAATATGAAACTTTTTTATAAGAATCTCATTTTAGAGGATTCTTTGATTATTTAACTCATTTAATAATATTAATTCTTATATTGAGTTGTTTAAGTGTTTAGGGACTAGGGATTTTGTTTATGGTTTATGGTTTTTGTTTAGGGTTCAAGGTTTTTTGTTTAGGGTTTAGGGGTTTTTAGGGTTAGAGTTTATGATTTTGTTTATGGTTTAAGGTTTTGGATTTAGGGTTTAGATTTTTTAGGGTTCACGGTTCATGATTTATGGTTTTTATGTTGGGGTTTAGGGTTTTGTTTAAGGTTAATAGTTTTTTGTTTAAGGTTTGTTTAGTATTTAGGGTTTATGGTATTTTTATGGTTTAGGGTTTTAGGGTTTATGGTGTTGAGTGGATCAAATGATCGATATGAACCAAGAGAGGGTGAATTGGATTTTTAGACTTTTTGGAAGTGAAATTGGCAACTAAAAAGGATGAACAAAGGATTTAGAGTGGTTCAAGTTCCAATCGAACTCTACATCCACTACTTTAGCTTCACTAAGGATTTTCAACAATTCCACTAATTGCTCTTCCCTTTTTCTAGGCTAAGGAGGTAACCGTTACAATATCGGTCAAATTTTCTACCCAAAATTTGACCCAATCCTCACACAAGAGTTACAAAAAAGTTGATGGCTAAACAAGTATCTCTCAATACACAAAGTAGCCCAATTATAAGCACTCAAACCAATTGAAAGGATAAGAATAAAAATTACAATTGGGGTTACAAGACAATAATGGGATTTAGGCACAAATGCTTCGATTTGATGTTTGGATGTTTGCTTTTGGATCAATAGTTGTTGCTGAAGTTTTTATAGGTCCCTTTTATACCTTCTCATTGAATTCTAGCCGTTGTGGTTGTTGCATTCATCAATAGAGCCGTTGGGGATGTTATCTTCCCTCCATAAATGCAGTCTGCAACCACCCGTTTCGAAACGCCCGATCCTGTTTCGAAACAGACCAAAAAAGAAAGAGCCGTTGGGGTGCATTTAAGAGACCGTACCGAAACAGGCACGAACGTTTCGATATGCTAAGAGCCGTTTCGAAACACGTTTCGAAACATTTTGCTACTGTCAAGGCATGTATCAAAACGGCTTGGAAGCGTTTCGATACGCCTTAACGACTAGTGTAAAATAAGTTAAAATCGGTTAAAATCTTCAACAGTCATATTTTTTGAAATCAGGTTTGAATGCCGTTTCGAAACGTTTGAGGTCGTTTCGATACTACCTTATCGAAACGGGTTTCGAAACAGAGGTTCACAGTTTCAAAACCGTTTCGATACACGTTTCGAAACACAGGTTCACAGTTTCAAAAGTGTTCCGGAACGTCTAAGGCCGTTCCGAAACGGTGACTCGAAAATCACTGTTTTGGCTTCAAGAACACTTAGAAAAGTTTTGAAAAATTGAGTTTTTAACTTAACCATTTCCCTTTAAGCATATAGAGAGGTTTGATGACTTAAAAATTCGTTTTCTCATTTTCAATTTAGTCCTTAAATTCTTTAGTTATATCAAAATCAATTTATCGGTTTCACAATCTCCCCCTTTTTGATATAACAAAATCAAAGTTAGAATTTTTAAGAGTTTTGAAAATCTTGAACACATTCTAACTCCCCCTCAATTTAAGATGGGTTTTAAAGTTTTAAAAAGATTTAAATCCAAGTTTTAAAACTCAGAAACACTTAAAATGAATTTTGGCTCTTAGATTACTTCTCCCCCTTTTTGTTAGATCAAAAATAATAAGCAAGGCTCAAAGAGAAGACACAAGGTTAAAAGCAATAAGCAACATAATATAGATTTATAGAATTCAAATATCCAAAACATAAAACTTAAACAATTAAGGTTTGACAAGTCGTCGTTTAACCGGTCAAAAATAAATAAATAAATTAACCTCTTTCGACAAATAGTAAAATAAAGAAATTAAGTAGTTATAGGGAAAGAGGGTCGATCCACAGGGAGATTTTTCAGAATTCTTGACTTGAATTTGTCGGATTTGAATTCCCAGGAATATCTGTAAAAACAAGGAAATAAAAAGGGAGTGATCTGATTTTGAGTGAAGTAATAAAATAAAATGCAAGAATTAAAAATAATAAGAAAAGCCAAGTATGAAAATTAGCCTCGAACCAGCTCCTTCAATTCTTTCGATCACTGAAATAGATTTTTATTTCGGGGATCATGTCGGTTACAGTCTACGAGGCCCAACCCGTCGTAACTTGTTTCTCTCTCGAGTAACCAATCCTCCCAAGTCTATCTCTGAAAGATGATTCTTAAATAGATCAACCACGTCTATCGCCGTTAAAATATTTAGATTAAAAGCAGGAAAAACCCGACTCAGAAATTGTCTAAAATAGAATCGCTTCTGATTTTATCTTTCCTTAGCGGACCGCCGCTAAGAGTGTTCACAGGAAGTCGAAATTTTCCACGGGCCGATCCTTCCTCCCAACTATGTTTTTAAATGATTCCAGACCAACGAGCTCTTTTTGATTTGAAAAACGGTTAAAAACCTTTAGTAAGGCCGAATGCCAAACTATCTAAGCAGAAAGATAAAAATGTTTTCCCAAAAGAATTTAGGCAAGTTCAATTCTCACGAATCGAATTGACTTGGCTGGTTCTTGGCTTAAAAGATTTAGCTAAGCATGATATTGATTATCATGCTTAACTTCGTTTTGGAAGAATAATTAAATAACATAAAATGAACGAAACAAAGAAAATAAAGAAAAAGAAGAACTTTTAATTAAAACTAGAAAATGTTTACAAAGATAAAAAAAACTCAAAGCTAGAAGATGATCTTAAGCCTTCACCAAAGGTTGGTATTTATAGGCTTAGATTTACAAAGATAAGATGATGAGATAATTTAAAATAATAAACAAAAGATAAATAATTCAAATGTTTTGAAATTTAAATACAGCAAAACGAACGGATAAACTGATAAGATCTTCCAGAATCTTCTAGAAGTCGCCACGTATTTGCCACGTCACTGCTACGTCAGATGCGTCGTGCCCACGATGCCAGTCATGACAGAATAATAATAAAAAATGTAGAAATGCCCCCTTTTCACTGCTATTTCCAGAATTGGGTCCCTGCACAAAATACAACAAAAACGGCATGTATTAAGCAGCAAGAAGTCCTAATAACTAGAAAAATAGCAAATGAAGTATGTCACATTTGAGAACTTATCAAATTCCCCCTCACTTGTCTCATACTTGTCCTCAAGTATGTCCGAAAAAGATATTAACCAAGAATGCATTCTTCAAGCCATCACACGTATCAAGCATAATTATAAGAGTTCTAGTGTAAAAGAAATACCATGAAAGAGACACAAATCAAACCAAGTGGATATAAGCAAAGAACAATCTTTCATTCTTTCAATCGTCTATCAAGTAGTAATCAAATCCTAACCTAGTCTTAATCCTCACCAAGGTACACTCAAGAGCACTCAAAGTGTTTAAAGGTAAATGTGAAGCAAAAGCACTCTAAGTCATGCATGAACAAAGGTTTTCATAGGCTTGTAACAAGTTCAATTCTCCACTACTTATTAGAATCGAGGTGCAAAAATCATTAGGTCTTTTATTCAAGGTGTAATGTGGGTTTAAAAAAGGGTAAAAAGATGAAAAGAAAATAAACAAAGGAAGATGATCAATGCAAGATATAATAAATAGTGAAGACAAAAGAGAAGCTTAAAAGTGGGCAAGCAAACAGTTTTTTTTTCTTTTCTGTTTTTCGAAACTTTATTTTTTTCTTTTTTTTTCTTCGAAGCAATTGCTTCCTTTAATTCTGTTTTTTTCCTTTTTTTCATTTTTTTTTCGGAAAAATTCTGCCCTTTATTCGAATTGCAGCCCTTTTTTGTCTAGCAATACAATTTCTAGCATTTGATCAATCAAAAAGTTTAGTTGAGGGTTAAGCCAAAAAAATGGGATATAAAGCTTCAAGAGGGTTCACTAAGCGAAAGGTAAATGAAAGAGAGAAAATGGTTAAATCCTAATGCCTAAATCATCTTAAAGCATCTTATTCTAGTGTAGTCTCAAGTTGTATACAAGCAACAAGTTCTAGATTCCTAAATTCAAGATGACACTCTCAAACAAGGAAAAACGAGCATAAAGAATAAGATGCATGCTCAAGGCTCAAATTCTCACAAAATTAGGCTAAGTTGATTAAGCTAGGTGAGAAATCCAATTATCACAATCAAGGCAAATTGAAAAGAGATGTCAAACTATCATTATACTCATGCCATTTGATTATCAAAATGTCAACATTCAAATATTCCTATGTACTATCACAATTATAACATGCTGGATATCAAGCAATGGCAAGAAAAATTTCATCTCAAAGTTAAACCAAAGTCAAACTTATATCAAACAAGCAAGACAAGTGGTTTTGCTACCCTCCCCCTCACTTAAATGAATTGCCCCAATTCAAAATAAAAATAAAGAAAATGAGGAACAAATAAGGGTAAAAGATACTCCCCGTGAGTGATGAAATTGAGTCCATCGTTGGCATAGAGTGGAATGAGGGAGACGGTGAATGAGGAGGAGGAGCACAGTAGGAGTTGCATGGGCCAGCGGTGGTGGAAAGCCTTGAACGGCGGTTGACGAACGGTGCTGGAGAAGGTGCAGCGAAGGGCGATTTGGCATTTTCGTTGGGCACCCGTCGAATGGTTGCTGGTCGTCGTCCATCACGGTAGGGAGGAGGAATGGGGACTGGTCGGAATCACTGGGCACCTACACGAAGGCCGCCGACGCAACGAATCATCACTGAGAACGGTGTGTGGGTAGAGGCTCGACCCGGTCTTGGCGTTATATGCGAACCATTGGTGGTGGTGGGGTTTTGGTTCTTGCAAAATTGAGGGAAATGTTTAGATCGAGTTGGAATTAATCGAAACTCAGAAAGGGAAAAAAGAGTTGAATTGATTTTGCCTATATTTTCATCGTCGAGATCCACCAATTCCCTACAAAAGTCATAACACATATCAGTTTCGATCAAATCATCAGCTAACAGATCTATAATATCAACGAAATTTAAACTTGCGACCGAATCAGGATACTTCATAGCTTTATACACATCAAATTTAACTACTTCCCCATCAAATTCCATAGTTAAGATGCCATCACGGACATCAATCTTTGTATGCGCGGTTGATAGGAAAGGTCGGCCAAGCAAGATTTCGGATCCGTTATTGCTGCGATCATTTTCCATGTCAATAATATAAAAATCAGCAGGGAAAATAAGATCTTTTACCTGTACCAACACGTTTTCTAGTACTCCCTCGGGGTAGATGTCTGATCGATCGGCTAATTGAACCGCCACTCGCGTTTCTTTCAATGGTTTAGTCGAAATTTTGTTGTAAACGCTTAACGGCACGACATTGATAAATGCGCCTAAATCGCACATCGCTCTTTTAATCCCAACTTTCCCAATTTTACAGGGAATCGCAAACATACCTTGGTCCTTGTACTTTGGCGGCAATGGTCTTTGAAGAATAGTCGAAACGTTCTCACCAAGGTTAACTCTTTCATTCCCAGACAATCGCCTCCGGTTTGTGCATAGATCTTTCAAAAATTTTGCGTATTTAGGAACCTTCCGAATAACATCCAAAAGTGGAATGTTGATTTCCACTTTCTTTAATACACCCAAAATTCCCTTCTCTTCCTCCTTTTTATCTCGTTTCACCAATCTACCTGGAAAAGGAGGAACAAGTTCGTAAGTAGAAACAAAAATATTGGATTTAGAGTTACCTGTAGTGGGTGGAGACTTTTAGTTCTGGTCCTTCGAAGAGCTGCCTTGCTCGTCGGATTTTTGCTCGGTTTGCTTGGGCGGTTTAGGCGTTATCACAGTTCCACTACGCAGAATGATCGCGCTCACATTTTTCCCTTGGATTGGTTTCGGTTTGTGATGGTAACTTCCCATGGGATTCTAGACGGCTAATGACTTGAGCTAGTTGGCTTATTTGTTTGTCGATTTGCTGGAGATGGGATTGTGTTTGGGTTTGGAATTTTTCCTGCGAAACTGCCAATCTCTCAACAATAGACTCAAGCGAGGATTTTTGGGGTGCTTGGTTTTGGTAAGGAGGTTGTTGCCTAGGTTGGTAATTCAGGTTCTGATTACCGTAGCTCAAGTTTGGGTGATCTCTCCAACCGGGATTGAAGGTATTGCTATGTGGATTATAGGGTCTTTGGGGAGGTCCGGGAAAGTTGTGTATGGCGTTAACCTGGGCACCAGATGTATCCCGCAACAATGGGCATAAGTCGGTTGCGTGATCTGGCATAGTGCATATTCCGCATACCTTAGCAGCTCCTAACTCCCCTGAAACAAGAGAATACACAACATTAGTTAAATTGTCTATCTTATTCTCTAATGAAATTGTGCTTACTGTTTAAACCCGTCGGCTGGGTTCACTTGCAGAACTAAATTGCTGCGAATTAGCAGCCATCGTGGAGATTAATGTTCTCGCTGCAGTAGAGGTCATGTTAACGAGCGCGCCGCCGCTTGCTGCATCTACCATCTTTTTATCCATTGGTAACATTCCTTCATATAGGTATTGAAGGAGTGTTTGCTCGGGTAAGCCATGTTGCGGACAACTTGCACACAACTTTTTGAATCTTTCCCAATATTCATATAGGGATTCATCGTGCATTTGTTGGATACCCAATATGTTTCGCCTAATTTCTATAGCTTTTACCGCAGGGAAGTATCTGTCAAGAAAAACACGAGAGAGGTCAGACCATGTATTAATCGAATTTGGAGGTAAATAAAATAACCATTCTTTAGCCGCTCCGGCTAAGGAAAAAGGAAAAGCCCTTAGTTTTATTTGGTCCTCTGAGACCTCTTGTGGTTTCATGCTGCTGCACACCATATGAAATTCGGCAAGGTGCTTGTGTGGGCTTTCAGTAGGGAGGCCATTAAAGGTAGGGAGTAGGTGAATTAATCCTGTTTTGAACTGGAAGGAAGTATCGCCTTGAGAAAAAGCGATGCAGAGTGGTTGCTGCATAGTAGGGGCTGCGTTCAGCTCTCGAATCGTTTGGTCTGCCATCGGTTCTGGTTCCTGTGTAGGTTCTTCGATTGGTATAGTTTCGGAGCTGGATTCTTGTTCGGGTCATCGTGTGCTTTGTTGTATCTTTCGTCGAAGTGTTTCGCCGCAAGTTCTACGAGCGCTTGCTTCGATTTCCGGGTTGTATGGAGCTAAAGTACCCGGGTTCTTCCTGGTCATAAAAATAAAACAAAATCAGTCAAAAATGTTGAAAGTAAATCTCCCCGGCAACGACGCCAATTTTGACAAGTCGTCGTTTAACCGGTCAAAAATAAATAAATAAATTAACCTCTTTCGGCAAATAGTAAAATAAAGAAATTAAGTAGTTATATGGAAAGAGGGTCGATCCACAGGGAGATTTTTCAAAATTCTTGACTTGAATTTGTCGGATTTAAATTCCCAGGAATATCTGTAAAAACAAGGAAATAAAAAGGGGGTGATCTGATTTTGAGTGAAGTAATAAAATAAAATGCAAGAATTAAAAATAATAAGAAAAGCCAAGTATTTATGTTGATCATCATCGTCCCTAGCTTGAGATCGACGAAAAGCCATCCATTGACCATAGAATGTAGAGAATGACATGTCCATAGATTGATGTTGATTCTCAAGGGAGGTGAGTCGATTCTCCACGGATTGCAAGCGAGTATTTATAGTACCAAGACCCGCCTCCATTGTGTTGAATCGCTCGGTGAGAAAAGCCATGAGAGCTTCATTGTTGGCAACCGGAGCTTGTGGTTGAGGTTCAACTTGAGGTGGAGGTGTATCCCTATCATCTTGTTCCCAACGACCAAGGGTGTAATGAAATCCGGACTTGCGAAGAGAAGATTCACCAAGTTTTTGCTTACGGGGTTCCGGAGAGTCATAAGTTTAATCTAGTTCGAGCACGCCAAAGAGATGGCTTAAAACAGTCCCATATGTGAAGGATTTGATAGAATCGGTTTCACGAAGCTTCACATTGTTCACCATCTCGACGAACATAATCTTGACAAGGTTTGGTTTTTCACCTTGACGAAAACATTCAAGCCAAAAATAATCTACTTGACGAACGTGAGAGAATTTACCTCCGGAGGGGCGAATAAACCCCGAGATCATCAAGTGGAGGAACCTATCATGAGCATCCAAGGCAAGCACGAAACCGGTGTGAGAACCGAAATGAGTCTCATTCTCGATGCCTTCGTTCTTAAGACCAAAAGTAGTTTCTAAAAAAGGGATGCCGATGACAATCTTCTTTCCCAAGATAAGAGACTCAATGCCAACAACTTCAGAGTGATCTTCATTATTAATAAGTTGGGCATTTGAGTAGAAGATGAGAACCATGTGCTTGTAGAAAATATCCGGGATACTCAAGAAACTAATGAAGCCCCATTCTTGTAAACGGTCGAGATAACAGAAGTGAAAGCGCTCGGAGTCAAGAAACGAGATGTCAACAACACACTCACGACGAACAACAATCTCCTTGACATAAGTGAAACGCTCCTTCATCGCAGTAGTTGTGAGACTCTTGAGAAAGAGTTGAGTAAGGTTGGGACGGATAGCGGCTTGATTTGAAGCTTCACCCGATTAAGGTGCCTTACGTTTCTTGTTAGCGGGTTCCATTGAAAAACTCCTAAAAACATAAAGCAAGCAATTTTGAATTTAAATGTATGCATGAGTATCGGCAATTCAATCCAATATCAAATCCCATTTAGGTTTTAAATTTTTTTAAGAACATAGATACATATTAAAAAGAATTTAATAGAAAAACAAATTAAAACAGTAAAAAAATACGAATGAAAAAGAATATATTCGAACAAAAAAATTCAAGATTTTGAATTTTTTTTACAAGTTTTGAAAAACCCAAGTTAAAAAACATATAATCTATACAAAATTAGAATTTTCTAACCTAAGAATCGAATTTAAATCAAAGGAAAAAGAAGAAAGAAAAAATACCTTAAAAAAGGGATTTGGGATGAATGAGTTGAAACTCTTGCACAATAATGATGAGGCTTGCTTAGACTTGTGTTTGAGTGAAAAAGCCCTCAAGATTTGGTGAAAAACAGTGAGGTTTAGAGGGTTTTTATAGGGAAAAATCGATTTAGGGTTTTTAGGGTTTGAGAGAGTTTTAATTAAAGTGAAAGTTTAACTTTAAAAGCCCTCTTTAAAGCTGTCCGCATACCCGTTTCGGAACAGGTTTCGACCATTTCGAAACGCGGGCACGAAACGTTGACTGACGTTTCAAGTCCAGTTGACCGTTTCGATACGGCTTTGACTGTATCGAATCCCACGTTGACTCGTATCGAAACACATTTCGATACACCCCTTGGCAGTAGCAAAAATGTTTCGAAACCCTTGGAAGGTGTTTCGAAACACCCTTCTCTCAGATGGATTTTTAAGGCACCCGTATCGAAACAGTTAGACCCGTTTCGATACACCTGGGCCTGGAAGTGCAGATGAGGCTCTAAAATTGCAGAAAAATGAATTTTATGAAGTCTTAATTTGCATGAATGACATGAATGAGCAGGAATAACATGTGCAAACAAAAACACACTCCCACTAACTATAAGCATGGATGAAATTAGGAGTAAAAACACATAAACATGACATTTTTAAGAGATCAAACAATTTAAGCACAAAAATGGTCCTAAAAGGTCAAGATAGGCTAGTTAGACCTAACTCTCTCCTAAGGGACCAAAAACGCTCTTTATCTAAAGGCTTTGTAAAGATGTCCGCTAGTTGGTTTAAGGTGTCAACATACTCTATAACAACATCTTCCTTAAGGACATGTTCTCTAATGAAATGATGCCTTATTTCTATATGTTTGGTTCTAGAGTGTTGGATGAGATTTTTTGTCAAACATATGGCACTAGTGTTATCACACTTAAGGGGTATGGTTTCAACTTTAATACCATAATCTAAGATTTGTTGTTTCATCCAAAGGACTTGAGCACAACAACTCCCTAAGGATATGTACTCGGCTTTGGTGGTATATAAGGCTACACTATTTTGTTTCTTAGAGAACCAAGATATGAGCATACTACCTAAGAATTGACATGTTCCCGAAGTACTCTTCCTATCGATTTTACACCCCCCATAATCCGCATCCGAATAAGCATGAAGGTTGAAGGTTGAGTCTCTAGGGACCAAAGACCTAAACAAGGGGTATCTCTAAGGTACCTAAAGATTCTCTTAACGGCTAGCTATAAGGTGAGACTCTCTAGGACTAGCTTGAAACCTAGCACACAAGCAAACACTAAACAAGATATCCAGTCTACTTGCAGTAAGGTAAAGCAATGATCCAATCATAGAACGATAAAGCTTAGAGTCAACACACTTACCTCCTTCATCTTTGTCAAGCTTTGTAGATGAGCTCATAGGTGTGGCTTGAGGCTTTGCATTCTCCAAGCCAAACTTCTTGAGCATATCCTTGATGTATTTGTATTGATTGATGAAGGTTCCATCCTTCCTTTACTTGATTTGGAGTCCCAAAAAGAATGAGAGCTCCCCCATCATGCTCATCTCGAATTCACCTTGCATTAACTTAGCAAACTCTTTGCAATGACATTCATTAGTAGATCCAAAAATAATATCATCAACATAAATTTTTACTACTAAGATGTCATTTTTATACCTTTTTATGAAAAGTGTAGTGTCCACCTTACCTTTTTCAAAACCTTTTTCAATCAAAAAGTTTGAAAGTCTCTCATACCAAGCTCTAGGAGCTTGTTTTAAACCATAAAGAGCTTTAGTAAGTTTGAAAACATGATTTGGAAATTTTGAGTCTTCAAAACCTGGTGGTTGTTCCACATACACTTCCTCATTTATAAAACCGTTTGAAAATGCGCTTTTAACATCCATTTGAAAAAGCTTGAAATCATGATAACATGCATATGCAAGCAACATCATAATGGCTTCCATTCTAGCTACGGGTGCATAGGTTTGATCAAAATCTATTCCCTCTTCTTGAGTGTAACCTTGTGCTACTAATCTAGCTTTGTTTCTCACAATGTTACCACTCTCATCTAGTTTGTTCCTAAAGGCCCATTTAGTTCCTATAGTAGATTGATTACTAGGCCTATCAACTAATGTCCAAACATTACTTCTCTCAAATTGATTTAACTCTTCTTGCATAGCCATAATCCAAAAATCATCTTTTAATGCTTCTTTTATATTCTTAGGCTCTATGCATGAGATAAATGCAACATGATTCATAAGTTTAAGAGAAGATCTAGTGGTTACCCCCTTAAATGGATTGCCCAAGATTTCACCATCTTTGACATAGTTGAACTCCCTTGGCTAGCTCACTTCCTTTTCCTCAAGAGCCAAGTCCTTCAAGGCTTCAAGAGGTGGATCTTGTGTATCCTCTTCTTTTGTTGGAATCTCATCATCCTTTGAAGTTTGTCCTCCATCAAAGGCATTAATGATTCCTACATCATCATCATCACAAGAATCCTTCCTTGGAAGGAGGTTATCATCAAATACAACATGTATAGATTCTTCTACTACTAAAGTTCTCTTGTTAAATACACGATATGCTTTAGAGTTAAAGAAATATCCTATGAAAATAGCTTCATCACTTTTTGCATCAAATTTACCTAAGTTATCTTTTCCGTCATTTAAAACAAAGCACTTAATGTATGAAAATAGCTAATGTTAGGCTTTTTAGATTTTAAAATCTCATATGATGTTTTCTTTAAAATTGGCCTAATCATTACTTGGTTTACAATGTAGCAAGCGGTGTTTGTGGCTTCCGCCCAAAAATATTTAGGTAAATGTTTTTCACAAAGCATGGTTCTAGCCATTTCTTGTAAAGTTGTATTTTTCCTCTCAACTATCCCATTTTGTTGAGGAGTTCGAGGAGCCGAAAAATTATGGCTAATACCATTTTCATTTAAAAATTCTTCAAACCCTAGATTTTGAAATTCGGTTCCATGATCACTTCTAATATGAGAAATTCTAAGTTCAAGATCATTTTGGGTTAATTTTGAAAATGTGATGAATTTTTCTAAAGCCTCATCTTTAGTACTTAAAAATAGAACCCAAGTAAATCTAGAAAAATCATCAGCAAGAACTAATGCATAGGATTTACCACCCAAGCTTATAGTCCTAATAGGCCCAAATAAATCCATATGAATAAGCTGTAAACACCTACTTGTAGAAACATCATTAATGGATTTAAAGGAGGACTTATGTTGTTTACCCTTAGAGAATGCATCACAAATTTTATCATTTGAGAACTTAATTTTGGGAAACCTCTAACTAGATCTAGGGAAACTAATTTTTCTAAAACACTAATGCTAGCATGTCCTAGTTTCCTATGCCATAGCCATGCATCATTTTCATTTTGAGCTACTAAACATGCATGGGATGTATATATGTCATCTAAATGCACCATGTAAATATTACCTATGCGATGACCTATGAGCATTATTTTATTTGATTTAATGTCAACTATTTTGCACCCATTTTTATCAAACAAGACATTAAACCCTTTATCAAATAGTTGACTAATGCTCAATAAATTATGTTTAAGATCATTGACATACAAAACATTTTCAATAAGAATGGTAGAGTGATTACCTATGGAGCCAATACCTTTAATGTGGCCTTTGGAGTTGTCACCAAATGTTACTACTCCTCCACTATTTGGCTTTAAATCCATGAATCTACTCTTGTCTCCGGTCATATGCCTCGAGCATCCACTATCAAGGTACCATGAATTTTGACTTTGTGCTTTGGCCTTGTAGCAATGATTCCCCTACAAACAAAGATATTAAACTTTTGTTTTTGGTACCCAAATCATTTTGGGTCCACATGTGTTAGCTCCCAAAAGCTTGGTTCCCTTAGGAATCCAAGGTGACATAGCAACAAAATTATTAGATTTGACAAGTTCCTTAGGAACCCATATACTCCTAATTTTTTTAGTTCTATTATGTCTAGGGAAGCTACTTTGTTTGTAGTTATTAGTATTTTTCCTAGGTTGGTTTGTTTTAGATGATTCACCTTTTTCATGCTTCACATTACCAACATTTTTAAAAGACTCTTTGAGCTTGTTAAGCTCATCTAACACCTTTTGGTGTTCACTATTGCATTGAGAAAGAAGATTATTTAGGTCTACATTTTCATCTTGGAAGAATTTAAGTTCATCTTTCAAACCTAAAATCTTTTTCTCAAATTTTAAGTTAGCTTGAGAAAGTGAGTCATTTTTATCATTTAATTCCGAAATAATTTTCTTATTCCTAATGACCGACTTTTTGTATTTCTCAACTAACTCGTCATAAACCTCTTGCAACTCATCATATGCGTCATTAATTCATCAAATGTAAAGTCAAAAGATGATGAGTTAGAGGTTACCATGGAGGAATCCTCCTCAAGTGCCATGAGGCAAAGGTTGACCACTTCTTGTTCGTCATCCTCAGATGACTCCTCATCACTCCAAGTAGCAAGCTTAGCTTTGAGCTTCTTCTTCTTCTCAAAGCCCTTTTTCTTGAGTTGAGGGCACTCCGAACGAATGTGACCGGGCTTTTTGCACTCGAAGCAAATGATTTGATCCCTCTCTTCTTCTTTGTTTTTACCCTTGAAGTTCATCTTTCTTTGAATCTTCCTTCCTCGGTTGGACCTCATGAATCGTGAGAATCTTTTGGCTATCATAGCCAATTCTTCTAAATCATCCTCCTCACTAGAAGTGCTCTCCTCAAGTAATGAAGCTTTGAGAGCCACTCCCATTTTCTTCTTCTTTACTACCTCTAGCTTCTCCACTATTTTCTCTTCCTTCTTCTTTTCATCTTCCCTTCCTTGCTTCATTATTTCATGAGTAAGGAGAGAACCCAGTAGCTCATCAAGTTTTAGAGTCTTCAATTTTTTGGCCTCGATGATGACGATTCTCTTCCCATCCCAAGATTCGGGAAGTGAGTAGAGTAGCTTCCGGACAAGTTTGTCTTCTGGGATAGTCTCTCCAAAGCCCTTAAGCCCGTTGACGATGGTTGAGAAGCGATCGAACATCTTGGACACCGTTTCGTCGAGCTCCATCTTGAAATTCTCATAACTAAGATTGAGAATTACAATCTTGGTCTCCTTCACATCATTGGTTCCTTCATAGGTGGTCTCTAGAGTATCTCACACTTCCTTGTCACTTTCAATGGAGGAGACTTTGGAGTAGATGTCGGGACCGAAAGAACAAAAGAGCATGTGAAGAGCTTTGTCATTTATTTGAATATTCTTCCTTTCATCTTCACTCATCTCGATCTTCTTCTTTAAAACCAACTTTCCTTCATCATCTCTCTTCAATGGAATGTAAGGACCATCTTCAATGACATCCCAAACCAAGTAATCATTGGACTTGATGAAGAGGCGCATCCGGTTCTTCCAAAATGGATAGTTGTCACCATTGAAGAATGACGATTTTGTAGTGGATTGAGACTCGTACATGCTAGATCTGGAGGTAGATGTCATGACTTGATTTTTGGATGATCACACTCTTCCTATGAACTCCTCTTGTGGTTGTTAATCCTTCAAAGAGGTAGGCTCTGATACCAATTGTTGAGTGGATCAAATGATCGATATGAACAAAGAGGGGGTGAATTGGATTTTTAGACTTTTTGGAAGTGGAATTGGAAAATAAAAAGGATGGACAAAGGATTTTGAGTGGTTCAAGTTCCAATCGAACTCTACATCCACTACCTTAGCTTCACTAAGGATTTTCAACAATTCCACTAATTGCTCTTCCCTTTTTCTAGGCTAAAGAGGTAACCGTTACAATATCGGTCAAATTTTCTACCCAAAATTTAACCCAATCCTCACACAAGAGTTATAAAGAAGTTGATGGCTAAACAAGTATCTCTCAATACACAAAGTAGCCCAATTACAAGCACTCAACCCAATTGAAAGGATAAGAATGAAAATTACAATTGGGGTTATAAGACAATAATGGGATTTAAGCACAAATGCTTGGATTTGATGTTTGGATGTTTGCTTTTGGATCAGTAGTTGTTGCTGAAGCTTTTAGAGGTCCCTTTTATACCTTCTCATTGAATTCTAGCCGTTGTGGTTGTTGCATTCATCAATAGAGCCGTTGCGGATGTTATCTTCCCTCCATAAATGCAGTCCGCAACCACCCGTTTCGAAACGCCCGATCCTGTTTCAAAACAGACCAAAAAAGAAAGAGTCGTTGGGTGCATTTAAGAGACCGTACTGAAACAGGTACGAACGTTTTGATACACTAGGATCCGTTTCGAAACACGTTTCGAAACATTTTGCCACTGTCAAGGCCTGTATCGAAACGACTTGGAAGCATTTCGATACGCCTTAACGACTAGTATAAAATCAGTTAAAAACTTCAACGGTTATATTTTTTGAAATCAGGTTTGAATGCCGTTTCGAAATGTTTGGGGTCGTTTTGATACTACCGTATCAAAACGGGTCAAACCGTCTCGATGTTCTTAAGCCGTTTCGAAACGAAACCCGTTTTGAAACAGAGGTTCACAGTTTCAAAACCGTTTCGATACGCGTTTCGAAATACAGGTTCACAGTTTCAAAAGTGTTCCGGAACGCCTAAGGCCTTTTCGAAACGGTGACTCGAAAATCACTATTTTGGCTTCAAGAACACTTAGAAATGTTTTGACAAATTGAGTTTTTAACTTAAACATTTTCCTTTAAGCATATAAAGAGATTTGCGGACTTAAAAATTCGTTTTCTCATTTTCAATTTAGTCCTTAAATTCTTTAGTTATATCAAAATCAATTTATCGGTTTCACATATGGTTTATGGTTTTGTTTTAGGGTTTAAGGTTTTGTCTAGGGTTTTGTTTAATGTTTATATATCTATATATATATTTACTTTGATCTAAGGATTTTAGGTTTTAGGGTTTAGATTTTTAGGGCTTATGATTTTAGGGTTTTGTCTAGGGTTCAAGGTTTTATGATTATGATTTAAGGTTTAGAGTTTAGGGGTTTTGCCTAAGGTTTAGGGATTTTTTTTAGGTTTAGGATTTAGGTTTTTTAGGGTTTAGGGTTTATGAATCATTTAATCTCTATGTAAAACCAAAATTTATTTTGATATAACAATATTTTTTCAAGGACTTAATTGCAAAATGAAAAAAAATTAAATACTAAAAAGACTCACAAAATGACAAGGAATCGAACTTTAAGTGTTTCTAAATCAAAAGCCAAGTATCCAAAATATTTTCTAAGTAAAATTTTCAAGTTTTTTCTAGGCGTACCGATACGGTTACATCCGTATCGATACGGTTTTTGGCTACTGGAAAATGAGTTATGCAAAATAAGAAAAGTGTACCGATACGCTCCTTGCCGTATCGATGACTTTTAGACTCGAAGCATAAATTTCACAAAAAAGGTTCTGATACTCTACTTGCAGTACTGATACTTCATTCAAACCTGGAAACTAAAAATTACTTACCGTATCGATACGCTCATTTCCGTACCGATACGAGTTGGTAAAATTTGATAAATCTTGGCATTTAATTTTTGGCCGTTGTCTTCCCAGTTTATTGGAATTAAACAGTTTGAAAAATGGTTAGCTATACCGATACGCTCAACGGCGGTACCGATACACTTTTTGGTTAACCACTTCTCCAGCTTCCAGTGAGCAAAATTAGTACCGGTACACACTATGTTGTACCGGTCTCTTTTGTAAAATATGGTTTTCATACCGATACGCCTCATCGCATACTGATACGCTATTTGTATAAAACGACTCTTTCTTCTTATTGCAGGTACTGATACGATGACAGGTGTACCGATACGGTAAGTTGTAGAAGTGCATTTATGGTGGGAAAAAGAGAGCCCAACAGCTCTATTGATGATGCCAACAACCCAAACAGTTAGAATTCAATGAAGATGTATAAAAGCAAGCCATAAAAGCTACATGAACAACTATTGAACAAGTCAAGCACAATCAAGCAAAAATCCATTCTCTTTGAGCCTATTAGAGTTAAAATCTTGTAACCCTCTTGAGAGCTTTTATTGTATTATTTCTTAATCAAGTTTGGGGTTAGAGTGAACTTGTAATTGGGCAATTATTCACTTATTGTGAGGTATTTTCTTTGTTGCCAAAACTTCTCTTGTAAGGAGTGAGTCTTGATTAAGCTTTGGGTAGAAAGCTTAATTGATTTGTAAGGTTTCCTCATAATCTGAGAAAAGAACAAGAATTTCTAGTAAAATTGGTTGAAAATCCTTAGTGAGAGCTAAGGTAGTGGATGTAGGGCTTGTTATAAGCTTGAACCACTATAATTTCTCTTATCTTCAATTTTTACTTTACAGCTTTGCTCATTTTCATTTTAAAAAGTCAATTCACCCCATCTTGGCCATTTGTTCATCGATTGATCCACACAACAATTGATATCAGAGCCTAACTCTTTGAGAGATTAACATCTACAAGAGGTGACCCTTGAAGCAATCCAATCAATCAAGAACAAAGCAATGGCGTATCCACCAACTTGTATGAGAGTCAATCCACCACCAAACATCCCTTCTTCAATGGGGACAACTACCCATATTGAAAGAATTAGATGAGGCTATTCATCAAATCCAACGATTACCTCCTTTAGGATGTAATCGAAGACGGGCCATCCATTCCAATGAAGCAAGAAGCTGATAGACAAATTCCCAAGGCCAAACAAGAAATGACAGATGAAGAAAGAAGAAAGCTACAAGTTAATGACAAGGCCTTGCACATGCTCTTTTGTGCACTCGGACCGGACATGTATTCGAAGATGTCCTCTTGTACAAGTTCAAAAGAGGTGTGGGGCACGCTCAAGACCACCTACAATGTTAAGGAGACCAAGATTGGACTCCTCAACTTAAGTTACAAGAATTTCAAAATAGAGCCCGACGAGAGTGTCACGAAGATGTTTGATCGTTTCTCGGCCATCATCAATGGTCTCAAAGGTTTCGGAGAAGTCATCCCTAAAGACAAGCTTGTCCGAAAACTACTCTACTCTCTTCCTGAGTCATGGGATGGGAAGATAACCGCCATCATCGAGGCAAAAGATTTGAAGATATTGAAGCTCGATGCACTCATGGGTTCTCTCCTTACTTATGAGATCATGTAGCAAGGAAGAGAAGAAGAAAAGAAAAAAGAAGAGAAAAAGATGGAGAAGAAGGAAGTGGAGAAGAAGAAAATCAGAATTGCTCTCAAAGCTTCACAAGAAAAGAGCGATTCAAGCGAGGAGGAGCTTGAAGAGGTGGCTATGCTAGCCAAACGATTCACTCGGTTCATGAAGTCTAAATGGGGAAGAAAGTTCTTTAGAAAAAGGAGACTTCAAGAAAAAGAACAAGGAAGGGGAGAATGACCAACTCGCATGCTATGAGTGCAAGAAGTCGAGGCACATTACAACTGAATGGCCTCAACTCAAAAAGAAGAGCTTCGGGAAGAAAAAGAAGCTCAAGGCCAACGTTGTTACTTGGAGTGATGAGGAATCATCATCCGATGAAGAGGAACAAGAAGTTGCCAACCTTTGTCTTATGGATTTTGAGGAAGATCCTAAGGTAACCTCTAATTCATCATCTTTTGATTATACTTTCGATGAGCTCCAAGAAGCTTATGATGAGTTGTAAGAGGTGTATAATGGATTGGTTGGGAAATACAAGGAATCAATTTTGAAAAACAAGAAAATTGTTTTATGATTTAAAAAGCCAAAATGATTCCTTATCCAAAACCAATTCAGAACTTGAAAAGAAGGTTTGTGCTTTAAAAGACAATTTGACATGCTTTGAAAAAGAAAACATTGATTTAAATAACTTTCTTTCTGAGCTTAATGATCATCAGTATAAGGAGGTGAATGATCTTAAAGCTTCTTTGAACAAAGTTGGGAACTCAAATTTTGAAAAAGTTGAATCTTCAAAACCCAACTATGTAAAAAGAAACTTTATTGGCCACAAACAAAGAGGCTTCCAAAGGCCCTATAGAGATAAGAGGATTAACAGCGTTTGGGTTCCTAAGAACATAATTGCTTCTAATGATTTGCATGCTATTGTTTCTTGGATTCCTAAGGGAACCAAGATTTTAGGAGCTAATGTCCATGGACCCAAAATTATTTGGGTACCAAAAATCAAGACCTAATCTTTGTTTGTAGGGGGAGAATTGCTACAAGACCAAACCTTCAAGTCAAAACACATGACACCTTGATAGTGGATGCTCAAGACACATGACCGGTGACAAGAGTAGATTCATGGAACTAAAGTCAAAAAGTGGTGGAGTAGTAACATTTAATGACAACTCCAAAGGCCACATTGAAGGAATTGGCTCCATTGGTAATCACTCTTCCATACTCATTGATAATTTTTTATGTCAACGGTCTAAAACATAACTTGTTGAGCATTAGTCAATTATGTGATAAAGGCTTTAATGTTCATTTTGATATAAATGGTTGCAAAATCACGAACATTGAAACTAACAAAATAATGCTCATAGGTCACCACATAGGCAATATCTATATGGTGCATTTAAATGACATTCACATTTTTAATGCATGCTTTGTAGCTAAGGATGAACATGATTCATGGTTATGTCACAGGAAACTAGGACATGCTAGCATGATTATTATAGAAAAAATGGTTTCTCAAAATCTAGTAAGAGGTTTACCTAACCTAAAACTTTCTCTAAATAAAATTTGTGATGCTTGTGCTAAGGGTAAACACAAAAGAGTTTCTTTTAAGTCCATTAATGATGTTTCAACTAGTAGAGTTTTACAATTGATCCATATGGATCTTTTTGGTCGAATTAGGACTATGAGCTTGGGTGGAAAATCATATGCTTTTGTGTTAGTAGATGATTATTCTAGATACACTTGGGTTCTATTCTTAAGTACCAAAGACGAGTCTTTAGAAAAGTTCATCACATTTTCAAAAATTTCTCAAAATGATCTTGGTCAACAAATTTTTCATATTAGGAGTGACCATGGAATCGAATTTCAAAATTTAGGATTTAAGGATTTTTGTAACACTAATGGTATAAGACATAAATTTTTCGCACCTCACACTCCTCAACAAAATGAGGTAGTTGAAAGAAAAAATTGAACTTTAGAAGAAATGGCTAGAACCATGCTTTGTGAAAATAATTTACCTAAATATTTTTGGGCGGAAGCCACAAACACCGCTTGCTATATCATTACCCGAGTAATGATTAAGCCAATTTTAAAGAAAAATCCTTATGGGATTTTAAAATCAAAGAAGCCTAACATTAGCTATTTTCATCCTTTTGGATGCAAGTGTTTTGTTTTAAATAATGGAAAAGATAATTTAGGTAAATTTGATGCAAAAAGTGATGAAGCTATTTTCTTAGGGTATTATTTAAACTCTAAAGCCTATCGAGTATTTAACAAAATAAGTTTGGTTGTAGAAGAGTCTATTCGTGTGGTTTTCGATGATAACCTCCTTCCGAGGAAGGATTCTTGTGATGATGATGTAGAAATAATTGAAGTCAATGATGGCGGACAATCATCAAAGGTGGATGAGGTTTCAACCAAGGAAAAAGAAGCACAAGATCCACCTCTGGAAGTAGGGATGGGCATTTTACCTGACCCGGTCGGGTTTTTTTAAAGGGTAAAGTCGGGTCGGGTCGAGTTTGGGTTTAGGGTGGAAAAAATCCGACCCGACCTAACCCGGGACTAATAATGTAATTTCCCTTAATTTTTTAGGGATATTCACAATAATGCTCACTCTTTATATATTTTTTACAATGAGGTCATTAAAATTACTTTTTTTACAATTAGGTCCCAAAGTTTTATTTTTTTTACAATTAGGTCCCTAAAATTTATTCTTTTTACAATTAAGTCCCTAAAATTTATTATTTTTTAATAGGTCGGGTCGGGTTTGAGTATATAGTTTTCGGGTTGGGTCGGGGTTTTTTCAAGTATGAGGTCGGGTCGGATCCGGATTTGAAGTATATATTTTCGGGTCAGGTTCGGGTGGGCCAAAAACCCGACCCGACCCGTGCCCATCTCTATCTAGAAGCCTTGATGGACATGACTCTAAAGGAGAAGGAAGTGTGCTACCCAAGGGAGTTCAACTATGTCAAAGGTAGTGAGATTTTGGGTGATCCATCCAAAGGGGTAACCACTAGATCCTCTATTAAACTTATGAATAATGTTGCATTTATTTCATGCATAGAGCCTAAAAATATCAAAGAAGCATTAAATGCTGATTTTTGAATATTGGCCATGCAAGAAGAATTAAATCAATTTGAGATGAGTCAAGTTTGGAAACTAGTTGATAAGCCTAGTAATAAGTCTACAATAGGAACTAAATAAGTTTTTAGAAACATGAGAGTGGTAACACAGTGAGAAACAAGGCTAGACTTGTTGCTCAAGGTTACACTCAAGAAGAGGGAATCAATTTTGATGAAATTTATACACCCGTAGCTAGGATAGGAACTATTAGGATGCTTCTTGCATTTCCATGTTATCATAAATTCAAGATTTTTCAAATGGATGTAAAAAGTGCTTTTTTCTAAATGGTTTTATAAATGAAGAAGTGCATGTTGAACAACCACCCGGTTTTGAAGATCTAAAATTTCCAAACCATGTTTTTAAACTTTCTAAAGCTTTTTATGGTTTGAAACAAGCTCCAAGAGCTTGGTATGAAAGACTTTCAAACTTTTTGATTGAAAAAGGTTTTGAAAAAAGGAAGGTGGATACTACACTTTTCATTAAAAGAATTGACAAAGACATTTTAGTAATTCAAATATACGTTGATGATATAATTTTTGGTTTTACTAATAAAGTGTTCTGCCAAGATTTTGCTAAGCTAATGCAAGGTGAATTGACAAGAAATTTGACTTAGAGAATGTGAATGAGGTAAGTGTGTTGATTTAAAGCTTTATCGATTTATGATTGGCTTTTTGCTTTACTTTACCGCAAGTAGACCCGATATTATGTTTAGTGTTTGCTTGTGTGCTAGGTTTCAAGCTAGTACTAGAGAATCACACCTTATAGCCGTTAAAAGAATCTTTAGATACCTTAGAGACACACCTTGTTTGGGCCTTTGGTATCCTAGAGATTCCTCATTTGATTTGCATGCTTTCTCGGATGCGGATTATGGGGGATGTAAGATAGATAGAAAGAGTACCTCCGGAACATGTCAATTCCTAGGTTGTATGCTCATATCTTGGTTCTCTCAAAAACAAAATAGTGTAGCCTTATCTACCACCGAAGCGGAATATATATCGGCCGAAAGTTGTTGTGCTCAAGTCCTTTGGATGAAGCAACAACTTTTAGATTATGGAGTTGATGTAGGTACCATACCCCGTAAGTGTGACAACACTAGTGCCATTTTTCTCACTAAGAATCCCATTCAACATTATAGAGCCAAACACATAGAGATATGACATCATTTCATTAGGGATCATGTCTTGGAAAATGATGTAGTTCTAGAGTATGTTGACACCTTGAACCAATTAGCGAACATCTTTACCAAACCTTTAGACAAATAGCGTTGTTGGACTCTTAGTAGAGAGTTAGGTCTAACCAGCCTTTCTTGACCCCTTAGAGCCTCTTAAAGTCAAAAACTTTCTTGAATTTGAATGTTGTATGTGCTTTTGTGATTTTTGTAACCCCCTTGACCCGGTCCAACCATTTCACCGACCCGAGCGAGTTACCCGGGGAATATTGAAATAAACCGGTGAAGATTTATCTCAATAAACGACCCTATTTTTTTTCTTTTTATCTTGCCTAGATGCTCTTATTAGAACCTAAGGTGATCATGCATTCATCATGTGAAATCTCAACTCAATCAGGCATCGAATCGACTTCTGATTACACTAATTAGCAATTAGGGACCAAACTGCAAATCTGACAAAATACAAGGACTTATTGTGAAAATTGAGGGTACCAATATTTAATTATCATGTTACATGCTCACATGTCAAATTTTAGCTCAAACTGACTATCCGAACTTATTCAGTTGATCGCATAACCTTCAGGGACCAAAACGAAAGAAATCAGAAACATTCAACAACCTAAATAACCAACTTACCTACCAAGCGTATCGATACGGCTCCACAGTGTATCGATACACAAGGGCGTATTGATACGGTCTAAATAGAGTATCGATACGAGACTTTCGAGAACCATTTTAACCGAGGGGCGTATTGATACACCTTCACATGTATCGATACGAGGTCTAAAAATATACATACCCATATCGATACACCTTTGACTGTATCGATAGACCTAGGCCTGAAATGCCCAAAATAGTTAGTTTTTCATGCTTAAACTCATCTGAAACCATTTCGACATGTTACCAAGACGTAATCAACCACTTAGAACATATATCTAAAGACAATAAACACCAAAACATGCTTCCAACATCAACTCATCATAATTATCAAACTATAGGCATGTTTCCTATGTAAAATGACCATTTGAACACCAAAACACAAACCAAACCAAATATCAACAAGTAAAGGCCATATAAAAGTCCAAATAGGCAATTAAAACTTGCCAAAAACCAGGGAGTTTCAAAACACAATCTCCCAAGACCTATAGGTACCCTCCCATTGCCATTTATTACTATTTGGTAAATGTAAAAGCATACTTGAGCTTAAAAACACCTCTTGGATCTTCTCTTGCCTTCTTGCTGCCTCCAAATAGCTATTTCTCTGCATTGTTGGAAAAAGATGAGCGTAAGCATAAATGCCTAGTGAAGGTCGCTCGATTAAAAACTAATAACAATGCATTTTAAAATCATTTCTCAAGTAAATCATTACTCAAAACATCATGCTCAAACCTCATGCTTTAAATCTCATTTAAAAGCAAGTTCAATAATCTCATTTAAACTATGTATCATAAATCTCATGCATTACACATAATGCAAATCTCATTTAAGCCTTTCATGCTTGAACAACTTAAGCAAAGCTTAAACCAAAACATCTCATGTATAAACCACATTATACAAAACATTTAAAAACCATGATACATGTAATTCTCAAATATTAAATTTACAAGTGATCGGATGGAATCTACCCCATCCTTGGATAGAATCTACCCCTATCCATACATGTTCGGATATGCATACACCTTGATGGAATCTACCTCCATCAAGTCTCACGGTAAAATCTACCCTCACCATAATCTCGCTTTGGTCGGGATGACACTACCCCCATTGCCCGTTGGTGGTAGAATCTATCAATATCACTCGCAACACAATAGAATCTATCCTTATTGTGTAACCGACGAATTTGTCTCATACGCGAATTTTATAAGTTTATAGTGCACATCTTGTAGAACTATATGTTTTGATATAATAATTGAAAAATTGATTTGGACTAAGTTGAAAAGTTTTCAAAATGCCTTGAAAGTCCAAACAACTTGAAAATATGTTTAAGGATTTTTAAAAGGCTTTGGAATAACTTAAAATGCTTTTAAAGTAGCCAAATCAGTGTTTTTCAAGTAACCGTACCGATACAGTATGGTACTGTATCGATACGTCTTAGGGTTTCAGCTACAGGAAAATTCTAGTACCCAAAACCCATACTGATACGCTTTGTCAGTATCGATACAGTGTGATTTAAATACCCAATGGCTAGTTCATGTACCGATACAGTTGTATAACGTAACGATACACTCAATTACCCCCAACAATTAATTTCCCAACGGTCTTTTAAACTATAAGACTGTACCGATACGCTTGCCACGCGTATCGATACGTATCAGCTAGAAGTGCTCAACGGCTAATTCTCTATCGGGACCGTATCGATATAGATTTAAGAGTATCGATACGCTAAGCTGCAGAACTGCATTTATGGTGGGAACTAAAGGCTCCAACGACTCCAATTCAACCCCAACGGTCTACAACGGCTATGAACTCATTTAGGAGTATAAAAGGAACCTCCAAGCATCAAGGAAAGACTAATGCTTCAATTGTCAACAACATTATGATGAAGAAATTGTCTTAGAGCTAAATTGTCCATTCTTGTATAGACAAACACTTGTGAGCTAAAATTGTCAATGTATGCTCAAATGTTCTATATTTTGGGTGAGAGTTTAAGAGTACAAACACACACCTATTAGGGGAATTTCTTGTTTGCTAGAATTCTTTGTTTTGAGAGTGTTCCCAAAGCTCGGGTTGTGAGCTTTGGATGCTAGATCACGGGTTGTGACTCTAGGTTGTAACGGTTGCCTCCTTAGCCTAGAAAAGAGGAAGAATTCTTAGTGAATTGATTGAAATCCTTAGTGGGGAAGCTAAGGTAGTGAATGTAGGCTTTGGTTAGAAAGCTGAACCACTCTAAATCCTCGTGTTATTTATTTTTCGCTTCCACCATCAATCACCCAAATAATCCAACTTCTCCACCACTTGGCAATCTATTTCGGTTGAAGAAAATCGAGACTATCAAGCCTAACACATCTCATCCTATTGGTCAACCAATTATACCCGATAATATTAAGTCTCATCACTTTGCCAATATACACTTTTAAACCATGTTACCCTACTATTTTCAATGCATAAACACAAATCAAGTCTCATCCCATTTCAAAAGCATAATATGCATCACATTTTCTCAACAAGTCATAAACTCTATCAAATCATAAATCATTTCTCATGGGATCATAATCATCAAATCTCAATGCTCGAAACATGCATAAACAGTAGGTAACAAATCTCTTTCTAAAACATGAGCATGATCAATTAAAATAATTGAAAACCGAGAAACCGAGAGCAAAAACTTCCATACTAACTTCCGAGCTTAGATTAGCATTTTAAGCTTAATATAAACCCTCAAACCTTGCTTTCAAACCTTTGAAAAGCCTTTAAAAATCATTTCTAATCACCGACAAAGCTTCGCTCCACTTGCCGAAGCGATATCAAGCCTCCAGAGCAACCAAAACCTCTTCCAAAGACATCAGACCAATCTCCTCTGCTTCTAACCAAAGCAAAACAGAGGATTAATGCACACTCTTGCATCAAAACCTCCAACAACTCAACTCCACAATTCCCTCTAACAAAAACCAAGCAAACGACATCCGAAAACAACCGAAACATCGACAAAAACACTCTAAACAATCTCCAGTCAAAACCCAACGAGAATAACCATTAAACAACATCAATATACATCTAAAAATATCACCTCAACATCCTTTTACCACCAGCAACCATTAAACCACATAAACAAGCTATAAACTCAAAGATTTCAACCTAGAAATCAAGCAATTCACCTAGTTTCGAGATTCCATTATTAAAACCCACTTTACAACATTATTTAAAATCAAGATTATGATTAAAATCAATCTAAAACTCAGTAATTACAATCCAAAACGAAACACAATCAATTTAATCAATTTAACTCCATTTAAAGTTTAATTAAAGTAAGATATCGTCATTTATAACTCAAATCAATTTAGAAAACAATTTACAAGAGTCAAGAACTTGAGAATTTCAATAAAGAACCTTTGATTAGAAACAAATTAAGTAGATCACCTCTAACACAAGCTTTTCCCTTGTTTGGAAATAGTGTTGATGAAATCCTTTAAGAAATCCAAGTAGGAATGATAGATGGAGTTTAGGAAATCAAAAATAGAATCAAATGAATTGACTCTTCATCATTTTGGCGTGGAAATCTTAGTTTGGCTGGTGAGAAAATAGAGGGAGAAAAAAAAGAGAAAATGAGAAGTTACGTAAGAAAATGTTTGGCATTTTTAAAATCCTTTTTATTAAAACCATTTAATAAACCTTTTTTTTTTATCAAATCTTTAAAAATATCCAAAATAAGGGAAAAGTCTGATAACACCTTGGTGTAATAGCTCCCTAAAGATTCTAAGCCTTGACTCCTTTTAATTTAGTCATTAAAACACATTTTGTAATCTTTAAGATTTAGTCACCGTTTTCAAAATGACAATTAAATCAGTCCAATTTTATCAAATTGAACTCTCCAAAACATTCAAAACATTATTTTAGCATTTTAGAATATTTTCTCATATTTTATTTTGCTCAAATTATTTTTAAATCAATTTATTCCTGAAACTAATATAAATTGTCTAGATCGGTTCGCCCGAACCGACTAACCAAACCCCGCTAACTTTCAAGCCCAAAATCGGGGCGTTACAATTTTGCTCCTTTATGCATCTATGCTTGTTGTTAGGGGGGAAATCAGAAAATAATTTTTAAAAAATGAAAAAAGTGAGAATTTGAAAACATAAAAAAAATTTCATTGGAAATATTTTAAGAAAGTGGAAATATGAAAACACTTGTTTTTTTTAATTTTAACTTCATTTTAACCGTGGTTTGAATCATTTCAATGCCATTTTTTTAAAATCTTTGGTTTATTTGCTCATATTTTATTTATTTATTTATTATACAAATATTTTCTAACTATATTTTATTTTAATTATTTTTATTTTAAAAAGCTAGACACCAAACACATTTTCACTATTTTCATTTATAGAACAGGTTTCCATCTTTGTTAACCTTTTCTAAGTTTTAAAAAATTGAAAATAAAAATTATTTTTAAAAAAATAAAAATAGAAAATGTTTACTAAAATCAAACCTACCCTTACTTTCTTATCTCTTACCACGGGAACTACCTTCTAATGGTTGTGACCTTTCAAATAAAATGAAGGGTAAATTACATTAAATATCACCCGTGTTTTGGGCCTAAGAGTTAGCCGGGTATTAGTTCGAGTCAAATAAAACTTAATTAAAACAATTCAATTTCAAATAATGGCCTAATTGAGTTTTAATATGAAGGGAGGGACCTATGTTGCTATTTACCCAAGTTTTAAATAAACCAAGACCACTTTATTGAAAAAGTTGTCTTCCTCCCTCATTCCTCCCCCTTTTCACGTTAGAAGCCCTCCCCACCATTTCTAAACCATTTCAAACTTTGTTACTATTCCATTGATCTTACTACTTGATTTTCAACACCAATTTAAGAGGTAATTACGTTTTCTTAATCTCCTCTTCAATCTCTATCTATCCATTGTCTTAGATTTACAAAATATGGGGTTTTGAAAATTAGGGTTTATATTAAAGTTTGAATTTTTAAGGGGTTTTCTAATTGGTTTTGATAAATTGAGTTGGGGTTTTAGTTAATCATGTTATAATGAGTAACATATATCAAATTGGTTGAATTTGGGTGAAAATTCGTAGCTTGTTCTTGAGGTAGATTTTAAAGTATTAAAACTTGAGTTTTTGGTGGGTTTTATGTTGAAATTGAAGGGCTGATGGTCTACCTATGTTAGGAGGGTGATTTGGGATGTTTTGGAAGTCATTTGGGTGTTTGGAAATTGAGTTTTCAGCCAAGGGTTGTTGGAGTACGAAAATTGGGAATTTAGGAGATTATGTGATTTGAGAAATTGTGGAATTTGGGTTGTGTTAGCAAAGTATGTTGATGGTTGAGTTTAGCATTGAATTGGGAAGTAATGTGTATGTTTTATTTTGCTAGAAGCAAGTTGAAGCGTGGAAGAGGCTTTGGGACCGAATCCGGGTGCGTAAGAGGATTGTTCGTTTTGCTAAGGAAGGGCGGTGAGTGGTTTCAACTTGTTTTAAGTTTGGTTCGAGTATGTGTAGTGGGAGTGTGTGTGAAGTGTGCTTGGTAGGCCACTCATAGTTAATTCAAGTTGTTGATTTAACCATTGATATCCATGAATGCATTTGTGCTTGTTTGACTATGCTATTATGATTGTGGTTGATGGATGTGAGTTTATCTTGATATGCATCTATGAGATTGAGCATGAATGTGGTTGATGATATGTATATGATGTGGTTATGATAATTGGCACTAAAATGATTACCGGTTGTAAATGATCGATCATTAGGGTAGTGTGCACACAAATTGAGTCAAAACGTACGTGGCCTTGATGGCGTTAAGTCATCAAGGAGGAGTACGGTGATGTAACATTCCACCGGAAGCTTTTATTACATTTCTACGGGATGATGAGTGGAATCCCATCCGTAGGGCATGTGGCGATGAGTGGAATCCCGCACATGCAAGGTCCGGTGATGAGTGTAATCCCACCGAGGTAAAGTGTTGTTGAGGTTTAAATCCGCACAATCGGGGTAATTAAAGTGGCCAATTAACTTGTTCATATATTGTGATATGTGATGATGATATATGTTGGCGATATATGGTATTGCTATATGATGTTGATATTGATATATGAGCTTGGTAGTATCGGGAAACCATATATGCCACTTGAAAGACTAGCTAGGTCTACTTGATTCTTATGCCTATGTTTGATGTATGTAAGACTAGGATTAACATGCTTGAACCCTGCATTGTTGATGTTTTTCGTTTTAGAGCACCCTCACTAAGCTTATAGCTTACGCTCTCTATGTTCAACAATGCAGATCATTAGCGTGGTGTTAGCTCGAGGCAAGGCAAGAAGGGCTTTCCAAGTTGTTGCTCAAGTATGGTTAATTTTGTAGTAGTTAAGCAATGTGGCATTAGGGTGTGTTTGTATGAGCCTTGTATGACTCTTTCAAATGATGTTGTTTTGGATTGATGTTTTGGATTGTAAAGCATGTAATACTATGATGATTGATGGTGTGTGATGGCATGCTTTAGATGCTTAGGTTGCCTTGTGTATGAGTGCAAACCTCTTGTGTTGAATTGTGCCATTTGGGCTCTTGAGCTTCCATGTTTGACCTTAAATGCTGAATTTACCCTTTTGTTGGAATGTCATGTTCGAATGCCTTGATTCATGTTAAATGCTACTTATGGCTCATGTATGATTGCTTAAATGATAGTATGTGCGAGTCTTGTGAGTGTTAATTCATGCCTTTGGTCCTTTTTAAGCTTCTATATGTGTCTATGCATGATCTTAGTGTTTTTCATAGTTAGGAAGTCTTTAGGTTGGGCAGTAAGTGATCCCCTGCACTAAGGTTTCGAAACCATGGGTAAGGTTTCGAAACCTTTGCAGAAATCTGGGCTTCCAGACCTTACTGCCAGCCTAAGTTTCGAAACCTTTAAGGAAGGTTTCGAAACCTTTGTAAATTTTGAGGTTCCAGGACTTTCTGACAACCAAAGTTTTGAGACCTTTGGGGAAGGTTTCGAAACTATGGTCAAAGGTTTCGAAACCTTCCCCAAGGTTTCGAAACTTTTGGTGAGATTTGGGTTCCAGGGGTTACTGCCAGCCAAAGTTTCGAAACCTTTGGTGAAGGTTTCGAAACCTTTGCTTAAAACTCCACTGTTTTGACTCGTTGGCCTTTTTAAAGAGAAAAACACATAGGATTTGAGATGCCTTTAGTCAAGATTAAAATTTGGGTGTTTGAATGTGGTTTGGGGTTCGAATGTGGCAAGATTAAAATGAAAAAAAAATTTAGGGTTGCTAACCGAGGGGGAACCCTTTGGGTTTCGCTTCGGTTTTCCCCGTGTGGCCCACTCGGACTGGTCATCCGGCCAGACCGGGACGATGGGGTTACATTTGTTGGTATCAGAGCCTGAGGTTACCGAGACCTCGGGCAGGTAAGTGAGGTAAGATTAATGTGTTAAATGCTTGTGTTGTTCGATGCATGATTTGCCATGAATCTTTGATGCTTGATTGACCGTATGATGTTTTGAATGCATGAACTGTTGTGTCTGGTGTAGAGTGAGTGCCCGTTGCTACTATTACTTAATTTAAAAAGATTTTTTTTTGGAAAGAGGAATACTTGAGCACTATTGGACCCTTGCTTTGACTAACGTAATCCTTATCTGTTTCTTGTTGTAGTTTTACCTTGCTAGTTGAACCATGAGACCACGTGGGAGGCCTAGGATGGTTCAACCGGAACCACGGGCAGAGGCTCCGAGGGTTGAGCCGGTAGTTGGAGTTGGAGCTCCTCCACCACCTCCACCACCACCACCACCTCCACCGGGAGCGGGAGGTGAGGCCGGGGCCGAAGGTGAGGGACCACAAGGAGGTCAAGGTGGCCAAGGACCGGCCGGGATTGACTTAACTCCGTTGGTTCAGGCGATAGCCGGGGCATTCCAGGCTGCAGTAGCTGGAGGTCAGGCAGCTCATCATCAGGGTGAGGGCACCGGATTGCCATTAGAGAGACTTCGGGGCCTTGGGGCCGAAGAGTTTAGAGGTGCTACTCCGGAGAGGTCAGAGATGTGGTTTGAGAAGACCGTCCGTATTCTTGCTCAGATGGGATGTACTGGTGAGCGCAAGTTGGGATGTGTTGAGTATCTGCTTCAGGGTGATGCCTACACCTGGTGGGTCACCGTTACTTCGGGGATGGATGAGACCGAGATCACTTGGGAGTTCTTTGAGACAGCTTTCCGGAAGAAGTATTTGGGTCCGCGATACCTCGATGAGAGGAAGAGAGAGTTTATGGCTTTGCTTCAGGGGAGTATGTCTGTGACCGATTATGAGATCCGATTTTTCAGATTGAGTCAGTATGCACCTGAGCTTGTACCTACTGAGGTGGAGCGTTGTAACCGCTTCCGATATGGGCTAAGTGAGGAGATCAAGACTTATACTCTAGCTTCAGATTACACTGATTTTGATGTCTTGGTCTCGAGGGCCAAGGACTTGGAGCACAGTTTGAGTTTGACCAGGCGGTCAGGTGGATCTAGTTCGGGTAAGAGGTCCATCAACTTTGATAGAGGTGATGCCAAGAGGCATCGGGACAACATACATCAGTATGATCATAGGCGTGGTGGCGGTAACCACGGTAGGGGCCATCAGGGTCAGAGAGCTGGTGGGAAGTTGCCCACATGTGCTACTTGCGGGAGGAACCACACCGGTGAGTGTTGGGGGAATTATCATTCCTGTTGGAGTTGTGGTGCTAGAGACCACATTAGGCGTGACTGTCCACATCAGGTGGGACAGGCACCAGCTCAGGCTCCTGCTAGAGCCAATGACTTTCAGAGAGGCCGCGGGCGCGGTAGAGGAAACTTCCAGCCGAGGAACGATGGTCAGAGGAACATAGCACATGTAGTTGCAGTCCAGCCGGAGGGCGGAGGACAGGCTAGGGTTTACGCTCAGCGCGGGGAGCAGCATGACACCGATGTGATCGCAGGTAACTTCTCGATACAGTCTTTGGGTTTGCTTTCTTTGATTGACTCTGGGTCTACACATTCCTACATATTGAGTGAGCATGCACGGTCCTTGAATTTGCCTTGTGAAATGTTAGAGGTAGGAGTTAGTGTTACTAGTTCCTTTGGGGACACGGTAGTAGTTAGGAAGATGTACCGAAGGTGTCCGTTGATGGTTCAGGGGCATGTGTTTCCAGTGGATATGATGGAGCTTCCTTTCTATGGTTTTGATGTGATTCTAGGTATGGACTGGCTCACGGAGCATAGAGCTAGGATAGATTTTGAAACTAAACGGATTTCTTTGAAGCTCACAGATGATTATGAGATTGTAGTGGTGGGTGAGAACGTGAAGTTCTTGTCCAATGTGGTTTCAGTGTTAGAGGCTAAGAGGTTAGTTGAGTTAGGGTGTGAAGCATACTTAGCGTATGTGATGAACCCTAACATGAGTGAGGTTAGACCTCAGGACATCCGGACAGTATGTGATTTTCCTAGTGTGTTTCCGGAAGAATTGCCAGGGTTACCACCGGACAGAGAGGTAGAGTTCAGCATTGAGACTTATTCTGATTCAGCTCCTGTTTCGATTGCTCCGTATCGTATGGCACCGAAAGAATTGAAAGAGTTGAAGACTCAGTTGCAAGAATTGACAGATAGAGGTTTTATTAGGCCTAGTTCTTCACCTTGGGGTGCACCAGTATTGTTTGTGAAGAAGAAAGATGGAAGTATGAGAATGTGCATAGATTATAGACAGTTAAATCAGTTGACAGTGAAGAACAAATATCCGTTGCCTAGAATTGATGACTTGTTTGATCAGTTGAGAGGAGCATCGGTCTTTTCGAAGATTGATTTGAGATCAGGTTACTACTAGCTAAAGGTTAGAGAGGTTGATGTACTGAAGACGGCCTTTAGGACTAGGTACAGTCATTATGAGTTCTTAGTCATGCCTTTTGGGTTGACTAATGCACCGGCAGCTTTCATGGACATGATGAATAGGATTTTTCATCAGTATCTAGATTAGTTCGTAGTTGTGTTTATTGATGACATCTTGGTGTACTCGCGAACTGAAGAAGACCATGACCGACACTTGAGACTTGTTTTGAAGACTTTGCTAGATCATCAGTTGTATGCGAAGCTCAGCAAGTGTGAATTCTGGATCCGAGAAGTAGTCTTCTTAGGACATGTAGTGTCAGCCGATGGGATTAGAGTTGATCCGAAGAAGATCGAAGCCATTGTTGAGTGGAAGCAACCGAAGTCTGTGACAGAGGTACGTAGCTTCCTAGGCTTAGCCGGATACTATAGGAGGTTTGTAGAGGGTTTCTCTAAGCTAGCCGCTCCATTGACACAGTTACTTCAGAAGAGTGTTCAGTTTGAGTGGACAGATGCAAGACAGAGAGCCTTTGAGAAATTGAAAGAAGCCCTAACCCAAGCACCGATTTTGATTCAGCCTGAGTCCGGGAAGGACTATGTGGTTTACAGTGATGCTTCTTATGTAGGGCTAGGATGTGTCCTTATGCAAGACCGGAGAGTAGTGGCTTATGCCTCAAGACAGTTGAAGACCCATGAGCGCAACTATCCGACCCATGATATAGAGTTAGCTGCAGTTGTGTTTGCTCTGAAGATTTGGAGGCATTATTTTTACGGTGAGAAATGCACAGTGTACACCGATCACAAGAGTTTGAAGTACATTATGACTCAGCGAGATTTGAATCTCAGACAGCGTAGGTGGTTAGAGTTGCTAAAAGACTACGATCTTACTATTGAGTACCATCCGGGTAAGGCCAATGTAGTGGCCGATGCATTGAGTAGGAAGATGGTCGTGGACTTGAGAGCTATGTTTGCTAGATTGAGTTTGTCCGGAGATGGTGGCTTGATAGCCGAGCTTCAGGTTCGACCTACTCTAGGTCAGTTGATTCGAGAGAAACAGCTCTTAGATAGATCTTTGGCACCTCACGTGCAAGATATAGCCGAGGGTAGATCTTCAGATTTCAGTTTCAGCACTGATGGAGTTTTGTGTTTCAAGGATAGAATAGTTGTGCCAGAAGACAGTGACTTGAGACGTACGATCTTGACTGAAGCCCACAGTAGTCCGTTTGCTATGCATCCTGGAAGTACGAAGATGTACCGTGATTTGAAGAATGAGTACTTTTGGGTTGGCTTGAAGAGAGATGTAGCCGACTTTGTGAGTAAGTGCTTAGTGTGTCAGAGAGTGAAGGCGGAACATCAGGTTCCCTCAGGTTTGTTACAGCCGTTGAGGATTCCGGAATGGAAGTGGGAGAACATCACTATGGATTTTGTTTCGGGTTTGCCTTTGACTCCTACGAAGAAGAACTCAGTTTGGGTGATAGTATATCGTTTTACGAAGTGTGCTCACTTCTTGGCAGTCAACACTACTTACACTTTAGATAGATTGGCCGATTTGTACATTGGTGAGATTGTGAGACTACATGGTGTGCCGAAGTCCATTGTGTCAGATAGAGATCCGCGGTTTACTTCTAGATTTTGGGAGTGTCTGCATACAGCTTTGGGTACCCGTTTGAACTTCAGCACTTCTTATCATCCTCAGTCAGATGGTCAGTCAGAGAGGGTTATTCAGATCTTAGAGGATATGTTGCGTTGTTGCATCATTGACTTTCAGGGTACTTGGGAGAAGCATTTGCCTCTAGTAGAGTTTGCGTACAATAACAGTTTTCAGACGAGCATTCAGATGGCTCCATATGAGGCCTTGTATGGCCGGAAGTGTAGAACTCCAGTGTGTTGGGCCGAGGTAGGACAGAAACTGTTACCTATGCCGAATTTGCTCAAGGGGACAACCGACAAGGTAAAATTGATTTGCGACCGTTTGAAGGATGCTTCGGATAGGCAGAAGTCCTATGTCGATTTGAAGAGAAAGGAAGTTGAGTTCTCAGTGGGTGAGAAGGTATTCTTGAAGGTGTCTCCGTGGAAAAAGGTGATGAGATTTGGCCGAAAAGGGAAATTGAGTCCGAGGTACATAGGACCGTATGAGATTGTGAAGAGTGTTGGTCCGGTTGCTTATCAGTTGTGTTTGCCGTCCGAGCTTGAGAAGATACATGATGTGTTCCATGTTTCGATGCTTCGCAAGTATAGGTCTGATCCATCACATGTTATGCCCGTAGAAGAAATTGAATTGAATCCGGATTTGACTTATGAAGAAGAGCCAGTGGAGATCTTAGCTTCTGACAGTAAAGTGTTGAGGGGTAGATCGATTGAGTTAGTAAAGGTGCGGTGGCGACGTAGAGGTGTGGACGAGGCCGCTTGGGAAAGGAAGGAGGATATGGAAAGGCAATTTCCGTATCTCTTTCAGTCAGGTAATTTCGGGGACGAAATTTCGTAAGTGGGAGAGAGTTGTAACACCCGTGTTTTGGGCCTAGGAGTTAGCCGGGTATTAGTTCGAGTCAAATAAAACTTAATTAAAACAATTCAATTTCAAATAATGGCCTAATTGAGTTTTAATATGAAGGGAGGGACCTATGTTGCTATTTACCCAAGTTTTAAATAAACCAAGACCACTTTATTGAAAAAGTTGTCTTCCTCCCTCATTCCTCCCCCTTTTCACGTTAGAAGCCCTCCCCACCATTTCTAAACCCTTTCAAACTTTGTTACTATTCCATTGATCTTACTACTTGATTTTCAACACCAATTTAAGAGGTAATTACGTTTTCTTAATCTCCTCTTCAATCTCTATCTATCCATTGTCTTAGATTTAAAAAATATGAGGTTTTGAAAATTAGGGTTTATATTAAAGTTTGAATTTTTAAGGGGTTTTCTAATTGGTTTTGATAAATTGAGTTGGGGTTTTAGTTAATCATGTTATAATGAGTAACATATATCAAATTGGTTGAATTTGGGTGAAAATTCGTAGCTTGTTCTTGAGGTAGATTTTAAAGTATTAAAACTTGAGTTTTTGGTGGGTTTTATGTTGAAATTGAAGGGCTGATGGTCTACCTATGTTAGGAGGGTGATTTGAGATGTTTTGGAAGTCATTTGGGTGTTTGGAAATTGAGTTTTCAGCCAAGGGTTGTTGGAGTACGATTGGGAATTTAGGAGATTATGTGATTTGAGAAATTGTGGAATTTGGGTTGTGTTAGCAAAGTATGTTGATGGTTTAGTTTAGCATTGAATTGGGAAGTAATGTGTATGTTTTGTTTGGCTAGAAGCAAGTGGAAGCGTGGAAGAGGCTTTGGGACCGAATCCGGGTGCGTAGGAGGATTGTTCGTTTTGCTAAGGAAGGGCGGTGAGTCGTTTCAACTTGTTTTAAGTTTGGTTCGAGTATGTGTAGTGGGAGTGTGTGTGAAGTGTGCTTGGTAGGCCACTCATAGTTAATTCAAGTTGTTGATTTAACCATTGATATCCATGAATGCATTTGTGCTTGTTTGACTATGCTATTATGATTGTGGTTGATGGATGTGAGTTTATCTTGATATGCATCTATGAGATTGAGCATGAATGTGGTTGATGATATGTATATGATGTGGTTATGATAATTGGCACTAAAATGATTACCGATAGCAAATGATCGATCATTAGGGTAGAGTGCACACAAATTGAGTCAAAACGTACGTGGCCTTGATGGCATTAAGTCATCAAGGAGGAGTACGGTGATGTAACATTCCACCGAAAGCTTTTATTACATTTCTACGGGATGATGAGTGGAATCCCATCCGTAGGGCATGTGGCGATGAGTGGAATCCCGCACATGCAAGGTCCGGTGATGAGTGTAATCCCACCGAGGTAAAGTGTTGTTGAGGTTTAAATCCGCACAATCGGGATAATTAAAGTGGCCAATTAACTTGTTCATATATTGTGATATGTGATGATGATATATGTTGGTAATATATGGTATTGCTATATGATGTTGATATTGATATATGAGCTTGGTAGGATCGGGAAACCATATATGCCACTTGAAAGACTAGCTAGGTCTACTTGATTCTTATGCCTATGTTTGATGTATGTAAGACTAGGATTAACATGCTTGAACCCTGCATTGTTGATGTTTTTCGTTTTAGAGCACCCTCACTAAGCTTATAGCTTACGCTCTTTATGTTCAACAATGCAGATCATTAGCGTGGTGTTAGCTCGAGGCAAGGCAAGAAGGGCTTTCCAAGTTGTTGCTCAAGTATGGTTAATTTTGTAGTAGTTAAGCAATGTGGCATTAGGGTGTGTTTGTATGAGCCTTGTATGACTCTTTCAAATGATGTTGTTTTGGATTGATGTTTTGGATTGTAAAGCATGTAATACTATGATGATTGATGGTGTGTGATGGCATGCTTTAGATGCTTAGGTTGCCTTGTGTATGAGTGCAAACCTCTTGTGTTGAATTGTGCCATTTGGGCTCTTGAGCTTCCATGTTTGACCTTAAATGTTGAATTTACCCTTTTGTTGGAATGTCATGTTCGAATGCCTTGATTCATGTTAAATGCTACTTATGGCTCATGTATGATTGCTTAAATGATAGTATGTGCGAGTCTTGTGATTGTTAATTCATGCCTTTGGTCCTTTTTAAGCTTTTATATGTGTCTATGCATGATCTTAGTGTTTTTCATAGTTAGGAAGTCTTTAGGTTGGGCAGTAAGTGATCCCCTGCACTAAGGTTTCGAAACCATGGGTAAAGTTTCGAAACCTTTGCAGAAATCTGGGCTTCCAGACCTTACTGCCAGCCTAAGTTTCGAAACCTTTAAGGAAGATTTCGAAACCTTTGTAAATTTTGAGGTTCCAGGACTTTCTGACAACCAAAGTTTCGAGACCTTTGGGGAAGGTTTCGAAACTATGGTCAAAAGTTTCGAAACCTTCCCCAAGGTTTCGAAACTTTTGGTGAGATTTGGGTTCCAGGGGTTACTGCCAGCCAAAGTTTCGAAACCTTTGGTGAAGGTTTCGAAACCTTTGCTTAAAACTGTAATACCTATTTTTTGTCCGGGCCTAAACCCAAACCAACCCAACCCAACATTCAAATTAAATAATAAATAAGCTTTTATTATTATTATCTACAACCCAATCAATAACCCATATAATCCAATACCTATACAAACCCAATACTTACACAAGCCCAATACTTATACAAGCCCAATACTTATACAAGCCCAATACCCAAAACACAATCTAACCTAAACCTAAAAAAAAAACCTAATCCTAAACATCCAAACCCTAGCAGCCGCCAACACCTCATCTGCCGAGCCACGCCGCAGCCAACTGTTCGAGCCGCCGCCGCTGAATCGAGCCACCACCGTCCCGGCAACCAACCAGTAGCCGCCACGTCACACGCACCGTCCAAATCAGAAAAGCAAAAGAAATTGTCAGAACAACTTGCTTTATTTTGTTATGCTGTAAAATTCGGGTATAAAAACCCAGTGTATGTAATCGAAAGAGATGAGATGAAAAGGGAGCATTTTTTGAATGGAATAAAAAAGGGAAGATTTCCAGTTCCAAAGTTTGTTTCGAACGCAAAAAAAATCATATAAGATTATTCATTCGAACCAAAGGAGTGAACAAGGGAATTTTCAGATCCAACTCTAAGAGTGCGAAAAAGAAGGTATAATATTTTCTCTTGTCTTTCATTCGAATAAACAAAAAGGGGAAGGATTTCGAATCCTACCTTGCTCCGAACCCATCTCACACCGCCGTCGTCCATGACCCGCAACCGACCCCAAATCGCCGTATTTTGATCGGATCTAGTAGAGTTTAACCCTTAACCTGGGGTTATGTGGTTTTTAGGGTTTGAAAGAATAAAAGAGAGGGGAATTAGAGAGGGGAAAGAGACGGCTGCAACAAATGAAAAAATGAAACTGATTTAGGTTTTAGGTTAGTAAAAATGGGAAAATCACGTTATGAGTCCTTCCTTCCCTAGCCAATTTTCATTTTCTTCCTGCCGTATGGTCTAATCACTTTAATGGTCCCTCCAAAGTTTACTTAGTTTTCAATCGCATCCTTATTTTCTTTTAATGTGATTTGTAAGTGTTGTTTTTATTTCAATTCGGTCCTCTTTTAATTTTGTTCTCCTAATTGTTTTTCTAATTCCTAACTACTTATTATTATTATTATTATTATTATTATTATTATTATTATTATTATTATTATTATTATTATTCTTTTTTGTTTCTCACGTTGTATGTATATATACATATATATTTAATTTAATTTAATTTATATTATATTATTATATTATAGTATTATTATTATATAGTATTGTTATGTTAATTATTATTATGTTGATTATATCTACCTATATGTATGGATGATACTATTATTATTTATTATATTAAATCCTCGTATTACATGTACATATACACATATATTATATTGTTATTTATTTCTACTATTTTTTACGTTTTCCATATATGTATATTTGTATTTCTATATTATACTTATACTAAACTATATTATTATTACCACTTATATTATATTATATCATACCATTATTATTATTATCATTATTCTTTCTATTATTATATGTAACTATTATATTATTGATTATATGTTATAGTTAAATTCATTATAATCATATCGTATTATAAGTACTGTAAATTATATATATCATATTATTATTATATTATTACTTATATTGTATTGTTATCTTATACATATATTATAATATCGTGTATAGTATTATTAACATGAGGTTAACATATTTTATATATAGATTTTATTAGCATGCTATGTTTATTTTGTGTTTCTGTTTTTTTGTTTATATGTTTTGTACATATTTACATATATCATATATTCGTATTATAATATTTAGTCGTTTGAGAGATATTTTTCACTTCATTTTCAGGAAACGGTTAGGAAGTGGCATTCTGATTTATTTAGGTGTCATCTTCTTCGGTTGTTGTAAATGAGTAAATGTTCTCTTTAGATTTTAATATTTTTGGGATTAAAAATTAAATTAAATTTGAATTTTTATCTTCTTGCAAGACAACACTTAATCAACGCGGTACCAATTTTGGGCGCTGTGGGGTGTTAATCCTTCCCCACGCGTAACCGACTCCCGAACCCAAATGTTTTTGAATCTCTGGTTGATTTTTAACGGTGTCTGGCCTACCATAGTGGCCGGTGGCGACTCCTACACTCATTTCTCCATTTTTTCCATTTCCCCCGTTTTCAATATATTTTTCCAACACCGTTGTTTCTCCACACAAAAAAAACCTTTATTACAAAAACTGCACTGTTTTGACTCGTTGGCCTTTTTAAAGAGAAAAACACATAGGATTTGAGATGCCTTTAGTTAAGATTAAAATTTGGGTGTTTGAATGTGGTTTGGGGTTCGAATGTGACAAGATTAAAATGAAAAAAAAAATTAAGGTTGCTAACCGAGGGGGAACCCTTTGGGTTTCGATTCGGTTTTCCCCGTGTGGCCCACTCGAACCGGTCATCCGGCCAGACCGGGACGAGGGGGTTACAGAAATCTCAGCTGCTTGCACGTTTCTCCCGGAACCAATTCAGTTTGGATTCGAAAGCCACAATTGGCGTTGAATTCCAGACTAAAACCCTTGAGATTGATAACAAAATTGTTAAAGCACAAATTTGGGATACTGCTGGCCAAGAAAGGTTAGATTTTACTTGTATATGCCTGAAATTTTCAATTAGTTGATCTGCATAAATTATAGATTTGAGGAAATGAAAGAATTTAGAGTAATAATTGTAATAAGCAAATGATATACATTGGAAATGAGGCTGAAATGACACGAAAGAAACAATAATCAGATAAGAAAATAATCATTTTTTAACATTTTCGACGATGATATGTAAACATCATAGTTGTTTGGCTTATGGTTAAATTCTGGAGATGATGATGCATTGGTGATAAAGAGACTGTTGTTGGAGGAGAGTTTGTTGCATCAAGGCTTGTTGTTGGGCTAAGACTGTTGTTGGGGAAGATGGTGAAAAATAAAATTTTAAAAGTTTGAGGGTTAAATTAGAAATTATTTTTTTAAGTAACAGAGACTAACGGCCAAGGGACCAAAATAGAAACGATTTTAAACGTAAGTGACCAGAATAATTTTTTTTTAATTTTGGTGACCAAAACAGAACACACCCTAAACGAAAGGGACCACTGGTGAAGATTACCCAATTTTTAATTTAATGGTAGAATTGATACAAAACTCAAAGCTCAATAGTATCTGGTGTAGTTTACCTAAATATAAATCAACTTCGTATATCGACTATGAAAAATCACTATTTCACCAATTAAACTTTTAAAAAGATGGTCATTTTAGCCACCAAACAATATGTCTTAGGTTCTCTCATTAAAAGTATAATGTGTTGTATACTACACCCAACAACACTTGTTTCTCACACTAAGTAGTTTTTCTCGTTCAACAACAAATCCTCATTTTTACTTTTTATTATATTTTTTTCTATCTTTAAACTAGTGCTAATATTTTTTAAAAGTCAACATTTACTTAACGAATTTGGTATTGACTTTAAAAACTGTAAAATCTAAAAATAAATAAATAAGGGTTAATTGAAAAAAAACTAAAATTTTTATTTAAAAAATTGCAAAATTTTATCATCAAATTTGAATAATTTATATAAATATTTATAAATTTTAATATTTTTATAGATTTTTTTAAATTTTATTATAAATTTTTAGAGTCAAAGACCAAATTGATACAATATTTTTTTATAAGGATAGATGCTTCGTTAAAAACCTTCCTCATATTAGACTCTCACCGATGTGAAAATCCGATAGCGGAAGGAGAAAAAAAGTGTCTAAAAATTTTATTAAAATTAAGAAAGATATATATTTGGATTCACATTACAGCAAATACCCGAAAAAAACTTTGAAAATACTCCTTACAATCCGAATAGACCCACCCATATCCAGCCTTACCTCTTGGATTGGATGTGTCTAAGAATAACATTTTTGGCTTGATACAATGTGAAAAATTACGTGTAGGTATTAAAGACCAAAACTTACATTATGTGTAGGTATTAAAGAGTAAAAAGTACGCATAATGTAGGTTTGGTCTTTATTTTAAAAACATATAATAAAATTTATATCAAAATAACTCTAAATAAGGTCTACATATAATAATACTTAAGTCAAAATTAGTCAGGACAAAAAATAAACACGTAATAGTTACGCATGGTGATATCAAAACTCACACATAACAGTCGTATATAATAATTAAACTCCAACCACAACTGAAAAAAACGTTATCCAAAATCAAAGTTAAGGGGATGAAGTTTATTATACCAAAAAAATAAACACTTAATTTTCAGATAAATTGTGTTATTTAATTTAGAGGTATTACATTCTCATACAGAGATTCGAACCCATACAAAATAAGGCAATATAAGCATTCTTATCCATTAAGCCAATTACTTGATCTCAAGACAAATTGTATTTGTGCTTGTTGTTTTTTGGATACTTTGACTATAATTGCCTTAATTGAACTTGTACGGAATGTATCCGGTGAAATTTGTTGAATATTGTTGTTGGAAAAAAGAATTTCGAATGTATTGCACTTTTTAGATTATTTTCAAATCTATTGCAATGTCTAGAGTGAATTTGAAGTCAAAAAGAATTCTAACATTAAACAATGTTTGATTTTTTTTCATTTAAAAAATTGAAGTCGGTTTTTTTTCTTATCGTCTTTAAACAGTGAATTTCAACATCCTACTAGGTGTATGCAAAAAATTCTTGTTGAGAGATCACTCACCAAAACCAGGTGTACGATACGGATCGATTCGGATAAGTCATGACAAAGTCTTAGAAACTGAAAGGACAACCAAAAAATCTTAATATTTGTGATTTTTTATTTTTATTTTATAGCTTTATTATTTTGTACTATAACTATCGGTATATGATCTCTTGACTAACTAATCCGTATCAAACATTGTAGAAATTCATTATAAAATGACTCTTTAAACCTAACTTCATGCACAATTAGGGACGAATGCAAATTAATTATCGGAGGGGCAATTGCCCTTTTCTACTTTGGTAGTTTAATTGCATTTTAAGTCATTAATAGTTTTAAAATTATTGTAATTAAGTCATCACTCAGAAGCAGATCTTCACTTGTGCCTAGGGAAGCCCTGGCACCCCAAGGTTTGGGGAAATATAAATTACACCCCTCAATTTTTTAAAAAAATTTCATTAATTTTTAATTTTTTTAAATATTTTTAATTAAGCTCCCTCAAATTGTTAAATTTTTTATTAAATCTCTCATTTTCTAAAAAAAATTTAATTAGACCATCAATATTTAAAAAAAATTCTCATAAAATCTTCAATTTTTTTATTAGACCTCCTAATATTTTTGTTTAATTAATTTTTAAGTCCTTTAATTTTAAAATTAGAAAAATAAAATTATAACTTCTTTAATTTTATAGTTTAATCGCTTCAAGATCCTACTCATTTCAAAGTTAAACAACTATCCCCTCATTAGTGAATCCCAACTTTGTCTCTATTTACAATATCATAATTTAAAATCTTTTAATTTTATTTAAACGACTTAACACCTCATTTTTCTAGACCAACCAATAATTAATAGTTTTTTTGATCTTTAAGATAGAACAAACAACCAAATTTAGTTAACCGATAGGTCGGATTTTTCATCATCGATTCTCCCAGAAATCAAGTTGAATAAAAAAACAAAACAAAAAGTGAGTTGAGTTCACGAAGATCATGTGTTGCTCGACACGCCTTGATTCCAAAACCAACAACGTAAACCATAAGCAGACATTGCCGAGAACAACCTCAAAAGCTTAGCAGCCCCACGTCTCATATAAAGTAAGCCACAATCCAGAACTAATAGACGGAATCTGAAACGAACAGAAATCCTCTTACTTTTTTTACGTTTTTATGTACCTCTCAACATTAAATATTAGATTTAAGGTTCAGAATTAAAGTTTAGGGTTAAAGTTTATAGTTTAAAGTCTAGCTTTTAGAATTTAATGTTTATGTTTTAAGATTTAGAGTTTAGTTTTTAATGTTGAAGCATATATAAAAGCACAAAAAACAGAGAATTTATGTTTCTTCTGAAGCGTACCTAGAATATTCTAATTTAATTCTCCTCGAATATTCTCTCATGATTTCTTTCCATCAACCCTAAACCTAACCCACAAATATATCAGATTTAACCATTTGATGCATTAGGGATAGTAATGAGGTAGGGTTGAGTCGATATCATCAAACCTATTATTCTTTTATTGTTGGTATCACCTTATTTTGTTATAAAATTTAGAATTTGAGTACGTTAGGTTTTTGTCTTGTCTGATTTTATTTTTGTTAAAAAAATGAGCATATGGTTTTCTTTTAATAAATTTTAGAGCTATTTTTTTTCTTTTGTTATCCAGATTGAGTCTCAGACATGATTATGATTTTGATTATGAAATAGTTTTTAATGAGACCCAATTCACTTTAAAAATATAATTTATGACATCTGTTAAATTGAATTATGATAGTCTCTATATTACCGTTAGTTATAGATTTATTTCTTGTCCAATTTGATAATTTTAAGTAATGTATTGTTTTTGTATTATTTGAGTTAAAATTGAAATTTCAAATTTTGAGAGTAGAAAGATTAAAATTGACCAAATTAAAATACAAGTACTAAATCTACATCTTATGCATAATGTCACGTCGGTAGACTGAAGCTAACTCGATCGTGCGGCCTTAGCTCGCTTTCTCTAACACTTGCGACTAAGTAAGCCTGAAACAGTTAAGCACGAAGGCTCAAACTCTTGCGGAAAAAGACAACGGAAAGGGAAAATGACAAACACAAGAGAAGAAATGTTGGGAATTCAAGTTGTATTCCACAATGAAGAAGTGATGAAGTGAGGAGGGGCAAACCTCTATTTATACATGAAGCCCCGTACATCCAACGGTCCAAATTAAACTAGATGGACGGCTCAGATCGCCCAAAAATCTCTAAATCCCTAAAAACAAGGGGAGACATGAAATTATTAAAATAAATAAGTAAAATAAAGATTACATGGCTTAAAATAGCTAAGACTTATTCTCAAGTCGGACTGGACCCTCCTGGGCTCGGCTGGGCGCACCCATGGTGCTGAAACAGGCCCCCATGGTGCGGAATCAAGCCCCTAGGGCCCCTGGTGCGTGCTGGCTGCACCCTGGTGCGGGCAGAATGCACCCTGGTGTGTGCTGGACGAACCCCAGTGCTGAACTGGCTCGGTCGCGGGCTGGCGGTCCGTGACATTCTCCCCCACTTGAGCTAGCGACGCCCTCGTCGCGCGGTCGGCATGATACTGCTCAATCTGATCTTTGAACTGCCAAAGGTCCTCGGCTAGCTCCCAACTCCCCTCACTGTCGGGAAGTCCCTTCCAAAGAACAAAATACTCATGTCTCGGACGGTGACCTGGTCGACGAATCACTCTTTCGGCTTGGATTTCTTCGACCTGGTTCTCATAAGAAACCTTCACTCCGACTGGTGCTCGGTGTGACTTGCCTCGATCTGGATCCTTCTCATCCTGGTGGAATGGCTTGAGTAAGCTGACATGGAACACGGGATGAGCTCGGATGGATGATGGTAGCTCTAGTCGGTACGCCATGGTGCCGATCCTCTTCAAAACTCTGAACGGACCCTCGTATCGTCGCACAAGCCCCTTGTGTATGGTTGGGTTGCGCAGAATCCCGGTCAACTTGGCTAGAACAAGGTCGCCAACTTGAAAGTTCACATCTCTGCGCTTTCGATCTGCCCATCTCTTGGTCCGCTTCCCCGCCTTGTGCAAACAAGCTCGAGCTAGCTCCTGATGTTCTTGCCACTCCTTGGCATAGTCATGTGCTGCTGGATTAGGCCCATCATACTTGGTAGCAACCGCGTTGGGCGTGAGCGGTTGCTGCCCCATCACAATCTCGAACGGACTCTGACCTGTGGCTTCGCTCCGTTGCAAATTGTAAGAGAACTGAGCCACATCTAACAGCTTGGGCCAATTCCGCTGCGTGGCACTCACATAGTGCCTCAAATAAATCTCCAAAAGTGCATTCACCCGTTCGGTCTGTCCGTCTGTCTGTGGGTGAACACTCGTCGAAAAGTTCAAGCTCGATCCCATAAGCTTGAACAGCTCGGTCCAAAATCGCCCTGTGAACCGTGTGTCCCGGTCACTGATGATGGTCTTTGGCACGCCCCAATATTTCACCACGTGCTTAAGGAAAAGTCGGACTGCTTCCTTGGCTGGGCACACCTTGGAAGCTGGGATGAACGTCCCATACTTTGAGAACCTGTCCACGACCACCATGATACTCGACAACCCATCAGTACAAGGTAAACCAACAATGAAATCTAAAGAAATACTCTCCCATGGTCGGTCGGGTATCGGCAAAGGCTGCAAAAGTCCCGCAGGTTTCTTCATCTCTATCTTGTCTTGCTGGCACACAAGGCAAGTTTTCACATAGGCTTCAATGTCTGCACCCATGTGAGGCCAATAGTAATCTCGGGAAATGAGGGCTATGGTCTGAGTAATGCCTGGATGTCCTGCCCACATCGAGTCATGACACTCCTTCATGATCTCCTTTCGCAACTCTCCAAACTGTGGCAAATAAAGGCGGCGGCCTCGAGCATATAACAAGTCCCCTTCGAGCCAAAACTTTCTGGTTCTGCCCTCTCTGACATGATCTATCAACATCTTGGCTGTTGGGTCATGAGATAGCCCCTCTTTGATGCGCTCTAACAAGGTTCCCACAGGCAAGCTGACTGTCTCAATGTTATACCTTCGGCTAAGTGCATCGGCAACGGAGTTCACCTTCCCTGGCTTGTACTCCAAGGAAAAATCAAACTCTGCTAAGAATTCCTGCCATCGGACCTGCTTGGGAGAAAGCTTCTTCTGGGTCAGAAAATAACTATTTGCAACATTGTCTGTAAATACAACAAACTTCGACCCAAGAAGATAATGTCGCCAGATGCGCAAACAATGAACCACTGCCGTCATCTCCTTCTCGTGGACCGTGTACTTCTTCTCGGTCTCATTAAGCTTCCGGCTTTCATATGCAACCGGATGTCCCTCTTGCATCAAGACTCCTCCAATGGCAACGTCTGATGCGTCTGTGTAAACTTCAAATGGTTTGGTGTGATCAGGCAACACCAACATTGGTTCGCTTACCATGGCCTTCTTCAATTCTGCAAAGGCATTCTGACACTCAATGCCCCAAACCCACGCCTTGTCCTTCTTCAATAGCTCGGTCAAGGGTGCGGCAATCTTTGAGTAGCTCTTCACAAACTTGCGGTAATAATTGGCAAGCCCAAGGAACGACCGAAGCTCGGTCACCTTGGTCGGTGGACTCCACTCATCAATAGCTCGAACTTTGGCTCCATCCATTCGGATTTTGCCCCCACCAATGATATGGCCAAGGAAAGGAACTTCTTTCTGAGCAAACGAGCACTTCTCTTCTTTCACATAGAGCTCGTTCTGCCGTAGTACTTCGAACACCTGTCTCAAGTGCTCAACATGCTCCACAAGAGATTTGCTATACACAACAATATCGTCAAGGTAAACTACAACGAATTGATCTAAAAACGGTTGTAGTACCTTGTTCATAAGAGTGCAAAACGTTGATGGAGCATTCGTGAGGCCGAACGGCATCACCAAAAACTCATACGAACCATATCGGGTAACACACGCAGTCTTCGGCTCATCCCCTGCGGCTATTCTGACCTGCCAATACCCGGATCTCAAATCCAACTTGGTGAACCACCTTGCACCACCAAGCTGGTCGAACAAGTCTGCAATAAGCGGGATCGGATACTTGTTCTTCACCGTGAGCTTGTTCAAAGCTCTGTAATCAATGCACATTCTGAGGGATCCGTCATGCTTCTTCTGAAACAGTACTGGAGCGCCGTAGGGTGCTTTAGACGGTCGGATATACCCTGCCTCTAGGAGTTCTTTCAACTGTCTGCGTAACTCCTCTAATTCGGGCGGAGCCATTCGGTAAGGGGCCTTGGCTGGTGGCTCCGCATCAGGCATAAGCTCAATTCTATGGTCTACCTCCCTCTTTGGCGGCAGACTCTTCGGCAATTCTGTTGGCATCACATCACGGAATTCTGCCAACACCCGTCCCACCTCATCGGGGACCTTCTCGGCAATGACTGGTTCATCTACCACCAATGTCGCTAGAAAGGTGGGTTCCTCCTTGCGCACCCCCTTAGATACCTGAATAGCTGACAACATTCGGGCCCCAACTCCGGTCTCTCGGCTTGCCGGAACAACACATTGGTGCCTCGGATCCAAGATGCACAAGCAATCGGCAAAAGGGACGGGAAAAGCATTAATCTTGTCAAGGAAGCTAATGCCAATAACAAAGTCAAAATCATCAAGCGGAATTACCTTGATGGCTTCCTTACCCGTCCAACCTCCAATGTCGAGCTTAACCCCTTTCGCTACACCGGCAATCGGAGCTTCTTTGGAATTGACTGTCTTGATGAACCCACTCGCCTTCTCAACACAAAGGCCGAGTCTCTTTGCTGCTTGTTCGGATATGAACAACTCTGAGGCACCCGTATCAACTAATGCACTCAGCTTCTGTCCGGCAACAGTGGCATCTACAAACATTAGACCCTTCTTCTTGTTGCCTTTCTTGGAGTCCATGCAACTAAGGATGGCTCCCATCTTGTGAGTCTCATTCTCACCAGCATCCTTCTCTTGGATGGCAGCAGCTCTTGAATTTTGTGGGCAGTCCCTCGCTATATGTCTTCCCCCACAAGTGAAACAACCGTTACCGTGATTGTTTCTCTCCCATGGACGTCCCCTTCCATGGGGTGGCCTCCCATGGCCGCCTGGAGGCCTATCGGGCTTAGTTGCTCTGTCCCTGTCTCCTCCCCCACTGCTCTTGAACTTCAGCTTCGGTTTGGATGACTCGGGTTTCCTGTTCTCAAACTCGGCTATGTCTTCGGCTGTGGAAAGGGCCGATGAAAGGTCTTTAACTCCCATACGCCTCAACTCCATCTTCGCCCACTTCTGAAGCCCATTCATGAAGTTGAAATAGCCTTCATCTTCACTCAAACTCGGCAACTGGAGCTTAAGTTCCGTAAACTTCCTCACATACTCGAGGATTGTCCCATCATGCTTAAGGTTGCGCATCTTCAATCGCGCCTCTTGCTGAGCATTCTTCGGATAGAAATGCTTCTTAAACTCATACTGAAAGTCCTTCCATGTCCTGAAGGGAAGTGTGTCGCCTTCCTCTTCATCACACATACGTCACCACCACAACAGAGCGACATCGGTAAGGTAAATCGAAGCTGTGTTTACCTTAGTCGTATCATCATTGATACCTGACACATGGAAGTACTGTTCAAGTCCCCAGATGAAATTATCCACATCTTGGGCTGCCCTCGACCCACTGAACTTGTTTGGTCGTGGAGCGTCTATCTTCGGCTTCGGTGCTGCTACTTCGGCAAGCATCCCGCTCTTCATAGCTGCTTGATAAATGCGAAGTTCACTCTTGAGCTCCGCCATTTCCTCTTTCATCGCGACTATCTGCGCCTGCAGTGAGTTGTCACGATCATCCAGTTTGTCGTACATCACACTTAGGAGGTTCTCCAACTCCTCTTTGATCTTCCCCTCAAGGGTCTCGACCAAACTCGCATGTGACTCATCGTCACCTCGGGTCTCCTTGACTTCCCTCACGGACTCTTCAAGTTTAGCGACCCTCTTATCCAAGGCTGCAACCATGTCCTTGGAACTTCCTCGCTTCTTCTCACCATTGCGGCCGTTACCTCCATCGGCTGCCTGAACATCACCTGTGTTCTGTGGTGCCATTTCTCCCGATCAAACCTGGCTCTGATACCACTTGTCACGTCGGTAGACTGAAGCTAACTCGATCGTGCGGCCTTAGCTCGCTTTCTCTAACACTTGCGACTAAGTAAGCCTGAAACAGTTAAGCACGAAGGCTCAAACTCTTGCGGAAAAAGACAACGGAAAGGGAAAATGACAAACACAAGAGAAGAAGTGTTGGGAATTCAAGTTGTATTCCACAATGAAGAAGTGATGAAGTGAGGAGGGGCAAACCTCTATTTATACATGAAGCCCCGTACATCCAACGGTCCAAATTAAACTAGATGGACGGCTCAGATCGCCCAAAAATCTCTAAATCCCTAAAAACAAGGGGAGCCATGAAATTATTAAAATAAATAAGTAAAATAAAGATTACATGGCTTAAAATAGCTAAGACTTATTCTCAAGTCGGACTGGACCCTCCTGGGCTCGGCTGGGCGCACCTATGGTGCTGAAACAGGCCCCCATGGTGCGGAATCAAGCCCCTAGGGCCCCTGGTGCGTGCTGGCTGCACCCTGGTGCGGGCAGAATGCACCCTGGTGTGTGCTGGACGAACCCCAGTGCTGAACTGGCTCGGTCGCGGGCTGGCGGTCCGTGACATAACATGATACTAACCATAGAATTTGACTAACATACAACGTAGTATAGAATAAAGTACGATTACACAAGAATGTTAAAATATTTATAATATAAATTATTAATATATTAAAGGGTTAACTACTAGAATAGTCACTTATGTTTCCCCCAGTACAGAGTTGGTCACCAATTTTGAAAAATGACGAGTAAGGTCACTTACGTTTTCGGGCGTAAACTTTTGGTCACCCAATCGTTTGTTGTCGTTAAACATTGACGGCTTGCTGACCTGACAGCGAAAAAATAAGGGTAAACTACTGCAATGGCCACTAAAGTTTATCCCATGTACATTTTTGCTCCCTAATTTTAAAAAATAAACTTATGGTCACTAGTGAAAATGTTTCTTTTTAATTTCACCATTGAATTTTTAAAAATTCATTTTTCAACCTTAAAACTTTACAATCAATTAGTACAATAATATTATAAAGGCTTAAATGAAAAATAGGTGCCCAAAGTATACCCTTTTTAAATTTTAGGTGCCCAAATTGCTCCTATTTAATAACTAAACTTTCAAATTGCCCCCTTTTTAAATTTTAGGTGCCCAAATTGCTACTAATTAAAAATAATTTAAAAATAAAATAAAATCATTATTATTATTAAATTTAAAATATTTTTAAAAAATATTACTTCTTAGAATAATTTAGGTGTCTAAAATATTTTTTTGTAAAAATAGGTGCCCAAAGTTTCCATAGTTACAATTTTAGGTGCCTGGTTGTTAAATGGGTGTTAAAAAAATTGTGAACCAATAGGTGCTTGACACACGTGGCATTAATTTTATTTTTCTTTTAGAATTTTTAATAGAAAATACTTAGATTTTTCAAATTTTTATAAAATCTCAAAATTTTCAAGCTTCACAAAATAGTCCCTAAATCCCTAAAAATTCCGTCATCGATTGCCGCCGCTTCAGCTGCCGATCGCCGTCGCTGGCCACACCCTCTTGGTTGCCGTACCAAGGCGACCATTTCCCCTAACACGCGTCGCTGGAAACGCCCAACGACTTGCAACCGAACGTTAAAAAAGAACGTTGATTTCGTGTTCGACGTTCGGTTGCACGCCGTTGGGCGTTTCCGGCGACGCGTGTTAGGGGAAATGATCGCCTTGGTCCGGCGACCAAGTGGATGTGGTCAGTGACGACGACCGGCGGCGGAAGCGGCGACAATCGACAGCGAAAGTTTGAGAATTTGTAGGGATTTAGGGACTGTTTTGTGAAGCCTGTAAAATTTTGAGATTTTATAAAAAATTGAGTATTTTTCATTAAAATTTTTTAAAAAATAAAATTAATACCACGTGTCAAGCATTGATTGGTTGACAATTTTTTTAACACCCATTTAACAGTCGGACACCTAAAATTGTAACTATCAAAACTTTGGGCACCTATTTTTACAAAAAAATACTTTAGACACCTAAATTATTTTAAGAAGCAATATTTTTTTAAATATTTTACATTTAGTAATAATAAAAATAATTTTATTTTATTTTTAAATTATTTTTGATTTAACAATAATAAAAATGACATGCCATGTTATAATAATAATAATAATAATAATAATAATAAAATAATCCTGAGTGAAGAAATATGAGTAATTTGAAAGTTTAGTTATTAAATAGGAGCAATTTGGGCACCTAAAATTTAAAAAGGGTATACTTTGGGCTTCTATTTTTCATTTAAGCCTTTATAATATTATTGTACTAATTGATTGTAAAGTTTTAGGGTTAAAAATGAATTTTTAAAAATTTAAGAGTGAAATTATAAAGAAACCTTTTCAGTAGTGACCATAATGTATATTTTTTAAAAATTGAAGAGCAAAAATATACATGGGATAAATTTTAATGGCCATTGTAATAGTTTACCCTTATTTTTTCGCTGCCAGGTAAGCAAGCCGTCAATGTTTAATGACAACAAACGGCTGAGTGACCAAAAGTTTACGCCCTGAAAACGTAAGTGACCTTACTGGTCGTTTTTCAAAATCGGTGACCAACTATGTACTGGGGAAACATAAGTGACTATTCCCGTAGTTAACTCTGTATTAAAATTAGGGAAATTTTTTTTGATACAAGTGTCGTGTAAAGTTGTAAATTCTAGTTTACATGTACCTTTTAGTTTTAGGGGTTAAGGTTTTAGTTTAGGGGTCTAGGTTGTGGAGTTTAGAACTTAATGTTAGCAATTAGAATTTAGAGTATTGGGTTTAAGGTTTAGGGTTAGTAATTTAGAATTTGAGTTTTATAGGGTAAATATGTAGGCTTGTGTAAAATTAGTGATTACAAAGTAGTATATGTTCATACATATTCTTGACCCTTTAAGAATGCACACACCTTATAGACAAAACAATTGAACCCGGGTCTCCTAAAATGAACATCATTCGTTTTTTTTCAGTGAGACCACTTGTTAGATTTAAATTCGAATACGTTTAAACCCGTATAAACGTGGGATAACACACGTAATTCCCATATCGAATTTAAAACACCTTCACGTCATATTCCATTGGCATAAACTAAAATAAAAACCAAATTGTTTATCCATTTATTCTTCACATGCAATTGCAAATACCCTGTTTCAATTCCTCCTCTATATAAAACCCCCTCCTCTGTTATGCGACTCTGTACCCAGAAAACATCTTAGATTCTTCTTCACCTTCTTCCCTTATTTTCCGATCTTCATTCCGACGGAAATGGCCGGGATTGTTGTGATTTTCGATTTCGACAAAACCATCATCGAGTGTGACAGCGATAACTGGGTCGTCGATGAGTTGGGTTTCACCGAGTTGTTCAACCAACTTCTTCCTACCATGCCCTGGAATTCTCTCATGGTAAAAACCATAAATAATCCTAATTCAAGACAAAAGCTTCAATGTTCAGACATGTTCGTGTTTATGTGGTATAAAATTTCAGGACAAGACGATGGAGGAGATTCATGCACGAGGGAAAACCATTGGCGACATTGTTCAGGTTTTAAAACGAACACCTATTCATCCCAGGATCGTCCCCGCCATTAAATCAGCTCATGCTTTAGGGTACTTTTTTCTCAACTTCAAAACCATAATCTGCAGATATGTAAGAACTTAGAATAGTGAATGCTCAAATTATGATTTTTGTAAAATTTTTCCAGGTGCGAACTCAGGGTTGTTAGTGATGCAAACATGTTTTTCATCGAGACAATTCTGGGAAACCTCGGATTAAGAGAATGCTTCTCGGAGATCGACACGAACCCCGGCTTTGTCGACTACGAAGAGAAGCTAAGGATCTTCCCTCACCATGATTTCACCAAAAGCTCCCATGGCTGCAGCCTCTGCCCTCCAAATATGTGCAAGGTATTCATTTCATATTTAAAATAACATACGTGTGAACCAACTGAACTAAACCGAATCGAATATATTCGTATGAAAACATAAATAAAACCCACGAATTTGACATGATTCAATAATGAAATAGGGGATGGTGATTGAGAAGATTCAAGCTTCTTTTGAAGGGAAGAAGAAGATTATATACCTTGGAGATGGGAGTGGGGATTACTGCCCGAGCTTAAAGCTTGGCGAGGCGGACTACTGATGCCGAGGAAGAATTTTCCGGTGTGGGATTTGATATGCAGGAATCCGGTGCTGATAAAAGCTGAGATCCATGGATGGAGCGATGGTGAAGAGCTGGAGAAGGTTTTGCTGCAAATAATCAAAATGGTGTCTGTTGAAGGAGACGATGACAAATCTTCGCTGTCGATCTCCTCCGCCGATTGCAAGTTGCAGACGATATCGGCATCGGCCACTGCCTTGCCTCAAGCCCTGCCGGTTCCTCAGTAGGGTAATTGTTGGCCGTGTGGATGCCACTGCAGATAATGTAGTCGTTGTTTTATGTTCGAGCTTGAATTAGAAAGCTTGATACCAAGTAAAAATAAATGTATACGATAAAAGGTGAAAAAAGAATTCCAATGAATCACTCGTTGGACTTCATAAAGATAAAAAGTTTGATTACAATCGTACCCGTTTCTGAGATTTTGGTGGCCCATAGGCGAACTTAGAAAATAGTCCCCTAATTAAGGGTCATCGTTCGATCGAGTTAAATTGCGTAAAAAAAATTCAAGTTATGCGAGTTTACGAGTACTTGCGACTCGAACTAAAATTTTGAGTTATTAGAATTTTTAATTTACAGCTCAAACTTTATTTGAAATTTTTTCGAGTCAAGTCCAAAAAATCAATTGTTTCAAGTCGAATGGAGTTTTGCTCACCCTTTTCCCTGATAACGAGTATTGGAAAAAAAATAAAATTTGAAATTAGACCCTTAGTAACAAGTGATATATATAAAAATGGGTCCCTATTAACAAATTTTGAAAAAAAATGAATTTTAAGAGTATTCTTGTAATAACAGATATAAGGAAAAATAGAACTCTAATAACAATTATTGAAAAATTAAAATTTAAGAGTATGCATGTAATAACAAATATTAGGAAAAATAGACCATAAATAACAAGTATTGAATAAAATGGACTTGCAATAACAAGTATCAGAAAAAATAAAATTTAAGAGTAGGACCATAATAACAAATATTAGAAAAGATAGGCCCCTAGTAACAAGTATTAAAAAATTGGCCTCATAATAACAAGTATTGAAAAATTTGTACCCTAATAACAAGTATTGAAATAACAATAAATAATAAAAAATGGCCCCTAATTACAAGTAGGGTTATCTTCACCAGTGGTCCTTTTTGTTTAGGGTATGTTTTATTTTGGTCACCAAAATTCAAAAACGTGTATTCTGGTCCCTAACGTTACGAAACGTTTATATTTTAGTCACCCAACCGTTAGTCTCCGTTACTTTGCTAACGGGTGGCTGACATGGCTCGTTAAAAAAATAAAAAAACCCACGTGTCACTGCCCTCTCCAAAGTGTTTTTAACACTACCGCCATTGATGATCTTGTGTTGGTTAAGAGTAGAAGCTAAAAGAGAAGCAATGGTGGGTGTAGAAGAAGATGAGAACCCAAACATATTTGAATAGCTTGAAAGGAGTGGGTTATTTGGGAAATCAGACGAACATGGTTGATTAGGGAAATTGATTATATCTGCAGAAACATCATTTGCTAACCCATAAAACAAAGGGTTGTTGTTGTTGTTGTTAACATGGTGAGTGCTTGAGGTTGAAGACAATGGAGAAGAAGAAGAAGAAGTTGGCCTTTTAACACGCTTGTTCTTCCTACATCCGCCACCGACAGGAACATTCCTTAAAGTGCCACCTCTTGTCCAATAACGCTTACAAAATTTGCAGAAGTGTCTGGGCTGTGATAAACTGTAGTTGTTGTAGTAGCAGAACTTTGTGTTGGATGAATCACAACGGGGACACTTCAGTGCTTGTTGTTGCTGTTGCTGTTCTTGGCTTGGTTTCTCCATAAGGTTCTGCAACCAGAGAAGGGAAAAGGAAAGAAAATGAATGAGGTGTTATTAAGGCAAAAAAATAACAATACAACATAGATATTCTGTTCCAAAAGCAAAACAACAAAAATGGGCATAAGTCCATCATTCCATGATCATGAAGAAACCCCTCATCGCTTAAATTACCAGGTTTAACTTTTTTTTGAAAATCAACAACCAAGGATGTAAATTCAAACATATAGTTATATCATATAACTAAAACAAAAGGCAAAAGTAAAATTGAGAACAAAACCAGTTCATATCAACTAAAAAGCACAACACTGGATCAACAAAATTACTTGGACATACCAATAACTAAAGCCACAGTCGATAAGTCACCTTGAGTACAGAACCTTCCTACTTCTTGGATTTCTTGGAAACAACAGCTGGTTGAGCGGCCGCCGCAGGTGCTGCTGCAACTGGCTTATCTCCTCCTCCAGGTCCCTGGGCCAAACGCTCCTCTCTCCTAGCAAATTTTCTTTCCCTGCTTGCCTTATTCTTAGCCCTCTTAGCTTCAAACTGGTCAGCCAACGTCTTCTTTCTGGCCTTTTCAGCCTTGGATTTGTGGATGCTCTCCATGAGAACTCTCTTGTTCTTAAACACATTACCCTTGACTTTCATGTACATGTCATGGTACATGTGCTTGTCAATCTTCTTTGATTCCCTATATTTGCGAAGCAAGCGTCTCAGAACACGCATCCTCCTCATCCACAAGATCTTTGTGGGCAACCTCGCCTCCCTTGTACCCTTGCGCTTACCATATCCAGAGTGACGTCCCTTTCTTTTGGCTTCCTTCATACGACGTGCGCGTGATCGAGAGTGAATCTTGGTTGGCTTCCTGATGATAAAACCATCTTTAACCAGCTTCCTTATATTCTGGCGAGAGTTGGCCATGGAGATCTCGTTGACTTCATTTGGATCGAGCCAAACCTTTCCTTTTCCACACTTCAAAACGCTCGCTGAGAGCCGTTTCTGGAGCTTAAGCGAAACCATCTCTCTCTCTCTCTTCTTCTCTTCGGTGATGCAACTAACTGCTGTTAGCGAAGAAGATACCAGGTTTAACTTTGATTATATAAGAGACACCCCTAGATTAAACCTTGATGCTCTCCGAAATAAACGCAGGGCTGGCAATTCAAATGATGATCGAGTCTTTTCTTCAACACAGTAGCTTCGTCAACCTCCACCATGATACCCATCGTTTACCCAAAGATTCAAAGAAATTCTTATGCCAGCAATATAGAGGCACCACTGTTAATAGCGCAGAATAGAAATAGTGGGGAACGCCATTTAATGACAATGGTCCAATATGGGAGGAACCAATAGAAAAGTTCCATATTTCATCCATGACGACAACTGACTTGAAAACCAAAACAAATGAAACAAAATCAGATCCCCATTTCAAGATCGATACATCAATACCATCGTGAAGTAAGGCTTTTTAAATAAACTCACTGTCAACACTCACCATACATCTCTTTAACCATTCTATATCATTTTTCGGAACCCAGAAATCTAGCAGACTGGCACCCGTTCGAGTTCATGTTCCACTCGTAGTCAGTGGGGATGGATCACTATCTATCGCAGCCGCCTTCACAGGGACGCTAAGAAGAGTTTCACGGTAGGTTTTAGGACCAAAGAAAACTCCTGTAGCGGTCTCCTCCCCTTTCCAATGTAACCAGAACCATTACCACCCACAGAAGACGATACAACTCTACCCTTCAATCCCATTTCTTTCTCGAAAACTTTGCTTGAGACATATTCACCACGAAACCATCAATATTCCTAATGACTCTAAACATGTCATCCTGATTTGCAACTGATATGAATACGAAAGTAGTTTCTTTGTATTTCGCTTCTGTGTTTACTCTGGGAATGAAAACTCTCTCCACCTTACCATCATAGCTTGCCACTTCCCTCAATGACTCTGGTAATTTAAACCTGGTAATTTAAGCGATGAGAGAGAAACCTGTGACCATTCATTGCTAGTTGAAGAGATGGTGGCACCGGCAACCGTCTTCTCGCAGTTCTAACAAAGGAATCGTTGGAACAGAGAGTATGAATGCATGGTATAAGTCCATGAGGGTTTAGACTTTGGAGAGGGCAATGACACGTGGGATTTTTTATTTTTTTAACGAGCCATGTCAGCTACCCGTTAGCCAAGTAACGGAGACTAACGGTTGAGTGACTAAAATATAAACGTTTTGTAACGTTAGGGACCAGAATATACGTTTTTGAATTTTGGTGACCAAAATAAAACACACCCTAAACAAAAGGGACCACTGGTGAAGATTACCCTTACAAGTATTCAAAAAAATGAGCCTATAATAACAAATATTGAAAAAAATTATACCCCTAATAAAAAATATCGAAAAAATAAATTTTAAGAATAGAACTCTAATAACAATTATTAAAAATTTAAATTTTAAACAATAAATATTAAACCTTAAGTATAAATATTCGAAAAATGAACACTGGGCAGAGTAGGAGCCCTAGGCGGGCGCCCCTATTGCCCATGCCCAAGAACGACTCTGATTACAATCATAAAAAATTTATATATACAACTTTTAAATGAAAATATATTTTTTAAATATATTTATAACAAAATCAGAGATAAAAGAGTTAGATTGTAGGTTTAAAAATCAAATATATATAACTTTTAGAAAATTGTTATTTGTACTACCATAACTTCAAAACGTTTTAATTGAGTTCTCAAAGTACTAATATCATATCAATTAGGTTTTTTATTAGCCTAGTTATTGAATAACAACTCAAATCCAACGTATGCATGGATCAGAATTAAATGTGTAAAATTATTGTATGTACAGTTTAAATCTTACATATTAAAAAATAAAATAAAATAGCGCATTAAAATTTAGGAACGCAAATGTTTTTAGTATGAAAGGATAGAGACTAATATCGGCCAACACTAAAAGGGTACAAAACGATGTGATTTCAATACAATATTAAAAGCGATTCAAAATGGTACTAATTTCATTTCGTTTGCGTTTGAGACGGGCAAAAGGGCAGCAATTAGGCCTTTCCCATTTTAAGTAGTATTTGATCGAGTTGAGTTAATTTTTTTTTTGAATTAGTCTGAGTTAATGAGTTTTATTCATAACATAAATAGTTTTTGAAATGTTTTTCGAGTTGAGTTGTTCGAGTTCTTTTCAAATTTAATTGTAAATATTTATAATGATGTGATACTAATTAATTCCAATATAAACTGCTTTCTATGAACATATATATATACATATATTTCTTCATATTTTGTTCATATGCAGTATACATATATTAGGAGGAGTTGAGAGATTTGACTCGAACTTGAAAATTGATCCACTAATTACTAAAAAATTCTAAATCTATTAATTGACTTAGTGGCCAAGGATGCTCATGTTGCCCCATCTCGTATGAGTTTGAATCCCGACATTTACCTTGAGAATGCAAATATCTCTATACTTAATAAAAGAACTAAAAATTTAAAATTATTCGAGTTACATTTTATAACTCAAACTTTATTTGAAAACTTTCAAATCAAAGTCATAAAATTATGATTTGAGTCGAATTAAAAAAATATTTTTTTAAATAGAATCGCTTAATATTAATAATTTTAGCATCAATAAAATCATGCCACCTTTATTTTTATAAGGGTAAACTACACCCATAACCACTAAACTATTGACCTTATCCTATTTTAACAATTGAACTATAAATTTTGTCAATTAGACCACTAAACTATAAAATTAGTTGTAATTAAGCCACTTATTGTTAACTTTTGACATAAATATTGACATAAGGGTTAAATAAATTTGCGTAAGTACACATTTAGTCCTTAGTTACATATTCTATTTTGGTCATAATTTTAATTCATATCAATATATCTAATCCACCAATCGGATGGTGACACATGTCACCGTTGGATTAAAATTTTTATCTTAATTTCATTTATATATTTTAATAAATTAATACTCCAATCATATATTAATCCTACTTTAAGTATTGACTTTCTTGGAACCAAAGTAACTGGATCACAAACGTTACCTAAATATTTCCATAAAAACTCCAGCGCCGTTCATCACAAGGTCATTCGCCCTATAAATAACTCTTGGTTTCTCAATTCTAAGCCACCACACACAGCCTGAAGCTGCAAACCTCAGCCTAACAACCTTCCCTCTCTTGCGATTCATGTACTCTAACATGGCTGCTTCAGATATAGTTGTGATTATGGATTTCGACAAGACGATAATCGACTGCGATAGCGATAACTGGGTGGTGGACGAACTAGGTGTTACTCGCTTGTTCAATCAACTCCTCCCCACCATGCCTTTGAACTCTCTTATGGTAAGTAATCACTCTTTGTTTTTTGTTTTGCTTTTCTTGTTGTTCCAAATGCAAGAACTAGGGTTTTTAATCACTGTTGTTGCTTAAACATGTATATTACAGGATACAATGATGAAAGTACTTCATGCGCAAGGAACCACCATCGACGACATTGTAGCCGTCTTGAAACGAACTCCTATTCATCCTCGAATCATCCAAGCCATCAAATCTGCTCATGAGTTAGGGTATGTAATATTTCTCACTTGGTATCATATAGTTTTCTTTCTGGTTTTCTCCTCGGTAAAATACTCAATGTTTCGTGTGCAACACGGCAATATTTTCAGATGTGATTTGAAGATCGTTAGCGACGCCAACGTGTTCTTCATCGAGACGATTTTAGAGCATCATGGCTTGAGGGGATGTTTCTCCGAGATCAATACAAACCCGAGTTTTATTGATGAAGAAGGCAGGTTAAGGATCTTCCCTCTCCATGATTTCAGCAGACATCCCCATGGATGTCACCATCCCTGTCCTCCAAATATGTGCAAGGTACCTATAAACCTCTAAACTTTCTTGAATAAAAAAAATGCTCTCAACAAGTTCCGTTAGACACGTCTCTGATTTTGATATGATCAAATGCATTATTTAAAAGCATGATTTGCTGTTAAGTACGTGGAGCTTATCATATTTTCTGTTGAATAGGGTATTGTGATTGAAAGGATCCAAGCTTCTCTGTCCGCCATGGGAGAGAAGAAAACAATCATTTACATGGGAGACGGGCTTGGCGATTTCTGTCCGAGTTTGAAGCTCGGAGACGGAGACTATATGCTGCCGAGGAAGGATTTCCCAGTGTGGGACTTGATTTGCAAGAACAGGAAGCAAATAAAGGCTGAAGTCTGTGAATGGAGCAATGGAGAGGTGTTTGAGCATGTTTTACTCCATCTTATCAGCAAGATTTCCTTTGAAAAAACACAACACTGCTAAGCTGTATTCAGACTGCAAACTACAAACAATTCCAGGAGTTGCCGTTGAAGCCTTTACCAAGACCCTTTATGTTGGTCACTAGATGTTTAAAGCCTGTTGGTAAGCAAGAAAGTTGCTTCTGTTAATCCTGGTGTGTGAGTAATTTTGTTTGTGGTTTGCCTCGGCTAGGCTTTGTAGACTCATCAGGTGATTTTTTAAGAATTTTTCATGTTTGTGTGTACTCTTTTCCTTCATTTAAGATTAGAGACGTTTTTAACAATACATGCAACTCAGGTTTTAGGTTCTATGATTATCATTAATAAAATTATATTTACCGAACAAAAAAAACTGATGTCATGATTTAACTATTCATGTATTGAGATAACATTGTATTTGTTGGTGCAGTAAATGAATTTACATCAAAATGTTTAGTTCTCTAAAGCAAAATCTAGATTCGAGAAGTGAACATAAGTCATCAATGCATCATATACTTGTTTCGTAATAAATAATATTTGTTCATTAATTTTAGTCCTTTTAATAAAATGTACATACTGTCTAGATAAATTGTTCAAATTCAGATCATCTAAAAATAATTTTTTTTTTTTCACTTAGACTACTTAATAAGTTCATTTGCTTCAAATACTTTGCAACGTCTAATGTAGATGATTGCTATTTTAGTAATCATATTTTATTTTTAAATATATTTGTAAGAAAATCAAAGATAAAAAAGTTTTAGTTTGGGTCTAAAAAATCAAATACACGTGACTTTAAAAAATGTTAATTGCCGCAAATGAAACTCAACTTCAAAACGTTTTAATTGAATTATCAAAAGTATTAGTATATTATCAAGGATTATCCTATACACTAGTGGTGGAAATTAAAAGTTTCTATAAGCGCCTTAGTTTTAGAATTCAAGGGCTTAGTTTAGGGTGTATGGTTTAGGGTTTAGGGGTTTAGGAATTTAGAATTTAAGGATAGTGGTTAGAATTTAGGGTTTATAGGTTAGGGTTTCATTTTTGGGTAATATGGTGAGGGTTTAGATTTTAATCTATAAACCCTAAATTATAACTCTAAAATATAAATTTAAACCACTATCCCTAAATTCATGTAACCCCTAGACCCGCCTATGCGTTACAACGGATCCTAGGAAGTTACATTAGGGTCACAAGGGCGACCCACAGTAAAAATACACATAAAAACATTTTTCCTCAAGACACTTGTTAACTATAAAATCTAACTACTGTTTAAAATACCATTTCAAGAAGTCATTTAAACATATAACAGAAATTTCAAAAAGTGTTTTGCAGACACTATCATAAAACAATACATGCCATACATGCCCAGTAACTGTACAGTACCGTAATCCAAAAGCGACGTTGAGAGAACTCCGAACACTGATGTCAAACATTATACCATGATATATTCTTTTAACCTGCGATGGTAAAAACAACGTGAGCTTGGAAAAGCTCAGTAATACAGATATGTGGCAGACATAACATTTTCATGATGTTCCATGTAATAACAGTCTTTATTTCCGTTCCGCTATTTCAGGGTAGCGTTAAACTTGAGAATATCGGTACTTGTCATTTATTTAATCATCGAAAATTAGACGAGACTTATATAGGCTGATAACATATGGGGGTGGAATTAATGAGTTTAGTGTCTAGTGTGTTCCAATAGTGCAAGGAAATAAACATTTATATAATTTACATAAACAAATATTTAGGGAAAACATGTTATAAAAGCATCCAAAGTTTCCATGTAACCTATATACCCTCCAACCATACTCTAGGATACAGTTCCCCAGAACGGTATCATATACATGAATTAACCCGAGCCAATTAAGCATGGGTACCATCCTAAGAAAATACCTTAGAATACGGGCGGCCCTAGCAAAAGCGTAGGAATCGAATACATGTGGCATTAACCTAGGTCCATTGGGCGTATGTGCCTTCTTAAGGGAATACATTAGAATACGAGCGGCCCTAGACGAAGCATAGAGACCAAATACGGGCGAACTTACCAGCGGGATCAGGGCTGAGCCATTAGTAACTTCATATCATATCCCAAGTACCCCAATAAATCAGATCATCAGTAGTTCATTATTCACTAACAATATTTTCAGTAATACATTATCCATATAGCATGTTTGACACATCAAGTACAAGGGCATATATTAGAAATACAGTACGGTCATGCATAATTTATAAAACATGTCATGTTCGTGTGAAATCAAGCATATCAGACATGTGCACATGATCAGCATTATAAAACATGTGAATCAGTATGTAAAAACAGTCGTGTAGCACACATGGAACGCACTAGGTGGAACAATTCATTTCTCAAAGATACTTGATATTTACGGAAGGAGACACACTAAACTTTTGACAATTTGAACGAATTTCCGAAACGAGGTCTCTATTAAATAGGATTCGTACTTTCGGCTCAAAGCAGACATTTTAGGAGTTGATACATCATGATCTTTGGAACTCAGATATATCATGAACGATTCAGCTATTTAAACCTACAAAGGTATTATGATCATTTTAACATTCATGGGCATTTTGGTAATTTAAATCAACATGGTATAAACAATGACTTGGGAATTCTATTTTCTCATCAGTTTTCCAATCAGGTTCTCAGGAATTTCTATTTCAAGATCTTTCATGATATCAGATACATTCACAGATGTTCCGATCATTTTAGCCTACGAGGCATTTTGGTCATTTGACTATTAGGGGTAAACCTATAATTCCCTCATATAAGGGCAATTTGATAGAATGCATATGTGAATATCTCTATGATTAATCAGGTTTCCAAATCCAGTCGAACTTACAAATCTCAATATAGCGGTATTTATCAAGTATTCGAACATGTACCTCACACGTATACATTTTCCAATACTAATTGCATTGTGTAGTTAAACAAGTCACTTTCGTGAGATATCACTGGACCTACCCCGAGCAGTCAAACATGTGTTCAAGCGGTGTCCATCCATTATCGAATAATATTAATAATGACTGCTTTACGTAGGAGTATTACAGTCATTTACGATTTCTCAAACATTTTAGAATTTCCAAGCTTTTACATATCTCAAGTCACATATGAATTTCAATCCTTTAAGTTATTTCAATCAATTCAACTTTTACGCCTCTTAGATTAATCTAGACATGCGAATAGTTTTCCGTAGTCTTATCTTTGGAGATTTATTCAGAACTCAGGAAGATCTTAGTACTCTGCAATTTTGAAGGTTTAGGATTTGTTAACGTAACTTTCGGAGAAAAACCAAAGTATTCAGATGAATCGATTGTGTTACCAGATCTAGTGAAGATTTCTAGATCGCTTCCATTAACAGAGGTAATTTTTAGTCTTTCATACACATCAAGGCGTCTTTGTCATTTCACAACCAAACATTCTGAGCATTAGATCTTTAATCAAGAAATAATCTAAATTGGATGGTTCGAGGTGAACTGTTTTACCGATTAACCATCTAACTTGGATCACTCATCGATAATCAATTCCTTATTCGCATCATTCAAATCTTATTCAAAAATAATTATAGAACTCAAGATCTTTTCGATTTATTCATTTTTTAATCGAATATGTCATACTTATCTGAATTTTCATACTTATTTTTTGTATCTGATTTGACTTAGGTAGATTAACAATATACTTCATCATAAGCATGCATGCTCCAACTGAATACCAACATGTTCATAAAGCATACAATTGGTAGAAAATTATTACCTTGGCTCCGAGCTACATCGGTCGATCCGTGAACAACATTTGAACACTCTTAAACCCGGATTTGGCGTCCCTCAACAATTCTTATTCAAGGAACTGTGAGTACCTTCAATTACACAAATTCCCATTTTAGTCCTTATTCATAGTACCCTTAGCTGCATAACTAAATACATATACAAGTTCGGGTTCAAGGTCAGATTCTGAGACTTTCATCGAATTTCACGAAACGGGCTTAGGACGTCGAAAAACATAAAATCGGACTGTTCAAAAAAGTTGACTTTTGGGTCAAAGTAAAATCTGACGTCATGCTGACATCACTAGTTCACTAGTTGACTCGGTGAGTTGACTCACTGGGTTGACTCGGGCTAGTTGACTCACTAGGTTGACTCGGGCGAGTTGACTCACTGGGTTTACTCGGGCAAGTTGACTCACTAGGTTGACTCCGTCAACGGGTCAAACACGGGTCGGGTTTGGGTCAACTTGGGTTGAGTTTGGGTTAACTCGGGTCGGGTTTAACAATAGGCCCACACTGATTTGGTCTGGACTGGTTCAGGCAGCTCGATCAACAGGTCAGGCCGGGTTTGGGTCGGCCGATTCAACGGCCACCGTCCAGGCGGCCGGGAATCACCCCAGACGACGCGTGAAGCCCACGCGTGGCCCCAATTTGTCGAATCCGGACCGGAAAATGCCCAAAACGATCCACAATTCATCCATTATCTTGAATATCTCGAATTTTCAGCGAAAAAATTATCGAAACTTACCTAAACATGATGAAATCGTTTTAAAACGGTGAGGTTCCGACGAGTTGAGAAATAGTGGCGGTTCGGTGCAAGAAAACCTGGGTTTTGCTCGACTCGGTCTCTTGAACACGCCGACAGCTCTATTGTCACGAACGGACACCACGACGACCGAAATAAAAAAAACGAAGGGCTTCAATTTAGGTTCGTCGAACCTTTTTGGCTTGATTGTCGGTGAACCACAGTGCGGCTCGACGAGTGGTTAAGGGGCTTTTGCTCGGGATGTCGAGACGGTTCGACTATCGGTGATGGTGCGTGACACGGCGTGGTTGTGGGAGAGGTCGATGTGGTGGCCAATCGTTTCGGTAAGGTGGAAGGGGCAAGAGGGAGATGAAAGGTTCCGGTACCCTTTTGGGGGGTAGATTGCCCTAATTAGTGTGGCATTCAAGAGGGTAGGTGAGATATTTTGGTTATTTTATTAATTTAACATTAGATGTCTTATGGCACGGTTTAAAATGAACATAGTGCGATTAATAACCAAGATCTCCTATAGCTCAATTGGTTGGGCACTTGGTTAATGAAGCTTAAGGTTGTAGGTTCAATTCCTTTTGGTAGCAACTTCCTATTTTTTTCTCACTTCATTTTTTCATTTTCAATTTAAATTTCCTCTCTCTCTATATATTACTCTTCTAAATCAAATTTCAGCCTCGAAATTTACCTGAGTTGAACAGATGCGGAAACTGCTCTTCCATTGGCTTAAGAGTTTCCCATGTAGCTTCTTCTGGACCACGATTACTCTTCTAGGTTGACCATTAGTTTACGGATGAAAACTGCACCTTAAATTCAGACGAGTACTCAAGGCCTCCGACAGAACCTTACAGAGTCAGGATGTAAACATCATATTTCAACCAGTAGGATACATAAAATAGTAAAACATGCTACTTTTTCCCAAAATGCCTTTCTTCAAGCCGATCAAACATAACCAAGGTTTTGAACAGATATCACTTACCTTTAGCCTAATTTTCAGACAACTATTTCCTTCGTACATAACAGAGTCACCATAAAATTTACACTTTCGCCACGTTCACAAATAATTTTCCTTTAAATTCGTAACACTTGTTTTTTTCTTCTTCAAATTTTCATCAAAATAATCTCAAACATAGTCATTATAACCGAATAACCTTACATGTAATCTTACATCGATTACCTCACATAGTCAAACATTTATTCTCAATCTAAATCAGATCTTTAATTTCACGTGCATTAACCATCTCAGGTTCTCCTTTTCCAAATCTAAATCCACCAAGAAAATCTAAATTACAAACGAATATTACATGCATTCATTGCCAGTACTGATCGAGCTATTATGAACAGAATGGTTAGATACACTTATCACAGAAAAGGATTAAACATTAGAGTCTCGGCACCAAGGAGTGCAGTTATGATCTAGGGCATGCATAGACCAAACACCCTACGACAGACGATCAGCCGATCTACCCAAAAAGACGCAACTCTAAGCTCTGATATCACTAAATGTAACCCCCTAGACCCACCTATGCGTTACAACGGATCCTAGAAAGTTACATTATGGTCACAAGGGCGACCTACAGTAAAAATACACATAATTTTTTTCCCTCAAAACACTTGTTAACTGTAAAATCAACTTCTGTTTAAAATACCATTCTAGGAAGTCATTTAAACATATAACAAAAATTTCAAAAAGTGTTTTACAGACACTATCATAAAACAATACATGACATACATGCCCACTAACTACACAGTACCTTACTCGAAAAGAGACGTCGAGAGAACTCCAAAAACTAATGTCAAACATTATACCATGATATATTCTTGTAACATGCGATGGTAAAAACAACGTGAGCTTGGAATAGCTCAGTAATACAAAACTACCAAAAGATGCTATAAGCTCATGCAAACATGTGGTAGACATAACATTTTCATAATGTCCCATGTAATAAAAGTTTTATTTCCGTTCTGCTATTTCAGGTAGCGTTAAATTTGAGAATATCGGTACTTGTTCTTTATTCAATCATCGAGAATTAGACGGGAATTATATAGGTTGATAACATACAGAGGTGGAATCAATGAGTTTAGTGTCTAGTGTGTTCGAATAGTACAAGGAAATAAACATTTATATAATTTACATAAACAAATATTTAGGGAAAACATGTTATAAAAACATCCAAAGTTTCCATATAACCTATCTACCCTCCAACCATACTCTAGGATACAGTTCCCCATAACGCTATCATATATATGCATTAACCTGAGCCAATTAAGCATGGGTACCATTGTTGCGTGCAAAAGTGATGCGCAAATTGTGTGGAAGTATACACGGTGCCAAGTTATAGTATTTAAGATATCGTCTCCACAGGGATTGTGACAACCTTTCGGAGTTCACCTTTCTACACAAGTAAAAAGTAAAAACACAAATGTTGAAAGTTGGTTTGATTAAAACTAAAGCAAATAAAATAAATTGAGAAATTAGAGTGAGAGAATGGACCGGTATTGGAATGCTTCATAGTGTGGAGATTGAATGCACTATCTCGGCACAATTTTGCAGATCAACTTAACAACTTTTGGTAGCCGCCCACGAGTATGCCTCGACAGATGCCCGCCTTGGTAGAGACCAATGTGACTGCTTGGGTAGTTAACCGATGATTCAAGGTTCGGCAAGGCTCCCTTCAATGACTTCCTCTTATCCCTAAGCTTGAAGTACTATTAGCGAACAAGTCTTGGATAATACCTCCCGGCGTGAAACTAAGGATGAACACCAACCGATTATGAAGCCTCTCTTAGCCGCTGAACTTCTAACTTATCCCTAAGCAGAAGTAGCTTTACCCTATGGTTGGCTAAAACCGTATTTACTCATTTCATGAGTCAACTCTCCTGATATTGAACAAATATATTGAAGCTCTCTTCGCTCCCGATAAAGATTGCAACATGAAGAACCAAGAGTAAACAAACCTTAAATTTTATTGCAAAAACTAAAAACCTAAACAAATACAAGCAAAACTCTCACAACTACTACACAACTAACCCTTAGCCCTAGGGAAGGTTTAAAACATAATGGAGGTTGGCGACATAAGGGTTTTTCGATAAGAAGGAGTTTTCTCTCTAATCTCTCTTGTTCTTTTTCTCCTTCACGTAACACCCCAATTTCTGCCTAATTTAAAACCCTAATTTAATTGAAATCCCTAAATTTAAAACCCTAATAATTGGGAATTTTAAGTTATAGACCTAATTGATTTTTTGTGATTAAATTGGGGATTTTCGTAATTTCAGTGACCAAATTACAAAAGGTTGTAAAATTTAAGTGTCGTTTTATAAACCCTAGAAAATTGTGGTGGCTTGTCTTGTAATTTACCCATTTTGGGTGATTTAAATACATGTTTTCTCATTTTTGAGACTCTTTTACGCCGCTCACCCGATCTCTCTCTCTTCTCTCATCGCATGAAATGTAACCCCCTAGACCCGCCTATTCGTTACAACATGAAGAACTACCCTCCAACCTTACACCAATATGCAGTCCCCCAGAACTGCATCCATAAGGACTTACCCAAGGCCCGATGGGCATAGGTGCCACCTAAGGAGATGCCTTAGGTCCATAAGGACTTACCCTAGGCCCGATGGGCATAGGTGCCACTCAAGGGGAGACCTTGAGTCCATAAGGATTTACCAGCTTGATCAGGCCTGTACCAACAGAGACTTCACATCATAACCCAATAGTATACCCCAGATAGCAGTCAGTGTTCAGATTTCAGATATAAATAACAGAGTACATGTGGCAGGCATTCTATTCAGAGTATCAGAAACAGAAGATTCATGCTTTTGACAAATAATTGGGCATACCATTGAGCAGAGCAAACAATTTTCATCATTCATCATGCAAACACATTGTACCATCGTAGGTCAAGCTAACAGATCATGCTAACAAATTCATCAAACAGTCAGACAATACCATCACAGATCAAACGATCACATACCAAGTATACAGATTGAGCAGACATATATCAGGTAGGCAGAGAATGTCATCATTTTATCTCATTTTCTAACATAGTGATGAAATCTCTATAACAATTGAAATGTTCATCAAACATAATATTATTCATGATTAAATAATTATACAATCCATTCAACAGAATTGTTGCGACTAAAAAATATACCTCGGTGTCACTTAGAGGAACCGAGTTTTAAATGGTTTTTGGAAAATTAGTCGAATTATAAAAAAGGAGGAGTCGCCACCGGCTATTTAAAAATGGTAGACCGGACACCGAAATAAAACCAGAGATTTAAAAGGGTTCGGGAGTCGGTTACACGCGAGGAAGGATTAGCACCCCCGTCGTGCCCGAAAATCGGTACCAAAAACATTACCGCTTAATTAATATTAAATTTTGCAAATTAAAGTGACGAATTGTATTGAAATTTGGTTATACGAGTGAGTAAATTTTAAAACTCTTAATATTCGAGAAGGAACGCCCGAACCACCACCACTACGACTGGTACTGGCCTCGTTCGTTCCCGAATAAAAAGACGCTCGCATTGCATTTTAAGATTCGAGATGCACTCTAAGAAACATACAAGAATAAATAAACGAAGCCCAAAAAAAACAATCCGTACAAATAAACAGAGCGTAAAAAGGAAACAAATATCTAAGCATGGTATTTAAAATGCATGAACAAGGATACATGAAAACTATATATTATATGCGTATGCAAATTCGTTATCACATAATCTTAGATAATAATAAAAAAAAACATGCAATGACAAGGAATTAATACATGCACTAATGCATTCGCATAAATAAAAAACAAAGTAAAACTAGATTAGATTAAATAGCAGGTAAATTAAAATCTAAACCTACACACATTTTAGGATTGATTACGTGAATATACCACTGACTTGGGGATGAAAATAAAAGATAAAAAAGACTTGAGGGTTTGAACGGGATTATCCCGAGAAAGGAAATGGACCGATTAATTAAAAAGGGGTGAAATTGAAAGAGATTATAGATATGTAAGGACCAAAAGGGTGATTTCCCCATTCGGGTTTAATTAAATCGGATGAATGAGGGATGAAAATGAAAAACGGAGAAGCTGTAAGGGACGACGGAGAGGATTTTTGAAAAGATGAAACGGCTAAAATGTAATTAGCCCAAAGCCTTTCCTTTATATACTAAATTAAGACAGAAAACCCTAAAAAAACCTAATGAACGGCGGCCACACTTCCTCCCTATCTCCCTCTTTCAGAAACCAGAACCCTACCCCTGGGCTTCTCCGTTCATCGGATGCCCGACGCCGGCCTCGGCGACCCTTCATCGGCCCTCCCAGAGAAGCAAAAAGAAAGAAAAAAAGGCTTTCTCATCCTCCCCTTCTCTTTTATAGAAAACCGAAACCAAAAATGCTTTCCACCGTTCGCATGCATTCCTTTCACCGACTCACCATGCACGGCGTTCGCATGGCCGAAGGCTTATTGTCAACGCGGGGAACGGCAGCAGAACGGGAAGCAAAGGACACAGCATCAGTGAAGACAAGACGCCGATCGAGGTAGAATCAAAACTCTTTTTTTTTCATTCATGCAATGGTGTTTTCTAAGAAAAAGGAATACCTCAGAAGGTTTTTGTTATTGATTTCTCTGAAAATTTCCTCTCTTTACAATGGTTTTTTCGTTCGGATTTTATATCCGAAAGATTACATTCGAATATCACATGCAATACTCTCTCTTATGCTCTCTGTTTTTGTCTAGTTGACTTTGTGCATCTTCATTTATTTTTTGTTGTTTTTCTTGCTATTTTCGGGTCCCTGACCACTGTTTTTTTCTATGTATGCTGTCGGTTTACTCAATCGGGGGAGGCATGGCGTGCTCGGGAGAAGAGGAGACTGAAGCGGCAGAAGGCTCTGGTGCGTTCGGGACAGGGGCGGCACGCGCGCGTGGGCGATCGAAACGCCGCGCGTGGTGGAGCGTGGGATCTCTGGAAGATCTGAGAGTCGTTGGATCATTCTTGATCCGACGGTTGACGATGCGCGGCGCGAATAGCTAGAGTGGGGAACCCTTAGGGTTTATGGTTAGGGGAGATCTGGACCGTTGGATCGCGGCCAGATCCAACGGTTGACGATGCGCGGCGCGAACATCTAGAGTGGGGAACCCTTAGGGTTTCTGGTCTGGGGAGATCTGGACCGTTGGATCGCGGCCAGATCCAACGGCTACGGATGAGTGGCGGCTGCACCAACAAAGTATAGGATTAGGGTTAGCTTAGGGTTTTTTGTCATTGGGCTTGCTGGGCTGTTATGTAATGGACTCTTTATTATATTTTTTGGACTTATTATTAATCAAAGTTTATTTGGGCTTTTACTTATTGTGTTCCACTTTTATTTTTATAATAATAATAATATTCAATAATAATAATAATAATACCAATAATATTAATGAATAATAGTAATAATAATTAACAATAGTAATAATAATATACACATAATAAATGATAACAATATGCAATGCATGTGTATAAATGATAATGATAAGATGTAAATGTTATTAACTATAATACGATAATATTAAATATAATATATTAGTAATGTTTAGGGGTTTTTGTGAAATGGATGATATCAATAATATAATGAATATATAAAAATAACGATACTAATAGTAATAATATTATAATAGTAGTGACACTTATATATGTATATTTTCTTTTTCGTTTTATTTTTTTTCTTTTTTTTCTTTTAAATACCTAACAGCCCAATAAGTCCACTAACAACACAAACATAAAGGGGTCCGATGTCTGGACAAAATTAGTGATTACAGTTGCCCCTCTTTGCTTATACTTGTGGAACAAGAATAAAGCAAAGACCATAAGCACTAATTTTGTCCTACTTCCCTATTGGACGGTTTGCCTTCCCAAAGTAGCCACGCGATTCCAAGTGATTCTTCTTCCCAAAACTTTTCGATCGTGGATTCTCCCCTAGATGCCCCGAACAGAGAGACATAGAGTTTTTTCAGTTTTTTTTTTTTTTTTGCAGATTTTCATTCTCCTAGTGCCCGAACGGATAGGCGGGTTCTATTCTCCAAGTGCTCGAATAGATGAGCAGATTCCAAAGATCTTTGTCTTCTCTTTTCCGTAAGAACAAGCTAGTCATCCAAACAACTTTGCCTTCCCTTCGCGGTCTAACAGCAAGTTGTCCATTTCGCGGTCAAAAAGCAAGCTGAAATTCCAAATACTTTTGCCTCCTCTTCGCGGCAGAAAGGCGAACTTGAGCGTCCAAGTGGATTTGCTTTTCTCTTCACGGTGTTAAAGCAAACTGGTCATAACTATATTTGTCCAACTTCCCTGTTGGACGATTTACTCTCCTGGAGCTGCAACGCGCTACACTGAGTAATTTTCTCTTTGAAGCCTTAAGAATGTGAGTTCTCTCTCTATAGAACTCATTTCCTTGGCGTGTTCTTCGAGTGACAGTTCTTTCTATATAGAACTCTCGTCCTCGTATTTCTGAAATCAAAGATCTCCAAGTCCTCTCTCTATAGGACCCTCCGCTTTCGAGATCCTAAAGCCTTAAGATTCTGAGTTCTTTCTCCACAGAACTCCTCTTCCTTAGCGTATTCTTCGAGTAGTAGTTCTTTCTCTATTGAAATCTCGTCTTCGTATTTCTGAAATCAAAGATCTCCAAGCCCTCTCTCTATAGGACCCTCCACTTTTGAGATCTTGAAGTCGCAAGTTCCTCCTATATAGAGCTTGTTCGGACCGTTTCTCTGTAAAATCTTGAAATCTGTTGGCAAGCTTGAAAGCTTTTATTTGAAATCCTTGAGTGGCGATTGAAGACTTCACCTGACATTCTGGAGTGGCGGCTTGAAAGGCTTCGCCTGAAATCTTTTTAGTTCTCGCTTTACGTTTTCTCCTCATCCCGAGAGGTATTCAAGTTGTCTTTCAAAAATTTGTGTAAAAGGATAAAATTATTTTGATCTTTTTAAGAAAAATATCCTTTAGGAAGGATATAGTTTTGAGGAAAAACATCTTTTTGGAAGGATAAAATTGAGAAATTTTAACTTTGAAGAAAAATATCCTTTGAGAATGATGAAATTGAGAAATTGAGTTTTGAGAAAAACGTCCTTTTGGAAGGATAAAATTGAGAAATTGAGGTTTTGAGGAAAACAACCTTTTGAAAGGATATGAATTGAGAAATTTTGAGTTTTAAGAAAAACGTCTTTTTTGGAAGGATAAAAATTGAGAAATCGAGTTTTGAGGAAAACGACCTTTTGGAAGGATATAAATTGAGAAATTTTGAGTTTTGAGAAAAACGTCCTTTTGGAAGGATAAAATTGAGAAATTGAGTTTTGAGGAAAACAACCTTTTGGAAGGATAAAAATTGAGAAATCGAGTTTTGAGGAAAACGACCTTTTGGAAGGATATAAATTGAGAAATTTTGAGTTTTGAGAAAAACGTCCTTTTGGAAGGATAAAATTGAGAAATTGAGTTTTGAGGAAAACAACCTTTTGAAAGGATATAAATTGAGAAATTTTGAGTTTTGAGAAAAACGTCCTTTTGGAAGGATAAAAGTTGAAAAATTTCAGTTTTGAGAAAAGCAACCTTTTGGAAGGATAAAATCGAATTGTAAGAAAACCATCTGGAAGATTAAAACCGAGGGTTGGAAGGATTTTAGAAATCCGAATTACGCAAGTCGAAGGACTCTTGATTCCTGTGAGATCCGCTTCTCCTCTCGTGAAGCTGTAGATCTATTCTTTTACCAATATTTAAATATCTGTTTAGAGAAAACAAAATGCTATGATATGATTTAGCATGCCCCTAGCATGTGTGATATCTAGCTATCGATGATGCATGAGCATATTTCAGGATGCAAAGATGCATGTGCTCATGAGAATGCAAAGGTGCATGGATTTAGTTTGTCTTCATTTCTTAGGGTTAGTGGTCGTTATCCTGGGACTACAACCATCCATCAATCTTGTGTCTTAAGAAATCTGGCCCCCCAAACTTCAGTCGCTCGTTATTCGTTCAAATATTCGAGTCGAGTGACTTCGGTCGTACTCTAAATCCTTTCTGACCTTGTGCCATCTTTCATATACTTCGGTTTGAACCTTTTTACGTGAAAATCCTAGTTTCCCCACGGACAATGGTGCCCCATCAAGGCAATTTAGCTTCACTGACTTTTTGTCACTCCTCCTCACGTCATGCCCCTCAACCTTTGGGCCTTGCTGATGCATATATCTCCGAAGTAATACAGAGAGATCTCTTGGTTTAAAAAGTACCAGTTTATGGATTGTCATTCTAATGAAGAATGCCCTTTTTGATTACCATACAGAACCTTGAAGTCAAAATTCTAATTAAAAGAAAAAATAGAATAGGATGCCCCGGATATCAAATGCAAGAGCGTCTTAGATCCTACTTTCTGATGATCAGCTTGAGTCAATGGAGACTCTGAATGTTGTGGCAATATGCGAAGTTGTGAAACCTTTTCCAAATCGCTCGGTTCATCCTCATGATTATGGTATTTGCTTAATTGGCTCGATTACTATTCCTTCTAGTTCTCATAACGTTTCTCCGTATGCTTTCAGAAAAAATTTAGCCCATTGAATAGATAATGTCACTCCCAGAATTTTAAATGTAAGCATGTGCTTCTGATTACAATTAGTATTGTGTCAGTGTCCTCAAGGATTCACATCCGAGACTTATTCAGTTTGCTCATTCGTTTCTTTTCCAGGGGAATTCAAATCGTCACAGTCCTTTGTCTTGAGGATACTGATGGAGCATACAACAATACCCCGAGTTACTCGGCATAGTCACGACTTGAAAATATTACCATCACTCATGAAGCGAAGGGTTTCAGGCTTCAGCGGAGTGCCCCAAGAATTCCACACTCGTATCCGAAAATGCCTATTACCAGGTTTCGAACATTGGAGTGCTTTTCGATTAATGCCTATTACCAGGCTGTGGAATTTTATTTTGTTTTGAAACAGTATATATTTTTTCTTTCATTTCTCTTTCCCTTTTATTTTTTATTTATTTTTTTGCACATTCGAGTAACACTACTTGGGCTTTCTTAGGAGATTCCCTTATCATCGAACATCATCGAAGGAAAAGTAATCTTGCTTCTCTCGCTTTACCGACCGGAGCGGACGGAGCGGGACATCATACTTCATCGTTTTCACAACATTCGATCTCTTTGAGTAGAATCAATGCCACATCATGCATATGATATCCAAGGACCTACGGAGGTATGGAGAGATATATGCATATACATGATTTCAAGGTCATTGTATGCTAAAAGAAGTGCATTTTCATTAGAACGTTAAATTGTAAACATAACAAGTGCCCTAAAAAAAGTCATTGCTATCTTCGGGCAAAGGATAGCAACGTTTGTTCCATGCATTACTTCGAGAGAAAAAATGCAACATACAAGACTCCTAAAGATGGTCGGGCATTAGCATACCCCGAAATTCACAATCCCAACATTTCCTTTCAGAATGTCAAGTGATCGTTCTCGATCAAAGACTGTACCTTATTTTTCAGTGCCCCACAATTCTCCGTGGTGTGGCCCGTGCTTCCCACATGGTAGTCACAAACGGCATTGACATCATAGCCTTCGGGATAGGGAGGATCCTTTGGTTTGGACTGAACTGGAGTTAAAAGCTTCTTCTCAATAAGCATTGGGAGCAAGTCGGTGTATGACAGAGGAACTGGATGAAGGTCCTTTTGAGGCTTTGCAGACTAGGATGCTTGATTATGGTAGCGGCCAGAAGACTGGTTGTTCGAGTGAGAACCCACCATGTGAACTTGGGACCCATGCCCCTTGTGGGTGGTTGCGCCATAGGGATCTACTATCTTCCCTTTCTTGATGGCGTCCTCGATACGTTCTCCCGTCAAGACCATGTCCGCAAAGCTGTTGGAGGGATTGCTTATCAAGCGATCATACAAGACTCCTTTCAGAGTGTCAACAAACAAAGGAATGATTTCACCTTCCGAAAGTGGGGGCTGCACCTGAGCTGCTACGTCTCGCCAACGCCGGGCATACTCACGGATACTCTCACCGTGCTTTTGTTCCATCCCTTGTAGCATGAGCCGATTCGGAGTCATATCAGTTACATGCTTGTATTGACCCACAAAAGCCTTCGAAAGACCGCTCCAAGACTTGATGTCGACTCGTCTAAGTTGAGTATACCAATGGGTTGCGGAACCAGTTAAACTATCTTGAAAGCAGTGGATAAGTAGCTTCTCGTCTTTTATAAAAGCCGCCATTTTTCGGCAATACATGGTGATGTGAGCTGAAGGACAAGTAGTCCTGTCGTACTTATCAAAGTCGGGGGCCTTGAATTTTGGAGGTAAAACTAAATCCGCTACAAGGCTCAAATCACTGGCATCATTCCCTTGCTTATCCATTCCTTGCAAGGCCATGAACTTTTCTTCAAAGAGACGAAACTTCTCCTCGTACTTCTTTTCCACCTCGGCCCTAATCTTTTCTTCTGCCTCATTCAACATGTTTAGATCCGGTACTTCAACCTCGAGATCTTCCCCTAACTCATCAGGTTGGTCCAAGTGACGTCTAGCTGGTGCTTCCGTAGGACGATTAGCGGGCGTTCCCTCGAGGTTGATATGCACTCTCTTCCCGGTGGTCGGCACTCCTAGTTGGATATGTGATGTAGTCTCACCTACTCCCCTCTCATTCGAATTGCCCCCTGATCCTCCTTCTTTACTGAACTTCTTCTCAAGCAGTTCGGTCATCTGAGCGATGATGGTGGTTTGTGATTGCGCAATCTGATCCTTAATGTTTTGCTCGATTCCATCCAATCGGCCCTCGAGGTCCTTCTGACCTTGTTCAACCATGGCCATCCTTTCTTCCATTGCTCGTGACTGAGAACGGGTATCGTACGGGCACGGAATGGTTGTAGATTGGAAACTTCTCCACTGTAATAATATTTTTTCAACATTAATTCGTTATTTAGTTGGTCAATGCATGTCATGATGTATGAACATATGATGCAATGAAATATGTACACATGTGTATGCGGATGAAATGTGTTGGCCCTATAGGTGATTCCCCTTAGGTCGACTATCATTCGAACGTGAAGGAGGTTCTTTGTTAAAAGACAATCATAGCAAAGTCTTACAAATATGCTTCCGCTTGTGATCTAAAGATGTTGATCCGATAGACAGTTTGAAATTTTGCGGCTCAGGATGTTTAGAGTAGATCCGATCTCGCTTGACTTCCTCGGGAAGGAGAAGAGATGTGCCTTCTTCGGTGGTGGGCATTAAATGACCTGACATTGTGCTTTCGCTCGGTAAACTGCCCCTTTATCCGTTCTGTCCGATGTCGGACTTGCTAATTGGCATTATCCTTTCTAGCAACCTCCCGTCCACAATGATAGCCCCAAAAATGGGTAGAACCACCCTAACTCATGAAATGCATGCACGAAAAGTAGATGCAAAAAGATCATAAGAATAATCGTTAGTGTAGGATAAACATGATAAAAAGGCAATCATAAAAGCAAGCAACCCTATTTATCCCGTCTAATAGACCTAGGTTGTCCGCATGGCTCTAAAAGGGGTGGGCAATCTAGTTCTCTACATGCAGTTTTGGTAGCAAGGCCCCCGGTCATCACCCATTATAGGCTCCTCTCAACCGAGTTCAATTCGAGGGGACCCTTTCGCTATATCTGCACGGAGAAACAATATTCTCACGAAGATATAGGGTATTCGAGCCCCGAAGGTACTTACTAGGCCTACACGGAGGAACAATATCCACACGAAAGCACTAGCGTTTTCCCCCCACTTAAACGAACGAGTTTAAATGCCAATTTTAAATGCGTTTAAAATAAACTCGCACTTATAAACAAATATCGATCGATTCGGTCACTTTAATTCGCAACCTCTAATATTATTTGAGCGGTAAAGTTTTTTTGGCTTGACTCTCTTTTTTTGTTTTTGAAAACAAAAATTTTTCCCCAGTGGAGTCGCCATCTGTTGCGACTAAAAAATATACCTCGGTGTCACTTAGAGGAACCGGGTTTTAAATGGTTTTGGAAAATTAGTCGAATTATAAAAAAAGGAGGAGTCGCCACCGGCTATTTAAAAATGGTAGACCGGACACCGAAATAAAACCAGAGATTTAAAAGGGTTCGGGAGTCGGTTACACGCGAGGAAGGATTAGCACCCCCGTCGTGCCCGAAAATCGGTACCAAAAACATTACCGCTTAATTAATATTAAATTTTGCGAATTAAAGTGACGAATCGTATCGTTATTTGGTTATACGAGTGAGTAAATTTTAAAAGTCTTAATATTCGAGAAGGAACACCCGAACCACCACCACTACGACTGGTACTGGCCTCGTTCGTTCCCGAATAAAAAGACGCTCGCATTGCATTTTAAGATTCGAGATGCACTCTAAGAAACATACAAGAATAAATAAACGAAGCCAAAAAAACCAATCCGTACAAATAAACAGAGTGTAAAAAGGAAACAAATATCTAAGCATGGTATTTAAAATGCATGAACAAGGATACATGAAAACTATATATTATATGCGTATGCAAATTCGTTATCACATAATCTTAGATAATAATAAAAAAACAAATAACATGCAATGACAAGGAATTAATACATGCACTAATGCATTCGCATAAATAAAAAACAAAGTAAACCTAGATTAGATTAAATAGCAGGTAAATTAAAATCTAAACCTACACACATTTCAGGATTGATTACGTGAATATACCACTGACTTGGGGATGAAAATAAAAGATAAAAAAGACTTGAGGGTGTTGAGTGTGTAAAAGTTCTATTATTTACACCCTTTTTAACCCATATTTCTTCTGCATTCAAGCATCATTGCATTGCATTTAGGTTAGTTTTTAGTAAAACATCACAAAAGGATTAAAAGCACGGATTCTACTGAAAGATGACTATTTTTGCAGGTATCTGTCATAGTAGACGATGAAGGCAGGCGCAGGGCAGATAAGCAGAAGAGCGGAACTGGACAAGCAGCCGAAGAAGACGAACCTGTCATGGACCTGTCGTGACAGCATGGTGACAGCAACTTTATAAAGAGGAAAAGTCAAGTGGACCTCGATAGATAGAGAAAAATCTGCTCGTTTGTCGTGTGAAAGCCACATATTTTTCCAAGCCCCAGATTGAAAGATATGTCAAGCCAAAGCTCAAAGAGAAGAAATTCCTAAAAGCAAGGATGCGACTGGAAAGTAGGAGACTTTAGAGATTTAGTCTTTATTAGAATCTTACTTTTAATTAAAGTTGTAATCCTTGTTACCTTAGATAACTTGAGCCCAAAGCTTATATAAGGGCATAGATTTAACCTAGGAGCACAACCGATTACCCCATAACCGAAACCAAACCCCTGCCGTCCACCCGTCACCGACATGTTCTAAATTCCCCCTAGGGCTACGGGTTGTTTTGTAAAGTAGTTGCAAGGGTTGCTTTGTTTTAGGATTTTTCAAGTTCAATAAAATAAACTTCAAGTTCTTTTATCTTGGTTTTAATATCTTGCAAGAGCATCGGGAGAGCATTGTGAGGTTATCCATTTACTTAGCATCGGGAGAGTTAAGTATACGAAAGAGATAAGAGCGCGTTCTCTAGTTTATAGTTGAACCATCTCGTGCCTAGGGATAGGGCGAGGTTAAGTGGCTAAAGAAGAATTCATACACATCGGTGTTCATCCTTCGATTCACGCCGGGAGGTATCATCAAAGACGTGTTCATCGACAGACTTGTGCCTAGGGATAGGGCAAGGCAGATCTGGGATTCTTGCCAAACTTGAAGTACGGAGTTGGTGTGTCTGCTGCCGCGACTGCCAACGGACAGACGCCGCGACAGGTGCTGTCGGCGACGGGAGCGACGACAGAACTGGAGATCCTAAGCAATTCAATACCTGCACTACCGAGCAATTCAATACCAGCCCATTCTCTTTATCTTGATAACTCAATCTTTTATTTTGCGTTGTTATCTTATTATTCTTGTGACAATCTTCTAAACTATTTCCTTTACTTCGTGCAGTAAACAAAGGTGAAGTCATTAGCCCAATCCCTGTGGAGACGATATCCGATACTTAGTATCACTTTATTACTTGCGACGTGTACACTTGCACTACAATTGCGATAGACTATTTTACACGCAACAAGTTTTTGGCGCCGTTGCCGGGGATTGGCAACATAACTACATCTTTCTTTTATTGCACTTTTTGCTTTTATTTTATTTTTGTTTTCGTTTTAATTTTTTTTCTTTAATTTTTCTTTTGTGCTTCCAACTTGCGCTTTTCACGAGGTTTTCTTGTTTATGCGCAGATCCAAAAGAGGTGAAGATCCCGAGTATAAATTAGATCCAGAGATCGAACGTTCCTTCAATCTCAAGAAACAACTTCGCCGCCTTTTAGACTGGAACGAATACCTCGAGGAACAGCTAGAGCAGATGGCACGTAACCAGCCTGTTGGTGACGGTGTACCGCCTGTCGATGACCCGCCCGCAGCAGGTGGACGACGGTCATGTCGTGACTACATGCTGAATGATCATGTAGAACTGGAGACCACGCTGCTGGATATTGATGTTGACAACTTCGAACTTAAACCTGTCATGTTTAGTATGATCAACAATGTCGGGCAGTTTGGTGGTTCGGCGACAGAGGATGCTAGGGAGCATCTCAAAACGTTCCAGGAGATCTGTGGTTCGTTTAGACTACCAGGAGTTAGTCCGGAGATACTGAGGCTTCGGTTATTCCCCCATTCATTGAGGGACAGAGCTAAAACGTTGTGGAATAAACTTACACCGGGTTCCATTATGACTTGGGCAGATCTAACTCGTGAATTTTTGTCTCGTTTTAATCCTTCGCATTTATCTGAGCGATTACGTAACGAAATTGCTACTTTTCAACAGGAAGATGACGAGCCGATGCACGAGGCCTGGGACAGATTTACTACTCTTCTACGGAACTGCCCAATGCATGGATTCCCTGTCTGGAATCAGGTAACTAAATTCTATAATGCTGCTAACTTACAAACTCGCATTCGCATTGATTCTGCAGCAAATGGAATGTTATTGGATAAAGATCCGGACGAGGCATTACAAGTTCTGAAAAATCTAGCCAAGAATGAGGAGCAGTTTCCGACAGCTAGAAGAGGGAGTAAACGGGTACTCGCTGTCAAGGACTATGAGGCCGACAGCACTATGAAATCACAGGTAGCATTCCTCACTAAAGCCATGAAACACTTATTGAATGAAGAGGACTTACGAGGATTTGCTGTCGAGGAAGTTTGTGCTACTTGTGAGGGAAATCATAGTAGGGATGAGTGCCCTATAAATATAGAAGAGGGAAAATATGTTGGAAATTACAAGCCAAACTACAATTCCAAAAACTACAACCCTAATTGGAGGAAAGATCCCAAATTTTCCTGGAGTAACCCTAACAATGCCCTGAATCCGCAAGCATATAATCAGAATCAGGGGGTCCTAGATTGTTGACGCGACAACAACTGCAGCCGCAGAACCTGCCGCCGCAGCAGCAACATCAGCCACCACCTGCCACGAGTAGTGTATTGGAACAGACTCTGGCCACCTTTATGTCTCAGACTGGCACGTATATGGATAATATTAATCAGTTTGTCAAGAAGACAGAAACCTTTATGGATGAAACTAAGATAAGAATGACAAACCATGAGGCTACCTTGAAATCTCTAGAGACGCAAATGGGTCAGGTGTCACAACATATTAAGCCAAGGCAGAATGGAGGTTTCCCTAGCAATACTGAAAATGCTAGACCGCCCCCACATAAGCAATGTAAGGCGATTACTACTAGGAGTGGGAAGAAACTACCAGGGCCGGAAAAAGAAGCTGAAACAGAAAAGGACCCTGCATTGGATAAACCTGCCGAGGAAGCTGCCCCGACAGGTGATAAACTGACTGCTGCCGATGAGCCTGTCACGACAGCAGAAGCGACAGAGGAGAAAAAAGATGAATATCGTCCTCAGATTCACATGCAGTGGGAAGGACGTATTGCTGATTATCGTCCCCCACCACCCTTCCCTCAACGGATACAGCAAGCTAAGCATGAATCTCAACTTAAAAAGATTTATGATATTTTTAAACAGGTTCATATTAATATTCCGTTGTTAGATGCTGTTAGGGAGATGCCCGGTTATGCTAAATTTCTCAAGGATGTCATGTCTAAAAAATCTAAACTTGGGGAATTTGAAACGGTAAGGATGCAAGAAGGTTGCATGAGTATTCTTCATAGGCAGCCACCCCAGAAAAAGAAGGATCCGGGGAGCTTCCTCATACCTTGCGTAATCGGCGACAAATTTGTGGGTAAGGCACTTTGTGATCTAGGTGCTAGTGTTAATCTAATGCCCAAATCTGTTTTTCAGAAATTAGGTATTGGGAAGGCGCGGCCCACGACAGTTACCCTACAGCTAGCCGACCGCTCTTACGTTCACCCCGAGGGAAAAATTGAAGATATTTTGGTAAGAGTGGATAAGCTTATTTTTCCTGCTAACTTTCTTATTTTAGATTGTGAGGCAGATGAGAACGCACCAGTCATCCTTGGGCGACCCTTCTTAGCCACGGGAAGATCATTAATTGATGTGGAGAAAGGAGAACTTACCATGCGCGTGAACGATCAAGAAATTAAGTTGAATGTTCTCCAAGCAATGAAACATGCCGATGTGGACGAGGAATGCAAAGCCATCATCGAGGTGACCTTTGATTACCCCTGCATCAGGTTGGGCTGTCGTGATATAAAATTTGGTCACTGCTGCGACAGCCACTTAAACGCCTGTCACGACAGTGACGACGACAGCAACGACGACAGTGATCCCTCTAAATCCGATACATCAGATACTGAAGGTCATGAGGAGGTAAACTGGTTAGACCATCGTCCAGGTAAGTTATTCGAACCCTTGAATTACACTTCGGATAACCATTTAATTCAAAAGCCCTCTACTGTTGAACCACCTGTCTTAGAACTTAAGCCCCTGCCAGGGCAGCTTAAATATGCTTATCTTGGTTGTGGTGACACACTGCCCGTAATCATCTCTGCTAAGCTGCCGCAGGAACAGGAACGACAGCTGATCGACATGTTGAGGCAGCATAAAAGGGCGATAGGCTGGACGATAGCAGACATTCAGGGCATTAGTTCGGCAATCTGCATGCACAAAATCCTCCTAGAGGAAGACCATAAGCCGACTACAGTCAAGGGCATTAGGAGTTTTTTAGGGCATGCTGGTTTTTATAGGAGATTCATTGCAAATTTTTCAAAAATCACAAAGCCCCTATGTCATCTCTTAGAGCAGAACCGACCCTTTGACTTTAATGAAGAATGTACTGAAGCATTCAAGGTTCTGAAGGAAAAGTTAGTGACAGCCCCCATAGTACAGCCACCAGACTGGACACAACCGTTCGAGATCATGTGTGATGCCAGTGACTATGCTGTCGAGGCAGCACTTGGGCAGCGCAAGGACAAGCTGTTTCACGTCATATACTATGCCAGCAAGACGTTAAATGATGCCCAAGTGAACTACACCACCACAGAAAAGGAGCTGTTAGCTGTGGTGTTCTCCATCGACAAGTTTCGTTCTTACATACTTGGAACGAAAGTAATAATACACACCGACCATTCTGCCCTCAAGTATTTGTTTGCAAAGAAGGATGCAAAGCCTAGGTTGATACGATGGATCTTGCTATTACAAGAGTTCGACCTTGAGATCAAAGATAAAAAGGGGACAGAGAATCAGGTGGCAGATCACTTGTCGAGGTTGGAGACGGGACAGAGTCTACCGCCAGATGAGACACACATACTGGAGACCTTCCCAGATGAGCAGCTCTTTGCTGCCGTAATAGCTGTCGCGACAGCCATGGCGGCAGGTAAGTCTTCTAACCTTCCCTGGTATGCTAATTTCGTTAATTTTATAGTTAGCGGAATATTACCTTCTGATCTTACTTATCAAGCCAGGAAGAGGTTTCAAAATGATGTTAAACATTATTATTGGGACGAACCTCTTCTTTTCAAAATGTGCGCAGATTAGGTTATAAGAAGGTGTGTACCACAAGAAGAACAAGAAGACATTCTCCATCACTGTCATGCTTCACAATATGGAGGTCACTTAGGAGGAAATAAGACTGCTGCCAAGGTGCTGCAGTCAGGGTTCTACTGGCCGACACTATATAAGGATGCACAGGACTTTTACAAAAACTGTGACAGGTGCCAGCGGACAGGTAACATCTCGAGGAGAAACGAGATGCCACTGCAGAATATTTTAGAAGTCGAGATCTTCGACGTTTGGGGGATTGATTTTATGGGACCTTTTCCATCTTCGTGTGGAAATCTTTACATCCTCCTAGCAGTGGACTATGTCTCCAAGTGGGTAGAAGCAATCGCATCGCAAAAGAATGATGCCAAAACGGTCCAAAAGTTTTTGCACAAAAACATCTTTTCTAGATTTGGCATCCCTAGAGCGATTATCAGTGATGAAGGGAGACATTTCGATAATAGGGTAATTGCTGCCGCCTTAAAAAAATATGGTGTCAAGCACAGGATCGCGACAGCATACCACCCACAGACCAATGGACAGGCTGAGATTTCCAATAGGGAAGTGAAGAACATTCTTGAAAAGATGGTTAAACCAACTAGGAAAGATTGGTGTTTACTTCTGAATGATGCATTATGGGCATACAGGACAGCTTTTAAGACTCCATTGGGCATGTCTCCGTTCCGACTGATTTATGGGAAAACCTGTCACTTGCCTGTCGAGATCGAGCACAAAGTATATTGGGCAATTAAGGCAGTGAACATGGACTTGGACAAGGCCGGCCAGAAAAGGTTATTAGATCTGAACGAGATTGAAGAATTAAGGACAATGGCCTACGACAACGCAAGGATCTACAAGGAAAAGACTAAGAAGTGGCACGACAAGAAACTGCTGCCACGACAGTTCTGCCCAGGGCAGCTTGTGTTGCTATTTAATTCTAGACTCAAACTCTTCCCAGGAAAGCTAAAGTCTAGATGGCCGGGTCCATTTCAAGTAGTTCAAGTTTTTCCCCATGGTGCCATCACAATTCAATCACTAAAAGACGGGCACCAATTCAAAGTCAATGGACAGCGCCTCCAGCACTATCAGGGGACTGAAGCCCCAGGAATTCAGGAAGTGGTTACTTTAGGAGATGCCCCACAAGGCACCCCTAATTTAACCTAATTTTTATTTTTATTTTTCTTTTATTATTAATATTATTTATTAGGAATTAGATTTATTTTATTCGAATAATGTTTTGTTTTTATAATTTCAGTTTTTAGGAAATAAAGGAGTCAAGAAGGAAAGAAGAAGTGGCCCAAGCCCACCGCCCATCCACCAGCCCAATAAAGCCCATTTATGATAACCTGTCGTTTCGGCTGCCGGTGCAGACGGACTTGACAGGCTGTCAACAGACTGACACTGCAGACGCAGAAGCGTGCGGCAGACGCACAGCAGACGCATAAATGCGTGTCAGACGCGTCAGACACGCTACATCCAATCTGCCGCCTCGTTATTCCCGCCTGCCGTTGCGGCATTAAATGGGCAGATCCTCAACAGCTATATAACCCCGTTCTCCCTTTCATTTTCATCACTTCTGATTTTTTTCTCTCTTGTTTTCTCCTCTAGTTTTATTTGTTTTCTTTCTTTTTCACAGCCCTTGCAACCAAAATGTCGTCGAGACAAACTCGTCGTGCTGCTGCTGCCTCTTTTTCAGCAGCAGCATCCCCCTTCGCCAACAAGGAACTATGGGAGGAGCGTGGCTTCATTTACAACAGAGATGCCCCCCATATGGGACTCCGGCCGTTCATTGTGAAGGCCATAACGGCACAGCTGTGGGAGGACTTTGCCGAGCAGCCGGCAGAGCTAAATGATACGTTGGTCCGGGAGTTTTACGAGGCCATCGACAGCAAAGCAGCGACATCTGTCACTGTCCGAGGAGTAGAAGTGCCCTTTACAGCAAACAACATCAGCCATATGTTCGACCTCTTCTTTGGCCCCGATGATGATGCTCACCAAAAATTTCTGGACACCCTCGACGCTGCTGCCTATGATGCCATCATGGTGGAGCTGACAGAAGCTGGTACGACATGGACAACCAGCAAGAAAAACCCCCACTCTGTCAATAGGGGGCAACTCCTCCCAGAAGCAAAACTGTGGAACGCTTTCATCAAAAAGCGTATCCTGCCCTCGTCCCACCACACGATAGTCAACCGACAGCGGTTGGCCCTCATTCACTCTATCATGCATGAAAGGCCCATCAATGTGGGCAGGTACATGAGGGACAGCATCATCGATTGTGCCTTCCGTTCAGACTCACGACTCTGCCTGTCGTTCACTATCACCGCCCTCTGCCGCTGTGCTGCCGTACCAGAGGAACCCTCCGACAAAATCGAGACGGGCAGTGGCTGGACTGACAACAACATCTCCAGCCTCATGGAGGTCATAGTCGTATCACCCATCAATGCCTTCGACCCAAATGCCCCTCATGCTGACTCTGATGATGAACCTGCCACCGACCCTGCCCCAGATGCTGCTGCCGACACCACTCCGACAGACCAGTCTACCCAGATCCTTGCTGCAATCCTGCGGGTAGAGGAGCGCCAAATGGGTTTGATGACTTTTATCCGCGACTTCTCAAATGCAATGGTAAATTTCATTACTAATACTTTACATTATTCGGATGTCATCTTCCCCACCTTACCATCCCATTATTTCCATATCCCCTCCCCCACACCTACACCACCTGTTTCCCCCCATACCCATTCTGCCACTTCCACACCATCCCCTGCCCCGACGGCAGCTGGCAGCCCTCCGACAAACACTTCCCCTCGAGGAACAAAGAGACCTGCCACTGATGACAGCCCTCTTATCTGGAGGAATTTGGTGAGCGACTTTACGCGGGTCAAACGAATTAAGCACGTGGCAGACAAGAAACGGCTGCCCAAAGCCAGCACCACCACTAGTAGCAGCTGGGATAGTGGCAGCAGTTCCGACGTCCAGCTAGTGGAGCAACCTGCCCCTCCACCTGCCGATGAACCTGCCCCTCCACCTGCCGATGATCCTGCTGATCAACCTGCTCTTGAACCTGCCCAGCCCCCTCCACAGCACAGGCGCCGCCATCAGATCCGCGTCAGCAGCAGCAGCGAGAGCAGCAATTGAAAATTTAAGTCTTTATTTTCCTTTTATTGCTGCCTGCTTTTATATTTTTGTGATGTACTTTTTCTTTCTTTTATTTTTCGTCTCATTTTGCATTGAGGGCAATGCAACCCTTGAGTTTGGGGGTGGCAACCCTCCATCTTTAATGGAGTCTTTAGCACATCTTTTTATTAATTGTTTTGTCTTATTATTTATTTATTTTCTTAAAAAAAAAGAAAAAAAATCAGAAAATTAAAACTGTTGGCTTAAAACTGTGAAGTTAACTTACCTGTCATGACGGCTCTGTCGTGGCAGCATCTTTAGGACAGGTTAAGGAAAAGTTTAGAGCCTTTCTATAGTTCTGAAAACTTAAACACTTTTGTGACTGTTATATTGCTTAGATTTCTTTTAGCCAAACTAGAATAGGAAGCTTAGAACTTGGATAGCCCCTAGAGGTGCCTAACACTGGCTCTAGGAAAGAAGTTTAGCAAAAGAAAATCAAAAACCTAGAGGTGCCCGAAACCGGCTCTAGGAAGCTAACTAGAGGTGCCCAAAACTGGCTCTAGAAAAATTTAGCTTAAAAATAGAAGAAAAAGAAGCATGAAAATGTGCCTTCTAAAAAAAATAAACTTTGGCATAAAATTTCGAGTTAAGAAGTTGAATATTCTAGTGAAACTAAGAGAGTCTTAGCATATAACTGTTCACAAGCATGCACACACTGCACGAGAGCTATAGGGAGATTCCGGACAGATCCTAACCCTTCCGACAGGTTGCTGCCGCCATAGAGAATGAGCGACGGGTAAGGGACAGTTCACTGTTTGAAGGCCAACACAAAAAATTTTCATTTTTCTTTCTTCATTGCTTGAGGGCAAGCAAAAACTTGAGTTTGGGGGTGTGTTGAGTATGTAAAAGTTCTATTATTTACACCCTTTTTAACCCATATTTCTGCTGCATTCAAGCATCATTGCATTGCATTTAGGTTAGTTTTTAGTAAAACATCACAAAAGGATTAAAAGCACGGATTCTACTGAAAGATGACTATTTTTGCAGGTATCTGTCATAGTAGACGATGAAGGCAGGCGTAGGGCAGATAAGCAGAAGAGCGGAACTGGACAAGCAGCCGAAGAAGACGAACCTGTCATGGACCTGTCGTGACAGCATGGTGACAGCAACTTTATAAAGAGGAAAAGTCAAGTGGACCTCGATAGATAGAGAAAAATCTGCTCGTCTGTCGTGTGAAAGCCACATATTTTTCCAAGCCCCAGATTGAAAGATATGTCAAGCCAAAGCTCAAAGAGAAGAAATTCCTAAAAGCAAGGATGCGACTGGAAAGTAGGAGACTTTAGAGATTTAGTCTTTATTAGAATCTTACTTTTAATTAAAGTTGTAATCCTTGTTACCTTAGATAACTTGAGCCCAAAGCTTATATAAGGGCATAGATTTAACCTAGGAGCACAACCGATTACCCCATAACCGAAACCAAACCCCTGCCGTCCACCCGTCACCGACATGTTCTAAATTCCCCCTAGGGCTACGGGTTGTTTTGTAAAGTAGTTGCAAGGGTTGCTTTGTTTTAGGATTTTTCAAGTTCAATAAAATAAACTTCAAGTTCTTTTATCTTGGTTTTAATATCTTGCAAGAGCATCGGGAGAGCATTGTGAGGTTATCCATTTACTTAGCATCGGGAGAGTTAAGTATACGAAAGAGATAAGAGCGCGTTCTCTAGTTTATAGTTGAACCATCTCGTGCCTAGGGATAGGGCGAGGTTAAGTGGCTAAAGAAGAATTCATACACATCGGTGTTCATCCTTCGATTCACACCGGGAGGTATCATCAAAGACGTGTTCATCGACAGACTTGTGCCTAGGGATAGGGCAAGGCAGATCTGGGATTCTTGCCAAACTTGAAGTACGGAGTTGGTGTGTCTGCTGCCGCGACTGCCAACGGACAGACGCCGCGACAGGTGCTGTCGGCGACGGGAGCGACGACAGAACTGGAGATCCTAAGCAATTCAATACCTGCACTACCGAGCAATTCAATACCAGCCCATTCTCTTTATCTTGATAACTCAATCTTTTATTTTGCGTTGTTATCTTATTATTCTTGTGACAATCTTCTAAACTATTTCCTTTACTTCGTGCAGTAAACAAAGGTGAAGTCATTAGCCCAATCCCTGTGGAGACGATATCCGATACTTAGTATCACTTTATTACTTGCGACGTGTACACTTGCACTACAATTGCGATAGACTATTTTACACGCAACAGAGGGTTTGAACGGGATTATCCCGAGAAAGGAAATGGACCGATTAATTAAAAAGGGGTGAAATTGAAAGAGATTATAGATATGTAAGGACCAAAAGGATGATTTCCCCATTCGGGTTTAATTAAATCGGATGAATGAGGGATGAAAATGAAAAACGGAGAAGCTGTAAGGGACGACAGAGAGGATTTTTGAAAAGATGAAACGGCTGAAATGTAATTAGCCCAAAGCCTTTCCTTTATATACTAAATTAAGACAGAAAACCCTAAAAAAACCTAATGAACGACGGCCACACTTCCTCCCTATCTCCCTCTTTCAGAAACCAGAACCCTACCCCTGGGCTTCTCCGTTCATCGGATGCCCGACGCCGGCCTCGGTGACCCTTCATCGGCCCTCCCAGAGAAGCAAAGAGAAAGAAAAAAAGGCTTTCTCATCCTCCCCTTCTCTTTTATAGAAAACCGAAACCAAAAATGCTTTCCACCGTTCGCATGCATTCCTTTCGCCGACTCACCATGCACGACGTTCGCACGGCCGGAGGCTTATTGTCAACGCGGGGAACGGCAGCAGAACGGGAAGCAAAGGACACGGCTTCAGTGAAGACAAGACGCCGGTCGAGGTAGAATCAAAACTCTTTTTTTTTTCTTTTTCATTCATGCAATGGTGTTTTCTAAGAAAAAGGAATACCTCAGAAGGTTTTTGTTATTGATTTCTCTGAAAATTTCCTCTCTTTACAATGGTTTTTTCGTTCGGATTTTATATCCGAAAGATTACATTCGAATATCACATGCAATACTCTCTCTTATGCTCTCTGTTTGCTCTCTGTTTTTGTCTAGTTGACTTTGTGCATCTTCATTTATTTTTTGTTGTTTTTCTTGCTATTTTCGGGTCCCTGACCACTGTTTTTTTCTATGTATGCTGTCGGTTTACTCAATCGGGGGAAGCATGGCGTGCTCGGGAGCAGAGGAGACTGAAGCGTCAGAAGGCTCTGGTACGTTCGGGACAGGGGCGGCACGCGCGCGTGGGCGATCGAAACGCCGCGCGTGGTGGAGCGTGGGATCTCTGGAAGATCTGAGAGCCGTTGGATCATTCTTGATCTGACGGTTGATGATGCACGGCGCGAACAGCTAGAGTGGGGAACCCTTAGGGTTTCTGGTCTTGGGAGATCTGGACCGTTGGATCACGGCCAGATCCAACGGTTGACGATGCGCGGCGCGAACTTCTAGAGTGGGGAACCCTTAGGGTTTCTGGTCTGGGGAGATCTGGACCGTTGGATCGTGGCCAGATCCAACGGCTACGGATGAGTGGCGGCTGCACCAACAAAGTATAGGATTAGGGTTAGCTTAGGGTTTTTTGTCATTGGGCTTGCTGGGCTGTTATGTAATGGACTCTTTATTATATTTTTTGGACTTATTATTAATCAAAGTTTATTTGGGCTTTTACTTATTGTGTTCCACTTTTATTTTTATAATAATAATAATATTCAATAATAATAATAATAATACCAATAATATTAATGAATAATAGTAATAATAATTAACAATAGTAATAATAATATACACATAATAAATGATAACAATATGCAATGCATGTGTATAAATGATAATGATAAGATGTAAATGTTATTAACTATAATACGATAATATTAAATATAATATATTAGTAATGTTTAGGGGTTTTTGTGAAATGGATGATATCAATAATATAATGAATATATAAAAATAACGATACTAATAGTAATAATATTATAATAGTAGTGACACTTATATATGTATATTTTCTTTTTCGTTTTATTTATTTTTTTTCTTTTTTTATTTTAAATACCTAACAGCCCAATAAGCCCACTAACAACACAAACATAAAGGGGTCCGATGTCTGGACAAAATTAGTGATTACAAGAATATATCACACATGGAACACACTAGGTGGGACAGATCATTTCTTGGAGATACTTAGTATTTACGGAAGGTAACACATTAAACTTTTGGCAATTTAAGCGAATTTCTGAAACGTGGCCCCTATTAGAAGGGGTTCATACTAACGGTTTAACCCAGATATTCAGGATGTGATACATCAAGATCTTTGAGAGTTTAGACGCATCATGAGTTATTTAGTCATTTAAGCCTACAAGGGCATTATGGTCATTTTATCACATATGGACATTTTGGTAATTTATACCAACAAGGCATAAACAGTTGCTCAGAAAATTCTATTTGCTTACTAGGCTTCCAATCAGACATTCAGAGATTTCTATGTCAAGATCTTTTAAGTTATCAGATAATTCCAGGGATGCTCTAATCATTTAGGCTAACATAACATTTTAGTTATTTAAAAATCATGACAATTTTTCAAATATAACACAATCATAACAAAACGACGATTATAATTCTCATGGGCTCTAACAGTTTATCAAACCTCAAAAATGTGTTCAAAGCGGCATATCCCAACCTTACAATACTTACTAACATTCAGATGTGAATGATTTGCGTGTATCAGAACTTAACACCGGCTGAATTGTATATCTGAACGGTCGCCTTCATACTTTATTATAAGGTTTAGCTTTGAGTAATCAAGCATATAATCCTTGCAAAAATTTCCTACCTTACCTTAGTATGGTAAGCGATAGGCATACACGAATCGTTTTTCTTAACACTTAGGGGCACTTTAGCCATTTAAGTCTTATTAGAAAATTTCAAGATTTCATTGGGTGTATAACCACCTATTTAACTGAAAGGGGTATTTTGATTATTTTGGAAATTTGGGATAAAGCCACCATTTTTTTCTTCTGAATTACCATTTGGTACCTCCATCATTCACGTACTCGGTAGAAATTAAGTCGTCTTAATCCCTCTGACCGTTACAGACGATTCATTCATTTTAGAACTTGAAGGTATAAACGTCATTCCAATTAATTAGACATTTAGGTGCTCGAGGGTACTACAGTCTTTTTGGTCATTACAATTATTCCAATTAATTCGCTCGTTACTGTCGTAAGGATCGACGTAGGATTACAACGATATTCTCAGACGATTCACCTTTATGTGTTATACAATGTTCAGGGGGAAATCCAAGTTTGAATCGCACGAATTTGTACAAAAGTGCTGGAGTCTTTCCAATAAATTATACATCTTAGGTGGAGTAAAATTGCTTAGTTAGACAGAATGTAGATTTCGAGTCATTTCTTTATTAGAGGGGTAGTTTAGTTATTTTTATAACCCAAGGGCAATTTCGTAATTTCATAACCAACATATCATACTCCGCATTTTGAGCATTGGTTCTTAGATACAATTGATAGAGTTTTTAGATTTAACTGTATTATTTATTACTATTAGCACTTTCGATACTCCTGGTCTATTAATATTCTTATCCGAATATTTTGATCTTACTGATTCTCATACTTATTTTTCGTATCTGATTCGACTTAAGAAGAGTTCACGAATACACTTCATCACAAACATGCATGCGTTAACCGAATATCAACATGATCATAAAGCATACCAGGGGTAGTAGTGTATTACCTTAGTTTCGAGCTACAACAGTTGATTCATGACACCTCATTCGATCGCACTCGATCCCAAGATTTGACGACCCCCAACATCTCGAATTCAATGATACTTTGATACCTTCAACAGCATAGATTCACATTTCAGTCCTTATCCAAAGAGCTCTTAACAAAAATTAAACACACAAACACTTTCGGGTTCAAGGTCAGATTGGAGGCCTTTGGGTCAGAATTTTGCAAAACGGGCTTCAAAATCGGACTCAGGACGTCAAAAAAACATAAAATAGGGCTTTTCGAAAATTTGACTTTTTGGTCAAAGTCAACGCTGACGTCAGCAGTCAAAGTCAACGCTGACGTCAGCAGTCAAGTCAACGCTGACGCCAACATGACATCATCGGAGAAGGTCAACGGTCAAGGTCAATGGAGTCAACTCAGACGAGTCAACTCACTGAGTCAACTCGAACGAGTTAACTCACTGAGTCAACTCGAACGAGTTAACTCACTGAGTCAACTCAGACGAGTTAACTCAGCCAGGTTAGAAACGGGTTGAACCCGGGTCGGTTACGGGTCGGGTCGGACTACTTGGGCCAGACGGTTCAGACCGGTTCTTACCCAAAAATTTCCAAGGTCGTCGGACGGTCACCAGAATCCTCGCCGGCGATCAGAAAAATCCATTTTCAACCTGGAAAATGAAGCTCATTAGCCTTGAGTTTCATTCCATCAAAAACGACAAAAAAGAACTAACCGAAAGCTCGCCGGATCTTACCCCAACAGAAACAGAATGGCCGGAAAGCATGCAGCTCCGGTGAGACCCTTGCTGATGCCGGAACGGTGATTAATCAGAGGGATTTCGTGGATCTCTACCCGCCGATCACGTCTGCACCGACGACGCGCTCAGCCGACGACAAGAACAACTGGAAACGGAGGAAAAACAGTGAGGTCCGCGGGAGAATTTTCCGTAGCTTCAACACAACCTCTACGGTGAACGGCAACGGAACATCACGAGTGGCTGCCATGGCCGTGGTCGAAGTGCAACGGCGAGCACAACGGTGGCAGTGGTGCACCCCACAGACGGCCGGTGGCCGAGATCGGCAACGATGAGGGGGGTGTTTGAGGAGAGAGTTTGGAACCTTCTAGGTTCCCTCAAAATTCGAACATACATTTTTTTCAGAGGGGTAGCTGGGGAGTCGGATCAAACTTAACTTATTTGGGTATAAACATCACATTTAATATAAAATTTAAATCGAGTAAGATGAAACCAGAAATACATGTACCTCTAATGGTTAAACCTTTGTCTCACAAGGCCAAGGGGCACGGGTTCGAAACCCCTTGGAAACACCTCTTTTCAAACATTTCTTTTTTTCTTACTCAAATACTTTGGGTGTTACAACTCTCCCATCCTACAAAAAATTTCGTCCTCGAAATTTGCCAGAGTTAGAGGAATAACTGAAATTACTCTTTCATCCCTTCATGCACTGAAACTTATCCATCAGAGTGTGTTTGTTTCTCGAGACTTTCAAACGGTCTCAAATAAATCTGGTAGTGTCCTCAATCACTTAGACGAACCTGGCCCAAAACCATCTCATCTTACCCCAGACCAACTTATCTGAATATGGTATTCTAAACCATATCTAACTTCATACGGCGCCAAGCGAAAACTTGTCACATATATTTTATTATAACTAGTCTTAGTTAAGAATAAGAGACAATTTGAACTAACACCGAAGCCAATCATACAACCCAAAGGTATATCTTTTAGAATCTGAATTACTCCACTAGGTTGACCATTAATTCACGGACGAACAGCTTTGCGTGAAATTCATACGAGTACTCAAAGCCTCAACCAGTGTCTTCCATAATCAGGATGTAAACATCAAGCTTTGGTCAAAGATGATTTAATAATAGTTTATCATGCCTCGAATTTCAAGGAAAAGTCTTTCTTTATGCCGAGCAAACATAATCAAGGTCTTAAACGAATATCACTTACCTCAACATAATATTCAGACAACCTTATTATTATTAATTTTTTTATCGTGCAACAGAGTCACCACGAAATTTACATTTTCGACACCTTCACGAACATCTTTCTTTTAAATTCATAATACCTTCATCAAATTTTTCATCAGAACATTCTTAAACACAATCATTATCACCGAGCTACCTTACATGTAGTCTTATATCGGTTACCTCATATGATCAAACATTTATTCTTGACCTGATTCAGATCTTCGATTTCACATGCATAAACCACCTCAGGTTCTTTATCCAGATTTAGATCAATTAAGTTAATCCAATTCACAGACGAATGTTACAGACATTCCTGGCCAATACGATTCGAGCTACAACAGACATAAAGCTTAGATTAAGTTATTTCATAAAAAGGATTCGACATCAGAGTCACGGCTTGGTGGAGTACGGTTATGATCTAGGGGCATGCACAGACCAGACACCCTATGACACACGATCGGCCGATCTACCAGAAGACGCAACTCTAAGCTCTGATACCACTAAATGTAACCCCCTAGACTCGCCTATGCGTTACAACGGATCCTAGGAAGTCACATTAGGGTCACAAGAGCGACCCACAGTAAAAATACACATGAAAACATTTTTTTCTTTCTCAAAACACTTATTAAACTGTAAAATCAACTTCTATGTAAAATACTATTTCAGAAAATCATTTAAACACATAACAAGAAATTTCAGAAAGTACTTTACAGACTCAATCACAAAACCATACATGACATACATGACATACATGCCCACTAACTATACAGTACCGTACTCCAGAGGCAACACCGAGGGAACTCCGAACACTGATGTCAAACATTAGGTCATGTTATTTTGTTTGAACCTGCTATGGTAAAAACAACATGAGCTTGGAAAAGCTCAGTAATACATAACTACCAAAAGATGCTATAAGCTCATGCAGATATATGGTAGGCATAACATTTTTATGATGTTCCAGGCAATACTTGTCTCCATTTATGTTTAGCTAATTTAGTGAAGCACTATTCTTGAGGACAACAAGGTTTGTTCTTTCTATGTTACTGAGTATTAAAAGAGAGCTTATTGTTCAGAGAATCAACAGAGTGGCGGTTTGGAGAAGTTAAACCACGAAGCCTAGTGTGTTTTAATAAGTTGCAGATCAAACATACATAAGTACTTAACATCATATCATATGAGCACATAACAGATTAAATGCAAATGTTCAATGTTCATACAAAAGTTTACAAGAACTACTCTCTAACCTTACACCAATATGCAGTCCCCCAGAACTGCATCCATAAGAACTTACCCTAGGCCCGATGGGCATAGGTGCCACCTAAGGGGATGCCTTAGGTCCATAAGGACTTACCCTAGGCCCGATGGGCATTGGTGCCACTCAAGGGGAGACCTTGAGTCCATAAGGATTTACCAGCTTGATCAGGGCTGTACCAACAGAGACTTCACATCATAACCCAATAGTATACCCCAGATAGCAGTCAGTGTTCAGATTTCAGATATAAATAACAGAGTACATGTGGCAGGCATTCTATTCAGAGTATCAGAAACAGAAGATTCATGCTTTTGACAGATAATTGGGCATACCATTGAGCAGAGCAAACAATTTTCATCATTCATCATGCAAACACATTGTACCATCGTAGGTCAAGCTAACAGATCATGCTAACAAATTCATCAAACAGTCAGACAATACCATTACAGATCAAACGATCACATACCAAGTATACAGATTGAGCAGACATATATCAGGTAGGCAGAGAATGTCATCATTTTATCTCATTTTCTAACATAGTGATGAAATCTCTATAACAATTGAAATGTTCATCAAACATAATATTATTCATGATTAAATAATTATACAATTCATTCAACAGAATATATCACACATGGAACACACTAGGTGGGACAGATCATTTCTTGGAGATACTTAGTATTTACGGAAGGTAACACATTAAACTTTTGGCAATTTAAGCGAATTTCTGAAACGTGGACCCTATTAGAAGGGGTTCATACTAACGGTTTAACCCATATATTCAGGATGTGATACATCAAGATCTTTGAGAGTTTAGACGCATCATGAGTTATTTAGTCATTTAAGCCTACAAGGGCATTATGGTCATTTTATCACATATGGACATTTTGGTAATTTATACCAACAAGGCATAAATAGTTGCTCAGAAAATTCTATTTGCTTACTAGACTTCCAATCAGGCATTCAGAGATTTCTATGTCAAGTTCTTTTAAGTTATCAGATAATTCCAGGGATGCTCTAATCATTTAGTCTAACATAACATTTTAGTTATTTAAAAAAATCATGACAATTTTTCAAATATAACACAATCATAACAGAACGACGATTATAACTCTCATGGGCTCTAACAGTTTATCAAACCTCACAAATGTGTTCAAAGCGGCATATCCCAACCTTACAATACTTACTAACATTCAGATGTGAATGATTTGCGTGTATCAGAACTTAACACCGGTTGAATTGTATATCTGAACGGTCGCCTTCATACTTTACTATAAGGTTTAGCTTTGAGTAATCAAGCATATAATCCTTGCAAAAAGTTCCTACCTTACCTTAGTATGGTAAGCGATAGGCATACACGAATCGTTTTTCTTAACACTTAGGGGCACTTTAGCCATTTAAGTCTTATTAGAAAATTTCAAGATTTCATTGGGTGTATAACCACCTATTTAACTGAAAGGGGTATTTTGATCATTTTGGAAATTTGGGATAAAGCCACCATTTTTTTTTCTGAATTACCATTTGGTACCTCCATCATTCACGTACTCGATAGAAATTAAGTCGTCTTAATCCCTCTGACCGTTACAGATGATTCATTCATTTTAGAACTTGAAGGTATAAACGTCATTCCAATTAATTAGACATTTAGGTGCTCGAGGGTACTACAGTCTTTTTGGTCATTACAATTATTCCAATTAATTCGCTCGTTACTGTCGTAAGGATCGACGTAGGATTACAACGATATTCTCAGACGATTCAAGGTCCGGTGAAAACCATATTGGCGTCCGTTTGGCTAGCCAAGGCCATTGCCTTGCTCCTCTTTGCCGTTCGGTTAAAACACATCCCTCCGTCGCTCTCACGCCGTTGTTCTTTGTCAGAAAATGGTATAAAATCCTTCGAGCTCCGCCTCACCATAATTGCTTTCGATTTCCGTTCGGTTTTTGACCTGTGGGTAAGTCGGTGAGGCCTTGTACGGTGTTATCATGTTATTTGCGTGCATGTTGTGGTCGGAAAAATGACCATAGGAGGTCATCGGAGCGTCGCCGGCGATCGGTGCCGTCATGGTGTCCATAGGGTTTCAGTTCTACTAAGTGTTGTTGGGTGTGGGGTTTGCTTGAGATGTGTGATGGGTTTAGGTCAGACAAATGGGTGTGAGACTGGGCTGAGTTGAGTTGGGTTGGTGAGAGCCCAAGATTCGGGTTAAACCCAATCTAAAAATGGGCTGGGTTGAGAGACCAATGAACTGGACCGAACCGGTCTAAAGGGTGAACCATATCAGAACCGAACTGGATCTCCACCGGACCGAGTTGGTTGACGTCAGCGATGACGTCACCCGTTGACTGTTGACTTTTTCAGAAAAGAGCTATTTTATGTTTTTCGACGTCTTGATTCCATTTCCGCTGCCCGTTTTCCCAAATTCAAACCCGAAAGACCGTTTTGACCACTTTTATTCGTCTATACTTGTATTTAAAGATTTGAATATCGGAAAATTAATTGGAATTATTCGTATTTGCAGACGACATTGACTCGGATACTGAGGTCCTTCCTCATCCTCCACCTGGACGACCTCCTGTTGCTCAGACATCGGGATCCGCTCGTGAGTTTAATTGTTAATATATTCGATGTTTATATTATCGGTATCCTAGCATAGTAGTAGTATCTTTGATGGTGTATTTAATTGTTATAGGAGCTGACTCTGACCGACCTAGAGATAGAGCTGAGCGTGGGAGACGTCACCGTCGACATTGAGTGTTAGCTACTTGAGGTGTGTTTTCTTCTGTGTTGTCTCTTTACAGTGCTCTGTATGTAAATGTGTTGATTTGCAGAAATGTATACATGATGTTGTCTGATGGTATTTGATTGTAATATTCTATTGATCTGTGATGTTTGACTTGTTCAACATTCTGTTATGTTATGAAATATTTTTATATACATTGCAATTCGGGTTACTGTATATCAGATTATATGATTATGCATTTCTGTTGATAAACAATGCATTCAGATTCAAAACTCATATTTTATGACATCTCATTATGGGTGGGATTCTGTTCGGGGAAGTTCAGTAGCTTCATCCTTCGGGATGATGTCTACCTCGGATCAGTGGTTTCGCCTACGGGCTGGATTCCACTTCAGATGGTGACGAGGTAGAGAGTGGTTCTGAGGAACCTTACTCTTCGGATGGTGATATAGTCGGGTGCATGTCATTTTGTGTTGCATGTTCATCCGTACTTGTTTATGTGTTTTAATTGATTCATGCTGGAAAATTGTATTATGTTAATGTCTGATTGACATGATGATACTATTAGTTCTATTTGCACTGTAGAGACACACTGAGCGTTTTCCCTGACTCCCCCTTAGTTTTGTTTTCAGATACTCAGGTCTAGGCTACGGTAATTGGAGGACCTCGTTTTCCAGTTTTATTTATTTATTATTATCAGTATGAGACTTGGACTTATTTATATTATATGTTTTATCAGATTGTATATAATTTCAGATTTTGGATGTTTTATTTGGGGTTATTACGTTTTATCATGCATGAACATTTTAAATATTTAATATTTTCAGGAATATTTTATCAGTATGTAATATGCGATGTTATTATTATTATCTATTTTGGAATTAAAGTTTTGAATCAGGTTACTTGCGTGAGGGGCAAGCTTTGAGTTTGACTCCTTATATTCGACCTAGTTCTTCCGGCTCGGGTTTAGGGGGTTACACTTCATGTCAATTACATATATATAGAGGAGGAGCCTAAGCCTAAGTCAGTTTAGGGCAGGAATACTAGTTAGAATATAATTACAACTCATTAAAAGAACAAATCTAACATTAAATCTCCTTAGATTCCCGTTTGACTTTTTCCACCTCGACTTTGACCATGGATTTTCTTTGTCTGCTGGGCTCCAATGCACGTGCAAGTGGTCTCCAAAAATCGGGCTTGGTGAGATCTTTTAGTTGCATACCACTTTGCATTTTTCCATCATTCCTTGAGTTGCTGCCTCGGCGGCACACTATTGACTGCCTCGGCAGAGGAGTGAATTGGTGTGCAGGGGTTTGCACAGCTCTTCATTTTGGGCTTCTCCTCCTCGATCAACTCTCCAGATGGTCCAATATCTTCCTCCATCATTTTTCAGCTTCTTCTCTTCTACCCTCTTTGTTGCCTCGACGACATCTGCCTGGGCGGGTACCTGCGCACAGAAAGAAAACACACATGAGCAGTGTCTTTTATATAAAAACAATTAAGTTCATCAAATAAGGTAGACTATATAATCCATGCAATTTTGTGTATGTTTTCCTAATAAATGCAACTAAATTATACTTAAGAACAATAATAATTGAGCTAAACTAGCACACTTAACAACAATCCTAAGAAAATACCTTAGAATACGGACGACCCTAGCAGAAGCGTAGGAACCAAATATGGGCGGCCCTAGCTGAAGCGTAGGAACCGAATACGGGTGGCATTAACCTAGGCCCATTGGGTGTAGGTGCCTTCCTAAGGGAATACCTTAAAATACGAGTGGACTTACCAGCTGGATCAGGGCTGAGCCATCAGTAGCTTCATATCATATCCCAAGTACCCCAATGAATCAGATCATTAGTAGTTCATTAATCAATAACAGTATTTTCAGTAATACATTATCCATATAGCATGTTTGACACATCGGGTACAAGGGTATATATTAGAAATACAGTACGGTCATGCATAATTTATAAAACATGTCATGTTCGTGTGAAAGCAAGCATGTCAGACATGTGCACATGATCGGTATTATATAACATGTAAATCAGTATAGAAAAACAGTCGTGTAGCACACATGGAACACACTAGGTGGAACAATTCATTTCTCAAAGATACTTGATATTTACGAAATGAGACACGTTGAACTTTTGAAAATTTGAACGGATTTCCGAAACGAGGTCTCTATTAAATAGGATTCGTACTTTCGGCTCAAAGCAGACATTTTAGGAGTTGATACATCATGATCTTTGAAACTCAGATATATCATGAACGATTCAGTTATTTAAACCTACAAAAGTATTATGATCATTTTAACATTCATGGGCATTTTGGTAATTTAAATCAACATGGTATAAAATATGACTTGGGAATTCTATTTGCTCAGCAGTTTTCTAACTAGGCTCTTAGGAATTTCTATATCAAGATCTTTCACGATATCAGATACATTTAGAGATGTTCCAGTCATTTTAGCCTACGGGGCATTTCGGTCATTTGACTATTAGGGGTAAATATATAATTCCCTCATATAAGGGCAATTTTGTTGTCTGCATACGTGAATATCTCTACGATTAATCAGGTTTCCAAATCCAGTCGAACTTACAAATCTCAATATAGCGGTATTAATCAAGTATTCGAACATGTACCTTACACGTATACATTTTCCAATACTAACTGCATTGTGTAGTTAAACAAGTCACTTTCGTGAGATATCACTGGACCTACCCTGAGCAGTCAAACATGTGTTCAAGCGGTGTCCAATCATTATCGAATAATGTTAATAATGACTGCTTTACGTAGGAGTATTACAATCATTTACGGTTTCTCAAACATTTCAAAATTTCCAAGTTTTTACATATCTCAAGTCACATATGAATTTCAATCCTTTAAGTCATTTCAATCAATTCAACTTTTACGCCTCTTAGATTAATCTAGACATGCGAATAGTTTTCCATAGTCTTATCTTCGGAGATTTATTTAGAAGTCGATAAGATCTTAGCACTTTGCGATTTTGAAGGTTTAGGCTTAGTTAACATAACTTTCGGAGCAAAACCGAAGTAATTTTTAGTGAAGATTTCTAGATCGCTTCCATTAATAGAGGTAATTTTTAGTCTTTCATACACATCAAGACGTCTTTGTCATTTCACAACAAAAAATTTTGAGGATTAGATCTTTAATCAAGAAATAATATGAATTGGATGGTTCGAGGTAAACTGTTTTACCGATTAACCATTGAACTTGGATCACTCATTGATCATCAATTCCTTATTCGCATCATTCAAATCTTATTCAAAAATAATTATAGAACTCAAGATCTTTTTGATTTATTCATTTTTTAATCGAATATGTCATACTTATATGAATTTTCATACTTATTTTTCGTATCTGATTTGACTTAGGTAGATTAACAATATACTTCATCATAAGCATGCATGCTACAACCGAATACCAACATGTTCATAAAGCATACAATTAGTAAAAAATTATTAGCTTGGCGCCGAGCTACATCAGTCGATCCGTGAACGACATTTTAACACTCTTAAACCCGAATTCGACGTCCCTCAACAAATCTTATTCAAGGAACTGTGGGTACCTTCAATTACACAAATTCCCATTTTAGTCCTTATTCATAGTACCCTTAGCTATATAACTAAATACATATACAAGTTTGGGCTCAAGGTCAGATTCGGAGACTTTTGGGTTTAAATTTCACGAAACGGGGTTCAAAAACGGGTTCAAGACGCCGAAAAACATAAAATCGGGCTGTTAGAAAAAGTTGACTTTTGGGTCAAAGTCATCGCTGACGTCACTTGTCCACTGGGTGACTCAGTGAGTTGACTCACTGGGTTGACTTGTGCGAGTTGACTTACTGGGTTGACTCGGTCAACGGGTCAAACTCGAGTCGGGTTCGGGTCAACTCGGATTGGGTTTACCAATAGGCCCATACCGGTTTGTCTGGACCGGTTTGGGCAGCTCGATCAACAGGTCAGGCCAAGTTTGGGTCGGCCGGTTCAACGGCCACTGTCCAGGGCAGCTTAAAATCGCCTCAGATGGCGCGTAAAGCCCACGCACAACCCCAACTTGTCAAAATCAGACTGAAAAATGCCCAAAACGATCCACAATTCATACATTATCTTGAATATCTCGAATTTTCACCGAGGTTCCGAGGAGGTTCTGACGAGTTGAGAAACGGTTCAACGGAACCTCGCCGACGAGTTAAGAAACGGTGGCAGTACGGTGCAAGAAAACCTGGGTATTGCTCGCCTCGGTCTCTTGAACATGCCAGAGGCGCTATCCTCATGAATGGACACCATGGCGACCGGAATCAACAAAAAAGGAAGGGCTTCAACCCTAGGTTCATCGAACCTTTTTGGCTTGATTGCTGGTGAACCACGGTGCGGCTCAACGAGTGGTTAAGGGGCTTTTGCTCAGGATGTCGAGACGGTTCGACTGGCGGTGCGCGACACGATGCGGTGGCCGATCATTTCGGTAAGGTGGAAGGGGCAAGAGGGTGATGGAAGGTTTTGGTACCCTTTTGGGGTAAATGGCCCTAATTAATGTGCCATTAAAGAGGGTAGGTGAGATATTTTGGTTATTTTATTATTTTAACATTAGATGTCTTAAGGCACAATTTAAAATGAACATAGTGCAATTAATAATTAAGAGCTCTTGTGGCTTAATTGGTTGGGCACTTGGTTCATAAAGCTTAAGGTTGTGGGTTTAATTCCCCTTGATAACAACTTTCTATTTTTCCCACTAGGGGTGTTACAATTCACAACTCATACACCTAAACCCCTAAATCATACACCCTAAATTAAACCTTAAAACTAAGGCACTTAAGGGAACTTTTAGTTTTCACAGCCAATATAGCAAATAATTATCCGTATTATCAATTGAGTCTTTTTATTAGTCTAACGTCAATATGACATTAAATACCAACACAACTCAAATGTTGAGCAAGCATGAACCAAAGATAAGTGTAACACCCGAATTTGGGGGTTGGGTGAAATAAATAAATAAAATAATGTCTCGGTTTTTGTTTTGCAAAATTAAATTTAAAGTGTTGGACCAAATTTTTGATATTTAAGCCCAATAGCCATTTCAATGGCATTTTTGTAAATAGTTAGTCTTTCCAAATAAAACCCATTTCAAATAAACAAATTTTATCATCTTCTTCTCCAACAAAAGAAACCAACGACACTTTTCTCTCTTCAAGAGTTTCACTGTTACATCTCATTCCCTCTTCATTTTTGGTCGGTTTTGAAAGGTAATTATATCCCCATTTTACTCCCATCTTCCTCTCTTCAAAAGTATCATTAGATTTCATTTTCATCATTGTTTTAGAAATTTTGGTTTTCCATGGAAAATGTTAAAGGTTGCTACTTTATGGGTTTTGGTTTAAGTTTTTGATTTGTTAATGTCCAATATGATCTTAGAAACCAAAAAGGTCCAACATATCTTAATTTTGGATGAATTTAAGCTAATTTTCGGAAATGGGTTTTGTTGGGGTTTTAGAGAGGTTTTAGAGTTGGTTTAAGAGCTATTTTAAGTGGGGAAATGTTTGGTTATGATAGTATGGTATATGAGGATCGTTTTGGGTGTGTTTGATGATTGTTTGGTTGTTTGAAATGGAAGATTTTAGTGGGTATAGAGGGTTGCTCGGGAATTCGGTTTCGAGCATGATCTTGGTTGCTAAATTGCTTGGAATGTTAATCCGGGTTGTTTCAACGACTAGTATTTGATTATTGGTGTTTTGTTTGTATTTGGTTTTGGTTAGAATCAAGGTTTGGCATCAGTGAGACATCGGGAGTGAATTCGGAAGCTAGAAGGCATTGGTTGCTTGGTTGTTGAGCTTGGAAGTGGAGGTGAATGGTTAAAATGATCTTAAATCGTTTTTGAATATTGGTTCAAGCATGTGGACTAGGTTGGGCTTGGTAGACCCACCCAGAGTTGGGATTAGAGTGGTAGCCTAATCCCAAGCTGTAGTAGAGACTTTGGTTGTACTCTAATTGATGTTTATGCCTCATGTTAAATTGTGATTATGGTGTTATGTATAATGTGTTATACATGTTGTTGAGGCATGGTTTGATGCGTTGATATATGCATGTGGTATGGATTGTGGTTTGTGCATGATGTTAATCATGGTGACTACGTGCTAAGCACGGAAGATGATATGAAGTGAAATTGTGGATTGTGTTTAATATTGGCACTAGTATGCTTGGGTACAAATGATCGATCATTAGGATGCTTAGTGTGCACACGTGAGTCAAATGCGCACGTGGTCTTGGTGATGGTAGTCATCAAGATGGAGTATGAGTTCGCCCAGAAAACCTTCTTATATATATATGTTAGTCGGTGATGAGTGTAATCCCATCGACGGGGAGTGAGGATGAGTGGAATCCCATCCGTGTGGACGATGATGAGTGTAATCCCACCATAAGGTAATGGTTGTTGTTGGATGTGAGTTCCAACGTGTTATCCGTGTATTCGAGTCATAGCTAGGTGCCAATATGAGATTATATGTGTGCCAATATGAGTTTATATGTTGCCAATATGGATTATTATATGTGTTTACATAAGATGTGGATTTGGACTTGATGAGCATGGCATAATATTGAATATATGTACATGCATCATGTATATTTTGGCTCTTGTGGATCGAAGGTAAGATCATGCATTCTACCTTGGTTGTGGTTGTGCTTGGACCCTGCATTGTCGAGGTTTGTTTTATGAGCTTACCCTCACTAAGCTTTATGCTTACGCTCTCTTTTGTTCGATAATGCAGGTCCGTAGTTTGAAGGTTGCTAGTGCAAGAGGAGAGCCTCAAGTGTGCTTGTTGGCTTTGAGTTTATCAACTATGGATTTTAAGTTATGAACATGTAATGGTCAAGCAATGGGATTTGTGCTTTGATGTATGTTGTTGGTTGTTTAGGAGCATGTTAGACTCTTTATTATGATGTTGTTGGTTTGGCTTTTGAATGCATTGTCTTGATTGTAAAACCATGTTTAGATTGCTTGCCATGAATGCTTATGTATGGTTGTTAAAGGCATGAACCTTCTAAGTGCTATGTATGTCTTCTTTTGGTAAATGCATGAATCCTATGGATGTATGATCCTTGTTCGTTTTGAATGCCTTGTTCGATGTCATCTTAGTTGCTTAAGGTTGTATGCATGTTTGTATGTGGCTAGGGAAGTCTTAAAATGCATCTAGAGTCATGTTTTAGAGTCTTAGGCTGCAAAATTGAGTATTGCAGTGCAAGGCGTATCGGTACGCCCAAGGACCGTATTGATACGGTCCTACACTTTGGGACTCAAGTTTGGCCTAGCGTACCGATACACGAGGGCGTATCGATACGCCAAATCTTCACTGGAAATCTGAGTTTTTGATGAGATTTTGGCATATCGGTTCGGGTCTAGACTGTATCGATACAGTTTTATATCGTTGACCGTGAGATGTTGACCGAGGAGGGCGTATCGGTACGCCCAAGGGCTGTACCGATACGGTATCACCGGGTTGTCTTTGGGCTGTTGACCTGGTCAATGCGTATTTATACCCTCTCCAGGTGTATCGATACGGCCTACTTTGTTAACCTAAAATGGGTTGTTTTAATTACGTGTTTGTTGTTTTGCCTCATTGTTTCTTCCATTGTTGCTTTCCACACATAGGATGTAATATCTCATCCAGAAAAGATAAAATGAATGAAAAAGTTTTTCGTGGGTCGGTAACCGAAGTGGAGCCTTAACGAGTTTCGCCTCGGTTATCCCCGTGTAGCCCACTCGGGTCGGTCAAGCGTCCGGACCGGGATGAGGGGGTTACACTTGTTGGTATCGGAGCCTAATGTTTCCGAGACCTCAGGCAGGTAAGTGAGGTAAGTTAAGTTCTTATATTGAAAATGCACGGTGTTTGCTTGCCATGTAAGCATGTTTGCTTGTTTATCAAGTATGCTTGTCGCTTTGTTTGAAGCATGTTGTGTAGAGTCCCATTGCTACTATTACATCGGGAAAAGGATTTTTAAAGTGAGGGAACATACTTGAGCCACTTGGAACCCTTGCCTTGCTAACCCTATCTTTTTGTGCTTTTTTGTGGTTGTAGTTGTTGTTTGTGAGCCTGATGTCGAGGCCTAGGGGTAGACCGAGGATGGTTTGTCAGGAACCTCGTGTGGAGGGTTCTGTAGATGAGCCGGTGGCCGGAGTAGAGGCTCTTGTGGGAGAGCCCGATGCTGGAGTTGGAGCTCCACCACCACCACCACCTCCCCGCCTGGAGTAGGAGGCGAGGCTGGAGCTGAGGGAGCGGGACCTTAGGTTGGCCAAGGAGGCCAAGGTCTGCTGGAATAGATATGGCTTCGCTTGTGCAAGCTATAGCGGGAGCATTTCAGGCCGCAGTTTCTGGAGCTCAGGCTGCAGCTCAGCCTAGAGGTGATGATACTAGTTTACCGTTGGAGAGGCTTCGTAGCCTATGGGCTGAAAAGTTCAGAGGGTCTGCACCGGAGAGGTTTGAGTTGTGGTTAGAGAAGACGGTCCGTATTCTAGCTCAGATGGGTTGTGTTGGTGCCCGTAAGTTGGGCTGTGTGATTTCTCTACTCCAGGGTGATGCCTACACCTGGTGGGTCACCATTACTACTGGGTTTTCTGAGGCTGAGATTGGATGGGATTTCTTTGAGTTTGCTTCCCGGAAGAGGTACCTGGGACCGAGATATCTTGATGAGAAGAAGCGAGAGTTTATGGCTCTTGTGCAGGGAGATGCTTCTGTGACTGACTATGAGATCCGTTTTGTTCGTCTGAGCCAGTATGCTCCAGAGTTGGTTCCTACTGAGAGGGACCGTTGTAACCGTTTCAGATATGGGCTTCACGAGGAAGTTAAGAGGTATACCTTAGCTTCAAATTACACTGATTTTGATGTCTTGGTCGCTAGGGCCAAGGACATTGAGCATAGCTTGGGGCTGACCAAGCGATCCGGGGGATCGAGCTTAGGGAAGAGACATAACAACTTTGACCGTGGTGATGCCAAGAGGCATCGGGGTGGCGGACAACAGTTTGACCATAGACGTGGTGGTGGCCACCATGGTAGGGGCTATCAGGGCCATAGAGCTGGAGGGCGGTTGCCCGAGTGCACACGTTGTGGGAGACATCATTCTGGAGAGTGTTGGGGTAACTTCCATGCTTGTTGGAACTGTGGTTCGAGGGACAAATTTAGGAGGGAGTGTCTGTATCAGGCGGCACAGGCACCGAATCTAGCACAAGCTCCTTCCAGAGAGGCCGTGGGTGCGGTCGTGGCTACTTCCAGCCTAGGGCTGATGCATCTAGGATAGATGCACATAGGAACCTTGCTCATGTTGTAGCCGTACAGCCAGAAGCAGGTGGACCAACGAGAGTCTATGCTCAGAGAGAGGCCAGGAACGAAACTGATGTGATAGCATGTAATTTTGAGTTACAGTTTATGTCTTTGCTTTCCTTGGTTGATTCGGGTTCTACGCATTCTTACATTTTGAGTGAACATGCAAAGAAGTTAGACATACATGTTGAGATCTTAGATGTTGGTATGCATGTGACTAGTTCTTTTGGTGAGACAGTTGTAGTTAGACGAATGTATAGGAGGTGTCCGCTGAAGATTCAGGGTCATGTGTTTCCGGTTGATATGATGGAACTTCTGTTTTATGGTTTTGATATTATTCTGGGTATGGACTGGTTAGTTGAGCACAGAGCTAGTGTGGACTTTGAGACGAAGAGAATTTCTTTGAAGCTTTCTGATGACTACGAGGTAGTAGTAGTAGGCGAGAACATTAAGTTCTTGTCTAATGTTGTGTCGGCATTAGAGGCTCATAGGTTGATGGATTCCGGATGTGGGGCTTACTTAGCATATGTGATGAATCCTAATATGAGTGAGGTCAGACCGAAAGACATTAGAACAGTTTGTGATTTTCCAGATGTGTTTCCTGAAGAGTTACCAGGTTTGCCTCCTGACAGAGATGTAGAGTTTGTAGTTGAGACTATTTCAGGGTCTGCTCCAGTTTCCATAGCTCCGTATCGTATGGCTCCGAAAGAGTTGAAAGAATTGAAGAGTTAGCTTCAGGAGTTGTTAGACCATGGTTTCATTAGGCCTATTAGTTCTCCTTGAGGTGCTCCTGTGTTGTTTGTAAAGAAGAAAGATGGCAGTATGCGAATGTGTATTGACTACAGGCAGTTGAATTAGTTGACCGTAAAGAACAAGTATCCGTTGCCTTGTATAGATGATTTGTTTGATCAGTTGAGGGGTGCTTCAGTGTTCTCGAAGATAGATTTGAGATCAGGGTACTACCGGTTGAAAGTAAAAGAGTGTGATGTTCCAAAGACAACCTTTAGGACTAGATATGGTCACTATGAGTTCCTTGTGATGCCGTTTGGGCTCACGAATGCACCTGCAGCATTCATGGATATGATGAACAGAATTTTCAGAGATTATCTAGACCGTTTTGTAGTTGTTTTCATAGATGACATTCTTGTGTACTCGAGATCAGAAGAAGAGCATGATGAGCACTTGAGACTTGTTTTACAGAGATTGGTGGGCAACCAGTTGTATGCGAAGCTTAGTAAATGTGAGTTTTGGATTCGAGAGGTTGTATTTCTTGGCCATGTAGTATCTGCCGATGGTATCTGTGTTGATCCGACGAATATTGAGGCTATTGTTGAGTGGAAACAACCTAATTCCGTGACAGAGATTAGGAGTTTCCTAGGATTAGTCGGTTACTATAGGAGATTTGTTGATGGTTTCTCTAGGGTAGCTGCTCCTTTGACTAAATTGTTGCAAAAAGGAGTTAAGTTTGGCTGGTCAGATGCAAGACAGAAGACCTTTGAGAAATTGAAAGAAGCTTTGACGTATGCTCCAATGTTAATACAACCAGTTTCGGGTAAAGAATTTGTGATCTATAGTGATGCTTCCTACATAAGTTTAGGTTGTGTTTTGATGCAAGAAAGAAAAGTTGTTGCTTATGCCTCGAGACAGTTGAAAGTGCATGAGAAGAACTATCCTACTCACGACATAGAGTTAGCTGCGGTTGTGTTTGCATTGAAGATTTGGCGTCACTACTTGTATGGTGAGAAGTGTATAGTTTAGACCGATCATAAGAGCTTGAAGTATTTGATGACACAGAGAGAGTTAAACCTGAGATATAGGAGATGGCTTGAGTTGTTGAAAGATTACGATTTGACTATCGAGTACCATCCGGGTAAGGCAAATGTAGTAGCTGATGCTTTAAGTAGAAAAGTTGCAGTTGAGTTGCGAGCTATGTTTGCTAGATTGAGTGTATCAGATGATGGTGGTTTGGTCACAGAGTTGCAGATGAAGCCTTCTTTGATTCAGTTGATTAGAGAGAAACAGTTGCAAGATGTGTCCTTAGTCCCTCATGTTCAGGACATAGTCGAAGGTAGACCGACCGAGTATGGTTTCAGTAGTGACAATGTGTTATGCATTAGAGACAGAGTTGTTGTACCAGAAGATGTTGAGTTGAGACGTCTGATTCTGAGTGAAGCACATTCGAGTCCTTTTTCTATGCATCCGGGTAGTACCAAGATGTACCGTGACTTGAAGAATGATTATTTCTGGGTTGGTTTGAAAAAGGATGTAGCCGAGTGTGTGAGCCGTTGCATGGTTTGTCAGAGAGTGAAGGCAGAACATCAGGTTCCTTCAGTTTTGTTACAGCCTTTGAAGATTCCGGAATGGAAATGGGAGAGGATCGCTATGGACTTTGTGTCGGGGTTACCGTTGTCTCCTTCGAAGAAGAATTCTATTTGGGTGATTGTTGACAGATTTACTAAGTGTGCTCACTTCTTAGCAGTGAACACTACAGATTCTTTGGACAAGTTGGCGAACTTGTATATCTGTGAGATTGTGAGACTTCATGGAGTTCCGAAGTCTATTGTTTCAGATAGAGATCCAAAATTAACCGCGAGGTTCTGGAGTTGTTTGTATAGTGCCCTAGGTAGCCGTTTGCATTTCAGTACTTCTTATCATCCGCAGTCAAATGGACAGTCAGAGCGAGTGATACAAACTTTAGAAGATATGCTTCGTTGTTGTGTGATTGACTTCCAGGGGTCTTGGGAGAAGCACTTACCTTTAGTTGAGTTTGCTTACAACAACAGTTACCAGGCTAGTATACAAATGGCTCCTTATGAGGCTTTGTATGGTAGGCGATGTAGGACTCCAATTTGTTGGGCTGAAACAGGTCAGAAATTGTTACCTATGCCGGATTTGCTCAAGGGAACTACGGAAAAAGTGAAGTTGATTTGCGACCGTTTGAAAGCAACTTCCGATAGTCAGAAGTCTTACGTAGATTTGAAGAGAAATAAGATTGAGTTTTCAGTGGGTGAGAAAGTGTTTCTGAAAGTATCTCCGTGGAAGAAGGTAATGCGATTTGGCTGGAAAGGCAAGTTGAGTCCGAGGTTTATTGGTCCGTATGAGATAGTTGAGCGGATTGGGCCTGTAGCTTACCGTTTGAGATTGCCTTCTGAGCTAGAGAAGATCCATGATATCTTTCATGTGTCGATGCTTAGGAGATATAGATCGGACTCGTCTCATGTTATGCCTGTTGAGGAGATAGAGTTGAATCCGGATTTGTCTTACAATGAAGAACCAATTGAGATACTTGCTTCTGATAGCAAGGTTTTGCATGGCAAGACCATAGAGTTGGTTAAGGTGTTGTGGAGACATAGAGGTGTGGAAGAGGCCACGTGGGAGAGGAAAACTGATATGCTTGAGCAGTTTCCGCATCTGTTTCCGCCAGGTAATTTCGGGGACGAAATTCCTTAAGTGGGGGAGAGTTGTAACACCCGGATTTGGGGGTCGGGTGAAATAAATAAATAAAATAATGTCTCGGTTTTTGTTTTGCAAAATTAAATTTAAAGTGTTGGACCAAATTTTTGATATTTAAGCCCAATAGCCATTTCAATGGCATTTTTGTAAATAGTTGGTCTTTCCAAATAAAACCCATTTCAAATAAACAAATTTTATCATCTTCTTCTCCAACAAAAGAAACCAACGACAATTTTCTCTCTTCAAGAGTTTCACTGTTACATCTCCTTTCCTCTTCATTTTTGGTCGGTTTTGAAAGGTAACTATATCCCCATTTTACTCTCATCTTCCTCTCTTCAAAAGTACCATTAGATTTCATTTTCATCATTGTTTTAGAAATTTTGGTTTTCTATGGAAAATGTTAAAGGTTGCTACTTTATGGGTTTTGGTTTAAGTTTTTGATTTGTTAATGTCCAATATGATCTTAGAAACCAAAAAGGTCCAACATATCTTAATTTTGGATGAATTTAAGCTAATTTTAGGAAATGGGTTTTGTTGGGGTTTTAGAGTTGGTTTAAGGGCTATTTTAAGTGGGAAAATGTTTGGTTATGATAGTATGGTATATGAGGATCGTTTTGGGTGTGTTTGATGATCATTTGGTTGTTTGAAATGGAAGATTTCAGTGGGTATAGAGGGCTGCTCGGGAATTCGGTTTCGAGCATGATCTTGGTTGCTAAATTGCTTGGAATTTTAATCCGGGTTGTTTCGATGACTAGTATTTGATTGTTGGTGCTTTGTTTGTATTTGGTTTTGGTTAGAATCAAGGTTTGGCATCGGTGAGACATCGGGAGTGAATCCGGAAGCTTGAAGGCCTTGGTTGCTTGGTTGTTGAGCTTGGAAGTGGAGGTGAGTGGTTAAAATGTTCTTAAATGGTTTTTGAATATTGGTTCAAGCATGTGGACTAGGTTGGGCTTGGTAGACCCACCTACAGTTGGGATTAGAGTGGTAGCCTAATCCCAAGCTGTAGTAGAGACTTTGGTTGTACTCTAATTGATGTTTATGCCTCATGTTAAATTGTGATTATGGTGTTATGTATAATGTGTTATACATGTTGTTGAGGCATGGTTTGATGCATTGATATATGCATGTGGTATGGATTGTGGTTTGTGCATGATGTTAATCATGGTGAGTACGTGCTAAGCACGGAAGATGATATGAAGTGATATTGTGGATTGTGTTTAATATTGGCACTAGTATGCTTGGGTACAAATGATCGATCATTAGGATGTTTAGTGTGCACACGTCAGTCAAATGCACATGTGGTCTTGGTGATGGTAATCATCAAGATGGAGTACGGGTTCGCCCGGAAAACCTTCTTATATATATGTTAGTCGGTGATGAGTGTAATCCCATCTACGGGGCGTGAGGATGAGTGGAATCCCCTCCGCGTGAACGGTGATGAGTGTAATCCCACCATAAGGTAATGGTTGTTGTTGGATGTGAGTTCCAACGTGTTATCCGTGTATTCGAGTCATAGCTAGGTGCCAATATGAGATTATATGTGTGCCAATATGAGTTTATATGTTGCCAATATGGATTATTATATGTGTTTACATATGATGTGGATTTGGACTTGATGAGCATGGCATAATATTGAATATATGTACATGCATCATGTATATTTTGGCTCTTGTGGATCGAAGGTAAGATCATGCATTCTACCTTGGTTGTGGTTGTGCTTGGACCTTGCATTGTCGAGGTTTGTTTTATGAACTTACCCTCACTAAGTTTTATGCTTACGCTCTTGTTCGACAATGCAGATCCGTAGTTCAAGGGTTGCTAGTGCAAGAGAAAGGCCCCAAGTGTGCTTGTTGGCTTTGAGTTTATCAACTATGGATTTTAAGTTATGAACATGTAATGGTCAAGCAATGGGATTTGTGCTTTGATGTATGTTGTTGGTCGTTTAGGAGCATGTTAGACTCCTTATTATGATGTTGTTGGTTTGGCTTTTGAATGCCTTGTCTTGATTGTAAACCATGTTTAGATTGCTTGCCATCAATGCTTATGTATGGTTGTTAAAGGCATGAACCTTCTAAGTGCTATGTATGTCTTCTTTCGGTAAATGCATGAATCCTATTGATGTATGATTTTTGTTCGTTTTAAATGCCTTGTTCAATGTCATCTTGGTTGCTTAAGGTTGTATGCATGTTTGTATGTGGCTAGGAAATTCTTAAAATGCATCTAGAGTCGTGTTTTATAGTCTTAGGCTGTAAAATTGAGTATTGCAGTGCAAGGCGTATCGGTACGCCCAAGGACCGTACCGATACGGTCCTACACTTTGGGACTCAAGTTTGGCCTAGCGTACCGATACACGAGGGCGTATCGATACGCCAAATCTTCACTGGAAATATGAGTTTTTGACGAGATTTTGGCTTATCGGTACGAGTCTAGGGTGTATCGATACAATTTTATATCGTTGACCGCGAGATGTTGACCGAGGAGGGCGTATCGGTACAGCCCTTGGGCTGTACCGATACGGTCTCACCGGGTTGGCTTTGGGTTGTTGACCTGGTCAAGGCATATCGACACCCTCTCCAGGTGTATCGATACGGCCTGCTTTGTTAACCTAAAATGGGCTGCTTTAATTACGTGTTTGTTGTTTCGCCTCATTGTTTCTTCCGCTGTTGCTTTTCACACATAGGATGTAATATCTCATCTAGAAAAGATAAAATGAATGAAAAAGTTTTTCGTGGGTCGGTAACCGAAGTGGAGCCTTAACGGGTTTCGCCTCAGTTATCCCCGTGTAGCCCACTCGGGTTGGTCAAGCGTCCGGACCGGGACGAGGGGTTACAATAAGCTTGTAAAACTATTATATGAACTACTTGAATCTTAAAAATTAAAAATAAAAAAAAAATAACAGCATTAAAATTTGGGAGCACAATTTTTCTGCGTGTCAAAATTCAAGTTATCCATACAATAGGTACATATATACTTTAATTTGATTTGTATGTTTCAAATATGCTTCGTCACAGCTGGTAAAACATGCTTGAGCCCGAGAAAAGTCTGAGTATGAAGAAGCTCGAACCCAAGAAAAATATGAAATCTTAACGATTCGAGCTCAAAAAATTTAGAGTCCAAAATAATCCAAATTCAAAGACAGTTTGAATTGAATCCGATTGTTTACCACCTCTTAAAAGTAGTTTTTGGAGGGGTTAAATTTTAATTTTACCATTAGATTAATACATAGATTTACTATTTTAAAGGACCTGACAATAAATTTTTCATTGGGGGTAAGAAATGTCATTTCTACCCGTTGTCCTCTCTAGTTTAAACCGACGAGAAAATTTATCAATATGATATCAATGCTTTGAGAAATTAATTAAAATATTTATTTATCTAAAAAATTGAAATATTTTGGGACAAAATAAAAAAACCACCCTAATAAACCGGGTAAAAATCTCCTGGCCCTAACCATGCCTCCTTCTATGCCTCCTGCTTAAAAATACTTAAAAATTAAATCTTGCCCCATAACCCTAATTTTCATATCCTAAACTCCAAACCCCAAACCCTAAAAAAATACACCTTACCCCCAATTCTCTAATCCTTAACCCTAAGCCCCAACCTTAAACCCCAAACCCTAAACTCTAAACACACTATTTTAAAATGGAAGCACAAATGGGGGCATACTTTAGGGGCAGATGATTTTCATCCCTAATAAACCTGTTTGAAAAAGTAAAATATCATACCTATTGGTATGAAAGGATAGAGACTAATATCGGCCAACACTAAAAGGGTACAAAACGATGTGATTTTAAAACAATATTAAAAGCGAAATCAAAATGGTATTGATTTCGTTTCGTTTGCGTTTGAGACAGGCAAAAGGGCAGCAGTTAGGTCTTCCCCGCTTAAAGATTATTCAATCGAATCGAGTTAAAATTTTTTAAATTAGTCAAATTAACAAGTTTCATTTTATAATTTAAATAATATTTGAAAATTTTTATTCGAAATGTTAAATTGAATAGTTTGATCAACCATGAAATACTACGGCAGTGTGGAGGATTATCTTAATTTACCTGCCCCAAAAGCCCCCTCTAGGATTACTTTATTCTAATCCCGCCCCCCATACAATATTACAACTTCTCAAAGTCATGGGATTAATGCTCCTCTCTTCCTCACATTACCTACTACTACTACTACTAATTTTAGCATCAATAAAATCATGCCACCTTTATTTTCATAAATATAATGTTATTAACTAGACACTCTAATCCGAACTATTTTTTGATTTAACCACCAGTATCTAATCCATTAACTGACTAATTCGATATTAAAAAGATATAATAGTTAAATTTTCTTTACTTTAGTTTAATTCTCAATTTGATTCCTTATCTTTCTATCAGTTTATTTCTATATACTTCGTTTCATCAATTACTTTATGGATTATTATCCTATAAATTGGCGGTGAAAACCGACAGTTTCCACAAACGTCTTAATTATGGGTTTAAGGTCTTAGTTTAGGGTATAGGGTTTAGGTGTAGGGGTTTAGAATTTAGGGATATTGGTTAAAATTTAGGGTTTTGGGTTATAATTCAAGGTTTATAAGTTAAAACCTAAATCCTAACCATATTACTCTAAAAACTAAACCCAACCTCTAAACCCCAAATCCTAAATTCTAACTACTATCCCTAAATTATAAAACCCTACACCTAAATCCCCAAACCCTACACCCTACACCCTACACCCTAAAATTAAGGCTATTGTGGAAACTTTCAGTTTTCATCGCTAGTGTATGAATATAAATCCTTAATTTATTCTGATTGTCGTTATTGTTAAAAAACATGTAACCCAATAAAATCATGTCACGTGTAATAAAATTAAAAACTCATCTCATTAAAAAAAACTATAAATATAACAAGAAAAATCTAGAATAATATCAAATTTACAAAATTAAATTTTGAACTTATATATATATATTTAAAAAATGCAATTATTTTTAATTAATTTGTGAAAAATAAAAAAATGAAATTATAAAAAATGAAAAATCAGAGTGTTTTAAAAAAATTGGGTTTTTTAAAATAAATTTTGTGTTGTGAATAAAATAAAGAAGAACAAGAATAAGAACAAGAAGAACAAAGAGATGAGAGAAAGAGGGAGATTTGTATTATTCTCAAAATATAGACTTGTATCCAATGCCTTCAATGAATCATCTATTTATAGGCATAAGAAGTACATAATACATTAAACTCTAATTCATAGAGATAATATTCCTAATAATAAATAAATCAAACTCCTTTGATAAAGTTCTAATCATGATAGACATCCACATAGATAAATATTCATAACACTCCCCCTTGGATGTCTATGAAGATAATGTGCCTCGTTAAAACCTTACTAAAATAAAAACCCAGTGGAAAAAAAATCTTTAGTGAAGGAAAAAGAGTACACACATCTTTGATACGCATAACTTGTTGCCTCATTAAAAACCTTACCAAGAAAACCCATTGGGACAAAACCTCGGTTAAGGGAAAAAGAGTGCAACGCGTATTTACTCCCCCTCATGAAAACATCACAGAAGATCTTTGAATCTTCATAATTTAATCTTGAATATCATTTTCTAAAGATCGCGAGGGATGAAACTTTGGAGTAATATGTTCCATGATGTATCAACTTTCAAACTAAGATATACATCTTGCTTTATCTTCACACAAGATAACTTTTATCATATCTTGTAAAAGTAAATCCACATATCTTTTGGATATGTTGGGTCAATAATCTTAGCCAAACACATTTTTTGGCTTGCCTCGTGCATAACAATTATTTCTACGACATTTGAGAAGGCATCAACGAATGTTTGAAGATCTAAATGTAATGATGTTTGTATATTCATAGATATTTCTTGACCAACTAATATATAGTGCTTCAAGACCAAGAAAAGATATAATTATCTTTATTCACATCCAATAATCTTACAACTATTGGGATACTCAATAGATATGCTCTATTCATATTGAATCTTCTTTAAGATTCTTTCAGCTTATGTCTATTCATAGACAAAAGAAATATATAAAAATGCTCGATCTTCAGGTCGAGATAAATTTGATGTCAAGATTCAAGTACTTGTATTGAAAGTACTTCATGAGTTTCCAATTTGAAGCTCTTTAGGAGTTCTAAAATTATCATAATGGATCTTGATCCAAACTCCTTTATAAAATACATAAGAAAATCTGATCATTCTTATAGTATTTTCTCAATTAGTATTCACTAAGGCGATTATACCAATTGCGCCAAAATATTCATGAGACATGTCTAAATAAATTTCCTCAGAAATTTCCAAATGCTTATAGCATCTTAGATCCTTCAAGGATAAATATGGATCCACAAATAATTAGACGCATGCAAAATTTTCAAAACTGCCAAAGTAATTGCATCCACCATGAAGTAATTAAAACTTTTCATAAATCATAGTTCAAGTCGTATTTACGACTACTTATTTGTGCCTCACTTGCATTACACCTTTAGGTGTTTGGACTGCTTGTCCAAATACTTCTACTTTAGAAGTTCAAAGCGTCTTTCAACATTGGCCAATCCAATATCTATACTTCCGGATAGATTTTATACAAGATCCTCGATTTCTTTCTTTACTTCTATAGAAGTATTTTATGTAAAATTGTTTGTAAAATCGTTGTCGACAACTTTCCAATTTTCTGGTTCCATTCTCGTAATGACATAACTCATCGAGATCTCTTCAAGATTTCAATCTTTATTTCAGGTACCTGAAACTCTTATAGAGTTTTATTATTTGTATGTCTTGGGTCTCTTCAGGAGCACCTGCCTCCAATATATGACCATCTCATATTACTTTCTATTTACGAGAATTTTGATCATTGGAACCATTTCAACTATCATGCTTCAGGCATGATTTACATTCTCTCGCTCTAACATGTAATTTAAACTTAGAACATTTCAGCTGGTATATGAGACTTAATTACTCTCATTGGGTCAGTAAATATGTCTGGCAGTTGACATGTAATAACATGAATTATCTTATGAACTTTTAGTTCATATACGAGGATCTAGATAATGATAATTCATTTTCCTCTATCCAGCTGATTATTGTCTCCCCCTGATGTTGAGAAAAATCATGTCATAAATGATTCTCCAATTAATGTTTAAGAATTTAAACATAAAAGGAGACTCGTACTCAATATATATTCTCAACCCTTTTTATTTACCCATTTTGTGCGTTGTGGTGGAGCAATTCATATCGCACATTCAAAAATCATAAAATGGGAAATGTATGGTTTCTGACCAAAAACCAATCATAACAGGGAGTTTATTATAACTCGTTGGCTTGATGCGTATAAGTGTTGCTATATGGAAACACCATATAAATAATAACTCTTTTGTTCTCATAGTTTAGCTATTAAATAGGAGGCATCCAATTGAAATTTTGCTAAACTATATTTTTCATGATCAATAGGCTTTGTAACAACTGATATAGCCTAAAATATAAACCCACTAGCTTTTCAAGACGAATAGTCTAACTGCATAATCTGAATATTTTTTAGAATCAATCTCACAAACTTCTGGTTGTAAGTCGATAAAACAATGTAGATGCATCTACTAAAATCATATAAAACTTTCCACATTTGTGGATATATGGGCCCATATTTCGTTCAAATATGCAAGACATACAGTCTCAACTTCAATACAAGAACTTTAAGTTCTAATTCTTTTGGTAAGTGGGATCATATATATATCCTTTGAGAACAAACAACACAAGAACTTCAGGTTCTTTTAGTAAGTGGAATTTAATCAATTCCTTTAAGCAACACAAGAACTTCATGTTCTTTAATAAGTGGAATTTAATTCATTCCTTTGAGAATAAGCACCACAAGAACTACAGGTTCTTTTAATATATGTGCATGTAAATCTCAATAATTTTTGCACCATTGATCAGGATGGTCTAACCGATCATGCCAACTATATATATATGTGTGCATATATCTCTGAATTTGTAAACTCCTTGTTTACCATAACATGTAATTCAATCTCACTCGTACATGTCTAGTACGACCATTAAAATTGTTCCTTTAAATAGGAATATATTTAGCTCTTTCGGAGCTTTCAATTGAAATTATCTTTTGGTAGTAATATATAGCTCTTCTAGAGCTTTCAACTGACATTTTGGCTACCAAAACTTATATCAATATTGGCTTATTTCAAATGCCAATTGATAACATATGTTATCTATAATTCCCAAAGGGATAATTTGCGAACTCATATTGCTCTCTTTATGACTTTGACGAGTATAACGCACTGTGAATATGGAATAAAGTTCCATTTGACAATAACATATTTGCTCAACCAGAGCCGTTTGTGATATTAGTACTTCCGGATATAGTACTCACTGCACCTTTCAAAATGTGCTTTGTTTCATTTACTTCAGGTAATGAAAATATGTACTTTGTATCATTCACTTCGAGGAATGAAAAATATAAAATATAGCACATCATATCAAGTCGATTATCTATCAGAGATAAACTTTCAAGTGCTCTTCGGAAGTATAGATATTTTAGTACTTTGAGAAATACTACTCATATTTTCCCTTGCATTTAAATGGGAAAATTATTTCTTATGCTTAAGTACAATATGAGTACTTGCATTATCTGCTAGGCATAAATAGCCACAATTCTAGGCATAAATAGCCACAATTCATTGTATATTTTATTCCGGAAGTAATCATATTCTTCAAATAATAAATTAACATAAAACGTAAATAAATAATATGTGAAATAAATAAACATAAAGCAAACCAACATAAATAAATAATAAATAAAATGAATTAACATAAGAAAACCAATTATTCATGTTAGAGGTTATAAGGGAAATAAAATAAATGATAAATTATTCCCTTCAAGGGTTATGAGAAAATTAACAATATCCAATTGAGTTGGATCAATAACGCCATAATTATTTTCACCATAAACAAATTTTGTTTATATTTTATTTCATTTATCATTCATGATTATGGATAAAGTCCATAATACTTTGGCGTTTGACAAGTACGAAACCAATGGTTTATAACATCACATTGGTAAAAGGATTTCACTTCCTTAGAATGATCTTTATCATTCTTGTCATCCTTATAACTTCGCTACCAGCGGGTAGAAGTATTCTTAAAATGACTATATTTTTTCATGTGTATATTCATAGCCTCGACCACGACCACAACTTTTAATGTGATTTTTTTTATTCCTTCCATAATATAATCTCACATTCACTTCAGGGAATGGAGTAGAGCCAGTGGGCCTTTAAAACCTTTTTCACATATCCTTATCACAGAGAACAAAGATTTAATCCTCGTACGCGGCATTGTTAAACCTGTCCACAAGGTCCTTTAAAAACCTCCTTTGAGACCAGTAGCCTCGCAGAACGGGATGTCCAGCCAATTATACTTGGATTATATCGAAAATTATGTCTCTAATTGAATAATGATTTACCATGTTTGCATTCACTTCAGGGAATGAAACAGATCCAATAATTGCATGGAATAAACATCATGCTTGCATTCACTTCAGGGAATGCCCCATCATTGATAATTTCATGGAATAAACATCATGCTTGCATTCACTTCAGGGAATGCCTCATCATTGATAATCGCATGGAATAAACATCATGCTTTGCATTCACTTCAGGGAATGCCTCCCATAAAATTATTTGGATCAAGACAAAATTTTAACACTTGATCTTGGAAGAAGTCTATGGTCGAATTTTACGATGAAGAAAAAATATTGCTTTCGAGCAAATATAGACTTTATAATAATCTTCTTGTAAATTCAAAATCATAATGATTTATCACACTTTAAAATAATAATATAAAGAAAAAAAAAATAAAACCAAAAGTTACCGATATTGATTTTTCTCTCGTGGACAATGGAGACATAGCATATGACCGAGATAGCTTTTCATAGTCCTTTTATATCACATCTCTTTCCAAGCCATTGAAAGATACCATGTAAAACTCAAAAAGCAAGGTTAAAAGCATCAACTATCAAAAATAGAATAACAAAATAAATATTAATATTTAATTATGGACTAAAACATTAAAACAAATGATGACCTAACATGCCATGTCACTTTTTTTTTAATACGGCTTCAATAATAATTAAAATATATCAGAATGCATTAACAAATTTATAAACTAATTAATAAACCTACCATAATGGCACATCACCTTTTGTGCGGACATCACTTTTTTATTTATTAAATTTCTTTTTAATTATTTTCAAAAAAAAAATCCAAGACCGCAAATACCTATAATATTAACTTCTGATACATTGACTTTCATAGTTTCATTATTTTTTGTTAACATCAATGGCGCCAAAAAAAAAACCAATCAAAAAGGATTTATGATAAGGATGAACATACCGTGGATACATACCGAATAATTATGCAAGGACTATCGACTTGAGTGTGTGGTATGAGCTACGATAAATAAATCTTGTATTATGAATCGCCAACAAGAATCAAGGCAATTGGTTAGGGCTTCGTGCTGATAACGTGTTGTGAATAAAATAAAGAAGAACAAGAATAAGAACAAGAAGAACAAAGAGATGAGAGAAAGAGGGAGATTTGTATTATTCTCAAAATATAGACTTGTATCCAATGCCTTCAATGAATCATCTATTTATAGGCATAAGAAGTACATAATACATTAAACTCTAATTCATAGAGATAATATTCCTAATAATAAATAAATCAAACTCCTTTGATAAAGTTCTAATCATGATAGACATCCACATAGATAAATATTCATAACATTTTGGATTTTTATTTAGTATTTTAAAATAAAAATGGCTTTTAACATATAGTCCTACTTTAAGTTTCGACTTTCTTGGAACCAAAGTAATTGGATCACAAACATGACCTAAATATTCCTATAAAGAAATCATAGCCGTTCATCACAAGGTCATTCCCCCCTATAATTAAAAATAACTACTGGTTTCTAAATTCTAAGCCACAACACATAACCTGAAGCTGCAAACATCAGTCAAACAACCTTCCCTCTCTTTCGGTTCATCTACTCTAACATGGCTGCTTCAGATATAGTTGTGATCATGGATTTCGACAAGACGATAATCGACTGCGATAGCGATAACTGGGTGGTGGACGAACTAGGTGTTACTCGTTTGTTCAACCAACTCCTCCCCACCATGCCTTGGAACTCTCTTATGGTAAGTAATCGCTCTTTGTTTTTTGTTTTGCTTTTCTTGTTGTTCCAAATGCAAGAACTAGGGTTTTTTAATCACTGTTGTTGTTTAAACATATGTGTATTTACAGGATACAATGATGAAGGAACTTCATGCGCAAGGAACCACCATCGATGACATTGTAGCCGTCTTGAAACGAACTCCTATTCATCCTCGAATCATCCAAGCCATCAAATCTGCTCATGAGTTAGGGTATGTAATTATATTTCTCACTCGGAATTAATTATGTACTTTTATTTCTGGTTTTCTCGTTGGTAAAATACTCAGTGTTTCGTGTGTAACACGGCATTATTTTCAGATGTGATTTGAGGATTGTTAGCGACGCCAACGTGTTCTTCATCGAGACAATCTTAGAGCATCATGGCTTGAGGGGATGCTTTTCGGAGATCAATACGAACCCGAGTTTCGTAGATGAAGAAGGCAGGTTAAGGATCTTCCCTCTACATGATTTCAGCAAACATCCCCATGGATGTAACCATCCCTGTCCTCCCAACATGTGCAAGGTACCTATAAATAAATGTTTCCAACATGTTCTCTTAGACACGTCTCTGATTATTGATATAATCAAATGCATTATTTAAAAGCATTATTAGCTGTTAAGTACGTGGAGCTTATCATATTTTCTTTTGAATAGGGTATTGTAATTGAAAGGATCCAAGCTTCTCTATCCGCCATGGGAGAGAAGAAAACAATCATCTACATGGGTGACGGGCTGGGCGATTTCTGTCCGAGTTTGAAGCTCGGAGACGGAGACTACATGCTGCCGAGGAAAGATTTCCCGGTTTGGGACTTGGTTTGCAAAAACAGGAAGTTAATACAGGCTGAAGTCTGCGGATGGAGCAATGGAGAGGAGTTTGAGCATGTTTTACTCCATCTTATCAGCAAGATTTCCATTGTAAAAAGCAACACTGCTAAGCTGTATTCAGACTGCAAACTACAAACAACTCCAGGAGCTGCCTCTGAAGCCTTTACCAAGACCCTTTATGTTGGTCACTAGATGTTAAAAAATGGCTGATGCCATGCTTTATCTATCCATATATTGAGATAAACAGTATATGGATTTATATTTGTACTATCAGTGAATTATAACGCATCAGAATGTTTAGTTCTCTAAAGCAAAATCTAAATTCCAGAACTGAACCTGAGTCATCAGTGCATCATATATTTGTTTCATAACTAATAATATCAGAGATTCAGAGAAGGAAAGCATGAGGAAATTCTAGTAACGTGCCCGGATCATTGTTTACTCCATCCTTTTTGTTTTTGTTTTTACGTCTTTTTCCGGTAAAGGACATTGCCCGGATTATTGAAAGTCATGTGATTAAATGATTCATCATGGTGTTGTCGTAACGTGCTAATATTAATATTTGGGTGCTGCTTTCACTACTGATAGTAGCAATTGTGGGGTTGTTGGGTGTTGCTGAATAGTTTTGCAGTATGCTCAAAAACATACATAAACAATAGGTAACAAATCTCTTTTTAAAATATGAGCATGATCAATTAAAACAATTTAAAACTGAGAAACTAAGAAAAATCTGTCATACTTGCTTCCGAGCTTAGCTTAGATTAGAGTAAAATCTCTTTATAACAAATCTCTTTTTTTTGTTTTATATTTTTCTTTTCTTTTTTAAATTTAATAAATCTATTTTTGTTATACGTTTTTCTCTACTTTGGTACGTATACTCTGCCTTTTGGCACGTTTTTCTTCTTTTAATCGACCATTTGGCCGCTTCTTTTTCCTTTGTTTTTGTATCAGGGTTGGATTAGACGTCGCCACGAGCCCACGACTGATCAAGATGACACATTTTTGTTTATCATGTTGATCCCCTGTTTTAGACCCTCGAACTTAATTTGGATACGAGCTTACAATCATCGCTTTTGTTCGCGATTGAGTTGTGGTTATGATCGTGTTGTCAACATGCCTTATTATTATTCATTTTTTTTAATGTTGTTTGTTGTTGGTTTTTACCTTTCGTCGTCGAGCTTTGGTGATGTTTGCATCTTTTTGTTTCGAGCCTTTGAGTTAGGGTTTTTCCCTTTTCTTTGTATGATCTTGTTTATGATATTTTCTTGTTTTTAGGAATATGTTTGGATAAGTTTCATTCTTTTGAAATCTAAGATGCAAATCATACCAAGTTGTCATATTCTTAAAATGTTCCATATTAGTCTTATGTTCTTTGAGCCTTGTACTAACATGTGTCCAGTCATTAAAACCTTCATTAGCTAATTGACCATTTCCAAGTCCTTTTTTAAATATTTTACAACAAAAATAAAAAATTCAATCCAATTCTTTAGAATAAATCAACCACTCTCTATGACATTTTCCTCATTTGATAATACTCTTGTATATAATGTTGAAGAAAATTGCTTTGACAACTTATTTTTAGGACCTTTCTCTATAGACAAATCTCTTTTGAGATCTTTAACTATTAAAAGATCAATCATTTTAGCATTAAGATTATCTCAAATTCTAGGATCAAATATATCCGGTAAATTTTTAGTGTCAATATTAATATTATTTTCAACAATTAAAGTATCATTATCAACATTCTGACTAGTATGATTATCACTAATAGGATTAGAATTGTCATTTTGAATTAACACATCATTTTCACTTAAAGATTTATCTTTATCTACATGCATATTTTCATTCAAATCAACACAATTATCATCATTATAATTCAAATTAACACGATCATCATTCAAAATAATTTTATCATCAACAACATTATTAATTTCAGCAAAAGTATGTGATTCTTTCACAAAGAACTTATTAAGAGCTCCTATTTGAGATTGATTTAACTCTTTTCGTCTGTTTTTTTCTTACGTTTTTATATCCAGAATCATATTTTCTAATTGCAGGACCCATGATAAAATTCTCAAAGAAAGAGATTAAGTGATAAGCTAAAATTCAAAAGGATAGAAAGAACCTGGAAATTGAGAAGAATAAAATTTTAGAACAATCGAATTACAGGTCTTCAACAGGATTGCCGAATTGGAGAAGAAACAACCTTTAAATTCTTAAAATCTTGAAAAGTAGTAGTAGAAATTTTCTTTTTTGATTTTTAGATGATGAATAAGATTGAAGAAAATTAAAAATAAAACAAGTATAAATAAGACAATTTTTTTACCGTTACTCACTATAAATGTTGTTGGATTTTCTAGGAAAAAAATGATTGCAATTAATTTATTGAGATAATAAATGAGAGAATTAAAAGATTTTTTATTCTATTTTATCATGGGAACTGATAGCAGATTTTTTTTAAGAAAATAATATTTTTACTAATAGATTTTTTAAAATGTGGGGCCCTTAAAATTTTGGGGGCCTTGTGACATATCATATCTTGCACTTGTAAATGGACGGGCTGCTAGTATATTATAATGATTATTATTCTATACATTGGCGGTGAAAACTAAAAGTTTCCACAAGCTTCTTTTTCCTTTGTTTTAGTATCAGGGTTGGATTAGACGTCGCCACGAGCCCACGACTGATCAAGATGACACACTTTTGTTTATCATGTTGATCCCCTGTTTTAGACCCTCGAACTTAATTTGGATACGAGCTTACAATCATCGCTTTTGTTCGCGATTGAGTTGTGGTTATGATCGTGTTGTCAACATGCCTTATTATTATTCATTTTTTTAATGTTGTTTGTTGTTGGTTTTTACCTTTCGTCGTCGAGCTTTGGTGATGTTTGCATCTTTTTGTTTCGAGCCTTTGAGTTAGGGTTTTTCCCATTTCTTTGTATGATCTTGTTTATGATATTTTCTTGTTTTTAGGAATATGTTTGGATAAGTTTATTTAGTTAAGTTGTAAACTTTCATTGTATTTTTAATTTTTCTCCTTTAATAAAACTAACGTACTCATATTAAAAAATATTATTTATTGAAAGAAAAAATATTAAATTTAAAGATCAATAATAAAATATATATTTTATGAGGAATTAAAAAATAATTTTATCATTATTTTTTTTATAAGAGCATGGCTCCACTATTCCATAAAACATCATCCACGAAAATTGAGATAAAAATCTTATGCCCTTTTCAATGCCTCTATATACAGAAAACAATAATCTGCATGGGCGACGGGCTTGGCGATTTCTGTTCGAGTTTGAAGCTCGGAGACGGAGACTATATGCTGCCGAGGAAAGATTTCCCGGTTTGGGACTTGGTTTGCAAAAACAGGAAGCCAATATAGGCTGAAGTCTGCGGATGGAGCAACGGAGAGGAGTTTGAGCACGTTTTACTCCACCTTATCACCAAGATTTCCATTGAGAAAAGCAACACTGCTAAGCTGTATTCAGACTGCAAACTACAAACAACTCCAGGAGCTGCCTTTGAAGCCTTTACCAAGACCCTTTATGTTGGTCACTAGATGTTAAAAATGGCTGATGCCATGCTTTAGCTATTCGTGTATTGAGATAACATTTTATTTATTGTAACAGTAAATGAATTTATATTTGTACTATCAGTAGCAATTGTGGGGGTGGTTGGGTGTTGCTGAATAGTTTTGCAGTATGGTGTATAGCATGGTTTTGTACTGTTGTTAGAGTTATGGTGCTTTCGCCTTGGAGTTTGTTCATTTGTACTCTTTTTCTCCATCCTAGTGTTAGGGTAGTTTTTAATGAGGCATATAATAGTATTCTTATTGTATGATCTTTATTTCTATAAATAAAATCATACACGTTGATCAAAAAAATATTTCAGGAGCATAAATTTTTTAGCATGTCAAAATTCAAATTATCCGCATAATAAGTACATGTATACTAAATTTTGATCTACATGTTTTAAATATATTTCACGACAACTAGGTAAAACAAGGTTGTGCTAGAGAAAATCTAAGACTGAAGAGGCTTGAACCCAAGAAAAATCCGAGACTGTAAAGATTTGAGCTCAGAAAATCTGGTTTGAAATAATCCAATTTCGAAAAGTCTTGATTCGAATCTGTATGTTTGCCACTAATTACTAAAAAGTTCAAGATCTATTAATTAGCTGAGGGACTGAGAATGCTCATGTTGTCCCGTCTTGTATGAGTTTGCATCTGTAACACCCGGGTTTGGGGGTCGAGTAAAAATAATAGTAAAATAATGTTTCGGGTATCGGTTTCACAATTTAAAATAATAAAATACTATTTTGGGCCCGGGTTTTCAAACAAACAAATTATGTTGGGCATGTTTTGGTTTTAAAGCCCAATTACATGGCATTTGGAAAATTTAAATGGCTATCCTCATTAATGGAAAAAAGGTAAATAAATGGACTTCTAATTTAAATTCCCTCTTTTTATTAAATATCCCTTTTGTCATCTTCTTCACTCCTATCTTCCATTTCCAACGACAAGGAGAGCTCTCTTCTCCACTTACACTATTCCATCATCATTCCTCTTCATTCTTGGAGCTTTTTGAAAGGTAAACATATTTTTGACTTGGCCTTGGTCTCCTCTTCATTTTGGTATCTTTAGATTTCACTAAAACTATGTATTTTGTAATTTGGGTTTTTGAAAGTTTTGGTTAAAGGTTGGAGCTTTATGATTCTTTATCAAAGCTTTTGGTTTAATGTTGATAGATAAGTTGTTTAGGAACCATAAGGTCCAACATATGTGATTTTTAAAGAGTTTTACAATGATTCCCGAATTTAGGTTTTAATGGGGTTTTTGAAGGGTTTAAAGGTTGATTTTGGGTGTGTTTAATGTTGGAAATTGAGGGCTATTGGTTGTATGTTGGCTAGGGATCTTTTTGGAAGCATTTAAGTGTGTTAAAGAGGTTGGGATCTTGAGTTTTGGTATGGGTTTGATGGCTGCTCGAGATTGATGTTTTTGGGGTTGTTCATAGGTTGAATTTATGTGTTTATTGCTTGAATGGTGTTCCGGGATTGCTACATTGTTGTATGAGCTAATTCGAGGTTATTTTGTTTGTGTTGAGTTGGTTAGAGGCAAGAGGAAACAATGGAGGAACTTCGGGCTCGAATCCGGAAACTTGAAGACCTTGGTTGCTTGGTAGTGGAGCTTGGAGGTGAAGGTGAGTGGTTAAATGTTTTAAATGGTTTTCAAGTGTTGGTTCAAGCATGTGGACTAGGTTGGGCTTGGTAGACCCACCTAGAGTTGGGATTAGAGTGGTAGCCTAATCCCAAGCTTTAGTTAGAGACCTTGGTTGATCTTTAAAGTGTTGATTTATGCCTCATGTTTAATCGTAATTATGGTGGTTATGTATATGTTGTTATACATGTATGTTGAGGCATGGCTTGATGCATTGTTATATGCATGTTGATGATAAATTTGATGGGGATATACGTATGTATGAAATATGATGTGATTTTTGTATTAATGATATACATGTAGTGTTGTCATGTGAAATGATATTATGAGGTGGTTGCATGATCCGAGGATCATGGTGAGTACATGCTAGGCATGGAAATGTGGTTTGTGCATGACGGTAGGTCATGGTGAGTACGTGCTAAGCACAGAAGTTGTTGTGAAATGATATTGTGAAAGATTAATGAAATGTGTAGTATTGGCACTAGTATGCTTGGGTACAATGATCAATCATTAGGATGTTAGTGTGCACACATGAGTCAAAATACGTGCGTGGTCTTGATGATGGTAGCCATCAAGATGGAGTACGGGTTCGCCCGAAAATCTTCTTATATATGTTAGTCGGTGATGAGTGGAATCTCATCGAAGGGCGTGAGGATGAGTGGAATCCCCTCCACGTGAAACGGGCGTGAGGATGAGTGGAATCCCCTCCGCGTGAAACGGTGATGAGTGTAATCCCACCGTAAGGTAATGGTTGTGTTGTTGGATGTGAGTTCCAACGGTTATCCGCGTATTCGAGTCATAGCTAGGTGCCAATACGGATTGTGGTTTATGTTACTCATATGCTGAATATATGTGTTTTCCATATGTTGTGGTTATGGATTTGTTGAACATGACAAGGCATTGATACTATGTTCATGCATCATTTATATTTTTGGCTCTTGTGGTAAGAAAGTAAGAACTCATGCATTCTACCTTGGTTGTGTTGCTCGTGCTTGGACCCTACATTGTCGAGGTTTATTTTATGAGCTTGCCCTCACTAAGCTTTTATGCTTACGCTCCTTTTGTTCGACAATGCAGATCAGTTGCTTGTGGGTGGCAAGGGCAAGGAAAGGCCTCCAAGTGTCGCTTTTGGTTAGCTCAAGTGTGATCTTTAAATTGTACATTGTAATAGTCAAGCAATGGGATAGGTGTTGTTGATGTGAATGCTTTGTTGTATGATGAATTGGTTTGGCTCTTGGATGCTTTGTTTGAATTGTAAACCTTGCTTATGTTGCGTGTCATGAATGCCTATATGTTTTGTCTCTATGGCATGAACCCTTATGAGCGAAGTATGTCTCCTTTTGAGTAAATGTATGAATCCTTTCGATGCATGATCCTTGCTTGTTTTGAATGCCATGTATGTTGATATCTTGGTTGTTGAAGGTTGTATGTATGTTGGTTATGGCTAGGGGAGTCGTAAATCGCATCTAGAGTCGAGTCTTAAATCGTTTTGCTGAAATTTGGAGACTTGCAGTGCAGAGCGTATCGATACGCCTAAGGGCCGTATCGATACGGTCTTGCCCTTCAGAACTCAGTTTCGGCTTGGTGTACCGATACTCGGGGGTGTATCGATACGCCCAAAGCTCACTGGAAAATTGAGATTTTGGTGAGGCTTTGGCGTATCGGTACGGGGTTGTCTCGTTGACCGCGAGATGTTGACCGAGAAGGGTGTATCGATACGCCAAAGGGTTGTATCGATACAGTCTTCCTGCGTTGACTAAAGGTAGTTGACTTGGTCAAGGCGTATCGATACCCTCTGTAGGTGTATCGATACAACCTGCTTAAAAAGGAAAAATGGGTTGTTCTAAAGTGTTGTTTTGGATGGCCGTTGTTATTTTGTTTGTGTTTCCGCTGTCGTGTTTCACATAGGACTTAATAATGCATTTAGACAAGATATAAATAAAATAAATTTTCTAGGGTTGCTAACCGAGGTGGGTCCTTAACGGGTTTCACATCGGTTTTCCCCGTGTAGCCTACTCGAACCGGTCAAACGTCCGAACCGAGACAAGGGGGTTACATTTGTTGGTATCAGAGCCTAAGGTTTCCGAGACCTTGGGCAGGTAAGTGAGGTAAGTTTAATTTTTGTATTGTAATTGCACGGTGGTTGCTTGCCATGTAAGCATGTTGCTTGTTATTCGAGTATGATGTGATGTGTGATTGTTTGATTGTGAATGTATGTTGTTTGATCGTGCGTGTGTGTTGCTTGAAGCATGTTGAGTAGAGTCCCATTGCTTCTATTACATCGGAAAAAGAGATTTTTAAGTGAGAGAATCATACTTGAGCCACTTGGAGACCCTTTCCTTTCCTAACCCAGTTTGTATGTTAATTTGTTGTTGTTGTTGATTTATTGCTTTTTGGTAAGTTTGAGGCCAAGGCGTGGGTCGTAGATTGGTAAGTGGGAGTTGTGGTATCTGAGAATGTGGATGATATTGAGGGAGTTCATCGTTATAGTTAGGGAAGTATGGTTGTACTAGAATTGAGGTACAATTTGTTTGTTCGAGTCCGTGTGTATGTGGGTTGATTCTGGTTGGTGAGGGACGATGCGATCGATTCTGGTATTTGTTGGTACAAAGAAGTAAAGACCCATGAGTGGGAGTCAGAGCGGTATCGATGTTATGGTAGATAAGCCCTTGGTACAATTTTTGAGTTTGCTCCCTCCGGTTAATCCTGAATCTGTACTCCCGTATGTAGTTAGCAAGCATGCAAAGTTTGAATGTGCCCGGTGGAGTGTTAGAGGTAGGTATGAGTACCTTAGTTCTTTTGGCGAGATCAAGGTAAGAGTCTCGTGTGAGTGATCTGAAATTCAGGAATGTTAGTTGGTGATCGTTGGGGTTCGGCCTATGGTTTTAATACAAGAAAGTCGGTCAGTACCCGTGAGTGGGAATCAATTTGTGTGTTTGGGCCAGTGTGTGTCTGAGTTGTCTTCCAGCAAGAAGGAGAGATGAAGTCGCTTCCGATATAGTTGAGCCGAGAAAGAAGTCTTGGGCTTTAACTCCAGATTGTTTGGTAGTGGGATGTTTTGAGTTGTCATGACCGATGTTATAGAACAAGTTAGCATGATTGTTTGTGTGTGATCAGAACTGAATTTTGAAGTTTCGAGATGCTCTAAGAACGGTTTTGAAGAGTTAGGTTATGTTGAAGAACCAAGCTGAAAACAAGAGAATCGAGAACTATCAGCTGTGTACATGTGAAGTTGCAATTTCTGCAGATCTGTCCTGTTGTGTGAGCATGCGAAGAAATTTGATATACCTGTTGAGATCTTAGACGTAGGGACACATGTGACTAGACCTTTTAGTGAGATAGTGGTGGTCAGAAAGATATGCGGAAGATGTTTGTTGATGGTTCAGGGTTACGCGATTCTAGTAGATGTGAAGTAATTGTCTTTTTACGGTTTCAATGTAACATTTGGCTTGGTTTGGCTTACAAAACACAGAGCTAGGGTATACGTTGAGACAAAGAGAGAGTTGCCTTGAATTTGCAGATTTCTGTGAGACTGTAGTAGTAGGTGAGGATGTGAACTTCTTATCGAATGTTGATCCAGCTTTAGAGGTCAAAGATTGATTGAGTTTAGTTGACAGGCTTGCCTAGCAAATGTGATGGATTTGATTTTTGAATGAAGATTAGACCGCAGAATGTTAGAATAGTTTGTGATTTTCCTAGAAGTGTTTGCAAGAATTGTTCGGTTTGTCCCCTGACAGGGAAGAAGAGTTTGCTATCGAGACCGTCTCCGAGCTTGCTCCTGTTTTGATTGCTCTGTATCTTATGGTTCCCGAAAGAATTCAGAGTGTTGAAAAACCAGCTACGAGACTTGTTAGACCTTAGATTCATTAGGCTTAGCACATCATCTCAGAGTATGACAGTGCAAATTGTGAAGAAGAGAGATGACATACGAGAATGTGTTTAGATTTCAGGTAGTTGAAACAAGTGACAGTGAATAATTAGCATCCGTTTCCGAGCATCAGTGATTTGTTGATCAGTTAGGGTGTGCTCCAGTCTTTTCGAAGATTAATTTGAGATCCGATTACTACCAGTTGAAAGTGAGAGAATTTGAAGTACCGAAGACAGCTTTCGGGGCAAGATGTGATCTCTTTGAGTTCCGAGTTATGCCGTTTTGTTTGACTAGTGTGTTAATTACTTTTATAGAGATGTTGGGCAGAATACTTCCTGAGTTCCTTGATCAGTTTGTAGTAGTCCTCATAGGTGGTACATGGGTATATTCAAGTACCGAAGGAGATCATGACAAGCTTTGGAGTTAGTGTTGTAGATCCTATTAGAGAATCAGTTGTATGCCAAGATGAGCAAACGTGAACTCCGAGTCAAGGAAGATGTTCTCCTAGGACATGTAGACCAGTCGAGTGTATTAGAGTAAATCCTAAGTAGGCAGAAGAAGATGTGAGTTGAAAGAAACCGAAGATAGTGACATGTATCTATAGTTCCTAGGTCTAGCATTGTTACTATCAGAAGTTTGTAAATAGTCTTTCGAAGATAGTTGCTCCATTGACAGATTGCTACAGAAGAATGTTCAGTTTGTGTGGTCAAATGCGAGACAACGAGCCCTTGAGAAACCGAAATAAACTTTGAAGAGAGCTTTGACCTTGGTCCGACCTATATCAGAGGAAGAATTGTTGAACCATAGTGGTGCATTACATGTAGGGTTAGGTTGTGTGCTCATGCAAGACAGAAGATTTGTGGCTTATTCATCGAGATAGTTGAAAGACCTTGAAAAGAATAATCCGACACAGGACATAGAGTTAATTACAGTTGTAATTGCTTCGAAGACTTAGAGACAAAGCATGCATAGTAAGAAATGCACAATATATATACATATCATCAGAACTTGAAATATTTGATGACCGAGGAAGGGTTGAAACTTGAACATCATAAATTATTAGAACTGCTTGAAGACCGTAATCTCAAGATTTAGTACCATCCGAAGAGAGTCAACGTAGTAACCGATGTTTCGAGTTGCTTTTGCTGAGCTATACTCTAGTTGCGAGCTATATTTGCCAGATTCAGTTTATCGAATGATAGTAGTTTTGTGGTCGAGTTTCATGTTAAACCTACTTTGAGTCAGATACTTGAAGAGAAACAGTTGCAAGACAGGTTCTTGGCACCTCACGTGCAAGATATGGCAGAAGGAAGACCTTCAGAATACAATTTCAGAGACGATAGAGTTTGTATTTTTAGAAGACAGAATAGTTGTGCCAAATGACATAGTGTTTTGAGACGTATTGTTTTGGCCGAAGCACACGACAATTCATTTGTATTGCATCTGAGTAGTATGAAGACGTAGTGTGGGTTGAAGATGAGTACTTTTGGATTGAGTTGATGGATGATGTGGTTCAGTATGAGAGTGAGTGTGTAATTTGCCAGCGTGTCAAGACCGAGCATCAATTTTATTCTAGTTTGTTACATCCGTGGAAGATTCTTAATGAAAGTGGGTAATACATTAGAGAGACCTTGTGCCTGGTTCGTCTTCGATTTCCTACGGGAGAGTTTAGCCGAGTAAGCAATGATAGTTGCATCGAGTGTGCTCATTTTATACATGTTCACGTTACTTGTACCTTGTGTAAGATGGCGGAGTCGTGCCTTAGCAAGATTGTGGGTTGTACAGTGTCTTGGAATCGATAGTGGCCGACAAGGATTCGAGATTTCAACTAGATTTTTGGGGATGTCTGCATAGTGTTTGGTTACTTGTTGAAGTCAGATGATCAGTCAGAGAAAATTATCGGTTAAGTATTCCAATGGTGCCGTATGAGATTGTGAATTGGGCTAGTTCTATTGTTTATTTGTTGCGGTTACCACCAGAGTTAGAAATGGGTTTGTGATGTGTTCCGTGTACCTATGTTTCGGAAATGTGAATCAGATCTGTCCCGTGCTATGTTTGTTGAAGAGGTTGAGTCGAGTTTGAAATTGGCATGCATTGAAAGAACCATTGAGATCTTAGCATCAGATAGCTAATGATTGTGTGGTAAGTCTACCGAGTTGGTTAGTATGTTGTGGTGAGAAGGAAAGTGTGGAGGGGCAGTTTTCGTGGCTCTTCATGTTCGATAAATTTCGGGGACGAAATTTCCTTAAGTGGGGGAGAGTTGTAACACCCGGGTTTAGGGGTCGGGTGAAAATAATAGTAAAATAATGCTTCGGGTATTGGTTTCACAATTTAAAATATTAAAATACTATTTTGGGCCCGGGTTTTCAAACAAATAAATTATGTTGGGCATGTTTTGGTTTTAAAGCCCAATTCTATGGCATTGGAAAATTTAAATGGCTATCCTCATTAATGGAAAAAGGGTAAATAAATGGACTTCTAATTTAAATTCCCTTTTTTTATTAAATATCCCTTTTGTCATCTTCTTCACTCCTATCTTCCATTTCCAACGATAAGGAGAGCTCTCTTCTCCACTTTCACTATTCCATCACCATTCTTCTTCATTCTTGGAGCTTTTTGGAAGGTAAACATATTTTTGACTTGGCCTTGGTCTCCTCTTCATTTTGGTATCTTTAGATTTCACTAAAACTATGTATTTTGTAATTTGGGTTTTTGAAAGTTTTGGTTAAAGGTTGGAGCTTTATGATTCTTTATCAAAGCTTTTGGTTTAATGTTGATAGATAAGTTGTTTAGGAACCATAAGGTCCAACATATGTGATTTTTAAAGAGTTTTACAATGATTCCCGAATTTGGGTTTTAATGGGGTTTTTGAAGGGTTTAAAGGTTGATTTTGGGTGTGTTTAATGTTAGAAATTGAGGGCTATTGGTTGTATGGTTGTTAGGGATCATTTTGGAAGCATTTAAGTGTGTTAAAGAGGTTGGGATCTTGAGTTTTGGTTGGGGTTTGATGGCTGCTCGGGATTGATGTTTTTGGGGTTGTTCATGGCTTGAATTTATGTGTTTATTTCTTGAATGGTGTTCCAGGATTGCTACATTGTTGTATGAGCTGATTCGAGGTTATTTTGTTTGTGTTGAGGTCGTTAGAGGCAAGAGGAAACAATGGAGGAACTTCGGGCTCGAATCCGGAAACTTGAAGACCTTGGTTGCTTGGTAGTGGAGCTTGGAGGTGAAGGTGAGTGGTTAAATGTTTTAAATGGTTTTCAAGTGTTGGTTCAAGCATGTGGACTAGGTTGGGCTTGGTAGACCCACCTAGAGTTGGGATTAGAGTGGTAGCCAAATCCCAAGCTTTAGTTAGAGACCTTGGTTGATCTTTAAAGTGTTGATTTATGCCTCATGTTTAATCGTGATTATGGTGGTTATGTATATGTTGTTATACATGTATGTTGAGACATGGCTTGATGCATTGTTATATGCATGTTGATGATAAATTTGATGGGGATATACGTATGTATGAAATATGATGTGATTTTTTTATTAATGATATACATGTAGTGTTGTCATGTGAAATGATATTATGAGGTGGTTGCATGATCCGAGGATCATGGTGAGTACATGCTAGGCATGGAAATGTGGTTTGTGCATGACGATAGGTCATGGTGAGTACGTGCTAAACACGGAAGTTGTTGTGAAATGATATTGTGAAAGATTAATGAAATGTGTAGTATTGGCACTAGTATGCTTGGGTACAATGATCGATCATTAGGATGTTAGTGTGCACACGTGAGTCAAAATGCGCGCGTGGTCTTGATGATGGTAGCTATCAAGATGGAGTACGGGTTCGCCCGAAAATCTTCTTATATATGTTAGTCGGTGATGAGTGGAATCTCATCGAAGGGCGTGAGGATGAGTGGAATCCCCTCCACGTGAAACGGGCGTGAGGATGAGTGGAATCCCCTTCGCCTGAAACGGTGATGAGTGTAATCCCACCGTAAGGTAATGGTTGTGTCATTGAATGTGAGTTCCAACAGTTATCCGCGTATTCGAGTCATAGCTAGGTGCCAATACAGATTGTGGTCTATGTTACTCATATGTTGAATATATGTGTTTTCCATATGTTGTGGTTATGGATTTGTTGAGCATGACTTAGCATTGATACTATGTTCATGCATCATTTATATTTTTGGCTCTTGTGGTTCGAAAGTAAGAACTCATGCATTCTACCTTGGTTGTGTTGCTCGTGCTTAGACCTTGCATTGTCGAGGTTTGTTTTATGAGCTTACCCTCACTAAGCTTTTATGCTTACGATCCTTTTGTTCGACAATGCAGATCAGTAGCTTGTGGGTGGCAAGGGCAAGGAAAGGCCTCCAAGTGTCGCTTTTGGTTAGCTCAAGTATGATCTTTAAATTGTAGGTTGTAATAGTCAAGAAATGGGATATGTGTTGTTGATGTGAATGCTTTGTTGTGTGATGAATTGGTTTGGCTCTTGGATGCTTTGTTTGAATTGTAAACCTTGCTTATGTTGCGTGTCATGAATGCCTATATGTTTTGTCTCTATGGCATGAACCCTTATGAGCGAAGTATGTCTCCTTTTGAGTAAATGTATGAATCCTTTCGATGCATGATCCTTGCTTGTTTTGAATGCCATGTATGTTGATATCTTGGTTGTTGAAGGTTGTATGTACATTGGATGTGGCTAGGGGAGTCGTAAATCGCATCTAGATTCGAGTCTTAAATCGTTTTGCTGAAATTTGAAGACTTGCATTGCAGGGCGTATCGATACGCCTAAGGGCCGTATCGATACGGTCTTGCCCTTCAAAACTCAGTTTCGGCTTGGTGTACCGATACTCGGGGGTGTATCGATACGCCCAAAGCTCACTGGAAAATTGAGATTTTGTTGAGGCTTTGGCGTATCGGTATGGGCTCTTAGCGTATCGGTACGGGATTGTCTCGTTGACCGCGAGATGTTGACCGAGAAGGGTGTATCGATACGCCCAAGGGCTGTATCGATACAGTCTTTCTGCGTTAACTGAAGGCAATTGACTTGGTCAAGGCGTATCGATACCCTCTGTAGGTGTATCGATACGGCCTGCTTAAAAAGGAAAAATGGGCTGTTCTAAAATGTTGTTTTGGTTGGTCGTTCTTATTTTGTTTGTGTTTCCGCTGTCGTATTTCACATAGAACTTAATAATGCATTTAGACAAGATATAAATAAAAGAAATTTTCTAGGGTTGCTAACCGAGGTGGGACCTTAACGGGTTTCACATCGGTTTTCCCCGTGTAGCCTACTCGGACCGGTCAAACGTCCGGATCGGGACGAGGCGGTTACAACATCCCGACATTTGCCTTGGGAATGCAAATATCTCTCTACTTAATAAAAAATTAAAAATTTCGTATTATTCAAGTTACGTTTTATAACTCAAACTTTATTTGAAAACTTCCAAATCAAAGTCATAAAATTATGATTTAAGTCTAATTAAAAAATATTTTTAAAATCGAATCACTTAATATTGATAATTTTAGCATCAATAAAATCATACCACCTTTATTTTTATAAGGGTAAACTACACCATAACCACTAAACTATTGACTTATCCTATTTTAACCACTGAATTATAAATTTTGTCAATTAAACCACTAAATTATAAAAATAGTTTTAATTAAGCCACTTATTGTTAACTTTTAACGGAAATAATGACATGACAGTTAAATAAATTTGCGTAAGTACACATTAAGCCTTAGTTACATATTCTATTTTGGTCATAATTTTAATTCATATCAATATATCTAATCCACCAATTGGATGGTGACACATGTCACTGTTGGATTGAAAATTTTATCTTAATTTCATCTATATATTTTAATAAATTAATCCTCCAATCATATATTAATCCTACTTTAAGTATTGACTTTCTTGGAACCAAAGTAACTGGATCACAAACATTACCTAAATATTTCCATAAAAAATCCAGCGCCGTTCATCACAAGGTCATTCGCCCTAAAAATAACTCTTGGTTTCTAAATTCTAAGCCACCACACACAGCGTGAAGCTGCAAACCTCAGCCTAACAACCTTCCCTCTCTTTCGATTCATCTACTCTAACATGGCTGCTTCAGATATAGTTGTGATCATGGATTTCGACAAGACGATAATCGACTGCGATAGTGATAACTGGGTGGTGGACGAACTAGGTTTTACTCCTTTGTTCAATCAACTCCTCCCCACCATGCCTTGGAACTCTCTTATGGTAAGAAATCACTCTTTTGTTTTGCTTTTCTTGTTGTTCCAAATGCAAGAACTAGGGTTTTTTAATCACTGTTGTTGCTTAAACATGTATATTACAGGATACAATGATGAAGGAACTTCATGCGCAAGGAACCACCATCGATGACATTGTAGCCGTCTTGAAACGAACTCCTATTCATCCTCGAATCATCCAAGCCATCAAATCTGCTCGTGAGTTAGGGTATGTAATTATATTTCTCACTTGGTATTAATTATGTACTTTTATTTCTGGTTTTCTCGTTGGTAAAATACTCAGTGTTTCGTGTGTAACACGGCATTATTTTCAGATGTGATTTGAGGATTGTTAGCGACGCCAACGTGTTCTTCATCGAGACAATCTTAGAGCATCATGGCTTGAGGGGATGCTTTTCGGAGATCAGTACGAACCCGAGTTTCTTGGATGAAGAAGGCAGGTTAAGGATCTTCCCTCTACATGATTTCAGCAAACATCCCCATGGATGTAACCATCCCTGTCCTCCCAACATGTGCAAGGTACCTATAAATAAATGTTCCCAACATGTTCTCTTAGACCCGTCTCTGATTATTGATATAACCAAATGCATTATTTAAAAGCATTATTAGCTGTTAAGTATGTGGAGCTTATCATATTTTCTTTTGAATAGGGTATTGTGATTGAAAGGATCCAACCTTCTCTGTCCGCCATGGGAGAGAAGAAAACAATCATCTACATGGGCGACGGGCTTGGCGATTTCTGTCCGAGTTTGAAGCTCGGAGACGGAGACTATATGCTGCCGAGGAAAGATTTCCCTGTCTGGGACTTGGTTTGCAAAAACAGGAAGCTAATACAGGCTGAAATCTTCGAATGGAGCAATGGAGAGGAGTTTGAGCATGTTTTACTCCACCTTATCACCAAGATTTCCTTTGAGAAAAGCAACACTGCTAAGCTGTATTCAGACTGCAAACTACAAACAATTCCAGGAGCTGCCTTTGAAGCCTTTACGAAGACCCTTTATGTTGGTCACTAGATGTTTAAAGCCTGGTGGTAAGCCAGAAAGTTGCTTCCGTTAATCCTGGTGTGTGAGTAATTGTATATGTGGCTTGCGTCGGCTAGGCTTTGTATACACATCAGGTGATTTTGTAAGATTAAAGAAGTTTTTAACGAGGCATGCAACTCAGGTTTTAGGTTGTATCACCAATAAAATTAGGGTAATCTTAATCCACAGTCGCTTTCGTTTAGGGTTTGTTCTATTTTGGTCATTAGAATTTAAAAAAATTATTTTTAGTCACTTACGTTTAGAATCGTATCTATTTTGGTCATTGGGGCGTTAGTCTCTGTTAATAAAAAATTAGTTTTTAATATAACCTCCAAACTTTCAAAACTTTATTTTTCACTTCCCAAAAACAATTCTGAATCCGATTGGATAATTCGAATCTTTTCTTCAGTCCATTGTTGTCCCTCCAATCATTGTAAACTTAAGCTTCTATAATCTCTTTTGTAAATGAACTATATGCTTACATACAGAAACATATACATATATATGTAGTGTACAAGAAACACTACCCTCCATTCCTGCATGATGAAGTATGGCGTCTGAAAAGGATAGCAAAAGATGGCGCCTTCTGTAAACAGATGACCTCCAATAATATTTCACATTCAAGGACTTCCTGCGGTTGCACGTTACCAATCCATCTACACTGCGCGTCGCGCGATGTAAGAGAACCATTTATTCAGTTCATTCACAAAACTTCAAGCATTTTGTTATTCGATTTAAGATGAGTACGAATAAGAGTATAGGTGTGTGTATTTATGCACCAATAGTTTAGGGACATGAGGAGGGAGAGTAATATAGGTTTTGATGCATTTTTTTGCTGAACCAATCTGAACTGTGACATTACTGCAGATGTTCGGTGTTGGGATCTCAAATCGGGTATGGGATACGATCGTAGATCATGTTTTGTCTTGCGTTGTTGATGATGATGACTTGTATTCCTACTACGGAGCTGTACAAGGCGTTGGACTCCTATTAGACTCCAGTTACAGAGTTGTGGCTGCAACATTTGATGGGCTTTAAATTATCACCCTATGGAAAAATTAGCCTTTTCTCAGAAGGTTAGTCTGTCATATTCATACAATCATTTACTGTAATTCACAAACATGTTCCATATGACTTACTGTCAAATGATTCTCTAAACTTTCAACTTCTGGTGGAAGATGCAAAGAGACAACAATGGACCGAAGAAGGGATTTGAATTGTCCAATCGGATTCGGAATTGTTTTTGGAGAAGATGATGAAAAATAAAGTTTTGAAAGTTTGAGAGTTAAATTAAAATTTATTTATTTTTATTAACGGGGACTAATGTCCCAATGACCAAAATAGACACGATTCTAAACTTAAGTGACCAGAATAATTTTTTTGAATTCTGGTGACTAAAATAGAACAAACCCCAAACGAAAGGGACCACGGGTGAAGATTACCCATAAAATTATATTTGCCGGAAAAAAACTAATATCATGGCTTAACTATTCATGTATTTGGTTAACATTGTATTTATTGGTGCAGTAAATGAATTTACATCGGAATGTTTAGTTCTCTAAAGCAAAATCTAGATTCCAGAAGTGAACATGAATCATCAATGCATCATATACTTGTTTCATAATAAATTATATTTGTTCATAAATTTTAGTTTTTCTACTAAAGTATGTGTATACCGTCTAGACAAACCGTTCAAGTTCAGATCATTTAGAAATAACATTTTTTCCCACTTGAATTACTTAATAAGTTCATTTTCGTCTAATACTTTGCAACCTCTAATGTAGATGATTGCTATTTTAATAATCATATTTTATTTTTAAATATATTTGTAAGAAAATCAAAGATAAAATAGTTTGAATTTGGGTTTAAAAAATCAAATACACGTGACTTAAAAAAATGTTAATTGCGGCAAATGAAACTCAACTTCAAAACATTTTAATTGAATTATCAAAAGTACTAGCATACAGTCTCATCCCAAAAGATGGGGAGGCCCTGCGCTACATCTTAAAATGAGGCCCCTAAAATAATTTATAATAAATCAAAATTTTAAAGTATCAAAATTTATCATATTACTAATCTTTTTTATAAAATAAAAAAATTTCCAAACATATGAAACTAAGATAATATCACAAAACAACTCTACAATTGTGATATTTTATTTAAAAAGTGCCATCCTCCGAACACTTTTAGAAGCAAAATCGTCAACCAAATCTTCATAGTCAATTTTCTCTAAAATATCATTCTCAATCGCTATCAATGCTAACCCATTAAGCCTTTCTTGTGACATAGTAGAACACATATAGCTCTTTAACAATTTTAATTTGGAAAAGCTTTGTTCTGCAGATGCAACTGTCACGGGAATAGTTAATAAAATTCTATATGCAATAATAACATTAGGAAAAATATTACCTTTCAAAAACTTCAAAATCTCCAATGGTCCCATTTTTTCGATAGGCAATGATGAGTAGCTAGTTTAGTCGTCGTTTTATTCCTAATTGTGCTTAAATTGATGATTTGTGGATCTTAATTCTGGGATATTTCGTGTTTTCTCATGAAGGACTTGGTGGATGCAGAACAAACAGGAAAAGGTTGGGAACTGCAGAAAATCCGGATTCGTGGTTAGGATGTTGGGCATGAACTGAGGCATGAATGCTGACTGGACGCCACATCAGCACCTTCAAGAAGTCGATGTCAGCAGCGTGATAACTTACCAGCTGCATATCAACTTGTTTATCAGCGAGATTTAAATTTTAAATTTTATCATTATCTTATGTAATTAATTTGAATTATTTTAGAATTTATCTTTATCACTTTGGAGTGATTTTTAGGGTTTTAGACTACTATAAATACCCCACTTTGGGGTGAAACTCATCAGGGAATTCACTCTTGTTCTTCATTTATCTTTAGCTTAAATATATCTCTTTTCTTTTACCTTCTTTAGTTTTTATTTTTCTTTTCCTTTGTTAAAACTAAGTATGGTTTCTTCACCAACCATGCTTAGCTAAATTTCCCTTAGCCAAAAGCAACGTCAAACCCGACTTACCTCGTGAGATTAGAAGAGTTCTTCATTCCTCCAACATTTCTTTTTTCGATTCTCTGTAAAATTGGTTAGGCAATCGGCCTAACCTTTAGGCATATCAATTATTTCATTCCGAAGGCGTCATCGGATTAGAAGTGGTTCAGATCTAACGTTGGGGACGAGAATAGGCTTGTAGCAAATTCAACTCCCTAAGAACAAACTTAGTGGCGGTCCAATAAGGGGAATCAAAATCGGAAACAATTCTCGTTGAGACAACTATTTGAGCATGGGCTTCTCCAGCACTATGCAGACTTGTGTTAGCATCGATGGCCATAGCTAATCAACTTAGCACTTGATTTCAAGAATTTCCCTGGGAATTGAGTTTACCGTAGAGAAGCAAGTTACAAGGGTTGGGCCTTGTAGACTGTAACCGAAAAGAAGGTTGAAGCAAAATCCATTTCCGTGATCGAGAAGAGTTGTGGCAAAGCAAATCTTGAGGCTAATTCATTCCATAATTTATTTCAATATTTCTTTTCACTTTTATTATTCTTCCATTACTCGAATTAGTTTATAAACCCTCATTTTTATTATTTGCAGGTTTCTTGGTCTAAGTCAGAACGAATAGGTGTTGGAACCCCCTAGTCCATGTGGATCGACCCTTACTCTCGCTATATTATTTTTAATTATTTACTTGAGTTTAAAGATTTATTTTGACGCAAGTAACAACGTATGTCAAAATTGGCGTCGTTGTTGGGGACTACGGCAAAGTTACTGATATCGTTCTTTATTGATTTATGACCAAGAGTAATTCGAGAGAACAAGTTGATTACGTCTCGAAAATCGAAGCACTAGCCCGAAAGGGCACACACAAACACTTCGGGAAAAGAAGAACAAACAATGCCAACAAAGACTTGAACGCGATCTAGAGATCACATCCGAAGCGGATTTGAATTTTGATCATACTAACGAAGAACCGGATCCGATGGAAGACGAAGATCAAACTATTCATCAGCTTAATGCGGCACCTGATGGACAACAGTTGATGTGCATTACCTTCCCGAATGGCACAACACCATTTATGCTAAAAACGGGTTTGATTCACCTTTTACCTACTTTCCACGGCATGTCGAACGAAAATCCGCATAAACATTTGAAGGAATTTCGCATGGTTTGTCTAAGCACAAAACCTCAGGGAGTATCCGATGACCAAATTAAACTTAGAGCTTTTCCATTTTCTTTAGCAGATATCGGAAAAGATTGGTTATTTGATTTACCTCCCAACTCTATTACAACTTGGACTGATATGTCTAAACTCTTTCTTGACAGGTTCTTCCCTGCGATAAAAGCGAGCAAAATAAGGCGCAGTATCCTGAGCATTCAACAAAAGGATATCAAATCCTTATATGAATACTAGGAGCGTTTTAAAAAGTTGTGCGCAAATTGTCCACAACATGGATTGTCGGAACAAACCTTGCTCCATTATTTTTATGAAGGATTGGCGCCCATGGATATGAAAGTAGTAGATGTAGCAAGCGGCGGGGCTCTAGTCAATATGACTCCAACAACGGCAAAACGTTAATATCAACCATGGCCGCCAACTCGCAAAGGTTTAATCAATCTAGAGAACCATCTCGAAGGGTTCACGAGGTAAGTGCAGTTTCTTTGGAAAATAAAATTGATAAATTAGCTGATATAGTGCATTATCTTGTTGCAGACAAAAAAAGAATAACTAAACTTTGCGGAATCTGTACTAGTCCAGAACATCCGACAGACTGTTGTCCGATGATTAAGGAAGATGATATCGCTCAAGCCAATGCCATAGGAAATGCATATAACCCTGGATGGAAAAATCATCCAAATTTCAATTATGCGCAAAACCAGAGACCAAATCAAGTTTATCAACCAACTGCACCACAACAATATCAACCGCAGAAGCCATCGTTGGAGTCAATTGTTGAAAGGTTAGCGCTAGCCCAAGAAAAGTTTCAACTAAAGACCGAAGCTCACTTTGAAGCAATTGACAAACAGATAAGTCAACTAACGTTAGTGGTAAGTTGCTTAGAATCCAAAGAGAAATTACCTTGTCAAACGGAGCCCAATCCGAGAGAGAATGTGAACGCCATCACTTTACGAAGCGATACCATCATCGAACCAAAAGCCACGGAGGAAAGCGTTCAAAAGAAAGGTAAAGAGAAATCACCATCTTCCACTGAGAAAGGTATGTCCAATCCACTTTCTGCACCATCTCCCTATGTTACTCCACACCCTTTTCCTTCAAGGTTAGTTAAACGTGACAAACAAGCTGAAGAGAGGGAGATTCTAGATGTGTTTCAAAAAGTGGAAATCAACATCCCACTCCTCGACGTAATCCGAAAAATCCCAAGGTATGCTAAATTTTTGAAAGATTTATGTACTAACAAACGTCGTGTTATAGGAGTTGGAAAAGTTAATCTAGGAGAACACGTATCGGCGGTTTTTCAGCGAAGGTTACCGCCAGAATTGAAGGACCAAGGTATGTTCGCCATTCCCTACAAAATCGGTAAAGTGGGTATTAAAAGAGCAATGTGTGATTTAGAGGCCTCTATTATTGTTATGCCTCTTTCATTTTATAACTCACTTTCTGCTGAGCCTTTGAAGGATAAAAAAGTAACCATACAACTGGCAGACAAATCCATAATTTACCCGGAAGGATTGCTAGAGAATGTCTTGGTAAAGGTAAACGATTTAATCTTTCCGGCAGATTTCTATGTCATAGACATGGAAAACGATCAGACTAATAATTCTTCTGAAATCTTCCTTGGTCGTTCATTTTTAAGTACTGCAAATACGAAAATCGATGTGAGAAGCGGGATCCTTACAATGGAGCTCGATGGCGAGGTGGTAAAATTTGATGTATACAAAGCAATGCGACATCTAGATAATGTTGCTGGTATTAATTTTATCGATTTCATTGAACATGTTGCTGAAGAGTTTATAGAATCTAACTTGTCTGATAATTTATGTAGGAAATTGGAAGGCCACGACGAAAAAATTAGAGAGTTGGAAAATATTTCTTTTGTCAATTCTGATCTACACTTAACTCCTTCAAAAATTAAAAATTTTCCTTCCATTTTGCAGGCACCAGATATCGAGTTAAAATTACTGCCAGATAATTGAAGTGCAAATTTTTGAGTAAAAAAGATATCTTGTCAGTAATTATTTTAGACAAGTTTTCAAGTACAAAACGAATGAACTCCATAATCGTAAAATTCCTCTTAAGGAAATTCTTAGTTGAACAAAGCGCAAGAAGTGGAAAAACTATTTGCCGCAGTGTCTGTAGTCTGAACCAGGTCATCGAGCTAAACGACGATAAAAAAAGCGCTAAATGGGAGGCAAACCATTTTTAATTTCTTTCATTTTATTTCTTAAATTTCTCACTTAATTTTAATTTTTGTTTAATTTTTTTCAAGTGCATCAGATAAATTCAATCGAATCCAACATTACCGAGATCCTCTCCTATCTCCGACCAAGCACATCTCATCGAGGGCGTGGGTGCGGTCGTGGCCGTAACTAGTTCAGGGAGTTTTCTCATTCCCTTTCTTTCATTTTTATTTGCATTTTGGGATAAAATGACTTAAGTGAGGGGGAGTAGGTATCCATGTCAAATTCTCATAATTTCTTGTTCGAATGCTTGTTCTCTTGTTCTTGATTTTATTTAAATTTAAATTACTTTTTGATTTCCTTTGTTTCGCCTTGTCTCTTTGTTTCCGTATGATATTGGTATTTTTCTTGTTAGAAATTCTAGGTTGCATAATAGATTAAGGCATGCTTAGAATTTTTCATATAACCCTTGTCATTCCTTACTTTGTTAATTGACATGATGCTTACTTTTGTACACAAGACAATTCATGAGAGCTTTTGAGCCTAATGAGCATGCATTATTTTTGCTCTTTGTTTCTTTGAGTGTGCCTAGCTAATTAGTTGCATTCTAGAACTTGTGGTTTAAATACTTTTCGAGATTACATTTTTTATTGTGATGCATTAATATGATAGAGGCATTAGGTTTAACCCCATTCTCTTCCAAAAAAGCCTACCCCTTGTTATTATCTCAAAGTGAAACAATTTTGAGCCTTAATCTTTTTCTTTGGATTACCTTATTATTTAACCCACACCAATTCTATTTTTATTTCCTCTATTTTTGTCACCTTTTTTCAAGACAAAATTGTCTAAAAAAACAGTGCAGTCCAGCAGTGCATAAAATACATTGCAAAAAAAAATTCAGTGCAGAAAATGATTCGAATATGCAGTAGAAAAAAAACTGCAGAAAAAACACAGTGCAGAATTTATTCGAATCTACACAGTAGAAAAAAAAACAGTGCAATTTCACAGTTTTGATTTGAATGAAAAAACAGTTTTGAATAAGAATTTTTGGATGATTTTTGTCTTAAATTTTAACCCATATTTTTCAACATTTATCCTACTCGAACCTTAGCCATGTTGCAACCCTTTTAAGACCTCTTGATTTTTCCATCACATTCATACTAAGTAGTGGAGATTAGATTTAACCACAAGCTTATGGTAATGCTCTAACTAGTTTTGGCTCGAGTGATTTTCTCTACCCTTAAACACTTTGAGTGACATGAGTGATTCCTTGTGAGAGTACTTGGTTTGCATCATTGTTGTTAACATGGTATTGGAATGTTGTTTTTGCTAAAATTATTTCTAAGTCCTGTCATTTCTCTTTTTCTCCTTTTATTTTCTTTCATGTTTAGATACTTAGTCATACCGGAAACTTCGAGACTTCGAGAAATTAAGGATGACAACTTGAGCTTAGATTTGTTTAATTTTTTTTTTATACTTGAGGACAAGTATCAGATAAGTGAGGGGGGATTTGATGAGTAGCTAGTTTAGTCATCGTTTTATTCCTAATTGTGCTTAAATTGATGATTTGTGGATCTTAATTGTGGGATATTTCATGTTTTCTCATGAAGGACTTGGTGGATGAAGAACAAATAGGAAAAGGCTGGGAACTGCAGAAAATCCGAATTCGTGGCTGGGATGTTGGGCATGAACTAAGGCATGAATGCTGACTGGACGCCACATCAGCACCTTCTAGAAGCCGACGTCAGCAGCGTGATAACTTATCAGCCGCAAATCAACTTGCTTATCAGTGAGATTTAAATTTTGAACTTTATCATTATCTTATGTAATTAATTTGAATTATTTTAGAATTTATCTTTATCACTTTGGAGTGATTTTTAGGGTTTTAGACTATTATAAATACCTCACTTTGGGGTGAAACTCATCAGGGAATTCACTCTTGTTCTTAATTTATCTTGAGCTTAAATATATCTCTATTCTTTTACCTTATTTGGTTTTTATTTTTCTTTTCCTTTGTTAAAACTAAGTATGGTTTCTTCACCAACAATGCTTAGTTAAATTTCCCTTAGCCAAAAGCAACGCCAAACGCGACTTACCTCGTGAGATTAGAAGAGTTCTTCATTCCTCTAACATTTCTTTTTTCGATTCTCTGTAAAATTGGTTAGGCAATCGACCTATCCTTTAGACATCTCAATTATTTCATTTCGAATGCGTCGTCGGATTAGAAGTGGTTCAGATCCACCGTTGGGGACGAGGATAGGCTTGTAGCAAATTCAACTCCCTAAGAACAAACTTAGTGGCGGTCCACTAAGAGGAATCAAAATCGGAAACGATTCTCGTTGAGACAACTATCCAAGCACAGGCTTCTCCAGCACTAATACAGACTTGTGTTAGCATCGATGGCCGTAGCTAATCAACTTAGCACTTGATTTCAAGGATTGCCCTGGGAATTGAGTTTACCGTAGAGAAGCAAGTTATAAGGGTTGGGCCTTGTAGACTGTAACCGGCAAGAAGGTTAAAGCAAAATCCATTTTCGTGATCGAGAAGAGTTGTGGCAAAGCGAAGCTTGAGGCTAATTCATTCCATAATTTATTTCAACATTTCTTTTCACTTTTATTATACTTTTATTACTCTAATTAGTTTATTAAACCCCCATTTTTATTATTTGTAGGTTTCTTGGTCTAAGTCAAAACGAATAGGTGTTGGAACCCCCTAGTCCCTATGGATCGACCCTTACTCTTTCTATATTATTTTTAATTATTTATTTGAGTTTAAGAAGTTATTTTGACGCAAGTAACGACACGTGTCAGGCAAGAACTCTCTTAGTAACCTCAACTCCACATACAATTCATTTTCATCAATATCAGATTGTCCTTTATTCTTAAGAATAGACTCAAAATAAGCACAACGAGACTTTAGACTCGCATCATATAGAGACTGCAACTTATGAGAAGTAAATAAAAAACCATTTTTTCCATATTCTTGGTATTGTTCAAATCTCCTATTAAGAGAAACAATAGCTTGATCAACAATATATAAGAAATAATTAACTATAAATGATTCCTTTGGAGATTGTGAAACCATAGATGGCGTGTTATCTGAATTCTCATCAAAAAATCTTTTTCTTTTAATTTAACGTCTTTGAGGAAAAACAGGATCAATGTTCATTTCAATGGCAATACCCTTAGCAACATCCAAAGCATCATCGAAACCAGTTTCTCTATATCGCTCAAAAAAAGAAAGCAATCCCTTTATTTTTTTCATGGCAACATCAATGAACATGTCCTTTGATTGTAAATGTTGACTAACCAAATTAACTGTATATAATATTTCAAACCAAATAATAATTGCCACCAAAAACTCAAAATCATTTGTTGCTAAAGATTTAGCTTCACTTTGTACTTTAATATCATTCTCACTACTTTTCGCTACTTTTCGCTACTTTTTGCTAAAGATTTGTTGCTAAAGATTTAGCTTCACGTTGTATGATGCCGAAAAAATCTCTAGCTTTACCACAACCATTAGCCATATCACACAAAGTTAAATTAAGACTATGACAACCACAAGAAGTGTAAAAAGCTCTAGTATTTATATCTAACAATTTTTTTGTACTCCTTGATGTTTTCCTTTCATATTTGACCCATTGTCATACCCTTATCCTCTTATGTCACCTATGTCAAGATCAAGATCTCTTAATTCAGTTTGTAAAATATCAAAAAGTCTTTGACCCGTGGTATCGTTCACATTTAAAAATCCTAAAAAAGGCTCCTCAACAATAATAGGACTCGAAAAAATATCAACATATCTAATTATAAGAGACATTTGTTCTTGGTGGCTCACATCAAGAATACAATCGAGTATGACTGAAAAATACTTTACTTGTTTTATTTTCCAAATGGTTTCAGACTTAATTGCAGAACCAAGCAAAAGTATTAATTCATTTTGAATTCTAGGACCAAGATAATGAAAATGAAGTTCATCATTTGTAATACGTCGAACATGCTCTTGAACAACCGGATCAAATTCACATAACATTTCTATTAAGCCCAAAAAATTTCCATTATTATTTTTATATAATGTACCATTAGTATCACGAAATGCTAAGTTATGTTTTGCAAGAAATTTCACCACTGAAATTATTCTAAACAATACATTTTTCCAATGTTCCTTCTCCTTTTTAAGTTGTTTTTGCGTCACCTTATCAATAGTTTCATTCTTTTGAAATCTAAGATGCAAATCATACCAAGTTGTCATATTCTTAAAATGTTCCATATTAGTCTTATGTTCTTTGAGCCTTGTACTAACATGTGTCCAGTCATTAAAACCTTCATTAGCTAATTGACCATTTCCAAGTCCTTTTTTAAATATTTTACAACAAAAATAAAAAATTCAATCCAATTCTTTAGAATAAATCAACCACTCTCTATGACATTTTCCTCATTTGATAATACTCTTGTATATAATGTTGAAGAAAATTGCTTTGACAACTTATTTTTAGGACCTTTCTCTATAGACAAATCTCTTTTGAGATCTTTAACTATTAAAAGATCAATCATTTTAGCATTAAGATTATCTCAAATTCTAGGATCAAATATATCCGGTAAATTTTTAGTGTCAATATTAATATTATTTTCAACAATTAAAGTATCATTATCAACATTCTGACTAGTATGATTATCACTAATAGGATTAGAATTGTCATTTTGAATTAACACATCATTTTCACTTAAAGATTTATCTTTATCTACATGCATATTTTCATTCAAATCAACACAATTATCATCATTATAATTCAAATTAACACGATCATCATTCAAAATAATTTTATCATCAACAACATTATTAATTTCAGCAAAAGTATGTGATTCTTTCACAAAGAACTTATTAAGAGCTCCTATTTGAGATTGATTTAACTCTTTTCGTCTGTTTTTTTCTTACGTTTTTATATCCAGAATCATATTTTCTAATTGCAGGACCCATGATAAAATTCCCAAAGAAAGAGATTAAGTGATAAGCTAAAATTCAAAAGGATAGAAAGAACCTGGAAATTGAGAAGAATAAAATTTTAGAACAATCGAATTACAGGTCTTCAACAGGATTGCCGAATTGGAGAAGAAACAACCTTCAAATTCTTAAAATCTTGAAAAGTAGTAGTAGAAATTTTCTTTTTTGATTTTTAGATGATGAATAAGATTGAAGAAAATTAAAAATAAAACAAGTATAAATAAGACAATTTTTTACCGTTACTCACTATAAATGTTGTTGGATTTTCTAGGAAAAAAATGATTGCAATTAATTTATTGAGATAATAAATGAGAGAATTAAAAGATTTTTTATTCTATTTTATCATGGGAACTGATAGCAGATTTTTTTAAAGAAAATAATATTTTTACTAATAGATTTTTTAAAATGTGGGGCCCTTAAAATTTTGGGGGCCTTGTGACATATCATATCTTGTACTTGTAAATGGACGGGCTGCTAGTATATTATAATGATTATTATTCTATACATTGGCGGTGAAAACTAAAAGTTTCCACAATCGCTTAGTTTTAGAATTTAGGGGCTTAGTTTAGGGTGCATGGTTTAGGGGTTTAGGTGTAGGAATTTAGAATTTAAGGATAGTGGTTAGAATTTAGGGTTTAGGGTTAAGATTTGGGATTATATGTTAGGGTTTAATTTTTAGGGTAATATGGTGAGGATTTAGATTTTAATTTATAAACCCTAAATTGTAACTCTAAAAATGTAAATTTCAACCACTATCCCTAAATTCACAACTCATACACCTAAACCCCTAAACCATACACCCTAAACTAAGTCCTTAAACCTTAAAATTAAGGCGCTTATGGAAACTTTCAGTTTTTCACCAAAATAGTTACTCGTATTATCAATTGAGTCTTTTTATTAGTATAACGTCAACATGACATTAAATACCAACGCAACTCAAATGTTGAGCAAGCATGAATCAAAGATAAGCGTGTAAAATTATTGTATGAACAACTTGAATCTTATATATTAAAAATAAAAAATAACACCATTAAATTTTGGGAGCACAATTTTTTAGCATTTCAAAATTCAAGTTATCCATACAATAGGTACATATATGCTTTAACTTGATTTGTATGTTTCAAATATGCTTCGTCATAGCTGGTAAAACATGCTTGAGCCTGAGAAAAGTCTGAGTATGAAGAAGCTTGAACCCAAAAAAAAATCTGAAATCGTAACGATTCGAGCCCACAAAATTTAGAGTCCAAAATAATCTAAATTCAAAACAGTTTGAATCGAATCCAAATGTTTATCACCTCTCTCGTGCATAATTTAAAAGTAGTTTTTGGAGGGGTCAAATTTTAATTAATTTTACCAATAGATTAATAAATAGATTTACAATTTTAAGGGACTTGACAACAATTTTTTTCATTGGGAGTAAGAAATGTCATTTCTAGTTTAAACCGACGAAAAAAAATTACCGATATGATATTAATGCTTTGAGAAATCAATTAAAATATTTATTTATCTAAAAAATTGAAATATTTGGGACATAATTCAAAAAACCCACCCTAATAAACCTGTATGAAAAAGTAAAATATCATACCTATTGGTATGAAAGGATAGAGACTAATATCGGCCAACACTAAAAGGGTACAAAACGATGTGATTTTAAAACAATATTAAAAGCGAAATCAAAATGGTATTGATTTCGTTTCGTTTGCGTTTGAGACAGGCAAAAGGGCAGCAGTTAGGTCTTCCCCGCTTAAAGATTATTCAATCGAATCGAGTTAAAATTTTTTAAATTAGTCAAATTAACAAGTTTCATTTTATAATTTAAATAATATTTGAAATTTTTTATTCGAAATGTTAAATTGAATAGTTTGATCAACCATGAAATACTACGGCAGTGTGGAGGATTATCTTAATTTACCTGCCCCAAAAGCCCCCTCTAGGATTACTTTATTCTAATCCCGCCCCCCATACAATATTACAACTTCTCAAAGTCATGGGATTAATGCTCCTCTCTTTCTCACATTACCTACTACTACTACTACTAATTTTAGCATCAATAAAATCATGCCACCTTTATTTTCATAAATATAATGTTATTAACTAGACACTCTAATCCGAACTATTTTTTGATTTAACCACCAGTATCTAATCCATTAACTGACTAATTCGATATTAAAAAGATATAATAGTTAAATTTTCTTTACTTTAGTTTAATTCTCAATTTGATTCCTTATCTTTCTATCAGTTTATTTCTATATACTTCGTTTCATCAATTACTTTATGGATTATTATCCTATAAATTAGCGGTGAAAACCGACAGTTTCCACAAACGTCTTAATTATGGGTTTAAGGTCTTAGTTTAGGGTATAGGGTTTAGGTGTAGGGGTTTAGAATTTAGGGATATTGGTTAAAATTTAGGGTTTTGGGTTATAATTCAAGGTTTATAAGTTAAAACCTAAATCCTAACCATATTACTCTAAAAACTAAACCCAACCTCTAAACCCCAAATCCTAAATTCTAACTACTATCCCTAAATTATAAAACCCTACACCTAAATCCCCAAACCCTACACCCTACACCCTAAAATTAAGGCTATTGTGAAAACTCTCAGTTTTCATCGCTAGTGTATGAATATAAATCCTTAATTTATTCTGATTGTCGTTATTGTTAAAAAAACATGTAACCCAATAAAATCATGTCACGTGTAATAAAATTAAAAACTCATCTCATTAAAAAAAACTATAAATATAACAAGAAAAATCTAGAATAATATCAAATTTACAAAATTAAATTTTGAACTTATATATATATATATTTAAAAAATGCAATTATTTTTAATTAATTTGTGAAAAATAAAAAAATGAAATTATAAAAAATGAAAAATCAGAGTGTTTTTAAAAAATTGGGTTTTTTAAAATAAATTTTGGATTTTTATTTAGTATTTTAAAATAAAAATGGCTTTTAACATATAGTCCTACTTTAAGTTTCGACTTTCTTGGAACCAAAGTAATTGGATCACAAACATGACCTAAATATTCCTATAAAGAAATCATAGCCGTTCATCACAAGGTCATTCCCCCCTATAATTAAAAATAACTCCTGGTTTCTAAATTCTAAGCCACAACACATAACCTGAAGCTGCAAACATCAGTCAAACAACCTTCCCTCTCTTTCGGTTCATCTACTCTAACATGGCTGCTTCAGATATAGTTGTGATCATGGATTTCGACAAGACGATAATCGACTGCGATAGCGATAACTGGGTGGTGGACGAACTAGGTGTTACTCGTTTGTTCAACCAACTCCTCCCCACCATGCCTTGGAACTCTCTTATGGTAAGTAATCGCTCTTTGTTTTTTGTTTTGCTTTTCTTGTTGTTCCAAATGCAAGAACTAGGGTTTTTTAATCACTGTTGTTGTTTAAACATATGTGTATTTACAGGATACAATGATGAAGGAACTTCATGCGCAAGGAACCACCATCGATGACATTGTAGCCGTCTTGAAACGAACTCCTATTCATCCTCGAATCATCCAAGCCATCAAATCTGCTCATGAGTTAGGGTATGTAATTATATTTCTCACTCGGAATTAATTATGTACTTTTATTTCTGGTTTTCTCGTTGGTAAAATACTCAGTGTTTCGTGTGTAACACGGCATTATTTTCAGATGTGATTTGAGGATTGTTAGCGACGCCAACGTGTTCTTCATCGAGACAATCTTAGAGCATCATGGCTTGAGGGGATGCTTTTCGGAGATCAATACGAACCCGAGTTTCGTAGATGAAGAAGGCAGGTTAAGGATCTTCCCTCTACATGATTTCAGCAAACATCCCCATGGATGTAACCATCCCTGTCCTCCCAACATGTGCAAGGTACCTATAAATAAATGTTTCCAACATGTTCTCTTAGACACGTCTCTGATTATTGATATAATCAAATGCATTATTTAAAAGCATTATTAGCTGTTAAGTACGTGGAGCTTATCATATTTTCTTTTGAATAGGGTATTGTAATTGAAAGGATCCAAGCTTCTCTATCCGCCATGGGAGAGAAGAAAACAATCATCTACATGGGTGACGGGCTGGGCGATTTCTGTCCGAGTTTGAAGCTCGGAGACGGAGACTACATGCTGCCGAGGAAAGATTTCCCGGTTTGGGACTTGGTTTGCAAAAACAGGAAGTTAATACAGGCTGAAGTCTGCGGATGGAGCAATGGAGAGGAGTTTGAGCATGTTTTACTCCATCTTATCAGCAAGATTTCCTTTGTAAAAAGCAACACTGCTAAGCTGTATTCAGACTGCAAACTACAAACAACTCCAGGAGCTGCCTCTGAAGCCTTTACCAAGACCCTTTATGTTGGTCACTAGATGTTAAAAAATGGCTGATGCCATGCTTTATCTATCCATATATTGAGATAAACAGTATATGGATTTATATTTGTACTATCAGTGAATTATAACGCATCAGAATGTTTAGTTCTCTAAAGCAAAATCTAAATTCCAGAACTGAACCTGAGTCATCAGTGCATCATATATTTGTTTCATAACTAATAATATCAGAGATTCAGAGAAGGAAAGCATGAGGAAATTCTAGTAACGTGCCCGGATCATTGTTTACTCCATCCTTTTTGTTTTTGTTTTTACGTCTTTTTCCGGTAAAGGACATTGCCCGGATTATTGAAAGTCATGTGATTAAATGATTCATCATGGTGTTGTCGTAACGTGCTAATATTAATATTTGGGTGCTGCTTTCACTACTGATAGTAGCAATTGTGGGGTTGTTGGGTGTTGCTGAATAGTTTTGCAGTATGCTCAAAACATATATAAACAGTAGGTAACAAATCTCTTTTTAAAATATGAGCATGATCAATTAAAACAATTTAAAACTGAGAAACTAAGAAAAATCTGTCATACTTACTTCCGAGCTTAGCTTAGATTAGAGTAAAATCTCTTTATAACAAATCTCTTTTTTTTTTGTTTTGTTTTATATTTTTCTTTTCTTTTTTAAATTTAATAAATCTATTTTTGTTATACGTTTTTCTCTACTTTGGTACGTATACTCTGCCTTTTGGCACGTTTTTCTTCTTTTAATCGACCATTTGGCCGCTTCTTTTTCCTTTGTTTTTGTATCAGGGTTGGATTAGACGTCGCCACGAGCCCACGACTGATCAAGATGACACATTTTTGTTTATCATGTTGATCCCCTGTTTTAGACCCTCGAACTTAATTTGGATACGAGCTTACAATCATCGCTTTTGTTCGCGATTGAGTTGTGGTTATGATCGTGTTGTCAACATGCCTTATTATTATTCATTTTTTTAATGTTGTTTGTTGTTGGTTTTTACCTTTTGTCGTCGAGCTTTGGTGATGTTTGCATCTTTTTGTTTCGAGCCTTTGAGTTAGGGTTTTTCCTTTTTCTTTGTATGGTCTTGTTTATGATATTTTCTTGTTTTTAGGAATATGTTTGGATAAGTTTATTTAGTTAAGTTGTAAACTTTCATTGTATTTTTAATTTTTCTCCTTTAATAAAACTAACGTACTCATATTAAAAAATATTATTTATTGAAAGAAAAAATATTAAATTTAAAGATCAATAATAAAATATATATTTTATGAGGAATTAAAAAATAATTTTATCATTATTTTTTTTATAAGAGCATGGCTCCACTATTCCATAAAACATCATCCACGAAAATTGAGATAAAAATCTTATGCCCTTTTCAATGCCTCTATATACAGAAAACAATAATCTGCATGGGCGACGGGCTTGGCGATTTCTGTCCGAGTTTGAAGCTCGGAGACGGAGACTATATGCTGTCGAGGAAAGATTTCCCAGTTTGGGACTTGGTTTGCAAAAACAGGAAGCCAATACAGGCTGAAGTCTGCGGATGGAGCAACGGAGAGGAGTTTGAGCACGTTTTACTACACCTTATCACCAAGATTTCCATTGAGAAAAGCAACACTGCTAAGCTGTATTCAGACTGCAAACTACAAACAACTCCAGGAGCTGCCTTTGAAGCCTTTACCAAGACCCTTTATGTTGGTCACTAGATGTTAAAAATGGCTGATGCCATGCTTTAGCTATTCGTGTATTGAGATAACATTTTATTTATTGTAACAGTAAATGAATTTATATTTGTACTATCAGTAGCAATTGTGGGGGTGGTTGGGTGTTGCTGAATAGTTTTGCAGTATGGTGTATAGCATGATTTTGTACTGTTGTTAGAGTTATGGTGCTTTCGCCTTGGAGTTTGTTCATTTGTACTCTTTTTCTCCATCCTAGTGTTAGGGTAGTTTTTAATGAGGCATATAATAGTATTCTTATTGTATGATCTTTATTTCTATAAATAAAATCATACACGTTGATCATAAAAATATTTCAGGAGCATAAATTTTTTAGCATGTCAAAATTCAAATTATCCGCATAATAAGTACATGTATACTAAATTTTGATCTACATGTTTTAAATATATTTCACGACAACTAGGTAAAACAAGGTTGTGCTAGAGAAAATCTAAGACTGAAGAGGTTTGAATACAAGAAAAATCCGAGACTGTAAAGATTTGAGCTCAGAAAATCTGGTTTGAAATAATCCAATTTCGAAAAGTCTTGATTCGAATCTGTATGTTTGCCACTAATTACTAAAAAGTTCAAGATCTATTAATTAGCTGAGGGACTGAGAATGCTCATGTTGTCCCGTCTTGTATGAGTTTGCATCTGTAACACCCGGGTTTGGGGGTCGAGTAAAAATAATAGTAAAATAATGTTTCGGGTATCGGTTTCACAATTTAAAATAATAAAATACTATTTTGGGCCCGGGTTTTCAAACAAACATAATATGTTTTGGTTTTAAAGCCCAATTACATGGCATTTGGAAAATTTAAATGGCTATCCTCATTAATGGAAAAAAGGTAAATAAATGGACTTCTAATTTAAATTCCCTCTTTTTATTAAATATCCCTTTTGTCATCTTCTTCACTCCTATCTTCCATTTCCAACGACAAGGAGAGCTCTCTTCTCCACTTACACCATTCCATCATCATTCCTCTTCATTCTTGGAGCTTTTTGAAAGGTAAACATATTTTTGACTTGGCCTTGGTCTCCTCTTCATTTTGGTATCTTTAGATTTCACTAAAACTATGTATTTTGTAATTTGGTTTTTGAAAGTTTTGGTTAAAGGTTGGAGCTTTATGATTCTTTATCAAAGCTTTTGGTTTAATGTTGATAGATAAGTTGTTTAGGAACCATAATGTCCAACATATGTGATTTTTAAAGAGTTTTACAATGATTCCCGAATTTAGGTTTTAATGGGGTTTTTGAAGGGTTTAAAGGTTGATTTTGGGTGTGTTTAATGTTGGAAATTGAGGGCTATTGGTTGTATGTTGGCTAGGGATCTTTTTGGAAGCATTTAAGTGTGTTAAAGAGGTTGGGATCTTGAGTTTTGGTATGGGTTTGATGGCTGCTCGAGATTGATGTTTTTGGGGTTGTTTATAGGTTGAATTTATGTGTTTATTGCTTGAATGGTGTTCCGGGATTGCTACATTGTTGTATGAGCTAATTCGAGGTTATTTTGTTTGTGTTGAGTTGGTTAGAGCCAAGAGGAAACAATGGAGGAACTTCGGGCTCGAATCCGGAAACTTGAAGACCTTGGTTGCTTGGTAGTGGAGCTTGGAGGTGAAGGTGAGTGGTTAAATGTTTTAAATGGTTTTCAAGTGTTGGTTCAAGCATGTGGACTAGGTTGGGCTTGGTAGACCCACCTAGAGTTGGGATTAGAGTGGTAGCCTAATCCCAAGCTTTAGTTAGAGACCTTGGTTGATCTTTAAAGTGTTGATTTATGCCTCATGTTTAATCGTAATTATGGTGGTTATGTATATGTTGTTATACATGTATGTTGAGGCATGGCTTGATGCATTGTTATATGCATGTTGATGATAAATTTGATGGGGATATACGTATGTATGAAATATGATGTGATTTTTGTATTAATGATATACATGTAGTGTTGTCATGTGAAATGATATTATGAGGTGGTTGCATGATCCGAGGATCATGGTGAGTACATGCTAGGCATGGAAATGTGGTTTGTGCATGACGGTAGGTCATGGTGAGTACGTGCTAAGCACAGAAGTTGTTGTGAAATGATATTGTGAAAGATTAATGAAATGTGTAGTATTTGCACTAGTATGCTTGGGTACAATGATCAATCATTAGGATGTTAGTGTGCACACATGAGTCAAAATACGTGCGTGGTCTTGATGATGGTAGCCATCAAGATGGAGTACGGGTTCGCCCGAAAATCTTCTTATATATGTTAGTCGGTGATGAGTGGAATCTCATCGAAGGGCGTGAGGATGAGTGGAATCCCCTCCACGTGAAACGGGCGTGAGGATGAGTGGAATCCCCTCCGCGTGAAACGGTGATGAGTGTAATCCCACCGTAAGGTAAAGGTTGTGTTGTTGGATGTGAGTTCCAACGGTTATCCGCGTATTCGAGTCATAGCTAGGTGCCAATACAGATTGTGGTTTATGTTACTCATATGCTGAATATATGTGTTTTCCATATGTTGTGGTTATGGATTTGTTGAACATGACAAGGCATTGATACTATGTTCATGCATCATTTATATTTTTGGCTCTTGTGGTAAGAAAGTAAGAACTCATGCATTCTACCTTGGTTGTGTTGCTCGTGCTTGGACCCTACATTGTCGAGGTTTATTTTATGAGCTTGCCCTCACTAAGCTTTTATGCTTACGCTCCTTTTGTTCGACAATGCAGATCAGTTGCTTGTGGGTGGCAAGGGCAAGGAAAGGCCTCCAAGTGTCGCTTTTGGTTAGCTCAAGTGTGATCTTTAAATTGTACATTGTAATAGTCAAGCAATGGGATAGGTGTTGTTGATGTGAATGCTTTGTTGTATGATGAATTGGTTTGGCTCTTGGATGCTTTGTTTGAATTGTAAACCTTGCTTATGTTGCGTGTCATGAATGCCTATATGTTTTGTCTCTATGGCATGAACCCTTATGAGCGAAGTATGTCTCCTTTTGAGTAAATGTATGAATCCTTTCGATGCATGATCCTTGCTTGTTTTGAATGTCATGTATGTTGATATCTTGGTTGTTGAAGGTTGTATGTATGTTGGTTATGGCTAGGGGAGTCGTAAATCGCATCTAGAGTCGAGTCTTAAATCGTTTTGCTGAAATTTGGAGACTTGCAGTGCAGAGCGTATCGATACGCCTAAGGGCCGTATCGATACGGTCTTGCCCTTCAGAACTCAGTTTCGGCTTGGTGTACCGATACTCGGGGGTGTATCGATACGCCCAAAGCTCACTGGAAAAAAATTGAGATTTTGGTGAGGCTTTGGCGTATCGGTACGGGGTTGTCTCGTTGACCGCGAGATGTTGACCGAGAAGGGTGTATCGATACGCCAAAGGGTTGTATCGATACAGTCTTCCTGCGTTGACTAAAGGTAGTTTACTTGGTCAAGGCGTATCGATACCCTCTGTAGGTGTATCGATACAACCTGCTTAAAAAGGAAAAATGGGTTGTTCTAAAGTGTTGTTTTGGATGGTCGTTGTTATTTTGTTTGTGTTTCCGCTGTCGTGTTTCACATAGGACTTAATAATGCATTTAGACAAGATATAAATAAAATAAATTTTCTAGGGTTGCTAACCGAGGTGGGTCCTTAACGGGTTTCACATCGGTTTTCCCCGTGTAGCCTACTCGAACCGGTCAAACGTCCAAACCGGGACAAGGGGTTACATTTGTTGGTATCAGAGCCTAAGGTTTCCGAGACCTTGGGCAGGTAAGTGAGGTAAGTTTAATTTTTGTATTGTAATTGCACGGTGGTTGCTTGCCATGTAAGCATGTTGCTTGTTATTCGAGTATGATGTGATGTGTGATTGTTTGATTGTGAATGTATATTGTTTGATCGTGCGTGTGTGTTGCTTGAAGCATGTTGAGTAGAGTCCCATTGCTTCTATTACATCGGAAAAAGAGATTTTTAAGTGAGAGAATCATACTTGAGCCACTTGGAGACCCTTTCCTTTCCTAACCCAGTTTGTATGTTAATTTGTTGTTGTTGTTGATTTATTGCTTTTTGGTAAGTTTGAGGCCAAGGCGTGGGTCGTAGATTGGTAAGTGGGAGTTGTGGTATCTGAGAATGTGGATGATGTTGAGGGAGTTCATCGTTATAGTTAGGGAAGTATGGTTGTACTAGAATTGAGGTACAATTTGTTTGTTCGAGTCCGTGTGTATGTGGGTTGATTCTGGTTGGTGAGGGACGATGCGATCGATTCTGGTATTTGTTGGTACAAAGAAGTAAAGACCTATGAGTGGGAGTCAGAGCGGTATCGATGTTATGGTAGATAAGCCCTTGGTACAATTTTTGAGTTTGCTCCCTCCGGTTAATCCTGAATCTGTACTCCCGTATGTAGTTAGCAAGCATGCAAAGTTTGAATGTGTCCGGTGGAGTGTTAGAGGTAGGTATGAGTACCTTAGTTCTTTTGGCGAGATCAAGGTAAGAGTCTCGTGTGAGTGATCTGAAATTCAGGAATGTTAGTTGGTGATCGTTGGGGTTCGGCCTATGGTTTTAATACAAGAAAGTCAGTCAGTACCCGTGAGTGGGAATCAATTTGTGTGTTTGGGCCAGTGTGTGTCTGAGTTGTCTTCCAGCAAGAAGGAGAGATGAAGTCGCTTCCGATATAGTTGAGCCGAGAAAGAAGTCTTGGGCTTTAACTCCAGATTGTTTGGTAGTGGGATGTTTTGAGTTGTCATGACCGATGTTATAGAACAAGTTAGCATGATTGTTTGTGTGTGATCAGAACTGAATTTTGAAGTTTCGAGATGCTCTAAGAACGGTTTTGAAGAGTTAGGTTATGTTGAAGAACCAAGCTGAAAACAAGAGAATCGAGAACTATCAGCTGTGTACATGTGAAGTTGCAATTTCTGCAGATCTGTCCTGTTGTGTGAGCATGCGAAGAAATTTGATATACCTGTTGAGATCTTAGACGTAGGGACACATGTGACTAGACCTTTTAGTGAGATAGTGGTGGTCAGAAAGATATGCGGAAGATGTTTGTTGATGGTTCAGGGTTACGCGATTCTAGTAGATGTGAAGTAATTGTCTTTTTACGGTTTCAATGTAACATTTGGCTTGGTTTGGCTTACAAAACACAGAGCTAGGGTATACGTTGAGACAAAGAGAGAGTTGCCTTGAATTTGCAGATTTCTGTGAGACTATAGTAGTAGGTGAGGATGTGAACTTCTTATCGAATGTTGATCCAGCTTTAGAGGTCAAAGATTGATTGAGTTTAGTTGACAGGCTTGCCTAGCAAATGTGATGGATTTGATTTTTGAATGAAGATTAGACCGCAGAATGTTAGAATAGTTTGTGATTTTCCTAGAAGTGTTTGCAAGAATTGTTCGGTTTGTCCCCTGACAGGGAAGAAGAGTTTGCTATCGAGACCGTCTCCGAGCTTGCTCCTGTTTTGATTGCTCTGTATCTTATGGTTCCCGAAAGAATTCAGAGTGTTGAAAAACCAGCTACGAGACTTGTTAGACCTTAGATTCATTAGGCTTAGCACATCATCTCAGAGTATGACAGTGCAAATTGTGAAGAAGAGAGATGACATACGAGAATGTGTTTAGATTTCAGGTAGTTGAAACAAGTGACAGTGAATAATTAGCATCCGTTTCCGAGCATCAGTGATTTGTTGATCAGTTAGGGTGTGCTCCAGTCTTTTCGAAGATTAATTTGAGATCCGATTACTACCAGTTGAAAGTGAGAGAATTTGAAGTACCGAAGACAGCTTTCGGGGCAAGATGTGATCTCTTTGAGTTCCGAGTTATGCCGTTTTGTTTGACTAGTGTGTTAATTACTTTTATAGAGATGTTGGGCAGAATACTTCCTGAGTTCCTTGATCAGTTTGTAGTAGTCCTCATAGGTGGTACATGGGTATATTCAAGTACCGAAGGAGATCATGACAAGCTTTGGAGTTAGTGTTGTAGATCCTATTAGAGAATCAGTTGTATGCCAAGATGAGCAAACGTGAACTCCGAGTCAAGGAAGATGTTCTCCTAGGACATGTAGACCAGTCGAGTGTATTAGAGTAAATCCTAAGTAGGCAGAAGAAGATGTGAGTTGAAAGAAACCGAAGATAGTGACATGTATCTATAGTTCCTAGGTCTAGCATTGTTACTATCGGAAGTTTGTAAATAGTCTTTCGAAGATAGTTGCTCCATTGACAGATTGCTACAGAAGAATGTTCAGTTTGTGTGGTCAGATGCGAGACAACGAGCCCTTGAGAAACCGAAATAAACTTTGAAGAGAGCTTTGACCTTGGTCCGACCTATATCAGAGGAAGAATTGTTGAACCATAGTGGTGCATTACATGTAGGGTTAGGTTGTGTGCTCATGCAAGACAGAAGATTTGTGGCTTATTCATCGAGATAGTTGAAAGACCTTGAAAAGAATAATCCGACACAGGACATAGAGTTAATTACAGTTGTAATTGCTTCGAAGACTTAGAGACAAAGCATGCATAGTAAGAAATGCACAATATATATACATATCATCAGAACTTGAAATATTTGATGACCGAGGAAGGGTTGAAACTTGAACATCATAAATTATTAGAACTGCTTGAAGACCGTAATCTCAAGATTTAGTACTATCCGAAGAGAGTCAACGTAGTAACCGATGTTTCGAGTTGCTTTTGCTGAGCTATACTCTAGTTGCGAGCTATATTTGCCAGATTCAGTTTATCGAATGATAGTAGTTTTGTGGTCGAGTTTCATGTTAAACCTACTTTGAGTCAGATACTTGAAGAGAAACAGTTGCAAGACAGGTTCTTGGCACCTCACGTGCAAGATATGGCAGAAGGAAGACCTTCAGAATACAATTTCAGAGACGATAGAGTTTGTATTTTTAGAAGACAGAATAGTTGTGCCAAATGACATAGTGTTTTGAGACGTATTGTTTTGGCCGAAGCACACGACAATTCATTTGTATTGCATCTGAGTAGTATGAAGACGTAGTGTGGGTTGAAGATGAGTACTTTTGGATTGAGTTGATGGATGATGTGGTTCAGTATGAGAGTGAGTGTGTAATTTGCCAGCGTGTCAAGACCGAGCATCAATTTTATTCTAGTTTGTTACATCCGTGGAAGATTCTTAATGAAAGTGGGTAATACATTAGAGAGACCTTGTGCCTGGTTCGTCTTCGATTTCCTACGGGAGAGTTTAGCCGAGTAAGCAATGATAGTTGCATCGAGTGTGCTCATTTTATACATGTTCACGTTACTTGTACCTTGTGTAAGATGGCGGAGTCGTGCCTTAGCAAGATTATGGGTTGTACAGTGTCTTGGAATCGATAGTGGCCGACAAGGATTCGAGATTTCAACTAGATTTTTGGGGATGTCTGCATAGTGTTTGGTTACTTGTTGAAGTCAGATGATCAGTCAGAGAAAATTATCGGTTAAGTATTCCAATGGTGCCGTATGAGATTGTGAATTGGGCTAGTTCTGTTGTTTATTTGTTGCGGTTACCACCAGAGTTAGAAATGGGTTTGTGATGTGTTCCGTGTACCTATGTTTCGGAAATGTGAATCAGATCTGTCCCGTGCTATGTTTGTTGAAGAGGTTGAGTCGAGTTTGAAATTGGCATGCATTGAAAGAACCATTGAGATCTTAGCATCAGATAGCTAATGATTGTGTGGTAAGTCTACCGAGTTGGTTAGTATGTTGTGGTGAGAAGGAAAGTGTGGAGGGGCAGTTTTCGTGGCTCTTCATGTTCGATAAATTTCGGGGACGAAATTTCCTTAAGTGGGGGAGAGTTGTAACACCCGGGTTTAGGGGTCGGGTGAAAATAATAGTAAAATAATGCTTCGGGTATCGGTTTCACAATTTAAAATATTAAAATACTATTTTGGGCCCGGGTTTTCAAACAAATAAATTATGTTGGGCATGTTTTGGTTTTAAAGCCCAATTCTATGGCATTGGAAAATTTAAATGGCTATCCTCATTAATGGAAAAAGGGTAAATAAATGGACTTCTAATTTAAATTCCCTTTTTTTATTAAATATCCCTTTTGTCATCTTCTTCACTCCTATCTTCAATTTCCAACGATAAGGAGAGCTCTCTTCTCCACTTTCACTATTCCATCACCATTCTTCTTCATTCTTGGAGCTTTTTGAAAGGTAAACATATTTTTGACTTGGCCTTGGTCTCCTCTTCATTTTGGTATCTTTAGATTTCACTAAAACTATGTATTTTGTAATTTGGGTTTTTGAAAGTTTTGGTTAAAGGTTGGAGCTTTATGATTCTTTATCAAAGCTTTTGGTTTAATGTTGATAGATAAGTTGTTTAGGAACCATAAGGTCCAACATATGTGATTTTTAAAGAGTTTTACAATGATTCCCGAATTTGGGTTTTAATGGGGTTTTTGAAGGGTTTAAAGGTTGATTTTGGGTGTGTTTAATGTTAGAAATTGAGGGCTATTGGTTGTATGGTTGTTAGGGATCATTTTGGAAGCATTTAAGTGTGTTAAAGAGGTTGGGATCTTGAGTTTTGGTTGGGGTTTGATGGCTGCTCGGGATTGATGTTTTTGGGGTTGTTCATGGCTTGAATTTATGTGTTTATTTCTTGAATGGTGTTCCGGGATTGCTACATTGTTGTATGAGCTGATTCGAGGTTATTTTGTTTGTGTTGAGGTCGTTAGAGGCAAGAGGAAACAATGGAGGAACTTCGGGCTCGAATCCGGAAACTTGAAGACCTTGGTTGCTTGGTAGTGGAGCTTGGAGGTGAAGGTGAGTGGTTAAATGTTTTAAATGGTTTTCAAGTGTTGGTTCAAGCATGTGGACTAGGTTGGGCTTGGTAGACCCACCTAGAGTTGGGATTAGAGTGGTAGCCAAATCCCAAGCTTTAGTTAGAGACCTTGGTTGATCTTTAAAGTGTTGATTTATGCCTCATGTTTAATCGTGATTATGGTGGTTATGTATATGTTGTTATACATGTATGTTGAGACATGGCTTGATGCATTGTTATATGCATGTTGATGATAAATTTGATGGGGATATACGTATGTATGAAATATGATGTGATTTTTTTATTAATGATATACATGTAGTGTTGTCATGTGAAATGATATTATGAGGTGGTTGCATGATCCGAGGATCATGGTGAGTACATGCTAGGCATGGAAATGTGGTTTGTGCATGACGATAGGTCATGGTGAGTACGTGCTAAGCACGGAAGTTGTTGTGAAATGATATTGTGAAAGATTAATGAAATGTGTAGTATTGGCACTAGTATGCTTGGGTACAATGATCGATCATTAGGATGTTAGTGTGCAAACGTGAGTCAAAATGCGCGCGTGGTCTTGATGATGGTAGCTATCAAGATGGAGTACGGGTTCGCCCGGAAATCTTCTTATATATGTTAGTCGGTGATGAGTGGAATCCCATCGACGGGCGTGAGGATGAGTGGAATTCCCTTCGCGTGAAACGGGCGTGAGGATGAGTGGAATCCCCTCCGCCTGAAACGGTAATGAGTGTAATCCCACCATAAGGTAATGGTTGTGTCATTGAATGTGAATTCCAACAGTTATCCGCGTATTCGAGTCATAGCTAGGTGCCAATACGGATTGTGGTCTATGTTACTCATATGTTGAATATATGTGTTTTCCATATGTTGTGGTTATGGATTTGTTGAGCATGACTTAGCATTGATACTATGTTCATGCATCATTTATATTTTTGGCTCTTGTGGTTCGAAAGTAAGAACTCATGCATTCTACCTTGGTTGTGTTGCTCGTTCTTAGACCTTGCATTGTCGAGGTTTGTTTTATGAGCTTACCCTCACTAAGCTTTTATGCTTACGATCCTTTTGTTCGACAATGCAGATCAGTAGCTTGTGGGTGGCAAGGGCAAGGAAAGGCCTCCAAGTGTCGCTTTTGGTTAGCTCAAGTATGATCTTTAAATTGTAGGTTGTAATAGTCAAGAAATGGGATATGTGTTGTTGATGTGAATGCTTTGTTGTGTGATGAATTGGTTTGGCTCTTGGATGCTTTGTTTGAATTGTAAACCTTGCTTATGTTGCGTGTCATGAATGCCTATATGTTTTGTCTCTATGGCATGAACCCTTATGAGCGAAGTATGTCTCCTTTTGAGTAAATGTATGAATCCTTTCGATGCATGATCCTTGCTTGTTTTGAATGCCATGTATGTTGATATCTTGGTTGTTGAAGGTTGTATGTACGTTGGATGTGGCTAGGGGAGTCGTAAATCGCATCTAGATTCGAGTCTTAAATCGTTTTGCTGAAATTTGAAGACTTGCATTGCAGGGCGTATCGATACGCCTAAGGGCCGTATCGATACGGTCTTGCCCTTCAAAACTCAGTTTCGGCTTGGTGTACCGATACTCGGGGGTGTATCGATACGCCCAAAGCTCACTGGAAAATTGAGATTTTGTTGAGGCTTTGGCGTATCGGTATGGGCTCTTAGCGTATCGGTGCGGGATTGTCTCGTTGACCGCGAAATGTTGACCGAGAAGGGTGTATCGATATGCCCAAGGGCTGTATCGATACAGTCTTCCTGCGTTAACTGAAGGCAATTGACTTGGTCAAGGCGTATCGATACCCTCTGTAGGTGTATCGATACGGCCTGCTTAAAAAGGAAAAATGGGCTGTTCTAAAATGTTGTTTTGGTTGGTCGTTCTTATTTTGTTTGTGTTTCCGCTGTCGTATTTCACATAGAACTTAATAATGCATTTAGACAAGATATAAATAAAAGAAATTTTCTAGGGTTGCTAACCGAGGTGGGACCTTAACGGGTTTCACATCGGTTTTCCCCGTGTAGCCTACTCGGACCGGTCAAACGTCCGGATCGGGACGAGGCGGTTACAACATCCCGACATTTGCCTTGGGAATGCAAATATCTCTCTACTTAATAAAAAATTAAAAATTTCGTATTATTCAAGTTACGTTTTATAACTCAAACTTTATTTGAAAACTTCCAAATCAAAGTCATAAAATTATGATTTAAGTCTAATTAAAAAATATTTTTAAAATCGAATCACTTAATATTGATAATTTTAGCATCAATAAAATCATACCACCTTTATTTTTATAAGGGTAAACTACACCATAACCACTAAACTATTGACTTATCCTATTTTAACCACTGAATTATAAATTTTGTCAATTAAACCACTAAATTATAAAAATAGTTTTAATTAAGCCACTTATTGTTAACTTTTAACGGAAATAATGACATGACAGTTAAATAAATTTGCGTAAGTACACATTAAGCCTTAGTTACATATTCTATTTTGGTCATAATTTTAATTCATATCAATATATCTAATCCACCAATTGGATGGTGACACATGTCACTGTTGGATTGAAAATTTTATCTTAATTTCATCTATATATTTTAATAAATTAATCCTCCAATCATATATTAATCCTACTTTAAGTATTGACTTTCTTGGAACCAAAGTAACTGGATCACAAACATTACCTAAATATTTCCATAAAAAATCCAGCGCCGTTCATCACAAGGTCATTCGCCCTAAAAATAACTCTTGGTTTCTAAATTCTAAGCCACCACACACAGCGTGAAGCTGCAAACCTCAGCCTAACAACCTTCCCTCTCTTTCGATTCATCTACTCTAACATGGCTGCTTCAGATATAGTTGTGATCATGGATTTCGACAAGACGATAATCGACTGCGATAGTGATAACTGGGTGGTGGACGAACTAGGTTTTACTCCTTTGTTCAATCAACTCCTCCCCACCATGCCTTGGAACTCTCTTATGGTAAGAAATCACTCTTTTGTTTTGCTTTTCTTGTTGTTCCAAATGCAAGAACTAGGGTTTTTTAATCACTGTTGTTGCTTAAACATGTATATTACAGGATACAATGATGAAGGAACTTCATGCGCAAGGAACCACCATCGATGACATTGTAGCCGTCTTGAAACGAACTCCTACTCATCCTCGAATCATCCAAGCCATCAAATCTGCTCGTGAGTTAGGGTATGTAATTATATTTCTCACTTGGTATTAATTATGTACTTTTATTTCTGGTTTTCTCGTTGGTAAAATACTCAGTGTTTCGCGTGTAACACGGTATTATTTTCAGATGTGATTTGAGGATTGTTAGCGACGCCAACGTGTTCTTCATCGAGACAATCTTAGAGCATCATGGCTTGAGGGGATGCTTTTCGGAGATCAGTACGAACCCGAGTTTCTTGGATGAAGAAGGCAGGTTAAGGATCTTCCCTCTACATGATTTCAGCAAACATCCCCATGGATGTAACCATCCCTGTCCTCCCAACATGTGCAAGGTACCTATAAATAAATGTTCCCAACATGTTCTCTTAGACCCGTCTCTGATTATTGATATAACCAAATGCATTATTTAAAAGCATTATTAGCTGTTAAGTATGTGGAGCTTATCATATTTTCTTTTGAATAGGGTATTGTGATTGAAAGGATCCAACCTTCTCTGTCCGCCATGGGAGAGAAGAAAACAATCATCTACATGGGCGACGGGCTTGGCGATTTCTGTCCGAGTTTGAAGCTCGGAGACGGAGACTATATGCTGCCGAGGAAAGATTTCCCTGTCTGGGACTTGGTTTGCAAAAACAGGAAGCTAATACAGGCTGAAATCTTCGAATGGAGCAATGGAGAGGAGTTTGAGCATGTTTTACTCCACCTTATCACCAAGATTTCCTTTGAGAAAAGCAACACTGCTAAGCTGTATTCAGACTGCAAACTACAAACAATTCCAGGAGCTGCCTTTGAAGCCTTTACGAAGACCCTTTATGTTGGTCACTAGATGTTTAAAGCCTGGTGGTAAGCCAGAAAGTTGCTTCCGTTAATCCTGGTGTGTGAGTAATTGTATATGTGGCTTGCGTCGGCTAGGCTTTGTATACACATCAGGTGATTTTGTAAGATTAAAGAAGTTTTTAACGAGGCATGCAACTCAGGTTTTAGGTTGTATCACCAATAAAATTAGGGTAATCTTAATCCACAGTCGCTTTCGTTTAGGGTTTGTTCTATTTTGGTCATTAGAATTTAAAAAAATTATTTTTAGTCACTTACGTTTAGAATCGTATCTATTTTGGTCATTGGGGCGTTAGTCTCTGTTAATAAAAAATTAGTTTTTAATATAACCTCCAAACTTTCAAAACTTTATTTTTCACTTCCCAAAAACAATTCTGAATCCGATTGGATAATTCGAATCTTTTCTTCAGTCCATTGTTGTCCCTCCAATCATTGTAAACTTAAGCTTCTATAATCTCTTTTGTAAATGAACTATATGCTTACATACAGAAACATATACATATATATGTAGTGTACAAGAAACACTACCCTCCATTCCTGCATGATGAAGTATGGCGTCTGAAAAGGATAGCAAAAGATGGCGCCTTCTGTAAACAGATGACCTCCAATAATATTTCACATTCAAGGACTTCCTGCGGTTGCACGTTACCAATCCATCTACACTGCGCGTCGCGCGATGTAAGAGAACCATTTATTCAGTTCATTCACAAAACTTCAAGCATTTTGTTATTCGATTTAAGATGAGTACGAATAAGAGTATAGGTGTGTGTATTTATGCACCAATAGTTTAGGGACATGAGGAGGGAGAGTAATATAGGTTTTGATGCATTTTTTTGCTGAACCAATCTGAACTGTGACATTACTGCCGATGTTCGGTGTTGGGATCTCAAATCGGGTATGGGATACGATCGTAGATCATGTTTTGTCTTGCGTTGTTGATGATGATGACTTGTATTCCTACTACGGAGCTGTACAAGGCGTTGGACTCCTATTAGACTCCAGTTACAGAGTTGTGGCTGCAACATTTGATGGGCTTTAAATTATCACCCTATGGAAAAATTAGCCTTTTCTCAGAAGGTTAGTCTGTCATATTCATACAATCATTTACTGTAATTCACAAACATGTTCCATATGACTTACTGTCAAATGATTCTCTAAACTTTCAACTTCTGGTGGAAGATGCAAAGAGACAACAATGGACCGAAGAAGGGATTTGAATTATCCAATCGGATTCGGAATTGTTTTTGAAGAAGATGATGAAAAATAAAGTTTTGAAAGTTTGAGAGTTAAATTAAAATTTATTTATTTTTATTAATGGGGACTAACGTCCCAATGACCAAAATAGACACGATTCTAAACGTAAGTGACCAGAATAATTTTTTTTGAATTCTGGTGACCAAAATAGAACAAACCCCAAACGAAAGGGACCACGGGTGAAGATTACCCATAAAATTATATTTGCCGGAAAAAAACTAATATCATGGTTTAACTATTCATGTATTTGGTTAACATTGTATTTATTGGTGCAGTAAATGAATTTACATCGGAATGTTTAGTTCTCTAAAGCAAAATCTAGATTCCAGAAGTGAACATGAATCATCAATGCATCATATACTTGTTTCATAATAAATTATATTTGTTCATAAATTTTAGTTTTTCTACTAAAGTATACACATACCGTCTAGACAAACCGTTCAAGTTCAGATCATTTAGAAATAACATTTTTTCCTACTTGAATTACTTAATAAGTTCATTTTCGTCTAATACTTTGCAACCTCTAATGTAGATGATTGCTATTTTAATAATCATATTTTATTTTTAAATATATTTGTAAGAAAATCAAAGATAAAATAGTTTGAATTTGGGTTTAAAAAATCAAATACACGTGACTTAAAAAAATGTTAATTGCGGCAAATGAAACTCAACTTCAAAACATTTTAATTGAATTATCAAAAGTACTAGCATACAGTCTCATCCCAAAAGATGGGGAGGCCCTGTGCTACATCTTAAAATGAGGCCCCTAAAATAATTTATAATAAATCAAAATTTTAAAGTATCAAAATTTATCATATTACTAATCTTTTTTACAAAATAAAAAAATTTCCAAACATATGAAACTAAGATAATATCACAAAACAACTCTATAATTGTGATATTTTATTTAAAAAGTGCCATCCTCCGAACACTTTTAGAAGCAAAATCGTCAACCAAATCTTCATAGTCAATTTTCTCTAAAATATCATTCTCAATCGCTATCAATGCTAACCCATTAAGCCTTTCTTGTGACATAGTAGAACACATATAGCTCTTTAACAATTTTAATTTGGAAAAGCTTTGTTCTGCAGATGCAACTGTCACGGGAATAGTTAATAAAATTCTATATGCAATAATAACATTAGGAAAAATATTACCTTTCAAAAACTTCAAAATCTCCAATGGTCCCATTTTTTCGATAGGCAATGATGAGTAGCTAGTTTAGTCGTCGTTTTATTCCTAATTGTGCTTAAATTGATGATTTGTGGATCTTAATTCTGGGATATTTCGTGTTTTCTCATGAAGGACTTGGTGGATGCAGAACAAACAGGAAAAGGTTGGGAACTGCAGAAAATCCGGATTCGTGGTTGGGATGTTGGGCATGAACTGGGGCATGAATGCTGACTGGACGCCACATCAGCACCTTCAAGAAGTCGATGTCAGCAGCGTGATAACTTATCAGCTGCATATCAACTTGTTTATCAGCGAGATTTAAATTTTAAATTTTATCATTATCTTATGTAATTAATTTGAATTATTTTAGAATTTATCTTTATCACTTTGGAGTGATTTTTAGGGTTTTAGACTACTATAAATACCCCACGTTGGGGTGAAACTCATCAGGGAATTCACTCTTGTTCTTCATTTATCTTTAGCTTAAATATATCTCTTTTCTTTTACCTTCTTTAGTTTTTATTTTTCTTTTCCTTTGTTAAAACTAAGTATGGTTTCTTCACCAACCATGCTTAGCTAAATTTCCCTTAGCCAAAAGCAACGTCAAACCCGACTTACCTCGTGAGATTAGAAGAGTTCTTCATTCCTCCAACATTTCTTTTTTCGATTCTCTGTAAAATTGGTTAGGCAATCGGCCTAACCTTTAGGCATATCAATTATTTCATTCCGAAGGCGTCATCGGATTAGAAGTGGTTCAGATCTAACGTTGGGGACGAGAATAGGCTTGTAGCAAATTCAACTCCCTAAGAACAAACTTAGTGGCGGTCCAATAAGGGGAATCAAAATCGGAAACAATTCTCGTTGAGACAACTATTTGAGCATGGGCTTCTCCAGCACTAATGCAGACTTGTGTTAGCATCGATGGCCATAGCTAATCAACTTAGCACTTGATTTCAAGAATTGCCCTGGGAATTGAGTTTACCGTAGAGAAGCAAGTTACAAGGGTTGGGCCTTGTAGACTGTAACCGAAAAGAAGGTTGAAGCAAAATCCATTTCCGTGATCGAGAAGAGTTGTGGCAAAGTGAATCTTGAGGCTAATTCATTCCATAATTTATTTCAATATTTCTTTTCACTTTTATTATTCTTCCATTACTCGAATTAGTTTATAAACCCTCATTTTTATTATTTGCAGGTTTCTTGGTCTAAGTCAGAACGAATAGGTGTTGGAACCCCCTAGTCCATGTGGATCGACCCTTACTCTCGCTATATTATTTTTAATTATTTACTTGAGTTTAAAGATTTATTTTGACGCAAGTAACAACGCATGTCAAAATTGGCGTCGTTGTTGGGGACTACGGCAAAGTTACTGATATCGTTCTTTATTGATTTATGACCAAGAGTAATTCGAGAGAACAAGTTGATTACGTCTCGAAAATCGAAGCACTAGCCCGAAAGGGCACACACAAACACTTCGGGAAAAGAAGAACAAACAATGCCAACAAAGACTTGAACGCGATCTAGAGATCACATCCGAAGCGGATTTGAATTTTGATCATACTAACGAAGAACCGGATCCGATGGAAGACGAAGATCAAACTATTCATCAGCTTAATGCGGCACCTCATGGACAACAGTTGATGTGCATTACCTTCCCGAATGGCACAACACCATTTATGCTAAAAACGGGTTTGATTCACCTTTTACCTACTTTCCACAGCATGTCGAACGAAAATCCGCATAAACATTTGAAGGAATTTCGCATGGTTTGTCTAAGCACAAAACCTCAGGGAGTATCCGATGACCAAATTAAACTTAGAGCTTTTCCATTTTCTTTAGCAGATATCGGAAAAGATTGGTTATTTGATTTACCTCCCAACTCTATTACAACTTGGACTGATATGTCTAAACTCTTTCTTGACAGGTTCTTCCCTGCGACAAAAGCGAGCAAAATAAGGCGCAGTATCCTGAGCATTCAACAAAAGGATATCAAATCCTTATATGAATACTAGGAGCGTTTTAAAAAGTTGTGCGCAAATTGTCCACAACATGGATTGTCGGAACAAACCTTGCTCCATTATTTTTATGAAGGATTGGCGCCCATGGATATGAAAGTAGTAGATGTAGCAAGCGGCGGGGCTCTAGTCAATATGACTCCAACAACGGCAAAACGTTAATATCAACCATGGCCGCCAACTCGCAAAGGTTTAATCAATCTAGAGAACCATCTCGAAGGGTTCACGAGGTAAGTGCAGTTTCTTTGGAAAATAAAATTGATAAATTAGCTGATATAGTGCATTATCTTGTTGCAGATAAAAAAAGAATAACTAAACTTTGCGGAATCTGTACTAGTCCAGAACATTCGACAGACTGTTGTCCGATGATTAAGGAAGATGATATCGCTCAAGCCAATGCCATAGGAAATGCATATAACCCTGGATGGAAAAATCATCCAAATTTCAATTATGCGCAAAACCAGAGACCAAATCAAGTTTATCAACCAACTGCACCACAACAATATCAACCGCAGAAGCCATCGTTGGAGTCAATTGTTGAAAGGTTAGCGCTAGCCCAAGAAAAGTTTCAACTAAAGACCGAAGCTCACTTTGAAGCAATTGACAAACAGATAAGTCAACTAACGTTAGTGGTAAGTTGCTTAGAATCCAAAGAGAAATTACCTTGTCAAACGGAGCCCAATCCGAGAGAGAATGTGAACTCCATCACTTTACGAAGCGATACCATCATCGAACCAAAAGCCACGGAGGAAAGCGTTCAAAAGAAAGGTAAAGAGAAATCACCATCTTCCACTGAGAAAGGTATGTCCAATCCACTTTCTGCACCATCTCCCTATGTTACACCACACCCTTTTCCTTCAAGGTTAGTTAAACGTGACAAACAAGCTGAAGAGAGGGAGATTCTAGATATGTTTCAAAAAGTGGACATCAACATCCCACTCCTCGACGTAATCCGAAAAATCCCAAGGTATGCTAAATTTTTGAAAGATTTATGTACTAACAAACGTCGTGTTATAGGAGTTGGAAAAGTTAATCTAGGAGAACACGTATCGGCAGTTTTTCAGCGAAGGTTACCGCCAGAGTTGAAGGACCAAGGTCTGTTCGCCATTCCCTACAAAATCGGTAAAGTGGGTATTAAAAGAGCAATGTGTGATTTAGAGGCCTCTATTATTGTTATGCCTCTTTCATTTTATAACTCACTTTCTGCTGAGCCTTTGAAGGATAAAAAAGTAACCATACAACTGGCAGACAAATCCATAATTTACCCGGAAGGATTGCTAGAGAATGTCTTGGTAAAGGTAAACGATTTAATCTTTCCGGCAGATTTCTATGTCATAGACATGGAAAACGATCAGACTAATAATTCTTCTGAAATCTTCCTTGGTCGTTCATTTTTAAGTACTGCAAATACGAAAATCGATGTGAGAAGCGGGATCCTTACAATGGAGCTCGATGGCGAGGTGGTAAAATTTGATGTATACAAAGCAATGCGACATCTAGATAATGTTGCTGGTATTAAATTTATCGATTTCATTGAACCTGTTGCTGAAGAGTTTATAGAATCTAACTTGTCTGATAATTTATGTAGGAAATTGGAAGGCCACGACGAAAAAATTAGAGAGTTGGAAAATATTTCTTTTGTCAATTCTGATCTACACTTAACTCCTTCAAAAATTAAAAATTTTCCTTCCATTTTGCAGGCACCAGATATCGAGTTAAAATTGCTGCCAGATAATTGAAGTGCAAATTTTTGAGTAAAAAAGATATCTTGTCAGTAATTATTTTAGACAAGTTTTCAAGTACAAAACGAATGAACTCCATAATCGTAAAATTCCTCTTAAGGAAATTCTTAGTTGAACAAAGCGCAAGAAGTGGAAAAACTATTTGCCGCAGTGTCTGTAGTCTGAACCAGGTCATCGAGCTAAACGACGTTAAAAAAGCGCTAAATGGGAGGCAAACCATTTTTAATTTCTTTCATTTTATTTCTTAAATTTCTCACTTAATTTTAATTTTTGTTTAATTTTTTTTCAAGTGCATCAGATAAATTCAATCGAATCCAACATTACCGAGATCCTCTCCTATCTCCGACCAAGCACATCTCATCGAGGGCGTGGGTGCGGTCGTGGCCGTAACTAGTTCAGGGAGTTTTCTCATTCCCTTTCTTTCATTTTTATTTGCATTTTGGGATAAAATGACTTAAGTGAGGGGGAGTAGGTATCCATGTCAAATTCTCATAATTTCTTGTTCGAATGCTTGTTCTCTTGTTCTTGATTTTATTTAAATTTAAATTACTTTTTGATTTCCTTTGTTTCGCCTTGTCTCTTTGTTTCCGTATGATATTGGTATTTTTCTTGTTAGAAATTCTAGGTTGCATAATAGATTAAGGCATGCTTAGAATTTTTCATATAACCCTTGTCATTCCTTACTTTGTTAATTGACATGATGCTTACTTTTGTACACAAGACAATTCATGAGAGCTTTTGAGCCTAATGAGCATGCATTATTTTTGCTCTTTGTTTCTTTGAGTGTGCCTAGCTAATTAGTTGCATTCTAGAACTTGTGGTTTAAATACTTTTCGAGATTACATTTTTTATTGTGATGCATTAATATGATAGAGGCATTAGGTTTAACCCCATTCTCTTCCAAAAAAGCCTACCCCTTGTTATTATCTCAAAGTGAAACAATTTTGAGCCTTAATCTTTTTCTTTGGATTACCTTATTATTTAACCCACACCAATTCTATTTTTATTTCCTCTATTTTTGTCACCTTTTTTCAAGACAAAATTGTCTAAAAAAACAATGCAGTCCAGCAGTGCATAAAATACATTGCAAAAAAAAATTCAGTGCAGAAAATGATTCGAATATGCAGTAGAAAAAAAACTGCAGAAAAAACACAGTGCAGAATTTATTCGAATCTACACAGTAGAAAAAAACAGTGCAATTTCACAGTTTTGATTTGAATGAAAAAACAGTTTTGAATAAGAATTTTTGGATGATTTTTGTCTTAAATTTTAACCCATATTTTTCAGCATTTATCCTACCCGAACCTTAGCCATGTTGCAACCCTTTTAAGACCTCTTGATTTTTCCATCACATTCATACTAAGTAGTGGAGATTAGATTTAACCACAAGCTTATGGTAATGCTCTAACTAGTTTTGGCTCGAGTGATTTTCTCTACCCTTAAACACTTTGAGTGACATGAGTGATTCCTTGTGAGAGTACTTGGTTTGCATCATTGTTGTTAACATGGTATTGGAATGTTGTTTTTGCTAAAATTATTTCTAAGTCCTGTCATTTCTCTTTTCTCCTTTTATTTTCTTTCATGTTTAGATACTTAGTCATACCGGAAACTTCGAGACTTCGAGAAATTAAGGATGACAACTTGAGCTTAGATTTGTTTAATTTTTTTTTATACTTGAGGACAAGTATCAGATAAGTGAGGGGGGATTTGATGAGTAGCTAGTTTAGTCATCGTTTTATTCCTAATTGTGCTTAAATTGATGATTTGTGGATCTTAATTGTGGGATATTTCATGTTTTCTCATGAAGGACTTGGTGGATGAAGAACAAATAGGAAAAGGCTGGGAACTGCAGAAAATCCGGATTCGTGGCTGGGATGTTGGGCATGAACTAAGGCATGAATGCTGACTGGACGCCACATCAGCACCTTCTAGAAGCCGACGTCAGCAGCGTGATAACTTATCAGCCGCAAATCAACTTGCTTATCAGTGAGATTTAAATTTTGAACTTTATCATTATCTTATGTAATTAATTTGAATTATTTTAGAATTTATCTTTATCACTTTGGAGTGATTTTTAGGGTTTTAGACTATTATAAATACCTCACTTTGGGGTGAAACTCATCAGGGAATTCACTCTTGTTCTTAATTTATCTTGAGCTTAAATATATCTCTATTCTTTTACCTTATTTGGTTTTTATTTTTCTTTTCCTTTGTTAAAACTAAGTATGGTTTCTTCACCAACAATGCTTAGTTAAATTTCCCTTAGCCAAAAGCAACGCCAAACCCGACTTACCTCGTGAGATTAGAAGAGTTCTTCATTCCTCTAACATTTCTTTTTTCGATTCTCTGTAAAATTGGTTAGGCAATCGACCTATCCTTTAGACATCTCAATTATTTCATTTCGAATGCGTCGTCGGATTAGAAGTGGTTCAGATCCACCGTTGGGGACGAGGATAGGCTTGTAGCAAATTCAACTCCCTAAGAACAAACTTAGTGGCGGTCCACTAAGAGGAATCAAAATCGGAAACGATTCTCGTTGAGACAACTATCCAAGCACAGGCTTCTCCAGCACTAATACAGACTTGTGTTAGCATCGATGGCCGTAGCTAATCAACTTAGCACTTGATTTCAAGGATTGCCCTGGGAATTGAGTTTACCGTAGAGAAGCAAGTTATAAGGGTTGGGCCTTGTAGACTGTAACCGGTAAGAAGGTTAAAGCAAAATCCATTTTCGTGATCGAGAAGAGTTGTGGCAAAGCGAAGCTTGAGGCTAATTCATTCCATAATTTATTTCAACATTTCTTTTCACTTTTATTATACTTTTATTACTCTAATTAGTTTATTAAACCCCCATTTTTATTATTTGTAGGTTTCTTGGTCTAAGTCAAAACGAATAGGTGTTGGAACCCCCTAGTCCCTATGGATCGACCCTTACTCTTTCTATATTATTTTTAATTATTTATTTGAGTTTAAGAAGTTATTTTGACGCAAGTAACGACACGTGTCAGGCAAGAACTCTCTTAGTAACCTCAACTCCACATACAATTCATTTTCATCAATATCAGATTGTCCTTTATTCTTAAGAATAGACTCAAAATAAGCACAACGAGACTTTAGACTCGCATCATATAGAGACTGCAACTTATGAGAAGTAAATAAAAAACCATTTTTTCCATATTCTTGGTATTGTTCAAATCTCCTATTAAGAGAAACAATAGCTTGATCAACAATATATAAGAAATAATTAACTCTAAATGATTCCTTTGGAGATTGTGAAACCATAGATGGGGTGTTATCTGAATTCTCATCAAAAAATCTTTTTCTTTTAATTTAACGTCTTTGAGGAAAAATAGGATCAATGTTCATTTCAATGGCAATACCCTTAGCAACATCCAAAGCATCATCGAAACCAGTTTCTCTATATCGCTCAAAAAAAGAAAGCAATCCCTTTATTTTTTTCATGGCAACATCAATGAACATGTCCTTTGATTGTAAATGTTGACTAACCAAATTAACTGTATATAATATTTCAAACCAAATAATAATTGCCACCAAAAACTCAAAATCATTTGTTGCTAAAGATTTAGCTTCACTTTGTACTTTAATATCATTCTCACTACTTTTCGCTACTTAAAGTAAAGCTTCACGTATTTCTAATATTTGGTTTCTTATAGCTTTAACATTCTCAATGCGACTCTCCCAACAAGTTAATGACAATGGTTTAGGAGTCAAACCTTTAACATTATTTTTCAAAATTTGTCATCTTTTTGTAGAATGAGCAAATATAGTATAAATACGTTGTATGATGCCGAAAAAATCTCTAGCTTTACCACAACCATTAGCCATATCACACAAAGTTAAATTAAGACTATGACAACCACAAGAAGTGTAAAAAGCTCTAGTATTTATATCTAACAATTTTTTTGTACTCCTTGATGTTTTCCTTTCATATTTGACCCATTGTCATACCCTTATCCTCTTATGTCACCTATGTCAAGACCAAGATCTCTTAATTCAGTTTGTAAAATATCAAAAAGTCCTTGACCCGTGGTATCGTTCACATTTAAAAATCCTAAAAAAGGCTCCTCAACAATAATAGGACTCGAAAAAATATCAACATATCTAATTATAAGAGACATTTGTTCTTGGTGGCTCACATCAAGAATACAATCGAGTATGACTGAAAAATACTTTACTTGTTTTATTTTCCAAATGGTTTCAGACTTAATTGCAGAACCAAGCAAAAGTATTAATTCATTTTGAATTCTAGGACCAAGATAATGAAAATGAAGTTCATCATTTGTAATACGTCGAACATGCTCTTGAACAACCGGATCAAATTAACATAACATTTCTATTAAGCCCAAAAAATTTCCATTATTATTTTTATATAATGTACCATTAGTATCACGAAATGCTAAGTTATGTTTTGCAAGAAATTTCACCACTGAAATTATTCTAAACAATACATTTTTCCAATGTTCCTTCTCCTTTTTAAGTTGTTTTTGCGTCACCTTATCAATAGTTTCATTCTTTTGAAATCTAAGATGCAAATCATACCAAGTTGTCATATTCTTAAAATGTTCCATATTAGTCTTATGTTCTTTGAGCCTTGTACTAACATGTGTCCAGTCATTAAAACCTTCATTAGCTAATTGACCATTTCCAAGTCCTTTTTTAAATATTTTACAACAAAAATAAAAAATTCAATCCAATTTTTTAGAATAAATCAACCACTCTCTATGACATTTTCCTCATTTGATAATACTCTTGTATATAATGTTGAAGAAAATTGCTTTGACAACTTATTTTTAGGACCTTTCTCTATAGACAAATCTCTTTTGAGATCTTTAACTATTATAAGATCAATCATTTTAGCATTAAGATTATCTCAAATTCTAGGATCAAATATATCCGGTAAATTTTTAGTGTCAATATTAATATTATTTTCAACAATTAAAGTATCATTATCAACATTCTGACTAGTGTGATTATCACTAATAGGATTAGAATTGTCATTTTGAATTAACACATCATTTTCACTTAAAGATTTATCTTTATCTACATGCATATTTTCATTCAAATCAACACAATTATCATCATTATAATTCAAATTAACACGATCATCATTCAAAATAATTTTATCATCAACAATATTATTAATTTCAGCAAAAGTATGTGATTCTTTCACAAAGAACTTATTAAGAGCTCCTATTTGAGATTGATTTAACTCTTTTCGTCTGTTTTTTTCTTACGTTTTTATATCCAGAATCATATTTTCTAATTGCAGGACCCATGATAAAATTCTCAAAGAAAGAGATTAAGTGATAAGCTAAAATTCAAAAGGATAGAAAGAACCTGGAAATTGAGAAGAATAAAATTTTAGAACAATCGAATTACAGGTCTTCAACAGGATTGCCGAATTGGAGAAGAAACAACCTTCAAATTCTTAAAATCTTGAAAAGTAGTAGTAGAAATTTTCTTTTTTGATTTTTAGATGATGAATAAGATTGAAGAAAATTAAAAAAAAAACAAGTATAAATAAGACAATTTTTTACCGTTACTCACTATATATGTTGTTGGATTTTCTAGGAAAAAATGATTGCAATTAATTTATTGAGATAATAAATGAGAGAATTAAAAGATTTTTTATTCTATTTTATCATGGGAACTGATAGCAGATTTTTTTAAAGAAAATAATATTTTTACTAATAGATTTTTTAAAATGTGGGGCCCTTAAAATTTTGGGGGCCTTGTGACATATCATATCTTGCACTTGTAAATGGACGGGCTGCTAGTATATTATAATGATTATTATTCTATACATTGGCGGTGAAAACTAAAAGTTTCCACAAGCGCTTAGTTTTAGAATTTAGGGGCTTAGTTTAGGGTGCATGGTTTAGGGGTTTAGGTGTAGGAATTTAGAATTTAAGGATAGTGGTTAGAATTTAGGGTTTAGGGTTAAGATTTGGGATTATATGTTAGGGTTTAATTTTTAGGGTAATATGGTGAGGATTTAGATTTTAATTTATAAACCCTAAATTGTAACTCTAAAAATGTAAATTTCAACCACTATCCCTAAATTCACAACTCATACACCTAAACCCCTAAACCATACACCCTAAACTAAGTCCTTAAACCTTAAAATTAAGGCGCTTATGGAAACTTTCAGTTTTTCACCAAAATAGTTACTCGTATTATCAATTGAGTCTTTTTATTAGTATAACGTCAACATGACATTAAATACCAACGCAACTCAAATGTTGAGCAAGCATGAATCAAAGATAAGCGTGTAAAATTATTGTATGAACAACTTGAATCTTATATATTAAAAATAAAAAATAACACCATTAAATTTTGGGAGCACAATTTTTTAGCATTTCAAAATTCAAGTTATCCATACAATAGGTACATATATGCTTTAACTTGATTTGTATGTTTCAAATATGCTTCGTCATAGCATGCTTGAGCCTGAGAAAAGTCTGAGTATGAAGAAGCTTGAACCCAAAAAAAAATCTGAAATCGTAACGATTCGAGCCCACAAAATTTAGAGTCCAAAATAATCTAAATTCAAAACAGTTTGAATCGAATCCAAATGTTTATCACCTCTCTCGTGCATAATTTAAAAGTAGTTTTTGGAGGGGTCAAATTTTAATTAATTTTACCAATAGATTAATAAATAGATTTACAATTTTAAGGGACTTGACAACAATTTTTTTCATTGGGAGTAAGAAATGTCATTTCTAGTTTAAACCGACGAAAAAAAATTACCGATATGATATTAATGCTTTGAGAAATCAATTAAAATATTTATTTATCTAAAAAATTGAAATATTTGGGACATAATTCAAAAAACCCACCCTAATAAACCTGTATGAAAAAGTAAAATATCATACCTATTGGTATGAAAGGATAGAGACTAATATCGGCCAACACTAAAAGGGTACAAAACGATGTGATTTTAAAACAATATTAAAAGCGAAATCAAAATGGTATTGATTTCGTTTCGTTTGCGTTTGAGACAGGCAAAAGGGCAGCAGTTAGGTCTTCCCCGCTTAAAGATTATTCAATCGAATCGAGTTAAAATTTTTTAAATTAGTCAAATTAACAAGTTTCATTTTATAATTTAAATAATATTTAAAATTTTTTATTCGAAATGTTAAATTGAATAGTTTGATCAACCATGAAATACTACGGCAGTGTGGAGGATTATCTTAATTTACCTGCCCCAAAAGCCCCCTCTAGGATTACTTTATTCTAATCCCGCCCCCCATACAATATTACAACTTCTCAAAGTCATGGGATTAATGCTCCTCTCTTCCTCACATTACCTACTACTACTACTACTAATTTTAGCATCAATAAAATCATGCCACCTTTATTTTCATAAATATAATGTTATTAACTAGACACTCTAATCCGAACTATTTTTTGATTTAACCACCAGTATCTAATTCATTAACTGACTAATTCGATATTAAAAAGATATAATAGTTAAATTTTCTTTACTTTAGTTTAATTCTCAATTTGATTCCTTATCTTTCTATCAGTTTATTTCTATATACTTCGTTTCATCAATTACTTTATGGATTATTATCCTATAAATTAGCGGTGAAAACCGACAGTTTCCACAAACGTCTTAATTATGGGTTTAAGGTCTTAGTTTAGGGTATAGGGTTTAGGTGTAGGGGTTTAGAATTTAGGGATATTGGTTAAAATTTAGGGTTTTGGGTTATAATTCAAGGTTTATAAGTTAAAACCTAAATCCTAACCATATTACTCTAAAAACTAAACCCAACCTCTAAACCCCAAATCCTAAATTCTAACTACTATCCCTAAATTATAAAACCCTACACCTAAATCCCCAAACCCTACACCCTACACCCTAAAATTAAGGCTATTGTGAAAACTCTCAGTTTTCATCGCTAGTGTATGAATATAAATCCTTAATTTATTCTGATTGTCGTTATTGTTAAAAAAACATGTAACCCAATAAAATCATGTCACGTGTAATAAAATTAAAAACTCATCTCATTAAAAAAAACTATAAATATAACAAGAAAAATCTAGAATAATATCAAATTTACAAAATTAAATTTTGAACTTATATATATATATATTTAAAAAATGCAATTATTTTTAATTAATTTGTGAAAAATAAAAAAATGAAATTATAAAAAATGAAAAATCAGAGTGTTTTTAAAAAATTGGGTTTTTTAAAATAAATTTTGGATTTTTATTTAGTATTTTAAAATAAAAATGGCTTTTAACATATAGTCCTACTTTAAGTTTCGACTTTCTTGGAACCAAAGTAATTGGATCACAAACATGACCTAAATATTCCTATAAAGAAATCATAGCCGTTCATCACAAGGTCATTCCCCCCTATAATTAAAAATAACTCCTGGTTTCTAAATTCTAAGCCACAACACATAACCTGAAGCTGCAAACATCAGTCAAACAACCTTCCCTCTCTTTCGGTTCATCTACTCTAACATGGCTGCTTCAGATATAGTTGTGATCATGGATTTCGACAAGACGATAATCGACTGCGATAGCGATAACTGGGTGGTGGACGAACTAGGTGTTACTCGTTTGTTCAACCAACTCCTCCCCACCATGCCTTGGAACTCTCTTATGGTAAGTAATCGCTCTTTGTTTTTTGTTTTGCTTTTCTTGTTGTTCCAAATGCAAGAACTAGGGTTTTTTAATCACTGTTGTTGTTTAAACATATGTGTATTTACAGGATACAATGATGAAGGAACTTCATGCGCAAGGAACCACCATCGATGACATTGTAGCCGTCTTGAAACGAACTCCTATTCATCCTCGAATCATCCAAGCCATCAAATCTGCTCATGAGTTAGGGTATGTAATTATATTTCTCACTCGGAATTAATTATGTACTTTTATTTCTGGTTTTCTCGTTGGTAAAATACTCAGTGTTTCGTGTGTAACACGGCATTATTTTCAGATGTGATTTGAGGATTGTTAGCGACGCCAACGTGTTCTTCATCGAGACAATCTTAGAGCATCATGGCTTGAGGGGATGCTTTTCGGAGATCAATACGAACCCGAGTTTCGTAGATGAAGAAGGCAGGTTAAGGATCTTCCCTCTACATGATTTCAGCAAACATCCCCATGGATGTAACCATCCCTGTCCTCCCAACATGTGCAAGGTACCTATAAATAAATGTTTCCAACATGTTCTCTTAGACACGTCTCTGATTATTGATATAATCAAATGCATTATTTAAAAGCATTATTAGCTGTTAAGTACGTGGAGCTTATCATATTTTCTTTTGAATAGGGTATTGTAATTGAAAGGATCCAAGCTTCTCTATCCGCCATGGGAGAGAAGAAAACAATCATCTACATGGGTGACGGGCTGGGCGATTTCTGTCCGAGTTTGAAGCTCGGAGACGGAGACTACATGCTGCCGAGGAAAGATTTCCCGGTTTGGGACTTGGTTTGCAAAAACAGGAAGTTAATACAGGCTGAAGTCTGCGGATGGAGCAATGGAGAGGAGTTTGAGCATGTTTTACTCCATCTTATCAGCAAGATTTCCTTTGTAAAAAGCAACACTGCTAAGCTGTATTCAGACTGCAAACTACAAACAACTCCAGGAGCTGCCTCTGAAGCCTTTACCAAGACCCTTTATGTTGGTCACTAGATGTTAAAAAATGGCTGATGCCATGCTTTATCTATCCATATATTGAGATAAACAGTATATGGATTTATATTTGTACTATCAGTGAATTATAACGCATCAGAATGTTTAGTTCTCTAAAGCAAAATCTAAATTCCAGAACTGAACCTGAGTCATCAGTGCATCATATATTTGTTTCATAACTAATAATATCAGAGATTCAGAGAAGGAAAGCATGAGGAAATTCTAGTAACGTGCCCGGATCATTGTTTACTCCATCCTTTTTGTTTTTGTTTTTACGTCTTTTTCCGGTAAAGGACATTGCCCGGATTATTGAAAGTCATGTGATTAAATGATTCATCATGGTGTTGTCGTAACGTGCTAATATTAATATTTGGGTGCTGCTTTCACTACTGATAGTAGCAATTGTGGGGTTGTTGGGTGTTGCTGAATAGTTTTGCAGTATGCTCAAAACATACATAAACAGTAGGTAACAAATCTCTTTTTAAAATATGAGCATGATCAATTAAAACAATTTAAAACTGAGAAACTAAGAAAAATCTGTCATACTTACTTCCGAGCTTAGCTTAGATTAGAGTAAAATCTCTTTATAACAAATCTCTTTTTTTTGTTTTATATTTTTCTTTTCTTTTTTAAATTTAATAAATCTATTTTTGTTATACGTTTTTCTCTACTTTGGTACGTATACTCTGCCTTTTGGCACGTTTTTCTTCTTTTAATCGACCATTTAGCCGCTTCTTTTTCCTTTGTTTTTGTATCAGGGTTGGATTAGACGTCGCCACGAGCCCACGACTGATCAAGATGACACACTTTTGTTTATCATGTTGATCCCCTGTTTTAGACCCTCGAACTTAATTTGGATACGAGCTTACAATCATCGCTTTTGTTCGCGATTGAGTTGTGGTTATGATCGTGTTGTCAACATGCCTTATTATTATTCATTTTTTTAATGTTGTTTGTTGTTGGTTTTTACCTTTCGTCGTCGAGCTTTGGTGATGTTTGCATCTTTTTGTTTTGAGCCTTTGAGTTAGGGTTTTTCCCTTTTCTTTGTATGGTCTTGTTTATGATATTTTCTTGTTTTTAGGAATATGTTTGGATAAGTTTATTTAGTTAAGTTGTAAACTTTCATTGTATTTTTAATTTTTCTCCTTTAATAAAACTAACGTACTCATATTAAAAAATATTATTTATTGAAAGAAAAAATATTAAATTTAAAGATCAATAATAAAATATATATTTTATGAGGAATTAAAAAATAATTTTATCATTATTTTTTTTATAAGAGCATGGCTCCACTATTCCATAAAACATCATCCACGAAAATTGAGATAAAAATCTTATGCCCTTTTCAATGCCTCTATATATACAGAAAACAATAATCTGCATGGGCGACGGGCTTGGCGATTTCTGTCCGAGTTTGAAGCTCGGAGACGGAGACTATATGCTGCCGAGGAAAGATTTCCCGGTTTGTGACTTGGTTTGCAAAAACAGGAAGCCAATACAGGCTGAAGTCTGCGGATGGAGCAACGGAGAGGAGTTTGAGCACGTTTTACTACACCTTATCACCAAGATTTCCATTGAGAAAAGCAACACTGCTAAGCTGTATTCAGACTGCAAACTACAAACAACTCCAGGAGCTGCCTTTGAAGCCTTTACCAAGACCCTTTATGTTGGTCACTAGATGTTAAAAATGGTTGATGCCATGCTTTAGCTATTCGTGTATTGAGATAACATTTTATTTATTGTAACAGTAAATGAATTTATATTTGTACTATCAGTAGCAATTGTGGGGGTGGTTGGGTGTTGCTGAATAGTTTTGCAGTATGGTGTATAGCATGGTTTTGTACTGTTGTTAGAGTTATGGTGCTTTCGCCTTGGAGTTTGTTCATTTGTACTCTTTTTCTCCATCCTAGTGTTAGGGTAGTTTTTAATGAGGCATATAATAGTATTCTTATTGTATGATCTTTATTTCTATAAATAAAATCATACACGTTGATCAAAAAAATATTTCAGGAGCATAAATTTTTTAGCATGTCAAAATTCAAATTATCCGCATAATAAGTACATGTATACTAAATTTTGATCTACATGTTTTAAATATATTTCACGACAAATAGGTAAAACAAGGTTGTGCTAGAGAAAATCTAAGACTGAAGAGGCTTGAACCCAAGAAAAATCCGAGACTGTAAAGATTTGAGCTCAGAAAATCTGGTTTGAAATAATCCAATTTCGAAAAGTCTTGATTCGAATCTGTATGTTTGCCACTAATTACTAAAAAGTTCAAGATCTATTAATTAGCTGAGGGACTGAGAATGCTCATGTTGTCCCGTCTTGGATGAGTTTGCATCTGTAACACCCGGGTTTGGGGGTCGAGTAAAAATAATAGTAAAATAATGTTTCGGGTATCGGTTTCACAATTTAAAATAATAAAATACTATTTTGGGCCCGGGTTTTCAAACAAACAAATTATGTTGGGCATGTTTTGATTTTAAAGCCCAATTACATGGCATTTGGAAAATTTAAATGGCTATCCTCATTAATGGAAAAAAGGTAAATAAATGGACTTCTAATTTAAATTCCCTCTTTTTATTAAATATCCCTTTTGTCATCTTCTTCACTCCTATCTTCCATTTCCAACGACAAGGAGAGCTCTCTTCTCCACTTACATTATTCCATCATCATTCCTCTTCATTCTTGGAGCTTTTTGAAAGGTAAACATATTTTTGACTTGGCCTTGGTCTCCTCTTCATTTTGGTATCTTTAGATTTCACTAAAACTATGTATTTTGTAATTTGGGTTTTTGAAAGTTTTGGTTAAAGGTTGGAGCTTTATGATTCTTTATCAAAGCTTTTGGTTTAATGTTGATAGATAAGTTGTTTAGGAACCATAAGGTCCAACATATGTGATTTTTAAAGAGTTTTACAATGATTCCCGAATTTAGGTTTTAATGGGGTTTTTGAAGGGTTTAAAGGTTGATTTTGGGTGTGTTTAATGTTGGAAATTGAGGGCTATTGGTTGTATGTTGGCTAGGGATCTTTTTGGAAGCATTTAAGTGTGTTAAAGAGGTTGGGATCTTGAGTTTTGGTATGGGTTTGATGGCTGCTCGAGATTGATGTTTTTGGGGTTTTTCATAGGTTGAATTTATGTGTTTATTGCTTGAATGGTGTTCCGGGATTGCTACATTGTTGTATGAGCTAATTCGAGGTTATTTTGTTTGTGTTGAGTTGGTTAGAGGCAAGAGGAAACAATGGAGGAACTTCGGGCTCGAATCCGGAAACTTGAAGACCTTGGTTGCTTGGTAGTGGAGCTTGGAGGTGAAGGTGAGTGGTTAAATGTTTTAAATGGTTTTCAAGTGTTGGTTCAAGCATGTGGACTAGGTTGGGCTTGGTAGACCCACCTAGAGTTGGGATTAGAGTGGTAGCCTAATCCCAAGCTTTAGTTAGAGACCTTGGTTGATCTTTAAAGTGTTGATTTATGCCTCATGTTTAATCGTAATTATGGTGGTTATGTATATGTTGTTATACATGTATGTTGAGGCATGGCTTGATGCATTGTTATATGCATGTTGATGATAAATTTGATGGGGATATACGTATGTATGAAATATGATGTGATTTTTGTATTAATGATATACATGTAGTGTTGTCATGTGAAATGATATTATGAGGTGGTTGCATGATCCTAGGATCATGGTGAGTACATGCTAGGCATGGAAATGTGGTTTGTGCATGACGGTAGGTCATGGTGAGTACGTGCTAAGCACAGAAGTTGTTGTGAAATGATATTGTGAAAGATTAATGAAATGTGTAGTATTGACACTAGTATGCTTGGGTACAATGATCAATCATTAGGATGTTAGTGTGCACACATGAGTCAAAATACGTGCGTGGTCTTGATGATGGTAGCCATTAAGATGGAGTACGGGTTCGCCCGAAAATCTTCTTATATATTTTAGTCGGTGATGAGTGGAATCTCATCGAAGGGCGTGAGGATGAGTGGAATCCCCTCCACGTGAAACGGGCATGAGGATGAGTGGAATCCCCTCCGCGTGAAACGGTGATGAGTGTAATCCCACCGTAAGGTAATGGTTGTGTTGTTGGATGTGAGTTCCAACGGTTATCCGCGTATTCGAGTCATAGCTAGGTGCCAATACGGATTGTGGTTTATGTTACTCATATGCTGAATATATGTGTTTTCCATATGTTGTGGTTATGGATTTGTTGAACATGACAAGGCATTGATACTATGTTCATGCATCATTTATATTTTTGGCTCTTGTGGTAAGAAAGTAAGAACTCATGCATTCTACCTTGGTTGTGTTGCTCGTGCTTGGACCCTACATTGTCGAGGTTTATTTTATGAGCTTGCCCTCACTAAGCTTTTATGCTTACGCTCCTTTTGTTCGACAATGCAGATCAGTTGCTTGTGGGTGGCAAGGGCAAGGAAAGGCCTCCAAGTGTCGCTTTTGGTTAGCTCAAGTGTGATCTTTAAATTGTACATTGTAATAGTCAAGCAATGGGATAGGTGTTGTTGATGTGAATGCTTTGTTGTATGATGAATTGGTTTGGCTCTTGGATGCTTTGTTTGAATTGTAAACCTTGCTTATGTTGCGTGTCATGAATGCCTATATGTTTTGTCTCTATGGCATGAACCCTTATGAGCGAAGTATGTCTCCTTTTGAGTAAATGTATGAATCCTTTCGATGCATGATCCTTGCTTGTTTTGAATGCCATGTATGTTGTTATCTTGGTTGTTGAAGGTTGTATGTATGTTGGTTATGGCTAGGGGAGTCGTAAATCGCATCTAGAGTCGAGTCTTAAATCGTTTTGCTGAAATTTGGAGACTTGCAGTGCAGAGCGTATCGATACGCCTAAGGGCCGTATCGATACGGTCTTGCCCTTCAGAACTCAGTTTCGGCTTGGTGTACCGATACTCGGGGGTGTATCGATACGCCCAAAGCTCACTGGAAAATTGAGATTTTGGTGAGGCTTTGGCGTATCGGTACGGGGTTGTCTCGTTGACCGCGAGATATTGACCGAGAATGGTGTATCGATACGCCAAAGGGTTGTATCGATACAGTCTTCCTGCGTTGACTAAAGGTAGTTGACTTGGTCAAGGCGTATCGATACCCTCTGTAGGTGTATCGATACAACCTGCTTAAAAAGGAAAAATGGGTTGTTCTAAAGTGTTGTTTTGGATGGTCGTTGTTATTTTGTTTGTGTTTCCGCTGTCGTGTTTCACATAGGACTTAATAATGCATTTAGACAAGATATAAATAAAATAAATTTTCTAGGGTTGCTAACCGAGGTGGGTCCTTAACGGGTTTCACATCGGTTTTCCCCGTGTAGCCTACTCGAACCGGTCAAACGTCCGAACCGGGACAAGGGGGTTACATTTGTTGGTATCAGAGCCTAAGGTTTCCGAGACCTTGGGCAGGTAAGTGAGGTAAGTTTAATTTTTGTATTGTAATTGCACGGTGGTTGCTTGCCATGTAAGCATGTTGCTTGTTATTCGAGTATGATGTGATGTGTGATTGTTTGATTGTGAATGTATGTTGTTTGATCGTGCGTGTGTGTTGCTTGAAGCATGTTGAGTAGAGTCCCATTGCTTCTATTACATCGGAAAAAGAGATTTTTAAGTGAGAGAATCATACTTGAGCCACTTGGAGACCCTTTCCTTTCCTAACCCAGTTTGTATGTTAATTTGTTTTTGTTGTTGATTTATTGCTTTTTGGTAAGTTTGAGGCCAAGGCGTGGGTCGTAGATTGGTAAGTGGGAGTTGTGGTATCTGAGAATGTGGATGATGTTGAGGGAGTTCATCGTTATAGTTAGGGAAGTATGGTTGTACTAGAATTGAGGTACAATTTGTTTGTTCGAGTCCGTGTGTATGTGGGTTGATTCTGGTTGGTGAGGGACGATGCGATCGATTCTGGTATTTGTTGGTACAAAGAAGTAAAGACCCATGAGTGGGAGTCAGAGCGGTATCGATGTTATGGTAGATAAGCCCTTGGTACAATTTTTGAGTTTGCTCCCTCCGGTTAATCCTGAATCTGTACTCCCGTATGTAGTTAGCAAGCATGCAAAGTTTGAATGTGCCCGGTGGAGTGTTAGAGGTAGGTATGAGTACCTTAGTTCTTTTGGCGAGATCAAGGTAAGAGTCTCGTGTGAGTGATCTGAAATTCAGGAATGTTAGTTGGTGATCGTTGGGGTTCGGCCTATGGTTTTAATACAAGAAAGTCGGTCAGTACCCGTGAGTGGGAATCAATTTGTGTGTTTGGGCCAGTGTGTGTCTGAGTTGTCTTCCAGCAAGAAGGAGAGATGAAGTCGCTTCCGATATAGTTGAGCCGAGAAAGAAGTCTTGGGCTTTAACTCCAGATTGTTTGGTAGTGGGATGTTTTGAGTTGTCATGACCGATGTTATAGAACAAGTTAGCATGATTGTTTGTGTGTGATCAGAACTGAATTTTGAAGTTTCGAGATGCTCTAAGAACGGTTTTGAAGAGTTAGGTTATGTTGAAGAACAAACCTGAAAACAAGAGAATCGAGAACTATCAGCTGTGTACATGTGAAGTTGCAATTTCTGCAGATCTGTCCTGTTGTGTGAGCATGCGAAGAAATTTGATATACCTGTTGAGATCTTAGACGTAGGGACACATGTGACTAGACCTTTTAGTGAGATAGTGGTGGTCAGAAAGATATGCGGAAGATGTTTGTTGATGGTTCAGGGTTACGCGATTCTAGTAGATGTGAAGTAATTGTCTTTTTACGGTTTCAATGTAACATTTGGCTTGGTTTGGCTTACAAAACACAGAGCTAGGGTATACGTTGAGACAAAGAGAGAGTTGCCTTGAATTTGCAGATTTCTGTGAGACTGTAGTAGTAGGTGAGGATGTGAACTTCTTATCGAATGTTGATCCAGCTTTAGAGGTCAAAGATTGATTGAGTTTAGTTGACAGGCTTGCCTAGCAAATGTGATGGATTTGATTTTTGAATGAAGATTAGACCGCAGAATGTTAGAATAGTTTGTGATTTTCCTAGAAGTGTTTGCAAGAATTGTTCGGTTTCTCCCCTGACAGGGAAGAAGAGTTTGCTATCGAGACCGTCTCCGAGCTTGCTCCTATTTTGATTGCTCCGTATCTTATGGTTCCCGAAAGAATTCAGAGTGTTGAAAAACCAGCTACGAGACTTGTTAGACCTTATATTCATTAGGCTTAGCACATCATCTCAGAGTATGACAGTGCAAATTGTGAAGAAGAGAGATGACATACGAGAATGTGTTTAGATTTCAGGTAGTTGAAACAAGTGACAGTGAATAATTAGCATCCGTTTCCGAGCATCAGTGATTTGTTGATCAGTTAGGGTGTGCTCCAGTCTTTTCGAAGATTAATTTGAGATCCGATTACTACTAGTTGAAAGTGAGAGAATTTGAAGTACCGAAGACAGCTTTCGGGGCAAGATGTGATCTCTTTGAGTTCCGAGTTATGCCGTTTTGTTTGACTAGTGTGTTAATTACTTTTATAGAGATGTTGGGCAGAATACTTCCTGAGTTCCTTGATCAGTTTGTAGTAGTCCTCATAGGTGGTACATGGGTATATTCAAGTACCGAAGGAGATCATGACAAGCTTTGGAGTTAGTGTTGTAGATCCTATTAGAGAATCAGTTGTATGCCAAGATGAGCAAACGTGAACTCCGAGTCAAGGAAGATGTTCTCCTAGGACATGTAGACCAGTCGAGTGTATTAGAGTAAATCCTAAGTAGGCAGAAGAAGATGTGAGTTGAAAGAAACCGAAGATAGTGACATGTATCTATAGTTCCTAGGTCTAGCATTGTTACTATCGGAAGTTTGTAAATAGTCTTTCGAAGATAGTTGCTCCATTGACAGATTGCTACAGAAGAATGTTCAGTTTGTGTGGTCAGATGCGAGACAACGAGCCCTTGAGAAACGGAAATAAACTTTGAAGAGAGCTTTGACCTTGGTCCGACCTATATCAGAGGAAGAATTGCTGAACCATAGTGGTGCATTACATGTAGGGTTAGGTTGTGTGCTCATGCAAGACAGAAGATTTGTGGCTTATTCATCGAGATAGTTGAAAGACCTTGAAAAGAATAATCCGACACAGGACATAGAGTTAATTACAGTTGTAATTGCTTCGAAGACTTAGAGACAAAGCATGCATAGTAAGAAATGCACAATATATATACATATCATCAGAACTTGAAATATTTGATGACCGAGGAAGGGTTGAAACTTGAACATCATAAATTATTAGAACTGCTTGAAGACCGTAATCTCAAGATTTAGTACCATCCGAAGAGAGTCAACGTAGTAACCGATGTTTCGAGTTGCTTTTGCTGAGCTATACTCTAGTTGCGAGCTATATTTGCCAGATTCAGTTTATCGAATGATAGTAGTTTTGTGGTCGAGTTTCATGTTAAACCTACTTTGAGTCAGATACTTGAAGAGAAACAGTTGCAAGACAGGTTCTTGGCACCTCACGTGCAAGATATGGCAGAAGGAAGACCTTCAGAATACAATTTCAGAGACGATAGAGTTTGTATTTTTAGAAGACAGAATAGTTGTGCCAAATGACATAGTGTTTTGAGACGTATTGTTTTGGCCGAAGCACACGACAATTCATTTGTATTGCATCTGAGTAGTATGAAGACGTAGTGTGGGTTGAAGATGAGTACTTTTGGATTGAGTTGATGGATGATGTGGTTCAGTATGAGAGTGAGTGTGTAATTTGCCAGCGTGTCAAGACTGAGCATCAATTTTATTCTAGTTTGTTACATCCGTGGAAGATTCTTAATGAAAGTGGGTAATACATTAGAGAGACCTTGTGCCTGGTTCGTCTTCGATTTCCTACGGGAGAGTTTAGTCGAGTAAGCAATGATAGTTGCATCGAGTGTGCTCATTTTATACATGTTCACGTTACTTGTACCTTGTGTAAGATGGCGGAGTCGTGCCTTAGCAAGATTGTGGGTTGTACAGTGTCTTGGAATCGATAGTGGCCGACAAGGATTCGAGATTTCAACTAGATTTTTGGGGATGTCTGCATAGTGTTTGGTTACTTGTTGAAGTCAGATGATCAGTCAGAGAAAATTATCGGTTAAGTATTCCAATGGTGCCGTATGAGATTGTGAATTGGGCTAGTTCTGTTGTTTATTTGTTGCGGTTACCACCAGAGTTAGAAATGGGTTTGTGATGTGTTCCGTGTACCTATGTTTCGGAAATGTGAATCAGATCTGTCCCGTGCTATGTTTGTTGAAGAGGTTGAGTCGAGTTTGAAATTAGCATGCATTGAAAGAACCATTGAGATCTTAGCATCAGATAGCTAATGATTGTGTGGTAAGTCTACCGAGTTGGTTAGTATGTTGTGGTGAGAAGGAAAGTGTGGAGGGGCAGTTTTCGTGGCTCTTCATGTTCGATAAATTTCGGGGACGAAATTTCCTTAAGTGGGGGAGAGTTGTAACACCCGGGTTTAGGGGTCGGGTGAAAATAATAGTAAAATAATGCTTCGGGTATCGGTTTCACAATTTAAAATATTAAAATACTATTTTGGGCCCGGGTTTTCAAACAAATAAATTATGTTGGGCATGTTTTGGTTTTAAAGCCCAATTCTATGGCATTGGAAAATTTAAATGGCTATCCTCATTAATGGAAAAAGGGTAAATAAATGGACTTCTAATTTAAATTCCCTTTTTTTATTAAATATCCCTTTTGTCATCTTCTTCACTCCTATCTTCCATTTCCAACGATAAGGAGAGCTCTCTTCTCCACTTTCACTATTCCATCACCATTCTTCTTCATTCTTGGAGCTTTTTGAAAGGTAAACATATTTTTGACTTGGCCTTGGTCTCCTCTTCATTTTGGTATCTTTAGATTTCACTAAAACTATGTATTTTGTAATTTGGGTTTTTGAAAGTTTTGGTTAAAGGTTGGAGCTTTATGATTCTTTATCAAAGCTTTTGGTTTAATGTTGATAGATAAGTTGTTTAGGAACCATAAGGTCCAACATATGTGATTTTTAAAGAGTTTTACAATGATTCCCGAATTTGGGTTTTAATGGGGTTTTTGAAGGGTTTAAAGGTTGATTTTGGGTGTGTTTAATGTTGGAAATTGAGGGCTATTGGTTGTATGTTGGTTAGGGATCATTTTGGAAGCATTTAAGTGTGTTAAAGAGGTTGGGATCTTGAGTTTTGGTTGGGGTTTGATGGCTGCTCGGGATTGATGTTTTTGGGGTTGTTCATGGCTTGAATTTATGTGTTTATTTCTTGAATGGTGTTCCGGGATTGCTACATTGTTGTATGAGCTGATTCGAGGTTATTTTGTTTGTGTTGAGTTGGTTAGAGGCAAGAGGAAACAATGGAGGAACTTCGGGCTCGAATCCGGAAACTTGAAGACCTTGGTTGCTTGGTAGTGGAGCTTGGAGGTGAAGGTGAGTGGTTAAATGTTTTAAATGGTTTTCAAGTGTTGGTTCAAGCATGTAGACTAGGTTGGGCTTGGTAGACCCACCTAGAGTTGGGATTAGAGTGGTAGCCAAATCCCAAGCTTTAGTTAGAGACCTTGGTTGATCTTTAAAGTGTTGATTTATACCTCATGTTTAATCGTGATTATGGTGGTTATGTATATGTTGTTATACATGTATGTTGAGACATGGCTTGATGCATTGTTATATGCATGTTGATGATAAATTTGATGGGGATATACGTATGTATGAAATATGATGTGATTTTTTTATTAATGATATACATGTAGTGTTGTCATGTGAAATGATATTATGAGGTGGTTGCATGATCCTAGGATCATGGTGAGTACATGCTAGGCATGGAAATGTGGTTTGTGCATGACGATAGGTCATGGTGAGTACGTGCTAAGCACGAAAGTTGTTGTGAAATGATATTGTGAAAGATTAATGAAATGTGTAGTATTGGCACTAGTATGCTTGGGTGCAATGATCGATCATTAGGATGTTAGTGTGCACACGTGAGTCAAAATGCGCGCGCGGTCTTGATGATGGTAGCCATCAAGATGGAGTACGGGTTCACCCGGAAATCTTCTTATATATGTTAGTCGGTGATGAGTGGAATCCCATCGACGGGCGTGAGGATGAGTGGAATTCCCTTCGCGTGAAACGGGCGTGAGGATGAGTGGAATCCCCTCCGCCTGAAACGGTGATGAGTGTAATCCCACCGTAAGGTAATGGTTGTGTCATTGAATGTGAGTTCCAACAGTTATCCGCGTATTCGAGTCATAGCTAGGTGCCAATACGGATTGTGGTCTATGTTACTCATATGTTGAATATATGTGTTTTACATATGTTGTGGTTATGGATTTGTTGAGCATGACTTAGCATTGATACTATGTTCATGCATCATTTATATTTTTGGCTCTTGTGGTTCGAAAGTAAGAACTCATGCATTCTACCTTGGTTGTGTTGCTCGTGCTTAGACCTTGCATTGTCGAGGTTTGTTTTATGAGCTTACCCTCACTAAGCTTTTATGCTTACGATCCTTTTGGTTAGCTCAAGTATGATCTTTAAATTGTAGGTTGTAATAGTCAAGCAATGGGATATGTGTTGTTGATGTGAATGCTTTGTTGTGTGATGAATTGGTTTGGCTCTTGGATGCTTTGTTTGAATTGTAAACCTTGCTTATGTTGCGTGTCATGAATGCCTATATGTTTTGTCTCTATGGCATGAACCCTTATGAGCGAAGTATGTCTCCTTTTGAGTAAATGTATGAATCCTTTCGATGCATGATCCTTGCTTGTTTTGAATGCCATGTATGTTGATATCTTGGTTGTTGAAGGTTGTATGTACGTTGGATGTGGCTAGGGGAGTCGTAAATCGCATCTAGATTCGAGTCTTAAATCGTTTTGCTGAAATTTGAAGACTTGCATTGCAGGGCGTATCGATACGCCTAAGGGCCGTATCGATACGGTCTTGCCCTTCAAAACTCAGTTTCGGCTTGGTGTACCGATACTCGGGGGTGTATCGATACGCCCAAAGCTCACTGGAAAATTGAGATTTTGTTGAGGCTTTGGCGTATCGGTATGGGCTCTTAGCGTATCGGTACGGGATTGTCTCGTTGACCGCGAGATGTTGACCGAGAAGGGTGTATCGATACGCCCAAGGGCTGTATCGATACAGTCTTCCTGCGTTAACTGAAGGCAATTGACTTGGTCAAGGCGTATCGATACCCTCTGTAGGTGTATCGATACGGCCTGCTTAAAAAGGAAAAATGGGCTGTTCTAAAATGTTGTTTTGGTTGGTCGTTTTTATTTTGTTTGTGTTTCCGCTGTCGTATTTCACATAGAACTTAATAATGCATTTAGACAAGATATAAATAAAAGAAATTTTCTAGGGTTGCTAACCGAGGTGGAACCTTAACGGGTTTCACATCGGTTTTCCCCGTGTAGCCTACTCGGACCGGTCAAACGTCCGGATCGGGATGAGGCGGTTACAACATCCCGACATTTGCCTTGGGAATGCAAATATCTCTCTACTTAATAAAAAATTAAAAATTTCGTATTATTCAAGTTACGTTTTATAACTCAAACTTTATTTGAAAACTTCCAAATCAAAGTCATAAAATTATGATTTAAGTCTAATTAAAAAAATATTTTTAAAATCGAATCACTTAATATTGATAATTTTAGCATCAATAAAATCATACCACCTTTATTTTTATAAGGGTAAACTACACCATAACCACTAAACTATTGACTTATCCTATTTTAACCATTGAATTATAAATTTTGTCAATTAAACCACTAAATTATAAAAATAGTTTTAATTAAGCCACTTATTGTTAACTTTTAACGGAAATAATGACATGACAGTTAAATAAATTTGCGTAAGTACACATTAAGCCTTAGTTACATATTCTATTTTGGTCATAATTTTAATTCATATCAATATATCTAATCCACCAATTGGATGGTGACACATGTCACTGTTGGATTGAAAATTTTATCTTAATTTCATCTATATATTTTAATAAATTAATCCTCCAATCATATATTAATCCTACTTTAAGTATTGACTTTCTTGGAACCAAAGTAACTGGATCACAAACATTACCTAAATATTTCCATAAAAAATCCAGCGCCGTTCATCACAAGGTCATTCGCCCTAAAAATAACTCTTGGTTTCTAAATTCTAAGCCACCACACACAGCGTGAAGCTGCAAACCTCAGCCTAACAACCTTCCCTCTCTTTCGATTCATCTACTCTAACATGGCTGCTTCAGATATAGTTGTGATCATGGATTTCGACAAGACGATAATCGACTGCGATAGTGATAACTGGGTGGTGGACGAACTAGGTTTTACTCCTTTGTTCAATCAACTCCTCCCCACCATGCCTTGGAACTCTCTTATGGTAAGAAATCACTCTTTTGTTTTGCTTTTCTTGTTGTTCCAAATGCAAGAACTAGGGTTTTTTAATCACTGTTGTTGCTTAAACATGTATATTACAGGATACAATGATGAAGGAACTTCATGCGCAAGGAACCACCATCGATGACATTGTATCCGTCTTGAAACGAACTCCTACTCATCCTCGAATCATCCAAGCCATCAAATCTGCTCGTGAGTTAGGGTATGTAATTATATTTCTCACTTGGTATTAATTATGTACTTTTATTTCTGGTTTTCTCGTTGGTAAAATACTCAGTGTTTCGTGTGTAACACGACATTATTTTCAGATGTGATTTGAGGATTGTTAGCGACGCCAACGTGTTCTTCATCGAGACAATCTTAGAGCATCATGGCTTGAGGGGATGCTTTTCGGAGATCAGTACGAACCCGAGTTTCGTCGATGAAGAAGGCAGGTTAAGGATCTTCCCTCTACATGATTTCAGCAAACATCCCCATGGATGTCACCATCCCTGTCCTCCCAACATGCGCAAGGTACCTATAAATAAATGTTCCCAACATGTTCTCTTAGACCCGTCTCTGATTATTGATATAACCAAATGCATTATTTAAAAGCATTATTAGCTGTTAAGTATGTGGAGCTTATCATATTTTCTTTTGAATAGGGTATTGTGATTGAAAGGATCCAAGCTTCTCTGTCCGCCATGGGAGAGAAGAAAACAATCATCTACATGGGCGACGGGCTTGGCGATTTCTGTCCGAGTTTGAAGCTCGGAGACGGAGACTATATGCTGCCGAGGAAAGATTTCCCTGTCTGGGACTTGGTTTGCAAAAACAGGAAGCTAATACAGGCTGAAATCTTCGAATGGAGCAATGGAGAGGAGTTTGAGCATGTTTTACTCCACCTTATCACCAAGATTTCCTTTGAGAAAAGCAACACTGCTAAGCTGTATTCAGACTGCAAACTACAAACAATTCCAGGAGCTGCCTTTGAAGCCTTTACGAAGACCCTTTATGTTGGTCACTAGATGTTTAAAGCCTGGTGGTAAGCCAGAAAGTTGCTTCCGTTAATCCTGGTGTGTGAGTAATTGTATATGTGGCTTGCGTCGGCTAGGCTTTGTATACACATCAGGTGATTTTGTAAGATTAAAGAAGTTTTTAACGAGGCATGCAACTCAGGTTTTAGGTTGTATCACCAATAAAATTAGGGTAATCTTAATCCACAGTCCCTTTCGTTTAGGGTTTGTTCTATTTTGGTCATTAGAATTTAAAAAAATTATTTTTAGTCACTTACGTTTAGAATCGTATCTATTTTGATCATTGGGGCGTTAGTCTCTGTTAATAAAAAATTAGTTTTTAATATAACCTCCAAACTTTCAAAACTTTATTTTTCACTTCCCAAAAACAATTCTGAATCCGATTGGATAATTCGAATCTTTTCTTCAGTCCATTGTTGTCCCTCCAATCATTGTAAACTTAAGCTTCTATAATCTCTTTTGTAAATGAACTATATGCTTACATACAGAAACATATACATATATATGTAGTGTACAAGAAACACTACCCTCCATTCCTGCATGATGAAGTATGGCGTCTGAAAAGGATAGCAAAAGATGGCGCCTTCTGTAAACAGATGACCTCCAATAATATTTCACATTCAAGGACTTCCTGCGGTTGCACGTTACCAATCCATCTACACTGCGCGTCGCGCGATGTAAGAGAACCATTTATTCAGTTCATTCACAAAACTTCAAGCATTTTGTTATTCGATTTAAGATGAGTACGAATAAGAGTATAGGTGTGTGTATTTATGCACCAATAGTTTAGGGACATGAGGAGGGAGAGTAATATAGGTTTTGATGCATTTTTTTGCTGAACCAATCTGAACTGTGACATTACTGCCGATGTTCGGTGTTGGGATCTCAAATCGGGTATGGGATACGATCGTAGATCATGTTTTGTCTTGCGTTGTTGATGATGATGACTTGTATTCCTACTACGGAGCTGTACAAGGCGTTGGACTCCTATTAGACTCCAGTTACAGAGTTGTGGCTGCAACATTTGATGGGCTTTAAATTATCACCCTATGGAAAAATTAGCCTTTTCTCAGAAGGTTAGTCTGTCATATTCATACAATCATTTACTGTAATTCACAAACATGTTCCATATGACTTACTGTCAAATGATTCTCTAAACTTTCAACTTCTGGTGGAAGATGCAAAGAGACAACAATGGACCGAAGAAGGGATTTGAATTATCCAATCGGATTCGGAATTGTTTTTGGAGAAGATGATGAAAAATAAAGTTTTGAAAGTTTGAGAGTTAAATTAAAATTTATTTATTTTTATTAACGGGGACTAACGTCCCAATGACCAAAATAGACACGATTCTAAACGTAAGTGACCAGAATAATTTTTTTGAATTCTGGTGACCAAAATAGAACAAACCCCAAACGAAAGGGACCACGGGTGAAGATTACCCATAAAATTATATTTGCCGGAAAAAAACTAATATCATGGTTTAACTATTCATGTATTTGGTTAACATTGTATTTATTGGTGCAGTAAATGAATTTACATCGGAATGTTTAGTTCTCTAAAGCAAAATCTAGATTCCAGAAGTGAACATGAATCATCAATGCATCATATACTTGTTTCATAATAAATTATATTTGTTCATAAATTTTAGTTTTTCTACTAAAGTATACACATACCGTCTAGACAAACCGTTCAAGTTCAGATCATTTAGAAATAACATTTTTTCCCACTTGAATTACTTAATAAGTTCATTTTCGTCTAATACTTTGCAACCTCTAATGTAGATGATTGCTATTTTAATAATCATATTTTATTTTTAAATATATTTGTAAGAAAATCAAAGATAAAATAGTTTGAATTTGGGTTTAAAAAATCAAATACACGTGACTTAAAAAAATGTTAATTGCGGCAAATGAAACTCAACTTCAAAACATTTTAATTGAATTATCAAAAGTACTAGCATACAGTCTCATCCCAAAAGATGGGGAGGCCCTGCGCTACATCTTAAAATGAGGCCCCTAAAATAATTTATAATAAATCAAAATTTTAAAGTATCAAAATTTATCATATTACTAATCTTTTTTATAAAATAAAAAAATTTCCAAACATATGAAACTAAGATAATATCACAAAACAACTCTACAATTGTGATATTTTATTTAAAAAGTGCCATCCTCCGAACACTTTTAGAAGCAAGATCGTCAACCAAATTTTCATAGTCAATTTTCTCTAAAATATCATTCTCAATCGCTATCAATGCTAACCCATTAAGCCTTTCTTGTGACATAGTAGAACACATATAGCTCTTTAACAATTTTAATTTGGAAAAGCTTTGTTCTGCAGATGCAACTGTCACGGGAATAGTTAATAAAATTCTATATGCAATAATAACATTAGGAAAAATATTACCTTTCAAAAACTTCAAAATCTCCAATGGTCCCATTTTTTCGATAGGCAATGATGAGTAGCTAGTTTAGTCGTCGTTTTATTCCTAATTGTGCTTAAATTGATGATTTGTGGATCTTAATTCTGGGATATTTCGTGTTTTCTCATGAAGGACTTGGTGGATGCAGAACAAACAGGAAAAGGTTGGGAACTGCAGAAAATCCGGATTCGTGGTTGGGATGTTGGGCATGAACTGAGGCATGAATGCTGACTGGACGCCACATCAGCACCTTCAAGAAGTCGATGTCAGCAGCGTGATAACTTATCAGCTGCATATCAACTTGTTTATCAGCGAGATTTAAATTTTAAATTTTATCATTATCTTATGTAATTAATTTGAATTATTTTAGAATTTATCTTTATCACTTTGGAGTGATTTTTAGGGTTTTAGACTACTATAAATACCCCACTTTGGGGTGAAACTCATCAGGGAATTCACTCTTGTTCTTCATTTATCTTTAGCTTAAATATATCTCTTTTCTTTTACCTTCTTTAGTTTTTATTTTTCTTTTCCTTTGTTAAAACTAAGTATGGTTTCTTCACCAACCATGCTTAGCTAAATTTCCCTTAGCCAAAAGCAACGTCAAACCCGACTTACCTCGTGAGATTAGAAGAGTTCTTCATTCCTCCAACATTTCTTTTTTCGATTCTCTGTAAAATTGGTTAGGCAATCGGCCTAACCTTTAGGCATATCAATTATTTCATTCTGAAGGCGTCATCGGATTAGAAGTGGTTCAGATCTAACGTTGGGGATAAGAATAGGCTTGTAGCAAATTCAACTCCCTAAGAACAAACTTAGTGGCGGTCCAATAAGGGGAATCAAAATCGGAAACAATTCTCGTTGAGACAACTATTTGAGCATGGGCTTCTCCAGCACTAATGCAGACTTGTGTTAGCATCGATGGCCATAGCTAATCAACTTAGCACTTGATTTCAAGAATTGCCCTGGGAATTGAGTTTACCGTAGAGAAGCAAGTTACAAGGGTTGGGCCTTGTAGACTGTAACCGAAAAGAAGGTTGAAGCAAAATCCATTTCCGTGATCGAGAAGAGTTGTGGCAAAGCGAATCTTGAGGCTAATTCATTCCATAATTTATTTCAATATTTCTTTTCACTTTTATTATTCTTCCATTACTCGAATTAGTTTATAAACCCTCATTTTTATTATTTGCAGGTTTCTTGGTCTAAGTCAGAACGAATAGGTGTTGGAACCCCCTAGTCCATGTGGATCGACCCTTACTCTCGCTATATTATTTTTAATTATTTACTTGAGTTTAAAGATTTATTTTGACGCAAGTAACAACGCATGTCAAAATTGGCGTCGTTGTTGGGGACTACGGCAAAGTTACTGATATCGTTCTTTATTGATTTATGACCAAGAGTAATTCGAGAGAACAAGTTGATTACGTCTCGAAAATCGAAGCACTAGCCCGAAAGGGCACACACAAACACTTCGGGAAAAGAAGAACAAACAATGCCAACAAAGACTTGAACGCGATCTAGAGATCACATCCGAAGCGGATTTGAATTTTGATCATACTAACGAAGAACCGGATCCGATGGAAGACGAAGATCAAACTATTCATCAGCTTAATGCGGCACCTCATGGACAACAGTTGATGTGCATTACCTTCCCGAATGGCACAACACCATTTATGCTAAAAACGGGTTTGATTCACCTTTTACCTACTTTCCACAGCATGTCGAACGAAAATCCGCATAAACATTTGAAGGAATTTCGCATGGTTTGTCTAAGCACAAAACCTCAGGGAGTATCCGATGACCAAATTAAACTTAGAGCTTTTCCATTTTCTTTAGCGGATATCGGAAAAGATTGGTTATTTGATTTACCTCCCAACTCCATTACAACTTGGACTGATATGTCTAAACTCTTTCTTGACAGGTTCTTCCCTGCGACAAAAGCGAGCAAAATAAGGCGCAGTATCCTGAGCATTCAACAAAAGGATATCAAATCCTTATATGAATACTAGGAGCGTTTTAAAAAGTTGTGCGCAAATTGTCCACAACATGGATTGTCGGAACAAACCTTGCTCCATTATTTTTATGAAGGATTGGCACCCATGGATATGAAAGTAGTAGATGTAGCAAGCGGCGGGGCTCTAGTCAATATGACTCCAACAACGGCAAAACGTTAATATCAACCATGGCCGCCAACTCGCAAAGGTTTAATCAATCTAGAGAACCATCTCGAAGGGTTCACGAGGTAAGTGCAGTTTCTTTGGAAAATAAAATTGATAAATTAGCTGATATAGTGCATTATCTTGTTGCAGATAAAAAAAGAATAACTAAACTTTGCGGAATCTGTACTAGTCCAGAACATCCGATAGACTGTTGTCCGATGATTAAGGAAGATGATATCGCTCAAGCCAATGCCATAGGAAATGCATATAACCCTGGATGGAAAAATCATCCAAATTTCAATTATGCGCAAAACCAGAGACCAAATCAAGTTTATCAACCAACTGCACCACAACAATATCAACCGCAGAAGCCATCGTTGGAGTCAATTGTTGAAAGGTTAGCGCTAGCCCAAGAAAAGTTTCAACTAAAGACCGAAGCTCACTTTGAAGCAATTGACAAACAGATAAGTCAACTAACGTTAGTGGTAAGTTGCTTAGAATCCAAAGAGAAATTACCTTGTCAAACGGAGCCCAATCCGAGAGAGAATGTGAACGCCATCACTTTACGAAGCGATACCATCATCGAACCAAAAGCCACGGAGGAAAGCGTTCAAAAGAAAGGTAAAGAGAAATCACCATCTTCCACTGAGAAAGGTATGTCCAATCCACTTTCTGCACCATCTCCCTATGTTACTCCACACCCTTTTCCTTCAAGGTTAGTTAAACGTGACAAACAAGCTGAAGAGAGGGAGATTCTAGATGTGTTTCAAAAAGTGGAAATCAACATCCCACTCCTCAACGTAATCCGAAAAATCCCAAGGTATGCTAAATTTTTGAAAGATTTATGTACTAACAAACGTTGTGTTATAGGAGTTGGAAAAGTTAATCTAGGAGAACACGTATCGGCGGTTTTTCAGCGAAGGTTACCGCCAGAATTGAAGGACCAAGGTATGTTCGCCATAATTTACTCGGAAGGATTGCTAGAGAATGTCTTGGTAAAGGTAAACGATTTAATCTTTCCGGCAGATTTCTATGTCATAGACATGGAAAACGATCAGACTAATAATTCTTCTGAAATCTTCCTTGGTCGTTCATTTTTAAGTACTGCAAATACGAAAATCGATGTGAGAAGCGGGATCCTTACAATGGGATAAAATGACTTAAGTGAGGGGGAGTAGGTATCCATGTCAAATTCTCATAATTTCTTGTTCGAATGCTTGTTCTCTTGTTCTTGATTTTATTTAAATTTAAATTACTTTTTGATTTCCTTTGTTTCGCCTTGTCTCTTTGTTTCCGTATGATATTGGTATTTTTCTTGTTAGAAATTCTAGGTTGCATAATAGATTAAGGCATGCTTAGAATTTTTCATATAACCCTTGTCATTCCTTACTTTGTTAATTGACATGATGCTTACTTTTGTACACAAGACAATTCATGAGAGCTTTTGAGCCTAATGAGCATGCATTATTTTTGCTCTTTGTTTCTTTGAGTGTGCCTAGCTAATTAGTTGCATTCTAGAACTTGTGGTTTAAATACTTTTCGAGATTACATTTTTTATTGTGATGCATTAATATGATAGAGGCATTAGGTTTAACCCCATTCTCTTCCAAAAAAGCCTACCCCTTGTTATTATCTCAAAGTGAAACAATTTTGAGCCTTAATCTTTTTCTTTGGATTACCTTATTATTTAACCCACACCAATTCTATTTTTATTTCCTCTATTTTTGTCACCTTTTTTCAAGACAAAATTGTCTAAAAAAACAGTGCAGTCCAGCAGTGCATAAAATACATTGCAAAAAAAATTCAGTGCAGAAAATGATTCGAATATGCAGTAGAAAAAAAACTGCAGAAAAAACACAGTGCAGAATTTATTCGAATCTACACAGTAGAAAAAAAACAGTGCAATTTCACAGTTTTGATTTGAATGAAAAAACAGTTTTGAATAAGAATTTTTGGATGATTTTTGTCTTAAATTTTAACCCATATTTTTCAGCCTTTATCCTACCCGAACCTTAGCAATGTTGCAACCCTTTTAAGACCTCTTGATTTTTCCATCACATTCATACTAAGTAGTGGAGATTAGATTTAACCACAAGCTTATGGTAATGCTCTAACTAGTTTTGGCTCGAGTGATTTTCTCTACCCTTAAACACTTTGAGTGACATGAGTGATTCCTTGTGAGAGTACTTGGTTTGCATCATTGTTGTTAACATGGTATTGGAATGTCGTTTTTGCTAAAATTATTTCTAAGTCCTGTCATTTCTCTTTTTCTCCTTTTATTTTCTTTCATGTTTAGATACTTAGTCATACCGGAAACTTCGAGACTTCGAGAAATTAAGGATGACAACTTGAGCTTAGATTTGTTTAATTTTTTTTTATACTTGAGGACAAGTATCAGATAAGTGAGGGGGGATTTGATGAGTAGCTAGTTTAGTCATCGTTTTATTCCTAATTGTGCTTAAATTGATGATTTGTGGATCTTAATTGTGGGATATTTCATGTTTTCTCATGAAGGACTTGGTGGATGAAGAACAAATAGGAAAAGGCTGGGAACTGCAGAAAATCCGGATTCGTGGCTGGGATGTTGGGCATGAACTAAGGCATGAATGCTGACTGGACGCCACATCAGCACCTTCTAGAAGCCGACGTCAGCAGCGTGATAACTTATCAGCCGCAAATCAACTTGCTTATCAGTGAGATTTAAATTTTGAACTTTATCATTATCTTATGTAATTAATTTGAATTATTTTAGAATTTATCTTTATCACTTTGGAGTGATTTTTAGGGTTTTAGACTATTATAAATACCTCACTTTGGGGTGAAACTCATCAGGGAATTCACTCTTGTTCTTAATTTATCTTGAGCTTAAATATATCTCTTTTCTTTTACCTTATTTGGTTTTTATTTTTCTTTTCCTTTGTTAAAACTAAGTATGGTTTCTTCACCAACAATGCTTAGTTAAATTTCCCTTAGCCAAAAGCAACGCCAAACCCGACTTACCTCGTGAGATTAGAAGAGTTCTTCATTCCTCTAACATTTCTTTTTTCGATTCTCTGTAAAATTGGTTAGGCAATCGACCTATCCTTTAGACATCTCAATTATTTCATTTCGAATGCGTCGTCGGATTAGAAGTGGTTCAGATCCACCGTTGGGGACGAGGATAGGCTTGTAGCAAATTCAACTCCCTAAGAACAAACTTAGTGGTGGTCCACTAAGAGGAATCAAAATCGGAAACGATTCTCGTTGAGACAACTATCCAAGCACAGGCTTCTCCAGCACTAATACAGACTTGTGTTAGCATCGATGGCCGTAGCTAATCCACTTAGCACTTGATTTCAAGGATTGCCCTGGGAATTGAGTTTACCGTAGAGAAGCAAGTTATAAGGGTTGGGCCTTATAGACTGTAACCGGCAAGAAGGTTAAAGCAAAATCCATTTTCGTGATCGAGAAGAGTTGTGGCAAAGCGAAGCTTGAGGCTAATTCATTCCATAATTTATTTCAACATTTCTTTTCACTTTTATTATACTTTTATTACTCTAATTAGTTTATTAAACCCCCATTTTTATTATTTGTAGGTTTCTTGGTCTAAGTCAAAACGAATAGGTGTTGGAACCCCCTAGTCCCTATGGATCGACCCTTACTCTTTCTATATTATTTTTAATTATTTATTTGAGTTTAAGAAGTTATTTTGACGCAAGTAACGACACGTGTCAGGCAAGAACTCTCTTAGTAACCTCAACTCCACATACAATTCATTTTCATCAATATCAGATTGTCCTTTATTCTTAAGAATAGACTCAAAATAAGCACAACGAGACTTTAGACTCGCATCATATAGAGACTGCAACTTATGAGAAGTAAATAAAAAAACCATTTTTTCCATATTCTTGGTATTGTTCAAATCTCCTATTAAGAGAAACAATAGCTTGATCAACAATATATAAGAAATAATTAACTCTAAATGATTCCTTTGGAGATTGTGAAACCATAGATGGGGTGTTATCTGAATTCTCATCAAAAAATCTTTTTCTTTTAATTTAACGTCTTTGAGGAAAAACAGGATCAATGTTCATTTCAATGGCAATACCCTTAGCAACATCCAAAGCATCATCGAAACCAGTTTCTCTATATCGCTCAAAAAAAGAAAGCAATCCCTTTATTTTTTTCATGGCAACATCAATGAACATGTCCTTTGATTGTAAATGTTGACTAACCAAATTAACTGTATATAATATTTCAAACCAAATAATAATTGCCACCAAAAACTCAAAATCATTTGTTGCTAAAGATTTAGCTTCACTTTGTACTTTAATATCATTCTCACTACTTTTCGCTACTTAAAGTAAAGCTTCACGTATTTCTAATATTTGGTTTCTTATAGCTTTAACATTCTCAATGCGACTCTCCCAACAAGTTAATGACAATGGTTTAGGAGTCAAACCTTTAACATTATTTTTCAAAATTTGTCATCTTTTTGTAGAATGAGCAAATATAGTATAAATACGTTGTATGATGCCGAAAAAATCTCTAGCTTTACCACAACCATTAGCCATATCACACAAAGTTAAATTAAGACTATGACAACCACAAGAAGTGTAAAAAGCTCTAGTATTTATATCTAACAATTTTTTTGTACTCCTTGATGTTTTCCTTTCATATTTGACCCATTGTCATACCCTTATCCTCTTATGTCACCTATGTCAAGACCAAGATCTCTTAATTCAGTTTGTAAAATATCAAAAAGTCCTTGACCCGTGGTATCGTTCACATTTAAAAATCCTAAAAAAGGCTCCTCAACAATAATAGGACTTGAAAAAATATCAACATATCTAATTATAAGAGACATTTGTTCTTGGTGGCTCACATCAAGAATACAATCGAGTATGACTGAAAAATACTTTACTTGTTTTATTTTCCAAATGGTTTCAGACTTAATTGCAGAACCAAGCAAAAGTATTAATTCATTTTGAATTCTAGGACCAAGATAATGAAAATGAAGTTCATCATTTGTAATACGTCGAACATGCTCTTGAACAACCGGATCAAATTCACATAACACTTCTATTAAGCCCAAAAAATTTCCATTATTATTTTTATATAATGTACCATTAGTATCACGAAATGCTAAGTTATGTTTTGCAAGAAATTTCACCACTGAAATTATTCTAAACAATACATTTTTTCAATGTTCCTTCTCCTTTTTAAGTTGTTTTTGCGTCACCTTATCAATAGTTTCATTCTTTTGAAATCTAAGATGCAAATCATACCAATTGTCATATTCTTAAAATGTTCCATATTAGTCTTATGTTCTTTGAGCCTTCTACTAACATGTGTCCAGTCATTAAAACCTTCATTAGCTAATTGACCATTTCCAAGTCCTTTTTTAAATATTTTACAACAAAAATAAAAAATTCAATCCAATTCTTTAGAATAAATCAACCACTCTCTATGACATTTTCCTCATTTGATAATACTCTTGTATATAATGTTGAAGAAAATTGCTTTGACAACTTATTTTTAGGACCTTTCTCTATAGACAAATCTCTTTTGAGGTCTTTAACTATTAAAAGATCAATCATTTTAGCATTAAGATTATCTCAAATTCTAGGATCAAATATATCCGGTAAATTTTTAGTGTCAATATTAATATTATTTTCAACAATTAAAGTATCATTATCAACATTCTGACTAGTGTGATTATCACTAATAGGATTAGAATTGTCATTTTGAATTAACACATCATTTTCACTTAAAGATTTATCTTTATCTACATGCATATTTTCATTCAAATCAACACAATTATCATCATTATAATTCAAATTAACACGATCATCATTCAAAATAATTTTATCATCAACAACATTATTAATTTCAGCAAAAGTATGTGATTCTTTCACAAAGAACTTATTAAGAGCTCCTATTTGAGATTGATTTAACTCTTTTCGTCTGTTTTTTTCTTACGTTTTTATATCCAGAATCATATTTTCTAATTGCAGGACCCATGATAAAATTCTCAAAGAAAGAGATTAAGTGATAAGCTAAAATTCAAAAGGATAGAAAGAACCTGGAAATTGAGAAGAATAAAATTTTAGAACAATCGAATTACAGGTCTTCAACAGGATTGCCGAATTGGAGAAGAAACAACCTTCAAATTCTTAAAATCTTGAAAAGTAGTAGTAGAAATTTTCTTTTTTGATTTTTAGATGATGAATAAGATTGAAGAAAATTAAAAATAAAACAAGTATAAATAAGACAATTTTTTACCGTTACTCACTATAAATGTTGTTGGATTTTCTAGGAAAAAAATGATTGCAATTAATTTATTGAGATAATAAATGAGAGAATTAAAAGATTTTTTATTCTATTTTATCATGGGAACTGATAGCAGATTTTTTTAAAGAAAATAATATTTTTACTAATAGATTTTTTAAAATGTGGGGCCCTTAAAATTTTGGGGGCCTTGTGACATATCATATCTTGCACTTGTAAATGGACGGACTTCTAGTATATTATAATGATTATTATTCTATACATTGGCGGTGAAAACTAAAAGTTTCCACAAGCGCTTAGTTTTAGAATTTAGGGGCTTAATTTAGGGTGCATGGTTTAGGGGTTTAGGTGTAGGAATTTAGAATTTAAGGATAGTGGTTAGAATTTAGGGTTTAGGGTTAAGATTTAGGATTATATGTTAGGATTTAATTTTTAGGGTAATATGGTGAGGATTTAGATTTTAATTTATAAACCCTAAATTGTAACTCTAAAAATGTAAATTTCAACCACTATCCCTAAATTCACAACTCATACACCTAAACCCCTAAACCATACACCCTAAACTAAGTCCTTAAACCTTAAAATTAAGGCGCTTATGGAAACTTTCAGTTTTTCACCAAAATAGTTACTCGTATTATCAATTGAGTCTTTTTATTAGTATAACGTCAACATGACATTAAATACCAACGCAACTCAAATGTTGAGCAAGCATGAATCAAAGATAAGCGTGTAAAATTATTGTATGAACAACTTGAATCTTATATATTAAAAATAAAAAATAACACCATTAAATTTTGGGAGCACAATTTTTTAGCATTTCAAAATTCAAGTTATCCATACAATAGGTACATATATGCTTTAACTTGATTTGTATGTTTCAAATATGCTTCGTCATAGCTGGTAAAACATGCTTGAGCCTGAGAAAAGTCTGAGTATGAAGAAGCTTGAACCCAAAAAAAAATCTGAAATCGTAACGATTCGAGCCCACAAAATTTAGAGTCCAAAATAATCTAAATTCAAAACAGTTTGAATCGAATCCAAATGTTTATCACCTCTCTCGTGCATAATTTAAAAGTAGTTTTTGGAGGAGTCAAATTTTAATTAATTTTACCAATAGATTAATAAATAGATTTACAATTTTAAGGGACTTGACAACAATTTTTTTCATTGGGAGTAATAAATGTCATTTCTAGTTTAAACCGACGAAAAAAAATTACCGATATGATATTAATGCTTTGAGAAATCAATTAAAATATTTATTTATCTAAAAAATTGAAATATTTGGGACATAATTCAAAAAACCCACCCTAATAAACCTGTATGAAAAAGTAAAATATCATACCTATTGGTATGAAAGGATAGAGACTAATATCGGCCAACACTAAAAGGGTACAAAACGATGTGATTTTAAAACAATATTAAAAGCGAAATCAAAATGGTATTGATTTCGTTTCGTTTGCGTTTGAGACAGGCAAAAGGGCAGCAGTTAGGTCTTCCCCGCTTAAAGATTATTCAATCGAATCGAGTTAAAATTTTTTAAATTAGTCAAATTAACAAGTTTCATTTTATAATTTAAATAATATTTGAAATTTTTTATTCGAAATGTTAAATTGAATAGTTTGATCAACCATGAAATACTACGGCAGTGTGGAGGATTATCTTAATTTACCTGCCCCAAAAGCCCCCTCTAGGATTACTTTATTCTAATCCCGCCCCCCATACAATATTACAACTTCTCAAAGTCATGGGATTAATGCTCCTCTCTTTCTCACATTACCTACTACTACTACTACTAATTTTAGCATCAATAAAATCATGCCACCTTTATTTTCATAAATATAATGTTATTAACTAGACACTCTAATCCGAACTATTTTTTGATTTAACCACCAGTATCTAATCCATTAACTGACTAATTCGATATTAAAAAGATATAATAGTTAAATTTTCTTTACTTTAGTTTAATTCTCAATTTGATTCCTTATCTTTCTATCAGTTTATTTCTATATACTTCGTTTCATCAATTACTTTATGGATTATTATCCTATAAATTAGCGGTGAAAACCGACAGTTTCCACAAACGTCTTAATTATGGGTTTAAGGTCTTAGTTTAGGGTATAGGGTTTAGGTGTAGGGGTTTAGAATTTAGGGATATTGGTTAAAATTTAGGGTTTTGGGTTATAATTCAAGGTTTATAAGTTAAAACCTAAATCCTAACCATATTACTCTAAAAACTAAACCCAACCTCTAAACCCCAAATCCTAAATTCTAACTACTATCCCTAAATTATAAAACCCTACACCTAAATCCCTAAACCCTACACCCTACACCCTACACCCTAAAATTAAGGCTATTGTGGAAACTTTCAGTTTTCATCGCTAGTGTATGAATATAAATCCTTAATTTATTCTGATTGTCGTTATTGTTAAAAAACATGTAACCCAATAAAATCATGTCACGTGTAATAAAATTAAAAACTCATCTCATTAAAAAAAACTATAAATATAACAAGAAAAATCTAGAATAATATCAAATTTACAAAATTAAATTTTGAACTTATATATATATATATTTAAAAAATGCAATTATTTTTAATTAATTTGTGAAAAATAAAAAAATGAAATTATAAAAAATGAAAAATCAGAGTGTTTTAAAAAAATTGGGTTTTTTAAAATAAATTTTGGATTTTTATTTAGTATTTTAAAATAAAAATGGCTTTTAACATATAGTCCTACTTTAAGTTTCGACTTTCTTGGAACCAAAGTAATTGGATCACAAACATGACCTAAATATTCCTATAAAGAAATCATAGCCGTTCATCACAAGGTCATTCCCCCCTATAATTAAAAATAACTCCTGGTTTCTAAATTCTAAGCCACAACACATAACCTGAAGCTGCAAACATCAGTCAAACAACCTTCCCTCTCTTTCGGTTCATCTACTCTAACATGGCTGCTTCAGATATAGTTGTGATCATGGATTTCGACAAGACGATAATCGACTGCGATAGCGATAACTGGGTGGTGGACGAACTAGGTGTTACTCGTTTGTTCAACCAACTCCTCCCCACCATGCCTTGGAACTCTCTTATGGTAAGTAATCGCTCTTTGTTTTTTGTTTTGCTTTTCTTGTTGTTCCAAATGCAAGAACTAGGGTTTTTTAATCACTGTTGTTGTTTAAACATATGTGTATTTACAGGATACAATGATGAAGGAACTTCATGCGCAAGGAACCACCATCGATGACATTGTAGCCGTCTTGAAACGAACTCCTATTCATCCTCGAATCATCCAAGCCATCAAATCTGCTCATGAGTTAGGGTATGTAATTATATTTCTCACTCGGAATTAATTATGTACTTTTATTTCTGGTTTTCTCGTTGGTAAAATACTCAGTGTTTCGTGTGTAACACGGCATTATTTTCAGATGTGATTTGAGGATTGTTAGCGACGCCAACGTGTTCTTCATCGAGACAATCTTAGAGCATCATGGCTTGAGGGGATGCTTTTCGGAGATCAATACGAACCCGAGTTTCGTAGATGAAGAAGGCAGGTTAAGGATCTTCCCTCTACATGATTTCAGCAAACATCCCCATGGATGTAACCATCCCTGTCCTCCCAACATGTGCAAGGTACCTATAAATAAATGTTTCCAACATGTTCTCTTAGACACGTCTCTGATTATTGATATAATCAAATGCATTATTTAAAAGCATTATTAGCTGTTAAGTACGTGGAGCTTATCATATTTTCTTTTGAATAGGGTATTGTAATTGAAAGGATCCAAGCTTCTCTATCCGCCATGGGAGAGAAGAAAACAATCATCTACATGGGTGACGGGCTGGGCGATTTCTGTCCGAGTTTGAAGCTCGGAGACGGAGACTACATGCTGCCGAGGAAAGATTTCCCGGTTTGGGACTTGGTTTGCAAAAACAGGAAGTTAATACAGGCTGAAGTCTGCGGATGGAGCAATGGAGAGGAGTTTGAGCATGTTTTACTCCATCTTATCAGCAAGATTTCCTTTGTAAAAAGCAACACTGCTAAGCTGTATTCAGACTGCAAACTACAAACAACTCCAGGAGCTGCCTCTGAAGCCTTTACCAAGACCCTTTATGTTGGTCACTAGATGTTAAAAAATGGCTGATGCCATGCTTTATCTATCCATATATTGAGATAAACAGTATATGGATTTATATTTGTACTATCAGTGAATTATAACGCATCAGAATGTTTAGTTCTCTAAAGCAAAATCTAAATTCCAGAACTGAACCTGAGTCATCAGTGCATCATATATTTGTTTCATAACTAATAATATCAGAGATTCAGAGAAGGAAAGCATGAGGAAATTCTAGTAACGTGCCCGGATCATTGTTTACTCCATCCTTTTTGTTTTTGTTTTTACGTCTTTTTCCGGTAAAGGACATTGCCCGGATTATTGAAAGTCATGTGATTAAATGATTCATCATGGTGTTGTCGTAACGTGCTAATATTAATATTTGGGTGCTGCTTTCACTACTGATAGTAGCAATTGTGGGGTTGTTGGGTGTTGCTGAATAGTTTTGCAGTATGCTCAAAAACATACATAAACAGTAGGTAACAAATCTCTTTTTAAAATATGAGCATGATCAATTAAAACAATTTAAAACTGAGAAACTAAGAAAAATCTGTCATACTTGCTTCCGAGCTTAGCTTAGATTAGAGTAAAATCTCTTTATAACAAATCTCTTTTTTTTGTTTTATATTTTTCTTTTCTTTTTTAAATTTAATAAATCTATTTTTGTTATACGTTTTTCTCTACTTTGGTACGTATACTCTGCCTTTTGGCACGTTTTTCTTCTTTTAATCGACCATTTGGCCGCTTCTTTTTCCTTTGTTTTTGTATCAGGGTTGGATTAGACGTCGCCACGAGCCCACGACTGATCAAGATGACACATTTTTGTTTATCATGTTGATCCCCTGTTTTAGACCCTCGAACTTAATTTGGATACGAGCTTACAATCATCGCTTTTGTTCGCGATTGAGTTGTGGTTATGATCGTGTTGTCAACATGCCTTATTATTATTCATTTTTTTAATGTTGTTTGTTGTTGGTTTTTACCTTTTGTCGTCGAGCTTTGGTGATGTTTGCATCTTTTTGTTTCGAGCCTTTGAGTTAGGGTTTTTCCTTTTTCTTTGTATGGTCTTGTTTATGATATTTTCTTGTTTTTAGGAATATGTTTGGATAAGTTTATTTAGTTAAGTTGTAAACTTTCATTGTATTTTTAATTTTTCTCCTTTAATAAAACTAACGTACTCATATTAAAAAATATTATTTATTGAAAGAAAAAATATTAAATTTAAAGATCAATAATAAAATATATATTTTATGAGGAATTAAAAAATAATTTTATCATTATTTTTTTTATAAGAGCATGGCTCCACTATTCCATAAAACATCATCCACGAAAATTGAGATAAAAATCTTATGCCCTTTTCAATGCCTCTATATACAGAAAACAATAATCTGCATGGGCGACGGGCTTGGCGATTTCTGTCCGAGTTTGAAGCTCGGAGACGGAGACTATATGCTGTCGAGGAAAGATTTCCCAGTTTGGGACTTGGTTTGCAAAAACAGGAAGCCAATACAGGCTGAAGTCTGCGGATGGAGCAACGGAGAGGAGTTTGAGCACGTTTTACTACACCTTATCACCAAGATTTCCATTGAGAAAAGCAACACTGCTAAGCTGTATTCAGACTGCAAACTACAAACAACTCCAGGAGCTGCCTTTGAAGCCTTTACCAAGACCCTTTATGTTGGTCACTAGATGTTAAAAATGGCTGATGCCATGCTTTAGCTATTCGTGTATTGAGATAACATTTTATTTATTGTAACAGTAAATGAATTTATATTTGTACTATCAGTAGCAATTGTGGGGGTGGTTGGGTGTTGCTGAATAGTTTTGCAGTATGGTGTATAGCATGGTTTTGTACTGTTGTTAGAGTTATGGTGCTTTCGCCTTGGAGTTTGTTCATTTGTACTCTTTTTCTCCATCCTAGTGTTAGGGTAGTTTTTAATGAGGCATATAATAGTATTCTTATTGTATGATCTTTATTTCTATAAATAAAATCATACACGTTGATCATAAAAATATTTCAGGAGCATAAATTTTTTAGCATGTCAAAATTCAAATTATCCGCATAATAAGTACATGTATACTAAATTTTGATCTACATGTTTTAAATATATTTCACGACAACTAGGTAAAACAAGGTTGTGCTAGAGAAAATCTAAGACTGAAGAGGTTTGAATACAAGAAAAATCCGAGACTGTAAAGATTTGAGCTCAGAAAATCTGGTTTGAAATAATCCAATTTCGAAAAGTCTTGATTCGAATCTGTATGTTTGCCACTAATTACTAAAAAGTTCAAGATCTATTAATTAGCTGAGGGACTGAGAATGCTCATGTTGTCCCGTCTTGTATGAGTTTGCATCTGTAACACCCGGGTTTGGGGGTCGAGTAAAAATAATAGTAAAATAATGTTTCGGGTATCGGTTTCACAATTTAAAATAATAAAATACTATTTTGGGCCCGGGTTTTCAAACAAACATAATATGTTTTGGTTTTAAAGCCCAATTACATGGCATTTGGAAAATTTAAATGGCTATCCTCATTAATGGAAAAAAGGTAAATAAATGGACTTCTAATTTAAATTCCCTCTTTTTATTAAATATCCCTTTTGTCATCTTCTTCACTCCTATCTTCCATTTCCAACGACAAGGAGAGCTCTCTTCTCCACTTACACTATTCCATCATCATTCCTCTTCATTCTTGGAGCTTTTTGAAAGGTAAACATATTTTTGACTTGGCCTTGGTCTCCTCTTCATTTTGGTATCTTTAGATTTCACTAAAACTATGTATTTTGTAATTTGGGTTTTTGAAAGTTTTGGTTAAAGGTTGGAGCTTTATGATTCTTTATCAAAGCTTTTGGTTTAATGTTGATAGATAAGTTGTTTAGGAACCATAAGGTCCAACATATGTGATTTTTAAAGAGTTTTACAATGATTCCCGAATTTAGGTTTTAATGGGGTTTTTGAAGGGTTTAAAGGTTGTTTTTGGGTGTGTTTAATGTTGGAAATTGAGGGCTATTGGTTGTATGTTGGCTAGGGATCTTTTTGGAAGCATTTAAGTGTGTTAAAGAGGTTGGGATCTTGAGTTTTGGTATGGGTTTGATGGCTGCTCGAGATTGATGTTTTTGGGGTTGTTTATAGGTTGAATTTATGTGTTTATTGCTTGAATGGTGTTCCGGGATTGCTACATTGTTGTATGAGCTAATTCGAGGTTATTTTGTTTGTGTTGAGTTGGTTAGAGGCCAGAGGAAACAATGGAGGAACTTCGGGCTCGAATCCGGAAACTTGAAGACCTTGGTTGCTTGGTAGTGGAGCTTGGAGGTGAAGGTGAGTGGTTAAATGTTTTAAATGGTTTTCAAGTGTTGGTTCAAGCATGTGGACTAGGTTGGGCTTGGTAGACCCACCTAGAGTTGGAATTAGAGTGGTAGCCTAATCCCAAGCTTTAGTTAGAGACCTTGGTTGATCTTTAAAGTGTTGATTTATGCCTCATGTTTAATCGTAATTATGGTGGTTATGTATATGTTGTTATACATGTATGTTGAGGCATGGCTTGATGCATTGTTATATGCATGTTGATGATAAATTTGATGGGGATATACGTATGTATGAAATATGATGTGATTTTTGTATTAATGATATACATGTAGTGTTGTCATGTGAAATGATATTATGAGGTGGTTGCATGATCCGAGGATCATGGTGAGTACATGCTAGGCATGGAAATGTGGTTTGTGCATGACGGTAGGTCATGGTGAGTACGTGCTAAGCACAGAAGTTGTTGTGAAATGATATTGTGAAAGATTAATGAAATGTGTAGTATTTGCACTAGTATGCTTGGGTACAATGATCAATCATTAGGATGTTAGTGTGCACACATGAGTCAAAATACGTGCGTGGTCTTGATGATGGTAGCCATCAAGATGGAGTACGGGTTCGCCCGAAAATCTTCTTATATATGTTAGTCGGTGATGAGTGGAATCTCATCGAAGGGCGTGAGGATGAGTGGAATCCCCTCCACGTGAAACGGGCGTGAGGATGAGTGGAATCCCCTCCGCGTGAAACGGTGATGAGTGTAATCCCACCGTAAGGTAAAGGTTGTGTTGTTGGATGTGAGTTCCAACGGTTATCCGCGTATTCGAGTCATAGCTAGGTGCCAATACAGATTGTGGTTTATGTTACTCATATGCTGAATATATGTGTTTTCCATATGTTGTGGTTATGGATTTGTTGAACATGACAAGGCATTGATACTATGTTCATGCATCATTTATATTTTTGGCTCTTGTGGTAAGAAAGTAAGAACTCATGCATTCTACCTTGGTTGTGTTGCTCGTGCTTGGACCCTACATTGTCGAGGTTTATTTTATGAGCTTGCCCTCACTAAGCTTTTATGCTTACGCTCCTTTTGTTCGACAATGCAGATCAGTTGCTTGTGGGTGGCAAGGGCAAGGAAAGGCCTCCAAGTGTCGCTTTTGGTTAGCTCAAGTGTGATCTTTAAATTGTACATTGTAATAGTCAAGCAATGGGATAGGTGTTGTTGATGTGAATGCTTTGTTGTATGATGAATTGGTTTGGCTCTTGGATGCTTTGTTTGAATTGTAAACCTTGCTTATGTTGCGTGTCATGAATGCCTATATGTTTTGTCTCTATGGCATGAACCCTTATGAGCGAAGTATGTCTCCTTTTGAGTAAATGTATGAATCCTTTCGATGCATGATCCTTGCTTGTTTTGAATGTCATGTATGTTGATATCTTGGTTGTTGAAGGTTGTATGTATGTTGGTTATGGCTAGGGGAGTCGTAAATCGCATCTAGAGTCGAGTCTTAAATCGTTTTGCTGAAATTTGGAGACTTGCAGTGCAGAGCGTATCGATACGCCTAAGGGCCGTATCGATACGGTCTTGCCCTTCAGAACTCAGTTTCGGCTTGGTGTACCGATACTCGGGGGTGTATCGATACGCCCAAAGCTCACTGGAAAAAAATTGAGATTTTGGTGAGGCTTTGGCGTATCGGTACGGGGTTGTCTCGTTGACCGCGAGATGTTGACCGAGAAGGGTGTATCGATACGCCAAAGGGTTGTATCGATACAGTCTTCCTGCGTTGACTAAAGGTAGTTGACTTGGTCAAGGCGTATCGATACCCTCTGTAGGTGTATCGATACAACCTGCTTAAAAAGGAAAAATGGGTTGTTCTAAAGTGTTGTTTTGGATGGTCGTTGTTATTTTGTTTGTGTTTCCGCTGTCGTGTTTCACATAGGACTTAATAATGCATTTAGACAAGATATAAATAAAATAAATTTTCTAGGGTTGCTAACCGAGGTGGGTCCTTAACGGGTTTCACATCGGTTTTCCCCGTGTAGCCTACTCGAACCGGTCAAACGTCCGAACCGGGACAAGGGGTTACATTTGTTGGTATCAGAGCCTAAGGTTTCCGAGACCTTGGGCAGGTAAGTGAGGTAAGTTTAATTTTTGTATTGTAATTGCACGGTGGTTGCTTGCCATGTAAGCATGTTGCTTGTTATTCGAGTATGATGTGATGTGTGATTGTTTGATTGTGAATGTATATTGTTTGATCGTGCGTGTGTGTTGCTTGAAGCATGTTGAGTAGAGTCCCATTGCTTCTATTACATCGGAAAAAGAGATTTTTAAGTGAGAGAATCATACTTGAGCCACTTGGAGACCCTTTCCTTTCCTAACCCAGTTTGTATGTTAATTTGTTGTTGTTGTTGATTTATTGCTTTTTGGTAAGTTTGAGGCCAAGGCGTGGGTCGTAGATTGGTAAGTGGGAGTTGTGGTATCTGAGAATGTGGATGATGTTGAGGGAGTTCATCGTTATAGTTAGGGAAGTATGGTTGTACTAGAATTGAGGTACAATTTGTTTGTTCGAGTCCGTGTGTATGTGGGTTGATTCTGGTTGGTGAGGGACGATGCGATCGATTCTGGTATTTGTTGGTACAAAGAAGTAAAGACCTATGAGTGGGAGTCAGAGCGGTATCGATGTTATGGTAGATAAGCCCTTGGTACAATTTTTGAGTTTGCTCCCTCCGGTTAATCCTGAATCTGTACTCCCGTATGTAGTTAGCAAGCATGCAAAGTTTGAATGTGTCCGGTGGAGTGTTAGAGGTAGGTATGAGTACCTTAGTTCTTTTGGCGAGATCAAGGTAAGAGTCTCGTGTGAGTGATCTGAAATTCAGGAATGTTAGTTGGTGATCGTTGGGGTTCGGCCTATGGTTTTAATACAAGAAAGTCAGTCAGTACCCGTGAGTGGGAATCAATTTGTGTGTTTGGGCCAGTGTGTGTCTGAGTTGTCTTCCAGCAAGAAGGAGAGATGAAGTCGCTTCCGATATAGTTGAGCCGAGAAAGAAGTCTTGGGCTTTAACTCCAGATTGTTTGGTAGTGGGATGTTTTGAGTTGTCATGACCGATGTTATAGAACAAGTTAGCATGATTGTTTGTGTGTGATCAGAACTGAATTTTGAAGTTTCGAGATGCTCTAAGAACGGTTTTGAAGAGTTAGGTTATGTTGAAGAACCAAGCTGAAAACAAGAGAATCGAGAACTATCAGCTGTGTACATGTGAAGTTGCAATTTCTGCAGATCTGTCCTGTTGTGTGAGCATGCGAAGAAATTTGATATACCTGTTGAGATCTTAGACGTAGGGACACATGTGACTAGACCTTTTAGTGAGATAGTGGTGGTCAGAAAGATATGCGGAAGATGTTTGTTGATGGTTCAGGGTTACGCGATTCTAGTAGATGTGAAGTAATTGTCTTTTTACGGTTTCAATGTAACATTTGGCTTGGTTTGGCTTACAAAACACAGAGCTAGGGTATACGTTGAGACAAAGAGAGAGTTGCCTTGAATTTGCAGATTTCTGTGAGACTATAGTAGTAGGTGAGGATGTGAACTTCTTATCGAATGTTGATCCAGCTTTAGAGGTCAAAGATTGATTGAGTTTAGTTGACAGGCTTGCCTAGCAAATGTGATGGATTTGATTTTTGAATGAAGATTAGACCGCAGAATGTTAGAATAGTTTGTGATTTTCCTAGAAGTGTTTGCAAGAATTGTTCGGTTTGTCCCCTGACAGGGAAGAAGAGTTTGCTATCGAGACCGTCTCCGAGCTTGCTCCTGTTTTGATTGCTCTGTATCTTATGGTTCCCGAAAGAATTCAGAGTGTTGAAAAACCAGCTACGAGACTTGTTAGACCTTAGATTCATTAGGCTTAGCACATCATCTCAGAGTATGACAGTGCAAATTGTGAAGAAGAGAGATGACATACGAGAATGTGTTTAGATTTCAGGTAGTTGAAACAAGTGACAGTGAATAATTAGCATCCGTTTCCGAGCATCAGTGATTTGTTGATCAGTTAGGGTGTGCTCCAGTCTTTTCGAAGATTAATTTGAGATCCGATTACTACCAGTTGAAAGTGAGAGAATTTGAAGTACCGAAGACAGCTTTCGGGGCAAGATGTGATCTCTTTGAGTTCCGAGTTATGCCGTTTTGTTTGACTAGTGTGTTAATTACTTTTATAGAGATGTTGGGCAGAATACTTCCTGAGTTCCTTGATCAGTTTGTAGTAGTCCTCATAGGTGGTACATGGGTATATTCAAGTACCGAAGGAGATCATGACAAGCTTTGGAGTTAGTGTTGTAGATCCTATTAGAGAATCAGTTGTATGCCAAGATGAGCAAACGTGAACTCCGAGTCAAGGAAGATGTTCTCCTAGGACATGTAGACCAGTCGAGTGTATTAGAGTAAATCCTAAGTAGGCAGAAGAAGATGTGAGTTGAAAGAAACCGAAGATAGTGACATGTATCTATAGTTCCTAGGTCTAGCATTGTTACTATCGGAAGTTTGTAAATAGTCTTTCGAAGATAGTTGCTCCATTGACAGATTGCTACAGAAGAATGTTCAGTTTGTGTGGTCAGAAGCGAGACAACGAGCCCTTGAGAAACCGAAATAAACTTTGAAGAGAGATTTGACCTTGGTCCGACCTATATCAGAGGAAGAATTGCTGAACCATAATGGTGCATTACATGTAGGGTTAGGTTGTGTGCTCATGCAAGACAGAAGATTTGTGGCTTATTCATCGAGATAGTTGAAAGACCTTGAAAAGAATAATCCGACACAGGACATAGAGTTAATTACAGTTGTAATTGCTTCGAAGACTTAGAGACAAAGCATGCATAGTAAGAAATGCACAATATATATACATATCATCAGAACTTGAAATATTTGATGACCGAGGAAGGGTTGAAACATGAACATCATAAATTATTAGAACTGCTTGAAGACCGTAATCTCAAGATTTAGTACCATCCGAAGAGAGTCAACGTAGTAACCGATGTTTCGAGTTGCTTTTGCTGAGCTATACTCTAGTTGCGAGCTATATTTGCCAGATTCAGTTTATCGAATGATAGTAGTTTTGTGGTCGAGTTTCATGTTAAACCTACTTTGAGTCAGATACTTGAAGAGAAACAGTTGCAAGACAGGTTCTTGGCACCTCACGTGCAAGATATGGCAGAAGGAAGACCTTCAGAATACAATTTCAGAGACGATAGAGTTTGTATTTTTAGAAGACAGAATAGTTGTGCCAAATGACATAGTGTTTTGAGACGTATTGTTTTGGCCGAAGCACACGACAATTCATTTGTATTGCATCTGAGTAGTATGAAGACGTAGTGTGGGTTGAAGATGAGTACTTTTGGATTGAGTTGATGGATGATGTGGTTCAGTATGAGAGTGAGTGTGTAATTTTCCAGCGTGTCAAGACCGAGCATCAATTTTATTCTAGTTTGTTACATCCGTGGAAGATTCTTAATGAAAGTGGGTAATACATTAGAGAGACCTTGTGCCTGGTTCGTCTTCGATTTCCTACGGGAGAGTTTAGCCGAGTAAGCAATGATAGTTGCATCGAGTGTGCTCATTTTATACATGTTCACGTTACTTGTACCTTGTGTAAGATGGCGGAGTCGTGCCTTAGCAAGATTGTGGGTTGTACAGTGTCTTGGAATCGATAGTGGCCGACAAGGATTCGAGATTTCAACTAGATTTTTGGGGATGTCTGCATAGTGTTTGGTTACTTGTTGAAGTCAGATGATCAGTCAGAGAAAATTATCGGTTAAGTATTCCAATGGTGCCGTATGAGATTGTGAATTGGGCTAGTTCTGTTGTTTATTTGTTGCGGTTACCACCAGAGTTAGAAATGGGTTTGTGATGTGTTCCGTGTACCTATGTTTGGGAAATGTGAATCAGATCTGTCCCGTGCTATGTTTGTTGAAAAGGTTGAGTCGAGTTTGAAATTGGCATGCATTGAAAGAACCATTGAGATCTTAGCATCAGATAGCTAATGATTGTGTGGTAAGTCTACCGAGTTGGTTAGTATGTTGTGGTGAGAAGGAAAGTGTGGAGGGGCAGTTTTCGTGGCTCTTCATGTTCGATAAATTTCGGGGACGAAATTTCCTTAAGTGGGGGAGAGTTGTAACACCCGAGTTTAGGGGTCGGGTGAAAATAATAGTAAAATAATGCATCGGGTATCGGTTTCACAATTTAAAATATTAAAATACTATTTTGGGCCCGGGTTTTCAAACAAATAAATTATGTTGGGCATGTTTTGGTTTTAAAGCCCAATTCTATGGCATTGGAAAATTTAAATGGCTATCCTCATTAATGGAAAAAGGGTAAATAAATGGACTTCTAATTTAAATTCCCTTTTTTTATTAAATATCCCTTTTGTCATCTTCTTCACTCCTATCTTCCATTTCCAACGATAAGGAGAGCTCTCTTCTCCACTTTCACTATTCCATCACCATTCTTCTTCATTCTTGGAGCTTTTTGAAAGGTAAACATATTTTTGACTTGGCCTTGGTCTCCTCTTCATTTTGGTATCTTTAGATTTCACTAAAACTATGTATTTTGTAATTTGGGTTTTTGAAAGTTTTGGTTAAAGGTTGGAGCTTTATGATTCTTTATCAAAGCTTTTGGTTTAATGTTGATAGATAAGTTGTTTAGGAACCATAAGGTCCAACATATGTGATTTTTAAAGAGTTTTACAATGATTCCCGAATTTGGGTTTTAATGGGGTTTTTGAAGGGTTTAAAGGTTGATTTTGGGTGTGTTTAATGTTGGAAATTGAGGGCTATTGGTTGTATGTTGGTTAGGGATCATTTTGGAAGCATTTAAGTGTGTTAAAGAGGTTGGGATCTTGTGTTTTGGTTGGGGTTTGATGGCTGCTCGGGATTGATGTTTTTGGGGTTGTTCATGGCTTGAATTTATGTGTTTATTTCTTGAATGGTGTTCCGGGATTGCTACATTGTTGTATGAGCTGATTCGAGGTTATTTTGTTTGTGTTGAGTTGGTTAGAGGCAAGAGGAAACAATGGAGGAACTTCGGGCTCGAATCCGGAAACTTGAAGACCTTGGTTGCTTGGTAGTGGAGCTTGGAGGTGAAGGTGAGTGGTTAAATGTTTTAAATGGTTTTCAAGTGTTGGTTCAAGCATGTGGACTAGGTTGGGCTTGGTAGACCCACCTAGAGTTGGGATTAGAGTGGTAGCCAAATCCCAAGCTTTAGTTAGAGACCTTGGTTGATCTTTAAAGTGTTGATTTATGCCTCATGTTTAATCGTGATTATGGTGGTTATGTATATGTTGTTATACATGTATGTTGAGACATGGCTTGATGCATTGTTATATGCATGTTGATGATAAATTTGATGGGGATATACGTATGTATGAAATATGATGTGATTTTTTTATTAATGATATACATGTAGTGTTGTCATGTGAAATGATATTATGAGGTGGTTGCATGATCCGAGGATCATGGTGAGTACATGCTAGGCATGGAAATGTGGTTTGTGCATGACGATAGGTCATGGTGAGTACGTGCTAAGCACGAAAGTTGTTGTGAAATGATATTGTGAAAGATTAATGAAATGTGTAGTATTGGCACTAGTATGCTTGGGTACAATGATCGATCATTAGGATGTTAGTGTGCACACGTGAGTCAAAATGCGCGCGTGGTCTTGATGATGGTAGCTATAAAGATGTAGTACGGGTTCGCCCGGAAATCTTCTTATATATGTTAGTCGGTGATGAGTGGAATCCCATCGGCGGGCGTGAGGATGAGTGGAATTCCCTTCGCGTGAAACGGGCGTGAGGATGAGTGGAATCCCCTCCGCCTGAAACGGTGATGAGTGTAATCCCACCGTAAGGTAATGGTTGTGTCATTGAATGTGAGTTCCAACAGTTATCCGCGTATTCGAGTCACAGCTATGTGCCAATACGGATTGTGGTCTATGTTACTCATATGTTGAATATATGTGTTTTCCATATGTTGTGGTTATGGATTTGTTGAGCATGACTTAGCATTGATACTATGTTCATGCATCATTTATATTTTTGGCTCTTGTGGTTCGAAAGTAAGAACTCATGCATTCTACCTTGGTTGTGTTGCTCGTGCTTAGACCTTGCATTGTCGAGGTTTGTTTTATGAGCTTACCCTCACTAAGCTTTTATGCTTACGATCCTTTTGTTCGACAATGCAGATCAGTAGCTTGTGGGTGGCAAGGGCAAGGAAAGGCCTCCAAGTGTCGCTTTTGGTTAGCTCAAGTATGATCTTTAAATTGTAGGTTGTAATAGTCAAGCAATGGGATATGTGTTGTTGATGTGAATGCTTTGTTGTGTGATGAATTGGTTTGGCTCTTGGATGCTTTGTTTGAATTGTAAACCTTGCTTATGTTGCGTGTCATGAATGCCTATATGTTTTGTCTCTATGGCATGAACCCTTATGAGCGAAGTATGTCTCCTTTTGAGTAAATGTATGAATCCTTTCGATGCATGATCCTTGCTTGTTTTGAATGCCATGTATGTTGATATCTTGGTTGTTGAAGGTTGTATGTACGTTGGATGTGGCTAGGGGAGTCGTAAATCGCATCTAGATTCGAGTCTTAAATCGTTTTGCTGAAATTTGAAGACTTGCATTGCAGGGCGTATCAATACGCCTAAGGGCCGTATCGATACGGTCTTGCCCTTCAAAACTCAGTTTCGGCTTGGTGTACCGATACTCGGGGGTGTATCGATACGCCCAAAGCTCACTGGAAAATTGAGATTTTGTTGAGGCTTTGGCGTATCGGTATGGGCTCTTAGCGTATCGGTACGGGATTGTCTCGTTGACCGCGAAATGTTGACCGAGAAGGGTGTATCGATACGCCCAAGGGCTGTATCGATACAGTCTTCCTGCGTTAACTGAAGGCAATTGACTTGGTCAAGGCGTATCGATACCCTCTGTAGGTGTATCGATACGGCCTGCTTAAAAAGGAAAAATGGGCTGTTCTAAAATGTAGTTTTGGTTGGTCGTTCTTATTTTGTTTGTGTTTCCGCTGTCGTATTTCACATAGGACTTAATAATGCATTTAGACAAGATATAAATAAAAGAAATTTTCTAGGGTTGCTAACCGAGGTGGGACCTTAACGGGTTTCACATCGGTTTTCCCCGTGTAGCCTACTCGGACCGGTCAAACGTCCGGATCGGGACGAGGCGGTTACAACATCCCGACATTTGCCTTGGGAATGCAAATATCTCTCTACTTAATAAAAAATTAAAAATTTCGTATTATTCAAGTTACGTTTTATAACTCAAACTTTATTTGAAAACTTCCAAATCAAAGTCATAAAATTATGATTTAAGTCTAATTAAAAAAATATTTTTAAAATCGAATCACTTAATATTGATAATTTTAGCATCAATAAAATCATACCACCTTTATTTTTATAAGGGTAAACTACACCATAACCACTAAACTATTGACTTATCCTATTTTAACCACTGAATTATAAATTTTGTCAATTAAACCACTAAATTATAAAAATAGTTTTAATTAAGCCACTTATTGTTAACTTTTAACGGAAATAATGACATGACAGTTAAATAAATTTGCGTAAGTACACATTAAGCCTTAGTTACATATTCTATTTTGGTCATAATTTTAATTCATATCAATATATCTAATCCACCAATTGGATGGTGACACATGTCACTGTTGGATTGAAAATTTTATCTTAATTTCATCTATATATTTTAATAAATTAATCCTCCAATCATATATTAATCCTACTTTAAGTATTGACTTTCTTGGAACCAAAGTAACTGGATCACAAACATTACCTAAATATTTCCATAAAAAATCCAGCGCCGTTCATCACAAGGTCATTCGCCCTAAAAATAACTCTTGGTTTCTAAATTCTAAGCCACCACACACAGCGTGAAGCTGCAAACCTCAGCCTAACAACCTTCCCTCTCTTTCGATTCATCTACTCTAACATGGCTGCTTCAGATATAGTTGTGATCATGGATTTCGACAAGACGATAATCGACTGCGATAGTGATAACTGGGTGGTGGACGAACTAGGTTTTACTCCTTTGTTCAATCAACTCCTCCCCACCATGCCTTGGAACTCTCTTATGGTAAGAAATCACTCTTTTGTTTTGCTTTTCTTGTTGTTCCAAATGCCAGAACTAGGGTTTTTTAATCACTGTTGTTGCTTAAACATGTATATTACAGGATACAATGATGAAGGAACTTCATGCGCAAGGAACCACCATCGATGACATTGTAGCCGTCTTGAAACGAACTCCTATTCATCCTCGAATCATCCAAGCCATCAAATCTGCTCGTGAGTTAGGGTATGTAATTATATTTCTCACTTGGTATTAATTATGTACTTTTATTTCTGGTTTTCTCGTTGGTAAAATACTCAGTGTTTCGTGTGTAACACGACATTATTTTCAGATGTGATTTGAGGATTGTTAGCGACGCCAACGTGTTCTTCATCGAGACAATCTTAGAGCATCATGGCTTGAGGGGATGCTTTTCGGAGATCAGTACGAACCCGAGTTTCGTCGATGAAGAAGGCAGGTTAAGGATCTTCCCTCTACATGATTTCAGCAAACATCCCCATGGATGTCACCATCCCTGTCCTCCCAACATGCGCAAGGTACCTATAAATAAATGTTCCCAACATGTTCTCTTAGACCCGTCTCTGATTATTGATATAACCAAATGCATTATTTAAAAGCATTATTAGCTGTTAAGTATGTGGAGCTTATCATATTTTCTTTTGAATAGGGTATTGTGATTGAAAGGATCCAAGCTTCTCTGTCCGCCATGGGAGAGAAGAAAACAATCATCTACATGGGCGACGGGCTTGGCGATTTCTGTCCGAGTTTGAAGCTCGGAGACGGAGACTATATGCTGCCGAGGAAAGATTTCCCTGTCTGGGACTTGGTTTGCAAAAACAGGAAGCTAATACAAGCTGAAATCTTCGAATGGAGCAATGGAGAGGAGTTTGAGCATGTTTTACTCCACCTTATCACCAAGATTTCCTTTGAGAAAAGCAACACTGCTAAGCTGTATTCAGACTGCAAACTACAAACAATTCCAGGAGCTGCCTTTGAAGCCTTTACGAAGACCCTTTATGTTGGTCACTAGATGTTTAAAGCCTGGTGGTAAGCCAGAAAGTTGCTTCCGTTAATCCTGGTGTGTGAGTAATTGTATATGTGGCTTGCGTCGGCTAGGCTTTGTATACACATCAGGTGATTTTGTAAGATTAAAGAAGTTTTTAACGAGGCATGCAACTCAGGTTTTAGGTTGTATCACCAATAAAATTAGGGTAATCTTAATCCACAGTCGCTTTCGTTTAGGGTTTGTTCTATTTTGGTCATTAGAATTTAAAAAAATTATTTTTAGTCACTTACGTTTAGAATCGTATCTATTTTGGTCATTGGGGCGTTAGTCTCTGTTAATAAAAAATTAGTTTTTAATATAACCTCCAAACTTTCAAAACTTTATTTTTCACTTCCCAAAAACAATTCTGAATCCGATTGGATAATTCGAATCTTTTCTTCAGTCCATTGTTGTCCCTCCAATCATTGTAAACTTAAGCTTCTATAATCTCTTTTGTAAATGAACTATATGCTTACATACAGAAACATATACATATATATGTAGTGTACAAGAAACACTACCCTCCATTCCTGCATGATGAAGTATGGCGTCTGAAAAGGATAGCAAAAGATGGCGCCTTCTGTAAACAGATGACCTCCAATAATATTTCACATTCAAGGACTTCCTGCGGTTGCACGTTACCAATCCATCTACACTGCGCGTCGCGCGATGTAAGAGAACCATTTATTCAGTTCATTCACAAAACTTCAAGCATTTTGTTATTCGATTTAAGATGAGTACGAATAAGAGTATAGGTGTGTGTATTTATGCACCAATAGTTTAGGGACATGAGGAGGGAGAGTAATATAGGTTTTGATGCATTTTTTTGCTGAACCAATCTGAACTGTGACATTACTGCCGATGTTCGGTGTTGGGATCTCAAATCGGGTATGGGATACGATCGTAGATCATGTTTTGTCTTGCGTTGTTGATGATGATGACTTGTATTCCTACTACGGAGCTGTACAAGGCGTTGGACTCCTATTAGACTGCAGTTACAGAGTTGTGGCTGCAACATTTGATGGGCTTTAAATTATCACCCTATGGAAAAATTAGCCTTTTCTCAGAAGGTTAGTCTGTCATATTCATACAATCATTTACTGTAATTCACAAACATGTTCCATATGACTTACTGTCAAATGATTCTCTAAACTTTCAACTTCTGGTGGAAGATGCAAAGAGACAACAATGGACCGAAGAAGGGATTTGAATTATCCAATCGGATTCGGAATTGTTTTTGGAGAAGATGATGAAAAATAAAGTTTTGAAAGTTTGAGAGTTAAATTAAAATTTATTTATTTTTATTAACGGGGACTAACGTCCCAATGACCAAAATAGACACGATTCTAAACGTAAGTGACCAGAATAATTTTTTTGAATTCTGGTGGCCAAAATAGAACAAACCCCAAACGAAAGGGACCACGGGTGAAGATTACCCATAAAATTATATTTGCCGGAAAAGAACTAATATCATGGTTTAACTATTCATGTATTTGGTTAACATTGTATTTATTGGTGCAGTAAATGAATTTACATCGGAATGTTTAGTTCTCTAAAGCAAAATCTAGATTCCAGAAGTGAACATGAATCATCAATGCATCATATACTTGTTTCATAATAAATTATATTTGTTCATAAATTTTAGTTTTTCTACTAAAGTATACACATACCGTCTAGACAAACCGTTCAAGTTCAGATCATTTAGAAATAACATTTTTTCCCACTTGAATTACTTAATAAGTTCATTTTCGTCTAATACTTTGCAACCTCTAATGTAGATGATTGCTATTTTAATAATCATATTTTATTTTTAAATATATTTGTAAGAAAATCAAAGATAAAATAGTTTGAATTTGGGTTTAAAAAATCAAATACACGTGACTTAAAAAAATGTTAATTGCGGCAAATGAAACTCAACTTCAAAACATTTTAATTGAATTATCAAAAGTACTAGCATACAGTCTCATCTCAAAAGATGGGGAGGCCCTGTGATACATCTTAAAATGAGGCCCCTAAAATAATTTATAATAAATCAGAATTTTAAAGTATCAAAATTTATCATATTACTAATCTTTTTTATAAAATAAAAAAATTTCCAAACATATGAAACTAAGATAATATCACAAAACAACTCTACAATTGTGATATTTTATTTAAAAAGTGCCATCCTCCGAACACTTTTAGAAGCAAAATCGTCAACCAAATCTTCATAGTCAATTTTCTCTAAAATATCATTCTCAATCGCTATCAATGCTAACCCATTAAGCCTTTCTTGTGACATAGTAGAACACATATAGCTCTTTAACAATTTTAATTTGGAAAAGCTTTGTGCTGCAGATGCAACTGTCACGGGAATAGTTAATAAAATTCTATATGCAATAATAACATTAGGAAAAATATTACCTTTCAAAAACTTCAAAATCTCCAATGGTCCCATTTTTTCAATAGGCAATGATGAGTAGCTAGTTTAGTCGTCGTTTTATTCCTAATTGTGCTTAAATTGATGATTTGTGGATCTTAATTCTGGGATATTTCGTGTTTTCTCATGAAGGACTTGGTGGATGCAGAACAAACAGGAAAAGGTTGGGAACTGCAGAAAATCCGGATTCGTGGTTGGGATGTTGGGCATGAACTGAGGCATGAATGCTGACTGGACGCCACATCAGCACCTTCAAGAAGTCGATGTCAGCAGCGTGATAACTTATCAGCTGCATATCAACTTGTTTATCAGCGAGATTTAAATTTTAAATTTTATCATTATCTTATGTAATTAATTTGAATTATTTTAGAATTTATCTTTATCACTTTGGAGTGATTTTTAGTGTTTTAGACTACTATAAATACCCCACTTTGGGGTGAAACTCATCAGGGAATTCACTCTTGTTCTTCATTTATCTTTAGCTTAAATATATCTCTTTTCTTTTACCTTCTTTAGTTTTTATTTTTCTTTTCCTTTGTTAAAACTAAGTATGGTTTCTTCACCAACCATGCTTAGCTAAATTTCCCTTAGCCAAAAGCAACGTCAAACCCGACTTACCTCGTGAGATTAGAAGAGTTCTTCATTCCTCCAACATTTCTTTTTTCGATTCTCTGTAAAATTGGTTAGGCAATCGGCCTAACCTTTAGGCATATCAATTATTTCATTCCGAAGGCGTCATCGGATTAGAAGTGGTTCAGATCTAACGTTGGGGACGAGAATAGGCTTGTAGCAAATTCAACTCCCTAAGAACAAACTTAGTGGCGGTCCAATAAGGGGAATCAAAATCGGAAACAATTCTCGTTGAGACAACTATTTGAGCATGGGCTTCTCCAGCACTAATGCAGACTTGTGTTAGCATCGATGGCCATAGCTAATCAACTTAGCACTTGATTTCAAGAATTGCCCTGGGAATTGAGTTTACCGTAGAGAAGCAAGTTACAAGGGTTGGGCCTTGTAGACTGTAACCGAAAAGAAGGTTGAAGCAAAATCCATTTCCGTGATCGAGAAGAGTTGTGGCAAAGCGAATCTTGAGGCTAATTCATTCCATAATTTATTTCAATATTTCTTTTCACTTTTATTATTCTTCCATTACTCGAATTAGTTTATAAACCCTCATTTTTATTATTTGCAGGTTTCTTGGTCTAAGTCAGAACGAATAGGTGTTGGAACCCCCTAGTCCATGTGGATCGACCCTTACTCTCGCTATATTATTTTTAATTATTTACTTGAGTTTAAAGATTTATTTTGACGCAAGTAACAACTCATGTCAAAATTGGCGTCGTTGTTGGGGACTACGGCAAAGTTACTGATATCGTTCTTTATTGATTTATGACCAAGAGTAATTCGAGAGAACAAGTTGATTACGTCTCGAAAATCGAAGCACTAGCCCGAAAGGGCACACACAAACACTTCGGGAAAAGAAGAACAAACAATGCCAACAAAGACTTGAACGCGATCTAGAGATCACATCCGAAGCGGATTTGAATTTTGATCATACTAACGAAGAACCGGATTCGATGGAAGACGAATATCAAACTATTCATCAGCTTAATGCGGCACCTGATGGACAACAGTTGATGTGCATTACCTTCCCGAATGGCACAACACCATTTATGCTAAAAACAGGTTTGATTCACCTTTTACCTACTTTCCACGGCATGTCGAACGAAAATCCGCATAAACATTTGAAGGAATTTCGCATGGTTTGTCTAAGCACAAAACCTCAGGGAGTATCCGATGACCAAATTAAACTTAGAGCTTTTCCATTTTCTTTAGCGGATATCGGAAAAGATTGGTTATTTGATTTACCTCCCAACTCTATTACAACTTGGACTGATATGTCTAAACTCTTTCTTGACAGGTTCTTCCCTGCGACAAAAGCGAGCAAAATAAGGCGCAGTATCCTGAGCATTCAACAAAAGGATATCAAATCCTTATATGAATACTAGGAGCGTTTTAAAAAGTTGTGCGCAAATTGTCCACAACATGGATTGTCGGAACAAACCTTGCTCCATTATTTTTATGAAGGATTGGCGCCCATGGATATGAAAGTAGTAGATGTAGCAAGCGGCGGGGCTCTAGTCAATATGACTCCAACAACGAGAAAACGTTAATATCAACCATGGCCGCCAACTCGCAAAGGTTTAATCAATCTAGAGAACTATCTCGAAGGGTTCACGAGGTAAGTGCAGTTTCTTTGGAAAATAAAATTGATAAATTAGCTGATATAGTGCATTATCTTGTTGCAGATAAAAAAAAAATAACTAAACTTTGCGGAATCTGTACTAGTCCAGAACATCCGACAGACTGTTGTCCGATGATTAAGGAAGATGATATCGCTCAAGCCAATGCCATAGGAAATGCATATAACCCTGGATGGAAAAATCATCCAAATTTCAATTATGCGCAAAACCAGAGACCAAATCAAGTTTATCAACCAACTACACCACAACAATATCAACCGCAGAAGCCATCGTTGGAGTCAATTGTTGAAAGGTTAGCGCTAGCCCAAGAAAAGTTTCAACTAAAGACCGAAGCTCACTTTGAAGCAATTGACAAACAGATAAGTCAACTAACGTTAGTGGTAAGTTGCTTAGAATCCAAAGAGAAATTACCTTGTCAAACGGAGCCCAATCCGAGAGAGAATGTGAACGCCATCACTTTACGAAGCGATACCATCATAGAACCAAAAGCCACGGAGGAAAGCGTTCAAAAGAAAGGTAAAGAGAAATCACCATCTTCCACTGAGAAAGGTATGTCCAATCCACTTTCTGCACCATCTCCCTATGTTACTCCACACCCTTTTCCTTCAAGGTTAGTTAAACGTGACAAACAAGCTGAAGAGAGGGAGATTCTAGATGTGTTTCAAAAAGTGGAAATCAACATCCCACTCCTCGACGTAATCCGAAAAATCCCAAGGTATGCTAAATTTTTGAAAGATTTATGTACTAACAAACGTCGTGTTATAGGAGTTGGAAAAGTTAATCTAGGAGAACACGTATCGGCGGTTTTTCAGCGAAGGTTACCGCCAGAATTGAAGGACCAAGGTCTGTTCGCCATTCCCTACAAAATCGGTAAAGTGGGTATTAAAAGAGCAATGTGTGATTTAGAGGCCTCTATTATTGTTATGCCTCTTTCATTTTATAACTCACTTTCTGCTGAGCCTTTGAAGGATAAAAAAGTAACCATACAACTGGCAGACAAATCCATAATTTACCCGGAAGGATTGCTAGAGAATGTCTTGGTAAAGGTAAACGATTTAATCTTTCCGGCAGATTTCTATGTCATAGACATGGAAAACGATCAGACTAATAATTCTTCTGAAATCTTCCTTGGTCGTTCATTTTTAAGTACTGCAAATACGAAAATCGATGTGAGAAGCGGGATCCTTACAATGGAGCTCGATGGCGAGGTGGTAAAATTTGATGTATACAAAGCAATGCGACATCTAGATAATGTTGCTGGTATTAATTTTATCGATTTCATTGAACCTGTTGCTGAAGAGTTTATAGAATCTAACTTGTCTGATAATTTATGTAGGAAATTGGAAGGCCACGACGAAAAAATTAGAGAGCTGGAAAATATTTCTTTTGTCAATTCTGATCTACACTTAACTCCTTCAAAAATTAAAAATTTTCCTTCCATTTTGCAGGCACCAGATATCGAGTTAAAATTGCTGCCAGATAATTGAAGTGCAAATTTTTGAGTAAAAAAGATATCTTGTCAGTAATTATTTTAGACAAGTTTTCAAGTACAAAACGAATGAACTCCATAATCGTAAAATTCCTCTTAAGGAAATTCTTAGTTGAACAAAGCGCAAGAAGTGGAAAAACTATTTGCCGCAGTGTCTGTAGTCTGAACCAGGTCATCGAGCTAAACGACGTTAAAAAAGCGCTAAATGGGAGGCAAACCATTTTTAATTTCTTTCATTTTATTTCTTAAATTTCTCACTTAATTTTAATTTTTGTTTAATTTTTTTTCAAGTGCATCAGATAAATTCAATCGAATCCAACATTACCGAGATCCTCTCTTATCTCCGACCAAGCACATCTCATCGAGGGCGTGGGTGCGGTCGTGGCCGTAACTAGTTCAGGGAGTTTTCTCATTCCCTTTCTTTCATTTTTATTTGCATTTTGGGATAAAATGACTTAAGTGAGGGGGAGTAGGTATCCATGTCAAATTCTCATAATTTCTTGTTCGAATGCTTGTTCTCTTGTTCTTGATTTTATTTAAATTTAAATTACTTTTTGATTTCCTTTGTTTCGCCTTGTCTCTTTGTTTCCGTATGATATTGGTATTTTTCTTGTTAGAAATTCTAGGTTGCATAATAGATTAAGGCATGCTTAGAATTTTTCATATAACCCTTGTCATTCCTTACTTTGTTAATTGACATGATGCTTACTTTTGTACACAAGACAATTCATGAGAGCTTTTGAGCCTAATGAGCATGCATTATTTTTGCTCTTTGTTTCTTTGAGTGTGCCTAGCTAATTAGTTGCATTCTAGAACTTGTGGTTTAAATACTTTTCGAGATTACATTTTTTATTGTGATGCATTAATATGATAGAGGCATTAGGTTTAACCCCATTCTCTTCCAAAAAAGCCTACCCCCTTGTTATTATCTCAAAGTGAAACAATTTTGAGCCTTAATCTTTTTCTTTGGATTACCTTATTATTTAACCCACACCAATTCTATTTTTATTTCCTCTATTTTTGTCACCTTTTTTCAAGACAAAATTGTCTAAAAAAACAGTGCAGTCCAGCAGTGCATAAAATACATTGCAAAAAAAAATTCAGTGCAGAAAATGATTCGAATATGCAGTAGAAAAAAACTGCAGAAAAAACACAGTGCATAATTTATTCGAATCTACACAGCAGAAAAAAAATAGTGCAATTTCACAGTTTTGATTTGAATGAAAAAACAGTTTTGAATAAGAATTTTTGGATGATTTTTGTCTTAAATTTTAACCCATATTTTTCAGCCTTTATCCTACCCGAACCTTAGCCATGTTGCAACCCTTTTAAGACCTCTTGATTTTTCCATCACATTCATACTAAGCAGTGGAGATTAGATTTAACCACAAGCTTATGGTAATGCTCTAACTAGTTTTGGCTCGAGTGATTTTCTCTACCCTTAAACACTTTGAGTGACATGAGTGATTCCTTGTGAGAGTACTTGGTTTGCATCATTGTTGTTAACATGGTATTGGAATGTCGTTTTTGCTAAAATTATTTCTAAGTCCTGTCATTTCTCTTTTTCTCCTTTTATTTTCTTTCATGTTTAGATACTTAGTCATACCGGAAACTTCGAGACTTCGAGAAATTAAGGATGACAACTTGAGCTTAGATTTGTTTAATTTTTTTTTATACTTGAGGACAAGTATCAGATAAGTGAGGGAGGATTTGATGAGTAGCTAGTTTAGTCATCGTTTTATTCCTAATTGTGCTTAAATTGATGATTTGTGGATCTTAATTGTGGGATATTTCATGTTTTCTCATGAAGGACTTGGTGGATGAAGAACAAATAGGAAAAGGCTGGGAACTGCAGAAAATCCGGATTCGTGGCTGGGATGTTGGGCATGAACTAAGGCATGAATGCTGACTGGACGCCACATCAACACCTTCTAGAAGCCGACGTCAGCAGCGTGATAACTTATCAGCCGCAAATCAACTTGCTTATCAGTGAGATTTAAATTTTGAACTTTATCATTATCTTATGTAATTAATTTGAATTATTTTAGAATTTATCTTTATCACTTTAGAGTGATTTTTAGGGTTTTAGACTATTATAAATACCTCACTTTGGGGTGAAACTCATCAGGGAATTCACTCTTGTTCTTAATTTATCTTGAGCTTAAATATATCTCTTTTCTTTTACCTTATTTGGTTTTTATTTTTCTTTTCCTTTGTTCAAACTAAGTATGGTTTCTTCACCAACAATGCTTAGTTAAATTTCCCTTAGCCAAAAGCAACGCCAAACCCGACTTACCTCGTGAGATTAGAAGAGTTCTTCATTCCTCTAACATTTCTTTTTTCGATTCTCTATAAAATTGGTTAGGCAATCGACCTATCCTTTAGACATCTCAATTATTTCATTTCGAATGCGTCGTCGGATTAGAAGTGGTTCAGATCCACCGTTGGGGACGAGGATAGGCTTGTAGCAAATTCAACTCCCTAAGAACAAACTTAGTGGTGGTCCACTAAGAGGAATCAAAATCGGAAACGATTCTCGTTGAGACAACTATCCAAGCACAGGCTTCTCCAGCACTAATACAGACTTGTGTTAGCATCGATGGCCGTAGCTAATCAACTTAGCACTTGATTTCAAGGATTGCCCTGGGAATTGAGTTTACCGTAGAGAAGCAAGTTGTAAGGGTTGGGCCTTGTAGACTGTAATCGGCAAGAAGGTTAAAGCAAAATCCATTTTCGTGATCGAGAAGAGTTGTGGCAAAGCGAAGCTTGAGGCTAATTCATTCCATAATTTATTTCAACATTTCTTTTCACTTTTATTATACTTTTATTACTCTAATTAGTTTATTAAACCCCCATTTTTATTATTTGTAGGTTTCTTGGTCTAAGTCAAAACGAATAGGTGTTGGAACCCCCTAGTCCCTATGGATCGACCCTTACTCTTTCTATATTATTTTTAATTATTTATTTGAGTTTAAGAAGTTATTTTCACGCAAGTAACGACACGTGTCAGGCAAGAACTCTCTTAGTAACCTCAACTCCACATACAATTCATTTTCATCAATATCAGATTGTCCTTTATTCTTAAGAATAGACTCAAAATAAGCACAACGAGACTTTAGACTCGCATCATATAGAGACTGCAACTTATGAGAAGTAAATAAAAAACCATTTTTTCCATATTCTTGGTATTGTTCAAATCTCCTATTAAGAGAAACAATAGCTTGATCAACAATATATAAGAAATAATTAACTCTAAATGATTCCTTTAGAGATTGTGAAACCATAGATGGGGTGTTATCTGAATTCTCATCAAAAAATCTTTTTCTTTTAATTTAACGTCTTTGAGGAAAAACAAGATCAATGTTCATTTCAATGGCAATACCCTTAGCAACATCCAAAGCATCATCGAAACCAGTTTCTCTATATCGCTCAAAAAAAGAAAGCAATCCCTTTATTTTATTCATGGCAACATCAATGAACATGTCCTTTGATTGTAAATGTTGACTAACCAAATTAACTGTATATAATATTTCAAACCAAATAATAATTGCCACCAAAAACTCAAAATCATTTGTTGCTAAAGATTTAGCTTCACTTTGTACTTTAATATCATTCTCACTACTTTTCGCTACTTAAAGTAAAGCTTCACGTATTTCTAATATTTGGTTTCTTATAGCTTTAACATTCTCAATGCGACTCTCCCAACAAGTTAATGACAATGGTTTAGGAGTCAAACCTTTAACATTATTTTTTAAAATTTGTCATCTTTTTGTAGAATGAGCAAACATAGTATAAATACGTTGTATGATGCCGAAAAAATCTCTAGCTTTACCACAACCATTAGCCATATCACACAAAGTTAAATTAAGACTATGACAACCACAAGAAGTGTAAAAAGCTCTAGTATTTATATCTAACAATTTTTTTGTACTCCTTGATGTTTTCCTTTCATATTTGACCCATTGTCATACCCTTATCCTCTTATGTCACCTATGTCAAGACCAAGATCTCTTAATTCAGTTTGTAAAATATCAAAAAGTCCTTGACCCGTGGTATCTTTCACATTTAAAAATCCTAAAAAAGGCTCCTCAACAATAATAGGACTCAAAAAAAAATATCAACATATCTAATTATAAGAGACATTTGTTCTTGGTGGCTCACATCAAGAATACAATCGAGTATGACTGAAAAATACTTTACTTGTTTTATTTTCCAAATGGTTTCAGACTTAATTGCAGAACCAAGCAAAAGTATTAATTCATTTTGAATTCTAGGACCAAGATAATGAAAATGAAGTTCATCATTTGTAATACGTCGAACATGCTCTTGAACAACCGGATCAAATTCACATAACATTTCTATTAAGCCCAAAAAATTTCCATTATTATTTTTATATAATGTACCATTAGTATCACGAAATGCTAAGTTATGTTTTGCAAGAAATTTCACCACTGAAATTATTCTAAACAATACATTTTTCCAATGTTCCTTCTCCTTTTTAAGTTGTTTTTGCGTCACCTTATCAATAGTTTCATTCTTTTGAAATCTAAGATGCAAATCATACCAACTTGTCATATTCTTAAAATGTTCCATATTAGTCTTATGTTCTTTGAGCCTTGTACTAACATGTGTCCAGTCATTAAAACCTTCATTAGCTAATTGACCATTTCCAAGTCCTTTTTTAAATATTTTACAACAAAAATAAAAAATTCAATCCAATTCTTTAGAATAAATCAACCACTCTCTATGACATTTTCCTCATTTGATAATACTCTTGTATATAATGTTGAAGAAAATTGCTTTGACAACTTATTTTTAGGACCTTTCTCTATAGACAAATCTCTTTTGAGATCTTTAACTATTAAAAGATCAATCATTTTAGCATTAAGATTATCTCAAATTCTAGGATCAAATATATCCGGTAAATTTTTAGTGTCAATATTAATATTATTTTCAACAATTAAAGTATCATTATCAACATTCTGACTAGTGTGATTATCACTAATAGGATTAGAATTGTCATTTTGAATTAACACATCATTTTTACTTAAAGATTTATCTTTGTCTACATGCATATTATCATTCAAATCAACACAATTATCATCATTATAATTCAAATTAACACGATCATCATTCAAAATAATTTTATCATCAACAACATTATTAATTTCAGCAAAAGTATGTGATTCTTTCACAAAGAACTTATTAAGAGCTCCTATTTGAGATTGATTTAACTTTTTTCGTCTGTTTTTTTCTTACGTTTTTATATCCAGAATCATATTTTCTAATTGCAGGACCCATGATAAAATTCTCAAAGAAAGAGATTAAGTGATAAGCTAAAATTCAAAAGGATAGAAAGAACCTGGAAATTGAGAAGAATAAAATTTTAGAACAATCGAATTACAGGTCTTCAACAGGATTGCCGAATTGGAGAAGAAACAACCTTCAAATTCTTAAAATCTTGAAAAGTAGTAGTAGAAATTTTCTTTTTTGATTTTTAGATGATGAATAAGATTGAAGAAAATTAAAAATAAAACAATTAAAAATAAGACAATTTTTTACCGTTACTCACTATAAATGTTGTTGGATTTTCTAGGAAAAATATGATTGCAAATAATTTATTGAGATAATAAATGAGAGAATTAAAAGATTTTTTATTCTATTTTATCATGGGAACTGATAGCAGATTTTTTTAAAGAAAATAATATTTTTACTAATAGATTTTTTAAAATGTGGGGCCCTTAAAATTTTAGGGGCCTTGTGACATATCATATCTTGCACTTGTAAATGGACGGGCTACTAGTATATTATAATGATTATTATTCTATACATTGGCGGTGAAAATTAAAAGTTTCTACAAGCGCTTAGTTTTAGAATTTAGGGGCTTAGTTTAGGGTGCAGGGTTTAGGGGTTTAGGTGTAGGAATTTAGAATTTAAGGATAGTGGTTAGAATTTAGGGTTTAGGGTTAAGATTTGGGATTATATGTTAGGGTTTAATTTTTAGGGTAATATGGTGAGGATTTAGATTTTAATTTATAAACCCTAAATTGTAACTCTAAAAATGTAAATTTCAACCACTATCCCTAAATTCACAACTCATATACCTAAACCCCTAAACCATACACCCTAAACTAAGTCCTTAAACCTTAAAATTAAGGCACTTATGGAAATTTTTAGTTTTTCACCAAAATAATTACTCGTATTATCAATTGAGTCTTTTTATTAGTCTAACGTCAACATGACATTAAATACCAACGCAACTCAAATGTTGAGCAAGCATGAATGAAAGATAAGCGTGTAAAATTATTGTATGAACAACTTGAATCTTATATATTAAAAATAAAAAATAACACCATTAAATTTTGGGAGCACAATTTTTTAGCATTTCAAAATTCAAGTTATCCATACAATAGGTACATATATGCTTTAACTTGATTTGTATGTTTCAAATATGCTTCGTCATAGCTGGTAAAACATGCTTGAGCCTGAGAAAAGTCTGAGTATGAAGAAGCTTGAACCCAAAAAAAAAAAAAAAAATCTGAAATCGTAACGATTCGAACCCACAAAATTTAAAAGTAGTTTTTGGAGGGGTCAAATTTTAATTAATTTTACCAATAGATTAATAAATAGATTTACAATTTTAAGGGACTTGACAACAATTTTTTTCATTGGGAGTAAGAAATGTCATTTCTAGTTTAAACCGACGAAAAAAATTACCGATATGATATTAATGCTTTGAGAAATCAATTAAAATATTTATTTATCTAAAAAATTGAAATATTTAAGACATAATTCAAAAAACCCACCCTAATAAACCTGTATGAAAAAGTAAAATATCATACCTATTGGTATGAAAGGATAGAGACTAATATCGGCCAACACTAAAAGGGTACAAAACGATGTGATTTTAAAACAATATTAAAAGCGAAATCAAAATGGTACTGATTTCGTTTCGTTTCGTTTCGTTTGCGTTTGAGACAAGCAAAAGGGCAGCAGTTAGGTCTTCCCCGCTTAAAGATTATTCAATCGAATCGAGTTAAAAAATTTTAAATTAGTCAAATTAACAAGTTTCATTTTATAATTTAAATAATATTTGAAATTTTTTATTCGAAATGTTAAATTGAATAGTTTGATCAACCATGAAATACTACGGCAGTGTGGAGGATTATCTTAATTTACCTGCCCCAAAAGCCCCCTCTAGGATTACTTTATTCTAATCCCGCCCCCCATACAATATTACAACTTCTCAAAGTCATGGGATTAATGCTCCTCTCTTCCTCACATTACCTACTACTACTACTAATTTTAGCATCAATAAAATCATGCCGCCTTTATTTTCATAAATATAATGTTATTAACTAGACACTCTGATCTGAACTATTTTTTGATTTAACCACCAGTATCTAATCCATTAACTGCCTATTCGATATTAAAAAGATATAATAGTTAAATTTTCTTTACTTTAGTTTAATTCTCAATTTGATTCCTTATCTTTCTATCAGTTTATTTCTATATACTTCGTTTCATCAATTACTTTATGGATTATTATCCTATAAATTGGCGGTGAAAACCGACAGTTTCCACAAATGTCTTAATTATGGGTTTAAGGTCTTAGTTTAGGGTATAAGGTTTAGGTGTAGGGGTTTAGAATTTAGGGATATTGGTTAAAATTTAGGGTTTTGGGTTATAATTCAAGGTTTATAAGTTAAAACCTAAATCCTAACCATATTACTCTAAAAACTAAACCCAACCTCTAAACCCCAAATCCTAAATTCTAACTACTATCCCTAAATTATAAAACCCTACACCTAAATCCCCAAACCCTACACCCTACACCCTAAAATTAAGGCTATTGTGAAAACTCTCAGTTTTCATCGCTAGTGTATGAATATAAATCCTTAATTTATTCTGATTGTCGTTATTGTTAAAAAAACATGTAACCCAATAAAATCATGTCACGTGTAATAAAATTAAAAACTCATCTCATTAAAAAAAAACTATAAATATAACAAGAAAAATCTAGAATAATATCAAATTTACAAAATTAAATTTTGAACTTATATATATATATATATTTAAAAAATGCAATTATTTTTAATTAATTTGTGAAAAATAAAAAAATGAAATTATAAAAAATGAAAAATCAGAGTGTTTTTAAAAAATTGGGTTTTTTAAAATAAATTTTGGATTTTTATTTAGTATTTTAAAATAAAAATGGCTTTTAACATATAGTCCTACTTTAAGTTTCGACTTTCTTGGAACCAAAGTAATTGGATCACAAACATGACCTAAATATTCCTATAAAGAAATCATAGCCGTTCATCACAAGGTCATTCCCCCCTATAATTAAAAATAACTCCTGGTTTCTAAATTCTAAGCCACAACACATAACCTGAAGCTGCAAACATCAGTCAAACAACCTTCCCTCTCTTTCGGTTCATCTACTCTAACATGGCTGCTTCAGATATAGTTGTGATCATGGATTTCGACAAGACGATAATCGACTGCGATAGCGATAACTGGGTGGTGGACGAACTAGGTGTTACTCGTTTGTTCAACCAACTCCTCCCCACCATGCCTTGGAACTCTCTTATGGTAAGTAATCGCTCTTTGTTTTTTGTTTTGCTTTTCTTGTTGTTCCAAATGCAAGAACTAGGGTTTTTTAATCACTGTTGTTGTTTAAACATATGTGTATTTACAGGATACAATGATGAAGGAACTTCATGCGCAAGGAACCACCATCGATGACATTGTAGCCGTCTTGAAACGAACTCCTATTCATCCTCGAATCATCCAAGCCATCAAATCTGCTCATGAGTTAGGGTATGTAATTATATTTCTCACTCGGAATTAATTATGTACTTTTATTTCTGGTTTTCTCGTTGGTAAAATACTCAGTGTTTCGTGTGTAACACGGCATTATTTTCAGATGTGATTTGAGGATTGTTAGCGACGCCAACGTGTTCTTCATCGAGACAATCTTAGAGCATCATGGCTTGAGGGGATGCTTTTCGGAGATCAATACGAACCCGAGTTTCGTCGATGAAGAAGGCAGGTTAAGGATCTTCCCTCTACATGATTTCAGCAAACATCCCCATGGATGTCACCATCCCTGTCCTCCCAACATGTGCAAGGTACCTATAAATAAATGTTTCCAACATGTTCTCTTAGACACGTCTCTGATTATTAATATAATCAAATGCATTATTTAAAAGCATTATTAGCTGTTAAGTACGTGGAGCTTATCATATTTTCTTTTGAATAGGGTATTGTAATTGAAAGGATCCAAGCTTCTCTATCCGCCATGGGAGAGAAGAAAACAATCATCTACATGGGTGACGGGCTGGGCGATTTCTGTCCGAGTTTGAAGCTCGGAGACGGAGACTACATGCTGCCGAGGAAAGATTTCCCGGTTTGGGACTTGGTTTGCAAAAACAGGAAGTTAATACAGGCTGAAGTCTGCGGATGGAGCAATGGAGAGGAGTTTGAGCATGTTTTACTCCATCTTATCAGCAAGATTTCCTTTGAAAAAAGCAACACTGCTAAGCTGTATTCAGACTGCAAACTACAAACAACTCCAGGAGCTGCCTCTGAAGCCTTTACCAAGACCCTTTATGTTGGTCACTAGATGTTAAAAAATGGCTGATGCCATGCTTTATCTATCCATATATTGAGATAAACAGTATATGGATTTATATTTGTACTATCAGTGAATTATAACGCATCAGAATGTTTAGTTCTCTAAAGCAAAATCTAAATTCCAGAACTGAACCTGAGTCATCAGTGCATCATATATTTGTTTCATAACTAATAATATCAGAGATTCAGAGAAGGAAAGCATGAGGAAATTCTAGTAACGTGCCCGGATCATTGTTTACTCCATTCTTTTTGTTTTTGTTTTTACTTCTTTTTCCGGTAAAGGACATTGCCCGGATCATTGAAAGTCATGTGATTAAATGATTCATCATGGTGTTGTCGTAACGTGCTAATATTAATATTTTGGTGCTGCTTTCACTACTGATAGTAGCAATTGTGGGGGTTGTTGGGTGTTGCTGAATAGTTTTGCAGTACGCGTAACAAATCTCTTTCTAAAACATGAGCATGATCAATTAAAACAATTAAAAACTGATAAACCGAGCGTAAAATCTTGCATTTGGTAAATGCGCGTGATGGTAAATGCATGTTGTTATGTGTTCAAGCATATGGAAATAATTTAGAAATAGTTTTGGTTTTCAAGCAAACTACGTGTTAAAACTGCATTGTTGTAGCTACCGTATTGAGCACCGCTCACTAAGCTTAAACGCTTACGCTCTCCTTTCTAACAATGTAGGCCCTTAGATCTACAGAGCAACTCGATGAACAAGGGAGAATCCAAGGGAGTTTGGTTTGCTCAAGTAGGAGTTTAGACTACAATAATTAGTATTAAGCAATGGGATAGGACCTTTATGTTTTAGAGGTGTTGTTGGCATGTCTCTTGCTTTAGACAAGTTTACTTAGTTGTTTTGGGATTGTATTGCCTTTTACTTTGTTGATTTATGTTTTTGTTTAGCTTTTGGCATGTTGGTGTTTTTGAATGCTAAGTGCTCTTATGTGCTTTGGACATGAAATCCATTTTGTTGTGTGTATGCATGTTTGAGGTCACGTTTAGGGTGTCTTGCCTTTAGTTTGATTGTATTATGAGATTCTATGTGGTTTGTGTTGTTTCGGGGCAGGTTTGGGGACGTTTGGAGATGTCAAATTATGTTTTCAGGCCAAACTGTGCCCAGGCATTTCAGAACGCTCGATATGGTTCTGGAACAATCGATGCTCCAGGGGTATCCGTATCGAAATAGGGGTGGTGCCGTTTCGGTACGATTTGCCACTGGAAGTTCCTATTTCGAAACCATATAGGGTCGTTCCGGTACGTTTTGCCACTGGAGGTTCCCGTTCCGGAACAAGGTGGGACCGCTCCTGAACAGCTTGATGTTGTGTTTTTTTTAAATGAAGCCCGCGTTTCAGAACGAGCATGCCTGTTTCGAAACACATGTAGTTAAAACTATTAAAAAGCATCTTCGAGGTTTTCCAAATGCTTTGTTTTAGTCCCTAAGGCTTGTATGCTTCCTAGATGGGTTTATATGTGACCTTTGTGATGGTTTTGCCTCGTGTGCATGTAATTTAACTAACAAAAAACTTGGTAAGTTTAAATCATCGTGTGCCTTCTGATTAGTTCGTGTTTCCGCTTCCGTTCTTTCGTTGTTGCCTCCACGCTTAGGATTAAAGAAGATAATCTAGACAAGATAAAAATAAATGAAAAAATAAGGTTGCTAATCGGAGTGAGGCCTTAGCGGGTTTCGCTTCGGTTTTCCCCGTGTAACCCGTTCGGTTCGGTCTGTTGACTAGGTCGGGACGAGGGGGTTACATTTGTTGGTATCAGAGCCTAGGTTGCGCCTAGGTTCGTTGAGTTTCCGCAAGCTGAAAGGTAAGTGAGGAAAGTTTTATGGTGTAAGCTTGTTGATTGTGATTGAATGGTGATTGTAAGCATGCTTGTGGCTATCTTTGTGTTCGTTGAGAAATAGTTAAAGGCACCCATTGCTAGTATACTATTATTGTAAGTGATTTTAAGTTTAAGGACTTGAACACCTTGGACCTTGTTCCTTGTTGACCCCAAATTATTTCACTTGTTGTTTTTGTTGTTTAGCTTTGCATCTGTTAGCATGGTGAGACCGAGGGGAAGGCTAAGAGTGGATAATCCGAGGGTGTGCGAGGAGAGAACTTGCCTCCTCCTCCTCCTCCTCTGGGGTTGGAGTGAATGTTGAGGGTGTTGGACCTCGGGCTGGTCAGGGACATGCATATATTGATGTGAATCCGTTGATTCAGGCTATAGCCGGGGCTATTCAGACATCTTTAGCGGGTGTTCGGGTTGCAGCACTGCCTCAGGGTGCATGTTTTGGTTTACCGTTAGAGCGACTCCTTAGCTTAGGCGAGGTTGAGTTCTGTGGGTTGTCACCCGAGGGTTCAGATGCATGGTTTGAGAGCATAGTTCGTATTTTGAGTCAGATGGAGTGTTCTGAAGCGCATAAGCTAGGTTGCACTGTCTCTTTGCTTTAGGGGGATGCCTACACTTGGTGGACTACTATCACTACAGGTATGCCAGAGGCCGAAGTTACTTGAGAGTTCTCCAGGACCGCTTTCTGTAAGAAGTACCTAGGTCCTCGATACCTGGATGAGAAGAAGAGAGAGTTCATGGCTCTAGTTCAGGGTAGCTTGACCGTGTCCGACTCTGAGGTGCAGTTTGTACGTCTGAGTCAGTATGCTTCTGAGTTAGTTCCCACTGAAGGGGAACGATGTGAGCGTTTTCGTTATGGGTTGATTCAGGAGGTGAAGACCTACATGTTGGATTCCGACTATACATATTTTGATGTGTTGGTCAATAGGGCCAAAGACATCGAACAGTCTATGGGACTTGCGGATTGCAAGGGTGGATCTAGTTCAGGAAAGAGGACTGCTGAATGGGACAGAGATCGTGCCAAGAAGCACAAGGATAGGAAACCTCATCATGATCATAGACGCGGAGGTGGTAATCCGGGGCGAGACCATCATGGCCAAGGGACTGAGAATCATACTTTCGAGTGCAACAAGTGTGGTAGACGTCATTACGGTGAGTGTTGGGGCACTTATGGCTCTTGTTGGAATTACGTGTCTAGGGTGCACTTAAAGCGCGATTGTCCACATCCGTCTAGGGATGGACAAGCTCCTGCACGATCTGTCGAACATCAGAGAGGCCGTGGGTGCGGTCGAGGTAAATTTCAGCCTAGGAATGACGGTCAAAGGAATATAGCTCATGTTGTAGCAGTTTAGCCCGAGGGAGGTAGGCCAGTTAGGGTGTATGCACACCGTGAGGACAGGAATGACACATATGTGATTGCAGGTAATTTCTCGTTACTGTCTTTGACTTTGCTTTCCTTGATTGATTTCGGTTCTACGCATTCGTACATATTGAGTGAGCATGCAAGATTGTTAGATATTTCGGTTGAGATATTAGATGTGGGTATGAATGTCACTAGTTCCTTTGGTGAGACAGTTGTGGTCAGAAAGATGTACAGAAGATGTCCTTTGATGGTTTAGGGTCATGTTTTTCACGTGGATATGATGGAATTGCCGTTTTATGGTTTTGATGTAATATTAGGCATGAACTGGCTTGTAGAGCATAGGGCTAGGATAGATTTTGAGATAAAGCGGGTGTCCTTGAGAATTTCAGAGGATCACGAGGTAGTAATAGTGAGCGAGAACGTTAAGTTCTTGTCCAATGTAGTTTCAGCCTTAGAGGCTTAGAAGTTATTGGATGTGGGTTGTCAGGCGTACCTAGCCTATGTTATGAATCCGAATATGGATTAGGCATGGCCACGAGACATTATAATAGTTTTTGACTTTCCGAGTGTATTCCCATAAGAATTGCATGGCTTGCCTCCAAATAGAGATGTGGTGTTTGCTATTGAGATATATTCAGATTCAGCTCTCGTATCGATTGCACCGTACCGAATGGCTCCTAAAGAAATGAAAGAGTTGAAGACACAACTTCAGGAATTGGTAGACCGAGGGTTCATTCGTCCGAGTACTTCACCTTGGGGTGCACCGATGTTGTTTGTGAAGAATAAAGATGACAGTTTGAAAATGTGTATCGACTATCAACAGTTGAATAAGCTTACAGTGAAGAACAAATATCTGTTGTCGAGGATTGATGACTTGTTTGATCAGTTGAGAAGTGCTTCAGTGTTCTCGAAGATAGATTTGAGATTCAATTATTATCAGTTGAAAGTAAGAGATCAAGATGTACCGAAGACAGCTTTCCGCACTCGTTATGGGCACTACGAATTCTTAGTGATGCCCTTTGGTTTGACTAATGCACCACCAGCTTTTATAGACATGATGAATAGAGTGTTTCACGAGTACTTGGATCAGTTTGTGGTAGTGTTCATTGATGCTATTTTAGTGTACTCTCATACCGAGTAAGATCATGATCAGCATTTGCGTTTGGTGTTGAAGAAATTGTGAGACAATCAGTTGTATGTCAAGTTAAGCAAGTGTGAGTTTTGGAATTGGGAAGTAGTCTTCTTAGGCCATATTGTATCAGCCGAGGGAATCCGAGTGGATCCTAAGAAAGTTGAGGCAGTTGTGAATTGGAAACCATCGAAGACAGTGACCGAAGTTCGTAGTTTCTTAGGTTTGGCCGGTTACTATAGACGTTTTGTTGAGGGTTTCTCAAAGGTTGCAGCTCCTCTGACTAAATTACTACATAAGGATGTTCGGTTTGAGTGGACTGATGCAAAACAACAAGTATTTGAGAAATTGAAAGAAACCTTAACCGAAGCTCCTATTTTGATTTAGCCCGTGTCAGGGAAAGAGTTTGTAGTCTTCAGTGATGTGTCGTATGTTGGCTTAGGTTGTGTCCTTATGCAAGAGGGAAAAGTAATGGCCTATGCGTCTAGGCAGTTGAAGACTCATAAGCGTAATTACCCTACGCATGACATAGAACTGGCTGCAGTGGTTTTTGCTTTGAAAGTTTGGAGACATTACTTGTATGGTGAGAAATGCATAGTGTATACGGATCACAAGAGTCTGAAGTATATAATGACATAAATAGAGTTGAATCTTAGACAACGTAGGTGGCTAGAGTTACTTAAGGACTACGATCTCACGATTGAGTACCATCCGGGTAAAGCCAATGTAGTGGTCGATGCTTTGAGTGGAAATGTAGCAGTGGAATTAAGAGCTATGTTTGCTAGATTGAGTTTGTCCAAAGATGGTGGTTTAGTGGCGGAGTTGCAAGTTAAACATTTGTTGCTTCAGTTGATTAGAGAGAAACAGTTGCAAGATAGATCATTAGCATCTCATGCACAAGACATAGCGGAGGCTAGCCCGACATATTTCTGTTTTAGTAGTGATGAAGTCTTGTGTTTCAAGAGCAGAGTAGTTGTTCCGGAAGATGTAGACTTGAGATGTACCATCCTAACTGAAGCTCACAATAGTCCAATTGATATGCATCCGGGAAGTACGAAAATGTATTGCGATTTGAAAAATGAGTATTTCTGGGTTGGTTTGAAGAAAGATGTTGCCGAGTTTGTGAGTAAGTGCATGGTTTGTCAGCAAGTTAAAGTCGAGCACCAGTTTTATTTAGGTTTGTTACAACCGTTGAGAATTCCCGAGTGGAAGTGGGAGAAAATTGCCATGGATTTCGTATCGAGTTTGTCGTTGATACCTTCTAAGAAGAATTCGGTTTGGGTAATTGTTGATCGTCTTACGAAATGTGAGCACTTTTTGGCCGTTCACGCCACTTATACTTTAAATAAGTTGGCCGATTTGTATATCAGTGAAATAGTGAGATTGCATGGTGTACCGAAATCGATAGTGTCAGACAGAGATCCGAGGTTCACGGCTAGATTTTGGGAGAGTTTGCATAGTGCTTTGGGTACTCGACTGAATTTCAGTAGTTCATATCATCCTCAAACTGATGGTCAATCAGAGAGAGTTATACAAGTGTTGGAAGACATGTTGAGATGTTGCATTATTGAATTTTAGGGTTCGTGGGAGAAGCATCTACCGTTAGTAGAGTTTGCATATAATAACAGTTATCAAGCAAGCATACAGATGGCACCTTACGAAGCTATGTATGGTAGAAAATGTAGAATACCTATTTTTTGGGCCGAAGTGGGACAAAAATTGATACCTATGCATGATATACTTAAGGTTACTACCGATAAAGTACAGTTGATTTGCGACCGTTTGAAGGCAGCTTCGGATAGAAAAAATCTTATGCATATAGATTGAGACTGTCGGCTGAACTAGAGAAGATTCACGACGTGTTTCATGTTTCGATGCTTCGGAGGTATAGATCAGATCCGTCACATGTTATGTCAGTTGAGGAGATAGAATTGAATCCGGATTTGACCTACGATGAAGAACCAGTTGAGATTTTGGCTTCGGACAGCAAAGTGTTGCGAGGAAGGACCATTGAGTTGGTTAAGGTTAAGTGGCGACACCGAGGAGTGAAAGAAGCCACTTGGGAGAGGAAGGATGACATGAGAAATCAGTTTCCGCATCTCTTTTCACCAGGTAAATTTTGGGGACGAAATTCCTTAAGTGGGAGAGAGTTGTAACGCCTCGAGTTTAGGGCCGAGAGATAATCGGATTAGTCAAGCCGAGTCGGGTTAAATTTAAATTGGAAAAAAATAATTTTTAACATACACCTAAAGTGTTTTAAAGGAAGAAGGACAAAAAATAGATTTAGTAATTCCAAAAAAGGGTTTTTTAAAAGCTATCATCTTCCTCAACTTCCTCCCAACGTTACTTTCACACAAAAAAACCCTTTTCACTATTCCATTGGTTTTAACACTTCAATCCAAGTGATTTCTTCAAGGTAAATGATTCCTTAACTTGGTTTTACCTTTCTTGAGTCCTAAATGTTAAGATTTTTTGCAAAACTCATGGTTTAAACTTGTTTTGATTTTTAAAGTTTGGTTTGAAATGAAAGGAAGTTTATGGGTTTTCGTTGGGGTTAACTATGGCTGAGTTTGAGTGTGTTTTAACTTTGTTTTATTGCTAAAATAACATGAAAATGATGGATTTTTATGAGAAACCCGAAATGGGTATTGTGGGTGACTTTGGGAGTTGAAAATCTTGAGTTTTTGGATGGGTTTTGGGTCTAAATGATAGCTGAAGGTTTGATAGCTTTGGGTTGATGTTTAGGGATGTTAAAAGGTAGATTTTTTATGGTAAATTCGTTGGGTATGGCTGCAAGTAGTTTGGGACTGAATTGATATGTTTCGGGTGAAATTTAGGGCTTGAATCGATGTGTGTTGTTGCAAGATTGTTGAGTTCCGGGTTTTTGCTATGTTTGTGAGTGTATTAGTGTTCTAATGTTCAGTTTTGTGTTGCTCAAAATAGAGGAATTGGATTCAGGCTTCGTGGACGGAAATCTGGGTAGTTCGGAGGCTTGATTCGGCATCTTGGACATCGTTTGTGTGTTGGCTGGTGATTGGATCGATTTTAAAAGCCTTAACGTGGTTAAAGGAATGTTTTGGGAGTTTGGATTGAACTTAAAAAGCCAATCCAAGCTCAAGAGTAAGTTTTAATGGTTTTAAGCAATTAAATCATGTTTTATGTTTCCTCAGTGCATGATGAACATGTTATATTGTTATGTGTTGAATGTCTTTGTTGCACATGTTGAGATGTGGGACTTGTGTTTATATTTGCATTGTGAGTACATGCTTTGCATGGAATTTTGGACATGGTAAGTGGTTCAAGCATCGGTAATGCTTGTGGTTGTGAATGAGTATATTGGCACATATTGAGTTGTTACCGAATATAATTGATCGATCAATAGGATTAGAGTGCACTCGAGGTAAAAGTCGCGCGTGACCTTATTGATGCTAGATTCCACTAAGGAGGAGTTCCGTGATGTGAGATTCCATCGGAAGTTATGTTTTGCTAGACGAGTGAGTACGGTGATGTGAGATTCCACCAAAAGTGTCTAGTGGGTTTGAGAAAAAACTTTCCGCATATCCGAGTAAAAACGATGAATGTCAATATACCCATGATGCTTTAATTCTCATGTTAAGCATGTCGTTGATTTCTTCTATTATGCTTATGCATTGTTGGTTACTTTGCGTGGTTATGGGAATGAGCATGTAGTAAGTCTATGGCTTGTGGTTGCATTCGGTAAATGCACGTGATGGTAAATGCATGTTGTTATGTGTTCTAGCTTGTGGAAATGATTTGGAAATGGTTTTGGTTTTCAAGTAAACTACGTTTTAAAACTGCATTGTTGTAGCTACCGTTTTGAGCACCGCTCACTAAGCTTAAACGCTTACGCTCTCCTTTCCAACAATGCAGGCCCTTAGTCATACGGAGCAACTCATTGAACAAGGGAGAATCCAAGGGAGTTTGGTTTGCTCAAGTATGAGTTTAGACTACAATAATTAGTATTAAGCAATTTGAGTTTAAACTCTTTTAATGATACGGTGAGTTTTGATGGCCAATGTAAAAACATAATACGTGGTCGTTTTGGTTGGGGAGGGGCTATGTAACCCTAGCCATTTGTTAGTCTGCTGATCGAATGAAAGAAGGCTTATCTAGTCTCCCTCAAAATTCTCTGTTTCTTCTCTCATCTTAAATCTTTTGCTTCTCATCTCTTTCTTAGTTTTTACAGTTCGATTGATAGTGTGACAAAGGTATCAGAGCTACCAGGTTACGATCATGGTGGACGGAGCACCGATTACTCGCAGTCAGTCCTGGCAGCAAGAAGCTGCGAAGCTCCAGGAGGAAATTGCTCACTTAGATGGGAGTATTGATGCTAAAATGGAGGCCAAGTTTGGAGAGTTCCGAACGCAGATTGGTGAAGATTTCAGGAAGATGATCGAAGTTGCTTTGGGGAAGAAGGTGGAACCAGTGACTCACGAAAATGCAGCTTAGGGGTGGATTATGGGTCCAGGGATTCTGGGGACGAAACCGTTCACATCGGAGAAGGAGACCCAGGATGAAGTAATTATCACCGGGGAAAAAGAAGCACCGAGGGTGAATCAGGAACAACCACAACAGACGGCCAATTTAACCTATAAACTACCATGTCCTAAATTCGATGGCTCGGATTTTAGGGGTTGGCTCTCTAAGCTGGAGCAATTTTTCGAAGCTGAAGCAGTTCCAGAACAAAGCAAGATCAGATTAGTGATGATTCATCTGGAAGGAAAAGCCCTGCAGTGGCACCAATTTCTGATTAATTCCTATGGAGGTGCGGGAGAAATGACTTGGGCGGAGTACCTGAGCCTAATGCGAGAACGATTTGCACCTGGGGGATTGAGTGACCCATTCTTAGAACTACTGGCGTTGAGGCAGACTGAATCAGTGAAGGCCTATTATGAAGAATTTATCAATTTGGTGAACCAGGTACAGCTCCCTGAAAAATATATTCTCAGCATGTTTAAAAATCATCTTCGCCTTGAGATTAGTCAATACCTGACTTTGCTGCAACCGAAATCTTTACTGGAAGCATTCCACACTGCTAAACAGTTAGAAACTATCTTTTTCCCTGTCAGTGGGAAGCCTTTAGCTAGGGTAACACCTCCTAGTCTGAATGTGCATGTTAGGAACTTCACACCTAGTTATAAAACGTATTCGAATGCTGGAACCTCAGGACCTCCCTCAACTGTGGTTTCTCGAAGTGTTACACCTTCTATACTTAGTCCTAGTCGAACCAGAAATCCGGGACAAGTGAGTAACAAAGGGGGAGGGAAGAGCTTGTCGACAGCTGAGATCGATGAGAGGAGGAGAAAATGATTATGCTTCTGGTGTGCAGAAAAATACTCCCCTGGACACAGGTGCAACAAGAGTCAGATGTTCCAAATTTTTGTTGAGGGTACTAAGGAAGAAGGAGACACAGAGGTGTTCCTTGATTGTGAAGAAACATGAGAGGGAACTGTGACTGAAGGTCCAATGTTATCTTTGAATGCCTTGTGGGGAGCTACTGGTTGGGATACAATGAAGCTTAAAATTGAAGTAGGTGGAGTGGAATGGGTAGCCTTGATAGACTCTGGCAGCACTCATAATTTCTTGGGTACAACAATAGTTAAGAGATTGGGATTATCAGTGGATAAGAGAACTGGGTTGAAGGTTACTGTAGCTGATGGAAATTCTTTAGAAACAACAGGAGAATGCAGGAAGGTCACTTGGACAATTCAAGGGGAAGAGTTCATAACAGATTTCTTAGTGTTACCTTCGAAATGCTGTGATGTTGTGTTGGGAGTACAGTGGCTGAGCACCTTGGGAACCATCAGTTGGGACTTCAAGACAATGGAGATGAGTTGTTCAGTGCAAGGCAAGATGGTAGTGCTGAAGGGGATACAACCAAGAGCATATAGTTGGGTGGATGGCAAGCAATGTAACAAACTATTCAGGGAGAACCACAGTCCTTTTACTGCTTCACTGTGCATGATGGAAGGACAACTAGGATTGAAGAAAACAGAAGATTCTGTATCTGAGGAATTACAAACCATCTTGAGCAAGTTTGATGATATTTTCCAGGAACCTGTTGGCTTGCCTCCTGTGAGAGGACAAGAACACAAGGTGAGACTATTGGACAATCAGCAGGTTGTAAAAATCAAGCCTTACAGATACCCAGCTAGTCAGAAAGAAGAGATTGAGAAGCAAGTGAAAGAAATGATGGAAAATGGGATCATTAGATACAGCAACAGCTCATTTTCTTCCCCAATTGTCATGGTTAAGAAAAAAGATGGTTCGTGGAGGCTTTGTGTGGATTACGGGAGATTGAATCAGCTAACTATCAAAGACAAGTTTCCCATGCCAATAATAGAAGAATTGCTAGATGAACTGGGCAAAGCAAAATTCTTCTCTAAGCTAGATTTAAGAGCTGGTTATCACCAGATACGGATGTGGGAACCAGATGTGTACAAGACAGCATTTAAAACTCATGAAGGGCATTATGAGTTCCTAGTAATGCCCTTCGGTTTAACAAATGCTCCAGCTACTTTTCAAAGCCTCATGAACAGGGTATTCAAAGACTTTCTGAGGAAATCTGTTTTAGTATTTTTCGATAATATATTGGTTTATTCCAAGGATTGGGAGACACACTTGAAGCATCTGCAAGAAGTATTAGAGGTGTTGAGGACTCACAGATTGTATGCTAAGAACAACAAGTGCAGTTTTGGGGCTCAGGAAATTGATTATCTAGGCTATGTCATCACTGGAGGAGTGATTGCTATGGATAAGTCCAAAGTTGAATGTATACTGAGTTGTCCATCACCTAGTTCTGTGAAAGATCTTAGAGGTTTCCTGGGTTTATCAGGCTACTACAGAAGATTTGTGAAGGACTATGGGACCATAGCTAGACCCTTGACCAACTTGCTCAAGAAGGGAGGGTGGAAATGGGGCACATCTGAAGAAACTGCTTTTGAGAAGCTAAAGAAAGCCATTAGTAGTGCACCAGTGTTGGCCCTTCCTGATTTTAATGCAGAGTTTAGTATTGAAACAAATGCATCAGAGAAAGGAGTAGGAGTTGTATTGGTTCAGAATGGCAAACCACTAGCATTTTTCAGTAGGGGACTAGGAGTGAGACACCAAGCACTTTCTGTTTATGAAAAAGAGATGCTAGCTGCTCTCATGGCAGTCAAGAAATGGTCTGCATACTTGGTGGGAAGGCACTTTAAAATCAAGACAGGTCATCAGAGTCTCAGATTTTTAGCTGAAAATCAGGCCATTACCCCAGCACAGCAAAAATGGGTGGTGAAGATGTTGGGGTATGATTATGAGGTTATGTATAAGAAGGGAAGTTCTAATGTGGTTGCTGACACTTTATCCAGGAGGCCAGGAGTGGAGGAGGGTCAGTTGCTAGCTATCAGTAGTGTTAATTCTGAAGTCATGGCCAGAGTGGCACTATCATGGGCCACTGATGATAGATTGAAAAAGATTATGGAGGAACAGCAGAAGGGGACTTCTCATTACAGTAAATATTCATGGGATGAGAAGTGGCTAAGGAGGAAAGGGAGAGTAGTTGTGGGTAATAGTGAAGAGCTTAGAAGAGACTTGATGTTGTACTTCCATTGTAGCCCTATTGGAGGACACTCAGGAGTGGAAGTAACAACAAGGAGGTTGAGTAGCATATTTTATTGGAAGGGATTGAGAAAGAATGTGAAGGCATTGGTAAGAGAATGTGGAGTGTGCCAGAAGAACAAAAGTGACTTGAACCATCCTAGAGGGCTACTACAGCCACTGCCTATACCAGAAACTGTATGGACCTCCATCAGTATGGACTTCATTGAGGGCCTACCAAATTCAAAGAAGAAGGATGTTATCCTTGTGGTGGTAGATAGGTTGACTAAATATGCCCACTTTCTGGCACTTAGTCACCCTTATACAGCAAGGGACATAGCCCAGGTCTTTTTGGAAAACATCTTCAAGTTACATGGCATGCCCCATACCATTGTTTGTGATAGGGATACAACTTTCATGAGTCAATTCTGGAGAGAGCTTTTTCTGAGATTGGGGACTGTAATCACTCCTTCAACAGGCTATCACCCCGAGACAGATGGCGAAACGGAGAGGGTTAATCAATGTGTGGAGACTTACCTCAGATGCATGACAGGGGAGAAGCCCAAGGAATAGAGCGATTGGCTACATCTTGCAGAATGGTGGTACAATTCCTCTTACCACTCTGCAATTGGGACCTCACCATTTCAGGCCATGTATGGACAAGAACCCAACATCCATATTCCTTATCTAGCTGGTGAATCACTTGTAGCCACAGTGGACAGAGGATTACAGCACAGAGAAGTTGCAATAAAGATGTTGAAGTTCCATTTGAAGAGGGCCCAAGAGAGAATGAAACAACAGGCAGATAAGAAGAGAGTGTGGTGTGAGTTTCAACTGGGAGATAGAGTTTTTCTGAAGCTATAACCCTACAGACAACAATCTGTTCAGCATCGAGTGTCTCAAAAATTGTCACCTAAGTGGTTTGGGCCATTCAAGGTAGTGAGAAAGGTGGGAGCTGTTGCTTATGAACCGGAGTTGCCTGCAGGATCTAAGATCCACCCTATATTCCATGTGTCTCAGCTGAAGAAACACATTGGGTCGGATGAATTTTCAGCACAGTTACCACTGATTGGGCCAGATGGGGAAATCAGTAAGGAACCAGTAAGAATCATTGATCGAAGGATAGGGAAGAGGGGAGGCCGAGCTGTAACCGAGGTCCTGGTGGAGTGGTCTAATGCATTCCCAGAAGATGCCACTTGGGAGGTGCTCTATCAGCTACAGCAACAATTCCCAGACTTCAATCCTTGAGGTCAAGGATTGCTTGAAGAGGGGAGCATTGTAACAGTGCTAATCGAAGAAGGGGTTTATAACCGTTAGCCATTTAAATTTCTGTTTTAGTTTAAACTCTTTTAATGATACGGTGAGTTTTGATGGCCAATGCAAAAACATAATACGTGGTCGTTTTGGTTGGGGAGGGACTATGTAACCCTAGTCGTTTGTTAGTCTGCTGATCGAATGAAAGAATGCTTATCTAGTCTCCCTCAAAATTCTCTGTTTCTTCTCTCATCTTAAATCTTCTGCTTCTCATCTCTTAGTTTTTGCAGTTCGATTGATAGTGTGACATAGGTCCTCCCTGCTAGAGATATCATTCGATCGAATTGAATTAGTTTTTTTTAAGTTAATCGTATTAACAAGTTTCATTTTATAATTTAAATAATATTTGAAATTTTTTATTCGAATTGTTAAATTGAAATACTACGGCAGTGTGGAGGATTATCTTAATTTACCTGCCCCAAAAGCCCCCTCTAGGATTACTTTATTCTAATCCCGCCCCCCATACAATATTACAACTTCTCAAAGTCATGGGATTAATGCTCCTCTCTTCCTCACATTACCTACTACTACTACTACTACTAATTTTAGCATCAATAAAATCATGCCACCTTTATTTTCATAAATATAATGTTATTAACTAGACACTCTAATCCAAACTATTTTTTGATTTAACCACCAGTATCTAATCCATTAACTGACTAATTCGATATTAAAAAGATATAATAGTTAAATTTTCTTTACTTTAGTTTAATTCTCAATTTGATTCCAAATCTTTCTATCAGTTTATTTCTATATGCTTCGTTTCATCAATTACTTTATGGATTATTATCCTATAAATTGGCGGCGAAAACTGAAAGTTTCCACAAACGTCTTAATTATGGGTTTAAGGTCTTAGTTTGGGGTATAGGGTTTAGGTGTAGGGGTTTAGAATTTCGGGATATTGGTTAAAATTTAGGGTTTTGGGTTATAATTCAAGGTTTATAAGTTAAAACCTAAATCCTAACCATATTACTCTAAAAACTAAACCCAACCTCTAAACCCTAAATCCTAAATTCTAACTACTATCCCTAAATTATAAAACCCTACACTTAAATCCCCAAACCCTACACCCTACACCCTAAAATTAAGGCTCTTGTGGAAACTTTCAGTTTTCGTCGCTAGTGTATGAATATAAATCCTTACTTTATTCTGATTGTCGTTATTGTTAAAAAAACATGTAACCCAATAAAATCATGTCACGTGTAATAAAATTAAAAACTCATCTCATTAAAAAAAACTATAAATATAACTAGAAAAATCTAGAATAATATCAAATTTACTCTTGAACTTATATATATATATATTAAAAATGCAATTATTTTTAATGAATTTGTTAAAATTAAAAAAAATGAAAAATGAAAAATCAGAGTGTTTTAAAAAATGGGTTTTTTAAAATAAATTTTCGATTTTTATTTAGTATTTTAAAATAAAAATGGCTTTTAACATATAGTCCTACTTTACGTTTCGACTTTCTTGGAACCAAAGTAATTGGATCACAAACATGACCTAAATATTCCTATAAAGAAATCATAGCCGTTCATCACAAGGTCATTCCCCCCTATAATTATAAATAACTCATGGTTTCTAAATTCTAAGCCACAACACATAACCTGAAGCTGCAAACATCAGTCAAACAACCTTCCCTCTCTTTCGGTTCATCTACTCTAACATGGCTGCTTCAGATATAGTTGTGATCATGGATTTCGACAAGACGATAATAGACTGCGATAGCGATAACTGGGTGGTGGACGAACTAGGTGTTACTCGTTTGTTCAACCAACTCCTCCCCACCATGCCTTGGAACTCTCTTATGGTAAGTAATCACACTTTGTTTTTTGTTTTGCTTTTCTTCTTCTTGTTCCAAATGCAAGAACTAGGGTTTTTTAATCACTGTTGTTGTTTAAACATATGTATATTTACAGGATACAATGATGAAGGAACTTCATGCGCAAGGAACCACCATCGATGACATTGTAGCCGTCTTGAAACGAACTCCTATTCATCCTCGAATCATCCAAGCCATCAAATCTGCTCATGAGTTAGGGTATGTAATTATATTTCTCACTCGGAATTAATTATGTACTTTTATTTCTGGTTTTCTCGTTGGTAAAATACTCAGTGTTTCGTGTGTAACACGGCATTATTTTCAGATGTGATTTGAGGATTGTTAGCGACGCCAACGTGTTCTTCATCGAGACAATCTTAGAGCATCATGGCTTGAGGGGATGCTTTTCGGAGATCAATACGAACCCGAGTTTCGTCGATGAAGAAGGCAGGTTAAGGATCTTCCCTCTACATGATTTCAGCAAACATCCCCATGGATGTCACCATCCCTGTCCTCCCAACATGTGCAAGGTACCTATAAATAAATGTTCCCAACATATTCTCTTAGACCCGTCTCTGATTATTGATATAACCAAATGCATTATTTAAAAGCATTATTAGCTGTTAAGTACGTGGAGCTTATCATATTTTCTTTTGAATAGGGTATTGTGATTGAAAGGATCCAAGCTTCTCTGTCCGCCATGGGAGAGAAGAAAACAATCATCTACATGGGTGACGGGCTTGGCGATTTCTGTCCGAGTTTGAAGCTCGGAGACGGAGACTATATGCTGCCGAGGAAAGATTTCCCGGTTTGGGACTTGGTTTGCAAAAACAGGAAGCTAATACAGGCTGAAATCTTCGAATGGAGCAATGGAGAGGAGTTTGAGCACGTTTTACTCCACCTTATCACCAAGATTTCCATTGAGAAAAGCAACACTGCTAAGCTGTATTCAGACTGCAAACTACAAACAACTCCAGGAGCTGCCTTTGAAGCCTTTACCAAGACCCTTTATGTTGGTCACTAGATGTTAAAAATGGCTGATGCCATGCTTTATCTATTCATATATTGAGATAAACAGGATATGGATTTATATTTGTAGTATCAGTGAATTATAATGCATCAGAATGTTTAGTTCTCTAAAGCAAAATCTAAATTCCAGAACTGAACCTGAGTCATCAGTGCATCATATATTTGTTTCATAACTAATAATATCAGAGATTCAGAGAAGGAAAGCATGAGGAAATTCTAGTAACGTGCCCGGATCATTGTTTACTCCATCCTTTTTGTTTTTGTTTTTACTTCTTTTTCCGGTAAAGGACATTGCCCGGATCATTGAAAGTCATGTGATTAAATGATTCATCATGGTGTTGTCGTAACATGCTAATATTAATATTTTGGTGATGCTTTCACTACTGATAGTACGTAGCAATTGTGAGGGTTGTTGGGTATTGCTGAATAGTTTTGCAGTATGCTCAAAACATGTGTAGGTAACAAATCTCTTTTTAAAACATGAGCATGATAAATTAAAATTGAGAAACTGAGAGTAAAATCTTCCATACTTACTTCCGAGCTTAGATTAGAGTAAAATCTCTTTGTAATAAATTTCTTTTTTTTTATATTTTTCTTTTTTTAATTCAATAAATTTATTCTTGTTATACGTTTTTCTCTACTTTTGGTACGTATACTCTGCATTTTGACACGTTTTTCTTCTTTTAATCGACCACTTGGCCGCTTCTTTTTTCTTTGTTTTTGAATCAGGGTTGGATTAGACGTCGCCACGATCCACGACTGATCAAGATGACACACTTTTGTTTATCCTGTTGATCCTCCTGTTTTAGAACCTCGAACTTAATTTGGATACGAGCTTACAATCATCGCTTTTGTTCACGATTGAGTTGTGGTTATGATCGTGTTGTCAACGTGCCTTATTATTATTCATTTTTTTAATGTTGTTTGTTGTTGGGTTTTACCTTTCGTCGTCAAGCTTTGGTGTTGTTTGCATCTTTTTGTTTCGAGCCTTTGAATTAGAGTTTTTTCCTTTTCTTTGTATGGTCATGTTTATGATCGAGAGACGTTAGTTTTCTTGTTTTTAGGAATATATTTGAATAAGTTTATTTACTTAAGTTGTAAACTCTCATTGTATTTTTAATTTTTTTCTCCTTTAATAAAACTAACGTACTAATATTAAAAAAATATTATTTATTGAAAGAAAAATATTAAATTTAAAGATCAATAATGAAATATATATTTTATGAGGAGTTAAAAAATAATTTTATCATTATTTTCTTTTTTTAAGAGCATGGCTCCACTATTCCATGAAACATCATCCACGAAAAGTGGGATAAAAATCCTATACCCCTTTTCGGTGCCTCTATATATTGCTCTAACATTAAAAAAATATCAAAAAATTAAATTTTAAGCCATAACCCTAAATTCTAAATCCTAAACCCTACACCCTATACACTAAAAAATACACCTTACCTAAATTCCCTAAACCCTAAACCTAATTTTGAGTGTGAGGCATAAGTAAGGAAAAAAAGCTAGAGATTTACATCCCGAAAAGTGTAACAACTTTATTTTTATAATGTTATTAACATGTATAATACATTTGTAGACACTTTGATCTTAAAAAGATTTTATAGTTAATTTCTCTTGTACTTTTGTTTAATTTTCATCTTGACTCGTTATTTTTTCATAACTTTCATTTTCCCTACATTTTAACATATAGTCCTAACGTAATTATGATAGTGAATTTTCAAAAAAAATAATAAAAGGCAACCATGGCCAACTTTCTTGGAATCCAAGTAACTGTATCACAAACAATACCTAAATATTCCCATAAAGAGATCATAGCCGTCCATCATAAGGTCACCCCCTATAAATAACTCTTGGTTTCTAAATTCTAAGCCACAACACAAAGCTTAAAGTTGCAAACCTCAGTCAAACAACCTTCCCTCTCTTATTTCTTCTGTGTTTCATTGTCTCCCTGAAAAGATTCCCTTTCGATTCATCTAGTAGATGGCTGCATCAGATATAGTTGTGATTATGGATTTCGACAAGACGATAATCGACTGCGATAGCGATAACTGGGTGGTGGACGAACTAGGTCTTACTCCTTTGTTCAACCAACTCCTCCCCACCATGCCTTGGAACTCTCTTATGGTAATCACTCTTTGTTTTATTTTGTTTTTCTTCTTCTTCTTCTTCTTCCAAATCCAAGAACTAGGGCTTTTTAATCATTGTTTTTTAAACATATATATTACAGGATACAATGATGAAAGAACTTCATTCGCAAGGAATCACCATCGATGCCGTTGCAGCCGTCTTGAAACGAACTCCTATTCATCCTCGAATCATCCGAGCCATCAAATCTGCTCATGAGTTAGGGTATGTAATGTTTCTCACTTGGTATTATGTACTTTTCTTTCTGGTTTTCTCGTTTGTGAAATACTCAATGTTTCGTGTGCACCACGGCATTATTTTCAGATGTGATTTGAAGATCGTTAGTGACGCCAACGTGTTCTTTATCGAGACAATTCTAGAGCATCATGGCTTGAGGGGATGCTTCTCCGAGATCAATACAAACCCGAGTTTCGTCGATGAAGAAGGCAGGTTAAGGATCTTCCCTCTCCATGATTTCAGCAAACATCCCCACGGATGTCACCATCCCTGTCCTCCAAACATGTGCAAGGTACCTATAAATAAATGTTCTCAACATGTTCTCTTAGACACGTCTCTGATTATTGATATAATCAAATGCATTATTTAAATAGCTTTTGTAATATTTTGTCGTGGATGTTGACAAATCACTTAATTTCTGGGAAGTTTTACGTGTAATCAAATACAAAAGCATGATTAGCTGTTAAGTACGTGGAGCTTATCATATTTCTTTTGAATAGGGTATTGTGATTGAAAGAATCCAAGCTTCTTTGTCCGCCATGGAAGAGAAGAAAACAATAATCTACATGGGTGACGGGCTTGGTGATTTCTGTCCGAGTTTGAAGCTCGGAGACGGAGACTATATGCTGCCGAGGAAAGATTTCCCGGTTTGGGACTTGATTTGCAAAAACAGGAAACTAATACAGGCTGAAGTCTGCGAATGGAGCAATGGAGAGGAGTTTGAGCATGTTTTACTCCACCTTATCACCAAGATTTCTATTGAAAAAAGCAACAATAGTGACAATACTGCTCAGCTGTATTCAGAGTACTGCAAACTACAGATAATTCCAGGAGCTGCCTATGAAGCCTTTATCAAGACCCTTTATGTTCCTCATTAGATGTTAAAAATGGCTGATGCCATGCTTTAGCTATTCAATTATTGAGATAACATTTCCGTTTTTAAGTATTGTAACAGTGTATGGATTTATATTTGCACTACCAGTGAATTATAATGCATCAGAATCTTTAGTTTTCTAGTCCAACAACTTTCCTTTTTTGTTTTTTTGTTTATTCTTTTTCCAGTAAAGTTGGCAGTCACATGTCACCTCTCACATGGCATTATTGGAGTGATATTATTATTTTTCCATAAAATAATTCTTGGATATCTTGATTTTTTAGATATGTCAGTTGACTGCAAGCTAGAATGCATTGAGCAAATAAAATTTGGATCTTAAAAGAAATATAAGTATATGTTTGGATCTTTTTTAACTTGTTGAAAAATTTCGTTTTCGTTTCTCAAGTCTCAACATTTAAAAAATCATGATTCGGTCACCATTTGTTTGTGAATTTTATTGTTAGAAGCTGCTGGCAGCCTTGATCTTGTAAGTCCAATTTCACAGCATATTTGATAACTACAAAAAAGCTTGGGAAAAACCCTTTCTGCAACTTGACCAGTACTCAGCTACAAGCTTGGAAAAAGAAGAGTCGGTCGCCATTAATCTCGTAGGCTCATCATACTCTATCAAATTCCCTGCAAATCAAAGCAATCCCACCATTTTCATGCATTCAGTTTCATACGGTTTAATGTTCCGGTAACGTGGTTAAACAAAAACTGTAACATTTGTTTGGAGACAGTTACAAAGCATTACCATAGGAAAGGACCATGACCATGTCACTGTCTATTACAGTAGGAACTATATGAGCCACTGTTATCATTGTGCATTCCGAGAATTCTTGTCTGATAATTTGCTGCAAAATAGCATCTGTTGCAGAGTCGATCGAAGCTGTCGCTTCGTCTAACACCAGAATTCTGTTTCTCTTGAGCAGGACTCTTCCGAGGCAAAAGAGTTGTCGTTGTCCCACACTCCAATTCTCCCCTTCATCACTGACTGCTCAGGTTTGATCCACAAATCATCAAGTAATAATTATATAAAATGCTATAAAAGTATGATAAAATGGGTACTTCGAAGAAAAATGAAAAGTACTAGCATGTGCGAGTTATGAAACAACTTGCAGATACTATTTAGTTGCTGGATTCAACTCACCTGATGAATCTAACTTATTTGGTAGACTACTGATAGTTTCCTTAAGCTGACATTTTTCCAAAGCCTGCAAATAAAAACATTTGAAGTATACAATTAATATTATACCTTAACTTATCAAAGTGATAAATTCACCTGTTGTCGGATAAAATTCGTCTGCCCCTTTTCGGTGCCCCTACATATGCCCCAACACTAAAAAACACTACAAAATTAAAATCTAAGCCCTAACCCTAAATTCTAAATCCTAAACCTACACTCTATACCCTAAAAAATACACCCTACCCTAAATTCCCTAAACCCTAACCACAACCCCTAACCTAAAACCCTAAACCCTAAACCCTAAAATTAATTTTGAGCGTGAGGCATATGTAGGGGCACCGAAAAGGGGCAGGCGAATTCCATCCCCTGTTGTCTCACCTTCCATATTTCTTCATCCGTATAAAGGCCTAGAGGGTCTAAATTGGTTCGAATACTTCCCCTAAGTAGAGTTGGCTCTTGAGGGATGATGCTAAGCTTCATTCTTAGATCTTTGAGACCAATAGAGCATATATCTATTCTGTCTATAAAAATTTTCCCCTCTGCAGGCTCGACTAGACGAAACAAGGCGCCAATTAGTGTAGATTTTCCGCTTCCAGTCCTTCCTACAACGCCTACTCTAGCCCCTTCCTTGAATGTGCAGGTGATTCCTTTGAGAACCAATGGAGCATTTGGACGATATCGTATCTGCAACAAAACAATGCCTTATAGTAAGAGCCCTGTGAAGCAGGTTCAAGGGGATTCAATACATTTTGAGAATAATGTGCATATGGTTCTTCAATGATTTTTTAACTCACCTTGAGCTCTTGCAAATCCAACGGACATAGGCATGTCAAAATCCAGAATGCTCAGATCTGATGAAGCCTGAAAGATCAATGTACAAAGGATAATAAGAAACTAGTTCCATAACATAAAGCCGATAGGAAAAACCAAGTGATTCAAATCTGCTTAGTGTAAGGAACTTAGGATGGCCTTACTCTGGTCAGAATCCTCCCAACAGGTGTAGAGTCAAAGAAAAGCATCGGAGCTTTAAAAATGGAATTGATGAAACCATAGAAGAAGGCCTTAGAAGCTTTTAGTCCCAAATGAGCAGAATAAATAGACCTAAGATGTACAAAAACAGCACTAAGTGTTGAAATTCCTGTATAAACTCCTATTAACAAGCCACTACTTATTTTAGGAATTTGGATGGCAACTGCTAGCCAATAAGTTGATGCAGCCTGAAAAATCACAAAACCGAACTGAGCTAGTATGCCTAAACATAGAAAAAGATATCCTTTCGACACTACGATATAATCAAGGAAAGGTCTCCATCCAAAATCACCGGTCCCTTTTTCTTCTTCTGCTGTGAGCTGTACTCCTGGTAGTCCCATAGCAGAAATCTCACCCTCACTTTTCTGTTGTGTAAAGTAACATTTATTGGACTCCTCGGCCTGAAGTGTATCCATGTCGTGCCGTTGTGCTTTGTTTTCATTACTCAAAGGATCTAATTCTGTCATTGCATCTCTATGAGCAATAACAAGCTCTTCAAATGCCGTTCCCGACGTCAATAGCTCTGTATAACTTCCTATTTGAGTAATTCTCCCACCATGCATGACCTATGCAAAAACGAAATCATTCTCCTGAAATAAAAGAAAAAGTTACATGAAGTTTTCTTAAAAATATGACATTTACCACAATTCTATCAACTTCAGAGAGAAACTCCACTTGATGAGTTACTAGGATGACAGTTTTGTTCCTTCGGGCAGCCATGACACAGTCCTGCAATTTTAGAACATAAATTCAGCTGAATAAAAAGCTAATGGAAAGTTTTCAATGTTGAGTTATAAATGAGGTATTGATCTCACATTGAATAGAATTGCAACGGTTTGAGCATCAACTGCACTGAAAGGATCATCAAGAAGATAGATATCGGCGTCATTATAGACGGCTCGAGCGAGTTGGATCCTCTGCTTCTGTCCTCCACTCATGTTGATCCCTCTCTGACCTATTTCCGTGAGATCACCATGATCAAAGTTATCAATGTCCTTGTCTAGAGCACATGACTTGACAGTGTTGAATTATAGGGTTAATATTGTATTTACACTTATACGGTTAGGGTTGTTAACCGTTAGGATTAGGCTATATAAGGCAAGTTTCCTTTTCTGTTTAATTATTATTCGAATAGTAAATAAAGAAAGATTTTCCTATTCAGTGCTTTTCTGTTACTTCACTGCCAACTTACATCCTCCAGTGCTGCCTTTCACCGGCGTTCACCGTCCGTTCAACATGGTATCAGAGCCACCGGTGAAGGGGTTTTCCGGCGACCGGCCAATGAGTGTTTGATCTTTATCTGATTGTTTTTACAGTTTCTTTAATTTTCTTTTTCTTCTTGAAGTCTTTGTGTGTTTTCTGGTTTTGAGATGGAAACAACTATAGACTCGAATCATCCTCTCTTCTTGCACGCCTCAGACACTCCTGGAACGCTTCTTGTGTCACAACATTTGACAGGGATAGAGAATTACAATTTGTGGAGTAGATCTATGAAGATCGCGTTGCTGGCTAAGAATAAGGTTGGGCTTGTGGATGGTTCTTGCAAACGAGAGTCAGTGGCTGAACCTCTGCGAGCACAGTGGGACAGATGCAACGCGTTAGTGTTGTCTTGGATCCTTAATACAGTAAGTCAAGAGTTGTCAGCCGGAATTGTTTTTGCTTCTAATGCTTCGATTGTTTGGGCAGATTTAAAAGAGCGGTTTAACAAAGTTGATGGATCAAGAATTTATTTCTTGCATCGAGAAATTGTAACGCATGTTCAGAATTTGTCATCTATATCAGTCTACTTTTCACGTTTAATGTTGTTATGGGATGAATATGATGCGTTGGTGCCATTTGCCACATGTGATTGTGAAGTAGCACGCGATAACAGTTCACTTCTCAGTCAGTAGAGGTTGTTTCAAATGCTAATGGGTCTGAATGATACATATTCTATGGTGCGGAGTCAAATTTTTCTAATGAAGCCTCTGCCAACCGTGAATCAAGCGTACAACATGCTAGTGCAAGAGGCGGGACAGCGTCAGTATTCTTCAGTTACGACTCAGAATCTTGCTGAGCCAACAGCTTTGTATAGCTCCTCTGGAGCACAAGGATATGGTCAATTTTGAAAGAAATTTAATAGAATTTGTGACTATTGTCATCTTAAAGGGCATAAGAAAGAGTCTTGTTATCGATTAATTGGGTATCCACCTGACTTTAAGTTCAATAGGAAAGGTGGTGCAAATACGAGACAAGCAGCTAATTCAGCTACAATCGAAAATGGTGCAGAGGGTACAACTCAGTTGGCCACTACAACACAGTCGTTAGCTAACCAACAAGCTCCTACTTTCACTGCTGAGCAGTATCAGCAAATTTTGTCCCTGTTGGGGAAATATCTTGTTGTTAAAGGGACAGCTCACATGGCGGGTATGGTTTCTGGTAGTTTGGCACAAGAGTGGATTCTTGACACAAGTGCTACTAATCATATGACCTATAATCTTGATTTGTTAACAACACCTATCAAATGTGATTCCTCTTCTAATGTTCAGTTACCGAATGGTAACTCTACAAGTGTTACACATATTGGTTCGTATAATTTGACATCTACTAAGGTTCTTAAGAATGTTTTGTGTGTGCCTACTTTCAAGTTTAATCTCATATCTGTTTCACAGCTTGCTAAAGATTGGAATTGTGCAATTTTGTTTTTTCCTAACGTGTGCATGGCTCAGGACCTTTGCAGTGGCGAGATGAAGACGATTGGTAGATATCGAGATGGTTTATATGTTCTTCATCTTCCTTTTGATACAAGTTCTTGTTTTAGTGCATGTATTACCAAAGACTCTTGTTTGCGGGTCAGTATGAACTCCTTGTGGCATGCTAGGTTAGGGCATAGTTCCTATAGGCCTTTTTCTCATATTTCTTCTATACAATGTAACTCCAATTTGGAAAATGAAATAAGAGAATGCAATGTTTGTCCTCTTGCTAAGCAAACAAGCCTGCCTTTTCCTTTAAGTAGCTCATCTTCTATTGTTCCTTTTGAGTTAATACATATCGATTTATGGGGGCCATATCGTGTTAGTACAGTGCATGGACAAAGATATTTTTTAACCATCGTTGATGATTATTCCCGTATGACTTGGATACGATTGTTGAAACTTAAGAGTGATGCCTTTGTTGCTTTAAAGAATTTTTTCAATTATGTTAAGACTCAATTTGCTGTTAGTGTTCGAAAGGTTCGCAGTGATAATGGGCATGAATTCTTCACAAATGAAAGTGCCTCCTTCTTTCAAGACAATGGAGTTGATCATCAGAGTTCATGCGTGTACACACCACAACAAAATGGTGTTGCTGAGCGAAAACACCGCCATCTTCTTGAGGTTGCTCGAGCTTTAAAGTTTCATTCAAATGTTCCTACCAAGTTTTGGGGTTACTGTGTCAATGCTGCATGTTACTTAATTAATTACTTGCCAAGTGCTGTTTTAAAGTGGAAATGTCCTTTTGAAATCCTATATAACAGGCTTCCAGATTTTTCAAGATTGCGTGTGTTTGGATGTCTAGCTTATGCTACAACTCCAAATCATTCTGATAAGTTTGCCCCATAAGGCAGTTGTTTCAGTCTTCATGGGATATTCCCTTAGCCAGAAGGGATATATTTTGTTTAGTCTAGAAAGCAAAACTTTCTTTGTCAGTAGGGACGTTGTGTTCCATGAAAATGTTTTCCCTTTTACATTTCCTGTGAAGACATCTCGTTTGTTTCCTACTTCACATTCTGATGTTAGTTTTTTGGATATTGATCATGTTTCTTCCCTTGATATGCCACGTTCTTCAGCTCTTTCTACTAATCCTTTAGTTTCTGTTTTGCAAGATGAGCAAGTCATTGATGTAGCCAATATCAATAATGTTGTGCCTGATGAACGTGTTGAGCAACAGGTCATTAATGTTCCACAAGAGGAAGTCATCAGAATGTCTTCTCGTGTGCAAAAACAACCAACATGGTTGAATGATTTTGTTTGCACCAAAGCTGGAACTCAAAGTAAAAATTCTATAGCTAATTTTGTATCTTATGTGCACCTTCCTTTGTCTACGCGTGCATTTGCAGCTTCTATTTCTTCTACATGTGAGCCACGTACATATAAGGAAGCTATGCATGATGATAATTGGATCAAGGCCATGCAGCAAGAGATAGCAATGCTCGAGTCCAATGGAACTTGGAAAATTGTCGATTTGCCACCGGTCAAAAGCCTATTGGGTGCAAGTGGGTTTACAAGATAAAATACAATGCGGATGGCACAATTGAGCGTTACAAGGCACGCCTAGTAGCAAAGGGTTATAATCAACAAGAGGGGATTGATTATCAAGAAACGTTCTCTCCTGTCACCAAACAGGTCACGGTTCGTACTATAATTGCCTTAGCATCCATGAATAACTGGCCATTGTACCAAATGGATGTGTTTAATGCTTTTCTGCAAGGTGACCTCTATGAAGAGGTTTACATGACAATGCCTGAAGGGTTTTGTAATCAGGGGGGAATCGTGTGTGTAGATTACAAAAGTCCTTGTATGGTTTGAAGCAGGCACCGCGTCAATGGAATTTAAAGCTTATTGAAGCACTTGTGGCAGGTGGTTATACACAAAGTTTACACAACTATTCTATGTTTACAAAGAAGAATGGGAATAAGGTGGTGATTCTACTAGTTTATGTAGACGACTTGCTAATTACAGGGAGTGATCAAGAGATGATGGATGACTTGAAAAAGGTTCTGAATCAAAACTTCAAAATGAAGGATTTATGACAGTTGAAATACTTCTTGGGGATAGAAGTGTTAAGATCGAAAGAAGGAATTATACTTAATCAGAGGAAATATGCAATTGAGTTAATTACAGATTCAGGATTGGGAAATGCTAAGGTTGCTTCGACACCGTTGGAGCTAAATGAAAAGCAAGTTCCAGATGCAGCAGAAGAAGATTATCTTGAAGATGTGGGATCTTACTAACGCTTGATAGGGAGGCTTTTATACTTAACCAACACGAGCCCCGATATAGCTTTTGCAATTCAACACTTAAGCCAATTCATGCATAAGCCTAAGAAAGCACATTATAATGCTGCTTTAAGGGTTGTGAGGTATGTTAAGAAGAACCCTGGCTTAGGAATACTTTTGCCAGCTGCAGGGATGCCACATCTAATAGCTTACTGCGATGCTGATTGGGCAGCATGCCCTTTAACGCGAAAATCAGTCACAGGGTACTGCATTAAGCTAGGAGAATCTCTTGTTTGCTGGAAGTCCAAGAAACAGAACACAATTTCCAGATCTTCAGCTGAAGCTGAGTATAGGGGCATGGCTTCAACAACAACTGAAGTTGTTTGGTTAAGGGGATTGCTGCAGGAGCTTGGCTACGAGCAAAAGGAACCAACCACCGTGTACAGTGATAGTCAGGCAGCTTTACAAATAACAGCCAATCCGGTGTTTCAGGAACGAACGAAACACATCGAGATTGATTGTCATTTTATTAGGGAAAAAATTCAAAAAGCAGTGATTCAGACACGGCATGTACCTACAGCAGATCAACAGGCTGATATCTTAACTAAAGGGCTTGCTGCTAAACAACATGAACACCTTATGTTCAAGTTGGGTGTGAAAGACATTTTTCACCCTCCAACTTGAGGGGGGTGTTGAATTATAGGGTTAATATTGTATTTACACTTATACGGTTAGGGTTGTTAACCGTTAGGATTAGGCTATATAAGGCAAGTTTCCTTTTCTGTTTAATTATTATTCGAATAGTAAATAAAGAAAGGTTTTCCTATTCGGTGCTTTTCTGTTACTTCACTGCCAACTTACATCCTCCATTGCTGCCTTTCACCGGCGTTCACCGTCCGTTCAACAGACAGCCCTTTTGTATCTTTCCTCATCCATTGGCTTTCCATAGAGTATGTTGTCTCGAATAGTCCCGCTCTGGATCCACGATGTTTGTGAAACATACGCTATGGATCCAGAAACATACACCTATTTGAGTAAATTCCACGATGTTGTCTCGAATAGTACTTATTATTTTGAACTTATATAATTTGTCCTTCTCTGTATTTGATCATAACTCTGTTTCTGATGTAAACTAATGTTCAAATAATTAAGTAAATTCCAGTTTCAGCTTGTGCTGAATTCAACTGCTCTGCAACTTCTGCATCTAGCATGAGGGCTGCTTGTAAGAGAAATGTTCCCAACAAAGACAATGTCTACATAACAAAGAACGACATGCGCAAGAAGTTATTCACCATTGTTGGTTCAATGCTTACTAAATAAATTTAATTATCGAGTAATCTTCAATCATTAGAATCAGGGGCGGAGCCAGGAATTTATTCAAGGGGTGTCATTTTTTCGAACGGTATTTAAGAAAAATTAATTATTTATAAAGGGGTGTCATTTTATTTGTAATAGGCTGTCAATTACATATATTTTTTGTTTTTTATATACAAATTATATAGAAAAATATAATTTCTAAAAAAAAAAATTAGGGTGTCAACCGACACTCCAATGACTAATGTGGCTCCGCCCATGATTAGAATTACAACAAAATTCAACTCAATTATCAATCAGAATTTGGGTTGATACACAATAAGATTTGTTAGAGTTTGTAACTCGAATTTCTTTTGATCAACCCCGAAAAGTTTGAGGTTCAACCCATTTGTCTAGAAATAATTTGGAAGAAAAGAAATGAGGATTTGTGATAGATGCAGGGGCTAAATCTCGTACAATGGAGTGGACTTTGATACAATGGATGAATGACCTCTTAAAGTTAGCATGGCTCTCCAAATCTCGTACACTCGAAAAATAGAGTGGACTTTAATAGTACTACTCTTCTCTAAGAAAGAAAACTTCGAACAGGCTAAAGAGTTTTTTTGAGTGAAAAATATTTGAGAAAGAATTAAATCTCTATTTTGTAATAATCAAAGGCTAAAAAGAGCTCTCTATTTATTGGCTTAAATTAAGGGTAAAATAGTAAAAGATCCAACAACAATTACAAAATAATTAATTGTCATAAACACAGATATTGAATTCCTACATATTAACATTTTGCTCCACTACCTTCCTATAGATCAGTAAGAACAGCTCCTGGAAGACATGGAAATTTTCTATTCGAGATAACAAAACCACAAGTTTGATCTTACTTTCAAGCCAATATTCGCTCAAATCATTTATAGCTGCTGAAATTTTGATATGAATTTCTCCTGCAACTTGACCAATATTCAGCTACCAGCATAGAAAAGGAAGAGTTCGTAGCCAACAGGTTTGAGGGCTCATCATATTCCTGCAATTCACCTGCAGGTATAATAATAATCATTCAATATATGAATTTGTTTGATTGGTTCCAATTTAGGAATACAGGAAAGGGTTGCATATCCTAGGATTCGGATCACAGATTTTTTGAACCAACTAGGTGAAACTCGAGTTCGAAACAATACATGTTGCAATAGTGTGAGAATAACTTGGATCATTTGATTGGCATTAGAGGTAGGAACCAAGAAAGCTTTACCATAGGAGAGGACCATGACCATATCACTGTCTATAACAGTTGGAACTCTATGAGCCACTGTTACCACCGTGCAATTTGAGAACTCTTCTCTGATAATTCTTTGCAAAATGGCATCAGTTGCAGAGTCTATTGAAGCAGTGGCTTCATCGAGCACCAAGATTTGGTTTCGTTTCAAGAGAACTCTCCCGAGGCAAAAGAGTTGTCGCTGCCCCACACTCCAATTCTCACCTTCATCACTCACTGTCAATGCAATAAAAGGCCATAACTATCATTTTCAATCGAGTTAACTGAGAAAAGGTAATCTATCACAAGGCATTAAGTAAATAGTCACTAATTTTCAGCTCACCAGATGAATCTAGCATTTTTGGCAGGCCACTGATTATTGCTTTAAGTTGACACTTCTCCAAAACCTGCCACAAGAATACAACAATAAATTCGAAAAGCTCATTGTTGGAAATCCTTTGGTGTTAATATTCATAACTAGTTTGTTCACCTTCCAAATATCATCATCTGAATAGAGGCCTAATGGGTCTAAATTAGTTCGAATGCTGCCTCTAAATAGTGTTGGCTCTTGAGGGATGATGCTAAGCTTCATTCTCAAATCCTTCAGTCCCACAGAGCATATATCAAGTCCATCTATAAGAATTTTTCCACTCGCAGGGTCTACTATGCGGAACAAGGCACTTATGAGTGTAGTTTTTCCACTTCCGGACCGTCCAACCACTCCTACTCTAGTCCCTTCTGGAAAAGTGCAAGTGATTCCTTTGAGAACCAAGGGAGCATTCGGACGATATCTTATCTAAACAAAGCATCGAAACAAAGAAAATAAGTTCATGAATGGCTATTGGCACCCTTTAAACCATTTCCCAGTTTAGATTCCTTAAATTACCTTCAGTTCTTGGAATTCAATCCTACCCTTAGAGGGCCAAGAAGATGGCGGTCTGTTATCTTCTATAATTGCAGGTGGTTCTTCAGGAATGTGCATGAACTGTTTAATCCTTTCAACCGAAATCAAGTAGTTCGATAAGTTGCAATACCAACGAGACACTAAAATTTGCATGGTGGTCAGCGATAAAGCGTAAGAGAGAGAGAGCCCAACAAGTCCTGCGGATCAATATTTTCGAGATTATTTGCTTAGAATTATATCTACTTTTCATGCAGTTTGTTCAATAGTCGATACTGATCATATTACCAGGTGTGACTCGGTGTTTCGGAAGCAGCAGAAGGAAAAATGCAGCAGTAAACAGAGTAAGATTTTGAATTGTTTCAATCCTTAGAACTAGCCATTCCATGGCTGCATTAGAAAGAAAGAAAAGTGTGGCATCGGTGTCAACAAGCTTCAGGTAATTTTTAAAGAACCTATCCACCACGTTAAAAGCTCTTATGGTGACCACTCCCTGCGATGTCTCGGTTGCATGATTCATAATGAGAGCTTTAGTTGTTCCATTGATCCTTATGAGTTCCCTTGCAGAGGACATATAATACCCCTGCAGTTTGATGAATAAAGATGTTGGTCTTTCACCTTGGCTGCAAATGAGATTCGAGCAAATCAAGTGAAAAGGAAATGCATCCACCTGAATGTACTTTAGTGGAACCATAGCAAGAATGGCGACGATGAGAGCTTGCCATGTAATAAAGGCCATGATTCCGATTATTGCCATGAGTTCAGTTGCACTGCATACCACAAAGACTGAGGCGATTGGTATTTCGAAATCAAGAATACTCATATCTGATGAAGCCTGCAAGAGTTTATATAGAACAAAAATTAGTATCTTGGGAAAATAATCCAAGGGTACATGAAACGTTATGTTAACTCCTTGTTCATCGATAGTCGATCTTACTCGGGTCAGAATCCTCCCAACAGGAGTCGAATCAAAGAAAAGCATTGGAGCTTTGAAGATGGCATTGGTGAAACCGGAGAAGAAGGCTTTAGAAGCTTTTAATCCAAGATGAGCAGCATAGTGGGATCTAACGAACACGAAAACAGTACTAAGTGTGGCAAGTCCACTGTAAACTCCTATTAACATGCTGTTGGTCATGTTAGGAATTTGAATCGAAAATGCCAACCAGAAGGTCGAAGCTGCCTGAAGAACGACAAAGATACACTGAATTAATATGCTTAAAAATAGATAAACAGATCCTTTTGAGATCGAAACATAATCCATGAATGGCTTCCATCCAACATCGCCGATCTCCGTTTCTTCATCTTGTGTTAATTGTATTCCAGGCGGACCCTTCACCAAAATCTCCTCCTCGCTGTTCTGTTTAGCTGCATTAGACATCTCTGGAGCTATCTCTTGAGATTCTCCCCGACCTTCACCGTTCCAAAAACCCGGTGCTGTTTTGGAATTTCTATGAGCATTCACAAGTTGCTCAAATGGTGTCCCAGCCATGAGTAGCTCTTCATAGCTTCCTGATTGTGTAATTTGTCCACCATCCATAACCTAAACAAAAAATGCAAATCTTCCTTTGGAAAATCACATCAATAGATGAAGAATATATAAATATAAATCCAAATTTATATTTACCAGAATTTTATCAACTTTTGAGAGAAACTCCACTTGATGAGTCACCAAGATGACAGTTTTCTTCTCTAGAGCTTTCATAACACAATCCTGCAGTCATAAAAAGCTAACTTGATTATGCTGCAAATAAAATTGATAATCATTGTATCAAATGAAGAAGTTTTCTCACATTGAACAGAACAGAAGCTGTATGTGCATCAACAGCACTGAAAGGGTCATCAAGAAGATAGATATCGGCATCATTATAGACAGCTCGAGCGAGTTGAATCCTTTGCTTCTGCCCTCCACTCATGTTAATCCCTCTCTGACCTATTTCCGTGAGATCACCATGGTCGAAACTATTGATATCTTTATCCAGAGCACAAGCTTTAATCACCTGGTCATATTTGTCTGCATCCATTGGCTTGCCGTAGAGGATGTTCTCGCGAATTGTCCCACTCTGGATCCAAGAAACTTGAGAAACATAGGCAATGGATCCGATCACATGAACCTATCAACAAGAGTTAAGGGGAAATGAGTCAAATCAGTGACAAGAAGACATAATGCTTATTATGTACTAGTAGGAGGGATACTTGTTGTGAAACTCACAGTTCCTGAAAGTTTCGGGATCTCTCCCAGCATTGCATACAAGATTGAGGATTTTCCGGCCCCGACTGGTCCGCAAGCAGCTATCTTCTGCCCTCTTTTTATTTCCAGCTCCACATTTCTAAGTGTTAGACTTGCAGTTTCAGGAACCCAACTGAGATTGCCTGCTTCTACTGTTACACTCTTATCAGAATTCTGCAGGGGAAATCTCCTTACTTCATCATTCGTGAGTTCATCATCGATCAGAAAAGTATTGATTCGACCGAACGAAACTTTGACTTGTATAAGAATCGAAAGTGCATCGGGTAACATTCTAACAGGTTCTGCCATGACTCTTAGAGTTGCAAGAACTGTGAAAATGGTACCAGCATTCAGTGGGGCACTCCCAAATAGAGCACATCCCAAGAAGACAGCTGAAGAAACAATGGTTTGAGAGATCCAATACAAGATGAAGGCATAAGGCCTCAAAAACTGTTGTTTAGCAAGCCACTTGAACTCATTGCTGCGTAGGGATTCGATCAAGCCCTTGAATTTCTCCTCCCAGGATTGCAACTTGATGATCTTCATGCTGTTTAAGATCTCAGAAATGGCTCTCAATCTCTCATCTTGTGAGATCATAAATTGAGATTGGAATTTCTTTATGATCTTTGCAAATGGCATATTAAGAAATCCGCATACAGCAAGAGGGACTATACCCAGTATAGCACCCAGTCCCACAACCCAGAAAAGCACTCCAATAGACATGAAAAGCTGCAATACAAGACTCCAGGTCAAATGAAACCACCATGGAAACTCTCCCATCCTATAGGCATCTACAGATATGTAATTCACAATCTCCCCGGTTGAATGTCTCTGCCTTCCTGAACTCGAAAGCTTCAGCTGCTTCTGATAGACTGCCACCATTAATGCCGATCTCATCCGCATTCCAGACCTCCTCGAAGCAAAAAACCAATACCTCTGGGACAATGACTCAACAACCTTGGAAACAATGAGACATCCTAGTAAAACAAGACCGTCCAGCAAGTTTTCCTTTTCCTGCTTCGAATAATTTACAAAAGCGTAGAGTAACAAAGGAAGGGCTACAACAGAAATGGTCCTAAGAACTGCACAAACTGCTATAAGTATATTTTCCTTGAAGTACACCTTTGTTATGGCTGTAAGAACCAAGTTTCTCCTATCACTAGAGCTTCTGCCTCTTATAAGTGACTCCCATGCATTAGCAAACTTTTGATATGCCAAATTGGATTCATCTTCAGTACTAATAGAAGGTATGTCTTCAAGAGTTAAGGGTCTCAAATAACCCCTGGAAAGCAAAGGATTAATCCAAGAAAATGACAATTTGCTAAAGAAATTGGCCTCACCAAGTTCTACCTGGGTTTCTTCCTCTAATGGAGGCTCTGATGAAGTCATGTTTCCTAGCCAAATCAATGAAGTTTCTAAGAGCACAAAACAACAGGAAGATGTTCACATGCCATGGAAAAATGTCGATAGAACTTTGATAGAGAAATTTTACATGTTATGATGTATGAACAAGCAATGAAACCAATAATGAAATCCAAATTAATACTCTGAGAAAATAGATTGAAAACAACCCTAAGATATTAGTTCCACCATTAGTCATATGGAACTCCTACGCAAATTTATTAGTCATTATTCACAGGAATGGACGTAGGATTTTGTGTTAGGGGAGAACCTATAAAATTTTAGGATGCGAAAATAGATTTTCAAACATAAATCTTCGTCAGATCTTATTTTCCTACAAGGTTGCAGTTATTAATTAATGTTCTTCACCCCAAGCAGCTACCAAATTTTAGGTAAAATACTAATGGTGGGAATAATATAGTGTGTATATATAGCATCTGCTTACAATAATAGCAACAGCCAAACATTTTGATTCCAAATGATAAAAAAAGGTAATGTTCACGAACAGTCCCTTTCGTTTGGTGTTTGTTCTAGTTTGGTCACCAGATTTCAAAACAGCGTATTGTGGTCCCTTACGTTAATAATGTGTTTTATTTTAGTCACTCTTCCATCATTCTCCGTTAAAAGAGTAACGGCCGGCTGACATGGAATTTTGAAAATTAAAAAAGTCCACGTGTATAATACACGTTTGTGAACATTACCCTTAATAATATTAGAGACAAAAAGGGAAAAGTGAAAGTTATTGCCAGGCAGATGCGACGATAAGGGTTCGGCTCATCCAACCGAAACAAACCGCACCGTTTTCTTCTCTAACGGTGAATCTCGGGTTGACCCGGCTACCTGAATTCAGTCTATCACGCATCGACTCAGCTACGCTTTGACTCAGTGGCTTTAACTCGAACCCCGCCATGCTCATCCGGGCCCTCCACTTCCCGAAAACCTCACATCTTTCCACTCGGTCCCTCCCCTCACACGAAACTGAGTTGGCGATTTTGCGGCACAGCCCTTCCTCCAGCGTCGCTCGTTCTGAGTTCTCCCTCCACACCGTCGACTCAATTGATTCAAACAAAGCTCCATAGTAAGCGGACGCTTCTCCCACCCGCGACGCGAACGGCGCGGTGTTCGTGTTCATTTCTTGTTCCACCAGCGTTACCACGCGCGGCGCCAATCCTTTCACGCGACGCAGAAGCTCGTCTCTTGGATTCTCAACGCACACGCTTTCGTCGGGCATACGATAAAGCTTGAACGCGAAATTAATAGCTAATGGCTCGTCCGGTTCGCAACCGAGCGACTCGCGACTCAGATCGCTGAGTTTAAGACTCGTTACCACGTTAAACTTCATACAAATTCCAAATCGCTGAGCGATTTGACTCAATTTATCCCCAACCATCTTCAACCTATCATCCCCGCCGTTATCTGCAATAGCTGTGATCTTCATCACCACTGTCGGTTTCCCACTCCCACGCTCCGATAGCGCGTGGAGAAGATTTATGTACTGCCCTCCTTGCCCAATATCAAAATCAATAACATGAAACTTATTACAGTTTGGTTGTTTCGAAATGGCGTCGAGGATAGCCAGATTAGCAGCCAAGAACCCGAGCTTAAAACAAGGAGACAAATCATAAAGCAACTGAGTAGCGGTAGCGTGTTCTTTGCTGAACAACTCGGCCACCGGCGGCGGGTTTTCAACTGGGTTAACCCGCGATTTAAGTGCCGACAACATGCAAGCCATCAACCTCTGCTCTGAATTCCCATTAGCGTTTCCGATTTGAGCTAATCGGGTCAGGATCTCATTAGCGGCGTCAGTTTTCCCCTCAGAAATAGCTGATGCAGCCTCCATTATTGTCTGCTTTGAACAAGCTGCTGCCGGAGAAGCCACGGACATGGAAGAAGACGATGAAGAAGTGGGAGATGTAGGCGATGGAGCAACGGGGTTGATAGGGCTGCCGGAACTGATCAAGTTTTGTATGGTTTCTGACCACTCGCTCTTTGAATTGGTAATCACCGAAACAGCATCTCCTTCATCGTCGTTTTCGTCGTCCAATAGTTGTTTCTCCAGCTCTTGAAGCTGATTCATCATCTTCTTCTCCGGGTCTTGCTGCTGGAGAATGACGTGTATTATACACGTGGACTTTTTTAATTTTCAAAATTCCATGTCAACCGGCCGTTACTCCTTTAACGGAGAATGACGGAAGAGTGACTAAAATAAAACACATTATTAACGTAAGGGACCACAATACGCTGTTTTGAAATCTGGTGACCAAACTAGAACAAACACCAAACGAAAGGGATTGTTCGTGAACATTACCCTAAAAAAATGATGAGTTTAAATTAATAATTAATTATCGTTAGAGAAAAACATGATCCGAGAATTCTCTGCAAACCCCGGTGAATCTGGTGACAATCAGGTTGCGCAACAGGCAGCAAAACCCACAGCTGCTACAGCATCTACTGCTCCTGCGGCCCCTATGCAGGTTTAATTTTGCTCTTCCCTCATCTCAGTCTTTATGATGAATATTAAAGCTCTGTGTTGGAATGCCCAAGGCTTTGGGCACCCCAAATTCTTAACAGCTGCTAAACAATATATCAGGGATCATAGGCCTGATATTTTTGGAATTGTAGAACCGCGCATTAGCGGAGTATAGGCCGATTCAATCATTGATTCCTTGGGTTTTCCTTACTCGCATCGCATTGAAGCCTCTGGTTTTTCTGGTGGCATATGGTTTTGTTGGCGTGATTCGGTGCAAGTAACTATTTTGCTCCATCATTTTCAATTTTTGCATTGTAAGGTCACTTGTCGCTCATCTTCTTCATGGATTTTAATGACTCTGGTTTACGCTAGTCCAACCTCTACTAAGAGTAAAGCTCTTTGGCCACATTTGATGAATATTGCTTCGACTATCCATTGCCCCTGGGTTCTTATGGGTGTCTTCAACGCTACCCTGAATGCATCTGAAAGAAAGGGTGGCGCGAGAACTACTAAGGCGAGTCGTGGTTTTCAGGATTTTTTGTTTCATTGTGGCCTGTGTGATCTTGGTTTTCAAGGTCCAGAATTCACATGGTCGCGTGGGAGTACCTTTGCTCGCCTTGATAGAATGATTTTTAATGAATATTGGGATAAATCTTACCCGAAAACATCAGTCACGCACTTATTTTGTATGCGCTCAGACCACAAGCCGCTACTTCTTCTGGTTAGGTGCAATTCTCATTTCGCCTCTCCTCGCCACTTTTGTCACTTTACTGGGCGGAAGGATCACATTGTGTTAGGCTTGTAGCACGTCCGAATTGATCTTCTGGAACCGTCAAGAGAGTTGAATTGAACTCCTGAAAGAATTGGGTAAAAATAGTAGACAATTTGCACGATGATTTTAGAGTGGTTCGACTTTCTAACAAAAGTCTACATCCACTACCTTAGCACACCACTAATGATTTTTTAATTCACTACTATGAATTCTTCCTTTTGAGGCCAAAAGGATAACCTTACAACTCTATCTTTTCAATAGCTAAGATAGAACCACTCTAGTTTTTACTTAGGCTAAACTAGAACCTCTCTATTTTACAAGGTTTGTTTGGTAAACAAAATGCCTCACAAGGTGGGTGTTTACACAATTGAGCTCACAAGAAAGTGTGAAGGATAAAAACAATAAAATCACTCTCTACAAATATTTACAAGAAAAATGAAGAAAATAAAGACTTAAACTTAATTTCTCTTGAACATTAAGCTTGGTTGTGTTCTCTAACCATCTTCAAGTGTCCCAAGGTTGCTTTCATGTTAGGAATGAGCTACTAGCCGTTTATGGCCGTTGGGGATGTTTTGGAGCCGTTGAGAGTCATTGAAACCGAGCATTAAATGCTCATCTGCACAGTGGTTTCGAAACCATTAGAGGTTTTCAAAAGAAAAACTAGTCGTTACATGTGTCTGGTATAGAAACCATGCAGGGGGTTTCGAAACCAGCTAGGTGGTTTCGGAACCGGTAGTTTCAAAACCTTTAAGGGGTTTCGAAACTTGTTCCCACCTCACTGGTTTCGAAACCACTTTTGAGGGTTTCGAAACCTGTATTAAAAACTTGTAAAACCGGCTAAAAATTGACTTTAAAGGATATATATGATATAGGAACAAAGCCATAACATTCTAAACATATTTTACAAGTTTTGTGGACTTTGAAATATTTTTGCAATGTTTGAATTTAGTCCAAAAACATTTTTCACTTTGTTATATCAAAATTAATATCTCAACACATTGACTTTGAAAGAATGGTTGAGGATAACCGGCACTCTTCAGATTCCTTATCTAGCACCATCTTTCGGTTTTCATCTGTTGCTGAGGTTTGGAATGCAACAGTCTATGGTTACATTGGAGCAAAGAAATGGTCACTAACGGCGAGACTTAGGGGTGCTCAGAAGGCTCTGGAACGACAACATTCTAGTTTTCTTGTCAATCTTGAGCGAGACCTTCACATTGAGCTGGAAGTGATTCTTGATCAAGAAGAATTGTTGTGGCAACAGAAGTCTAGATCGGAATGGATCAATAAGGGAGACCGCAACACCGCATATTATCACCGTAAAGCTACCCAGCGCAAAGCTCGCAATAAAATCCGAGCATTGAAGCTTTCTGATAGGAGTTGGTGCGATGATGATGTTGTCTTATGTGCCGAGGCAACAATCTTTTTCAAATCCCTTTATGCAATAGAAGGTGTCCCTAATGATCGACCAAGTGCCCCCTACTCAATTTCGGGTTTCTTTCCTACTATTGCGCAAGCAATAGTGGAGACTTTATGTGCAACACCTTCGGCTGAAGAAATCTATGAAGCTCTTCGAGAAATGGCTCCTTTAAAAGCCCCTGGACCGGACAATTTGCACGCGAAGTTCTTTAAAAACAATGGCATATAGTCGGTGGCGATGTTTGCCGAACTATCCAAGCTGTTTTTAAGGGGATGATCTTGAACCATCATTGAATCAGACCTCACTTGTTCTTATTCCAAAGATCGATGTTCCACAGACGTTTACGGATTTCAGATCAATAGATCTTTGTTCAGTCATCTACAAATTGCTCACGAAGATAATTGCTCCCCGTATGAAATCAGTAATGCCTCAGCACATCCATCCGCCACAAACTGGTTTTATTTCGGGTCACTCTATCAATGACAATGTTATACTCAATCAGGAAATTGTCCACTCTATGCGTGGAAAGAAAACAAAACAAGGTTGGATGGCGTTTGATAAAATTCGATGGGATTTTCTTGAGGGTACCATTATTGATGCATGCTTTCCCCCGGCTCTCATTCGAATTATTATGCATTGTGTTTCTTCCTCGACAATTCATGTGCAATGGAATGGTTCTCCTTCATCCGTCTTCACTCATGAGCGTGGAGTACAGCAAGGAGATCCCTACTCACCATATTTATTTTTTTAACCATGGAGCGTCTGGGACACGCTATTCGCAATGTCGTCGATGTTGGTTCTTGGATTCCATTACTCATGGCTCGCTCCGGTCTTCCACTATCACATTTACTTTTTGCCAATGATCTCATCTTGTATGCCAAAGCAAACCTCACTCAGGCTCACAATATCTCTTCTATCTTGTCAGAATTTGGGAGACACTCGGGCCATTAAGTTAGTGCGTGCAAGTCTCAAATCTAGTTTTCTCCAAATACGGACTCCTCCCTTCAAGAGGAAATATGCACAGTACTTGTCTTTCAACACACTTTATCACTCGACACCTATATGTGTACCAGTACAACATGAGCGCACTAGATGTGCAGATTATGACTTCATTATTGATCGGATTCACACTAAACTTGCTAGCCAGGCAGCACGCTACCTTTCTTTAACGGGTCGTATAACCCTCGCCAAAGCGGTCCTTGCTACAATCCCATCTTATTTTATGCAAACCGCTAAGCTACCAGTGCATGTATGCGCTGAAATTGATAAACTAATCCGCAGATTCATTTGGGGTTCTTATGCGACAACCCGACGCGCCTCTTTAGTTAATTGGGAAGTAGTTACACAACCACTCAATGTGGAGGTCTCGGTGTGTCACGATCTCATGAACGTAATCTTGTCTATTTTGTCAAAGCTTCCATGGACTTTGGTTAGTCGCCCTACTGATTTATGGGTGCAAGCATTGCACGAGAAATACAGGGTTACCTCTCTATGCCCCCTTTCGATTTCAAGATCAAATTGTTCTCCTCTTTGGTTTGGTATATCTCAAGTTTGGGACTCACTTCGTAGAAACATCTATTGGCTTCTTGGTAATGGTAATGAACTCGACGTTTGGAATGATGTTTGGGTGCATACTCTCGGCCCTTTGAGAGATTGGTTTCTTTCGCCTATGTCTCTCTTGCATGTGCCTCACATTTCCTGCTTTGTTTTAAGCAATGAGGAGTGGAATATTGATCAACTATCTTCCATGTTTCATGCTGATGCCGTTCCACACATATTAGGCATCTTGACTCCATCTCCCACGATAGAGAATAATGATATTGTAGCATGGACCAAGAGCTCGACGGGTATGTTTCCATTGCTTCAGCTTACACGGTCATTGCCGAATCCTCTTGGGCTCCCACTGATTCTATTTGGAACAAAATATGGTCCTTTCCGGTTCCACAAAGGATTCAAACTTTTCTATGGCTCGTCACTCGACACCGTTTACTGACTAATGTGGAGAGAGCTCGACGATGCTTAAAGGCAGACCCTTCGTGCCATAGTTGTGGTTGTCATGCCGAGACCATTCTTCACATCCTTCGAGATTGTTCCTCCATGATGATTATGTGGCAGTCTATCACCCCTCAAAAAAACCACGATTTGTTCTTCTCGCAATCCTTGGACAAATGGATCGTGGCAAAAATTGTCGTCTCCTCCCCTATGGGTATTGTAGATTCCCCTTGAAATCAATTCTTTGCATCTTTCACTTGGAAACTTTGGAAGCAACGTAATGATTTGGCCTTTAAGAACTGTTGGAAACCCGACGGACCCAACACACCCACTATGGAGGACCTAAGACTGACCACTAACACTACACCAATTCCCTGAGTCGGTTAACCTTTTTATCTTCTTATTCTTTAGTGCACAACTTAGGCGGCAGTGTCGACCATATACCAATTAGGCGGTATAACCGACCATACACTATTCAGGCGGCAAAGCCAACCATATAATAACCAATTAAGTGCACTAATAAATACATAAACTAAGGCTCAACCGGGGAACTTTTAATTACAAGAGAAAAGAACATTTCCATTAATATACAAAATTACTACAATATAACAAAGACGTACCGTACCTTACTTGAATATTTCTTACGACACTATTTTCTTTTCTATTTTACACTAACACTCCACTCACGTTTTTCACTCACTCATCACTCCTCACTTCACTCTCAACTTTGCACTTTCTCACCACTCACTCATACTTTCTCAACTTACACCACTCACACTTGCACCATACACGCCTATTTATAGGTATTTTAAGTCGGTGGACAATTGGATATTTTACATTGTTTTATTATTATAATATAGATTAGTTAATTATTAGGAGAACTCTAGAATATTGGTTATAATATACTTTATAGGTGTTTCTAGAGCACTAAAGAAAGAAAGAGAAGTCAGTTGACTTCTAACACTCCCCCTCAACGACTTCTCTCTATAGATGATTTACAAATCATATCGAGTGGTTCTCTTATCTTTCCAGACTTTGATCTACTAACGATTTTTGTGAACATATTTGCAACTTGCTCGTTTGTCTTTGTTGGCACTATCTTGATCTCTCTTTCAAAGACCTTCTTGATAAAGTTGTTTGTTGTTTCATTGTCGACTGAGGCACGTACTAGTTTTCTTCTAGTCTTCACTTGCTCGAACAATCCCTTCTTCATTTTATTATGTTTACGCCACAACCATAGTATCTTCCAAATAAAGTAAGGCATGGTCGATCTTTCTAGCACAGTTGATCTTCCTAGCATCCTCCACGACACTTGTAGCTTGGATGCATTGTTCCAAGCTCTTCAAGAAGTTTTCTACATCCTTCGCGTTCCTAGTCCCTTTACAAGACATGGGTTTAGAAGCCTCGACCCTCGAAGAAGTTGGTGCCTTCTTAAGAAACACCATCTCTTCCCTCATATTATTCAATTTCCCATGTACCACCTTAAGCTCTTCTCTTAGATCTTTGTTCTCTTCCTTAAGAATAAGAATTTCACTAGAAGAGGTTTCACATTGTTGTGAACACTTACCAATAGTTTCGTTTAGGGCTCTCGACATTTCCTCGTAAAGCTCGTCGACTTCCATTTGGCTTGAACGAAACTCCTTAGATGTAGGTTGATGTACAACCATCTTCCAAGAGCTTTTATCTTTCGAGGGTGAGCTTTCTCTTTCTTCACTTGGATCTGATGCTTGCTTTTTTACTTTCTTTATTATCTTCTAAAAGTTCTTCTAGGTCATGAGATTCTGGAAGCTCGATCTTTTGAGGTGACCTCCAAGAAGAAACTTCATCAACCACCAAATTTCTTGAAGTGTAGCACTTGCAATTGGTTGGATCACAACATCTCTCATCATTGGAGCACCCAGAGTCGGCGATCCAATCCTCCTCGTAATCAATTTTTGACTTCATGATTGTTGCAAGAGCTGGTTTCTCCATGTCTTCTTCCAACTCTTCATCCTTGTAGTCTATATTTGGATTTGTAATTGCAACGAGAGTTGGTGCCTCCATGTCTTCTTCGAACTCTTCTTCACCATTGTAGTTCGTCTTTGAGTATGTAGTTGCTACAAGAGATGATTCCTCCATTTCTTCTATTAAATCTTCTTCAACAAAAAGTCCATCGTCTATATCCCATTCTTTCTCGCTGATGGAAGCTTCCAACATGACCTCATTCTCCTCTTTTTTTGTGGTGGTCATGTTTCCTTAAAAAGTCTGTCTCTTGGGCAATCTGCAATCTCGAGAAAAGTGGCCATTTCTTCCATAATTGAAGCATTCACCACTTTTTCCTCTATCGTTATCCTCGTACTGTTGGCGATAATCTTCTTTTCCACGTTGAGCTCCCCCTGAAGTGTTACTTCTATCTATTGGATGGAACTTACCTCCTTGTGTCTTCTTTCCTTTCGTCACTCCTCGTCTTTGTGACGTACCTTTCTTCTTGTTGGCGAAGAGTGCCTCCTCTTCGTCTTTTATGGTTACGTCACTCATCTGTTTAGCTAATTCCTCTTGGTTAGCCAACAGGTTCTCCAACTCCACTAAGGATGGTTGAGTAGGCCATCCCCTCACAGCGGTGATAAACCCATTGTACTCGAGTCTTAGGCCATGGATGATAATTTTTTCATCCTTGCCTCGCTAACCTTCTCCTCTGGTGCAAGTGAGATATTTCACGGCAGATAGATTTCACCTTCGTGAAATACTGAGCAATAGATAAGTTTCCTTGTGAGATGCCTGCAAGCTCATTTTCCAAGAGCTGGGGGCGTGCTTCATTCTTCTTTGAAAATAATTTCGCCAAAGTTTCCAAGGCTGCCTTTGGTGTCTTCTCATCACGAATATACTCCAATAGGTCCTCCTCGATTATGGTCTTCAATATATATAAAGCCTTCCCAACATTGATCTTTCATTTTCTCAAGGCTTCGGCATTCTCCTTTGGTGGAGGAGTTGTGTCGGTGCCTGCAACTATTTCCCACAAATCCTGACCTTGTAGGTAGGACTCCATGCATGTCTCCCAATAACCGTAGTTGTGGTTATTGAGCTTCCTAATCCCATTGCTTGTGCTTCCAAAGTTTGCCATGCTAACTGACGTCCGGCGTCCACTAAGCTTGGTTCCAAACCAATAGCTTTACAGTCTCTGACTGTGTTCTGGCAGTCTCCCCTTAGCACCTTGATGCAACGTCGACTAATGTAAGCGTCCAACGCTTACCTAAACTTTACAGTCCCTGATCGTGTTTCGAAAAAGTCTTCCCTCAACGAACTGATGCACCAACCAATGTAAGCGTTTAACGCCTACCGAAGCTTTCTCCACTAGTAACGGTCTCGGACCGCCCACTCTGATACCAATTGTTGGAAACCCGACAGACCCAACACACCCACTATAAGGGACCTAAGACTGACCACTAACACTACATCAACTCCCTGAGTCGGTTAGCCTTTTTATCTTCTTATTCCTTAGTGCACAACTTAGGCGGCAGTGTCGACCATATACCAATTAGACAGTAAAACCGGCCATACACTATTCAGGCGACAGAGCCGGCCATATAACTTAGGCGACAAAGCTGGCCATATAATAATCAATTAAGTACACTAAGAAATACATAAACTAAGGCTCAACCGGAAAACTTCAAATTATAAAAGAAAATAACATTTCCATTAATATACAAAATTACTATAATACAACAAAGACGTATCGTACCTTACTCGAATATTTCTTACAACACTATTTTCTTTTCTCTTTTACACTAACACTCCACTCACGTTTTCACTCACTCATCACTCCTCACTTCACTCTCAACTTTGCACTTTCTCACCACTCACTCATACTTTCTCAACTTACACCACTCACACTTGCACCATACATGCCTATTTATAGGTATTTTAAGTCGGTGGACAATTGGATATTTTACATTGTTTTATTATTATAATATATATTAGTTAATTATTAGGAGAACTCTAGAATATTGGTTATAATATACTTTATTGGCGTTTCTAGAGCACTGAAGAAAGAAAGAGAAGTCAGTTGACTTCTAACACGAACTCATGTTTACCACTTAATAAAATTTATCGCATCATCTATGTTTGGGACTCATCATCTTCGCCTTCTTCGTCTACCTCTGCTACATCATTATCTTGGTAATCTCCTCCACCGGGTTGGCTCTGCTTGAACACGGACGCGATAGTTTCATCAGCCTCTCATCTTGGTTCTGTTGGCGGCTCTATTCGCGGCTCGTTCGGAGAATGGATTACAAGTTACACAAAGCAAATCGGCGTTACCAGCCCTTTAAAAGCTGGGTTATGGAGCATCCTCATTGGTCTCGACGTCGTCTGGTCTATAGGTGTTGAACGCCTGCAAATTCAATCCGACTGCAAGCAAGCCATTGATCTAGTGCTTGCGGCTGATGCCTCTACTTCTCTCTCAATTGTTCGAGCTATCATCTCCTTGCGGAATCGTTGTTGATTTACTGAATTAATATGGATACCTCGCGAATGCAACATGGTTGCCGACAACATGTCTAAACTCCCTGTCTCGCAACCGTATCGGCTATTTCTTCATGTGGCAACCCCTGATACTACTCAGCCTTTGATTGGTCGTGATGTTTTCGGACCACCATGTTGTAGATACGTTCGAACTTAGTTTTTTTTTATAGGAATAAAGGCCTCGTTAAAAACCCCCTTCATACAAAGCATTTCCGAGGGAAACGCTTGTAGCGGAAGGAGGAAAAGAGTGCCCAAGAACATATATTAAAAATTCAGTGAAAACAAACCAACATCTGTAGTTCTTACAATAAAACAACCCTTCGGTATTACCCGATCCCTTGTTTCGCAAGACAATCCGCTTTAACATTTGCGGATCTTGGAATCCATCTAACCAAACAGTTAAGTCTGGAAACTAACCCGATAATATCCTCAACTAGCCTACCAAACATAGCGGGGTATCCAGTTCTGTCCGAGATCCATTTGGTCGCCTCAGCACAATCACTTTCGAGAATAAACCTTCTACCCTTACACTCTTCCAAGTTCGCAGCGACTAGAAGGCCCCGCTTCATTGCCTGTAATTCCGCATGCAGCGGAGGACCAGCAGCAACTGATTCAGAAAAGGAAGCGATAAGCTTACCATCCGGAGAGGAAATTAAGCCGCCAATTCCCCCTCCATTGTGTTGTTTCGACACGGCCCCATCAACATTGATTTTCAGAAAACCTAGCGGAGGAGGCTGCCATACAGACGCTTTGCTCTTCGCCTTATCCTGCAAAATGCTTTCATCCCCTAAAGTCAAGTCATTTACCAATGCATCCAAGGGGGTGCGGCAGGCCTTGTGAAAAGCCTTGAACCAGCTCGCAGCCCTGTATCTAACAATAAAAAATATGAGGATTGCATCGAATTTCCCATTATTAAATACAACTTCATTTCTTATCTTCCATATTGACCATAGGGTCGCCATAGGGATAAAAAACCAGATAGAAGTGTCAACACTACTAACGCAACTCTCAAGCCAAAACTGCAGAAAAGAGGAAATTGAGCTTGGAACAACCAGGTTAAGATTCCAAAGACCAGTGAGTTTCGTCCATAGGGCCCAAGTATAACGACAGTGAAGGAAGATATGTTCCGCAGACTCCAAGCAACTATTACAGAGCGAGCACCTACCGTCGGCACCATTTAACACCCCCTGCGAATTAGATTATCTTTAACAGGGATCCCATTTCTCAAAATCCTCCACAAAAAGAATTCGATTTTAGGAGGGGCGAAACCTCTCCAAACAATCTTTCGCCACTCGATGTTGTCTTTCAAACCAGAATAATACAATTTCCGGAACGACTTAACAGAAAAAACACCACTGCCTTCGCCACTCCAAACCAGCGTATCAAAATTAGCGCCTGCGGACGAGAAATTTCTTAGACGCCCCATCAGCGTATTCCATTGGTCCAATTCCCAATCAAACAGTTGCCGTCTCATGGGAATTTCCCAACGCCAAACTTGATGTTCCTTTCTACCATAATCGGCTATTACACAATGTTTATTTACTACAAGAGCATAGATACGAGGGAACTCTAGTTTTAACGTGCTCTCTCCCAACCACCTGTCATCCCAGAATCGAATCGATTTTCCCTCACCAACCAGCAATCTTGCATTGTTCTGAAGACATAACCCTACAGAATCGGCTTTAAAAAAAGAGGCTTTGATCCCTTTCCAAGTCCACGACTCGAGCCTATGGGCCTTCGGTTGAATGACTACTTCCGAACTAGCCCCGTTTACTTTTGCACAAACCACCCTCTTCCACACATTACCCGGTCCAGCTGCGAATTTAAAAACCCACTTTCCCAGCAACGCTCTGTTTAAGAGACTTAAATCACACACGCCAAGACCTTCTAATTCAAGAGGTTTGCAAATGGAACTCCAATTGACCCAATGCAATTTCGTTTTATCCGACATACCCCTCCACAAAAATCTAGCCATGATGCCATTTAAAATTTTTAGCACTTCCACAGGCAATTTAAAGAGTGACATGAAGTAAGTAGGTAGGGAGGCTAAAACTGATTTAATTAAAACAAGTCTTCCTGAAAAGGACAAGTTGCAGCCCTTCCAACCCGATAGTGCAGTGTGGAATTTACTAATCACGGGTTCCCACAAAGCTTTGGAATTCCTCTTCGGACCGAGAGGGAGGCCCAGGTACTCGGCCGGAAAAGTCCCCACTTTGCAGCCCAGAACAGCCGCCCATTCCGCAATGGTGCTGTGATCGAGACCAATACCAAATAAACGACATTTACCCATATTGAGCTGTAATCCAGCAGCTATTTCTACTATTCTCAGCACCCTTCTGATATTTTTTATCTGACCAAATGAGGCGCCACAAAAAAAGATTAAGTCGTCCGCAAATTGAAGGTGGGATAACGACATTGCTTCCTCTCCTCTCCCGATATGAAAATCTTGGAACAGACCCTTGTTTGCAGCTTTCTTGATCATTAAGGACAAAGCTTCGCCAATGACATTAAATAGCATTGGCGACAAGGGGCAGCCTTGTCGGAGACCCCGCCCGAGAGCGAAACTTGGGGTAGGAGACCCATTCACAAGAACAGAAATCTTAGCCGTCGAAATACATTTAAGTATCCAATTCCGCCATCGCTCCCCGAAGCCCATTTTCTTTAATATTAGCATCAGAAACTCCCAATTCACCGAGTCGTATGCTCGTTTAAAATCGGTTTTAAACACCACGCCTTTCAAGCCCATTTTTTGAACATAATCAACAGCTTCATTAGCTATAAAAGAGCAATCGAGAATCTGCCTTCCCGCCACAAACGCAAATTGTGTATCATTACTAATCGAGCTGAGCACAACTTTCAACCTTCTCGATAGCACTTTAGAGAGTATTTTATATATGCTGCTCACAAGACTAATTGGCCGGTAGTCATTGAGGCTTTCCGGATTGGAGACTTTTGGAATAAGGGTGATAAAGGAATGGTTGATGCCTTCGTCCCATTCGGCCCCCCTCATAGAAATCATCAAAAAAACCCATTATTTTCGGTTTTAACAGATCCCAGTACCTCTTAAAGAACGCCATATTAAAACCATCCGGACCCGGGGCTTTCGAGCTTTCCATGGAAGAAATCGCTCCCCACACTTCCTCTTCCGAAAACTTTCTTTACAGGAACTCCGCATCCTCTGTCGAGAGACGAGAAAAATCTAAATCCATGTCTCGAACACTAAGCGTGTCTCCCGCCTTATACATGTTTGCGAAGTAGTCAAAAATGCCCTTTTTTAATCTGCCAGGTTCTGATATCTTTTCCCCATTGAACACCATCGAGCTGATTTGGTTTCTGTTTTTCCTACTAGTTGTCGATAAGTGAAAAAACCGCGTGTTGCGGTCGCCTTCAGAAAACCACTTTGCTCTCGAATACTGAAGCCATAGCCGTTCCTCTTTTCGAAGGAGGTTCCAAAGCTGTCCTTTAAATTCAGCAAGTAATCTCTGAGCAATGACCGATCCAGTGCCATCTTGAATATCCTGGTTTAATTTGAAGATCTTCATTTCCAAGTCAGAGATGCTTCTGCAGAGATCATCTTTATCCATGCGCAGGAAGCTTTTAATACCAACTTTGGCTCTTCTAAGTAGGCTCATAATACTCTCGTTAGCCGGCACTCTTCCTGATTTACATATAGAATCTTCGATAACTTTGTCGAACCCGTTTTCCTCCAGGAGATAGTTAAAAAATCTAAACGGCTTTGGTCCCCAATCCACTTTCGTCTCAGCTAGCAACAGTGCGTTATGGTCCGATAGAGAGTTTGGGAGCAATTGCTGTGCGATGGTAGGAAACAACTGAAGAAAAGAAGAGCTGACCAAAAACCTGTCTAACCGAATGAACGTTGGCGGGTCTCTATTATTTGACCAAGTGAACCTGCCTCCCATCAACGGAAGATCCATTAGCTGAGATTCATAAACAAAATTCCTGAACAGATTGATACTCGGAAAGTTCCATGAAAACCCATCTTTCTCATCCGCATCTAAAAACGCATTAAAATCGCCACCAAGGCACCACATAATATCAGTCCCAGCAACCAGCGTCGATAATTCCTCAAAAAAACATGCTTTCTCAGCCTCCACTGAAGGCCCGTACACACTCACGAAACCACACCGCCTCTGCACAGAAACAACCTCCCCAATAACAGCAATGAACCTATTCCGAACAATCTGTATCGGATTCCTAATAACATCAGATTTCCATGCTAAAAATAGCCCGCCAGCAGACCCTGTAGAAGAAGCATAAACAAAATCCATGTTTCCGAAGCAACCCAACTTACGCGCAACACTATCATCAACCTTCTGTAGCTTTGTTTCCTGGATCATAACTAAACTCGGTTTCTTTTCCTTAACAACTTTTCGCACCATCCGGCATTTTTCGTTCCTACCTAAACCCCTAACATTCCAACACAAAATTGACATATTCATTAAAATGAAGATGAAGACAACCAACACAAGAAGCGTACCGCTCTTCCTGGTCTAGGACCTGTTCTGCCTTTCCAGGTTGGCAACCGAATCTACCACCGCCTTCTGCCCACCGACGAACGACACCCCCAGTAATTCACTCACTCCCCACACTGCCAGGGCTTCTTCAATGTACTCAAGATGGACCGAATCATGCTTCAAACTTGCCGAGGAACACCCGAACGATCTTTCCTTCTCCAGATTATCAATTGAATCCGTCATTTTTTCCTTAAATTTCTCCTGTAAGCAGCGTTTAAGAATTGGGGGTTTTCTTTGAAAGAAATAGAAACGCACAGGGGACGGGAATTTACTGTAGCATTCCTATCAGACCCAATATAAGAATTTTCTCCTGAAATAACCCCTTTGCCAACTGCCGGCAAATTATTCCCGTTGACCACAGAATCCTCACCTCTAATAACACATCGAGACACCGCTATTCCAGGCTCCAACGAGTCACTAACATATTCTTGTAAGAAATTATTTTCTTGACACCCCAGGCCCACTTGGGATTGAGGCCCATTGAGAATCTGATCTGCTCCTTGCCCCTCCGTATTAAAAACGCCTAAAACTGGGCTCATCCGGACATGGCCCATCTCACCAGCCACTTGACCCGATAATGACTCCATATCACCCTTGTCCCCACCTGGAGATAAACCGCACGTGTTTTCCGTTTCTTTAGCCTGCAACTCATCAGCTGCCAATCCACCCTCTACGTTCACTGCATGGGGATCCACCTCGGGAATGCCCACGTTGTTAATGTCACGTTGTTCCAACGGGTCTATTGGATTTTGAAACGCCAAGTCTTGGCCTGAAAGTGACCCCGGCCGGTGAGATGCTCCACCACCCAAAGACTCATCCGGCCACTCATCTGCATACTGTCCACACTGGTCATCCGCCTCGACAGTGTCACCGGCAAAGGAGAAAGCCTCTCCCGTTTTAATGTCCAATGAGAATTCATTACCAGCAACCACTATTTTAATAACAGGAGGAATAACAAACTGGCTTGGGCTTCGAATGATCAGTCTAGCCACACTCAGATCATATTTCTCTCTGGTCGCTTCATGAATAGAGACCAAACTCCCCCATCTGTTGGCGAGCTTTGAAAAAAATTCGTCGGACCAAACTACAAGGGGAACACCCCTTATGGCAACCGAAACTAGTGTCATTGGGATCTCGTTTATGAAAACAGACTCATCGAGATAATCGAACCAGAAGACCAGCTCCTCCATTTTCTCCTTCCAGATTAACTCTTTGGCTGTTATCGATTCAAAGGAGATTAAGACTGAGTTTTTCATGCAGCCCCACTTAGCCAGTTTCGCCTTTATACCATCACTTTGTAATGCTTTTTGGACGAACTCTCTGTCGAAATTTTCTTTAAGCACCCCTACCGCAGAGGCCCTAATCCATTTCGGAACCTTCTTCGGGATGAAGAAATTCAAAGAGCCACTCCCATCATCTATACTATCCCCAGAACTATTTCCCATGGAAGCATTCTTTTCAACCTCTACCACCCTGGCCGATTTACTCATGAGAACTTCCTTGTAGGATTTTCCTTGTGCCTTGGAAAGCCCATATCTCCTAAACACCCTGGTGCCAACCCCATCTCTATCAGACCTCAACTGAGAGGTTCTATGTCTCCCAAAACTTGAAGGGGATGGAAATTTTGCAACCGATACCGTAACCCTAATCCCATCAATCATGGTATTATGGAAAACTCTTATCACTTCCCTCATCTCCTTTTCGCTGCTCATGGAAACGAAAGCGAAATTCCTATTCTTGTACTTAGGTTTGTTCAAAGTCGAAGGAATGAAAACTCTTTTAACTTTGCCATAGTGGTTGAATAACTCCCAAAGAGCACCACACGATACCATCTTGCTCAGGTTATCGACAAAAACCTTCCACTCACCTTCGCCGGTCGGACGATATGGGACATGCTCTCTCCCCTCCGCTGCCGCCTCTCTAGCTCCTCCTTCCATTTTGAATATTAATATTTTAATGGAAACTGTTCGGACTTAGTTTTTAAGTCAGAACTTCATTTCAATTCAAAAAATGATGAGTTTACTACGCTTGACGAACACCGCTGAACACCACTAATGCTAAGTCAATTTAAAATAAATAAAATTTCAAGGATTCAACATATAATTAAAATTATTTAAAATAAAATTTCAATTAAATTATTTTCCATATATATTATATTTTTAATTATTTTTTAAAATAAGTGGATCAAATATCAATCTTATTCAATTTTAAAAAATAAAAACCTTAAACTCTAAAGTCTAAACCCAATGTTCAAATTTAGGGTTTAGGGTTTTGAGTTTATGGTTTAGGGGTTTTGTGTTTTGTGTTTTAGGTTTTTTATTTTTTAAATTGACTAAAGTTTAGGGTTTATAATTATATGTTGAATTTTTAATTGAAATATAATATATATGGGAAAAATTAAAATATAATATATATATATAAAATAATTTAATTGAAATTTTACTTTAAATAATTTATAATTATATATTGAGTCCTTGAATTTTTTAATTTTTATTAAACAATTTAATGGTATTCAGCGATGTTCAGCGTTAATGATGTTAAGCGGTGTTTGTCAAACATCGTAGATATTTTCTAAAAAAAAAAAATCATTTTCCAGTGTCAAATCATGGCAATCCATTTTGTTTTTTCTCTCAAAGAAAATTACAGTATTATGATCCGTTGGTCATAAGTGTTAAATGCTATGTACAATATAAAAAGATAAAATGTACAATGCTTCTCTTTTTCTAAGTAATTGGATGTCAACTCAATCAAAGATTTAAATATAGTATAAATATATGTACAATGTTTGTATTTATAAATTTAGAGACGAAATTAGGGATGATCATTTGACTCATACTCGATGAGTTCCGACTAAATCTGATCTTATAGAGTTGGATTTTTAAAGAATATCCGAGTTTGGGTCTAATTTTTTAGGATGAGGTCGGGTCCATATCGAGTTTGGGTCTGATTTTTTAGGATGAGGTCGGGTCCAGTCGGGTTTTGGGTTTAAGGTGAAAAAAATACTTTACCCGACCCGAAATAATAGTTTAAATTTATTCTAAATCTATAGGTATAATTCTACAATGCCCCTTTCTTTATATATATTTCAATTCTCCCTAATTTCTCTAATAAAAATGGATTAATTATTAGGGAAAACTACATATTTAGTACCCAACTATGCTCGTGTTATTGTTTTGGTACCCAACTATTATTTTTGGCAAAATGGTATATAATGTTGTGTTTTTGTTCTGTTTTGGTACCCCTAACGGTTAAAAAACAACGGAAATGATGACGTGACTCGGTATAATTACTGTTTTAGTCCAAAACACTTATATATATATGATCAATTTAGTCCAAAAATCCGTCAATTTAAAACACCATCTTAATTTTGGGGAAATTTCAATTTTAATCCAAAAATTAAATTAATGTTTAAATTGATAGAGTCTTAGACTAAATTGATAAATTGTATAAGTTTTTGGACTAAAACTATTATTAACCCAAGCCATGTCACTATTTTTGTTAGCTTTTAACGAATGGGGTACCAAAACAGAACAAAAATGTAACGTTAGATACCATTTTGCCAAAAATAATAGTTGGGGTACCAAAACAGTAATATGGGCATAGTTGGGTACTAAATATGTAGTTTCCCCTAATTATTATAATGTTCCCTCTCTATTTTATATTTTTTTTCAATTAGCTCTCTATTAATCGAATAATAATGAAAATTGATTATTTTTTTATTTATGTCGGATCGAGTTCGAGTTTTTACTCTAAAAATCAGGGTCGGGTCAGATCTGGTGGAGCATCATAAAATGTTGAGTCGAGTCGAGTTTGAGTAGAGATATTAAATTTTCGGATTAGATGTGAGTCGGCAAAATCCCGACCCATGACCATCCCTAGACGAAACTACCTTAGTAATCAGATGGACACGTGTTCCTCCCAAATTTTCTTTAGTTTGAATATTTGTAAAATTAAACTTTATTACTCTCAAAGTTTTGATTAAATACTTATTAGGTCTCCAATAATTTTGAAGCTATGGTCCTGTATATTATTGAATCATGAGTTCGTCCCTACTTAAATACATAACCCTAAAACATTAAATCATAAATTATAAACTTTAAATTTTAATTCTAAATTTTAAATTGGGTAAATTACACAAATGACCACTGAACTATGGGTTTGGTGTCAAAATTACCACTATATTATTTTTTGCCGCAAATGCACCTCACAACTATTTAAATGGTTTCCATTTTAGCCACACGCCGTTAAAAAAAACAAAAAGTTGACGGGACTGTTAAAAAATTGGTATAATTACACATTTGGTCCTCTATATTTATACAATATATCAATTTAGTCCTAATTTTAATCTAATAAAATAAATTAATTATTCAATAAGATGGTGACACGTGTCACCCAATTGGAGGTGGAAAAATGAGAGGAACAAAAACACCCTTACAAGGACTTGAACTCATAACCTCTAGGTATCTAAGCTATGTGCTTGCCACTAAACCAAGCACACTTTCATGCTATGAGGTACATTAATATATGTATTTAATGATTGTTAATGCCCAGAAAATTTAAAGAGAAGAAAATGAAATTGCATGGATTCAAACCAAAGACCTCGTGGTCCAAAGCACATGTGCTTGCCATTGCACCAAATGTATGTCTTGTGATATAAAATGCAACATTTAATATATGTCTTATATAGATTTTAATGCTTGAGAAAAGGAATGAAATGTGGTTTTAGGAAATTCGAATGTAATATTTTTATGATGCATAAAAAAAATCTAACCTAATTAAAGAAATCTAATAACTAAATTAAAGTTAAGAATATTTTGTATATATTTTAAACTATAGTTAGTGCACGATTTAAAATATAAAAAAAATTAATATTATTTTTAATATAAATATCATTTTAAAATTTTTATATTTTAAACTAAATTTAATATATTTTTCAATTCTAGATTTATTTTTATAATTTCACGTATATAATCATTGAATTGATTTTTTTAACTTAATTAATAATTTTAATATTTATTAAAAAATTAATTAAATTATTATATATAATTATCTCAAACTACTCCAAATTATATTAAATTCATTTAGCGAATTCAAACTCACAAACACAATTTAATATTGTTAACTTTAATTTAATTATTAGATTTATTTAATTGGTTTAGATGTTTTTATGCATCATAAAAATATTATATTCGAGTTTCCTAAAATCACATTTCCTTCCTTTTTCCAAGCATTAAAATCTATATAAGACATATAATAAATGTTGTACTTTATATCATAAGACATACACTTGGTGCAGTGGCAAGCATATGCACTTTGGACCACATGGTCTTTGGTTTTTTTTTTTTTTGAAAAGTAATAGGCCTCATTAAAAACCCCCTCTAAACCTATTAGGTGAAAATGAGTGCCTGCAATTTATTCATAATTCAAGTGTTCGAATACAATGATTCTAGCGATTACACAGGGTAATACCAACAAACCAACCTTCCATGCGTACAATTTCCTACATACACAGTTAACCTACACCCATCCTTGCAAGTTTATCTGCAGAGGTATTACAACAACGCGAGATCCATCTCACCTGGTAGTTCTTCTCCGTGATGAGTTGGGCCAAGGATGTTACTTCATTCTGAAAAATCCCCGGTGGGGAAGACACCATAGTGAGCCAATCTACTATCGTTCTGCAATCACTTTCAATCACTATTCGATATTTGCCTGCCCAAGATGAATCCAGCAGTTTGGTTACCCCTGTCCTAATGGCTCTAATCTCTGCAAGCACCGGAGGACCTGGCCCACAGGGTTCTGCAAACTGTAGGAGCACTGTTCCGTGTTCGTTTCGCAGCAATCCCCCTACTCCCCCGTTCCTTCCATGCATCGGGACTCCGTCGACATTTAGTTTCAGCCAACCCGTTGGAGGAGGTTTCCATACTAATGCAGTGGCCAACGTCTTTCGAGACAATGAAGCGTTGATGACAAGGTCCTTGGTTTGAATCTATGCAATTGCATTTTCTTCTCTTTAATTTTTCTGGGCATTAACAATCATTAAATACATATATTAATGTACCCCATAACACGAAAGTGTGCTTGGTTCAGTGGCAAGCACATTGTTTGGGTACCCAGAGGTCCTAAGTTCGAGTCTTGGTAGGGGTGATTTTATTGAATAATTAACTTATTTTATTAGATTAAAATTAGGACTAAATTGATATATTGTATAAATATAGAGGACCAAATGTGTAATTATACTATTTTTTTAACAGTTCTGTCAACTTTTTTGTTTTTTTAACGGCGTGTGGCTAAAATGGAACCATTTAAATAATTGTGTGGTGCATTTGCGGCAAAAAATAATATAGTGGTCATTTTGACACCAAACTCATAGTTCAGTGGTCATCTGTATAGTTTACCTTTTTAAATTTTACAACTTTTAAGAACCGACAAAATTTATATAGCAATTTTTTTTTTACCATTTACTATGTGAAAGATAGTTGCACAATTGATGACTGGATCATGTATTGATTAAAAGTTTGTAGGTAGATTAATAGGTATCCGAATGCACTCATATATGTATTATAATACGGAATTTAATGAGGTGTGTTTAGGGATGACAATGGGGCGAGTGAGTTTTTTACAATTTCGACTCTGACTCAAAATATAAAAACTTCTATCTGACCCTACCTCAAAAAAATTATATGTTTCACCCGCCCCGAACACATCTTGAAATTTAGATGGCAAACTCGATTCCGATCCATTCTGTCTCGAGTTTTTCAAATTGTCTCACATTTTTTTTACTAATTTCAAATTTTCTCATCAACCAAATGAGTAAGATAAGTGAGAAAATCTGGATATATCAAAAGAAGAAAAAATAACATAGGTTGAAAATAAAAAAGATAATTAACATGAGATAAAAAAAAATCTGGGATATCTCAACAACCAAACAACTGTGCAAAAAAATCATAAAATAAGTTGCAAGTAAGAAAAAACTCATAAATTCAACAAATAAACAATAAAGATGAACATTTTCATTATAAGGTTGTTTTCAAATAGAAGATTCCACTCTGTATTTGATAAACTCATATAACTTAATAAAGACTTGTGTACAAAGATGAAAACTTTCATTGTTGGATAAAATTATTTTCGAATAGATTTTTTTATTATACATTCAAACTTTACAATAAAATAAAAACAAAACAAATAAAAAGAAGAAAATGAAACAAAGAATAACAAAACAAAATTAGAAAAAATAGAATAAAATGAAAAGAAAAACAACTAAACAAAAGAAGAAATGAAAGGAAGATGGGAGGAGGGGGTAGAAATGAAAGATGAAATGACACCCTAAATATTTTATGTATACTTTTTTATATTTAAAATTTTATAATCTTATATTCCGTATCTGTAGTATATAAATGGACTACGAAGCACAAGTACTTTATTCGAAGGTCGTCTCACGTACTCGATACGTTTTGGAGGCGGTTTGGATACATTCTATATTTAAGGTTACGATTGACGATAATTGGTACGTCTAGAAGATTGCAAGAGACGTATTAAAGGACGGTTTTTAAGCTTCACGAGCGTATTCAATATCATTTTTGAGCTTTGACTTAAAAATAATAATAAAAAGACTAACCTATTTTTTTAATATAAACCCCCTAACTCTATTTAATAATTTAAATGATAAGATCATTCTAAATTACAATTAGTAATTAATTTTTAATTATATTCAAATTTAATTTGAAAATGTTAAATCTGTAATCAAAGTAATAACGTTTAATGATTTTGTTAATAATAAATAAAATAAAAGATTCAAGGAACCCAGCAAATAGTCTCAGTAGAAAGGCGGATGATGTTTATCTTAGAAAACCCAAGCTTAGTTGCTTTGTCTACAAGGTGTGTGTGCATTGTCAAAGGGTTAGGAATATATATTAACATATACTACCTTGTGTTCTTTATTAGTTAAGAAAAGAGGAATAATGGCGGTAAAATTTAGGTTCTAACTAATGTACCCTAAATTATAACTACACTCTCTAAATTCAAAACTCTTACACCTAAATCTTAAACAACAAAAAAACGAAAACGAAAAATACAACATACTTACATGAACTGAGAGTACTACTGTCTGTGCCTATTCATATGGTTTTTTGGCCACACGTGATACTGGTTAGATCTCTATAATTACTTTAAAAGTAATTTGTTGTCATTTTGCAAGTCATGACAGAAATATGCTTCTTGCAAATAGTAGTAAAATATCAATGTTATTATGTTACAGTTATTGCAGGCCTTGTAGTCTTTTGTCATGTAATGACAAAAATTAAATAATTAAAGGATATTGTAATTTATGGAAACAGATTTGATAGAAAATTAATTTCGTAATTGTTTGTATATAGCTTCAATCGATTTTAAAAGAATCCTCAGAGATTGCTTATTTTATAATAGTTTGATCTTTAGTTTTATCGATATATAAATATTGGTTTCTTTTTTTTATCAGAATATAAATATAAATATTGGTTTCTTGGCCTGCTTGTCTATATCCTTGTAAATTTTTGGCAGCAGAATTGTGATTTTGCAGCAATTTAATTAATACTTTATTGGTCCCTTTGTCTCATGATAGTAACTACTCTTTGACGCAGGCAGTTTGGACTAACTCAAAAAGATCTTCAATGGCTTAGTATTTTTTAAGGCTGAAGGTAGATGTGTTGTTGTGGTATAATCACTTAGTATTGGATCCATCGATCGACTAATCCAGATTACGAGAATAATTTTTCTAACTCAACTCACCTATTCACAATGTAGGATCCCAACTCTGAATGTAGTTTAAAAAACATGGTACTCCATCATGCTAGAGCAACAAGATATGTTATTGTACTGGAGCTAGGGATGGTCGTGGGTCGGGTTGGGTTATATTTTTTATCAATCCGCACTCGACCCGAAAATTTAACACATCCACCCGAATCTGACCCGACCTAATATTTTATGATGTTCCATCCGACCTTAACCCTACCCAAATTTTAGAGTAAAAACTCAAACTCAATCTGACCAGACATAAATAAAAATATTTATTTCATTTTTATTCGATGAAATAGGAAGTTAATTGAAAAATACAAATAAAGAGGGGACATTATAATAAGTATTAGATTTATATTAGACAAAATAGGAAGATAATTGAAAAGGATATATAAGGAGAGGGACACCATAACAATTATACCTAAATATTTAAAATAAAGTTAAACTATTATTTTTGGTCTAATAGTATTTTAGTTTATATCAGTTTAACGTAAGTTAAATTATATTTTTGTATCTTTTAATTTTTGAAATTAAATATGAGTCTTTGAGAAACTGCACCATCGCAATTTGGGCAGTACCAACCTTGCGATGGGAGCTGGATGTAAGAGAAATGTTCCCAACAAGGCAATGTCTACATAACCAAGAACTACATGCACAAGAAGTTATTCACCATTGTTGGTTCAATGCTTATTAAAAAAATTTACTTATCGAGTAATCTCCCATCATTAGAATTACACCAAAATTCAACTTAATTATCAAAGAATTTGGATCGATACACAATAAGATTGTTAAAGTTTGTGACTCGAATTTCTTGTGACCAACCCCAAAAAGTTTGCGGTTCAACCCATTTGTCAAGAAATAGTAAGAATTCATAGCAAAAAAGACTTATTGTTATTTAAGATTTGGAAAATTTTTATTCTATATATTAAAACTACAAGTTTGATCTTACTTTCAAGCCAATGCTCGCTCAAATCATTTATAGCTGTTGAAATTTTCATACGAATTTCTCCTGCAACTTGACCAATATTCAGCTAGCTACCAGCATAGAAAAGGAAGAATTCGTCGCCAACAGGTTTGAGGGCACATCATATTCCTGCAATTCACCTGCAAATATAATAATAATCATTCTATATATGAATTTGTTTGATTGGTTCCAATTTAGGAATACAGAAAAGGGTTGCATATCCTAGGATTCGAATCACGAATTTTTTGAACCAACTAGGTAAAACTCGAGTTCGAAACAATACATGTTGCAATAATGTGAAAATAACTTGGGATCATTTGATTGACATTAGAGGTACGAACTGTAACCCCCTAGACCCGCCTATGCGTTACAATGGATCCTAGAAAGTCACATTAAGGTCACAAGAGCAACCCACAGTAAAAATACACATAAAAACATTTTTTTCTTTCTCAAAACACTTATTAAACTGTAAAATCAACTTCTGTTTAAAATACAATTTCAGGAAATCATATAAACACATAACAAAGATTTCAGAAAAGTATTTTACAGACACTGACATGAAACCATACATGACCTACATGCCCCCTAACTATACAGTACCGTACTCCCGAGGCAACGCCGAGGGAACTCCGAACACTGATGTCAACATTTTTTCATGCTATATTCTTTTAACCTGCGATAGCAAAAATAACGTGAGCTTGAAAAAGCTCAGTAATACAGAACTACCAAAAGATGCTATAAGCTCATGCAGACATAGGGTAGGCATAACATTTTTATGATGTTCCAGGCAATACTTGTCTCCATTTATGTTTCGCTAATTTAGTGAAGCACTATTTTTTAGGACAACAAGGTTTGTTTTTTCTATGTTACTGAGTACTAAAAGAGAGCTTATTGTTCAGAGAATCAACAGAGTGGCGGGTTGGAGAAGTTAAACCACGAAGCCTAGTGTGTTTTAATAAGTTGCAAGTCAAACATGCATAAGTACTTAACATCATATCATATGAGCACATAACAGATTAAATGCAAATGTTCAATGTTCATACAGAAGTTTACAAGGACTACCCTCCAACCTTACACCAATATGCAGTCCCCCAGAACTGCATACAGAAGGTCTTACCCTAGGCCTGAGGCGTAGGAGCCTACCTAAGGGAATGCCTTAGGTCCAGAAAGACTTACCCTAGGCCCGTGGGCGTAGGAGCTTAACAGAAGGGTTTACCAGCTGGATCAGGGCTGTACCTGCAGACACTTCACAACATAACCCAACAGTATACCCCAGATAGTAATTGGTGTTCAGATTCCAAACATGAGTAACATAATACATGTAACAGACATATTCTATTCAGAGTATCAGAAACAGGAGTTCATGCTTTTGACAGATAAATGGGCATACTATTGAGCAGAGCAGACATTTTTAGCATTCATCATGCAAACAGATTATCCCATCATAGGTCAAACTAACAGATCATGCTAACAAATTCATCAAACAGTCAGACAATATCATCACAGATCAAACGATCACATACCAAGTATACAGATTGAGCAGAAATATATCAGGTAGGTAGAGAATGTAATCATATATCAAGTTCATCATTTTATCTCATTTCCTAACATAGTGATGCAATCTCAATAACAATTGAAATGTTCATCAAACATAATATTATTCATGATTAAATAATTATACAATCCATTTAACAAAATATATCACACATGGAACACACTAGGTGGGACAGATCATTTCTTGGAGATACTTGGCATTTACGGAATTGGACATATTGAACTCTTGACAACTTGAACGGATTTCTGAAACGTGGCCCCTATTAAAAAAGGGTTCATACTAACGGTTTAACCTAGATATTCAGGGGGTGATACATCAAGATCTTAGAAAGTTTAGATATATTATGGGTACTTTAGTCCTTTAAGCATATAGGGGCATTATGGTCATTTCGACGTTCATAGACATTCTGGTAATTATACCAACATTGAAAGCAATGGTTCACAGAACTCGGGTATCCTATTTGCTCATTAGTTTTCTAACCGGACATTCAAGAATTTCTAAATTAAAGTCTTTTAAGCTATCGGATATTTTCAGTGATGTTCCGATTATTTAGTCTATCATGGCCTTTTAGTTATTTGACTGTCATGACAAATTTTATACTATGGCACAATCATATCAGAACGAAAATTATAATTCTCAAGGGCTCTAACAATTTATCATACCTCCAGAATTTGTTTAATGCGGCATGACCCAACTTGACAATACTTACCAACGTTCAGATGTGAGTAATTTGCGTGCATCAGAACTTGACACTGACTGTATTGTATGTCTGAACAGTCGCCCTCATACTTTACTATACGGTTACACTTTGAGCAATCGAACATACAATTTATGCGGATCTTCCTACCTTACATTGATATGGTGAGCGATGGGCATACACGTGTCATATTTCTCAACACTTAAGGGAACCTTAGCCATTTAAGTCTTATTAACAAATCCAGCATTTCGTCAAATACAAAGTTACCGATTAACTCAGTAGGGTATTTCGGTTATTTTAGACTAAGATAAATCTATCATTTCTTCTGAATTACCATTTGGTACCTCCATCATTCACGTACTCAAACGAGATTAAGTCGTCCTAACTCTCCGGCCTTTTACAGACGATTCATTCATTACAGAACTTGAGGGTATAACGTCATTCTTATACCTCAAGGGCATTTCTGAAATCTCATATCCAATATCATTTATTCCATATTATGGGCATTAAATCTTAGACACCATTGATAGAGTTTCAGATTTAACTGTATTATTATTATTATTAGCACTTTCGACACTCCTGGTCTATCAATATTCTTATCCTAGTATTTTGATCTTACTGGCTCTTATACTTATTTTTCGTATCGAATTCGGCTTAAGCAGAGTTCACAAAACACTCCATCATAAGCATGCATGCTTTAACCAGATATCAACATGTACATATAGTATACAAGGGGTAGTAATGTATTACCTTAACTCCGAGCTACATTAGTCGATTCATGATACGACATTCGAATACCCTCGAACCCGAATTCAACATTCCTCAGCATCGTGCATCCAAAGAACCGAGGATACCTTTAATTACACAAATTCCAAGATCAGACCTTACTCATAAGCTCTTAACCAATAATTAAGTACATAAACAAGTTCGGGCTCAAGGTCAGATTCGGAGGCTTTCGGGTCAGAATTTTGCAAAACGGGCTTCAAAAACGAACTCAGGACGTCGAAAAACATGTGATAGAAGTTTTCGGAAAATTTGACTTTTTGGTCAACGGTCAAAGTCAACGCTGACGTCAGCAGGTCAACGGTCAACGGAGAGGTCAACTGAGTTGACTCGGTTGACTCACTAAGCTGACTTGGCTGACTCACTGAGCTGACTCGGGCTGAGTTGACTCGGTAGATGGGTTGGGCTCGGATACGGGTCGGGTCGATTCGGGTCGGATACAAGTTTTGGTCAAGTACGGGTACGGGTTGGGTCAGACTCGGGTTGGACCGGTTCGGACCGGGTTAGACCGGTTTGGACCCGGTTCACTTACCCAAAAATTCAAGCTCGCCGGCGGTACACCGGATTCTTCACCGGTGACTCAAAAACGTCGTTTCTGCAGAAAGAAAGGTAGATCGTTAGACAAATTTCAAAACCCAACCACGGACACTCAAAACTAACCGGAAATTACACCGGATTTTACCTAAAATAAACACGAGACGGCCGAAGGCGCACTGCTCCGACGAGGCTTCTCCCGACGTTGAAACGACGATCGATCAGAGGGGTTTTAATCGCCACCGCGCAAGGAACTTGGATCTAACAGTTGCGCGACGAAGGGACGATGGTGGCGGCCGAAAATCTCAGAGAATGAAATACGCCCTTGGCTTCTCCGACGAAGCACGCAATCGGGCCTTCACGGCGAAAGGCGGCTCGTAGCCGCGAGTGGCGGCCAGGGATGAGACCGACGAGAGGTGGCGGTCGCGTCGACCATGTCGGTGACGACCACGGCGTAGCGGTGGCCGGGATCGGGGATGACAGACGAAATGGGTTCGAGAGGATTTTGGAAATTTCTAGATTCTCAAATCCCGAGTGGGATCCGAAAAAGGGGTAGCTGAGAAGTCATATCTCTTTTAAAATTCCAATAATCACTAAACATAGTTTAATATTAAACGAGGTGAGATTTAACCAAAATTACTCACAGCATAAACGGTAAGGGCACATGCTCAAAGGCAAGGGGTCCAAGGTTCAAACCCTGATAATACCATTTTCGTTTTATTATTTTTTTATAAGCATTCTTTTTAAGGGTGTTACACGAACCAAGAGCTTTACCATAGGAGAGGACCATGACCATATCACTTGTCGATAACAGTTGGAACTCTATGAGCCACTGTTACCACCGTGCAATTTCAGAACTCTTCTCTGATAATCCTTTGCAAATTGGCATCAGTTGTCTATTGAAGCAGTGGCTTCATCGAGCTCCAAGATTCGGTTTCATTTCAAGAGAACTCTTCCGAGGCAGAAAAGCTGCCGCTGCCCCACACTGCAATTCTCACCTTCATCACTCATTGTCATTGCAATAAAAGGCCATAACTATCATTTTCGATTGAGTTAACCGAGAAAAGGTAATCAATCTATCACAAGGCATTAAGTAAATAGTTAGTAATTTTCAGCTCACCAGATGAATGTAGAATTTTTGGCAGGCCACTGATTAGTGCTTTAAGTTGACACTTATCCAAAACCTGCCACAAGAATACAACAATAAGTTCAAAAAGCTCATTGTTGGAGATCCTTTGGTGTTAATATCCATAACTAATTTGTTCACCTTCCAAATTTCATCATCTGAATAGAGGCCTAACGGGTCTAAATTAGTTTGAATGTTGCCTCTAAATAGTGTTGGCTCTTGAGGGATGATGCTAAGCTTCATTCTCAAATCCTTCAGTCCCATAGAGCGTATATCAAGTCCAACAGCTTCTTTTTTCTTAAAACGGTCAAGACTGACCTCAAATGTTGAACATGTTCTTTCATTGATTTACTATAGATTAGTATATCATCAAAGTAAACCACGCAAAACTTACCCAAGATTGGTCTAAGAACATGATTCATTAACCTCATAAAAGTACTTGGTGCATTAATTAAGCCAAAAGGCATAACCAACTACTCATAAAGGACTTGTTTAGTCTTGAATGTTGTTTTCCACTCATCACCTTCATGTATCCTTATTTGATGGTAACCACTTTTAAGATCAATCTTTGAAAAGAGGTTAGAACCACTAAGCTCATCTAACATATAATCTAAACGGGGAATAGGGTGACGATATTTTACCGTAATCTTTTTTACCGTCCGGCAGTCCACACACATGCGCCAAGTTCCATCCTTCTTTAGCACAAGTAAGACCGACACGATACATGGGCTAAGACTCTCCCTCACGTAGCCTTTTTCCATTAACTCGATACTTGCCTTTGCAACTCCTTAGTTTCTTCGAGGTTGTTTCAGTAAGCTAGTCAGTTTGGAATGAAGGCACCGAGTACGAAATCAATTTGATGTTCTATACCACGGATAGGGGGCAATGCACTTGGAATTTTCTCCAGAAATAAATCATCAAATTCCTTCAATAAAAAAACAACAGAAGAGGGAAAATCTTGATTAAGGTGGTTAGTGTTTAAGAAATTTTCCTTGTACATGAGAACAAGTGCTTCCTTTCCCGTCAATAAACACTTTCTCAACTCTCTCTCTTTTGAAAGAACGCTGATTTTCTTTCCCTCATCTTGGTCACTCTCTTTTTCTTTTACCTCAATTTTTGTCTCTCTCTCTCTGGCTCTTTCGAAACTCTATCTCAAGTGGATTTGATCTTTTTGTACTTGTTTCGATGAAAGTGGGGCTAGAGTAATCTTCTTTGCCCCATGGGTGAATGTATGTCGGTAGGTATACCCGTCATGCACTAAACGCCTGTCGAATTACCATGGTCGTCCTAGTAGTAGGTGACCATCATGCATCAACACAACGTCGCAAAGTACTTCGTCTTTATACTTTCCAATGGAGAAAGCAGTAAGGATTTGCTTGGAAACTTTGAGTTATCCTCCTCATTGAGCCACTGCAGCTTGTAGGGATGTGGATGCTTTGTTGTTGCTAAACCAAGGTTTTCTACCATCAATGTACTAGCAACATTAGTACAACTCCCACCATCTATAATGACAAAGGATACCTTTCCACCTATGTGGCAGCGAGTATGAAAGATGTTCTCGCGTTGTTCATCTCCTTCAATTGACTACGTGTTTAGACTCCTTTTGATAATGAGAGCCTCTCCTTCCACGGCATGCTCCAATTTTTATTCTTCTTGGATAGCAATATCTTCATTCTCATCCTCCTCTTGATCCCATTCGACTTTTCCATCATCTCGAAGAAGCATGGTGTTGCGATTTGGACATTGGCTTGCGATGTGTCCTCGCCCCAAGCACTTGAAACATTGGACATCACGGGATCGAACTGGCATAGTTGTACTTTATCCCTTGATGGTTTCGGCAATGGGTTAAGCATTCTTTGATGAACTGCCTTGTTCATTAGGAGTAAAGGGTGGATTCGGTTTGTAGGGACCTTACCCCCATTTGGTATTGGATCCTTCATAGGCACGGGCTGTGCCTTTCCTCTTGAGTTGCCTCTCCACCTTCATGGCCATATGAACTATGTCTTCAATTTCTACATAATGTTGCAACTCAAAAATGGCAACAATATTAGGATCAATACCGGATAGAAATTTGGCCATTGTGGCTTCTCGATCCTCCTCAATGTTGGCTCAGTTCATGGCTACATCCATCTCTTTGTAATAGTCCTCGACACTACGATTGTCTTGTGTGAGGTTTTGAAGCTTGTTGAACAGATCCCTATGATAGTGAGTTGGAATGAATCACCTCTTTCATCTTATTCCATGTAGAGATAGGGTGCTTGCCATTACGCCTCCTACTAGATGTCAATTGATCCCACCAAATTAGTGCATAATTTGTAAATTCAATGGCCGCAAGTTTTACCTTCTTAATCTTATAATAGTTCTGTCACTCAAAGATGTGCTCAACTTTCTTTTCTCATGCAAGATAGGCTTCAAGATTCGTTCTTCCTTGAAAAGAATAAATGGTAATTTTGATATTGCTGAGATTGTTATCTACTATTGGACTAACTCTTTGGTACCTAGGCTCTTGATGCCTTGTACTTTGCTGAGAGGCTCGCTCGTTTGCATGTTCATCGTCCACCTTGTCAACATATTTTTTCTCGTGTTCAGAAGTACGCCTCCCTTGAGATCTTTCCTCCAAATGTTCTAACCGTTCTTGCATTGGCCCCCAACCTTTGTTACAACAACCTGTCCATTTCTCTTCGGATAATATCTTGAAGATTGGGATTAGTTGCATCCATATTAACATTATTACTATCACCAACAGTGTTTCTCACAGAAGTTTGAGACATGATTAGTAACGCAAATAAAATTATAAACCTCGGCTCGTATGCATGTTCATTGTCCACCTCGTCAACATATTTTTTCTCATTTTCGGAATTACGCCTCTCTTGAGATCTTTCCTCCAAATGTTTTAACCATTCTTGCATTAGCCCCAACCTTTGTTGCAACAACCTGTCCATTTCTCTTTGGATAATATCTTGAAGATTGAGATTAGTTGCATCCATATTAAAATTATTACTATCACCAACAGTGTTTCTAACAAAAGTTTGAGACATGATTAGTAACACAAATAAAATTATAAACCTCACCAGCACAAAAACTTACCTTTCCACTCCAAGAAAATGCACTCACGCTCGTGGTTCACTCGGGATGGCTTTTACCCTTGATGTGAACTCTTGCCTTTTACCACTCTTGCTTCCTTTTCAAGTTCTAGTGGAACTCACTCAAGGCTTACAAGATCTCTTATGGAATTCGACTGAAACAAACTTGGTTAGGTAGTAGTGTGAAGCGATTAAAAGAAAGAAACTTGACTACAAAGAAAGGAAATAAAAGAAATGGCAGAATAAAGAAATGATGAATTTACCCTTCTAATTTTTTTAAGATGAAAAGATTTCTCCCTCCCTCTTTAAAATTTGCTTTTGTTTTTTTTTTTGGAATTTTTTTTACTAACCTGAGAGAGAGTAAACTACAATCTTACTGAATAAACCTTGCTATAATACCAATTGATATGTTTCCGGTTGAGAGCTCTGAATCATATATGTTGTTGTCCGATCGTGATTCGAGTAAGCACTTGAATATCGTTTGTCGTGGCAAGTTAGTTGCCATGACAACTGGGGTTGTGAAGTTTGTCGTGACAATTGGGTTTAAGATAGGAATAGATAGTGTTGAAAATTATGGTAGAAGAAAATATGGATATGGAAGATAGTGGTGGTAGTGTGGGCTTTGTAGGTTTGAAAAGGATGATGGATTGTGACCCGGTAGCCATAATAAGCTAAGAACCAACAATATAAAGTGATGGAAGAGAAGTGATAGAGAGTAGAACGTGACCCACTAGCTATAGAAAGGCCATGAACCAACGCTATAAATAAATAAATGGATGAAGACCACAAGACTAACTTGAAGCCGATAGAGTTCTTCAAGAGAACTGGAATGAAAGCAACCTTTCAAAAAGAGTTTTAATATAAATCAAGTTCCCTTTTCAAATGATCCTAAGGTTCCTATTTATAGAATTTTTAGGCAGCATATGAAAGGTCACACAAAGATGAAACATTCTCATCAATTTAGAAATAAAATGCACTTGAATGCTTTCTCTTTTCTCATCCTTAAAGCTGGCTGAATATTCTAGATCATTCTAGAAATGAATCTAGACAATTTGAAGCTGAACATAGCCTTAATTTCGTACAAGGAATGAAGGACTCTTGGGCTACCTTGTCTTGCTTTTCTAGGAAGAGAAATGGGGGATGAATGTAGACATTGAGTGAATATTTTCTAGAAAGAATTTTATGAAAAAATGGTCTGCTTGAGCATAGGGTGCTCATGAAGAAGGGATGGGGCCTCTTTGGTCAAGGAAAGATGCTCTTGTAAGCAGTTTAAAAAAAGCTGCAACCACAATGTTAAATCGTTGATGTTTGTTATGTAACCGCTACATGATCCACAATTCCATGAGCTTGGGCTTCTGTTGCTGACATAAAAACATCTATTTCCATGTCTTATTTTACGATCATATCTCTTTCAACTTGAGGAATTTCTTTAAAAGAAGAGACAAGAGCAGTTATGCCTTTTTCTCATCCTGGATAAGCAACTAAGAGCCCTTCAATAGCGTAGCGGATCTTCTTGATCCAATGTGAAGACAATGTATGTTTGACATGGACCCGGTGAAATTGAATTCTCCATGAAGATGCAAAGTACCAACGGCTAGACGGTAAGACTGGAAGTTCATATATTTTTAGGAAATAGGGGTGGAGCTGAACAAGAAGTGAAATATAACATATAATGGAAACCGAGGATTTCCTTCTTTGCCATGTATTTCTTTATGAGATTCCCTATTCAGTCAGGAAAGACACCACCCCTGCCGGAGTTGAGCTTTCTCCCTTGCCGCCCACTAGGAGGTGACTCTTCCTATTCCATGAAATCTTCATCACTTGATTGTCTTAATAAGTGGATTAAATCAACCTTCATTGCTTGATCCCTTGAAGAATTTGAACAACCATTTGAATTGGATGATAAAAATTAGCTTTGAATGCCTTAAATAGGTGAATAAAGGAGGTCTTCAATGGCTTCTCTCTTGGATGAAGTTGAAAAGACTCCTCCTAGGTTCAAGATTCATCCACACGTCCATGCACCTTTCACAAAGATAGACCTTATTTAAACTTTAAATAAAAAAACATGCATGAATGAACTACTTCCCTAAATGAACTCACAAAGGTATTCCTCCCCGCTTTAATGAACATCATGTTTATTGAATGCAATGAGTATTTATGCAAACATTAATTTCTCATGCAAATTCATGTATAAGTAAAATAAAGTATTTCTCTCTTGTTGTTGGTCATTCTTCTTCTTATTCCAAGCTTTTCATAAACAAACTTTCCATGGCTGCTTCGAATTTCTTGGCCCTTGTACGTGTAATGGGCCTACTTGGGTATTCTTCCGGGTCTTTGCTTCTAGGAATCACATCATTATGTTCTCACGAATTGTCCCACTCTGGATCCAAAAAACTTGAGAAACATAGGCAATGGATCCAAATATGTGAACCTATCAACAAGAATCAACGGAAAAAGAACTAAATCAGTGACAGGAAGACATGATGCTTACTAATACTATATGTACTAGTAGGAATACTTGTTTGGAATCTCACAATTCCTGAAAGTTTCGGTATCTCTCCTAGCACTGCATACAAGATTGAGGATTTTCATGCCCCGACCGGTTCGCAAACAACTATCTTCCGCCCTCTTTTTTATTTTTAGATCCACATTACTAATTGTTGGACTTGCAGTTTCAGGAACCCAACTGAAATTGTCTGCTTCTACAGTTACACTTTTATCAGAATTATGGAGGGGAAATCTCCTTACTTCACTATTCTTGAGTTCATCATCGGTCAGAAAAGTATGATTTTGACCGAATGAAACTTTGACTTGTATAAGAATTGAATATGCATCAGGTAACATTTCAACATGTTATGACATGATTCCTAGAGTTGCAAGAACTATGAAAATAGTACCGGCATTTAGTGGGGCACTCCCAAATAGAGCACATCCCAAGAAGACAACTGAAGAAACAATGGTTTGAGAGATCCAATACAAGATGAAGGCATAAGGCCTCAAAAACTGTTGTTTAGCAAGCCACTTGAACTCGTTGCTGCGTAGGGATTCGACTAAGCCCTTGAATTTCTCCTCCCAGATTGCAACTTGATGATCTTCATGCTGTTTAAGATCTCAGAAATGGCTCTCAATCTATCATCTTGTGAGATCATAAATTGAGATTGATATTTTTTATGATCTTTGCAAATGGCATATTAAAAAATCCGCATACGGCAAAAGGGACTACACCCAGTATAGCACCCAATCCCACAACCCGAAAAAGCACTCGAATAGACATAAAAAGCTACAATACAAGACTCCAAGTCAAATGAAACCACCATGGAAACTCTCCCATCCTATAGGCATCTACAGATATGTAATTCACAATCTCCCTAGTTGAATGTCTCTGCCTTTCTAAACTCGAAAGCTTCAGCTGCGTCTGATAGACTGCCACCATTAATGCCAATCTCATCCACATTCCAGACCTCCTCGAAGAAAAAAACCAATACCTCTGGGATAATGACTCAACAACCTTGGATACAATGAGACATCCTAGTAAAACAAGACCATCCTGCAGGTTTTCCTTTTCCCGCTTCGAATAATTTACAAAAGCATAGAGCAACAAAGGAAGTGCTACAACAGAAATCATCCTAAGAACTGCACAAACTGCTATAAGTAAATTTTCCTTGAAGTACACATTTGTTATGGTTGTAAGAACAAAGTTTCTCCTATCACTAGAGCTTTTTTCTCTTATAAGTGACTCCCATGCATTAGCAAACTTTCGATATGCCAAATTGGATTCAACTTCGGTACTAATAGAAGGTATGTCTTCAAGAGTTAAAGGTCTCAAATAACCCCTGGAAAGCAAAGGATTAATCCAAGAAAATGATAGTTTGCTAAAGAAATTGGCCTCACCAAGTTCTACCTAGGTTTCTTCCTCTAATGGAGGCTCTAATAGACTCGTGTTTCCTAGCCAAACCAATCAAGATTCTAAGATCACAAAACAGCAGCAAGATGTTCACAGGCCATGGAAAATTTCGAACACATCGATCCGGTGTGTTCTAGATAGAACTTTGATAAAAAAAATCACATGTTATGATGTATGAACAAGCAACGAAATTGATAATGAAATCCAAATTAATCCTCTTGGAAAGTAGATAGAAAACAACACAAATATATTATTTCCACCATTATTCATATCAAACTCCACCAATTGTATCAATCATTATCAGTACACAACTTTTAATAGATAAATCATTGACAGATGATGAGTGCTTTTGAAGAACTAATGTTTTGATATAATAATTGAAATATAGTTTTTGGACTAGATTGAAAAGAATTCAAAAGTGTCTTTAAGTCCAAACAACTTGAAAATAAGTTTGTGGATGGTTTAAATGGTTTTGGCAATGTTTGAAACTTTTTTAAGTAACCAAACCAGAGTTTTCAAGGTACCCGTTTCGAAACAGGGGGCCTATATTGAAACATTTTGAAACTGCCAAAACCAGTACCAAAACAAGGCTTGCCCGTTTCGATACGGAGGGTCTTCGTCTCGAAACACCCTTTTGGTGTTTCAATACGCCCAACAGTCAAAACCTCCCCAACGGCTATTTTCCCAACGGTAATTTAAATTGCAGCTTAACTATCACTCGTACCGAAACGGGTTGTAACTGTTTCGATACGGCTTGAAGGGTTTTGAAACGGACAGAGGCATTTTGATAGGACCTGCTACATCAGACTTCAACGGCTAGTTCTAAAGAAGGTCGTTCCGATACGGGTTTGAGTGTTTCGAAATGGACGTCTGCAGAACAACATTTATGGTGGGAAATAAAGTCTCCAACGGCTCCAAAACAACCCCAACGGTCCTCAATGGCTATAAACTCAATTGGGAGTATAAAAGGGACCTCCAAGCATCAAGAGATGACTAATGTTTCAATTGTCAACAACATAATGATCAAGAATTTGTCTTAGAGCTTAATTGTTCATTTTCTTGTATAGACAACACTAGTGAGCTAAATATTGTCAAATTTGCTCAAGTGTTTAGGTTTTTGGTGAGAGCTAAATAGTGCAAACAATTACCTATTAGAGGGGTTTCAAGTTTGCTTTAGAATTTCTCTTGTGAGAGACTGTTTGATTAAGCTAAGGGTAGTTAGCTTAATCGTTGTAACGGTTTCCTCCTAAATAGTGCAAACACTTCTTGGATGATACCTCCCGACGTGAATAGAAGGGTGAACACCAATGTTGTTGAATTCTTCCTTAGCCACTTAACCTTGTACTTATCCCTAAGTCGAGATGGTTTAACCATAAACTAGAAAACTCGTATTTATTTCGTTCGTATGCTTGACTCTCCCGATATCAAACAAATAAATAACCTCACAATGCTCTCTCGATACTCTTGCGAGATGTGAAAACCAGAATAAATAAACTTGAAGTTTTATTGCTTTGAACAGAAAATTCCTAAAACAGTACAATTCTTGCAACTACTTTACAGAATCAACCCTTAGCCCTATAGGAAGTTTAGAACATGATGAGAGGGGGAAAACGACAAGGGTTTTGGGGAAGACGGATAGAGATGAGATATCCTTCCTGTTGCGTGTAAAATAGTCTATCGCAATGGTAGTGCAAGTGTACACGACGCAAGTAGTAAGTGATACGAAGTATCGGATATCGTCTCCACAAGGATTGGGCTAATGACTTCACCTTGATTTACTGCACGAAGTAAAGGAAATATTTTAGAAAGTTGTCACGAATAATAAAATAAAACGTAAATAAAAAGATTGAGAAATCAAGATAGAGAGAATGGGCCGATGTTGAATTGCTCGGTAGTGCAGGTATTGAATTGTTTAGGATCTCTAGTTCTGTCGTCGCCCCCGTCGCCGACAGCACCTGTCGCGACGTCTGTCCGTTAGTTGTCGCGGCAGCAGACACTAACTCAGTACTTCAAGCTTGGCAAGAATCCCAGATCTGCCTTGCCCTATCCCTAGGCACAAGTCTGTCGATGAACACGTCTTTGACGATACCTCCCGGCGTGAATCGAAGGATGAACACCGATGTGTATGAATTCTTCCTTAGCCACTTAACCTCGCCTTATCCCTAAGCACGAGATGGTTCAACTATAAACTAGAGAACTCGCTTCTATCTCTTTCGTATACTTAACTCTCCCGATGCTAAGTAAATAGATAACCTTACAATGCTCTCCCGATGCTCTTGCAAGATATTAAAACCAAGATAAAAGAACTTGAAGTTTATTTTATTGAACTTGAAAAAATCCTAAAACAAAGCAACCCTTGCAACTACTTTACAAAACAACCCGTGGCCCTAGGGGGAATTTAGAACATGTCGGTGACGGGTGGACGGCAGGGTTTCGGTTTGGGTTATGGGGTAATCGGTTATGCCCTAGGTTTAATCTATGCCCTTTATATAAGCTTTGGGCTCAAGTTATCTAAGGTAACAAGGATTACAACTTTAATTAAAAGTATGATTCTAATAAAGACTAAATCTCTAAAGTATCCTACTTTCTAGCCGCATCCTTGCTTTTAGGGATTTCCTCTCCTTTGAGCTTTGGCTTGACATATCTTTTGATCCGGGGCTTGGAAAATTATTTGGCTTCCACACGACAGATGAGCAGATTTTTCTCTATCTATCGATGTCCACTTCATTTTTTCTCTTCAATAATCTGTTGTCACCATGCTGTCACGACAGGTCCATGACAGGTTCGTCTTCTTCAGCTACTTGTTCAGTTCAGCTTTCCTGCTTATCTGCCCTTCGCCTGCCTTCATCGTCAACCAAGGCTGTTACCTGCAAAATGCACCATCTTTTAGTAGAATCCGTGCCTTTTATATAATTGTGATGTTTTATTGAAAACTAACCTAAATGCAATGCAATGATGCTTGAATGCAGCAGAAATATGGGTTAAAAAGGGTGTAAATAATAGAACTTTTACACACTCAACACACCCCCAAACTCAAGTCTTTGCTTGCCCTCAAGCAATTAAACCTAAAGAAAAATGAAAATTTTTGTGTTGGCCTTCAAACAGTGAACTGTCCCTTACCTGTCGCTCATTCTCTATGGCGGCAGCAACCTGTCGGAAAGGTTAGGATCTGTCCGGAATCTCCCTATAGTTCTCGTGCAGTGTGTGCATGCTTGTGAACAGTTATATGCTAAGACTCTCTTAGTTTCACTAGAATATTCAACTCCTTAACTCAAATCTTTATGCCAAAGTTTATTTTTTTAGAAGGCACATTTTCATGCTTCTTTTTCTTCTATTTTCAAGCTAAAATTTTTCTAGAGCCAGTTTTGGGCACCTCTAGTTAGCTTCCTAGAGCCGGTTTCGGGCACCTCTAGGTTTTTGATTTTCTTTTACTAAACTTCTTTCCTAGAGCCAGTGTTAGGCACCTCTAGGGGCTATCCAAGTTCTAAGCTTCCTATTCTAGTTTGGCTAAAAGAAATCTAAGCAATATAACAGTCACAAAAGTGTTTAAGTTTTCAGAACTATAGAAAGGCTCTAAACTTTTCCTTAACCTGTCCTAAAGATGCTGCCACGACAGAGCTGTCATGACAGGTAAGTTAACTTCACAGTTTTAAGCCAACAGTTTAATTTTCTGAAATTTTTATTTTTTTTTTATTTTTTTTTTAGAGATAAGTAAATAAAAAAAGACACAACAGTTAAACAAAAGATGTGCTAAAGATGCCATTAAATATGGAGGGTTGCCACCCCCAAACTCAAGGGTTGCATTGCCCTCAATGCAAAACAAACTTAAAAACAAATAAAGAAAAACAAGATAGAAAAAAAAGTACATCACAATTATATAAGGGCAGGCAGCAATAAGAGGAGAAAAGAAATAAAAACTTAAATTTTATGCGCTGTCCTCGCTGCTGCTGCTGACGCGGATTTGATGGTAGCGTCTGCGTTGAGGAGGTGGCTGGGCAGGTTCCGGAGCAGGTTGATCGACAGATTCGTCAGCCTGTTGAGGGGCATGGTCTTCCTCCGGTTGGGGGACAGGGTCGTCAGCAGGTGGAAGGGCAGGTGGCTCCACTAGCCTGACATCGGAACTGCTGCTGCTGCTGTCCCAGCTGGTGGTCATGATGGCTTTGGACAGCCTTCGCTTGTCTGCGACATGCTTAATGCGTTTCACCCGTGTGAAGGCGCTGTCCAAATTCCTCCGGACAAGGGGGCTGTCGTCAGTGGCAGCTCGCTTTGTTCCTCGAGGGGAGGTGTCTGCCGGTGGGCTGCCGTCTGCCGTCGGGGAAGGTGTGGAGGAGGCAGATTCTCCATGGGGAGAGACAGGTGGTGTGGGAGTAGGGGATGGGATATTGAAATAATGGGCGGGGAAGGTGGGGAAAAAGACATCCGAAAAATTCAAAGTATTGGTAATGAAGTTTACCGTGGCATTGGAGAAGTCTCGGATGAATGTCATTAAGCCCATCTGGCGTTCCTCAATCCGCAGGACGGCAGCAAGGATGTGGGCGTTCTGATCTGCCGGAGCGGTGTTGGTGGCAGCTTCTGGGGCAGGTTCGGTGGCAGGCTCGGTGGCAGGCTCATCATCAGACTCAGCCGGAGGGGCGTTTGGATCGAAGGCGTTGAGGGGCGATACGACTACCAGCTCCATGAGGCTGGAGATGTTGCTGTCTGTCCAGCCGCTGCCCTTCTTGATTTTGTCTGAGTCTTCCTCCGGTACGGCAGCGCATCGACAGAGGGCAGTTATGGTGCAGGGCAGGCAGAGTCGTGAGTCCGAGCGGAAGGCGCAATCAAGAATGCTGTCCCTCATGTACTTGCCCACATTGATGGGCCTGTTGTGCATGATAGAGTGGATGAGGGCCAGCCGCTGTCGGTTGACTGTCGTATGGTGGGACGAGGGCAGGATACGCTTTTTGATAAAAGCGTTCCATAACTTTGCCTCAGGTAGGAGCTGCCCCCTATTGACAGAATGAGGGTTCTTCTTACTTGTGCTCCATGTCGTTCCCGCTTCTATCAACTCCCTCATGACAGCATTGTGGCCGGCAGCGTCGAGTGTGTCCCAAAACTGTTGATGAGCATCGTCATTGGGGCCGAAGAAGAGGCCGAAGACATGGTTGATGCTGCTGGCGGTAAAAGGGACTGTCACTCCTCGGACGGTGACAGATGTCGCCGTCTTGCTCTCGATCGCCGCATAAAACTCCCTGACTAGGGTGTCATTAAGTTCTGCCGGCTGCTCGGCGAAGTCTTCCCACAGTTGAGCTGTTATGGCCTGCATGATGAACGGCCGGAGTCCAAACAGAGGGGCATCCCTGTTGTAGATGAAGCTTCGCTCCTCCCAAAGTTCCTTGTTAGCGAACGGGGATGCTGCTGCGGAAGAGGAAGCGGCAGCAGCGTTCTGTCGGGTTTGTCGTGAAGACATATTTGGTTGCAAGGGCTGAAAATGAAAGAAAATAGATCAAACTAGAAGAGAATAGCAAGAGAGAAAATCTGAAGTGATGAAAAATGAAAAGGAGAAGGGGTTTATATAGCTGTCGGGGAGCTGCCCATTTAATGCCGCAACGGCAGGCGGGAATAACGGAGCGGCAGATTGAATGTAGAGTGTCTGACACGTCTGACGAGCATTAATGCCTCTGCTGTGCGTCTGCCGCACGATTCTTCGTCTGCTGTGCGTCTGTTGACAGCCTGTCAACTCCGTCTGCGCCGGCAGCCGAAACGACAGGTTATCATAAATGGGCTTTATTGGGCTGGTGGATGGGCGGTGGGCTTGGGCCACTTGCTTTATTTCCTAAAAACTGAAATTGACCACAAAACATTATTCGAATAGAATAAGTCTAATGCCTAATAAATAATATTAATAATAAAAATAAAAATAAAAGAATTAGGTTAAATTAGGGATGCCTTGTGGGGCATCACCTAAAGTAACCACTTCTTGTATTCCTGGGGCTTCAGTCCCCTGATAGTGCTTGAGGCGTTGTCCATTGACTTTGAATTGGTGCTCGTCCTTTAGTGATTGAATTGTAATGGCACCATGGGGAAAAACTTGAACTACTTGAAACGGGCCAGACCATCTAGATTTGAGTTTCCCTGGAAAGAGTTTCAACCTAGAATTAAACAACAACACAAGCTGCCCTGGGCAGAACTGTCGTGGCAGCAACTTCTTGTCATGCCACTTCTTAGTTTTTTCCTTGTAAATCCTTGCATTGTCGTAGGCCATTGTCCGTATTTCATCTATCTCATTCAAATCCAACAACCTTTTCTGGCCTGCCTTGTCCAAGTCCATGTTTACTGCCTTGATCGCCCAATATGCCTTGTGTTCTATCTCGACAGGCAGATGACAGGTTTTCCCATAAATCAAACGGTATGGAGACATGCCCAATGGAGTCTTGAAAGCTGTTCTGTATGCCCATAATGCATCATTCAGAAGCAAAGACCAATCTTTCCTAGTTGGTTTAACCATTTTTTCTAGAATGTTCTTCACTTCCCTATTGGATATCTCAGCCTGTCCATTGGTCTGTGGGTGGTATGCTGTCGCGATTCTGTGCTTGACACCATATTTTCTCAAGGCGGCAGCAATTACCTTGTTGTCAAAATGTCTCCCTTCATCACTGATAATCGCCCTAGGGATGCCAAATCTAGAAAAGATGTTTTTGTGCAAAAACTTTTGGACTGTTTTGGCATCATTCTGTTGAGTTGCGATTGCTTCTACCCACTTGGAGACATAATCCACTGCTAGGAGGATGTAAAGATTTCCACAAGAAGATGGAAAAGGTCCCATAAAATCAATCCCCCAAACGTCGAAGATTTCGACTTCTAAAATATTCTGCAGTGGCATCTCGTTTCTCCTCGAGATGTTACCTGTCCGCTGGCACCTGTCACAGTTTTTGTAAAATTCCTGTGCGTCCTTATACAGTGTCGGCCAGTAGAACCCTGACTGCAGCACCTTGGCAGCAGTTTTGTTGCCTCCTAAGTGTCCTCCATATTGTGAAGCATGACAGTGATGGAGAATGTCTTCTTGTTCTTCTTGTGGTATGCATCTCCTTATAACCTGATCTGCGCACATTTTGAAAAGAAGAGGTTCGTCCCAATAATAATGTTTAACATTATTTTGAAACCTCTTCCTGGCTTGGTAAGTAAGATCAGAAGGTAATATTCCGCTAACTATAAAATTAACGAAATCAGCATACCAGGGAAGGTTAGAAGACTTACCTGCCGCCATGGCTGTCGCGACAGCTATTGCGGCAGCAAAGAGCTGCTCATCTGGGAAGGTCTCCAATATGTGTGTCTCATCTGGCGGTAGACTCTGTCCCGTCTCCAACCTCGACAAGTGATCTGCCACCTGATTTTTTGTCCCCTTTTTATCTTTTATCTCAAGGTCGAACTCTTGTAATAGTAATATCCATCGTATCAACCTAGGTTTTGCATCTTTTTTTGCAAATAGATACTTGAGGGCAGAGTGGTCGGTGTGTATTATAACCTTCGTTCCAAGTATGTAAGAACGAAACTTGTCGATGGAAAACACCACAGCTAACAGCTCCTTTTCCGTGGTGGTATAATTCACTTGGGCATCATTCAATGTTTTGCTGGCGTAATATATGACATGAAATAGCCTGTCCTTGCGCTGCCCAAGTGCTGCCCCGACAGCATAGTCACTAGCATCACACAATTTCAAACGGTTGCGTCCAGTCTGGTGGCTGTACTATGGGGGCTGTCACTAACTTTTCCTTCAGAACCTTGAATGCTTCAGTACATTCTTCATTAAAGTCAAAGGGTCGGTTCTGCTCTAGGAGATGACATAGGGGTTTCGTGATTTTTGAGAAATTGGCAATAAATCTCCTATAAAAACCAGCATGCCCTAAAAAACTCCTAATGCCCTTGACTGTTGTTGGTGGCGGCAGCTTCTCTATGACCTCTATTTTTGCCCTGTCGACTTCTATCCCACGGCAGCTAATCTTATGGCCTAAGACTATCCCTTCATTCACCATAAATTGGCATTTTTCCCAATTTAAAACCAAGTTAGCTTTTTCGCATCTTTCGAGCACCTTTTGTAAATTGCCTAGACAACTCTCAAAATCGTCTCCAAAGACAGAAAAATCATCCATAAAGATTTCTAGGAAGTCCTCAACCATGTCCGAGAATATAGCCATCATGCACCTTTGGAAGGTGGCAGGTGCGTTACAGAGTCCAAATGGCATCCTCCTAAATGCGTATGTACCGTAGGGGCATGTGAAAGTCATTTTCTCTTGGTCCTCTGGTGCAATAGCAATTTGATTATATCCTGAATAACCATCAAGAAAACAATAGTAAGGTTTACCCGCTAATCTATCAAGCATTTGATCAATAAAGGGTAAAGGGAAGTGGTCCTTTCGGGTAGCTTTGTTAAGCTTCCGATAGTCCATACAAACCCTCCAACCGGTCACAGTCCTGGTTGGGATTAACTCGTTGTTTTCGTTGGTTATTACAGTCATGCCTCCTTTCTTGGGAACGCATTGCACCGGGCTTACCCATTTGCTGTCGGAGATGGCGTAAATAATACCAGCATCTAACCATTTAATTATTTCTTTACGCACTACCTCCTTCATTGCAAGGTTTAACCGCCTTTGGGCATCAATAGTCGGCTTATGATCTTCCTCTAGGAGGATTTTGTGCATACAGATTGCCGGACTAATGCCCTGGATGTCTGCTATCGTCCATCCTATCGCCCTTTTATGCTGCCTCAACATGTCGATCAGCTGTCGTTCCTGTTCCTGCGGCAGCTTAGCAGAGATGATTACAGGCAGTGTGTTATCACAACCAAGATAAGCATATTTAAGCTGCCCTGGCAGGGGCTTAAGTTCTAAGACAGGTGGTTCAACAGTGGAGGGCTTTTGGATTAAATGGTTATCCGAAGTGTAATTCAAGGGTTCGAATAACTTACCTGGACGATGGTCTAACCAGTTTACCTCCTCATGACCTTCAATATCAGATGTATCGGATTCAGAGGGGTTACTGTCGTCGGTGCTATCGTCGTCACTGTCGTGACAGGTCTTTAGATGGCTGTCGCAGCAGTGACCAAATTTTATATCTCGGCAGCCTGACCTGATGCAGGGGTAATCAAAGGTCACCTCGATGATGGCTTTGCATTCCTCGTCCACATCGGCATGTTTCATTGCTTGGAGAACATTCAACTTAATTTCTTGATCGTTCACGCGCATGGTGAGTTCTCCTTTCTCCACATCAATCAACGATCTTCCCGTGGCTAAGAAAGGTCGTCCGAGGATGACTGGTGCGTTCTCATCTGCCTCACAATCTAAAATAAGAAAGTCAGCAGGAAAAATAAGTTTATCCACTCTTACCAAAATGTCTTCAATTTTTCCTTCGGGGTGAACGTAAGAGCGGTCGGCGAGCTGTAGGGTAACTGTCGTGGGCCGCGCCTTGCCAATACCTAGTTTCTGAAAAATAGATTTGGGCATTAGATTAACACTAGCACCAAGATCACAAAGTGCCTTACCCACAAATTTATCGCCGATTACGCAAGGTATGAGGAAGCTCCCCGGATCCTTCTTTTTCTGGGGTGGTTGTCGATGAAGAATACTCATGCAACCCTCTTGCATCCTTACCGTTTCAAATTCCCCAAGTTTAGATTTTTTAGACATGACATCCTTGAGAAATTTAGCATAACCGGGCATCTCCCTAACAGCATCCTTGAGAAATTTTTTTGAGTTGAGATTCATTCTTAGCTTGTTGTATCCGTTGAGGAAAAGGTGGTGGAGGACGATAATCAGCAATGCGTCCTTCCCACTGCATGCGAATCTGAGGACGATAATCTTCCTTTTTCTCCTCTGTCGCTTCTGCTGTCGTGACAGGATCATCGGCAGCAGTCTGTTTGTCACCTGTCGGGGCAACTTCCTCGGCAGGTTTGTTCAAAGCAGGGTCCTTTTCTGTATCAACTTCTTTTTCCGGCCCTGGTAGCTTTTTCCCACTCCTAGTAGTAATTGCCTTACATTGCTCATGTGGGGGTGGTCTAGCATTTTCAGTATTGCTAGGGAAACCTCCATTCTGCCTTGGTTTAATATGCTGCGACACCTGACCCATTTGTGTCTCTAGAGATTTTAAGGTGGCCTCATGGTTTGTCATTCTCATCTTAGTCTCGTCCATAAAATTTTCCGTCTTTTTGACAAACTGATTAATATTATCCATATACGTGCCAGTCTGAGACATAAAGGTAGCCAGAGTCTGCTCCAATACACTACTCGTGGCAGGTGGTGGCTGCTGTTGTTGCTGAGGCAGCAGGTTCTGCGGCAGGTTCTGCGGCTGCAGTTGCTGTCGCGTCAACAATCTAGGACCCCCCTGATTCTGATGATGTGCTTGCGGATTTAGGGCATTGTTAGGATTACTCCAGGAAAATTTGGGATCTTTCCTCCAATTAGGGTTGTAGTTGTTGGAATTGTAGTTTGGCTTGTAATTTCCAACATATTTCCCTTCTTCTATGTTTATAGGGCACTCATCCCTACTATGATTTCCCTCACAAGTGGCACAAATTTCCTCGACAACAAACCCTCGTACTTCCTCTTCGCTCAATAAGTGTTTCATGGCTTTAGTGAGGAATGCTACCTGTGATTTCATAGTGCTGTCAGCCTCATAGTATTTGACAGCAAGTACCCTTTTACCCCCTCTTCTAGCTGTCGGAAACTGCTCCTCATTCTTAGCTAGATTCTTCAGAACTTGTAATGCCTCGTCCGGATCTTTATCCAATAATAATCCATTTGCTGCAGAATCAATGCGAATGCGAGTTTGTAAGTTAGCAGCATTATAAAACTTAGTTACTTGATTCCAGACGGGGAATCCATGCATTGGGCAGTTCCGTAGAAGAGTAGTAAATCTGTCCCAGGCCTCGTGCATCGGCTCGTCATCTTCCTGTTGAAAAGTAGCAATTTCGTTACGTAATCGCTCAGATAAATGTGAAGGATTAAAACGAGATAAGAATTCACGAGTTAGATCTGCCCAAGTCATAATGGAACCCGGTGTAAGTTTATTCCACCAAGTTTTAGCTCTATCCCTTAATGAATGGGGGAATAACCGAAGACTCAGTATCTCCGGACTAACTCCTGGTAGCCTAAACGAACCACAGATCTCCTGGAACGTTTTGAGATGCTCCCTAGCATCTTCTGTCGCAGAACCACTAAACTGTCCGGCGTTATTGATCATACTAAACATGACAGGTTTAAGTTCAAAGTTATCAACATCAATATCCGGCAGTGTGGTCTCCAGCTCTACATGGTCATTCAGCATGTAGTCACGACATGACCGTCGTCCACCTGCCCCAGGCGGATCGCCGACAGGCGGTATGTCTCCTCCAGCAGGGTGGTTACGGGCCATCTGCTCTAGCTGTTCTTCAAGGTATTCGTTCCTGTCTAAGAGATGGCGAATCTGTTTCTTGAGATTGAATGATCGTTCGATTTCCGGATCTAACTTATACTCAGGATCTTCGCCTCTTTTCGATCTGCGCATAAACAAGAGAACCTTGTGAAAAGCAAGAGTTGAAAACACAAAATAAAAATTAAAGAAAAACTAAAAACGAAAACAAAAATAAAATAAAATAAAATAAAAAAAATAAAAGCAAAAAGTGCAATAAAAGAAAGATGTAGTTATGTTGCCAATCCCCGGCAACGGCGCCAAAAACTTGTTGCGTGTAAAATAGTCTATCGCAATGGTAGTGCAAGTGTACACGACGCAAGTAGTAAGTGATACGAAGTATCGGATATCGTCTCCACAGGGATTGGGCTAATGACTTCACCTTGATTTACTGCACGAAGTAAAGGAAATATTTTAGAAAGTTGTCACGAATAATAAAATAAAACGTAAATAAAAAGATTGAGAAATCAAGATAGAGAGAATGGGCCGGTGTTGAATTCCTCGGTAGTGCAGGTATTGAATTGTTTAGGATCTCCAGTTCTGTCGTCGCCCCCGTCGCCGACAGCACCTGTCGCGACGTCTGTCCGTTAGTTGTCGCGGCAGCAGACACTAACTCAGTACTTCAAGCTTGGCAAGAATCCCAGATCTGCCTTGCCCTATCCCTAGGCACAAGTCTGTCGATGAACACGTCTTTGACGATACCTCCCGGCGTGAATCGAAGGATGAACACCGATGTGTATGAATTCTTCCTTAGCCACTTAACCTCGCCTTATCCCTAAGCACGAGATGGTTCAACTATAAACTAGAGAACTCGCTTCTATCTCTTTCGTATACTTAACTCTCCCGATGCTAAGTAAATAGATAACCTTACAATGCTCTCCCGATGCTCTTGCAAGATATTAAAACCAAGATAAAAGAACTTGAAGTTTATTTTATTGAACTTGAAAAAATCCTAAAACAAAGCAACCCTTGCAACTACTTTACAAAACAACCCGTGGCCCTAGGGGGAATTTAGAACATGTCGGTGACGGGTGGACGGCAGGGTTTCGGTTTGGGTTATGGGGTAATCGGTTATGCCCTAGGTTTAATCTATGCCCTTTATATAAGCTTTGGGCTCAAGTTATCTAAGGTAACAAGGATTACAACTTTAATTAAAAGTATGATTCTAATAAAGACTAAATCTCTAAAGTATCCTACTTTCTAGCCGCATCCTTGCTTTTAGGGATTTCCTCTCCTTTGAGCTTTGGCTTGACATATCTTTTGATCCGGGGCTTGGAAAATTATTTGGCTTCCACACGACAGATGAGCAGATTTTTCTCTATCTATCGATGTCCACTTCATTTTTTCTCTTCAATAATCTGCTGTCACCATGCTGTCACGACAGGTCCATGACAGGTTCGTCTTCTTCAGCTACTTGTTCAGTTCAGCTTTCCTGCTTATCTGCCCTTCGCCTGCCTTCATCGTCAACCAAGGCTGTTACCTGCAAAATGCACCATCTTTTAGTAGAATCCGTGCCTTTTATATAATTGTGATGTTTTATTGAAAACTAACCTAAATGCAATGCAATGATGCTTGAATGCAGCAGAAATATGGGTTAAAAAGGGTGTAAATAATAGAACTTTTACACACTCAACACTTCCCTAGGTCGAATTACATGCCTTTATATAGGCCTTGGGTCTAAGTTTTCTAATATGGCAAGAATACAGGTTTAAACTAAAGTACAACTCTATTGGAGATTAAATCTTCTGAGTATATGCCTTTAATTCGTCCTCTTTTCTTGCTTTGGGTTTCTTCCTTAGACTTTGGGCTTGGCCTTCCTTCTACCTTAGGGCTCAAAAAAATATAGGAGTGGTCCACGATAGACCGGCTTGAATTCCTCTATCTGTCGAGCTCCACTTCACTTTTCCCTTTCCCTATGCTATCGTCATGGCTGCCACGGCAGTGGCCACGGCAGCATCTTGCTTCTCAACTCTAGTCCTATGTTCCAGCTCTCCTCATTCGTTGTCCTAAGTCTGCCACAGCAGATACCTGCAAAAGTGACCAAAATCAGTAGCAACTGTGCCATTTTATCTATTTGTGATGTATATGTGAAACTTTACCTAAATGCAATGAATTATGCTTGAATGCAGCAATAATATGGGTTAAATAAGGGGTAAAATATAGAACTTTTGCACACTCAACACACCCCCAAACTCAAGTTCTTTCTTGCCCTCAAGCAAATATGACCTAACTAAAATGAAAGCTTTTTGTTTTGGCTTAATTTAGTGAACCTTTCCTTACCTACCACGTATTCCCTATCAAGAGCAATACCTTGTCGGGTGTTTCTGGATTTATTTGGAACAATGCTATAATTCTTGTGTAGTGTGTGCAGGTTTTTGTGAACAACTATGTATCTAGACTCCTTAAATCTACCAGAATAAGCATGCTTACAAACTTGTGTTTATGCCAATTCATTTTTTCAGGAGGCAATTCTTAGGCTCCTTTAGTTTTTCTGACTCTTGATTTAACTGTATCTTTTATGGAGGCAATTCTTAGGCTCCTTTAGTTTTTCTAACTTAAGCTCAAAGAGAAATCTCCCTAAATCAGTGCAAGGCAGTTTTGCAAGCAAATGAGTCTGAATTCTTTCCCTTTTTTTGATTTTCCTAGAGCCATTGATAGGCACCTCTAGAGGCAAATTCAAGTGGGTAAACAATCCTATTCTAGTGTACTATAGAAGTTTAGATAGCATAAGAGTCACAAAAGTGTTGTACAGATCAGAATCATAGTGGGGCTCTAAACATATCCTAAAATTTCCTAAAGGCACTATCACGACAGAGTATGTTGCGGTAAGTAAGTTTAGTTCAAAAGACTTAAGCCAGATTTTTGTTTTGTTTTTTTTTTTCACAAAAATAAACTAAATAATAACTAATACTTAAACACAGATTTAAGACTCAACTAACACTTCATTACTGGAGGGATGCCACCCCCAAACTTGAGGGTTGCATTGCTCTCAATGCATGACAACATGAAAGATGACAAAATAAAATAAAACACATCACAAAAGAAATAAAACAGCAAAGACAACAATTATAAGATAGAAACTTAAGTTGAGGAGTTGTCATCGCTGCTGTTGCTAATCTGGAGCTGCCGGCGGGCAGTGACTTTAATGGCAGGGGCCGGCAGTGTGCTGGGGGAGGCAGAGGATGTCTTCTTCTTTTCTTCTCGAGGTGGTTGGATGCGTGTTGGTGAGATGTGTGGGGGCTTGTCCAAAACCTCGACCTCATCATCGGAGCTGTTGCTGCTGGCAGATTTGCCTTGGCCGGAGGGTCCTTCGCCTTCCTCGTTGAGCTTCTGCCTTTTCATTGGCGTGAAATCCTTGAAGAGGTCTCGGGCAACTGAGGGCTCCCCGTCAAAATCCTGCCAGACGAAAGAGGAGGAGAGCCCTTCAAAATATTTTTCGTTGAGTTCCGGCATGGGCTCCTTTCTTTTCTCGCCTCTGGCAGTGGTAGATTGGCTGCCGCCCTCAGTTGTCGTGGTCGGTGTAGGTGTAGAGGCAGCATATGGAGTTTTAGGTGTCGCAGTAGGGTAAGAGTAGGTGTGGGGGCAGCAAAGAACTATTTTCGGAAGGAGGGGAATGATACATGTGTAAAATGTAAATCATTATGAATAAAATTTACCGTTGTTGTCGTGAAATCCCTCATGTAGCTCATCAGTCCGAGCTGCCTTTCCTCCATTCTTTTAAGCGTCGACAGAATCTGGGAAGAGGTGTCTGGTGGAGGAGCTGCTGCCGTTGGTTGTTGTTCTACTGCAGCAGGTTCGGCGGAGCTGGGGCCTGTTGTCTGCTCTACCGTGGCAGAGGGGTTGAAGTAGGACAGTGGGGTGGCAGCTTTCAACTCCATGAGTTTGAAAATGTTCCGCTCCGTCCACCATTTCCCTCGGACTTTTACGTCTTCAACATTTTTCGGTACGTTGTGGCATCAGCATATGGCGGCGATGAGGTATGGGAAAAAATGGGTCCCGATGGTCGGAGCGCACATTCAAGAATTCCCTCCCGTATGTAGCAGCCGACATTTATTGATCTTTCATTTAAAATTGAATTTCCAAGAGCTAACCTTGGTCTATCGACGGTACTGTTGTGGAAGGATGGCAAGATGCGCTTCTTCACAAAGTGATTCCATAATTTGGCTTCTGGAGTCAATTGAGTTCTCTTCACAGTCCATCGGTGTTTTTGGTCGGTGTTCCACTCCGTCCCTTCCTCGGTGAGCTCTGCCATGACTGCGTCGTAGTCTGCCGGCGACAGACTATTGACAAATCTCTTGTGGGAATCCTCCTTCTTACTCACATATAAACCGTAGAGGGTGTTGATGTAGGAAGGCTCGAAGGAGAGTTGTTTACCTCGAACTGTTACTGTCGTGGTGTCTCTGCTGTCGACGGCAGCGTAGAACTCCCTGACTAGTGTGATGTTCATCTCCTCCGGTTGGGCAGCAAACTGCTGCCATTTGAGGGTATGGATTTTTCTTGCTATGAAACTTTCAATCCCTAGGTCTCCCGTGGATTATGTGTAGAGAAACCCTATTTCCTCCCACATGTCTCTCTTCTTGAAGCAGCTGTGGTATCTCGTGGCAGAGTCGGTGGAGGCGAAACGGTCTGGAATGGCATTATGGCTTGGGGTGCTTACTGCTACGGCAGAACTGGAGGCAGCACTTTGACGGGTTTGTCTGCTAGTCATTTTGCAAGGAATGTGGAAAATGTAAAGAAAAATTTTAAAGATCCTAAACAGAGGAAACAAGTGTAGAAAATGAGAATGAGGTAAGAAATGAATAGTGAATGAGGGTTTATATAGATGGGTGATTTTCTGCCCGTTGGAGCTGTAACGGTAGGCGCGAATAATGGGGCCAGCTGTTACGTGGTTTCTGACGCGTCTGTCACGCGTTTTCGTGTCTAGTGCGCGCCTGTTACACGTTTGCGTGTCTGTCGCGACAGCTTGGTGACAGTCTGTTTTTTCTGCATCTGTCGCGACAGCTGATGACAGGCTGTGAAGACAGATTCGTCCGATGGGCTTTTTGGGCAGCTAAGGGTATGATGGGCTTGTTCATTCCTTCTCTTTGGCATGTTTCCTTTGTTTCCTAAAAATTGATAAATAAAATAAAATAATTAAATCTTAATTCCTAATAAATAAATAAAATAAAATAAAAACTAAGTTAAATTAGGGATGCCTTGAGGGGCATCTCCTAAAGTAACTACTTCCTGCATCCTTGGGGCTTCAGTCCCCTGATAATGCTTTAGTCTCTGTCTGTTGACTTTGAATTGGTGCCCGTCCTTTAGGGATTTGATTGTAATGGCACCATGGGGGAAAACCTGGACAACTTGAAAAGGACCGGACAATCTATATTTAAGATTTCTTAGGAAATGTTTTAACCTAGAGTTACACAACAACACCAACTGCCCTGGGCTGAACTGTCGTGGCAGCAGTTTCATGTCGTGCCACCTTTTGGTTTTATCTTTGTATATCCTGGCATTGTCGTAGGCCATTGCTCGAATTTCTTTAATTTCATTCAAGTCCAGTAGCCTCTTTTGTCTTGCCTTATCCAAGTCCGTATTTACTGCCTTGATAGCCCAGTAAGCTATGTGTTCTATCTCAACAGGTAAGTGGCATGTTTTCCCATAGATAAGCATGTAGGGTGACATTCCCAATGGTGTTTTGAATGTTGTTCTATAGGCCCAGAGTGCATCATTAAGGTGTAAAGACCAATCTTTTCGAGTGGGTTTAACCATCTTCTCAAGTATGTTCTTTACTTCTCGGTTGGATATTTCGGCCTGTCCATTGGTTTAAGGGTGGTATGTTGTTGCAATCCGATGTTTTACTCTGTATTTTCTCAAGGCAGCATCAATTACCCTATTATCAAAATGTCTCCCCTCGTCACTGATGATCGCCTTAGGAATGCCAAATCTGGAGAAAATATTCTTGTGCAAAAATCTCTGAACAGTTTTGGCGTCATTTTTCTGAGTGGCGATCGCTTCTACCCACTTGGACACATAATCCATTGGGAGTAGGATGTACAGGTTCCCACAAGATGTTGGGAACGGTCCCATGAAGTCGATTCTCCATACATCGAAGATTTTGACTTCTAAAATGTTCTACAGTGGCATCTCATGCCTTCTCGAGATGTTCCCAGTCCTTTGGCATTTGTCACAACTTTTGTAGAAGGCTTGTGCATCCTTGAACAGTGTGGGCCAATAGAGACCAGATTGCAAAACCTTGGCAGCGGTTTTGTTTCCACCTAGGTGTCCTCCATATGGGGAAGCATGGCAGTGGTGAAGCACAGCTTCTTGTTCATCATGTGGTACGCATCTTCTGGTAATTTGATATGCACAATGTTTGAAAAGAAGAGGTTCGTCCCAATAATAATGTTTTGCATCATTTTGGAACCTCTTCCTTGCTTGGTAATTAAGTTCAGGAGGTAGTACCCCGCTAACAATGTAATTAACAAAATCAGCGTACCAAGGAGTTTTAGAAAACTTACCTGCCACCATGGTTGTCGCGGTAGTGCTGGTGGCATCAAACAGTTGTTCGTCTGGGAAGGTCTCCAATATGTTAGTTTTATCTGTTGATTGACTCCTTCCCTTCTCTAATCTCGACAAGTGGTCTGCTACTTGGTTTTCTCTTCCCTTTTTATCCTTGATATCAATGTCGAACTCTTGCAGCAGCAGATTCAACGTATCATTCTCGGTTTTGCATCCTTTTTCGTGAACAGATACTTCAGTGTTGAATGGTCTGTATGGACCACCACCTTCGTTCCAAGTATATATGGCCGGAACTTGTCGATTGAGAACACCACAGCTAACAGTTCCTTTTCCGTTGTGGTGTAGTTCACTTGGGCATCATTCAGTGTTTTGCTAGCATAGTAAATCACATAGAAGAGCTTATCCTTCCTCTGCCCTACTGCTGCCCCGACAGCATAGTCACTGCATCACACATTATCTCGAATGGCAAACTCTAGTCTGGTGGTTGTACGATCATGGCTGTTACCAGCTTCTCCTTCAGAATTCTGAATGCCTCAATACATTCAGTATTAAAGTCAAAGGGACGATTCTACTCTAGTAAGTGGCATAAGGGCTTGGTAATCTCCGAGAAATTGGCAATAAATCGTCGATAAAACACATCATGCCCTAAGAAACTCTGAATCCCCTTGACTGTGGTGGGTGGCGGCAGTTTTTCGGTGACTTCTATTTTTGCTCTATCCACCTCTATGCCGCGACAACTTACCTTGTGGCCCAGGACTATCCTTTAATCCACCATGAAGTGGCATTTTTCCCAGTTTAAGACCAAATTTGCTTCTTCGCATCTTTCAAGCACCTTCTATAGGTTGCCTAAACAACCTTCAAAACTGTCTCCAAAGACGAAAGATCATCCATGAAAATTTCTAGGAAGTCCTCCACCATGTCAGAGAATATTGCCATCATGCACCTTTGAAAGGTTGTTGGTGCATTGCAGAGTCCAAATGGCATTCTTCGAAAAGCATAAGTGTCGTACGGGCAAGTGAAGGTAGTTTTCTCTTGATCCTCCGGTGCAATCGATATCTAATTATAACCTGAGTAACCATCAAGAAAACAATAGTAAGGTTTCCCCGCTAATTTGTCAAGCATTTGATCAATAAAAGGTAGGGGAAAATGGTCCTTCCAGGTAGCTTTGTTAAGCTTCCGGTAATCCATACAAACCCTCCAACCGGTCACAGTCCTGGTTGGGATTAGTTCGTTCTCTTCTTTGGTCACCACGGTGATTCCTCCCTTTTTAGGTACACACTGCACCGGGCTCACCCACTTACTATCCGAGATGGCGTATATGATTCCGGAATCAAGCCATTTGATAATCTCTTTTCTCACCACTTCTCGCATAGCGTTGTTTAAGCGTCTCTGAGCATCAATAGTTGGCTTATGATCATCTTCCAGGAGAATTTTGTGCATACATAATGCCGGACTGATGCCTTGGATGTCAGTTATTGTCCATCCAATGGCCTTATTATGCTGCTGTAGCATACCAATTAGTTGTTGCTCATGTTTCTGCATTAACTTGGAAGAGATGATTACGGGCAACATATCATTTAAACTAAGAAAAACATATTTAAGCTGCCCTGGCAGGGGCTTAAGATCTAAAACATGTGGCTTTTCAATTGAAGGCTTTTGGATTATATGTTCATTCGAGGTATAATTTAGGGGCTCAAAGAACTTACATGGACGATTGCCTATCCAATTTACCTCCTCATGACCTTCAGTGTCAGATATGTCTGAATCGGAGGAGTCACTGCCATCGTTTCTGTCGTGATAGTCTTCCAGATAACTGTTGTGGCAGTGACCAAATTTTATGTCATGGAAGCTCGACCTGATGCAGGGTTGGTCAAGGATTACTTCAGCGATGGCCTTGCACTCTTCTTCTGCATCAGCATGTTTGATTTCTTGGAGAACATTGAGTTTGTTTTCTTGATCATTTACTCTCATGGTTAGTTCTCCTTTCTCTACATCAATAACAGATCTGCCTGTGGCTAGGAAGGGTCTCCCCAGGATGATCGGTGTGTTTTCATCTGCTTCACAGTCTAACACAAGAAAGTCAGCAGGAAAAATAAATTTATCCACTCTTACCAGAATATCTTCGATCTTCCCTTCTAGTTGTACGTAAGAGCGGTCTGCCAGCCGCAGCATGACTGTCGTGCTCGTCCAATACCTAATTTCTGAAACACAGATTTTGGCATTAAATTTATACTAGCACCAAGATCACAAAGTGCCTTACCCACGAATTTGTCACCAATTATGCACGGTATGATGAAGCTCCTAGGATCCTTCTTCTTATGGGGTGGATGCCTATGCAAGATAGTCATGCATCCTTCTGTCATTTTTATCGTTTCGAATTCCCTAAGTCTGGATCTTTTTGACATGTCATCCTTGAGAAATTTCGCATAACCTAGCATCTGCTTGATGGCCTCTAACAGCGGGATATTAATATGTACCTACTTAAAAATATCATAAATCTTTTTGAGCTGGTACTCTTGTTTCTGTTTTGTAACCGCTGTGGAAAAGAAGGTGGAGGACGGTAATCTTCAAGGCGTCCTTCACATGGTATTCGGATCTGAGGAGGCTTAGGTTCTTCAACATTCTTTTCTTGCTCCTCTGTCCCTTCTACTGTCGTGACAGGTGTGTCGGCAGCAGGTGGCTCTTCTTCTGCCGGGGCAGTGTTCACGGCAGGTGTATCTAGGGTCGGTTCCTCAATTGGTATGGTTCTCATCTCCGACCCTTGCAGTTGTTTCCCACTCCTAGTTGTAATTGCTTTACACTGCTCATGTGTGGGTTTTCTAGTGACCTCAGTATCACTAAGGAATCCTTCGTTTTGCCTTGGCTTGATATGCTGGGAAATCTGACCCATCTGTGTCTCAAGTGTTTTCAGGGTGGCCTCATGGTTAGTTCATGTTTTCTTGACACACTGATCCATGTTTGCCATGTAAGTTCATGTCTGTGACATGAATGTGGCCAAAGTCTGCTCCAGTATACTAGGTGCGGCTACCGGCTGCTGTTGCGGCTGCTGTTGTGGTTGCTGTCGTGACAGGATTTTGGGTGCCCCTTGGTTTTGGTTGTTCTGCACCTGAGGATTCAGTGCGTTGTTTGGATTGCTCCAGGAGAACTTAGGATCTTTCCTCCAGTTGGGATTATAATTGTTGGGATCGTAATTTCTTGGCTTATTGTAATTTCCAATGTACATCCCTTCTTCTAACTGTAACGGACAGTCTTCCGAACTGTGGTTCCCACTGCAAGTTTCACATACCTCTTCTGCAGAATAGACAGGTTTCGAATCCTTCCGTAACAGATTTTCCACCGCCTTTGTGAGGTAAGCAACCTGTGTTTTCAGGGAATTGTTAGCTTCATAATCCTTTACAGTTATCCCTCGTTTACCTATCCTTGCTGTAGGGAATTGCTCGTCATTCTTTGCTAAGTTTTTCAACACTACCATTGCTTCGTCTGGATATTTATCCAACAATAGTCCATTTGCTATTGAATCTATTCTCATACGAGTGTGTGTGTTGGCAGCATTGTAGAATTTAATGACTTGATTCTACACAGGGAATCCATTCATCGGGCAGTTCCTTAGAAGAGTTGTAAACCTGTCCCATGCCTCGTGCATTGGTTCGTCATCTTCCTATTGAAAAGTAGCAATTTCATTACGCAATCGCTCAGATAAGTGAGAAGGATTAAAACGAGACAAAAATTCACGAGAAAGATATACCCAAGTTCGTATTGAACCCGTCGTTAGTTTATTCCACCAAGTTTTAGCCTTGTCTCTCAGTGAATGAGGAAATAACCGGAGTCTCAGTATTTCCAGATTTATTCCTGGTAATCTAAACGATCCATAGATTTCTTAGAACGTTTTCAGATGTTCTCGGGCATCCTCTATTGCAGCACCACTAAACTGGCCAGCGGAATTTATCATGCTGAATATAACTTGTTTCAGCTCGAAGTTCTCAGCTTCCACGTCTGGCAAGGTGGTCTCCAGTTCCACATGATCATTGATCATATAGTCACGGCAGGACTGTCGTACGGCAACGAGAGTGGCCGGCCGTCCATTCTGGTCATCTAGGGGAGGATCTTCAGCATTCCTATGTTCATTATTTACCCTGTTGTGCATTGCTTCTAACTGTTCTCAAGATAGTCGTTTCTTGCTATCAAGAGGCGGACTCGGTTCCTGAGGTTGCACGTACGTTCGATTTCAGGGTCTAGTTTGTACTCAAGTTCTTTGCCTCGTCTAGATCTGCGCATAAGCAAACAAAAGACCTTGTGAAGAGCACAGGGTAAACAATACCAAAAAAGTGCAGTAAAATAGGGGTAAAGATATGTTGCCAGCCGCCAAAAACTTGTTGTGTGTCAAAAGTCCTATCGCAATGTAGTGCAAGTGTATACGACGCAAGTAGTAAAGTGATACTTGGAGTATCGAATATCGTCTCCACAGGGACTGGAAATAGCTTTATCCTTGAATTGTTGCACGAGAGAGAAAAGGAGTTTAAAATGATTGTAGAGTAATTGTGAATAATAACTAAATTAAAGGAGTAAAATATCAGGTTTAAGAGATATGCCGGTATTGATTTGCTCGGTAGTGCAGGTGTTGCAATGAATAGAAACTTCTGTTCTATCGTCGTCCATATCGCGACAGCACCTACCGCGGCATAAGTCTGTTGTTGTCGCGGCAGCGATCACACAACTTAGTACTTCAAGCTTGGCAAGAATCCCCGTTATGACTTGTCCTATCCCTAGGCCTAAGTGTTGTTGATGAACACTTCTTGGATGATACCTCCCGGCGTGAATCGAAGGGTGAACACCAATGTTGTTGAATTCTTCCTTAGCCACTTAACCTCGTACTTATCCCTAAGTCGAGATGGTTTAACCATAAACTAGAAAACTCGTATTTATTTCGTTCGTATGCTTGACTCTCCCGATATCAAACAAATAAATAACCTCACAATGCTCTCCCGATACTCTTGCGAGATGTGAAAACCAGAATAAATAAACTTAAAGTTTTATTGCTTTGAACAGAAAATTCCTAAAACAGTACAATCCTTGCAACTACTTTACAGAATCAACCCTTAGCCCTAGGGGAAGTTTAGAACATGATGAGAGGGGAAACGACAAGGGTTTTGGGGAAGACGGCTAGAGATGAGATATCCTTCCCTAGGTCGAATTACATGCCTTTATATAGGTCTTGGGTCCAAGTTTTCTAATATGGCAAGAATAGAGGTTTAAACTAAAGTACAACTCTATTGGAGATTAAATCTTCTGAGTATATGCCTTTAATTCGTCCTCTTTTCTTGCTTTGGGTTTCTTCCTTGGACTTTGGGTTTGGCCTTCCTTCTGCCTTAGGGCTCAGAAAAATATAGGAGTGGTCCACGACAGACCGACTTGAATTCCTCTATCTGCCGAGCTCCACTTCACTTTTCCCTTTCCCTATGATGTCGTCATGGCTGTCACGGCAGTGGCCACGGCAGCATCTTGCTTCTCGACTTCAGTCCTGTGTTCCAGCTCTGCTCCTTCGTTGTCCTGAGTCTGCCACAGCAGATACCTGCAAAAGTGACCAAAATCAGTAGCAACTGTGCCATTTTATCTATTTGTGATGTATATGTGAAACTTTACCTAAATGCAATGAATTATGCTTGAATGCTGAATAATATGGGTTAAATAAGGGGTAAAATATAGAACTTTTGCACACTCAACAGTAGATTCTTGTTAGAAGGTCGGGCCACTATAAATCCTCGTGTCTTTTGTCTATATTTCACTTCCCACAAACTCACCCAAATATCCAACTTCTCCTCACTTGGCGAGCTAGAACGGTTGAAGGAAATCAAGCACATAAAAACCCAACAACTTTATTTTTTATTTTACCATTAATTACACCTTGTTGAATATTTAATATTGCTAATTTGGGTCTATTTTATTCATTTCTTCACAAGACTTTAACTTCCTGAAAGCAGCGTTGAAAGAACTTGTTTTGCCGTTTTTATTTTCTGGAATCAAGGCTGGACATATGGGCATGATTTTGGGCATAACAAGATCTGACGTGGCAGAATCTGACAGTCCAGTTAGCAGAAGCTTCCAAAAGGAAATCCAGTCAGCATCATCTAGAAGAACGACAACTGAGATTTAATTGGGATTTTAGGATAAAGTTTGAATTTAAATATTTGGGAATTATCATTTTATATTTGAATTGTCATTTAGGATTTTATTTGAATTTTTTTAGAATTATCTTAGGTATTTTATTTTAAATATTTTTAGGGTTTTCTCAAGCTATAAATACCCCTTTAGGGTGAAGCTTGAAAATCATCACTTAGCTTTTATTTGTTCTTAGGAAATTTTACTTTTATAAAGTTTTCTTTTTAGCTTCATTTTTTAATGACTCAATTCCGATCGTGAGAATTGAAAAGCACTTTATATCTTCGAGTATATTTCTCAATTTTCTACAAACTTGGATTGGCAATCTGCCTTTCCTTTTAAAATCTATACGCTTTCAAATTCAAAAAGGGCTCGTTGATTTGAATGTTGTTTTGATTTACAGTTGGGAGGAAGAATCGGCTTGTAGCACATTTGACTTCCTGCGAACACACTTAGCGGTGGTTCGCTAAGGGAAATTGAGATCGGATTTGATTCTCGTTGAGACAACATAGTCTGAGTCGGGTTTTTCTAGATTTTAAACTGTTTTATTCTAACAACGATAGCCGTGGTTAGTCTAGCTAGAAAACTGAAATTCAAGAATTGATTTTGGATTATCGGTTTACTGGAGAGAAAAACAAGTTACAAGGGTTGGGCTTTGTAGACTGTAACCGGCATGCATCTAGAGTAAAAACCTTTTTCGATGATTAGTTTGAATTGAGGCTAAGCAAAGCTTGAGGTTATTCTATTTAATGAATTTTCTTCTCAAAATTTACTTTCGTCGTTTTCTCTAAATTCGTTTTTATTATTTTACATTTAGTTACTACTTTATCTAAACCCCCTATTTTCTTTAGTTTCTCGCTAAAGTCAGAATCAAAACATCTCTACATCAGAAGCTCCATAGTCCTTTTGGATCGACCCTTCTTCTCTATTACTACGTTATTTATCTATTTGAGATTAAGGATAGTTTATTTTACAGTTTACGACGCTTGTCAAATTGGCGTCATTGCCAGAGACTTCGGCAAAGTTACTGATATAATTTTTTTTTATTTATGACCAAAAAGAATCCAGTGCATGTAGTCTGAATCAGGTCGTCGAGCTAACGACGTTAAACAAAGCGCTTTATGGGAGGCAACCCATTTTATTTTATTTTTCATTTGCTTAATTTCTATTCATTTTCAATTTCATTTTATTTATTTTGATCTTAGGTTTATTTTATTTTTAACTTTTTAGGTACCCCAAATATTTTGGATCGAACATAACGCAATTTCTAATCGATGGAAGTATTTCCCGCATGGATTAGCAGTGGAGAGACCATTTTCTTAAATGGTGCATGAAGGCAGATTTGTTAGGAGTTTGAACATAAAAATAAAAGGGATTTAATATCTCTTTTATTAAATTTTATTCTAACTAAAACTCAACCACATCAACAACAATTCTGCAGAATTAATAGAGTTTGATCGGATAGGAATTCTAACTTCTAAGGGATTCCAATGAAAATCAACTCCTCCTATCAACAAACAACCAATCGACTCTTCTCCTATAAATAAAGATCAAATCGCACAACACAAGAGGAGAGGGGAATCGGAGAAAGATAGCATATCGCAAGGCATCATCTTCTTCTTTATTTTTACTTTATGCGATCCATGGTTGGTAATTTTTCCTTTGTATATCTTTCGAACCCAACTATGAATTAACGTAAATTGGCTTGGGGTATTTTAGGTTTGTGGTTTTGACAAATTTTTAGATTGTTTAGGTTCTTGAATGCAATTTAATTCAAAGTTTGTTCATTCTTGGTTCTTATTTTGATTTCGAGTGAATTAGGAGAGAAACTCGAGAAATATCCATTTATCTAATATTTGGATGCATGCCGATAACAGTCTACAAGGCCCAACCCTTGTAACTTGTTTTTCTCTCCTGTAAACTGATAATCCAAAATTAATTTTTGAATTTCAGTTTTCTGGCTAGACTATGTTGTCTCAACGAGAATCAAATCCGATCTCAATTTCCCTTAATGAATTTGTCGCTAAATGTGTTCATAGGAAGTCGAATATGCTACAAGCCGATCCTTCCTCCCAACTTTAAATCAGAACAACATTCAAACAAACGCGTGCTTTTTGAAATAAAAGTGTAAAGATTTTTAAAAGAAAGGTCGATTACCAATCTAAGTTTTCATAAAATTGAGAATTTTATCCGAAGATATTAAGTGCTTTTCAATTCTCACAAAATGAATTGAGACATCACTTTAAGCCTTTGGCTAATTGAAAAATAAAACTTTTATAAAAATAAAATTTCCTAAGAACAAATAAAAGCTAAGTGGTGATTTTCAAGCTTCACCTTAAAGGGGTATTTATAGCTTGAGAAAACCCTAAAAATATATAAAATAAAATAACTAAGATAATTCTAAAAACATTCAAATAAAATCTTAAATGATAATTCAAATATAAAGTGATAATTCCCAAATATTTAAATTCAAACTTTATCATAAAATCTCAATTAAATCTCAGTCGTCGTTCTTCTAGATGATGCTGACTGGATTTCCTTTGGAAGCTTCTGCTAACTGGACTGTCGGATTCTGCCACGTCGAATCTTGTCATGCCCATATGTTCAGCCTTGATTCCAAAAAAATAAAAACTGCAGAACAAGTTCTTTTAATGATACTTTCTGGAAGTTAAAGTCCTGAGCAGAAATGAACAAAATCAACCCAAATCAGCAATATTAAATATTCAACATGGAGTAATTAACGGTAAAAAAAATAATAAAGCACTCATCAAATTCCCCCTCACTTATTTCATGCTTGTCCTCAAGCATGCTGCAATTAAACAAGTTAAAAATTTCGTTTACCTTCCTTTGTCTCGCCTCACATCCTAAAAATTCATGCAAGTTCCACAACAATCATCCAAATCAAAATTACAATCAATCGAAAAGCACAAGTAGAATAAAGTTAAGTAAGATCGTGATATCCATTCATTCATCAATCTCAACGCAACAAACCTCAATACCTCACAAGGATTCACTCGATTCACTTAAAGTGTTTCAGGTTTAAATACGCTCAAAGTCGGAACCTGGTCATGACATTACCATAAGCCTGTAATAAAATCAAATCTCCACTACTAGTTAGAACAAGATACAATAATTAAAATGTCTTTAAACAGGTTGTAACGGTGCTTAGGTAAAGATGGGGAGAAGGGTAAAATTTCGGCTAATAATCAAGACAATAGAAATATAATAAGTTAGATCTATCCCACATAAACTCAAAAGTAAAGTAAAAAAAATGCAACAAAGGAATGCAACAACTTCAAACATTTTTTTCCGTTTGAACTGTTTTTTCTTTCTTTTTTTTTTGTTTTTTCTGTAATCTTCTAGCTATTTTTTCTGCAGTTTTTTTGTTTCTATTTTTTATATTCGAACTTTATTCTACTTATGCTTTTCGATTGATTGTAATTTTGATTTGGATGATTGTAATCTCATCCAATCATACAATGGTAATCTCATTCTCTTGTCCTGGAAAAGGTGAAAAAGATAGTCAAAATAAAAGACTCAGGTTTGAAAATATGGTAAAAACAAAGAGAGGGTAAAGGCACAAAATGGCTAACTAGGGGAAAATGAAAGGGTAGACAATTTTTAGAGGTAAAAAGTGGGTAATACTAAGTGCCCTAATCATATTAAAGCATCAAGTTCTTATGTAATCTCGACATGCATTTAAATTACATGTTCTAGAACATCAATGTCAAGCTCGACACACTCAATCAAAGAATATGAGCAATAATGTAAAGAATATGCTCGCAAAGGCTCAAATCTTATCGAAGTGTGTACATGCATTGAGTTAAGCACATTGCAACCAACGAAGTCATGGAATATCACAAAAACTTTCAACCAAATTTCTAATCATGACATCCTTTATCATGTATATCCTAATTCAAACGAAAGCGTGTGCTCAAGCAAGTATGACATTCTAAAATATTTAACAAGGTGAAGGATTTCAACAAAAAAATCACAAATTTAACCAAGCATACTAGAATCAAAGCATAAAAAAATAAGTAAGAAAGGGAAAATTCAACCAATACTCTACCCCTCACTTAAGTCGTATTGTCCCAATACAAAAATTAAAGCATAAGAGAAGGAACAGAGACTCTCCTTGTGTTTATTGACGACTGTGGCCACGGATCGATTTGCCTCCGGTTCAAGAACATTGTATCGTGGCCAGGACCTTGTCGTCTTGTGTGGACCATCGCGGCGGCCGGAGTAGGGTAGTGACGAAAGCCGAAGATTGCACGGAGAAGGGCTCAATTTGGTGTTGTAAACTTGGGTGTGGCGATCTTGCGGTGATGGAGAAAAAAATAAAATGTGATGGTGGGGGTTCGGGCTAATTTGGGGAAAAACCCTTTTTTAATAATTATATAGGGTTTTGGCTCCCTCCAACAAATATTTGGGAAAAAGACCCTCAAACTTGCCACGTCGTTAAACCTCGCGTTCTGTGGGAAGCGAGGCTTGGCATCGCGTTCTGCAGACCGCGAGGTCTATCTACGTGGCCTAGTTGTTTGAATTAACGGTTTTTCAGAAAGTCGCATTGTGCAGAACGCGAGGTCTGTGCGAATTTGGCTTGAAAAACAAGTGTGAATAGGCCTGTTCGAGCCCAATTTTGGGCTTGTAAATCGTATATTTTTAGCGAACATCGAGTTTGGGATCGTAGTACTAGAAATTCTCTATCGTATGACACCAACACGGTCAATTTCCGTCCATTCTAAAATGGTTTAAAATGGCTTCAAAAACTTTATGCTATCATCCTTTTTTGAATGAAATTGCCTTTGAACAAATGTCGATAGGCATGTTCGAGCAGAATTTCATACATATAAATTGTAAATTTGTAGCTAACATCGAGTTTGGGGTCGTAGTGCTGGAAATTCTCTATCGTATGACACCAACACGGTCAATTTCCGTCCATTCTACACTGACTTAAATTCGGTTCGAAAACGCTATCCTAACATATTTTTTTGAATGATTGAAAATATAAGATGGCCTACTTTATAAAACGAATTAGACTGACTTTATTGATCGATAGTTATGGGCGAACTCGCATAAGCAAATTACAAAGAATTAATTAAGACGAGGGGCCGAGCGATTAGGACACTTAGTCCTTGTGTGTCCAGGATTTTTACATACACTACAATGCTTCTTTTGTCCAGTTTTTTCTCGATGTTCGACCATATCCTCGGCACAGTGTATTAGTGCAGACCATGGACGTCCTTTGTCTCTTAGTAGTGCTGGATCTGGGCGTATGGTCAGTTCAGTGTCTACGGCATTTGGATCAACCTCATTTTCGATTGGAGGAAACTCTTTTTCGTAAACCTTAAACACCATTTGAAGTAAGTATATCGGATCAACCAGTTGCATGTATTGTATCTGTTAGTTTGCGCAAGCAGCAATGGCGTGTGCACACGGGTATTTAAATGTTTGGAATATTCCACACTCGCAGGTTCTTGCCCTCAAATCTACCACGTACGCGTTGTGCTGAATGCCTTCCAACCGCCTGGAAAATTCTGAAACACGAAACTTGTGTCCTTCTAGTGAGAAGAGAGTTGCAGTCATCTGTCTAGATTGTTGCAATTGAGTTTGCAATTTTGGGCGGAAATCCGGATGGACTATGTGTCCACCTATCATGTACTCAGTTGCTTGCCTTCTCAAGGTTGCAAATAGGGTAGCCAAACGATAATAGGTCGCTTTGACAATGGAAGTGATAGGCAACTGCCGCACTCTCTTCAGTGATGAGTTCACTGCCTCAGCCAAGTTCGTTGTCATGTGACCATAACGTTTAACCTCGTCATACGATCAAAGTCATTTTTCCCTCGGGATTTTTTCAAGGTATTCTGCGCCATGTTTGTTTCTCGCTCTCAGTTCCTCGAGCACCTCTTCCACCTCTTGTTTGTAGTGCGAGTTGCCTAAGGGATGACAGTTGAATAGTTATAGGCGAACAACACATGCAAAGAGGTCGTAACTGAAAGCGAGCAACAAGTAATATAGTAAATGAAAATGACATAAAGGATGTACCCATTGTGAGCACAAGTTCACGCTCATCACAGTTCTTGAATTGTTGCAGTTAGTTTGCGGCTATGTGCCGCAAGCAAAAACGTTGGTAAATGTATGGAGGCTACCAATACTCACCCAAATGTTCTAGCGCCCACAAGAGCGTTGTGCCTTTGTCAGAAATAACACATACCCCTCCTTCCCTTGCCCGTATTACAGGATCAAGAACATATTTTTGTAGGTTCGGAAGGAAGAACATCCAAGACTCCAAATCCTCCTTCTGGACGATTGTGAATGCAACAGGAACGCATTTTCGATTGTCGTCTTGTGCAATAGCTAGAAGTAGGGTCTGTGTATATCTTCCGTACAACCATGTGCCATCGATTTAGACCATCAGTTTGCAGTGCTTGAATGCGTTGATGCACTAGGGGAAAGTCCAAAATAACCGGTGGAATTGACAAACACCTCGAACAACACGATCATTTTTGTATGCCGGAACCGTATCAAGTTTGACAACCATTCTAGGGATGTGTTTCTACAACAGATTTAGCCACGGGCGCAACTCTTTGTAAGAATCCTCCCATTGGCCAAATAGTTTTTCTACGGCCCGCTTCTTTGCATACCATGCTTTGTAATATTCAGGACGGTAGCCGGTGACACCTTTAGCTGCAGCCTGATATGTGGGGGCCGACACTTTGGGATTTGCTTTCACCAGTGACATAAAGATGTCGGCGAGGTACTTTGCATCGAGGTTCTTATGATCTTGGCTTAGGCTAGCAACGGTGCATGTATGAGGCCCTTCAAGTTTTGTTATTTTCCAACGGTCGCCTGCCCTCTTCAATTGTGATATACGGATTTTCCATTTACAGCCGTGATCTTTTTGGATGCAGTGCGGCTTGTAATATTTCGCTTGGGTTTTCTTCACTTTCGTCTCAACAGCATGACGAATGTTGTGCTACTTAACTGCAGCCACTGCAATTTCCTTTTCAAGAACGTCATACCAATTCTCAGTTCACCATCAGAACGGTTGAGTCTGTCGTCTATCGTTTGGTCTTGCGAAAATTCAGGGACGTCCATGGCATCCATATCAACCGTTGTGAAGTGGGATGGTGGTTGGTACATAGAAATAGGTGTTGTTGATACAAGAAAGTTGGTGGCTGCCGGCTGTTCTTCGAAATATGGTGGTGGAACGGTCAAGTCTTCTGGTTCATCATAGAATAGCCCTTACTCGTCGCTGTCAGGCCCGGGTTCTCTAATCGGTTCTTCGTCAGAAGCATCCTCTGGGAGCTGGTATAGTACAGCTTCGTCGATCGCTACCCTTGGAGGCGAAGATGGTGGTCAACGATCGCGAGACCTCTCACGAGATCACTCACGAACCGCATTTCTAAGACCAAAACCAAGAGCACCATAAGAAGAATGTCTCCCCATAGATGGTTGAACGTACTTCGTGCTAGGGACATACGTTGAGTGTCGTCCATATGAGGAATCATTGAAGGGGTTGAATGTTTCATGGTCGTGCATAACGTAAGAAGACGACGCTCCCTCCCCTCCAAAAGAAGAATGTCTCCCCATAGATGGTTGAACGTACTCCGTGCCAAGGACATACGTTGAGTGTCGGCCATATGATGCTTCATGGTCGTGCGTAACGTAAGTAGACGACGCTCCCTCCCCTCCAAAATTATATGGATTTTATGGATTGTATGTTGCATTTGTTGGTGTATCGAATTCAATGTTTGGGGGTTGGTTCAGGTCGAACCTGATACTAGCTACACACGAATGTCTTGGCACAGCAGATTACGATGCACCAAACTCGTTGTCTTGGCACAGTAGGTTAAAAATCATGTCGTAGACTTGCGGTCGGGCTATCAACGTTGGCATTCGGATCGAAGTTGAAATTCGCCCGACCTCAGCTTGGTATTTAGATAGCAAGATTAGACTCCGAAAATGATGCATATAGCTCTAGGGGCCCACCCAATGAATACTCGAAGTGGGTAGTCAGCATCAACTCCACATTAGCAGTGTCTGCAACGCTGCATACAGAGTACGTTAAAGGAGCTATAGATATTGGCACATGATACTTCACGTTGGACAAATGGTGGTTTTCGAAATGCAGGACATTGCTCTCCAGTTTCTTAACCAACTTCTTATACGATAATCTCCTTGGATTCTTTAGCGTTATTGGATCTTCGCACTGAAAAACGACGCCGAGTTCGGGATCGTTCAATATCTGCCCATCGTAGTAAACTAGAATAGTAACTCCTTCTCATCTCACCATTTGAATATTTTGTCAAAGACTTGTGAATTTTTAATACTTGAAAATTTTTGAGGACTTGTTTTGGTAATGAAAACATATATTTACGGTTTATGGTTCTGCTTCATATAAGGGGACACTTATGGCTTATTATTGGTACAGGAAATCCCGGAGAATCCGGGTGTGTAAGGAAAATTATTGTATCGGGAGTCAACTTTGAGAAACTCGCGTTCTACAGTACGCCATATCCCTGAGATTCCATGACCTCGTGTTCTGTACAACGCGAGTTCTTTTGAAACACATGTTCTACATAACGTGAGGTCCCTTTATATCTATTGAGACAGAGATTCCGTCAGAATTAATAATACTCGTACTGTGTACTCGTTTTTTGTTTGAATAATTGAATACATGTTTGAATAATTTAGCCAATTGGAGTCTAGTAATGTAATTTGTTCGAGACATTTAACGTTAAATGGAATGTGTTGAGATAATATAATTAAATACAAGTTCTACATAACGCGAGGTCCCTTGGACATTAATAAAGGATGGAAAAATATGCCATATAACATAATTCGAGGATGATTTCAAGTTTATGGTTAATCTGAATCATTGTAGTCAGTGGACACGTCTGAACTTAAGTTTAGTTCTTCGATCAATTGTTGTTTTCTTTGTCTACGCCTGTACATAAAAAGCTGCAGCTCGTCAGCAGCCACATCAACATCTGGTGAAGACGGAGCTTGTTGATTGGTCGGAGCAAGTTGTACGGGTGCAGGCATACTACCTTCGTCGGCGTTGACCTCATCAAACTTAACATTTAAATCGACGTATTTAGCTCCAACGGAATTGAGCTAGTCATACATATTACGAATGTTTGTTTCGTTCGTAAGCTTCAGAACGTAGTGCGTTTCGTTTGCTGACGGTGTTGGGATTCGACATTCCAAGGAAGAAATTTGGTTGTCGGTGCGTCTACTAACCTCGCTTGATGTCAATTGTATTAAATCTTTGAATGACATTTTGTTGGTGGTTGTTGATTCAAAATAAGTATCGAGAAAATAAAATTTTACTTGAAATTTTGCCATAAGAGGAGAAAAGATTAGCGTTGGGTGTCTAAGGAGAAATAGGAATGAGTAAATGATGGTGGAATTGGTGGGTATTTGTAGTAAATGAAAAACACCACATAAGTAAATTTAATTCGAATGAAAAATTTAATTCGTATTTCATTTAACAAAACTTTCAACAAGTATTCTTCAATGAGTAAATTGAAACAAGTCGATACAATATCTGTAAAAAGTTGATACAATATATGCAAAAAGTCCAGAGTCAAAGAAGCGAACGCGATAATCATCATCTTCAGAAATGGTAGAAGCTTTGATCCAGTGGGCAAATGTAATCGGCACCGGCCGCATTAGAAAAATAGGGTTACCTCTGCAACATGGTCGATCTGAATCCGCCCTTGCTTCTTTCACTCTGGACTTCAGAAAAGAGTCCCCAAGAGTCTCTAAGATGGTTAGGGAAAGCGGCAAACTTCACAAAAGAGTCCCAAAGAGTCTCTAGAAAAGTTTAAATGAAAACTTTCTAGGCACTTCTTGGAGACAAATGGCAGACGGCTACACGCTCCCGAATATTACGATATGTCGGTAAGTATTCTTCAATCAACGTAACATGCGGGGGTCTGAACCCAGCGAAACATAAAATCATGACAGAACTCCAACTATCATAAACAAACAGAAAATACATAAAAACTCCAACTTCAAAAACCCAGCAAAACACGAAATCATTAAACAACTTCACTGGTTACGAAAATCCATCAGCATGCAAATATATAGATCAACCCCACTTTTTGAATGAAGCGATATCCATAGAAATCACAGTGAACTCGTGTTTTGTATAACGCGACTTCCTTGAGCCTATGCGTTCTATAGAACGCGAGGTCACTTTTACTCAAGGCTGAAATTCCACCAGAGTTAATAATACTCATACTGTATACACGTGTTATGTTTGAATAATTGACTACATGTTTGAAAATTTGAGACAATTGGAGACTAGTAATGTAATTTGTTCGAGTCATTTAACGTGAGGTTGCAACATTCGTTTCGTTCAAGTCATTTAACGCGTTTACTAACCTCGCTTGATGTCAACTTTAACAAATCTTTGAGTAACATTTTGCAGGTGATTGTTAATTCGAAATAAGTACCGAGAAAATAAAATGTTGCGTGAAATTTTGCCATAAGAGGAGCAAAGATTAGCGTTGGGTGTTTTTGGGAGAAACGTGAATGGTTAAATGATGGTGGAATTGTTGGGTATTTATAGTAAATGAAAAACACCACATAAGTAAATTTAATTCGAATGAAACATTTAATTCGCATTTCATTTAACAAAACTTTCAACAAGTCTTCCTATAGGTAATTCGAAGGACAAACTTTCATTTAACAAAACTTTCAACAAGTCTTCCTTAGCAAAATAGGGTTGCATCTTCATGTCAATCGGTCGATACATTATCTGCAAAAAGTCCAGAGTGAAAGAAGCAGAGCACGATAATCATCATCTTCTGAAATGGTAGCAGCTTTGACCCGCATTAGCAAATGTATTTGGCACCGGCCGTATTAGCAAAATAGGACAGCATCGGCAATATGGTCGATCTGAATCCGCCCTCGCTTCTTTCAGTCTAGACTTTTTGCAGATGCTGAGGGTAAGCTACGAACATAAGAAAAGAGTCGCCGAGAAGTGCCTAGAAAGTTTTCATTTAAACTTTCTAGGCACTTCTTGGCGGTAAATGACAGCCGCCCACTCGCTCCCGAATATTGCAATATGTCAGTAAGTATTCTTCAATCAACGTAACATGTGGGGGTCTGAACCCAGCGAAACACAAAATCATGACAGAACTCCAACTATTATGAACCCAACGGAACAAAAAAATACATAAAAACTTCAACTTCAAAAACCCAGCAAAACACGAAATCATGAAACAACTTCACTGGTTAGGAAAATCCATCGGCGTGCAAATATATTGACCAACCTCGCTTTCTGAATAAAGCGATTTTGACAGAAATCTGACGTCACATTGAACTCGCGTTCTTTATAACGCGGGTTTCAAAAGACCTCGCGTCCTACAAAACGCGAGTTTGCCACGTCAGCATATCCACCTCCATCTATAAATAGCCAACTCTTGGGGAGGCAAGGACCACCCACCCATCAATTTTAACAATTTTCGATCGCAGCTACTAATAGCAACATATCGTGTATCTGTGAAGTTTATTTTTAAACTAATTTCCCGGATATTGCGATATGTTGTTATTTGTAGTTGCATATATACGTCATCATATCCACGTCAGCAATTTTCAATTGCAGCTACTAATGGAAACATATCGCGTATTAGGGAAGTTTATTTTCAAACTAATTTCCCGAATATTGCGATATGTTGTTATTTGTAGTTGCATATATACGTCCTCTTGGGTTTATTATGCGTAATTTTTTCATCTTTCTTTATCGACATCAACAAATTGTAATATCCGGGAATCTGGGAATTTGGAAGGCATGTACGGGTTTCACCAAAAGTTAAATACGGGTTTTTACGGTACCCCATAATACGCTGAAAGGCCAGGTTGCTTGTCATTCCAAACAAATATCATCACGAATTCCACCTTCATGATGATCATCACCGTCAGAACAATTTGAGGATCTTTTAAGAAATGTTGGGTTTGGTGTAACTACGATTTTATAAATTCAATTGTTATGAAATACTCAAATTTGTTCAATTGTAACAAATATTATTATTTTTAATAAATAATAATATTTATATTTTATTTTAATCGTAATATAAATTATTATTATTATTGCTAATAAATTTATTATAACATTACTTATTTATTTATTTATTATTATTAATAATAATAATAAATATATATAATTAATAGGATATTAAATGACTTTCCCACCTTGGAAGTTTTCTTTTAAAAAACACACGACCTCGCGTCCTGTAGAAAGCGAGTTCTTTGGAAACTCGCGTTCTGCAGAACGCGAGGTCACTTATGCCCATTCAATTCATGCGACTGTTCCGTGGCGCGTCTTTTCAATGAACCTCGCGTCCTGTGGAACGTGAGGTCTTTGGAATATCGTGTTTCCCAGAACGCGAGGTTCATTAACATAGCTTCCCAAAGAACGCGAGCTCTTCTATAAATTGGTGGCCCTACCCCCCATATCAACCACAAAACGCGAGTTCTTTTGTTTTTTACACTATACTTACCTAATTTTCTTTTGATACAATGGCGGGCTTACTACGCAACGACGCGAATCACTGCTGTCACTATTTCAGATCAACGCAAGAGGTATTATTTTTTTTCTTTTTTTTAATTTTACACGCATTTTGCCAACTATTTTGTTTTTTGTTTTGTTTTTGTTTTTGAAGGGATACGAACGTCGGTTAACTTGTTACCTTAACCGTATCAACAACGCACCTGATCCCGCTGTTATGAGGTGGATTGAGCGAGCTGGTTTTGGCCACGTAGCGAGGATCTTAGCGGGGTGAAGTGTAACCCATCGTTGATTAGCGCGCTAATAGAACGGTGGAGGCCAGAGACGCACACTTTTCATTTCCCGATAGGCAAGGCAACAATAATGTTGGAGGATGTTACCTATCATCTGGGGTTGCCTATAGACGGCAACCTTATTACAGGTGTAGCGTTGGGGCATTGGCCAACTGTATTTGCTGAACAAATAGGAGTGGAGCCCCAGAGGATGCGTGGGACGGTGGGAAAATAGCCCTATCTTATTTGGAGGCTGAATTTGAAAACTCTCCCCCCTTGGGGATGAAGTTACACTCCAGGTATTTTTTTTCATTTTTTCACTATTTTATATATTTTTAATATATTTCAATTATTAAATATTTATTTTTTTAATATCCATATTTCTTGTTTTTTCTTTACTATTAAATTTTGTTTTATTTATTAATTTCACAGCGGTTTGCGCGTGCCCACATCTTGCGCATTATCGGCGGGATATTAATGCCAGACAAATCCCGCACCAAGGTGCACGTGATGTGGCTTTATCATCTTACTGATTTCGATGAAGCTAGAGGAAAATGTTGTGGAGCAGCTATCTTGGCGTTTCTTTTTAGAGAGTTCTGCAGAAACGTCGACCATTCTAGAGCAGCAATTGGAGGATGTTGTTTACTCCTTCAGTCTTGGGCTTTGTTTCGGATGCCTTTTTTAAGCCTGCGACCTAGACAGCCTGCCCCCTATTTATTTCTGCTTCTTCGGAGGTACTATTTAATTTATTATATTTATTTTATTTTTAAATTATTTTATTTAACGAATTGTTTTTATTTTCCATTACTGATAGGTGGAGCTAAACACTAACCCACCAGGGCCTGCCGAAAAACCAAACAGAGTACAGGCCTGTTTTGGATAAGTTGAGGCATGATTAGGTAATTCGAAAATTAATTTGAATTTTTTCATACTTTTTTTCCAATAATATTTCATACAACCGTTAGAAACATTATCATTTTTTAGTTCGTGTGGAGGCTCTACGCTTCAGAGGATATTCAGCAGATTACTCCACCCGAGATTCTGCGTCACCAGCACGTATGGCTTTCCATAGTGCCGCTGATCAACAATGAAATTCTTGTGTGGCATCCTACGGATCGGGTTCTCCGACAATTTGGGTACGTCCAAAATATTCCGCTCGTCGATCCACCAAATTTGGACGCATTCCACCTTTTGAGTCAGGGGAAGACAGAGATTGATTGGGCCCTTTACCACGCAGACTGGATACAGATTTGGGATGATCGATTTGCACGTCGCCCACGCATTCTCCGACCCATTGTGGATTGGGCCGATTCGGTCACTTTCGATTACTTTTAATGGTTTGGGGTCAATGGGAAGAAGCATATCCTTACTGACGAGAAGCGCGAGCAAGAGCTTCCCCAGGCTTTCCGAAACCGCCCACGCCCCACACGTCGACCGAGCCAGAGCCAGTCGAGGCAGCGCGGTCCGAGACCGCGAACTGACACTGTAGGGGCCTCATCTTCTGCCACAACATTTTAGAATTTTAGCGGTCCTTTGACTTTCCAGCAGATGAGGCCTCCACCCGATTTCGGCTTCTCTGATGCCTATCGTCCCCATATGCCGACGAGTGGTCTTCCGCTGATCGATATTCCACCGTTGGCATCTCAGTTTGACTATAGCATTGTGGAGCAAACGCTGCCGGGTAGCTTGTTTTACTCCCCGCTCGAGCCCAGCAGAGGTCCGCGTATCGCAGACGATGATGATGATGAGGACCAGGGCCCAACACAGCTTGTTCGGAGGAATCCAGATCAAGATCGTCGTCCACCCGACTGCGGAACGGGTGGACATAGACATCATTAGTCTTTTTTAATGGATATGTACTTATGTTTCTAATATTTTTATTCTAGACATTTGTTTTTTTTATACCGTATTTTAATTTTGTTTATCTTTTATAATTAAACTTTTAAATGTTTATATAATTTCAGTTTTTTATTACTTTTATGCGATTACTAAACCGAAATTATCAATTGTTCTTCAAAGGCAATTTCATTCAAAAAGGGTGATAGCATAGGGTTTTTGAAGCCATTTTAAGCCAGTTTAGAATGGACGGAAATTGACCATGTTGGTGTCATACGATAGAGAATTTCCAGTACTACGAACCTAAACTCGATGTTCGCTAAAAATATACAATTTACAAGCCCGAAATTAGGCTCGAATAGACCTACCCACCCTTGTTTTTCCTAGTTTTTCAACCCAGATTTGCACAGAACTCGCGTTCTGCAAAACGCGAATTTCTGAAAAACTGTTAATTCAAACAACGAGGCCACATAGACAGACATCGCACTTTGCAGAACGCGATGTCAAGCCTCACTTCTCACAGAACATGAGGTTTAACGACGTGGTAAGTTTGGGGGTCATTTTCCCAAATATTTGTTGGAGGGAGCCAAAACCCTATATAATTATTAAAAAGGGTTTTTGCCCCAAATTAGCCTTGGGTTTGGCTAACATGTGCGGAGAGATGGTGGGAGATTTTGAACTAGATACATTATCCCAAGTTGGTACCTAAAGAAAATCTTCTCCCACATTGGTACTTGAACTATACACTTTCTCCCACCTTGGTACCTAAAGAAATTTTGTTCCCAAGTTGGTACCTGAACTAGACACCTTATCCCAAGTTGGTACCAAAACTTATACATTCTATCAATTTGGTCCTAATTTGAAACAATTCAATCAATATAACTCTCTATATTTAAAAATTCTATCAATTTACTATGTGTTATTCACCTAAATTGTTTGTTCTTCTCTTAGAAATGTTATATTACTTTCTTGGTATAATAAAAGTTTAAACATAACTTGTTGATAGAATCCAGTTATCCAATTGTTGCTTTGATCCGATGGACTCGCTTCATTTGATATTCTCACAAAAATGATTAAATTGATGAAATTTTTAAATATGAAATGTTAAATTTATTGAATTATTTCAAATTATGACTAAATTGATTGAATACATAAGTTTTGGGGGACTAAAACTGTTAATAAAAGTATTAAAATGGTGGATGGAATTAAAGTTTGGGTACCAACTTGGGAGCAAAAGTTCTTTAGGTACCACGTTGGGAGAAAGTGTATTAACTTGGGGAAAAAATTCTTTAGGTACCAACTTGGGAGAATGTGTATAGTTTAGGTACCAAAGTTATATATTTAAGCCTAAAATTATTAGCAACCAGTAGATTTAGTGGGGTGAGGTATTAGGTCGTGGTTAAACAAAAAAAATCTGTAAATAAACTCGTTACCGAATTTGTTGAGTTGTTAATCATCCTTTCTCAAAAGATATGTCTATAAAATATGTATATATAGTCATTCCCTTATTATAATTTGATGATAGCACCATATGTTTGATCTTATTGCCAAGCCAATATTTGTTCTAATCATTGATAACTGCTAAAATTTTTATATGAATTTCTCCTGCAACTTGACCAATATTCAGCTACTAGCTTAGAAAAGGAAGAGTTTGTCGCCATCAGGTTTGAGGGCTCATCATATTCCAGCAATTTACCTGCAGATATTAATGATTAATCAGTATTTGAATTCATTTGATTGGTTGTAGTATAGGAATACGATGAAAGTGTTGTAGATGTCGAGATTCGAATCTCGATGTTGCAGTAATCGACATTAGAAGCAGGAACCAAGAGATTTACCATAGGAGAGGACCATGACCATGTCACTGTCTAGAACAGTTGGAGCTCTATGAGCCACTGTTACCATACGTGAAATTTACTTATGTGGTGTTTTTCCTTTACTATAAATACCCACCAATTTCACCATCATTTACTCATTCCTATTTCTCCCAAAACACCCAACGCTAATCTTTGTTCCTCTTATGGCAAAATTTCACACAACATTTTATTTTCTCGGTACTTATTTTGAATCAACAATCACCAGCAAAATGTCACTCAAAGATTTATTATAGTTGACATCAAGCGAGGTTAGTAAACACACTGACAAAAAAATCTCTTCCTTGGAATGTCGAATCCCAACACCGTCAGCAAACGAAATGCACTACGTTCTGAAGCTTACGAACGAAACAAATGTCCGTAACATGTATGACCAGCTCAATTCCGTTGGAGCTAAATACGTCGATTTAAATGTTAAGTTTGATGAGGTCAACGCCGACTAAGGTAGTACGTCTGCACCCGTACAATCTGCTCCAACCAATGAACAAGCTCCGTCTTCACCGGATGTTGATGCCGTTGCCGATGAGCTGCAGCTTTTTATGTACAAGCGTAGACAAAGAAAACAACAGCTGATCGAAGAACTAAACTTAAGTTCAGACGTTTCAATTGACTACGATGATTCGGATTAACCATAAACTTCTTAAATCATCGTTGAATTATGTTATATGACGTCTTTTTCATCCTTTATGAATGTTCAAGGGACCTCGCGTTATGCAGAATTTGTATTCAATTATATTTTCTCAACACGTTCCATTTATCGTTAAATGACTCGAACAAATTAAATTACTAGTCTCTAATTGTCTCAATTATTCAAACATGTACTCAATTATTCCAACATAACACGAGTACACATTACGAGCATTATTAACTCTGACGGAATCTCTGCCTTCTCAGAGAGAAAGGGACCTCGCGTTCTATAGAACACGTGTTTCAAAGGAACTCGCGTTGTACATAACGCGAGGTCATGGAATCTCAAGGATCTCGCATTCTGTAGAACGCAAGTTTCACAAAGCTGCATCCTAGTACAATAATTTTCCTTACACACTCGGATTCTTCGTGATTTTCGATGCCAATAATAAGCCATAAGTGTCCCCTTATATGAAGCAGAACCATAAACCCTAAATATATGTTTGAATAGCCAAAACAAGTCGTCAAAATTTTTCAAGTTTTAAAATTTCACAAGTCTTTGAACAAATATTCAAATGGCGAGACGATGAGGAGTTACTACTCTAGTATACTACGATGGGCAGATAAACGTCGATCCCGAACTCGACGTTGTTTTTCAGTGCGAAGATCTAGTAACGCTAAAGATTCTGAGGAGATTATCGTACAAGAAGTTGGTTAAGGAACTGGAGAGCAATGTCCCGCATTTCCAAAACCGCCATTTGGCCGACTTGAAGTATCGGGTGCCAATATCTATAGATCCGTTAACGTACTCTGTATGCAGCATTGCGGACAATTCTAATGTGGAGCTGATGCTGGCTACCCACTTTGAGTATTCATTGGGCGGGCCCTAGAGTTGTATGCATCATTTTCCGATTCTAATCCTGTTACTGAAATACCAAGCTGGGGTCAGGCGAATTTCGAATTCGATCCGAATGCTAACGTTGATAGCCCGACCGCAAGTCTAAGAAATGATTTTAACCTATTGTGCCAAGACAACGGGTTTGGTGCATCATCATCTGTTGTGCCAAGACATTCGCGCGTAGCTAGTATCGGGTTCGACCTGAACCAACCCCCAAACGATGAATTCGATACGCCAAGAAATGCAACGTACGCTTCATACAATCTGTATAGTTTTGGAGGGGAGAGAGCATCGTCTTCTTACGTTACGCACGACCATGAAGCATTCCACCCCTTCAATGATTCCTCATATGGACGACACTCAATGTATGTCCCTAGCACGGAGTACGTTCAACCATCTATGGGGAGACATTCTTCTTTAGGTGCTCTTGATTTTGGTCTTGGAAATGCGGTTCGTGAGCGATCTTGTGAGAGGTCTCGCGATCGTTGACCACCATGCTCGCCTCCAAGGGTAGCGATCGACGAAGCTGTACTATATCAACTCTCGGGGGATGCTTCTGACGAATAACCGATTAGAGAACCCGGAGCTGACGGCGACAAGCTGGGGGCATTTTATGAAGAACCAGAAGACTTGACTGTTCCACGAGATGACTTGATCGTTCCACCAGCATATTTCGAAGAACAATCGGCAGCAACCAACTTTCCTGTATCAGCGACACATATTTCTATGTACCAGCCACCATCCCACTTCACAACGGTTGATATGGATGCCATGGACGTTCCTGAATTTTCACATGACCAAGCAATTGACGGCAGACTCAACCGTTCTTATGGTGAACTGGCCATTGGTATAACATTCTTGACAAAAGAAATGGCGGTGGCCGCAATTAAGAAGTACAACATTCGCCAGGCTGTTGAGACGACGGTGAAGAAAACCCAACCGAAATACTACAAGGCGCACTGCACCCAAAAGGATGACGGATGTAAATGGAAAATCCGTGTATCCCAATTGAAGAAGGCAAGCGACCGTTGGAGAATAACAAAACTTGTAGGGCCCCATACATGCACCGTTGGTAGCCTAAGCCAAGATCACAAGAACCTCGATGCAAAGTTCCTCACCGACATCTTTATGCCACTGGTTAAAGAAAATCCCAAGGTATCGGTGCCCACATGTCAGGCTACAGCTGAAGGTGTCACCGGCTACCGTCCTGAATATTGGAAAGCATGGTATGCAAAGAAACAGGTCATAGAACAACTGTTTGGCCGATGGGATGATTCTTACAAAGAGTTGCGCCCGTGGCTAAATATGTTGCAGAAACACATCCCCGGAATGGTTGTCAAACTTGATACGGTTCTGGCATACGCTAATGATCGTGTCGTTCGAGGTGTTTCTCAATTCCACCGGTTATTTTGGACTTTCCCGCAGTGTATCAATGCATTCAAGCACTACAAACTGATGGTCCAAATCGATGGCACATGGTTGTGCGGAAAGTATACACAGACCCTACTTCTAGCTATTGCACAGGACGACAATCGAAAATGCGTTCATGTTGCATTCGCAATTGTCCCAAAGGAGGATCTGGAGTCTTGGATGTTCTTCCTTCGGAACCTACGAAGATATGTCCTTGATCCTGTAATATGGGCAAGGGACGATGGGGTATGTGTTATTTCTGACAAAGGCACAACGCTCTTGTGGGCGCTAGAACGTTTGGTGAGTATTGGCAGTCTCCATACATTTACCACCGTTTCTGCTTGCGGCACATAGCTGCAAACTACCTGCAGCAGTTCAAGGATCGTGATGAACGTGAACTGGTGCTCAGAATGGGTACGTCCTTTATGTCATTTTCATTTACTATATTAGTTGCTGCTCACTTTCATTTATGACCTCTTTGCATGTGTTGTTCGCCCATAACTATTCAATTGTCATCCCTTAGGCAACTCGCACTACGTACAAGAGGTGGAGGAGGTGTTCGAGGAACTGGGAGCGAGAAACAAATTTGGCGCAGACTACCTTGAAAAAATCCCGAGGAAAAAATGGCTTCGATCGTATGACGGGGGTAAACGATGTGGTCACATGACAACGAACTTGGCTGAGGCATTGAACTCATCACTGAAGGGAGTGCGACAGTTGCCTATCACTTCCATTGTCAAAGCGACATACTATCGTTTGGCTACCCTATTTGCAACCTTGGGAAGGCAAAAAACTGAGTACATGGCAGGTGGACACATAGTCCATCCGGATTTCCGCACAAAACTGCAAACTCAATTGCACCAATCAAGACAGATGACTGCAACTCTCTTCTCGCGAGAAGGACACAAGTTCCGTGTTTCAGAATTTTCCAGGCGGTTGGAAGGCATTCAGCACAACGCGTACGTGGTAGATCTCAGGGAAAGAACCTGCGAGTGTGGAATATTCCAAACATTCAAATACTTGTGAGCACACGTCATTGTTGCTTGCGCAAACTAACGGATAGACTACATATAATTGGTTGATCCGGTATACTTACTCCAAACAGTGTTTAAGGTTTACCAAAAAGAGTTTCCTTCAATCAGAAATGAGGTTGATTCGAATGTCGTTGACACTGAACCGACCATACGCTCAGATTTAGCACTACTGAGAGACAAAGGACGTCCACGGTCTACACGAATACATTATGCCGAGGATATAGTCGAACATCGAGAAAAAACCGGACAAAAGAAGCATTATAGTATATGTAAAAATCCTGGACACACAAAGACCAAGTGTCCTAATCGTTCGGCCCCTCGTCTTAATTAATTCTTTGTAATTTGTTTACACGAGTTCGCCCATAACTACCGATCAATAAAATCAGTCTAATTCGTTTTATAAAATAGGTCATCTTATACTTTCAATCATTCCAAAAAATATGCTAGGATAGCTTTTTCGAAGCGAATTTAAGTCAGTGTAGAATGGACGGAAATTGACTGTGTTGGTGCCATATAATAGAGAATTTCTAGTACTACAAACCCACACTCGATGTTTGCTAAAAATATATGATTTATACGTCTGAAATTCTGCTCGAACATGCCTATCGACCTTTGTTCAAAGGTAATTTCATTCAAAAAAAAGGATGATAGCATAGGGTTTTGGAAGCCATTTTAAGTCAGTTTAGAATGGACGGAAATTGATCGTGTTGGTGTCATACGATAGAGAATTTCCAGTACTACAAACCCAAACCCGATGTTTGCTAAAATATATGATTTATAAGCCCGAAATTGGGCTCGAACATGCCTACCCACCCTTGTTTTTCAACCCAAATTCGCACAGAATTCGCGTTCTGCATAACGCAATTTCTGTGCGATATATTTAGCAGCCTTTCTAATTCTCGGGGACCTCGCGTTCTGTATAACGCGAGTTCCTGAAAACCCATTATTTCAAACAACGATGCCACGTAGACAGAACGCGCGCTCTGCAGAACGCGACTTCGCGTCTCGCTTCCCAGAGAACGCGAGGTTCAACTACGTGGCAAGTTTGAGGGTCATTTTCCCAAATAATTCTTGGAGGGAGCCAAAAGTATATATAATTATTAAAAAAAAAAGGGGGTTTTCACCCAAATAAGCCCAAAAGATATGTCTATAAAATATGTAAATATAGTCATTCCTTTATTGTAATTTGATGATAGCACCATATGTTTGATCTTATTGTCAAGCCAATATTTGTTCTAATCATTGATAGCTGCTAAAATTTTGATATGAATTTCTCCTGCAACTTGACCAATATTCAGCTACTAGCTTAGAAAAGGAAGAGTTTGTCGCCATCAGGTTTGAGGGCTCGTCATATTCCAGCAATTTACCTGCAGATATTAATGATTAATCGGTATTTGAATTCATTTGATTGGTTGTAGTCTAGGAATACGATGAAAGGGTTGTAGATGTCGAGATTCGAATCCCGATATTGCAGTAATCGACATTATAAGCAGGAACCAAGAGATTTACCATAGGAGAGGACCATGACCATGTTACTGTCTAGAACAGTTGGAACTCTATGAGCCACTGTTATCACCGTGCAATTCGAGAACTCTTCTCTGATAATTCTTTGCAAAATGGCATCAGTTGCAGAGTCTATTGACGCGGTAGCTTCATCGAGCACCAGGATTCGGTTTCGTTTCAAGAGAACTCTTCCTAGGCAGAAGAGTTGCCGCTGCCCCAAACTCCAGTTCTCACCTTCATCACTCACTGTCATCCAACGACGACGTGACAATCGTTTTCGGTCAAGATAATGTCGAAAATGTAATCTACCAAAAGGCACTAAGTAAACAGTTGCTAAATTTCAACTCACCAGATGAATCCAGCTTGTTTGGCAGGCCACTGATTGTTGTTTTAAGTTGACACTTCTCCAAAGCCTGCCACAAGAATATCAGCGTAAATTCGAAAAATCCGTTGTTGGAAACATTTTGACGTTAACATTCATCATTTGTTGGTTCACCTTCCATATTTCATCATCTGAATAGAGGCCTAAGGGGTCTAAGTTAGTTCGAATGCTGCCTCTAAATAGAGTTGGCTCTTGAGGAATGATGCTAAGCTTCAATCTCAAATCCTTCAGTCCCATAGAGCATATATCAAGTCCATCTATGAGAATTTTCCCACTTGCAGGCTCTACTAGCCGGAACAAGGCACTTATGAGCGTCGTTTTTCCACTTCCGGTTCGTCCAACAACTCCTACTCTGGTCCCTTCCTTGAAAGTGCAAGAGATTCCTTTAAGAACTAAAGGAGCATTCGAACGATATCTTATCTAAACAAAGCATCCAAACAAATACGAATTAGTTGTATGAAACCATACAAGACAAGGATTTGGTTCAAAGAAAATAAGCACCCTTTAATCCGTTTTCGGGTTTAGATTCCTTAATTTACCTTGAGTTCTTGAAATTCAATTCTACCCTTAGAGGGCCAAGAAGAAGGTGGTCTGTTATCTTCTATAATTGCTGGAGGTTCTTCAGGTATGTACATGAACTGTTTTATCCTTTCAACCGAAATCATGTAGTTCGATAAGGTGCAGTACCAACGAGATGCGAAAATTTGTGTGCTGGTCAGTGATAAAGCATACGAGAGCGAGAGTCCAACAAGTCCTGCAGGTTGAAATTTTCGATATTAATGGCTTTGAACATTCTCTACTTGCCATAAAGATTGTTGAATACAAATTATATTACCTGGTGTGACTTGGTTTTTCGGAAGCAAAAGAAGGAAAAATGCAGCAGTGAATAGAGTAAGATTTTGAAGCGTTTCGATCCTTAGAACTAGCCATTCCATGGCTGCATTAGAAAGAAAGAAAAGTGTGGCATCGGTGTCAACAAGCTTCAGGTAATTTTTAAAGAAGCTATCCACCATGTTAAAAGCTCTTATGGTGACCACTCCGAGCGAGGACTCTGCTGCATAATTCATAACGGGTGCTTTCGTTGTTCCGTTAATTCTTATGAGTTCCCTTGCAGAGGACATATAATATTCCTGCAGTTTGATGAACAAAGATATTAGCTCTCTCACCTTGGCTGCAAATGAGATTTGAGCAAATCAAGTGAAACGAAAACGCATCCACCTGAATGTAGTATACTGCTACCATAGCAAGAACGGCGACTATGAGAACTTGCCATGTAATAACGGCCATGATTCCAATTGTTGCCATGAGTTCGGTTGCACCGGCTGCCAGAAAGATCATCCCAAATGGTATGTCGAAATCAAGGATACTCATATCTGATGAAGCCTGCAAGAGTTTATATAGAACAAAATTTAGTATCTTGGGAAAAGAATCAAAGGGTATGTGAAACATTATGCTAACTCCTTGTTCATCGAAAGTCGATCTTACTCGAGTCAGAATCCTCCCAACAGGAGTTGAATCAAAGAAAAGCATTGGAGCTTTGAAGATGGCATTGGTGAGACCAGAGAAGAAGGCTTTTGAAGCTTTTAATCCTAGATGAGCAGCATAATGGGATCTAAAAAATACGAAAACAGCACTAAGTGTGGCAATTCCAGTGTAAACTCCTATCAACATACTGTTGGTCATGGTAGGGATTTCAATAGCAAAGGCCAGCCAGTAGGTCGAAGCGGCTTGAAGAACAACAAAGGTAGACTGAGTTAATATGCTTAAAGATAGATAAACAGATCCTTTCGAGATCGAAACATAATCCATGAACGGCTTCCACCCAACATCGCCGATCTCCATTTCTTCATCTTGTGTTAATTGTATTCCAGGTGGACCCTTCACCGAGATCTCCCCCTCACTGTTCTGTTTAGTAGGATAACATACATTGGACATCTCAGGAGCTATCCCTTGAGATTCTCCTCGACCGTCACCGTTCCAAGAACCCAACGCTGTTATGGAATCTCTATGAGCATTCACAAGTTGCTCAAATGCTGTCCCAGCCATTAGTAGCTCTTCATAGCTTCCGGATTGAGTAATTTGCCCACCATCCAAAACCTAAGCCGAGAAAACAAATTCATCCTTTTGACAAACCGGAAAATCACATCGATAGATGAAGAATGTATAAACTATAAACATAAATCCGCACTTAGTACTTACCAGAATTTTATCAACTTCTGAGAGAAACTCCACTTGATGAGTCACCAAGATGACAGTTTTCTTCTCTAGAGCTTTCATAACACAATCCTGCAGTCATACAAAAGCTAAGTTGATTATGCTGCAAATAAAATTAATAACCATTTGTATCAAATGAAGAAGCTTTCTCACATTGAACAGGACAGAAGCTGTATGTGCATCAACAGCACTGAAAGGGTCATCAAGAAGATAGATATCGGCATCATTATAGACAGCTCGAGCGAGTTGAATCCTTTGCTTCTGCCCTCCACTCATGTTAATCCCTCTCTGACCTATTTCTGTGAGATCACCATGGTCGAAACTATTGATATCTTTATCCAGAGCACAAGCTTTAATTGCCTGGTCATATTTGTCTGCATCCATTGGCTTGCCGTAGAGTATGTTCTCGCGAATTGTCCCACTCTGGATCCAAGAAAGTTGAGAAACATAGGCAATGGATCCGAAGACCTGAACCTATAGAAAAGAATTAACGGAAAAAAAGAACAAAATCAGTGACTAGAAGACATGGTGCTTCTTACCATATGGACTAGTAGGAATACTTGTTTAGCAACTCACAGTTCCGGAAAGTTTCGGTATCTCTCCCAGCACTGCATACAAGATTGAGGATTTTCCTGCCCCGACCGGTCCGCAAATAGCTATCTTCTGCCCTCTTTTTATTTCCAACTCTACATTTCCAAGTGTTGGACTTGCTATTTCAGGAACCCAACTAAAATTTCCTGCTTCTACAGTTACACTTTTATCAGAATTCTGCAGGGGAAATCTCCTTAGTTCATCATTCCTGACTTCATCATCAAGAAGAAAAGTATTGATTCTGTCGAACGAAACCTTGACTTGTATAAGAATCGAAAGTGCCTCGGGTAACATTCTAACAGGTTCTGCCATGCTTCTTAGAGTTGCAAGAACTGTGAAAATGATTCCAGCATTCAATGGAGCACTCCCAAATAGAACACATCCCAAAAAGACAACTGAAGAAACAATGGTTGGAGCGATCCAATACGAAACAGTGCCGTAAGGCCTCAAAAACTGTTGTTTAGAAAGCCATTTGAACTCATTGCCTCGTAGGGATTCGATCAAACCCTTGAATTTCTCCTCCCAGGACTGCAACTTGATGATCTTCATGCTGTTTAATATCTCAGAAGTGGCTCTCAATCTCTCATCTTGTGAGATCATAAATTGAGATTGGAATTTTTGTATGATCTTCGCCAAAGGCATATTAAGGAATCCACATATGACAAGAGGGACTATACCGGGTATGGCACCGACACCAACAACCGAGAAAAGCACTCCGATGGACATGAAAAGCTGCAATACGAGACTCCAAGTACAATGAAACCACCATGGAAACTCTCCCATTCTATAAGCATCTACTGCTATGTAATTCACAATCTCCCCGGCAGAATGTCTCCGCCTTCCTACACTCGAAAGCTTCAGCTGCTTCTGATAGACTGCCACCATCAATGCTGATCTCATCCGCATTCCGGACCTCCTTGAAGCAAAAAACCAATACCTCTGCGACAATGACTCGACGACCTTGGAAACAACAAGACATCCTAGTAAAACAAGACCCTCCTGCAGGTTTCCCTCTTCCTGGTTCGAATAATTTACAAAAGCATAGAGCAATAAAGGAAGTGCTACAACTGAAACTGTCCTAAGAACTGCACAAATTGCTATAAAAATGTTTTCCTTAAAGTACACTTTTGTTATGGCCCTAAGAGCCAAGTTTCTCCTATCAGTTGAGCTTTTGTCTCGTATAAGCGACTCCCATGCATTAGCAAACTTTCGGTATGCGAAATCGGATTCATCTTCTGTACTAATCGAAGGGATATCTTCAAGGGTTAAGGGTCTCAAATAACCCCTTGAAAGCAATGGATTAATCCAAGAAAATGACAATTTGCTAAAGAAATTGGTCTCACAAAGTTCTATCTGTTCTTTTTCTTCCTTTTCCTGTAATAGAGATTCTGATAGACTCTCATTTTCCTTGGTCAAATCAATGAAGTTTCTAAAAGCACAAAACAGCAGCAAGATGTTCACCGGCCATGGAACAACGTCGAATATTTTGATCCGGTGTGTTCTAACTAGAACTCCGATATGAAGAACCGAAACCAATAATGCGAACGACACCCACCATGCAGAGATGAGAATTTTAACCGGTTTCGATGTTCGAACAAGCAATGAAACTGATAGTGAAATCCAAATGAATACCCTGACAAGCTCAACCAACCAGGTCAAGCTACTAAATCCATCATTTCTTGCTATTAGATCCCACAAACCAGCACCAAGATACAGAACACTAACAAGAGCACAACAAATGGAAACAACAATGGAGATATTGTCCTTTCTGTTAACAACACTACGCTGTTGTTTCCCGACAGAACACACAAACAAAAGTAGATAGAAAACAAAGAGGAACACCAAGTTTACGACATCGATGATAGTTCTTTGAATGCAAAAAGAACCGAAATCGAGTTTCCCTTCACAAATTAAAGAGGACCTCCCTGTACATCCACCACAAGATTTAGAATTAGTATATCATTTTCATACTAAAAAAAGAAAAAGAAAGGTGAGACATGAACATTTGGAAGAGAACTTCCAACAGGAAGACACAGATTACAAACATATTGTCTGCAATAAACACATATTGTCTGCAATAAACCAGATAGATTACAAACATATTGTCTGCAATAAAACAGATAGATTACAAACATATTGTCTGCATTAAAACAGATAGATTACAAACATATTGTCTGCATTAAATGTTCATGTAAGAAGAAGAAGAAGAAGAAGAAGAAGAATATAATGAAAATGAGCAGAAAAGGCTGTATACCAAGTAAGGTCCTCAAGGAAGCCATGGTTGAGAGTTGAAGATTCTATGTCAAGCTGTCAGAAAATCACAGAATTCCAGAGTTTCAGAGTTCAAACACAGTGTTTTGGCAAAAATACACTTCAGCTGTTACATAGAAGATGCCATCAAAGAACCCCTGCAGTCCACTGATTTATCGTACCTTAGTTTGGTTTTCATGATTGGTTTTTTTGGCTGCTTTCACCTTTTAGATCCACTTGTATACTATAGATACAAGGAATATAAGAGTATAATCTTTTAAATAAAAATATATATCTATATTTATATTCATATCGACTTGTTGATATCAAGTCGTATACACATTTGATTTTTCGTGCAGTGAATTCAATGTATTCATCAGTCACTATCCCTACAGCACATGTCATACACAGAGTTTGCAGACAATTATCTTTCTCGGAGTCTATGGGAAAATTTTCTATTTAAATCTTTGTCTGCTCAAATTTTCTTACAAGGCTGCTTTATTCTTCACCCGAATGGTGGGTTATTACTTATTAAATATATATATATATATATATATAATTGACTTAGTCTAAGGGATAAGTAGGTTTGCATCGTTTATTTAGGATTCGAGTTCGAGGCCTTGTGTATTCTCGTTGAAGACTTACCTATCAAAACCAGGTGTGCGATGTAGGTTGATCCGAATTAGTCACAACAAAACCCTCGAGAACCAAGATATCAATATATATATGGATATGATCCAGTTACACAGTGTAAAACTCTCTAAGTTTTACACGTTTTTTTGGATCATTGGATGAGTGAAACGGATGGATGAGATTAATAGTAGAATATGTGAATATTATCACTTGGGAAAAAGTAAGGAGTTAATCTCAGACATTCATTTTCCCATCCAACGATCCAAAAAACGTGTAAAACTTAAAAGAGTTTTCCAATGTGTAAGTTGATCCTAACCCATATATATATCACATTTTTTTGGATCGTTGGATGGGGAAAATGAATGTCTGAGATTAACTCCTTACTTTTTTCCCCAAGTGATAATCTTCACATATTCTACTATTAATCTCATTCATCCGTTCACTCATCCAACGATCCCAAAAACGTGTAAAACTTAAAGAGTTTTACACTGTATAACTGGATCCTATCCCATATATATATATATATATACTATAACATCTCTTCAGGAATGAACCCAAACATTTTCTTTTGGTCCTGTTTGGCAATTAGCGGATAGCTTATAGCGGATTATATTAGTTGATAGATAATAGATGATTTCATTAGTTGATTTAACTAGCGGGTTGTATTAGTTGATTTGTATAAAAGTGCTTGGTAAAATTAACTAATAGCTACTTGATTATTTAAACAAGCAAAATAACATATAAGGACATGATTATATTCGATATTTGTTTGAATAATTTATTAGTTATCAATATTTTGTATCTATTAATATTAATTAAATTATGAAAAATAATTTTTTAATATAATATTACTAAGCATATTTGAGTGATCAATATATTAGTTTATTATTTATATAATTATTTTTAATACAATTAAATTAATTATTAAATTTAAATACAAATATAAATGTGTGAGAATTAAAAGGAAAAACAAAAAGTATTAATTTACAAATGTCACAATATAAATAAGCGATGGTGTAAAATAGAAAATGTTAAATTTAGGTTATTTACAAATTTTTTATAATTATTAAAGGTAAAAAAGTCTTTATAACTCTTATGTCAAAATCTAAAGTCTAATTAGCTGTGTTTTTTAAAATTTAGAGGTTTCAAACTAATATGTTATTTCAATTCTTAAACAAATTATTTATAAAATGACATTTTTTCTAATCAGAAGTAATAGTCAGTTTTATTATACATGTTTTTTTTAAACGGTCTAAACGTGATTACAAGGTAGTATTTGTTTATACATATTCTTAATCTTTTGGACTTTGACAATGCACATACACCTTGTAGATGAAGTTAGAACTCGCATCTCTTATAATAAACAACATCCATTTTTTCTATGGAACACTTGAGTTTTATTATACATGTCTTTTCAAAGCACGTATGATTAGGTGTTTTTTTTTTTATCTACGTGACACACATGGTCCAAAAAGAAAAATATATATAATTTAAACAAAAGAAAAGAACAAGATAAATGAAGGCGTTTTTAAGGGATTATTATTTTATTAAATTTAATAGTATTTTTTTTAAATCTAATTCTTCCGAGGGATTATTATTTTATCAGATTTAATATATTTTTTAAAAACTAAAATTTCCGACAAATAGAAAAGTATTATCTTAATTGAAACTAAAAAAATTATAAACATTGGATTTTTTATTAAAAAAATAAAAGGCATAATACCAAAAAAAATGCTTTTAACTTTTGATTAAATAGTCATTTTGGCTTCTATTCTTTTTTTTTTAAAGTAATTTAACTATCAATGTTTTATTTTGAGTTAAAATAGTCTCTCTGTTGATGAAAAATGTTAGTCCACTGACGATACACAAATTAAAATTACTTGACACAGTGACAAGTCATAAGAAAAAAATATTTTTATATTTTATACAATTTCTTAAAATTATTTTTGACTCATATGTTACTATGTAAAGTCAGCATATTTATTTATATGTCACAGATATCGCGGTGTGCACTGTTATGTAGGTTTATCACGTCATTTCAAACTATTAATTATCAGTTCACTAATAATTTTCATCATCATTCTGACCCAAAATAAAATATTAAAAATTAAAATACTTTAAAAAAATAATAATTAAAATAATTATTTAGTCAAACAACGTCGCGTGAATCGATGTCAAGATGCGTGAATCATCATTAATTTTTTAGACAATTTTCGATCTGATGTACGTTAGACCCCAACGGACAAAGAAAAAATGTATTGTTCTTGTATTTTTTATCTCGAAATCAATTTCAGTTCAAAACTGTTTCATCATGTTCCATGCCAAAAGGGATTAGTTGAGTAAAACTGAACATCGTTTTCAAATCATCTCAGGAAAATTAAAAGGAAAACGAAGGCAGATCTGTTTTCCATTGGACATTTAATAGTGGGATCTCATCTCTGTCACATTCATTGCCACTTCAATTTCCTATAATTTAATTCTTTTATTTATATGTTTCTGACCTGTGGGAATTTTTTTTGGATTGTTGCTGTGCCCATATTTAATAATAATTGAATGTTAGTTCTGCATCTAAATCAAGTCAATATATAATTCCAAATACAAAAGGATTGAAATTGTCAAACCAATAAATAAATTCATTGCATGAGATCACTAGTTGTAATGATCGGCTTCGTTTTTGGTTGCATTTTGCAACCCTAAATTTATTGTAGTTGTGGTTTTGGTACTAAACAGTTCTAGGTTATGCATCTCTTTATATATTTTCTCTTTTTTTTTATTTTTCTAATAAAAATAAAAAATATTTTTTTATTTATGTCGAGTCATGTCAAGTTAAAGTTGATATCAGATGAAGCATCATAAAATATTAGGTCGGATATTAGTCGATCAAAAATCCAACCCAGCTCGATCTATACCATCCCTAATCTTAATCTATTACTTAAAACTTGTAAACATAAACGTAAGTTAACAATATCTATAGCATGTGGTTAATACTCTCAGTTAACATCATTTTTTCTTAAGTTGTGGTTTCAAGACTTATTAGGAGCAAAATTTTCCCTCCCTTTCGTTACGTAGAAATTATTAAAAAAAAACTTGTAAACATAACTGTCAAAACCCTCCTTAACACATCTACGATGTTTAACAAATAAAATAATTTGTTTGAATCAATAAAGCTCTCTGTCAAATAGTACAATAAAGAAAACTCCCACAAAACACCCAACAATTAAAATCTTAAGTTTGCTATACATGGTCATTAGGGGCGTTTAAAAATATTCGACTCGGGTGATCAAGCCTATCAATCCGTCGACCTGAACTTAAAAAAGTTGAGTAATTTTTTTTAAAATACTTGATCGGGCCGGGTATTCGACCCGAGATATTTTCTGGTAGTTTGGTCAGGTCTAGGCTAATTTTTTTTATAACCGGGTACCCAATCGGGTACTTCTAATATATATTTCTTTTAGTTTTAAATTATATTTTTATTGTAGGTTGCTTAATATTTTTACCAAAAATTAAATTTGTATCTTTAAATTATTTCCATATTTATATCATCCATTTTTAAGTTTTAAAATTTTTAAAAATATTTGTATTAATTTGTTAATACAAGATTCGAAAGAATAAACGAGATTAATGTTTTTATGTCTTTTTGGTGATAAACTTTAATATAGAGAAAATTCTCGCTAGAAGACTCATTCACTAAAATTAGGCTTTGAGTATAGAGAAAATTCTCGCTAGAAGACTCATTCACTAAAATTAGGAGCAGAAATCATTTGCCCTTTTTGGTGCTCCTATTTATGCCCCACATTAAAAATAGATATAAGGTTTAGGGTTAAGGCTTATAGTTATAGTTAAAGTTTAGGAAATGGGATAGGTTTTATGTTTAGGATTTAAAGTTTATGATTTATATTTCAAGATTATGGTTTAAAAATTAAAATTTTAGTATTAGGGTAGAAAGAGGCATCAAATTTTTTGTTTCAAAATTAGGTGTGCGACGCAGATTGATTTAAATTAGTTATGACAAAACCCTGAAGAATAAAAAAAACAACCATATATATTATAACATCTCTTTAGGAATGAACCCAAACATTTTTTTTATATTCCATATCCTTTTACGAACATCTATGTTCTTCGGGGAAGAGAAGGGTCATCTCTCCCAACGATACATCGTCCATAGTTTAGGTTACGAAAACTGTAAGATTAAAGCTTTCTTTTCATAGTAATACTTAATAACGATGTTTTTAAAATTGTTATAAAATTGGCTTTTTTTTAATCATGTAATTATTTCATGCACAAGTGTTTACGTAAATATTTATTTACACAGCGTCTTAATTTTAGGGTTTATATAATTTATTTAGGGTTTATAAGTTTAAGTGTATTAGTTTTAAATTTAAAGATTGTTGATAGAATTCTGAGTTTCATGTTAAAATTTATGATCTATAGTTTAAATATTATAAATCCCTAACCATATTGACTAAAACCTTAAACTCTAACCATAAATTTTAATCCTAAACTCTAAACCCTAAATTAAAATCTTAAACCTTAAAATGGAATTGCACCTAAACAAATTATTTTATAAAATAACATTTCTTTTCTTCCATGTGTGTCACGTAAAGTAAAGGTCTATTTAATTATACACATTTTTTGAAAGCGTGTATGATTAGACGTGTTTTTGACCGATGTGACACTTCCTAATAGAAAAGAAAATATTTAATTTGAACAAAGGAAAGACATTCGCGTTTTCGAAGGGACTATTATTTTATTAAATTTACTATTTTAAAAAAATCTAATTCTTCCAAGGGATTATTATTTTACTGGAATTAATATTATTTCGTTAAATAATGAAGAAGATATCGGTGTATATGGGGACAGGATGCAAGAATTAAACATCCAATCAACAGTGTCTTTAAAAAATAAGTTTGGTTGGGCGTTCTTTTACTGTTATTTCGTTAAATAATTTTAAAATATTATTTAAATAAACAAAGCCTATAAAAGCTTATGCATACAAAGAGAAAATGTATTTTTCTTGTCATTTTTGATGTCTGAAATAAATTTTAATGAAACATCGTTTTCAAGTCATCTCGGGAAAATTAAAAGGAAAATGAAGGCAATTCTGTTTTCCATTGGACATTTAATAGTGGGATCTCATCTCTGTCACATTCATTACCACTTCAATTTCCAATAATTTAATTCTTTTATTTGTATGTTTCTGGCATTGTGCTCGCTGCCCAGATTTAATAACAATTGAATATTGTTGGTCCTGCTCCTGCATGTAAAGCAAGCCAATATATTATTCCAATTTAAAAATATTGAAATAGTCAAACCAAAAATAAATTCATTGCATGAGATCACTTGTTGTTTGACAAATGAAAACTGTTTTCAAATTGTCCCTTAAACGATTAGTTGACGTAGATCTGCTATTTTGTCTGAGATTTAGTTTTAATCATCTCGTACGACATACAAACGCAAGCTAGAATATAATAATTTGGTTATGCAGTTCAGGTCCATCAACGATTCTATTTATTCAGAGTTTTATTTGGAGAAAAGTTTTTTTTTATAATATCCTCGTTACAAAAAGACATAATTCTTCAATCTAAGTACACACATCAGTTGTAGGAGATCCGATGTGTTCTAAAATCTAAATAGAACTTCGATATGAAGAACCGAAACCAATAATGTGAACGACACCCACCATGCAGAGCTGAGAGGAACACCAAGTTTACGAGATGATGGTTCTTTGAATGCAAAAAGATATTTAATAACTGGGAATAGTGTGTATGTTTATATATAGAGAGAGAGAGAGGAATGAAGCCAGACATTTTCTTTTATATGCCATATTGCCATATCGTTTTATGACCATCTATATTCTTCGAGGGAGAGAAGGATTATCTCTCCCAACGATATATCGTTCATAGTTTACGGTTATGAAAACGGGTAAAAAAATTGTCTTTTTTTGGTCGTCTTTTTGTCTACCGATATTGAAAAAAAAAATTAACTCTAATCTTAAATTTTAAATCCTAACCTATAAATCCTAAATTTTAAAAAATACACACTGCTCTTAATTCTCTAAACTCTCATCCTAAACTTTATATTTTTTTTACAGAAAGGAGTTGGGTAAACCTATAGGCCTCGTTAAAAATCCCCTAAACCTAAATGGGGAAAAGAGTACCTATCGGAATACCAAGACAAAGAATAACGCGAACAAAACCTCGTCTACATAAGCCTAATCACAAAATACCATAACCATGCCTCTAAACACCACGGAACAAGCGACAAGAACAACCCCTTAACCACCGGGATCAACATGCCACCGAGCCTTAGCACCATTGCCTAAGTATTGCTCGGCTTCCACCTCCAAGTCCCCTCACAAGCCCGGGCCACGTTCCGCGGCAACCAACGCCATCACAAGTAGAGGCGGCTCCAAGTAAGTCGACGCAACAAAGCCCCCATCCCGACTCAAGGACGCAAGCTTGTCGGCAACACCATTATTCTCCCTCTTGACATGATTGATCATCACTTGCCAGTCGCGACAAATCAACTCCCTAACATCCTCAACCAGCACACTACTGGCCAAAGCTGCCGATTTACCGCCAATAATCCTCGTAATTTCCTTACAATCCGTTTCAACTTCTACACATCTATAGCCCCTCATCCATGCATAGATCAAGCCATCATGCATCGCCCATAATTCCGCTAGGAGAACTGAGCATCTACCCACATGCCTAGAAAAACCGAAGAGCCACTCACCTGTCTCATCCCGAATCACTCCACCAATCGCTGCCTGGTTATCATTCATGTTTACCGCAGCATCAATGTTGAGCTTAACCCAACCCGACGTCGGTACCGACCAATGCACTAAAGAACGAGATTGGCCCGTCTCCTCTTGTCGTGTTGGTGAAAATGCTTTACCACACTCTTCCACCAAGCGATCCCCTCGGCTCAATATGTCCTCCCGTAACACAAAGCTCTCATATAAGACCCTGCTGCATCGTGTTTTCCAGAGCAACCAGCAATACACCGAAAATCTAAGACTCCAAGTTACGCCCGTCGATACCCTGGTACTGCTCTTGACAAGGTTGTGTAGCATCCAATCCTCAAACGAACCTTGGAAGAACGCGCCTTGCTGGTCGGGGTCAATCACGCGCTTCCATAGCTCAACCGCTATCGGACAATGTCGAAGGACATGATCCATATCCTCGGTATCCTTTCGGCAAACAATACACTCCTCTAACAACGCTAAATGTCGCCTTACCCTTTCCACATTTGTAAGGTGGTGCTGATGAACCGCAAGCCACATAAAGACTCGTATGCGTTGAGGAACACGTAACTGCCAAATAACTCGCCACTTATTTCTCGGATTCACCGCCACTCTATTAACCTGATAGTCATATGTTGACCGAAGCATGAATACTCTATTATTAGTCCATCGCCAACTAGGGCAATCAGCCCCTAACGATGCTCGAGGTGGTTTTGTTACCGCCAAAAGCTCCAAAACATCCTTAGACAGGTTCGATGCTAACATGTCCCAGTTCCAATCCCTCGAATCCTTAACCAAATCCGCGACCATCGTAGGCCCTTGGCGCAGAGTCGGATAACCAAGAAAAGATTAATCATCCAGTCAGATCAAGCCAGTTATCATACCATAAATCTGTAGACGTTCCATCGCGAATCTCCCAAGATACGCTTTCCTTAACATCCTCCCATACACTCATTAACCTCTTCCAAAGTCTCGAACACTTTGTGCGGTGGATCGATAGCGGCAACACCTCTTCTCAATTATACTTCGTCCGGAGAACCTGAACCCAAAGTTTATCCACATCCTTTAGAAGCTGAAACCCAAGTTTCATCAAGAACGCTCTATTTTGCTAGAAAATATCTTTAAACCCAAACCTCCCTCAACCATAGGCCTCTGAAACGTCTTCCAAGGTACCAAACTAATTCCCCTTTTACTTTTTAGTATAAGAGCATAAATAAATGCACCAAATATTTTTATTAAAAAAACTGTAAAAGTAATGCTTTCTTTTCATGGTAACAATAACAATAGTTATAGAAATTATTATAAAAGTGATTTTTTACTTTAACAATTTTCTATTTTCTTATAAACAATTGGTATTTAATTTATTAAGTGAATAATATAAATTAGATACTACATATTTCCATTATAAGGTGTTTCTTTCAATTCTCTTTGCCATGGGAGCGCTTTCCAAGATATTATTATTTTATTAGATTGAATTTTATTTAAAAAACAAATTTTTCGATAAAAATAAAAAGTATTCTAACAAATAGAAAAGGTATTTATTAATGCCATGGGTTTTTTTGATCAAGATATAACTTTATTTCACAGAAAATTTAAAAAGACAACAAATCAGGTGGGACTGAATCTCGGTCCCATAACATCAGGCCCTGACAGTTTTTTGCATTCTTTGCTAACCAATCGGCGGCCTGATTACAAGAGCGGGGAACAAAAGAGAAGGAGCAAAAGATGAAAGATCTAACTAAAGACCTAATATCCTCTTCCACAGCGGATGATGCCCAAGGCGATTGTGATCCCCCATTGAGCCTGGTAATAGCCGCCTTGCAGTCGGCTTCCAAGATAACGTGACCGAAGCCATTTCTAAGGGCCAAAGAGACCCCAAGTCGAATAGCCATCACTTCTGCCACTTCAGCAGACGGGGCAACGAACGAGTCTGACATTCCCTGGAGGAAGGACCCTGAACAATTCCTAGCGATAGCCGTAGCTGAGGCTTTCCCTGAAGAGGCGTCAAACGCAGCATCGCAATTGATCTTAATTGAGCCAGCTGGGGGAGGACACCAATGGCTCGGTTCCTGAGAGGAATGAGATTGTGTCGGTCGGCTAGATGAGGTATTGTGGTGGTATTCCAAGAAAGCTCATTTCGCTCGCATCCATACATCCCAAGGAAGATCTTTCTTTCTTTCAAAAACCCACGAGTTCCTCGACTTCCACAAAGACCAAAGAAGGAAAGCAATAAGTGCACAACCATCATCAAAATTCCCGAGTTGACGAAAATCATTAACCTTGTTCCACCATTTCGGGAATCCAGGGAAGCCAAGAAAGGATGGGGAGTAGTTAAAACCAGAAGCCTTCTAGACTGCCTGTGAAAAAGGGCAGAAACACAGAAGATGCTCGATCGACTCCCCTCTCTCTCCACAGTGGGGGCAACAATCAGAGTCCTGTAATTTTCCGTGAAACCTGGATGCCAAAATGCCCTTCGTCGGAACTATGTTATGACAAAGTTTCCATAAGAAAGATCTGACTTTTGTAGGAACCCCTAGACTCCAAATAGACTTCCAAAATTCCTTCTTTTCACACGGATCCTCACTTGATGACAGATTGGATCTAGTCCCCCGAGGTATCCTCAATGAATCTGTAGCCCGATTTTGACGAGTATTCCCATTTTTCGTACCTGTCCAAATAAAGAATCTTTTACCTGAGGTCCTCCTATTGGAATAGACATAATAGCCTCTGCTTCCTCTGGATCAAACAAATTTTCAATCTTAGACTTATTCCATGATCGCAAGTCTTGATTCATGAGACTATAAACAGTTGGGGAAGAGAAATTGGAAGGCGGCTTAGATGAAACCCTGAAATTTGGAATCTTCGGGATCTAGTTGTCTTTCCAGGTTGAAATAAACTTACCATTTCCCACTCTCCAAAGGCTTCCTTCTTTAATGACTTTGATACCTTCTCGAATTCCTATTCAGGCCCAGGATGGATTAGAGCAATTGGGTGCATCGAAGATGTTCCCGTTTGGATAGTAAATACCCTGGAGTGTTTGAGCAAGTAGGGATTCCAGATTCTTAATCACTTTCCATGCAATTTTAGCAATAAGAGCTTTATTGAAAGTTCTAAGGTTTTGGAAACCCATTCCTCCTTGCTCTTTAGGGCGGCACAGATCTTTCCAATTTATCCAGTGAATACTTCTTTCCTTGTTGGCACAATTGTTCCACCAGAATTTTGCTACCATCGAACTGAGTTCATCACAAAAGGTCATAGGAAGAAGAAAGCATTACATGACATATGTTGGGATGGCCTGTGCGACCACCTTGATAAGTACTTCCTTGCCCGTCATATTCAAGAATTTGGCTTTCCAACCTGTCAGTCTGTTTTGAAATCGTTCTCTAATGAACCCAGAGCTTCTTTCTTGCTACGTCCCTAAAAAGACGGTAGACCAAGATATCTAGCATCCTCCTCTATATGTTTAAACCCCATAATATTAGTCAGGTGCATGTTGAGGTTGTTGCTAATATTGGGTGAGAAAAACACCGAGGACTTCTGGAAATTAATTGACTGTCCTGTAGAGGATTGAAACATCTGAAGTTTTCGAATAGAAGCTTCACAATTTTCTTCATTTGCTTCAGAGAACAATAAGCAATCATCTGCGAACAGCAGATGGCTCAAGACTGGGCATCTCCTTTTGATTCCTAGTCCTGTGAAATTATTCAGCTCACTTTCTTTTGCAATAACCCAAGTCAGAATGCTTGAAATGAACGTGAATAGGAAAGGAGATAAGGGGTCTCCCTGCCGCAGCCCCCTCCCAGCTGTAAATTCGCCTATGCGTTTTCCATTTAGGACCAAAGAGAATAAAGCTGATGTAACGCACTTCATGACCCTGCTGATCCACCACTCATCAAAACCCAGCTTGGTCAAGACAAATTGAAGTAATCCCCAATCAACTTTATCATAGGCTTTTTCAAGGTCGATCTTGAGAGCCATGAACCCCTTTTTTACCCTTCCTTGTTCGCTTGATTGCATGAAAGGCCTCATTTGCCAGAATAATGTTATCGTGGATTGCTCGGCCTTGAACGATCGCTGATTGGGATTGAGGAATAAGATCCAGGAGGATGATCTTTAATCTCGTGGCCAAAATCTTTGTAATAACTTTGAGAGAGAAGTTGCAGAGAATAATTGGTCTAAAGTGTGAGACTTCGGTTGGGTTTGCCTTCTTCGGAATAAGCACAATATTTGTCTTGTTGAGCCCTGCGTACATTTCCCCTTCCTTAAAGAAAGATGAGACCATCCCAATAAGGTCGTTTTTCACCGTTTCCCAAAAAGTTTGGTAGAAACACTCGGGAAAACCATCGGGGCCAGGGGCTTTTGTAGCACCCATGTTAAACACCGCCTCTTTGATCTCTTCCTCTGACACTTCTTTGCACAACTTAGCATTCATATTTTCAGATACCAGCCTGGGGATATAGTCATTAAGGCAATGAAAATTCATCGATTCATCTTTGGTGAATACCTTATGGAAGTAATCCTGGAGATAGGAGGCTATGTGTTCTGTTTCCTCGAGCCAAATTCCATCGTCCCTTTTCAACTTCACAATGGAATTGGTTCTGCGATGTTGGATAGTAGTGGCGTGGAAGAACTTGGTGTTCTTATCTCCCCATTCCAGACAGTTCACCCTAGACCGCTGGTGCCAGTACCTTTCCTCACTTTCCCACTCCACATCTAACTCCTTTTTAAGCTTTCTGTAATCTTCTAGTTCTGCCTCCGTCAGCCTCCTCCCCTGGAGATGCTTAATCATGTTCGTCAACAGATGTTTTTTCTCATTTCGCCTTTTCCTCTTCTCCTTATTCCATCGAAGCAGAGCAGCCCGGGTGCTGTGGATTTTCCTTCTAAATCTGGATACCACTTTTTCTCCCGGCGAGATATCCCATCCCTCAGAGACCGTTTGAGAACAATCCTCTTCCAGAAGCCATTTGGTTTCGAATTTGAAATCCTTTTTATATTTCCTGGCGAGACCTTTTTTGAGGAGAACAATAGGGGCATGGTCTGAAGCTACAATGATCTCCATAATCCCTAGAGCTTTGGGGAAAACCAGGATCCACTCAGCAGAACACATAATACGGTCGAGTTTTTCGAGGATGGAGTTGTCCCCGCCTCTCTGATTGAACTATGTGAATTTGCCTCCTTTTATGGGCATTTCAACAAGTCCAGCAGAATTCACAAAATCATTCAACCATTTTGCCTCCTCTGGGACGACCGGATTACCTCCCTCATTCTCTTCCTGTCTAAGCACCGTATTGGAGTCTCTAATGATGAGCCATTTGGTATTAGAGGAGCTTCTAAGGTTAGATAGATTTTCCCAAAAAGCTTGTCTTTCCTCTTTCCTCGGTGGACCATAAATAAAAGTGCCATACCATGTTACCCCTTCTAGACAGACCACTTCCGTATCAATAAAATTATTCCCGTGATTCAAGATACTGATTTTTGCTTCTCCCGTCCACCAGAGGGCTAAGCCTCCCGCTAGCCCTTGCGGTTTGACATAAAACGAACGTTCCATTTTCATTTTCATTTTGATCTTTTCAAGGTACCGTTTTTTCTGTTTCGTCTCACTGAGGAAAATTATGGTGGGTCGGTGTTTAAAAGTTAAGTCTCGTAGCGCTCTGACTGTCTCCCTGTTCCCCAAACCTCGAACATTTCATGCCAAGAGTGACATTTCCTGATGGAAACCGCTTCCTTTTACAAAAAACAAGAGACCATGGACAGAGACTACAAAACTAAAGGATTGCCTGATAGTGGCTTCAAAAAGGCGGTAGCTTCAAAATTACAACAACTTCAAATTGTCAGAGTTGCTGATAAGAGATTCAAATTCAGAAGGATAGGCAGTATTTCAAAATGATAGTGGCTTCTTGAATTACTGAAGCTGAAAGAACAAAACAACGTGGGACCAAACTTCACTTCTTTGGATTAAGATGCTCCAATTCAAGAAGATTCACACCGAAGGTCCTCCTTGATAGTAGAAAGAGCTCTGGACAACCAGCCATACTCACATCCCATCCATACTCCGATTTTGAATGCGATAGAAAAGCAATCGAGCCTTTCGATCCCGTGCCGTCTAAACCAATTTAGAAAGGAAGAAGCAGTTGTCGGAACTCATAAAGGACACAAGGATTCAGGGGCCATACAGTCCAAAAATCAGCCACAAAAATAAAACAAATAAATACCACAGAGCAAGAAACTTCCAGCAAACCAGAACAAAAGTATCGCATACAACCAAGCCAAGTCCAAAGAATGTGATGAGTCCACAAGATAAACGGGGAAAACAGAAGGGAGAAAGGGGAATCAAGTCACCAGAGAAAACGGGGCAGAGAGAGTTGTTCACGGGTAATCGAGAAGAAAACACAAAAACCCGTCAGGGCAGAGAAGCCATCACAACCAAAGCGGTTCCAAAGACACCTGCAACGGACTGTATCAGCACTCGATCGAGCCAGCTAGGCACGGAGGACACCCTGTTCTTCACTTGGTAGAGGATGAAAGGCCACAAGATACGGAGGAAGACAAGGCTTTATCAGCGGGGAGTGACCAAAATCAGGTTTCAGCGTACAGAGAAGTAACCTGAAGTCATGACTTTTCCGATTCCAAGCCAGCAACAGAGGAAAAAACATCGGCGTCGTCACTCACACCGACCCAAAACAGATCCACAGCCACCACGATCCTAAATTGAGCAATCCACCAGTCGCCGTTGTTCACAACTGCTTCCGTCACACCGGTGGCCTGAAAGATGAGGAAGCGTCGTTCACTCACCAGGGACCAACTCGAAGTACGCCAGATCGGTGAAACCAATCGAACACGCCTGAGGCTCAAACGAATCGGGGGAGAGAAAATTTTGGGAGCGCGTAGCACCATGCGCTAGGAGAGAAAATTTGCCAACTTCCGAGCTGTGCCATGGGTGCAGCGAGCATTAATTACGCATCAAATTTCTCCGTATTTAGATAGTTTTCAAAAGGATCGTTATCCTGGATATCTGGGTCATTTTGACCGGCGTTATGTCCATTATTTTTGGAGTTTTTGTGCTGATGGGATATATTGTTTCATTGACACGTCACAGTCGTACGATAATGAATTTTAAATTTTAAACCCCTAAAAATAAGTATTATATTATGTACTATTTACTCTAATCTTAAACCCTAAATTTAATTTATAATATAAAAACAAAAATAGAGACATAAAAATATAGAGGATTTATGTTTGAAATGAAAGACAATTCTGTTCTTCATTGGATATATAAGAAGGGGTTCTTATTTCTGGGCAATGCTACATCCACTTATAGGGTCATCTACCAAGCTGAGATGATATATGACATGACTACTAATAAATGTAATACAATGTATTTTTTAATCAACAATAAATGCAATACAATTAATACATCTTTTACAAATAAACAAATTTCAAGATTATAAATATAATGCAATTAATATATCTTTTAGGGGTGAGCAACACTTGATTCGACTCTAAATAATCGAATTTTTAGACTTGTCTCAATACAAAAAAATTCGACTCATTTTAACTCGACTCATAATTTCATAAACTTGACTCGGAAAAATTTCTAATAAAATTTGAGTTGTATCTTGAAGATTGGGATAATATCTCTTCGGATAATATCTTGAAGATTGAGATTAGTTGCATCTATATTAACATTATTACTATCACCGACAGTGTTTCTCCCAGAAGTTTGAGACATGATTAGTAACGCAAATAAAATTATAAACCTCGGCTCGTCTGCATGTTCATCGTCCACCTCGTCAACTTATTCTTCCTCGTGGTCGGAATTACGCCTCTCTTGAGATCTTTCCTCCAAATGTTCTAACCATTCTTGCATTAGCCCCCAACCTTTGTTGCAACAACTTGTCCATTTCTCTTTGGATATTATCTTGAAGATTGGGATTAGTTGCATTCATATTAACATTATTACTATCACTAACAGTGTTTCTAACAGAAGTTTGAGACATGATTAGTAACACAAATAAAATTATAAACCTCACCAGCACAAAAACTTACCTTTCCACTCCAAGAAAATGCACTCACGCTCGTGCTTCACTTGGGATGGCTTTTACCCTTGATGTGCACTCTTTCCTTTTACCACTCTTGCTTCATTTTCAAGTTCTAATGGAACTCACTCAAGGCTTACAAGATCTCTTTTAGAATTCGGTTGAAACAAACTTGGTTAGGTAGTAGTGTGAAGCGATTAAAAGAAAGAAAATTGGCTACAAAGAAAGGAAATAAAAGAATTACCCTTTTAATTTTTTAAGATGAAAAGATTGCTCCCTCCCTCTTTAAAATTTGCTTTTGTTTTTCTTTTTCGATTTTTTTACTACCTAAGAGAGAGTAAACTACAATCTTACTGAATCAACCTTGCTCTGATACCAATTGATATGATCCCGATTGAGAGCTTTGAATCATATATGTTTTTCCCGATCGTGATTTGAGTAAGCACTTGAATATAGTTTGTCGTGGCAAGTTAATTTCCATGACAACTAGGGTTGTAACGTTTGCTGTGGCAATTGGGTTTAAGATAGGAATGAATAGTGTTGAAAATTATGGTAGAAGGAAATATGGATATGGAAGGTAGTGGCGTGGGCTTTGTAGGTTTGAAAAGGATGATGGATTGTGACCCGGTAGCTATAACGAGCTAGGAACCAACAATATAAAGTGTTGGAATCGAAATGATAGAGGGTAGAACGTAACCCACTAGCTATAGAAGAGCTAGGAACCAACGCTATAAATAAATGAATGGATGAAGACCACAAGACTAACTTGATTGCGATAGAGTTCTCCAAAAGAACTAGAATGAAAACAACTTTTCAAAAAGAGTTTTAATATAAATCAAGTTCCCTTTACAAATGATCCTAAGGTTCCTATTTATAGAATTTCTAGGCAGCATATGAAAGGTCACACAAAGATGAAACATTCTCATCAATTTAGAAATAAAATGCACTTGAATGCTTTGTCTTTTCCAATCCTCAAAGCTGGCTGAATATTCTAGATCATTTTGGAAATGAATCTAGAAAATTTGAAGTTGAACATGGCCTTAATTTCGTACAAGGAATGAAGGACTCTTGGGCTACCTTGTCTTCCTTTTCTATGAAGAGAAAGAGGGAATAATTGTAGACATTGAGTGAATGTTTTCTAGAAAGAACTTTATGAAAGAATGGACTTCTTGAGCATAGGGTGCTCATGAAGAAGAGATAGGGCCTCTTTGGTCAATGAAGGATGCTCTTGTAAATAGTTTTAAAAAAGCTGCAAACAAGGTGTTAAATCGTTGTTGTTTGTTATGTAACCGCTACATGATCCACAATTTCATGAGCTTGGGCTTTTGTTGTTGACATAAAAACATCTCTTTCCATGTCTTATTTTACGGTCATATCTCTTACAACTTGAGGAATTTCTTTGAAAGAAGAGACAAGAGTAGTTACGCCTTTTTCTAATCCCGGATAAGCAACTAAGAGCCTTTCAACAAGGTAGCGGATCTTCTTGATCCAATGTGAAGACAAGGTATGTTCGACATGGACTCGGTGAAATTGAATTCTCCATGAAGATGCGGAGTACCAACGGTTAGACGGTAAGACTGTAAGTTCATATATTTTTAAGAAATGGAGGTGGAGCTGAACAAGAAGTGAAATATAACATATAGCGGAAACCAGGGATTTCCTCTTTGCCACACCTTTCTTTATGAGATTCCCTATTCAGTTAAGAAAGACACCACCCCTGCTGGAGTTCAGCTTTCTCCCTTGCCGTCCACTAGGAGGTGACTCTTCCTATTCCATGCTAATCTTCATCACTTGATTGTCTTAATAAGTGGATTAAATCAGCCTTCATTGCTAGCTCTCTTGCAGAATTTGAACAACCATTTGAATTGGATGATAAAAAATCAGCTTTGAATTCCTTAAATAGGTGAATAAAGAAGGTCTTCAATGGCTTGTCTCTTGGCTGAAGTTAAAAAGACTCCTCTTTGGTTCAAGCTTCATCCACACGTTCATGCACCTAGTCACAAAGATAGACCTTATTCAAACTTTAAATAAAAAACATGCATGAATGAACTACTTTTCTAAATGAACTCTAAGGTATTCCTCTATGCTTTAATGAAAAACATGCTTATTGAATGCAGTGAGTATTTATGCAAACTTTAATTTCTCATGCAATTTCATGTATAAGTAAAATAAAGTATTACTCCCTTGTTGTTGGTCTTTCTTCTTCTCATCCCAAGCTTGTTATAAACAAACTTTCCATCGCTGCTTGGAACTTCTTGGCCCTTGCACATGTAATGAGCCCACTTGAGTATTCTTCCGGGCCTTTGTTGCTAGGAATAACATCAGTATTTTCTCGCGAATTGTCCCACTCTGGATCTATGAAACTTGAGAAATATAGGCAATGGATCCAAACACGTGAACCTATCAACAAGAATTATCGGAAAAAGAACTAAATCAGTGACAAGAAGACATGATGCTTACTAATACTATATATACTAGTAGGAATACTTGTTTGGAAACTCAACTGAAATTGTTGGACTTGCAGTTTCAGATCCACATTCCTAAGTATTGGACTTGCAGTTTCAAGAACCCAACTGAAATTGCATGCTTCTACTGTTACACTTTTATCAGAATTCTACAGGGGAAATATCCTTACTTCATTATTCTTGAGTTCATCATCGATCAAAAAAGTATAGATTCGACCGAACGAAACTTTGACCTGTATTAGAATCGAAAGTGCATCGGGTAACATTCTAACAAGTTCTGCCATGATTCTTAGAGTTGCAAGAACTGTGAAAATGGTACCGACATTCAGTGGGGCACTCCCAAATAGAGCACATCCCAGGAAGACAGATGAAGAAACAATGGTTTGAGAGATCCAATACAAGATGAAGGCATAAGGCCTCAAAAACAGTTGTTTAGCAAGCCACTTGAACTCGTTGCTGTGTAGGGATTCGATTAAGCCCTTGAATTTCTCCTCCCAGATTGCAACTTGATGATCTTCATGATGTTTAAGATCTCAGAAATGGCTCTCAATCTCTCATCTTGTGGGATCATAAATTGAGATTGGTATTTCTTTATGATCTTTGCAAATGGCATATTAAGAAATCCGCATACAGCAAGAGGGACTATACCCAGTATAGCACCCAGTCCCACAACCCAGAAAAGCACTCCAATAGACATGAAAAGCTGCAATACAAGACTCCAAGTCAAATGAAACCACCATGGAAACTCTCCCATCCTATAGGCATCTACAGATATGTAATTCACAATCTCCCCAGTTGAATGTCTCTGCCTTCCTAAACTCGATCCACAAGGACTAAGGAGCTTCTGATGTATAGATATTTTGATTCTGACTTTAGAGAGAAAATAAAGAAAATGTGGGGTTTTGATAAAGTAATAACTAAATGTAAAATAATAAAAAATGAATTTAGAGAAAATGATGAAAGTAAATTTGAAGAAGAAAATTGATTAAATAGAATAGTCTCAAGCTTTGCTTAGCCTCAATTCAGACTGATCATCGAAAAGGGTTTTTACTCCGAATTCATGCCGGTTATAGTCTACAAGGCCCAACCCTTGTAACTTGTTTTTCTCTCCTGTAAATCGATAATCCAAAATCAATTTTTGAATTTTAGTTTTCTAGCTAGACGAACCGCGACTATAGCCGTTAGAATAAAATAGTTTAAAATATGGAAAAATCCGACTCGGGCTATGTTGTCTCAACAAGAATCAAACCCGATCTCAATTTTCCCTTAGTGAATCTGTCGCTAAGTGTGTTCATAGGAAGTCGAATATGCTACAAGCCGATCATTTCTCCCAACTTTAAATCAGAACAACATTCAAACCAATGTCGCCTTTTTGAAATGAAAGTGTAAAGATTTTTAGAAGAAAGGCCGATTACCAATCTAAGTTTTCAGAAAATTGAGAATGTTATCTGAAGATATTAAGTGCTTTTCCATTCTCACAAAATGAATTGAGGCATCGCTTTAAGCCTTAAGCTAATTGAAAAATAAAACTTTTATAAAAGTAAAATTTCCTAAGAAAAAAATAAAAGCTAAGTGATGATTTTCAAGCTTCACCCTAAAGGGGTATTTAAAGCTTGAGAAAACCCTAAAAATATTTAAAATAAAATACATACGATAATTCTAAAAACATTGAAATAAAATCCTAAATGATAATTCAAATATAAAGTGATAATTCTCAAATATTTAAATTCAAACTTTATCCTAAAATCTCAATTAAATCTCATTCGTCGTTCTTCTAGATGATGTTGATTGGATTTCCTTTTGGAAGTTTCTGCTAACTGGACTGTCAGATTCTGCCACGTTGGATCTTGTCATGCCCAAAATCCTGCCCATATGTTCAACCTTGATTCCAGAAAACAAAAACTGCATAATAAGTTCTTTTAACGATGCTTTCTAGAAGTTAAAGTCTTGCACAGAAATGAATAAATTGACCCAAATCAGCAATATTATATATTCAATATGGAGTAATTAACGATAAAATAAAAAAATAAAGCACTTATCAAATTTCCCTCACTTATTTCATGCTTTCCCTCAAGCATGCTGCAATTAAACAATTTAAAATTTTCATTTACCTTCCTTTGTCTCGCATCACATCCTAGAAATTCATGCAAGTCAAGTCCACAACAATAATCCAAATCAAAATTACAATAAATCGAAAAGCATAAGTAGAATAAAGTTAAGTAAGATCGTGATATCCATTCATTCATTAATCTCAACGCAACAAACCTCAATACCTCACAAGGATTCACTCGATTCACTCAAAGTGTTTCAGGTTTCAATACGCTCAAAGTCAGAACCTGATCATGACATTATATAGAACAAAATGTTTTGATATAATAATTGAAAAATGTTTTGGACTAAATTGAAAAGAATTTAAAATATGTTTTTAGTCAAAAACTACTTGAAAATATGTTAAGGGTCTTACAAGGCTTTGGAATGATTTAAAGAGCGTTTAAAGTAGTCAAAACCATGTTTTAAGTGTAACCGTATCGATATTGTATGATATCGTATCGATACCCTTAAGAGTTTTAACTACAGTGATTTTCCAGTAGCCAAAACCCGTACCGATACGCTTAGCCATATCGATATAGTGGGCTTTAAAAAACCCAACGGCTAGTTCGTGTACCGATACGGTTGTATCGCGTAACGATACGCCCAACTACCCCTAACGGTCATTTTCCCAACGGTCTTTTAATTTGCAGGATCGTACCAATACGCTTACTAGGCGTATCGATACACACCAGCTGAAGTGCTCAACGACTACTTCCTTATCGGGACCGTATGGATACGGTTTGAGAAGTATCGATACGCCAAGCTGCAGAACTGTATTTATGGTGGGTAATAAAGGCTCCAACGGCTCCAAAACAACTTCAACGGTCCTCAATGGCTACAAAATCAATTGGGAGTATAAAAGGGACCTCCAAGCATCAAGAGATGGTTAATGCTTCCATTGTCAAGAACATAATGATGTCAAATTATCTTTAGAGCATTATTGTATATTTTCTTGTATAGACAACACTAGTGAGTTAAACATTATCAAATTTGCTCGAGTGTTTAGGTTTGGGTGAGAGCTTTATTGTGCAAACAAATACCTATTAGAGGGATTTCAAGTTTGCATAGAATTTATCTTGTGAGAGAGTGTTTGATCAAGCTTTGGGTAGAAAGCTTGATCGTTGTAAAGGTTTCCTCCTAAGCTGAGAAAATGGGACAAACTTCTTAGTGAATTTATTTGAAATCCTTATTGAGGAGCTAAGGTAATGGATGTAGGTGCTTATTAGAAGGCTGAACCACTATAAATCCTTGTGTCTATTGTCTATTTTTCATCTCCCACAAAATCACCCAAATATCTAATCTTCTCCACACTTTGCTAGCTAAAACGATTGAAGGAAATCGAGCACATAAAACTCAACAATTGGTATCAGAGCAA